>CAMRHE010000003.1:7635000-8914166 GCA_947044405.1 Leptodactylus fallax
GTCTTGCTCATTTTCCCTGCCTGTGCCACTGGCAGATCTATTTTGTGATGTCTTTTCATGTGAGTACATAGAGATGTCATTCCTACATTTGTTCCTGCACAGCCAAAACTAAGTTTATGCTTGCAGATCTTGTACATTGCTATAGTTTTATCGTTTTGGCAGTGTACAAAAAAATTCCCACATAGGTGATGATCACATGTAGTTGCTGCTGGAAACATAGCACCACAAGTGCCACCACCCCTCGAGCTTTTCCTAGGTCTTCCCTTTGGCAGGCTTCATCATCTTCCCTGCTTTTTTCTGACATATCATGGCCATGGGATTCCTGTGTACCTTCATAATTTCCTCCTCCAGATTTCTCCCTAGTTCCCCTACCAGAACAACTACCAGTACCAGTAATAGTTGCTACTACTACCTACCACCAACAGTCATGTCTTCCGCCTCTATTTGCAAGCAATGCTAACTGTTCTCATCCAGCTCATCAAAAAGAAAAGTAAGAATGCTCTTACTAGATTTCTCAGCAGGTGCCACATGTTTACCAGGGATCTGTACCAGTGAAGAAGATGAAGGAGACACAGTTGACAGCCTAGAAAGGCTCTGTGGTAAATTACCTGTTATAGAGGAGAAAGAGCAACATACAGAAGCCTGACTGAAGTTCCTATAACTCTTAGATACAATATCCTCCAAAATTTTCATCTTCATTCTCAAGAAGTACAACAATCCTGAGGCTACTGGTGGTGCCACCAAAACCAGAAGTAGTGTTGCTGTTATCACCCGCATTCTTTTTGTTAGTACTTACACAATTGTTTCCTCCTCCCCCTCTGCTTGCCTTTCCCATGCCCTATATTTTTCCAGTCATTTTTTTTTACTGCACACTGCTTAATTATAATAGTGATTGGCAATAAATCTGCCACTGTCTTATTTTTTTTTATTTTTTTTTAAAACAACTCCTGTGTATTAGTGCAGGCTGCTGTGCTGTCAGGCTCACAAAGCACTGATATTCTCACTCACTCCTAATATCTATTATTTCTATCACTATTCTGCCTGTAATTAATTAAACCTGACTAGACTGTCCTACTCTTAAAATTTTCTAGCTCTTTTGCTTGCAAAATTAAACACAGATCCATCTGTACATCCACCATTACTGCATTGCCTTGTGATCATGACTACAGTACCTTGTATAGTGTATATGACATCAACACTGGAAGTTGTCCACCTTCCACTGACTATTGGCTGAGAGGCTGTCACATGGCACCAGAATATCCCAGTGACTCACAAGACATATGCTTCTTCTGTATTTTTTGTGCCCACTACATGTGGCGCAACCATAAGTGTTTGTCTGAGACGAATTGCCATTTGTTCAACTTTGTTAAAAACCGAGTGATATGGAATATTCTGGTTAAACCTGGCCTATAACAAATCGATTTGTCCGTCTCTAATACTGGTATCTTCTCATGTTGTAGATCTGCCTTTGGGTCCCCTCAGGCTTCAGGGCCCAATTGCTACCTCTTTACCACCTACAGCTATGTGCCTGGCTGAAGCATTACAATTTACCTTCACCTGGAACTAGAGGATAAGGACCATGCTTTGAAAAACAAGCCCATATCATTAACCCTCCTACATAAAACTTTACAGCTGGCATATTGCAGTCAGGCACGCACTGTCCTCCTGACATTTGCTAAACCCAGACTCATCATGTCATGCTGCCAGATAAAAGTGTGATTTGCACCTCCAATGAACACATTTCCAATGCTCCAGAGTTTGGTATATGAGGGCTATTTTGAAGAATCTAACATATAAAGCATATTCTTGTTTGTCTAACGCTTTTTGTTTACTACTTAAAATGGTTTTCTGATTCTTTTTTTTTATTGGTAATAGGGCTGCTGAAAAGCCATAAACATAAAAAAAAAAAAAACCTCACTCGACAGGTCTGGTCTTCAGTTTACAAGTCCCTGGGCTGTTTGTACCAGGTGACTGCTACAAATAGACATGAGCTTAACTGGTTTGAATTGAACCTGACCTTGAAACTTTTGTGGTTTGTCACCAACTCTTTTCAGACCTCAGAGTATAATAAGTGGAGTCCCAGGGGAAGTGTGGCAACATACTTAACAGCAATACTCATTTTGTCTCACCTCTCCTGGACTGCCTCCCAGCATCTGGCATCCCTTGGCATCCTCTTTTGGCCTCCAGGCTGATGTTTGCTTACACTCAAGCACTTTTATATTGACGTGCTCCATGTGATTGCTGGTAAAAATTGGTCAGCTAAGAGTTTGAAAGAAGACACTGAGGTACCAGCGGATGACAAGAAGTACCCTAGGAGTGGTGAGGCAAGATGAGTATAGGTGTTTATTATGTTGCTGCATCTGCCCTGGACCTCCTCTTATTATACTCTGGGGCCTGAAGAGACCCCAAAGTGTAATAATATCAATAAAATGGACAAAAGATCTTCATGCGTCATTGCCTACACGTTTCAATGCCCCCTGGCCTCTTACTCTTAGCCAGGCTATGTGTACAAGGGCAGAGGGCCTTGAAATATGTAAGTGATGACCCACCGAAATGTTTGGTTTATTTTAACCCCTTAAGGACCGGGCCTAAAAGCGTGTTAATGACCAGGCCTCATTTTTCAATGTGTCACTTTATATGGCAATAACTTTGAGATGCTTTAACTTAAACAAGTGATTTTGAGAATGTTTTTTCCTGACACATTGTACTTCATGTTAGAGGTAAACATTGATCAATATTTTTGTATTTATTTATTAAAAAATTAGGGAATTTGATGGAAATTTGGAAAAAAAAATTACAATTTTTGAAATGTGAAATGCTCTGCTTATCAGACAGATAGTCATACCACCCAAATACATTAATAAATATTATCTACCATATCTCTGCTTTATATCTGCTTAATCTTTTAATCATTCTTTAATTTATGTTGGATCTTAGAAGGGTTACAAGTGTAACAGCAATTTTCCAGATTTACAAGAAAATTTCCCAAACTAATTTCTTAGGGACCACTTCAGTTCTAAAGAGGATTATAAAGGCCTATATATTAGAAACCCCCATAAATTACTCAATTTTCAAAACTGCAACCCTCATATAATTCAAAACAGCATTTGGGAAGTTTTTTAACCCTTTTAGCCTTTCACAGGAATTGAAACAATATGGAGGTGAAATTTAGACATTTAATTTTTTATAAATAATACATTCATTTAGCCCTACAATGAACACATTCACAAAGGGTTAAATGAGGAATTGCATCTCACAGTTTGTCATGAAATTTCTCCTGAGCACAGAAATACCCAATATGTGGGTGTAAACTGATGTATGGGCACACGGCAGCGCATAGAAAGGAAAGAGCGACACTGGACGTTTGAAAAGATTTTGCTGGAATAGTTTTCAGGTGCCATGTCTCATTTGCAGAGCTCCTAGAGTACCAAAACAATGGAAACCTTCCAAAAGTGACCCCGTTTTGTAAACTACACCCCTGACTGAATTTATCAAGGGGTATAGTGAGTATTTTGACCCCACAGCCATTTCACAGATTTTATTAACAATGGGATGTGTAAATGAAAAATTACTAAACGTCGCTTTATCCCCAAAGTTTTCATTTTCACAAGGGGTTAAAGGAAAAAATGCACCCCACAGTTTGTTAAACAATTGCTCCTGAACACGTGAATACCCCAAATGTGGTTACAAACTGCTGTATGGGTACATGGTGAGGCTAAGAATGGAAAGAGCACTATTTGGTTTTTGGAGGGAAGATTTTGCTCGAACAGTTTTCGGGTGCCATGTCGCATTTGCAGAGCCCCTAAAGTACCAGTACAATGGAAACCCCTAAAAAAAAGACCCCATTTTAGAAACTACACCCCATATAGAATTTATCAAGGGCTATAGTGAGCATTGTGACCTCACAGCTGTTTCACAGATTTTATTAGCATTGGGACCTAAAAAAATGAAAAATAATTTTTTTTCCTATAAACCGTCCATTTAGTCTCAAATTTTTCAATCTTACAAGGGGCTAATGAAGAAAAAACACCCCACAGTTTGTTACACAATTTCTCCTGAACACGGGAATACCCCATATGTGGTTACAAACTGCTGTATGGGTACATGGTGGGGCTCAGAATGGACAGAGTGCTATTTGGCTTTTGGAGGGCTGATTTTGCTGGATTAGATTTTGGGTGCCATGACGCATTTGCAGAGCCCCTAAAGTACCAATACAATGGAGACCCCATTTTAGAAACTACACCCCTCAAGGAATTTCTCAAGGGGTACTATCATTTTGAGCCCAAGGCTGCATCCCAAAAATTAATGTACAAAGTGAAATTTGAAATTTTTAAAGAAATATGCCATTTCAGTGCCCAATATGTTGTGCCCACTTTGTGTCATCAGAGACATACACTCCTAAAACTATTAAGTGGGCTATCTCGGGGACAAAAAAGTTGTATATATGGGTGGAAACTGCTGCTTGGGCACACAGCAGGACTCAGAAGGGAATGAGCACTGTGCTTTTTAGCTTTTGGAGTATAGATTTAGAGGGACTTTCTGGACACCGTGTTGTTTTTGCAGAGCCCCAGAGGTGCCAGTGAACTGGAATTCCCCAAGAAGTTACCCCATTTTTTAGTGCAATTTTAGGGTATCAGCAAACGTTACATGGCATCCAAAAACCAACAATCTAAATTAGTGGTCTAAAATCACATAGGGCTCATTCATATGTGTGCCCTGTTGTGTGCCCAAACAGCAGTTTATGCCCATATGTATGACACTGGTGTACCCAGTATAACATACTTAACAATGCCATATGTAGGTATAAACTGCTATTTGGGCACAGAAGAGCTATTTTGGTTTTTGAATGTCATGACACTTTTGCAAAGCCCCTGAATTACCAGTAAAGTGGAATCCGCAGACATGTGACCCCACTTTGGAAACTTCACCCCTCAAGGCATTTATCAATTGGGGTAGCGAGCATTTTTAACCCTTGAGCGTTGCATTAATTTAATTTCCAGAAATGAATGCGCACCTGATAATGAAAAGTGAAAATTGCAATTTTTCTAGAGATATGCCATTTCAGTGCCCAATATGTTGTACCCAGCTTGTGTCAGCAGTGACACACACTCCAAAAACTGTTAAGTGGGTATCCTGGGCACAACAGCTTTTGGAGCATTTGTCTCTGATACACGCCGGGCACAACATATTACACACTGAAATGAAGTATTCCTGGAAAAATTGTCATTTTCACCTTTCACCATCAGCTGCGTATTCATTTCTGTAAATTAAATTATAGCAACACTTGGTGGTTAAAAATGCTCACTGTACCCCAGGATAAATTCCATCAGGGGTGTAGTTTCTAAAATGAGGTCACATGCCAGGGGATTCTAATTTACTGGCATTTCAAGAGTTCTGCAAAAGTGTCATGGCGTCCAAAAATCAAACTGTCTAAATCTGTGCGCCCAAAACCAAATAACACTACCTCCCTTCTGTGCCTGGTTGAGTGCCCAAATAACAGTTTATACCCAGATATGACATTAATTATCCTGTGTACACCAGTGTCATACATGTGGGCATAAACTGCAGTTTGGGCACACAGCAGCGGGCAGAAGGGAAGGAGCGCTATGTGGCTTTTGGAGTGCAGCTTTAGATTTTTGGTATCTGGACGCCATGTCATGTTTGCAGAGACTCTAAGGAGCCAGAAAAGTGGAATCCCCTAAGGAGTGAATATGTAAGCTGTGCAGAGTACATTGGGAACACCAAATACCCTACTATTTCCCCAGTAGCTCCTATGATTGGGGTGGTCACTCTGGGGGTCACTTCTGGTGTCTTTTCCCTTGTAAGCTCTAAATCTGGGGTGTACCCTGATATACAGTGGGTACGGACAGTATTCGGACCCCTTTAAATTTTTCACTCTTTGTTTCATTGCAGCCATTTGCTAAAAGCAAAAAAGTTTATTTTATTTCTCATTAATGTACACTCAGCACCCCATCTTGACAGAAAAAAAACAAAAATGTAGATATTTATGCAAATTTATTAAAAAAGAAAAACTGAAATATCACATGGTCATAAGTATTCAGACCCTTTGCTGTGACACTCATATTTAACTCACATGCTGTCCACTTATATATATCCTTTGTTGGCAATGACAGAGGTCAAATATTTAAGTCTTCACAAGGTTGGCACACACTGTTGCTGGTAAGTTGGCCCATTCCTCCATGCAGATCTCCTCTAGAGCAGTGATGTTTTGGGGCTGTCGCTGAGCAACATGGACTTTCAACTCCCTCCAAAGGTTTTCTATGGGGTTGAGATCTGGAGACTGGCTAGGCCACTCCAGGACCTTGAAATGCTTCTTACGAAGCCACTCCTTTGTTGACCTGGCGGTGGGCTTGGGATCATTGTCATGCTGAAAGACCCAGCCACGTTTCATCTTCAATGCCCTTGCTGATGGAAGGAGGTTTGCACTTAAAATCTCACAATACATGGCCCCATTCATTCTTTCATGTACACGGATCAGTCGTCCTGGTCCCTTTGCAGAGAAACAGCCCCAAAGCATGATGTTGCCACCCCATGCTTCACAGTAGGTATGGTGTTCTTTGGATGCAACTCAGCATTCACGCTCCTCCAAACACGATGAGTTGTGTTTTACCAAACAGTTCTACTTGGGTTTCATCTGACCGTATGACATTCTCCCAATACTCTTCTGGAACATCCAAATGCTCTCTAGCAAACTTCAGACGGGCCTGGATATGTACTGGTTTAAGCAGGGGGAAACATCTGGCACTGCAGGATCTGAGTCCCTGGTGGCGTAGTGTGTTACTGACGGTAGCCTTTGTTACGTTAGTCCCAGCTTTCTGCAGGTCATTCACTAGGTCCCCCCGTGTGGTTCTGGGATTTTTGTTCACCGTTTTTGTGATTATTTTGACCCTACGGAGTGAGATCTTGCGTGGAGCCCTTGATCGAGGGAGATTATCAGTGGTCTTGTATGTCTTCCATTTTCTAATTATTGCTCCCACAGTTGATTTCTTCACACCAAGCTGCTTGCCTATTGCAGATTCAGTCTTCCCAGCCTGGTGCAGGTCTACAATTTTGTTTCTGGTGTCCTTCCACAGCTCTTTGGTCTTCACCATAGTGGAGTTTGGAGTGTGACTGTTTGAGGTTGTGGGCAGGTGTCTTTTATACTGATAACAATATCAAACAGGTGCCTTTACTACAGGTAATGAGTGGAGGACAGAGGATCCTCTTAAAGAAGAAGTTACAGGTCTGTGAGAGCCAGAAATCTTGCTTGTTTGTAGGTGACCAAATACTTATTTTCCACCATAATTTGCAAATAAATTCTTAAAAAAAAATCAATGTGATTTTCTAGATATGTTTTGTCTCTCATAGTTGAGGTCTACCTATGATGTCAATTACAGGCCTCTCTCATCTTTTTAAGTGGGAGAACTTGCACAATTGGTGGCTGACTAAATACTTTTTTTCCCCAATGTATATTTATGTGTGTATGTGTGTGTGAAAGTTTATGTTGACACTTAACACTGTAGTGTCAAGTTAAACTTTGCTAATTCCATACACCCTTTTATTCTTGATGAGACTCTAACCTTGCTCAGTAATAAGACAATTGTGACATTAGTTTCATTTTCTGCACAATTTGGCCCATTGTTGTGAGAAGTTACTTGAAAACAAACTAATGAGAAATAAAAAATGCATAACATGGTAAGACAAACGAAGTTACTTTAAATTATTCAAGAAGGTAAGTACGAATAAGAATTTTAATTGGAAGTCATTATAATATTTTTAAGGCACAATTAAATTATTTTGGTGCTAACCCTGCTGAAATATGCAATAGCCTATATGAAAACAGGATATTACTTCTATGTCACTAAAACTGTAACCTATGATTTCTTTGTTAACATTGTTTTTATACTGTTAGGTTAATGGATGTATACAGTTTAATAAGATTAGTTTCATTTATTATTTTGAAACCATGTTTAGCTGAATATTTATATTACAAGACCTTGCGGGCAGAGGCCTCTATCCCACTGTACCAGTTAGTTACTATGTTAGTATTGTACTTATTTTTGTGTATTTTGTGTTTTGTATGTAAGCCCTCAAATGTATACTACCATAGAAATAATGTTGCTACAAACAATAAATAAATAAATGAATAAATGATAATAATATTTAAATATATAAAAAATGTTTAGCAACATTTATAATGCATCAGCTATAATCAGTCAGCTCTTTCTGATATATTTACACACTTTCTCTACATGTTTTACCAATAAAAACTGTTTTGGCATAAGTTTGATGAAAAGCAACAATACATAGAGAAACATATTTGTAAAATGTAAAACCTTGAGTTGAAGGGATATTCATGTCTTCCACATACTATGCCAAGAATGTGTGGGATATACAGGTACCACCACTGTGACCCAGTTTTTTGTCCAGAATGGGGAACCCTAAACCCCTAGTAATGATTAATGCTGCAGCTGCTAGAGAGGTGCAGCACATGCACAGCTCTCTCAATTCACTTTTCATATTAGTTCAGAAAACAGCCAAGCAAGTGTTCCATAAGGGTCTTAAATGGTAATACCTCCTTATGTTTTTATTTAAAATGTGCAAGTCCTTTAAAAATGACAGAGAAGGGATAAAATAAAATTGTTCTACTTTCACCCCTCACAGTTCTGCTGGTCCTAACTTTGACCATCATAGTCCAGGTTGTTGTGGCTGTAACATAAAATTCTTAAATAGCAATTATATTACACTCAGAATATATGTTTTGATTTGCATTCTTTTCACAGGGATCTTTTTTAAATGATTTATTTCATTTTAACATGAAAATTAAAAAAAAATCTATTTTTACAACTAATGTCAAAATAATTCTTATGTTTTATTTCAACAATGTATAAATAATTACACAAACAACTCAATTTGGTATCATGTATATGTTGTATAAACAGCCCTTAATTCTCTAAAACAGACAGACTGCTGACTAAAAATATTAGGTTTTCACTTCTTAGTTTCAGCAGTTCATTGATTTGTACATAAAGTTAAATTTTTTCTATAGTGTAAAGACAGATTTATGAGAAGTAATCCATCACTTTTTTTTTATTATTTATTACATATTGTATGGATTACTGAATTTTATATTATTCTTTTTATTTGCACTTTCTGTAAAGAATAAGCATAAATATACTATATATATATATATATATATATATATATATATATACAGAGAGAGAGAGAGAGAGAGGTTTATTCGTGCCTATGAAAGAAAAACTATGATACCAAACTAAGACAATTAAAATAATATACAGTTTTTTTGCACACAGGTGTGAAAATGTTCACAAATGTAACTTTTGGAACGTTATTAACTTTTAAAAAGTAAGTTTCTATCTGCTTTCTAAGATATACTGCTCAAACTGAAGGGCATTACACAATTTAATTTTAAGATCCAAAACATTTCCCATTTATAATCTCCTGCGAAAGTCAGAATTTTTTTCAATTGACTGAAAAGAGAAGCTCAAAAAATTGCAATTATCAGAAGACACTGGGATGAATTTAATAATTGAAGTAAACCAGTTATCTGTGTCACGATTTATGTAAAATCCTCATTTTCTCAAAACTGAAACTTCTGGCCATTCTTCTGAAGCTGTTGCCTTTTTTTTTTTTTAAAGTAGATGTGGTTTACTGGGAAAGGGAGGATGAATTTATCATACTTTATGCCAGAAAATTAGCTTAACCGGTTAAGGACTGGGCCTAAAAGTTCCTTATGGACCAGGCCTCATTTTTCAAAACTGACATGTGTCACTTTATATGGCAATAACTTTGAGATGCTATAACTTACACAAGTGATTTTGAGATTGTTTTTTCATGACACATTGTACTTCATGTTAGCGGTAAACATTGATCAATATTTTTGTATTTATTTATAAAAAATTAGGAAATTTGAGGGAAATTTGGAAAAAAATTGCAATTTTCAAAATGTAAAATGCTCTGCTTTTCAGACAAATAGTCATACCACCCAAATACATTAATAAATATTATCTATCATATCGCTGCTTTATATCAGCATCATCTTTTAATCATCCTTTAATTTATTTTAGATCTTAGAAGGTTTACAAATGTAACAGCGATTTTCCAGATTTACAAAAAAATTTCCCAAACTCATTTTTTAGGGACCACTTCAGTTCTGAAGGGGATTATAAAGACCTATATATTAGAAACCCCCATAAATCACCCCATTTTCAAAACTGCACCCCTCAAATAATTCAAAACAGCAGTTGGAAAGTTTGTTAACCCTTTAAGCATTTCACAAGAATTAAAACAATATGGAGGTGAAATTTAGACATTTCATTTTTATCCAATAATACATTCATTTATCCCTAAAATTAACACATTCACAAAGGGTTAAAGGAGAAAATGCATCTCACAGTTTGTTGTGCAATTTCTCCCTAGCACAGAAATACCCCACATGTGGGTGTAAAATGATTTTTGGGCACACGGCAGTGCACGGTAAAGAAAGAGCGACACTTGGCATTTGAAAAGCAGATTTTGCTGGAATAGTTTTCAGGTGCCATGTCTCATTTGCAGAGCCCCTAGAGTACCAATACAATGGAAACCCCCTAAAAGTGACCCCATTTTGGAAACTACACCCCTGACAGAATTTATCAAGGGGTATACTGAGCATTATGACCCCACAGCCGTTTCACAGATTTTATTAACATTGGGATGTGTAAATGAAAAATTACTAAAACATCATTTTATCCCCAAAGTTTTCATTTTCACAAGGTGTTAAAGGAGAAAAAGCCACCCACAGTTTGTTACACAATTGCTCCTGAACACGTCAATACCCCATATGTGATCGTAATTTGCTGCATGGGTACATGGCGGGGCTCAGAATGGAAAGAGCGCTATTTGGCTTTTGAAGGGCAGATTTTGCTGGAATAATTTTCAGGTGCCATGTCCCATTTGCAGAGCCTCTAGAGTACCAATATAATGGAAACCCCCAAAAGTGACCCCATTTTGGAAACTACACCCCTCACAGAACATATCAAGGTGTATAGTGACCATTTTGACCCCACAGCCGTTTCACAGATTTTATTAACATTGGTACATGAAAATGAAAAATTACTTTCTTTCCAATAAACCATCAATTTAGCCCCAAATTTTTCATTTTCACAAGAGGATAAAGGAGGAAAAGCTCCCCAAAGTTTGTTACACAATTTCTCCTGAATACAGAAATGCCCCATATGTGGTTGAAATCTGCTGTTTGGGTACATGGTGGGGCTCAGAATAGAAAGAGCGCTATTTAGCTTTTGGAGGGCAGATTTTGCTGGAATAGTTTTCGGGTGCCATGTCACATTTACAGAGCCCCTAAAGTACCAGTACAATGGAAACCCCCAAAAAGTGACCCCATTTTGGAAATTACACCCCTCAAGGAATTTCTCAAGGGGTATGGTGAGCATTTTTACCCTACAGTTGTTTCACAGATTCTATTAACATTGGAATGTAAAAATTAAAAATTACTTTTTTTTTTTCCAATAAACTGTCCATTTAGCGCCATATTTTTAATTTTTACAAGGGGATAAAGAAGAAAAAAACCCACAGTTTGTTACACAATTTCTCCTGAACACAGAAATTCCCCATATGTGGTCGTAAACTGCTGTAGGGGTACATGGTGGGGCTCAGAATGGAAAGAGCGCTATTTGGCTTTTGGAGGGCAGATTTTGCTGGAATAGTTTTCAGGTGCCATGTCGCATTTGCAGAGCCCCTAAAGTACCAATACAATGTAAACCCCTCAAAAGTGACACCATTTTAGAAACTACACCCCTCAAGGAATGTATCAAGGGGTATTATCATTTTGAGCCTAAAAATGCTTCCCAAAAATTAATGTACAAAGTGAAAATTGACAATTTTAAATAAATATGCCATTTCAGTGCCCAATACGTTGTACCCACTTTGTGGCATCATAGACATGCACTCCTAAAACTATTAAGTGGGCTATCCCAGGTATAAAAAAAAATGATATATGTGAGTGTAAACTGCTGCTTGGGCACACAGCAGGGCTTAGAAGGGAAGAAGCACTGCGCTTTTTAGCTTTTGAAGTACAGATCTAGAGGGACTTTCTGGACGCCATGTAGTTTTTGCAGAGGTGCCAGTAAATTGGAATTCCCCAAGAAGTGACCCCATTTTGTAGGGGCAATTTTAGGGTCTTTGCCAATTTGACATGGTGTCCAAAATCCAACAATCTAAATCTATGCTCCAAAAGCCACATAGCGCTCCTTCACATCTGCCCCCTGCTGTGTACCCAAACTGCAGTTTACGCCCACATGTATGACACTGTTGTACCCAGGATAACGTACTTGGTATAAACTGCTGTTTGGGAACAGCCGGGCACAGAAGGGAAGGAGCGCTATTTTGGTTTTTGAAGCACAGATTGGTTTTTGGACACCATGCCACTTTTGCAGAGCCCCTGAATTGCCAGTAAAGTGGAATCCGCAGACTTGTGACCCCATTTTGGGAACTACACCCCTGAAGGGATTTATCAAGTGGGGTAGCGATTCTTAACCCTTAAGTGTTGCATTCATTTAATTTCAATAAATGAATGTGCAGCTGATAATGAAAAGGGAAAATTGCAATTTTTCCAGAGATACGCCATTTCAGTGCCCAATATTTTGTGCCCAGCTTATGTCAGCAGGCACAAACACTCTAAAAACTGTTAAGTGGGTATCCCGGGCACAACATCTTTTGGAGCGTTCATATCTGATACAAGCCGGGCACAACGTATTATACATTGAAATTAAATATTCCTGGAAAAATTGTCATTTTCACCTTTCACCGTCAGCTGTGTATTCATTTCTGGAAAATAAATTATAGCAACACTTGGAGCTAAAAAATGTTCACTGCACCCCTGGATAAATTCCTTCAGGGGTGCAGTTTCCAAAATAGGGTCACGTGTCAGGGGTTTCCTCTTTACTGGCATTTCAGGAGCTCTGCAAAAGTGTCATGGCGTCTAAAAGCTAAACTGTCTAAATCTGTACTCCAAAAACCAAATAGCGCTCCTTCCCTTCTGTGCCCGGCTGTGCCCAAACAGCAGTTTATACCCACATATGACATTATGTACGTTATCCCGGGTACACCAGTGTCATACATGTGGGTATAAACTGCAGTTTGCGCACACAGCAGGGCGCAGAAGGGAAGGAGCGCTATGTGGCTTTTGGAGCACAGATTCAGATGTTTGGTATCTGGACGCCATGTCATGTTTGTAGAGACTCTAATGTACCAGAAAAGTGGAATCTCCTAGGCAGTGACCCCATTTTGAAAACTGCACCCCTCAAAGAATTTATCAGGGGGTGTAGTGAGCATTAGTATCCCAGATGTGAATGCACAGCGGATGGTGAACAGTGAATATGCAAGCTGTGCGGAGTACATGGGGAACACGAAATTCCCTACTATATCTCCAGTAGCTCCTATGATTGAGGGGGGGGTCACTCTGGGGGTCACTTCTGGTTTATTATCCCTCGTAAGCTCTAAATCTGGTTTGTACACTGATATAGGCTCACACAGCTTATACATTCTCCTCCTGCCGCAGCCAGTTGTGTTCTAATGATTTGGTAGTTTTTGGGGTTTTTGTCTTCACATTGTACAAGCTGTATTCTTTATTTTTCGGATGATGTAGCCATATGAGGGCTGATTTTTTTGCGGTATGATATGCATTTTTTAATGAAACCATTTTTTTGGGTGTCTATAACTTATTGAATAAATTATATTAACTCTTTCTGGGTGGATTAAAAAAAAATATCAATTCTGAAATTGGTTTTTACCTTTTAATTTTTTTGCTATGTGGCGTACAGTATAAGTAACATGTTACCTTTAATCTGCAGGTCGGTACGATTACAGCGATACCTCATTTATATTGTTTTTTTATGCGTTACTAATTCTGCAGAACAAAAACCCATTTGTGGACATAAATCAATTGTTTTTACATCACCATCTTCTAAGATGTGTAACATTTTTATTTTTGGTTGACAGATTTGGTTTAGGGCTTATTTTTTTTACGGGAGGACATGGGCTTTTTATTGGTATTGTTTTGAGGTACATATGAGTTTTTGATCACTTTTTATAGCATTTTTTTGTAAACAAGATAGTCAAAAATCATTACTTCCAGCGTTTTTTTTTCGTTTTTTTTTTTTCGACGTTCACCGTGTATGTTAAATATTGTTTCAGTTTTATTGTACAGGTTGTTACGGATGCGGCAATACCAAATATGTGTTGTTTTTATTAATTTTTTTTTTTTTTTTATATAATTCATTTTATATAGGAAAAGGGATTTTTGGGGGCTTTATAACTTTATTAATTTTTTTTTTTTACACACTTTATTTTTTTTTTTACTTTTTTTTACATTTTTTACCTGTCCTATAAGGACACCTGAGCCAGCGATGCTCTGATCCTGGCTCAGTATTATAGACTGCAATAAATGAGCATACTCTTGTATTGCAGTCTATACAAGAAGGTCAGCCGATGTAGACGCATCGGCTGACTTCTTCACATCCCGGCAGGATCAGCCAGGTAATGGGGGCTTCAGGTAGCCTGGGGTCACTGGCCAGACCCGGGGCTACAGAAAATAGATATCGGCAACCCCCGATCTCACCGCGGGGGTTGCCGATGGGGGTGGCAACATGGCAGAACCCCTTGGATGCCACAGTCATGTTTGACCGCGGCATCCAAGGGGTTAAAACCTCCGATCGGAACTCAGTTCCGACCAGGGGTTATGGAGCAGGGTGTTAGCTGTCAGTTACAGCTAACACCCGCTCCCGATCCCGGTCACAGGGTCTCTGAAGTGCCGGCCGTAAATTTACTATTGGCCGGACTTCAGAGACCAAGACCGCTGACCGTAAATTTACGGCTGGTGGTCGTCAACCGGTTAAATTATACCAAAAATCTACATCAGATCATATAAATCCAGTTCTAGCATACCAACTGCTAGAGGATGCACCAAATTAAATAAGAGGCTTGCCCATCTTAGTAAATTTGCCACTACTTATCCTGATGCACATCTTATTAAAACTGGTGTATGAAACATCAGCCTTAATAAATTAATTCCAAGAAAGAGCCAGGTTCTGTCCAGTACCTTACCAGCTGAAGTGATAGTTGGAAATGGGGGAGCCAACTGAATTTATCAGGCTGGGAAGAGACAAAAACTGTAGACCTTCCCATCATGAAATTAATATGATATCTATAGAAGGTCCAATATAAGCAAATAAAGAAATATGTGCCTCTTTTAAGCTTTAGACTATATGGAGGCAGATTTACTAAGCTAATGCAACAAAATTCTGGCTTAATTTGCTCCCAAAACTGGAATACATGCTAGGTACACCATTTATTATGTGTTTTAGACACTCTTTTAATCTTGGGGGTAGGGTTTTGTGGAAAGAAAACGGGGTTTTCCAGAAAAAGTGACAGACTTAATATTTAGAATGTAAAATTCTGGTGCAAATATCTGTTACAAAGTAAGCCAAGTCTAAAGTTGAATTATCATCCAGCCTCAGCCACACATTTAAGACTGTCTAGTAATACTATAGCAAATAGTATAATACATATATTGCAAATCTGGAGCATTTTTGGTGCCCAGTAATATGTATCAGTTGCTGTACTCATGTATTTATTTTTTTAAACACAGCATTGAATTGAAAGAGGACCTGTCATTGTTCCTGATATGCTTGCTTTAGCAAATACTTGTATTTTCTGCATTTGCGTTCCTTCTGAAAACTTTTGAATAAATTTAGAACCAGCAGAACTCCTTTTGTCAAAGGGGTGTGTCACAGCCAGCACTAATTGAACACACAGCTGGCAACACCCAGCTGTCAATTTATTCAAAAATTTCTAGGAGGAATAAGAATGGAATTCTATGGTACAAAGTTCTAAGAAAAGATACCAGAATTGTTATATTATGGAGAACACAATTATTTACTACAGCAGACAAGTAGTGGTGCTAGATCCTCTTTAAAATAAATAAATAAAGAACATAAATAATAAACATATCTTCACACTCCAAGTTAAAGATTGGCACTTTTTCTCACATTTGATTTAACTACTGTACAATTCCTTCAGAACATCTGCAAACGCAGCATCTGTAAAATGGTTTATGCTAACATGTCATACAAGCTATTTTTAGATAGTGGTGGCATGCAGGATTTATAAATAGACAAGCAATACATTCACCTTTCAATTTGAAATATAAGAACATAAAAAAAAACATTCTTTTCAGATAGCCAGGTCTGTAAATCATTGTTCCTCAATACCTAATACTGTGATGTGGTGTGTGTGTGTCTTATATATATATATATATATATATATATATATATATATTTGCATTTACTCATATGTCTCTTATTCACATATAAAAATATAGTACTGAGATTCTAAAACTGATATTTAAAATGTTAAATACATAATACAAATAGAAATCTCTATTTTTATCCTTATTAGTTGTGCATTTTAATTGAGTCCCTTTAAACGTAATGATCACATTAACATGTCATTGATACTCTTAAATAATGCTAATTTGAGGTATTTCACACTCCTGTTTTTGCAATCATGTAATATTTTGAAAGTGAAAATAGAATTTTTTTAAAAAGCTTAGACAAATATAAAATATAGAAAAATATTGGTTATTACTCATGTAATGGAATACAATTGCAAAACACTTAACAAAAATTGATAAAGGAAAAATGTGTTTCCACAGTTAAACATGTTTTTTGTTTGATCATAAAAGCACCTATAACATTTTTATGACAGAAAGGGTAGTGACACATGGTAAACCCGGCATGTGGGTATAACCACATCCCATCCACAACCAATGATGTTTCTCTTCTGTGTAAGTGAAATGTTAATTAATTTTTCCTGCATATCAATACAGACTTATGGCTTTGCTGCTAACACAAAGCTTGTAACGATAGCTTAATCCCAGGTACATACACTCTGTGTCACCACTAGAGATTAGTTTACTTTTAGGTTCAGGTGGCTCGGGTTCCTGGTTCATTTTGGGTTGAACAAGTTAGGTACGAACCACACATTAACCCCTTAATGACCAAGCGCATAATAGCACATCCTTGGTCACATGGGGATGTATGGAGAGGGTTCAGGAGCTAAGTTCTGTCCATACATGGTGGATGCCGGCAGTTTCTTCAGGCGTTCTCCTTACAGTCCTTACCCTCATGTCCGTCCTTACCGCACTTGCGACAGCGGCGTGGCATATCAGGATAGAAGATAAGGCCATAGGAGTTCCCCAGAGAGAACACCGCTGGCAGGTGCATGAGGCTGTTGGGAAGGAGGGGGTCTCTGTGGAGTCTCACGACGACCGACCACTTACTGTTCCAGAAGCCCAAACTGTTCAGGATCTTGGATGGCTCCTTGATCACCGTGCAGAATCGACTCAGGGTGTGTGGATTCCTCATCGCCACCGTAATTCTCCTCTCGTTCTGTTGCACTGGGCAGCTGCCCACGAACTTCCTGAAAGGAGAATCCGGCAGCGCTGACTTCACCGCATCCCAGTACCTCCTACAGATGTCAACAGAGGCGAATGTGATGAAAAAGATACCCGTCATGAAGGCGTGGACAGCCAGGGTCTCAGTCTTGGTGAACCCTTGCTCCAGGACCATTTTTTGACAGAAAACCTTCTCTGTCATATTAGGATGCTTTCCGTCCACCTCCTTCAGCTTCATGGTCACCGTCTGCCTCATCCAGGGCTCCAAGGTAGGAGGACCCTGAGTGGGCTTCTGGCCACCCGTCTGGCTGGAGGAAGCAGCCGGAGAGACGTCTGAAATGGCCACTGGAGCTTGGGCCGCCTTGGCCACGCCCCCAGCTTGTCGCACCGCCTTCCTGGGGATAGCTCCTCCTGTCGCCATTGCCTCCTGACACCAAGCTGTCCCACGAAGTCTTTGATCAAAGATCTGTCCCTCGGATTCTCCTGAAGTCTTCTCCTAGAGTCTCCCGATAGGCTCCGCCTCCTAATCTGAATACGCCCAGAAGTCTCCTCCTCCCGAAGTCTCACAAAGTCGATCTCTCTTTCTAAGCTTCAAGGGCTGCATTCTCGGTGTCTTCCCAGGTGCTCTCTCGCTTGCTGGCGTCTGTCTTCGATGGCGTAGGTCTCGAAGTCGCTAGAAGGCTCGCCTTCTCAGCCCAAGGCACCGATTCAAGTAAGTACTTGTATCCATAGCTCAGGGGATACCCTGTTCTGATAAGAACAGATAGTACACTTGATCTTAGCCAAGAAAATTTGGCGAAGTTGCCAAATCAAATTTTTTAAAATTTAGCTCATCTCTAGTGATAAGTTATCACAAAGTGATATGCTAACTATGCTATATGTATCTATGTGTGGCTACCCAGTGGAAATGTGTGAATTGCAGCCTTGTTGTTATCACATTCTGATATTGATATATACTGTTTATATATATATATATATATATATATATATATATATATATATATAATATGAAATTGGAGTCCTTAACAAAATTGAAGAACACTTAGGTGTGAACACATCCACTCACGATCATAATAAATTACTGTGTGATGATGATAATGTTAGTGGTGATAAGGTTGGAAGTTACATTTGGCAATGTACATTTTGTCAGCACATCTTGCACATATGAAACATATTGAAATTCATTCAAGCTGCTACTGCTCCATGTACACCCCTTGAACCCCTTTACAGGCCTGGTAACAGGGTGATTTATTGACTGAATGCAATTAAACAAGATACTCATACATGTGATCAACTTGACTTGAAGAATACCATCCAATGAATTCACTTTATTCTATAAAAGTCTGTTAGTTTGCCTTGTCTATGAGACTATATGTGCAGAAGGTCAGATGAAAGAAGTCAGACAATTCATATCATTGATCCATATGCCAGGTTGTATTATGGAATTAGAAAGGCAGTTGTCATCTCAGCATAATAAATCTTTCAGTTTGAAGTCTGTTCTCTTTGCCTCAATCACTTGAAGCATAACATACAGAATCAGTCTCAGATCTTGGATCCCTGTGAAAAGTAACTGTGCAGTGTTATAATTATCCATGTCCTCAGTATCACCTGTGGTGGCACATTTTCAGGTTTTAGAGATTCTGTTCATATGGCCATTACATGGAGCCTAACCAGTGCAAGATTATAAATAGGGTAAATAGACAATTGTAATGCGGCCTCCACAACCCCATAAAAAACTGAAACCGAGAGATAAAATGTACAGAGCATAAACTGTTATAAATGCAGAATACAAATAATATACAGTAATAGTAATATTCGGAATAGAAGTTTTAGCAGCGTATTATCAAAAGACACTTTATTAAGATCATGTGTAGGTCTTAATATTGTTAGCGCTGTTGGCAGAAGCACTAGAATTATTAAGAGATTCAGGCCTCATAATAATTCTGAAGTAATGCAGGAGGCCCCATGTGCCAGCCAGAATGGAAGTCTACACCAGTCAGAGACCGGTGTAAATTTCAGGAATACATTGCACCATTTTTCTGATGTAAGGTATACTAAACCTGTCAGGTCAAAGCATCCCTGACCTGCCTTGATCTCCAACTGCTCCACCCATTTATCTCAAAAGTGGCAAGTAGGTCAAAAAATGAATAAGGTGGCACATATTTGGTACATTTCTTTCCGCAAACATGCACCAAACATATGCCGCTTTTGAGAAAACTGTCTTCACCAGTTTCGCTGACTCAGAAGTAAATGCTGTGGTTCCATCACCTTGGTATTTTTACTTCTTTTTTTTTTCTAACCTAACATTTTTTGATTAAAAAATGATTTGATAGTTATGTGTTAGACATTGCCAGTGCATAACTAGTATGCAAAGAATGACTTTGCTGAGTATGCATATCATTTCTTTGGTGGGAGAAAAGTAAATAGTTGGTCATCCTGCAAAAATACATATCCAAGAAAAGATTGGTTTCCAAGTCAGCTCCATATGGAATTCAGCTGAACCTTTTGATGTCCATTAGAGGCTTTTTATTGTACATCAGAGCCTGGGCCAAGTAGAGGACCATCTGTTATTTTGGTGGGCCAGCTAGCCCCTAATGTAGAGATCCTGCTCATGGATCCTAATCAGAAGTGTAATGTCAATTGTATTGGTTTAGGCTTGAGAAAATGTTGTTTTATTAGCTGCAAAAATGAACATAATAGAAAAGAGTGAATGGGTGAAGGTAAAGACAGAAATATCTTGTTTCTGAGGAAATTAAAAAAAAAATATTGATGTTATTAATCTGTCTGGATATCCCTTTTAGATGTAAACTTCATACAGGCCATTATCCTTTAGAAAGAGTGTATAATTTAGCACTATAAGATTAATGTGGAACTATCTATGCACAAAATTGTTATGTAATCTATGCAAATTATTGTTACTGGCTTAAATATTACAACTATTTCTATTTCTGTCTTCAAGAGAACTTGCAACAATGAAAATGCAGTCAACCGCTGCTCATAGTCAAGAAAGTGTCTGGGCATTTCAGCCTTTCTTATGTGGCTAAGAATGCCATCCTTGACCTGCAGTGACATAATGGTTACTTTGAGATCAGGCACAGGAAGATCATCAGGGAAATTTTATGCCTTCTTAGGCCCTTCAAGGATGCCCCCAGATTTGTCAGTAAGAACAACCACAACATCATGGATGTCATCCCACTGATTTTTAAAGGAAACACTCCCGCTCATGCAACAAGGGATGGAGGAAGAACAGCAGTTTTTGCATCTTGATCACCAATGTGGGACTGTTGGGAACAGGCATGGTTGATGCTACTTGCAGGAGGAAATGAAGGAGGATAAGGAACTAGGCCTTGGCCCTGGACATGAGGAAAACAAGTGGAGGTATTGGAGGATATAGAGGACCCTCCTTACTGAGATGATAATTATGATGAAAGCAATGCTAGCAAAAACTAACCATTTCACACAGGTCAATATTACAAGATACATACTCTAATGCTTACTTGCTGACAGGTGTAGTGGTAGTATCAAGCAAAGAGATGATTACAAATAGCCAAGCTTTTGAACCTTTACTATTAAAGCAAAATGGGGAAATTTTTTCCTGCTTCAAAAAGGAAAGAAATGGGCTTACTACAAGGCAACTCTTTAGAGAGCTTGCCACAGCTTTCTCTGAGGAGATGCCTGCTAGACACAAGTTGACTAAGGCTAAGCTCACATCTGCGCCAGATTATCTGTTGGAGACTCCACCGCAGAAACCTGCAGAAATTGGTGTTGAGAAAATTCCTGCACGGTGGACTCTTCTCTCCACCGATTTCCGAATAAAAACACCTGACAGACACTCAGAAGACCCCTTATAGTCTATGGGGTCCAGCCGAGGTGCACGGGCGACCGCTGTTTTAGCTGTCCCACTCTCCGTCATTTGGGTTCCCTGGCAGACCTGAACATTCAGGGTCAATTGTAATAATAATAATAATAAATTTTATTTATATAGCGCCAACATATTCCTCAGTACTGTACAATTTGTAGGGTTCAAGTACTGACAAAAAAGATACATTACAAATAAATATTCAATTCACACACTGGGACTGAGGGCCCTGCTCGCAAGAGCTTAAAATCTATGAGGTAGAGGAGGTGACACAGGAGGTAGCAGGGGCGGCAACAGACATAGCATTGTTTGTACAATGGTCCGACAATTCTGTAATAGGGGTTACTGTCATTACACATATATAAAGCTGTATGAGTCGTCATCAGTCATGTCCTTTAACGTTCAGATGGTGCCTAGACATATAAAGTTAGTCTGATACGGCATCATATCCCGTGAGGTAATGCGGGAGCGTGAACAGAGGAGGGTATGTTTTACCTGAACTGTGCTCTTTCAGAAAGTGGCCCAGTTCTATATGGGTGTACTGTCTTGTTCAGCTTCCAGTGTTACGACAGAGAAGGTATTCAGAGTGGCAGGTTGCAGTCATTATCACACCAAACCGATCAAAATTGTTCACAAAAATGTTACAAAAACTTATATTTGTGAAAATGTGTATGAATTGACAAGTTTGGAATAAAACAAATTTCTAAATATTTGCTGAGCTCTAGTAAGGCTGTCAGTCACAGATTAGAATTGCCCACTTGACTGTAAATCTTTGAAGGTGCAGAAAATAGATTACAAATTGTGGTGAATATTTCCCACAAAACTACACTCCTCAATATTGAAATTGCAACACCAAAAAGGACAAGGAAGTAGCAGGTGTCGCTAAAATCTGCAAATTATCAAATTCTCAAGTATCTAGCTACAATCTGTGGGTTGCAGGAGGGGCACAAAAGCCAAATTGAAAGCAAAGTTTTTTAGCCATATGAAACCTCAAAAATCGGATCAAATGTTGAGAAATGATTGTGCAATGCCTCCTCCTTCTCAGCATGCCAGTTATTGTTACTTGCCACAAACTGAGAGGGACAGAATCCTTGAACTCTTATACCTTGGTTTATCACTTGTGCATATTACTTTGTGCCTTGGCTGAGATGTCAGCACTGTTTAACACTGCATGCCCCAGTGATTGGGAGAATAATAACAAGCTGGAATGACAGCAAGAGGTGCGCAGAGGCAAATCTCTGAATGGACAGATCGTCTGATTGGAAGAATGGCAAGAAGTCTTATTATGTACTGCAAGTTACAGTGGGTACAGAAAGTATTCAGACCCCTTTAAATGTTTCACTCTTTGTTTCATTGCAGCCATTTGCTAAAAGCAAAAAAGTTCATTTTATTTCTCATTAATGTACACTCAGCACCCCATCTTGACAGAAAAAAAAACAGAAATATAGATATTTTTGCAAATTTATTAAAAAAGAAAAACTGAAATATCACATGGTCATAAGTATTCAGACCCTTTGCTCAGTATTGAGTAGAAGCACCCTTTTGAGCTAGTACAGACATGAGTCTTCTTGGGAATGATGCAACAAGTTTTTCACATCTGGATTTGGAGATCCTCTGCCATTCTTCACTAGCAGCTCTGCGTTAGATTGATTTGGTTGTGGAACCAGTGACATCTCTCCAAAGTGTCCTAGGAGCTGTTTTTCAATAGGACAAAACTCAGTAGGAGATCCATGTCTGTCTATCTATCTATCTAACTATCTATCTAAAACACATAGTATTTAGAACAGCACCATGTAAACGTTCAAAAGTGGGTGCAAATCCAAAGGGTCCGGCAGTTGATCCCTCCAGTACAAATAGGCAGCACTCCAAAATAGTGAAAAAGAACTGATGTGAATTTATTCCAAGAACTACGTTTCGGTTCTAGGAGTGTCTATGTTTTCAAAGCGAAACAAATTGTAAAAAACAGGCAGCACTCACTATAGAGCCGAAACATCGCATGGGGCATTAAACCCACTTTTTTCTTCACTTTACTACGGAGTGCTGCCTGTTTTTTACAATTTGTTTTGAACGGGATACTACCTTTTCCCAGTGGTGAGCACCCATATTTATGTGCATATTTTACTGGTGCGGTCATTCATTGTATTGTTATTTTCAAAGGGGTTATGCTACTAATGACCTCATCCCAGCAACACCATAGACATAGAAGGAGCCCTGGCTACACATGCACGTAGGTACTCCATTAACATGGAACATTTGGGGAAATTTCAGGCCCCCAATCTGGCATTTATCCCCTTTCCTGTGCATGAGGAAAATGTGTAATTAGTGACAATATTTTGTGAATAAAAAGTATTTACCCCTCTTGGAAAATGAATAATGTGAAAAACTCTCCAAATTGATATATTTTTTTTTTACTATTTTTCTCTATATTCATACAGTACAGCATATGGCTGTAATTCTGTGCAGACTATAGCAAGTGTTGCCCTGCATTTTGTTTCATGTATTTTATCTTTCAAACCTTTTGGGCCTGCTCAGGAAAGAGTTAAGGTAAAGAAAGTCTAAATTCTGAATATATAAAACAATCAATATGCATATTCTATTGTACTGTTGAGATGAATTGTGATACATAATGCACCATCTGTGGCGACAGATTTAGCTTGGTTACATCTTTTGTACTGTATGTGCACCTTCATTCTGTTGGATATTTGGGATAGATACAAAGTACAAATGCGCATCTAAGTGAAGATGTATTATAGCTAAATTTGTCACCAGTGGTAGTATAATGTGATTCATCTGTGGTGACAAGTTCATTTTTGGTAGATCAGCTTAATATACCTGTACAGTGCAAAATCATGCACCCATTCAACTTATTTGAAATCTGCTTTGACTTCATGAGGCCTTGGTTTTTGGAAACACACCTTACAGCTAAGTGATCTACAGGCATTTTAAAGCAAACAAGCAGGCAACATAATAGCAATCAACAATGAAGGAGGACTAAAGGTTAAAGGATCTCTGCTAGTTCCACAAAGCACTGAGTGAACCAGATCCTAAACATCTGGGTTTGTTACCAATTTTTCCAAAAATTCTGGTCTCCTGGGGCCACTGACACTACCAAGGAGGACAGAAGATGCCTTGGAAAGAACACCAGGCACCATGAGGGAGCCAAGGACAGGTGAGTAAGGTAAATATAAGTGTTTGTTATTTTTCCACACCTCCCCTGCGTCTCTGATTATAATCTGGGGTCAAAAGAGATCCAAGATCAAAATAATAGCACTTCTGGTTCAGACCCAAATAGAACTTGCAAGCAAACTTCACAGACATTTGTAAAATTAATATACTACAAAGTTTTACAGTATATATGTTACTGTAAACATGTTGCTGTACAAGTCACAGAACACTTCTCTGGTTTGTGTGCTACTGGTGTCTAACAGGATGACTGATGTGTTGCCTATTATTTTGAAACACATACATACTGTAGTTTGGCACAGTCATTTCCTTGGAAGTTTACTTGATAGCAATAGACTTTTTATTTTATTTATGTTGGTCTATCTTGTTAGTTTTGTTTCATTGTCAAATTTGAAAGGTGTTTCTTTTTGTACTGCATCATCTGAAGCCAACTAGCTCTTCCAGTGATGATCAAGACTGCCAAAGTTCAGATGTGTTATCCTTTACTTGTCCTCTTGGCTGGTCATGACCAGATATGTGTATCAATAGTAACTTGATTTTGTGATAAGTTATCATAAACTGATGTTCTATTTAAAGAAACAGCTCACCTCAGTATGCATGAGATTCCAGCTCTCCTGAAGGAACAAGTGTGAATACAATCCATCACAACCCTTCAAGTTAAAAAGGCATTCTTTTTACATAGTTAGTACAGTTGAAAAAATACATATATCCATCAAGTTCAAATAGGGGATGGGAAAGGGGATGACTGAAGGAAATAAATATTCTATACATTTCCATAAGCATTAATGCTATTTTGCTCTATAAAGACATCTAAGCCTATTCCACAGATTCACAGTCCTTACATTGAAGAAGTCTTGTCGCCACTGGAGATGAAACCTTTTTTCTCTAAATGAAGGGAGTGCTCCCTTGTCTTTTGAGGGGATTTTATATGGAACAGCTTTTCCTCATATTTCTTGTATGGGTCTTTTATATATTTATATATGTTTATCATATCTCTTCTTAAATGCCTCTTCTCCAGTCTAAACAAATTTAACTCCTATAGTCTCTTTTAATAGCCAAGGTCCTCCATGCCCCTTATCAGCTTTGTGGCCCTCTGTTGAACTTTTTCCAACTCTAGGACATCCTGCCTATGAACTGGTGTCCAGAATTGAACTGCATATTGTTAAAGTGTAACTAAACTTTAGAACAACTTTTGATTTTCTGGCAGAATTTGTGTCATAAATAAATTTTGTAGTGTATTTTATTAACAAATTTTGGATCCTTTCTGTGAAATCCTGCATTTTTTCACTCTTTCCCTTGTTTTTGTATTGAGAGCTGTTCCTGCCTCTCACTGAATGTTATTTTGTACCAGAGTATGGGGCTGTGTAAAATGTAGAGAAAATGAGAATAGGGGAAGGTCATTTCAAACAGTTATACCTTGGACATTATAAAACGTACTTGCTTTTGGTGTCATAAGAAAGAGGAAATCCCCTGAAGATCACTTGCTCTGGGACAGGGTAACAGCATGTGCATCAAAGTCTATGGGACAACGCTGCATTGTATGGCAATTTAGCACTGTAGCTCCCATCATGTAAAAATTACTGGGAGCTGCATTGTCCTGAAACAGCTGATCTGCGTGGAAGTCGGACCCTCGTAAATCTAATATTGATAGCCAATCCTAAGGATAGGTCATGAATATTAGTACATGGATAATCCCTTCAAGAATTAAAAAAAAACTACAAAGGTGTACATGGTCTTCAAAAAGTGAAAACATCATTGTGAACAGACTCTGAAATGCAAATCAAACCTGCTTTAGTTCTACTGAAACTAAAAATATGACTTTTCTGTATATACTGTACATTTTATCTTGACATTTTACACTTTGCATTGTCCTTAGATACTTTTTTCAATTATTGATTTAGATATCATTTGATCTGTGAAACTCAGTATTAGGGAAAAATCTAGTTTGACATTTAGTTTTTGCACATCTGTAATATCATACAGTCACAATATGGCTTCAGTAGGAACATGCATATTTAATTTAGGAACAGAAGGCTCTCTATGTAGTCTCTTGTGAAATATCATTTGCTCTTCCTCCTTCGAGAAACAGAAGGTAATGTTGTGTATTTATATCTTTGTAGATTAGACATAGCATGATTACGGAATGGCAATTGGCTTTGATATTTCTTTCTTTTTGTTGGGCTGTGTTAAGGCGCTATTCTCTGACATCCAAAGTTTCTTTTCAAAGCTAAAAAACAACAAAGCCTGAAACCCATAAGCATTATGGAAGTGTTACTAGTAACATCCAGAGTGATTGCTAATAGCTGGTGGATAATATTCCCTGGGACAAACACCTTTACATTAAGAAAGACACAAGCACTGACATTTCCCACTAATAAGTATTTTTTATTTTCCTTATTACTTGAAAACAATACACTGGGTTTGTCACAATGGTATTTCCACACTCTCCCTTTATTGCTCCTACTGTTTGGTGCCTCTTGTCTGCTATTAATAATATAGAACTCTATTAAAGTGCTATTAGCTACTCCCTGGATGGTGATTATCAGTCTATAACATGACATTACACTGAACCCTGACTAGCCCACCTCAGCTTTTAGAATCAGTGTGCAAACTAGGTCAATATCAAAGCTTGATAGAGCTTCAACTTAACCGCAGTCTGTTTTATTGTAAATACAGGTACAAGTATTATACAATAATGAGGTAAGGGTGCCTACTGTGCGAAACTTCATCAATGTCCAAGGGATATTTCTTTGTATTTGCACTGTTATTATGAGTTTGTGTCAACTTGCATAATAATATCGATTATATATTCAGTATCTTCAAGAGATGGTGCAATTTATTGGAGCCCAGCTCATACACCACTATCAGCCCAGGAGGGGCCTTTCTATCTCTCTCTAAATTGGTGTCAGAAAAGAGGGTTGGGTATGTATCTTATTATCTGTTCCCTCCAGGGGGATGAAAGGTCAAGAGAGAGTCAGGAGAGAGAAATCAGGACTGAGCAGAGCAGAGAGCAGTGGTCATGTCAGGCTATGAACTGCTAATTGGTTAGAGACAGATAGATGCCTGGTATCAAGTCACTATCACAGGCTCTATATAGTTGAGAAGACACTAGGCTTTTAGCAAACTAATACAGCTGTGCTATAGTTAGTTAGTAGTATGGTTGAAAAAAGACATATGTCCATCAAGTTCAACCAGGGGATGGGAAACATCATGACAGTCTAAACATTTCCATAACCACCAATGCTAATTTGCTCTAAAAAGGCATTTAATCCTTTTTTGAATCTGTCAGCTGTGAATGCTGTAACCAGCCCATGGGATAGGCTATTCCACAGATTCAAGCCTTGTTGGCTCTTGAGATTAAACATTTTTTTCTCCAGACAGAGAGAGTGTCCACTTGTGTTTTGAGGGGATTTTACATGGAAAAGCTTTTCCCCATATTTCTTTTATGGGCCATTTACAGTCATATGAAAAAGTTTGGGCACCCCTATTAATTTGAATCATTTTTAGTTCTAAATATTTGAGTGTTTGCAACAGCCATTTCAATTTGATATATCTAATAACTGATGGACACAGTAATATTTCAGGATTGAAATGAGGTTTATTGTACTAACAGAAAATGTGCAATATGCATTAAACCAAAATTTGACCGGTGCAAAAGTATGGGCACCTCAACAGAAAAGTGACATTAATATTTAGTAGATCCTCCTTTTGCAAAAATAACAGCCTCTAGTCGCTTCCTGTAGCTTTTAATCAGTTCCTGGATCCTGGATGAAGGTATTTTTGACCATTCCTCTTTACAAAACAATTCCAGTTCAGTTAGGTTTGATGGTCGCCGAGCATGGACAGCCCGCTTCAAATTATCCCACAGATGTTCAATGATATTCAGGTCTGGGGACTGGGATGGCCATTCCAGAACATTATAATTGTTCCTCTGCATGAATGCCTGAGTAGATTTGGAGCTGTGTTTTGGATCATTGTCTTGCTGAAATATCCATCCCCGGCGTAACTTCAAATTTGTCACTGATTCTTGTACATTATTCTCAAGAATCTGCTGATACTGAGTTGAATCCATGCAACCCTCAACTTTAACAAGATTCCCGGTGCCGGCATTGGCCACACAGCCCCAAAGCATGATGGAACCTCCACCAAATTTTACAGTGGGTAGCAAGTGTTTTTCTTGGAATGCTGTGTTTTTTTGATGCCATACATAACGCCTTTTTGTATGACCAAACAACTCAATCTTTGTTTCATCAGTCCACAGGACCTTCTTCCAAAATGAAGCTGGCTTGTCCAAATGTGCTTTTGCATACCTCAGGCGACTCTGTTTGTGGCGTGCTTTCAGAAACGGCTTCTTTCGCATCACTCTCCCATACAGCTTCTCCTTGTGCAAAGTGTGCTGTATTGTTGACCGATGCACAGTGACACCATCTGCAGCAAGATGATGCTGCAGCTCTTTGGAGGTGGTCTGTGGATTGTCCTTGACTGTTCTCACCATTCTTCTTCTCTGCCTTTCTGATATTTTTCTTGGCCTGCCACTTCTGGGCTTAACAAGAACTGTCCCTGTGGTCTTCCATTTCCTTACTATGTTCCTCACAGTGGAAACTGACAGGTTAAATCTCTGAGACAACTTTTTGTATCCTTCCCCTGAACAACTATGTTGAACAATCTTTGTTTTCAGATCATTTGAGAGTTGATTTGAGAAGCCCATGATGCCACTCTTCAGAGGAGATTCAAATAGGAGAACAACTTGCAATTGGCCACTTTAAATACCTTTTCTCATGATTGGATACACCTGGCTATGAAGTTCAAAGCTCAGTGAGGTTACAAAACCAATTTTGCCCTTCAGTAAGTCAGTAAAAAGTAGTTAGGAGTATTCAAATCAATAAAATGATAAGGGTACCCAAATTTTTGCACCGGTCAAAATTTGATTTAATGCATATTGCACATTTTCTGTTAGTACAATAAGCCTCATTTCAATCCTGAAATATTACTGTGTCCATCAGTTATTAGATATATCAAATTGAAATGGCTGTTGCAAACACCCAAATATTTAGAACTAAAAATGATTAAGATTAATAGGGGTGCCCAAACTTTTTCATATGACTGTATATATTTATACAGGTTTATCATATTTCACTTTAAACGCTTCTTCTCCAGACTAAATAAATTTAGCTCCTTTAGTCTCTACTCATAACTGAAGTCCTCCATGCCCCTTATCGGTTTTGTGGCCCTCCATTGAACGTTAACCAACTCTAGGAAATCCTTTTTATGTATTGGTGCCCAGAACTGAACTGCATAATCCAGATGGGGCCACACCAATGACTTATAATGTGGTAATATTACATTGCTGTCCCATGAGTCCATACCCCTTTTAATACAAGACAGTATCCTGCTGGCCTTAGATTTAATCTATGATCTATAAGTACACTCAGGTTCTTCTCCACCAATGACTCTTCCAGCTTTACTCCCCCTAGGACATATGTTGCATGCAGATTATTTTTACCTAGATGCATAGCTTTACATTTATCCACACTGAACCTCATTTGCCATGTGGATGCCCAAACACTCAGTCTGTCCAAGTCTGTTTGTAACCTATGTACATCCTCTATAGACTGTACTGTACTACGTAGTTTGGTGTCATTTGCAAAAATAGAGACATTGCTATTAATCCCATATTCTATATATTTAATAAATAAGATAAATAACAGTGGGCCGAGCAATAAACCCTGGGGTACACCAGTTATAACAGAGGACCAGCTTGAGCTGCAGTCATTGACCACAACTCTCCAGATACAATCCTTTAACCAGTTTTTGGGGTTAACTTAAGGCGTTTATACTTGTTCCCTATGGGTATACTTGCTCAATGTAGTTTTAAATGTCTCCCACTTAACCTCGATATCAATGTTTCACAACAGCTGCTCCTAGTCTATATCCTGAATTGCAGCCCTTAACCTGGTAAAATTGGCCTTTTTAAAATTAAGGGATTTTGCCCTCCCAACCTTTGTTTGTTTTTTTACAATTTAAGTGGAATCTGATTAGATTCAGGTCACTATTACCAAGGTTTTCCCCAACCATGACATTTCCAACAAATCCCACATTATTAGAAATGATCAGATCCAGCAGAGCATCCTCTCTAGTTGGATCTTCTACAAGCTGGACCATAAAATTGTCCTGCAACAACTTGATGAATTTCCTCCCCTTTACAGACAATGCAGTACCATGATCCCAGTCAATATCCAGGTATCCACTTTCATGCCACTTCTGACATACATACGCACTCCATCTCCCTTCTTTTTACCCCTGTCTTTGCAAACGAGTGTAACACCCGGAATATTTACAGCCCAGTCATGTGAGGAATCTAGCTACGTCTCAGCCACACCAACTATATCAATGTTTTCCTCCTGGACCAGGGCCTCAATTCCCCCAGTTTGCTTGATATGCTTCTGGCATTTGTTAACACACACTTTAAATTGCCATCCGAATTCACACATTCATTACCAGAAATGTGTATTCTTGAAGTTTTATGGCCAGAGTTGTCTATACTGTTAACTTATGATAAATGGATCTCCCTATCAACTATTCTAATACCCCCCACAATCCACTTCTCCACCCACCAAGATATCCTGTCCCCTATCTGACCTACCTATATCTGCCTGACCCTCCACCCGCATTCCTAGTTTAAATGCTCCGCCACCCCAGCTATAATTCTGTCCCCCAGCACAGCAGACCCCCTTCTATTCAGGTGCAAGTTATCTGTGGAAAACAGTTTGTACCCCAGGGAAAAGTCAAGCCCTTATCACCTGCACCAAGACTTCAGCCATGCATTTATCTCCCTTATATCCCACTGCCTTTCCTGTGTAGAGCATGGCACAGAAAGTATTCCAGAGAATACAACCTTGGAGGTCCTTTCCTTCAGCTTGGAGCCTAGTTCTCCAAAATTATTCTTAAGGAGCCTTCACCTACCATTTATTCTGTCATTTGCACCCACATGGATCATGACAGCTGGGTCCTGCCTAGCCCCTCCCAGCAATTCAGCAATTTGTCCACCCTTTCCACCACATGTCAAACTCTGGCACCAGGGAGACAGCAAACCATTCAGTTGAGGTGGTACATGAAACAAATTATTCTGTCCATCTTCCTGATTATAGAATACCCTATAACCACTAACTGCATTGCCCTACCTACACTACCATCCCCCCTCTGACTACTAGCTGGATAGCTGGACTGTCCTCCCGGCTGTTAGGGAGAGCAGTATCCACTAGGGCTACCATTTCTGACACTGATGTCCTCTCATCATCACCCAACTTGGGAATTTTTTTTTTTTTTTTAAACATTGTCTTTATTGAAAATTTTTTCATACGTAAAATAAAAAAAAAGAACTGTAATGATGAAATCTTACAAGTCAAATAGTAAAAGTCATGATGCAGCAGGATCAATCAAATCTAGGAAATACATGAACACATAAGGACTGTGTGTACAGGAAATATTGTCAAAAAAAAACAGACAGGGAGGAAGTTAACAATGGTAAGATGGAAATATAGTCAGTATGAGGGGGAGGGGTGGGGATAGGTATAGTTGCCTACCAGGGACAGCCATCATATAAGGGAAGGGTGGTGTCGGGGGGTTGTCGGTGTCGGTGGAGAATTTTAGAGAAATGCATTAAAAGCCGAGGAGTTTTGGAACACATCCCATAGTTGCCAGGCTGATGTGTGTGTGAGGAGTTCGGTCCAGGTTCAGACATCATGAGTTCCATACTGTGAATGCTAAGGATCTCCTGGATCCAGTCAGGTATTGTAGAAGCGGAAGTAATCTTCCACAGTCTGTGGATGACTGTGCGGGCAGCAATCAGCAGGAATCCAATGAGGGATCGGAGGCATTTGTTAATTTTGTGAGGGAAAATGAAGAGGAGTAGGGTGGCAGGGTTGTCGTCTAGTTGAACACCAGTGATTTGGTGCGTGGTCTCAATGACTTTAGACCAGAAAGGGTGAAGAATTGAGCATCCCCACCAAACATGGGACCTTGTGCCCTTCAGTTGGCCACATCTCCAGCATAGCTCAGTAGAGTTTAGAAACATAAAATGGAGAGATTCATGGACCCTGTGCCATCTGGAGTGTATTTTGTAGTTTACCAAATACCATTGGGCTGTGGAGTAGGATTTTCCAAGGTCCTCCTCCTACCTCCTAGTAAAGGGCAGCAATGGAAGGGATTGTGGATTGGAGAGTAGCAAATATATGGTGGATATCGTTTTGGTTGGAGGGATGTTGGTGGTTCAGAGCATTTCAAAGGCAGATGGCAATCTATGTAGGTGATGTCTTATTGTAGAAGTTAGTCAGTTGGAGGTATTGCCATTTAGTGGATACTGAGTGGCTTGAGGGCGAGATCAAGTCTTCATATGAACTGAGTGAAGATAAAGGTGGAATTGTTGAAACTTGAGAGGTGTCTGGTCTGTATGTTGCGATAGGAATAGTGGAGCTTGGGCTGGGGGAAAACCAAGGTTGTGGGAGATTGGTGTGAGTGGGCCACCTGGAGTGAAAAAGTTTGCCTTTTTAAGGTATGTTTTGCAAGCCCCTAATGTTTGTTGAGTGATGTAATGTAGTGTAGAGAGGAGGAGGTTAGTTTTACGGTGGTCAGGTAGCCATGGGAGGGTGTCGAGAGGGCTTTGGGTCAAATGGGATTCTAGTTTCACCCATAGTTTGGAAAGTTTGGAGTGATGCCAGTCCAAAATGTGGGCAGATACAATGGCTAAATAGCAATGAAGGCCACTTGGAGCCTCCCTGGGCTTTAAATCAGAATAGGGTAGTCCTGGAAATCCTGGGAGGCTTGGAGGCCCATACAAATCTAGTGAACATACACTGGAGCATCTTGAAAAAGTAAGTGGTGAGGTGAATGGGGATGGCCTGAAATAGATATAAGAGCCTGAGCAGAAAATTAATTTTTAGGATATTAATACGGTGCAGCCATGAGAATCTGTTAGGGTCCCACTGGCCCAGGTCTGTTCACATATCATGAAGGGGAAGAAAGTTAAGGGTGTAAGCATCAGAGGGGATTGCAGAAAGGTGAATACCGAGATATTTTATAGATTTGGGGAACCAAGTGCAGGAAAAGGTGGCGTGGATGACTTGGGCAGTGTTAGTATCTAGAGAGATGTTTTTGAGAGATTAATTTTGTAGTTGCTGAAATAGCTGTACGTCACAATGTCACACAGGAGAAAGGGCAGGGAAGTGAAAGGTTGTGTGATGTAGAGAAGTACATCATCCACAAAAGCAGAGAGTTTGAGATGGAGATTACCTGATTGAAAGCCATGGATGTTGGGGTTACGGTTTACCGCAATTAGGAGATGTTCTAAAACTAGGACATATAGTATTGGGGACAATGGGCATCCCTGACATGTGCCATTGCTGATAGCAAGTGGGGAGACAGAGCACCACTGACCCTGATCTGGGCTTGAGGAGAGTGATATAGAGAGCGAATGCGACTAAGCATATTTCAGCCTAGGCCGATCTGTGACAGGGTTGTCTCCATAAAATCCCAATCAACCGTATTTAGTGTCTAGTCTGATGAATGATAGAATATGTTTTGAGGGTGTTATCCCTCCCTTCCCTCGATGGGATAAATCCCACTTGATCTGGGTGGATTAGAGATCCCACAAGGCCCCCCAATCACTTAGCAAGTAGCTTCGCAAATAGTTTCGCGTCAGTATTAATCAAGGAGATGAGCCTGTAGCTTGGGAACAGTTGGGGGTCCTTGCCCTCTTTAGGGAGGACAGTGATGTGTGCATGTAGGAAAGATGGGGCAAAGGGTGACCCCGAAGATGTGCTATTGAAAACTCAGAGGAGTAGAGGGGTGACTTCCGGGCTCTTACCAGATAGAAAGGCACTAATGGCAATATCTATCTCCTCCTCTGTGAAACGGTCTTCCAGTTTGGAAACTATGTCAGGGGATAGTGTTGGAAGGGCAGTATATGTTATATACTGGGTGAAGGATCCATGCAAAATCGTCTTACAGTTTGTCATGTGTGGTGGCGGGAGGTTGTAGAGCTGTTTACAAATAGTCATGGAATGCTTTAGCTATTTTGTTGGTCAGGTGTGTATATGATTGATTTACATAGCACACATGCAAGATAGTGACCTGACTTGTTGCCCCATTTGTAAAATACTCTAGCTCTATCTGTCTCAGTCTTTGTTGTTCAAACAAGATGCGCATTTTGGTTGGTGTTGTTTGGATAGGGTTGTCTAACTCTCTCTGTTCTCTGGCTTTTTGCATTATCTCCTCCTTAATTGCATACTAATGGATCCTGCAGATGACATCTCTAAGCTTTGTGGAATCAGTGCTTCGGGTGTGCAGAGCCCTGCGTGTTCTGTCGATTTCAATGTGAGTGTCGGCTGATCTGTCAAGCAGTGAGTTGAAAATGCCGGTATGGGTGGATACCAGATCAGGAGTGTGATTGGCTTCAGGGAGGATTCTGATTTGGGTATATTGTTTCTCCAGTTACTGTTCTCAAAGTTGGACAGAGTGAGATGTTGAAGCATGTTGTAGATCTTGCACGGTGGAGGTAACTGAGGACTTAAAGGATTCCAACTCTTCTACCCTAGATTGAAGGATGGAGACGTCGTTTTTGACCATTTTAAGGTTGTGGCGCCAGTCTTTCTTTATATCCAAGGTGATATTGTCCAATTTGGGAAGTAGTGCCAATAGAGCTTGTAGTTCAGGGTGGCTGTAAAGAGTGTGGGCAGTCTCCTCAGGTGGCGGGAAGTTGGAAAAGAAGCCATTTTGAGGATTGTGAGCACCCAGCGACCTATATCTGTTGGGTCTACATGTTTACGGAGGAGATTGGTCATCTGAGGAGGATAAATCATCATCAGGATGGTGTTGTACAGAGAGTCCTAATGACTTAGGGATGGAAGATGTGGAGCGGAAAAGAGATTTCTTGGTGGGGGGACTGGCGTCCCAATCTGAATTCCTTGACGGGAGTAGTGCCCTTACTTCGGAGCCAGAGTGATGTTGAGGGGTTGAGAGAAGCATGGAGTCAATCACTGACTTCTTAATAGGACATTGTGTTGGACTTTGATAAGCGGACGAGTGGATATGCCACGGGTAGGTGAAGATAATGGGGTCTGGGCTACCGAGGGATCTGCCATGGGAGAAGTGTGTGTCAGAGAGGGCATTGTGCCGTGGCTGCCAACTCGTGAAGGAAGCCCAGTTGATGACCAGGGCAAGGGTATCTATTCACCCTTAGACCTGGCAGTCTTTAACTGGTCTAGTGATGGTGACTTCCGTTCCAGGTAGGAGAAAGGTCGTGACTTGTCTGAGTCACTGTTCACAGATAGGGAGTCTTCCGCTAGTGGTTGGTCGTAGTTGGAGATAGAAAGCGCCTGGGGTAATGTAATTTCCTTAGTAGTTTTTTTGATTTTGGTTTTACCCATTTTATGATAGCAGGCACCTCTAAGAGTGGTGGCATAATACAGGTTTAGCGAAGTGAGCCCCTGCCAGTTAGTGTGTCAAGTCACGCCCCCCATATTACGTTATTGAGGTGGCATATGGAGGAGAGGGGAGATGAGGGTCACAGTGTGTCCAATGTTCAGTCAAGAGAGGGAGATAACATATACAAGGATATGGTACTCTTCCCCCCTGAAGTTTGACAGTTCTGTTACTCATACACCCAGAAGAGTGAGCTAGTAGGTGTTGTTGGTACAGTGCGGTAGCCGTGTATATGATGGCTTTTCCCTTCTTCCCGATTAGAAGATTGCGACATGTCCTGCTAGCAGGATCAGTTATGGGTTCGCGCATGTAGGTAGACAAGGGGTGGGACTCAGATAATGCAAGGGAAGGTTAGGAGTCTCCCTAATGGTTGTGTAGAATCTCTGCACTCACCTTCCCAAGCTAGGATTCCAGGGAGGGTCTCTGCCAGAAGGAGTAACTGGAGGAATACTTGGCAAAAATGGAGGCAGGTGTGCCGCTGGCTCTAAATCAGTAGTGGCAGCACGGTGGCTCAGTGGTTAGCACTGCAGCCTTGCAGCACTGGAGTCCTGGGTTCAAATCCTGCCAAGGACAATATCTGCAAGGAGTTTGTATGTGGGTTTCCTCCGAGTACTCTGGTTTTCTCCCACACTCCAAAGACATACTGATAGGGAATGTAGATTGTGAGCCCTATATGGGACAGTGACTGTCAATGTTTGTAAAGCGCTGCGGAATATGATGGCGCTATATAAGTAAGCATAATAAATAAATAAATAAATAAATAAATAGGATGGGTATGCAGCCCAGGGTGATGGTCAGATGTCTGGTCGGTCTCCAGGTGAAATGTATGGAGTAGAAACGGGGCCCTCTGTGGAGGTATGGGTGCCAGTATATTGGGGATGTCTAGACTCTGTGTGGGATGGAGGCTGTATGTCCACAAAAACTGACAGTGTCTTCAGTGTGTGATCCTAGTTTGTGGATCCACCATAAAAAACACAGGTGACATCTAATCATATCCCTAGCTTGTCTGTGAAAAGGGACAGCACACTGATGATTCACTGAGTACAGCAGTGTGCCGTCCTAAGTTTTTAGGCTTCTATGGGTGAGTCCATTCTGCAAAAACTTAACAGAATAGGACATTTTCTATCTGATGCAGTGCAGAATAACGGCTCGCACACTGATCAGTGAAAAACATGGTCGTGTGTATGTACCCATAGAAATGAAAGGGTCAGTATGCTATCCAATTAAAACAAGGACAGCACATGGATCTCGCCCACGGTCGTCTGCAAGGGGCCTAAATGAAAGCCACACTATGGTTTTGTGAAAAATAAAAGATTTGTCTTGCAGAAATTTGTTTTGCAAAATTTATGTTATGGAAATGGTCCCTTGCCTTTACCAAACCACTGCTATTGTATGGGATTAATATTAGCAATGTAACCAAAATACAGGTGAAATTTCTTCTAGGAAAGAGCAGGCAACACTGATGACACACCGAGGCAATATGGATGACATGTAGAAGTATCAATATTTAACATTTGCCATAGACTTCAGAGTTTTATAGCCACTTAATGGATAAAAAAAACTAATGCTGTGTATTTCACATTTGCACATATTTTACATGACTACAGTATGTAAAAAGCACCATAGACTGGCACTGGCTCCATAAAAGAGATAATTTAAATAAATATATAATATAGATGAAATAGCACACTAACGTGAAAATAGAAAGACAGACATGCTTAACAAACTTTCAAAGTCATTGTTACCTTATTTGTGGATCTGAAATGCAATACAGAAACTCAGCTACAAGGTAATGCAGTAGCATACTAGTAGTAAATTATTCTAAAAGTATTTTGAGTTTCATTTTACTGGTTTACTTTGTTTCTGAGACTGCAAATTGACAAAATAGAAACATGGAACTTTTTAAGTATATATTATTTGAAATCTACACTTCACTTTCTGTTGAGCAATAATACAATATTATAATGTAAAATATTTATAGTAAAAAAAAAACAAAAAACAGACCAAATGCTTTCGGAGGTACAGTGTTGTAACAAACATGATCAAGAATACAGTAGCTATCTGTACTGAAATGTCATCTAAGAAAACTAGTAGTATTGAAAGGTCTAACTTTATATGGACAAAATGTGGAAAAGTGTAACATACAATGATAGAAATTAAATAAACTTACTTAGGCTAAACCCCATGTAGCAGGCTGCAGCAAAAAAGTGCAGCGAGAAGAACCGTGACAGCAACGCATTGCGTTTTTTCCAGCTGTGCTTTTCACAGAAAGTCCAAAGAGGTTTCCTCTGTGGAAGTTCTGCTTCCATTATACCTATAGGGAAACTGCCAGCTTTTCCGTAGCTAAAATTGACATGCTGCAATTTATAAAACCGCAGCAGTTTTGGAAAACACAGCTTGCCTGCTGCATGTATTTTTCCGTAACGTGTTAATGAGATTCGGTAAAATCCCATCCACTTTGCAGAGACTGTAAAGCACGTGTTTTTTACCACAGCATTTGCACAATGTGGGGCCCCGACCCAAAAGAGGAATCTTTTACCACCTCCACAAATTCTTTTCATTCCTCAATAGACACTGATCCACTGATTACAGAATCAGTGGAGCAGCACTTATTGAAGGGTTCCAGAAGTCCCAGAAGTCACAATCCCATGGTTATAAAGTGATAGTTAAGTTCAAGTCTTGGGTTCTCCAATTAGATCCCATTGCAATTAGATGATTGACTTCTTTCCTGGCAGTTCCACCTCCCAGCGCAATTGGGTACCCTCCCAGCACCAACTTTACAGACCCCCGAATATAATGATAGGAGGCCCAGAGGAGGTGAGGGAACATAAAAAACAATGTACTTACCTCTCCTACGCTTCTCTAGGCTTCGGGCCTGTTTGGTGACGTCCCAGACGTCAGCCGGCGTCATTTTGCGTCGTGACGTCAGCCTGGTCCAACATTGAAGAAAGCTGAAGTAGCAGGGAATGGACTGGAGCAAGGAACAGGTAAGCAACATTGTTTTTTTATGTTTCTATATTCCCCTGGGCCTCCGATCATTATACTCTGGGGTCTGAAAAGACCCCAGAGTATAATAATTGTTTATGGGTGGGCCACTATGCGGCATAATACTGTGTGCAGGGTCCACTATGGGGCATAATACTGTATGCAGGGGCCACTATGGGGCATAATACTGTGTGCAGGGGCCACTATGGGGCATAATTCTTTGTGCAGGGGCCACTATGTGGAATAATACATTGTGCAGGGGCCTCTATGGCGCATAATAGTGTGCACAGGAATGCGTTTTTTGGGGGGGGTTGGAGGGGGCGGTCCGGATGGCGGTTGGGGGCGGCGGTTCGGGGATTGGGCTCCATGTCAAATGTTCGCCTTGGGGCTCAGCCACTGGTCACAGGTTCCATTGAACTAGACAATATTGTAGCCTCACTTCGTTGTTTCAAGACAGACATATTCCTGCTATTCACTTCAAGCTCTTCTGTGCACCGGTTCAAGCTTTGCTCAGTGTAATTATATTGCAAACTCCCATCTGCTACACCTACACTAGATCTATACTCCACTGCTGGTCCGTGGCTCAAGTCAAGACTATAGTGCAACATCCACAGGTGACCACTATATAGATGATTCACCCCTTTTCAGCAGCGTAACAGTGATGACATTTACAGCAATATGTCAGCACTTTGCAGTATAGGAAAATACTCTTTAAATTTAGACTCCAAAAATCTGTTGCCTTGAAAAGTGTATTGACTTTTTGATCAACACTATGCATTGATGCAATAAAAATATACACAAAGGGAATATTCATTGAATTGTTTCTATTAAATAATACCGTCATTTCCATGATTTCATTCATACTTACTATTAGCTATATTCAACCTTTTGCATCATTTTTGACAGATTTGCACCTGTCTAGTAATATTTTCAACTTCTGGCAAAAAGTTGGAGTGGCCTGAGAAATTAGTGAACTTCACCAATTGCACTTCTTTCAAACATCGCATTGCGAGTGATAAATGACAGAATTAAAGAGTGGCAAGAGGTTTTTTATTTCCTTCACACCTCTGGAGTTTTGCACATTGCAACTGACTGGACAGATAACATAAATTTCCAAAACACAGCTATTTTTTAAAATTGCACCAAATTCATCAAGGTTTTGAGATTATTTGATAGATTTTTCGTAATTATGACCATCTAATTAATATTTGATGAAGTGGTATGGTAAGTGAATTTTGCATGCATTGGATGAATTCCCCCCCAATGCATTTCTTCTAGTGGACACTATCTCCACAAATATGGCAGCTGTTGTAGCTTACAAGATAGCAGATGGAGGCCATAAAATACCATACAGGTTCTGTGCATGAGTACTTATACTACTACTAAATATAATGATAATCATTAATTAATATAGTGGCAAGATAATCCGCAGCACTTTACACTTCAGAGGTTAAAATAAACTCAGACATTGCAAAGTAACAAACTAAATAACACTTCAAACAAGAGAAGTGAGGGTTTTGTTTGGAAGAGCTAATAACATACTGAGAGTTTACTACAATTGTAAAATCCAAGGCAAGAAAAAGAGCAGCTGGCACTATCCTCAAAATAACACCGGACAACTTAGTACAATTGTATTCAGTCTAGGAAATGCTCTGTGCAGTAAATACATTAGTGACACAAATCTCTATTCTACAATGTAGGGAAGACTAAAATGTGCAGGTAAACTTGACAGTGTACAACTGAAACAAAAAAAACTAGCATCAAAGTTTTTAATGTATGCATTTTCAGCATTTGTTTGAGGTATCCATCAAAAGGATTGTCAAAATGGAACATCGTATTGTTTTTTTGTTCAGACAATCAGAACATAAACTCTGCAAATGTATGCAAACGTATAACCATATGTTTGGATATATCATTACATTGAATTCTTTTGCACTGTCTCTTACAATGGTATAAAAAAGTTATCCAGATGTAACAATACCAGACATATGCCAAAAGGAGTTTCAGCATACATTGGCTCCACTTTGGATATTGTACTGTTTTGACTACAGAGATAAATCACCAACTGTATTTACAAAGGACCTACCATCACTCCAGACATGTTTGTATTACTCAATACTGTACAGTATTTGTATTAAGATGTTGCCTCAAAATCAGGGCCAAATTCTACCCTGAATCTGTCTTCCATTGTTTTCAATGAGAGACAGAGATTGAAGCAAGATTCTGAAAAAATAAGCATCCTGCTTGATCTTTGCACAGATTTTGGGGCTGGTAAGAGAAATTCAGCTGATCAGTCCAATTTATCTGGGATGGGGGTGCTGGAAAATAGAGAGTAATCTGAGACAGGAGTCCCCCTCAGTTCCTCTTCATTTTCTGCCATCTGAATGGGCCATAAAGCATAATTTCTCAGAAATCTGCATTGTGTTATTTCTCCTGGAAATGTATGAATACATTAAGAACTGAGTGCTCATGGTCTCTTTTAACACAGTTGAAATACAGTCAGCACTGAATCCATAATGCCATGATATCATCCCCCCATCCCCCCACCCCCATATCATCAATATTGTTTCTTTATTTATAAATTTCCAGGAGGAATAGCAGGAATGAAGCAACATAGAGTTCTAAAAATGATGCCTCAGCATTGTTATATTATATGGATTGAAGTATTTGTTGAAACAAAAATGCCAGGACAGGTGACAGGTCTGCTTTAAACCATAGTATAAATTGAGCCTTTGATGTACCAGTTTGATGGCCACACTATATGGTGCATAAAGGATTGCTTTTACTGAATATAGTTGTAGCTAATTCTCAGCATTAGGTTAGTAGAATCTTTGTCTATCAGATATACTGTATGCTGTTCTGAATACAGTTTCCATTTTATCACAGCAAAACTATTTAAATGATGAGAAAATAAAACAAACAACAGTAGACATAATAAAAAGTCATTTATTCTGAGCAACAAATTTTCCTATGGGGGCATGGCCAGCAAAAAATATGGATGGACACATTTCAGCAGATCTCCCAGCTACCGAATTTACTCCTTTAACATCATGAGTCAACATTTTACTAATTCTATGAGGTTCAAGCCATGTCAGACACCATCTCTTACCTTAATCTGAATTTATTTGATATAAGATTCCCACCTGTGGATCAGTATTGAACATTCTTGTGGATTTGTATTGAACCCTCCACCGCTCCATGTAATTGCATGTGAGTCTTAGTCATATCTGTTTATCCATATCAGATCAACACACTCAGCACCCAGAAACTTAAGTGGTGAGATGTTGGACATATTTATATTGCTGTACAAAGACTGTAAAAATCACTACCTTAGGTTCCTTGCTTTAATTTGCTGGGCACTATTATTAGGGCACCCTTCCACATGTACCTGGCTTGTTACTATACTATATACTGACTCAGTACCACTAAAACACAATTATTATTTTCTCTGCTTTAGCTAACTATATTCAGCAATGAAACTAATGTGGATAAACTCAGAGAATCTGCCTGTGAGGAACACGATGATGGCATGTGTGAAACATACTACGCATTCTAAATGTAGATATTATGACCCTGATCCAGATGACTTGTACACTCATAATGAACATGAGCCCACGCTTCGCTAAGTATAGATCTACCCTCCCTTACCTTTTCTCTTCGCTGGACAGTTCCAGATATGTGTATTACAGGTAAACAACTTTTCTAAAAAGCAACATGATCTTGTGATAAGTTAACAAGAAGTGATATGATAACGCTCCTATGTGTGTCTATGTGTGGCCACTCTGTTGGGGGTGTGGGAGATGTGAATTGCAGCCTTTGTTGGCTTGATTTAATGAAACAGAATGAAACTGAAAATATACAGTACAGACCAAAAGTTTGGACACACCTTCTCATTCCAAGAGTTTTATGTATTGTCATAACTATAAAAATTGTAGATTCACACTGAAGGCATCAAAACTATGAATTAACACATGTGGAATTATATACTTAACAAAAAAGTGTGAAACAACTGAAAATATGTCTTATATTCTAGGTTCTTCAAAGTAGCCACCTTTTGCTTTGATTACTGCTTTGCACACTCTTGGCATTCTCTTGATGAGCTTCAAGAGGTAGTCACCTGAAATGGTCTTCCAACAGTCTTGAAGGAGTTCCCAGAGATGCTTATCACTTGTTGGCCCTTTTGTCTTCACTCTGCGGTCCAGCTCACCCCAAACCATCTCGATTGGGTTCAGGTCTGGTGACTGTGGAGGCCAGGTCATCTGTCGTAGCACCCCATGACTCTCCTTCTTGGTCAAATAGCCCTTACACAGTCTGGAGGTGTGTTTGGGGTCATTGTCCTGTTGAAAAATAAATGATGGTCCAACTAAATGCAAACCGGATGTAATAGCATGTCGCTGCAAGATGCTGTGGTAACCATGCTGGTTCAGTATTCCTTCAATTTTGAATAAATCCCCAACAGTGTCACCAGCAAAGCACCCCCACACCATCACACCTCCTCCTCCATGCTTCACGGTGGGAACCAGGCATGTAGAGTCCATTCGTTCACCTTTTCTGCGTCGCACAAAGACACGGTGGTTGGAACCAAAGATCTCAAATTTGGACTCATCAGACCAAAGCCCAGATTTCCACAGGCCTAATGTCCATTCCTTGTGTTCTTTTGCCCAAACAAGTCTCTTCTGCTTGTTGCCTGTCCTTAGCAGTGGTTTCCTAGCAGCTATTTTACCATGAATGCCTGCTGCACACAGTCTCCTCTTAACAGTTGTTGTAGAGATATGTCTGCTGCTAGAACTCTGTGTGGCATTGACCTGGTCTCTAATCTGAGCTGCTGTTAATCTGCGATTTCTGAGGCTGGTGACTCGGATGAACTTATCCTCCGCAGCCGAGGTGACTCTTGGTCTTCCTTTCCTGGGGCGGTCCTCATGTGAGCCAGTTTCTTTGTAGCGCTTAATGGTTTTGGCCACTGCACTTGGGGACACTTTCAAAGTTTTCCCAATTTTTCGGACTGACTGACCTTCATTTCTTAAAGTAATGATGGCCACTCGTTTTTCTTTACTTAGCTGCTTTTTTCTTGTCATAATACAAATTCTAACACTCCATTCAGTAGGACTATCAGCTGTGTATCCACCTGACTTCTGAACAACACAACTGATGGTCCCAACCCCATTTATAAGGCAAGAAATCCCACTTATTAAACCTGACAGGGCACACCTGTGAAGTGAAAACCATTTCAGGTGACTACCCTTGAAGCTCATCAAGAGAATGCCAAGAGTGTGCAAAGCAGTAATCAAAGCAAAAGGTGGCTACTTTGAAGAACCTAGAATATAAGACATATTTTCAGTTGTTTCACACTTTTTTGTTAAGTATATAATTCCACATGTGTTAATTCATAGTTTTGATGCCTTCAGTGTGAATCTACAATTTTTATAGTCAGGAAAATACAGAAAACTCTTGGAATGAGAAGGTGTGTCCAAACTTTTGGTCTGTACTGTAGATGGCTGGATACCTGTAAATCTAAAACCAATAACCTAAAAATAATCTAACTCAGAATAGTAGTGACAAACTCCTAAAACCTTCTTAGAACAATGGCTCAAAACTAATTTGGAGGAATGATCTCAGTTTAGCACACTCGCTGAGTGCTTGTAAAACCACCTCCACCTGACAGTAACCTGAGACCATTTCTGACTAAACTCCTTATTTTCAGAAACTATGACACTGGTTTAAAGCAGGCCTGTCTACTCAAATGCAACTCTACAGGCTAGATATTCCCAAATTTTTCAGCCAACCGGCAAAAATATTGTCAGCATAAAGTTTAACACCTTCCTGACACATGACGTAATTTTATGTCCTGGAAAGTCCTCCTGCAACATGATGTACAGTACTATTACATCATGGACATGGTGCTGAATCTGGAGCTGTAACATACAGTTGATACTTGCTGTATCACCCTTGGTCAGAGATAACTCAATCATGACAGTGTCATCTAAGGAATTTTTCCCCTTTTTGCCACCTTCAGTTGGAGCTCTTCTGTTTCTATGGCAGTCTGGATCTTAATCTTAGAGCTTGGGTCTGCCACCTGTCAGCCTGTGCATATGCATACGTTGAGAGCCATTATAAAATGCAATACATCTATAAAAGCAAGAAGAAACATGAAATTACAAAATTTTAGAGCAGGCTAGACTTTATATTGGGTGAACACACCAAAAAATGTAGAAATAATGGAGTTTTTTTTACATTAGAAGAGGCTACACTACTGTGTGTACGTATGTATGCACACTTGCGCATACAGAGGAACACTAAAGCAATTCATATTTTGTTCAGATTAACAACAATCTTTCATCACATTGTGTATGGTCAGTTACCAGAGAGGAAAGAAAACCCACTAAATGTTTTTTTAAGATTAGCGTAGGCCAGACTATATTGGGTGTACAACAAGAAACCACTTGTATGTAATGGGTTATTTCTTTTAAGATTTGCACAGGCAAAATCAGCACTTTGCTGTTAAAACAGCAGTATGTATTTAATGAAAAAATGTTTAATGAAAATATCCTTAAAGGGATTCTATCATTGGGAAAATCGATTTTTAGCTAACAGCACATTGTAATAGCCTTTAAAAAGACTATTAGTCTCTTACCTTTCTTTTCTTCATCTGCGCCGCTGTTTTCTTCATTTTTCATATTTTCTGATTATGCTAATCAGTCTTCTGGATGCACAGGGGGCATTCCACCAGTCTGCAAAATGCACAGGGGGCGTCCCCTGTGCATCCGTCACACGCAGATTTCAAAATCCTGCACTGTCTCTCTCGTCGACTTCTGACGCAGCTCCGCATCATTCGCTGGAAACTGTGCATGTCTATTAGCCATTTTCATGTGGCCTCTTACAAGAGTGGTACTGCTCTACAGTATTGTACAAGTTTCTGACAAAATTAGATTATTGGCAATAAAAGGCTTAACTGTCTGTGTAAGCAGAAGAAGAAGCATAGATTCATCTAGTCTCTGTGTCTATGAACCTATTCTATGTCTATTGAATTCCAGCACTCATCTGACCTGTGCAATTGCTAGTTATCCTAGTCATCGAACTATTGCTGGAATTCCTATTTCTTTTTCTGAACTGTGCTAACTAAACCTACAGCCTAAAATGCAGTGAGGTGAATCACAGATCTCTTTGAATGTCCACCATTTACAACAACTAAAGGCTGAGAATGAATGCACAAGCTTTTTATACTACATATGACATCAGCACTGTACGGTCCACCTACCACGTATGCTCTGTATTTCCTGGTAAAACACATGGCGGTGGCCATTTTCTCGTAGCACGGCCATTTTTCTTCATCCAAAGCTAATTATTTTTTGTTCAGTTTTGCTAAAAACCGAACAATTTGGAATATTTGGGCTGAATCCGGTTCATTACGAGCCAATTCACCCATCTCTCTTCATCAATCTTGCACTTATATAGAAGTGAAACACCTACAGTTGGGGGCAGGGTGCATGTGTAAACTGTGTGTCACTACCCTTAAGGAGTGCACATTGCAAAGTATATTAATGATCAAGTGCAAGAATGGTTCTATTGGTTAGTAGGAGGATGGTAAGGAAAATCAACTAGAACTCAACCTAAAAGATAACTTTTATTTATACCATTTAAATAAAAGTCTCATATAGCAGAATAAAATAACAAAGCAAATATTGACAATGGGACACAATAAGCAATAGTAATTCGGACATTTTGATTTTTTCTTTCCTGCTGCAGCATTCACTAGTTGGAAAATATGATTTTATATTTTTGAGTTTCAAACTTTTGCCAAGCGTGTTTCCTCATTTTTGCTTATTTATATACACATTTTAGGCAAAAGGGTGATTTGAATGTCTTTTGCAACATTGTATTTAACAAGAAAATCTTATTTAACAAATGTAAATTATGCTTTCAGACATTGAAAACATAATACTGAGTCAAGTAGATGTACAATATAGCAAAATGCAACTAGAAGCAGCCAATGCGATACATTTCAGTCTGTGCAACATGTTATAACTTAATAGTGGAACTCCCATTTTATTTTTTTGCTATTGTTTTGGGGTGTGGTGAACATTTTTGTAATATAATAATAATAATACATTTTATTTATAGAGCGCCAACATATTCCATAGAATATTCCGTACAATTTGTAGGGTTAGAGTACAGACAAAAAGAGAGTAATAGTCATTTCACATAATAAGACTGAGGTCCCTGCTCGCAAGAGCTTACAATCTATGAGGTAAAAGGGGGGGGGGTGACACAAGAGGTAGCAGGAGCGGCAACAGAGGTAGCATTGCTTATGCAATGGTCAGACAATTTTGTAATAGAGGTTATTGTCATTACACATATATAAAGCTGTATGAGCCGTCAACAGTCATGTCCTTTAACAGTGCAGATGGTGCCTGGACATATAAATTTACAGTCCAATATGGCATCATATCCTGTGGGTTAATGTTGGAGCGTGAACAGAGGAGGGTTCGTTTTAGGGATGCTAACTGTGGAAGGGTTTACATTAGGAATTGTGATAGGCCTGTCTGAAAAGATGTGTCTTTAGTTGGCTCTTGAAGCTGTAGAAATTGGCAGTTAATCTGATTGTCCGGAGTAGAGCCTTCCAGAAAAGTGGTGCAACTCGAGAGAAGTCTTGGATACAGTAGTGGGAGGTTGTGATAATAGAGGATGTTAGTCTTTGGTCATTGAGTGAATGCAGAGCATGGGTTGGACGATAGACAGAGATGAGAGACGAAATGTAGGGAGGTGCAGCATTATGGAGAACCTTGTGGATGAGGGTGAAAAGTTTATATTGTATTCTGTATTGAATAGGGAGCCAATGTAGTGACTGACACAGACTGGAAGCATCACTGTAGCATTTAGACTGATAGATAAGCCTGTCTGCTGAAATTAGAATAGATTGTAGAGGGGAGAGTTTAGTAAGGGGAAGACCGATTAGAAGGGAGTTACAGTAGTCAAGTCGATAGTGAATCAGGGTGACGATAAGGGTCTTTAATGTTTCCATGGTAAGGAAAGGCTGGATTCTGGAGATGTTTTTGAGGTGGAGATGGCATGATGAGCATGTGAGTTATTAGATATGGGGGGGAAGGAAGGCTCTGAGACAAACGGACATACTGCCTAGGAGTTATGGTAAGGCCGGAGACTGAAATGGAGATATCAGGGTTAGGTCTGTTAGATAGTGGAAACAGCAGTAGTTCAGCCTTTGAGAGATTCAGTTTAATGATATTTGAGACAGCAGAGAGACAGTCACTGGTGTTCTGTATTAGTGTAGGGGTGATGTCACGGGATGAGGTATATAGTTGGGCGTCGTCAACATAAAAATGGTACTGGAAGCTAAATCTGGTGATAGTTTGTACAATAGGGGCTGTGAAGAGAAAGAAGAGGAGGGGGCCTAGGACCGAGCCCTGAGGAACCCCAATAGCAAGGGGAAGAGGGGAAAAGACAGAGCCCACAAATGATACACAGAAAGTGCTGTCTGAGAGATAAGAGGAGAACCAAGAGAGTGTAGTGCCTGTGAGGCCGACAAAGCAGAGCATAGTGAGGAGGAGTTGGTGGTCAACAGTGTCAAGTGCTGCTGAGAGATCCAAAAGAATAAAAAAGAATAGTCACTATTAGATTTAGCTGTCAGGAGATCATTGGAGACTTTTGTAAGGGCCATTTCAGTAGAGTGCAGAGTGCGGAAGCCAAATTGTAAGGGGTCAAGAAGAGAGTTAGCGAAAAGATAGTGGATTAAATGAGAATATACTTTATTAACCTATCTAAATTCCTTTTAATAGAAAAGAAGCTGTAAAGTTTCCATTAGCAATACTCTAGCTAAGCATTGCCTGAGAGACTCTGTCTGTACACCTGTAATCAATGCAGCATGTTGAGATGAAGCATTTACCAAAGGGGGATGATCACTTCAAATAGCTGTATCTCCAGATTTACACCACCTAGAAAAATTGGCAATGCCCCAGGTTATGCCTACATAAATGCCTCACTGATATCAAGAACCATACACATCTCAACATCAACTGTTCAGAGGAGACTGCAGAGATTTTACAGTATTACATGTGGTGTTACATAGTAGAGATAAAGTAGGAAATGTTACCTGCTGTTCTATGTAGCACCACAGATAACACAGTAATAACTCTCTGAGTACAGATAATGTAGTAAATGTTATCTTCAGTCCTATGCAACACCTCAGATAATGTTGTTATAGCTTTTTAAGTCAGAGAATGATCACTGTTATCTAAGGTATTTCATAGGACTGTATGCAGGTAACATCTACTACATTATCTTTAAAAATTCATGTTATACGTGACATTGACAGTTTATGTGAGGGTCACATCACAAAAAAAAAGGGTGTGAGCAGCACTTTTCATGTCACATGTCCATGCCACTCCCCAATAAGCAGTGTGGCTATGCCAAGTCTCCCCTAGTTCCCACCAATGACAGTTGGTGAGTATGAGAAAACATCTATTACATAATCTGTACTAAGAATTATTACTGTGTTATCTGTGGTGTTACATAGGGCTACAGATAACATATAGGTACTTTGGAAAATAGAGGGTCAAATATGCATTCCCTGTGCAGTAAAAATGGTAATATGGGTTAAAAGGATTTTGATGTTGTATGTATTGGCTTTTTGGTAAGTACATCATTGTCTCTGTTAGGTTTTCTAGTTGACCACCTTTGACGAAAGGTTGCCCAGCATTATGTCGCTGGGAGGCAGGGACTCCAAGCAGCATAGATAACTATACTGCTAGAAGTTCCTCTCCTAGCATAAGGTGCAGGCTGGTAAATTCAGCCAATGCACGGACTGAGTTTCGCAGCTGAAACTTTGTTGTATGAAAAAAACACATGAAGTTTTTGATGCTTTTTGGTGAAGATTTTCCTGCATTTTCTGAGCCAAAGCCATTAGTGGGCTAGCAACGAATGGAAAATATAAAGGATGGATGTATACTGCTCCTTCCTTCTGAATTTATTCCTGGCTGTGACTCAAAGCACTTTAGAAAACTCTGTGTCTGCCTCTAGCCTAACAGGAGTTCATTACAATGAATGACTCCTTCATAATGTACATACTGGTGAAATAGTTTGTATTGCAACATAATCCTTTCACTGAAGGGTAGATACAACAAAAACAAATTTATCATTTGGTATTTCATATCATTTGTGGTCAGTAGTTTTTCAAAGTGATCTTAACTTCATGAGGTACCACATTTCGCAAGAAACCGCAGCAATAGAGATTACAGCTGACTGATCATACTAAATTTCTGATACAAAATCAGGTATAAACGATTTCAGAGAACATGACAAAAAATAAAATATTTCCATGTCTACATCATACTTAAAATATCACAACCTTAAAGAATCATTATTGTAAAAACAAGGTCCTTTTTCATTTGACAGTTTTATAGTGATAGAGATTCATAGCATATTAGCACATGTATGCGATTGTAATATTCATTTGGCTTGGAAGGTTCCCAATGCTGGTGGTGCAGAACATGCTTCTGCACATCATCCTCTGTTGTCTGGCATTCATATAAACCTGACTACAGAGGCAAGCTTGGCAGTTGTGAGCTCCAGATGCCAAGTTGCAGGATTAATTGATCTTTGCTTTGCCATCAGAGAGTTTTCCTGTTTACGTGAATTTGATGGAACACTATTTTAACCTATTTTTTTGTGAATTTTCTTTCTTCTATTATGTAAATATTTTAAAAAGATTGAACTGAAGATTTCTGCCAATTGGTAATGCCTTTGAAACAATTGATCCTTTATCACATTTCATATTTATTTAGCTTACTTATATAGCGCCATCATATTCCCCAGCGCTTTTACAGACATTGACAGGCACTGCCCCATATAGGGCTCAGAATGAAAGCATCATCTCAGAGAAGAGTGCAATTTCCAGATAAAGTGTGTCGTGGCGGAAACTGCTAAAGGCTGCTTATTATGTCATATAATAACCAGATAAGTGGTAACTTCTCATGTGCACACATATATAGAAGCCCATCATGAAAAGTTAAATGAAATGGCAGACACTTACTGTAGATTTCCATACTACATCTGCTGGAAGTTTGCTCTAAGCCTCAAGCACTGTTTTAATGAAAAATATTTTCTAACACTGGTTCTAATTAGAGATGGGTGAACTTTTAGGTCAGGGGCCCACGTGGAGTAAACACCGGGGTTTGGAAAACTCTGCAGACTTTCTGTGAAAAGCGCTGCAGCCCGCTACGTAGGTCCTTAGCCTTAAAGATTTATTTTGTTTTGGGCTCAGGTGGTTCAGTCCAAAGATTTGTTTCAGGTTGAATATGTTTGTCACAAACCAGAAAATAAATTGGCTAAAAACATAGTGTATGAAACTATCAGGACTCCTAGTACTCTATATTATGCACTTCTAGCTCTCTAAGGCAAGCACAACCAAATAAGGGCCGAAGTAACACATACAGGTACATCTGAATAAATTAGAATATCTTTGAAACGTTTATTTACTTCAGTAATTAAATTAAAAAAGTGACCTTCTATATTTTCTAGATTCTTTACACACAGAGTGTTCTATTTCAAGTGTTTTATTTCTGTAAATGTTGATTATGGATTGCAGGTAATGAAAACCCAAATCTAAGAAAATTAGAATATTGTAAAAAAGTTCAGTATTGTAAATTCAGTGTGTCACCTGCCAAGGTTTCCTAAGCCTTTAAATGGTCCCTCAGTCTGGTTCAGTAGGACACATAATCATGGAAGACGCTGATTATGAATTGTATTACTGAATTACTGAAATGAACGAACATTTCAAAGATATTCTAATTTATTGAGATGCACCTGTATGTGTATGGGAAACAAATGGTAGCCAACGGATACAAACTGCTTTTTTAACCATTCACTGCACCGTTAATTCTTTTTTTTTTTACACTTTTTAACATTAAAACCTCCAAATTATAGCCTGTTTTGAGGAAGATGCCTGAAACTAAAACACAGATACACAGCAGTTATATTGGAAGAATCAATCTTTTTTACACATTTGTGGCAGTGTGGCTGGTTGAAGAGTGATGAAGAAGTGGCTTAAAAGTGGTATTGAGACTTCTTCTAACTTGTAAGTGAGATTTGGCAGTGAAAGGTGATCTGACCATTGGAAATTTTAGTAGCACACTACATCACAGTCAGATTGGGTTTTTGGAATAACAATGGCAGATTTTTTATTTTTTTATTTTTTTTGCTTTTTTTAACCAAAAATTATATTCAACACAAATGCTTAACAACAAGATGAGATTTGGCTTTGAAAGGGTAACCCAGCCACTTAAAATTATATAGTCACACCCTGCATCACATTCACACTGCATTAAGTGATAGCAGCAGTTTTTATATATTATTTTACAAAAAAATTAGATTTGCACTCAAAGGGTAACTAGGCCATTCAAAATAAGGTGTTATGGAAATAATAGTGAAATTATTTGCTTATATCTTTCTGTCTTATGATACTTCTGTTTTATGGTATTCTGTAATATTTCAGCTTTTTTTGTAGAATTTCAATATAAAATTACATACACTGGCTAGACTATTATTAAGCTAATCCAGTTCCACAAATTTGAACTTTAATCTGAAATGCAAGCAGACACATAGTGAATACATGGAAAATACTGATATATATATATATATATATATATATATATATATATATATATTTATCTATATACTGTATGTATATACACAGGCTTACTAACTCATCCTGTTGGCTACTGACATCCCATGGACCATATATGTACATGTCATTTAAATTACAAATATTATGACTGTAAGAGCCATGTCGATAAATAATTGGTTGTTAAGGAATGAAATTCTGAGACGGCATCTCCATTGACTTGTGAGTCAGTGTGTTGCTTTCCCTAGTTCAGAGGATGAGAAATTTACTAACCATAATTTGAATCCCACAGACAAAGCGTTGAAGTCACCAATGTTTTGGGTTTTATCTAAATTCTGCAGCAACAATGCGAGATAAACTGAGATCAGACACAGTACAACACTGATGGCAAATCTGACACTGTATGTTTTAATGTAACTATTGCAAAAAAGAGGTTTTGCACTGATATGGTGACCTTGCTAATGCATGTGTAACACAGTGGACACTACAGTCACAGTATGGTGAAACAAACTTTCTCCCCCTACTCCTATGATTTTGCTGCCTCTCTATCTGTCAAAATTGATAACATCTAACTATACTATGCTCTAGAACCCACTTCTATAATTCTGTAGTACTACAGCAATGCTGATGTATTTTTAGTATCATTGTGCTGGAATCTTTCATATAATGGCTCTTCTTTCTCTTCTCTGCAGCATCTTATATGCTGATATGACATCAGCACACTCTAACCTCACCACTCACCACTCATGATTGCATGAGAGACTGTCAGGTGATGGCAAAAGCCTGCCTAGGCCATACAGACCATGTGATCATTCTCCTTTTCTCTTCCACCTCTTGTTACTGCTCATTTGTAGTTGTAATCTTCCCCCAACTAATTTTCGGTTGTGCCCCCTTGTTCTTTTGTTTAGTTTTTTTTTTTAGTTATTAAAAACAGCTCCCTTCTGAACCTTATTTATACCTTTTTAATATATTTACAAGATTCGATCATGACCTCCCTTTCCACTATTTTCTCAAGGCTATACAAGGGTTTTCCTATTTTGAAATAGTACATGGGTGAGGGTCATATAGCAGTCATAGTCAACAGCTGTTGTTTGTAAGTGTGTTAATGAGGAAACAATATATTTTTTTTTTCTGGTGGGGGGGGGGGTTCTCTGATTTGGACTGTCCCTACATGTTAAAAGGATCCTTTGACAATAAGGTGCCAGGCACAGACTTCATCTGACTCAGATGCTGGAAAGTTCCAGAAAAGAAAATGTAATATAATATAATATATCAAGCTTGGGGTCTATAGTACATGTTATGTCAGAAGACTGGGCAGTTGCTTGGAGTGGAAAACACTTTGAATAAAGAGAGAATAAAAAAAAATGTTGGACAGAAAGTCTGCTATACCATTTGCCTATTCTTAAAAATGTAAATAAAGACAAACATCTGTATACAGCAAATACTGATAAGAATATAAAAAAAAAAAATTTAACCATCTACAGTTTCATTCACATTACAAAGGAAAAAGCTTCACAATAATATTTCTGATTGTATCCAAGCAGACAGCTGCTGTAAATGGAATCACCTGCAATGAGACATTCGATTTGTTGGAAGAACTTTTACCTTCACCACTGTATTACCTTTCTATATGTTTATCTGTATGCATTACTTTATTTAATTCCTAATAGTAATAAATAGGATGTTTACTGTGTGTTATTTCCTTTAGCTATCTTATCAGGTGGAAAATAACTGTTAGAACAATTTGCCTTATAAGTCGAGGTCACTTTTAGCTTATAATTTACACAATATGGCTGTTACAGCATTGCTCTTTGTGTGATTGAAACTTACATGAGACAATAACAGATATTTAGATTAAATGCTTTTCTCCCCATAGTATGGAAAATATACAGTATGTATGATTCACAGATAGCATACAGTGATCCCACAATGACTCTTCAATATGCTAATTATATTGCAAGGATAAGGATAAATCTTTCACAAGCACGATATATGGATGCAATGTTATAATTTACATAATTGCTTCCAGGGGCGCACAGATAAAGTTTTCTATACAAAGATATAAAAACCCTAAAAAAAAATTAAACATGAAATTTCAGTATATGATGATGTCTATAAAAAAGAAAGTAGAAAATATACATAATATAGTGTTTTTATATATGTCTATTTTTATATTTATTTATTTGTTCTCAAGGTCACTATAAAAAATATTCAACCCCAACTTTATTACGTAACAACATTCAATTATGCTGGCTTTAATTAAGCTCTTCTTTATACTGATCAACTGAAAATGCCTCCTTAATGTCAAGTTGAAAACTCATTTACATTTTTTTACAATTATTAAACATATAATAATTAAATACAACTTTTACTCCCTTTTTAATGTTTAATAGAGTGACTTTAGGGAGAAATCATGACCTTGAGTCTATATGATATGTCGCATATTTGACATGAACCTCAAAATATTATGCTAAAAAATCCTTTATTAAAGAGGATCATTCACCACCTGTACCAACCCCAGTATTTAGCATCTGTTAATAGGTGGGATTTCACTGATACCAGTGCATTTGGAATTTTTTTTTTCTAGCTCCTGAACAATTAGTGCTACTTAGGCTCTCTACTGTCAGGTAAGCAGAAGCAGGAAAGGGAACATAATTCAGAGATCCAATCAGAGGTGGACAGTGTCAGTGCTCAAAATAGCACACCTTGCCTGTACCTACCTGACACTGCCCATCTGACAGTACAGAGCTTAAATAGGATGTAAGGCACCAAAATTAACAATTATTATTGTTCAGGAATGGTGAGGGCCAGAGAAAAAAGTTGTTTTTTTGGGGTGAATAAATAGGGCTTAATTTTTATTTTGTTTATATTTTTGTATTTTCTTTATTTATTTTAATATCCAAGAAAATGTAAACAAAAAAAGGAGGGGATATATGTCTGGTTTTCACATTTTTCATGGTTTCAACTAAAAAAAAATTAAAAAGTTTTCTCTCTCCCTTACAGTAATTTTTACGTAGGTAACACATATTGTTGTGCGCCATGGGTGGGGCTTGAACCTGTGATGTGGGCATGGTAGTGGTGTCTTTTTTTGTCCTTTTATTTTTTTATGCATTGTGCAGCTGCTTTATACATTTTGTGCAGGTGCTTAACTTTGCAAGGACATGTATATAAATGTCCTTTCAGAGTTAAGAGTGGACTGTCCAGACATATATAGTCTATGGGCAATCCAGGAGTGGTTAAAGGGATATTCCCATTTTATAAGGTTATAAACATACAGTACTGGCCAAAAGTATTGGCACCCCTGCAATTCTGTCAGATAATACTCAATTTCTTCCAGAAAATGATTGCAATCACAAATGCTTTGGTAATAATATCTTCATTTATTTTGCTTGCAATGAAAAAACACAAAAGAGAATGAAAAAAAAGTCAAATCATTGATCATTTTACACAAAACTCCAAAAATGGGCCAGACAAAAGTAATGGCACCCTCAGCCTAATACTTGGTAGCACAACCATTAGACAAAATAACTACGAACAACCGCTTCCGGTAACCATCAATGAGTTTCTTACAATGCTCTGCTGGAATTTTAGACCATTCTTCTTTGGCAAATTTCTCCAGGTCCCTGAGATTTGAAGGGTGCCTTCTCCAAACTGCCATTTTGAGATCTCTCCACAGGTGTTCTATGGGATTCAGGTCTGGACTCATTGCTGGCCACTTTCGAAGTCTCCGGTGCTTTCTCTCAAACCATTTTCTAGTGCTTTTTGAAGTGCGTTTTGGGTCATTGTCCTGCTGGAAGACCCATGACCTCTGAGGGAGACCCAGCTTTCTCACACTGGGCCCTACATTATGCTGCAAAATTTGTTGGTAGTCTTCAGACTTCATAATGTCATGCACACGGTCAAGCAGTCCAGTGCTAGAGGCAGCAAAGCAACCCCAAAACATCAGGGAACCTCCGCCATGTTTGACTGTAGGGACCGTGTTCTTTTCTTTGAAGGCCTCTTTTTTTTTTTTTTCCTGTAAACTCTATGTTGATGCCTTTTCCCAAAAAGCTCTACTTTTGTCTCATCTGACCAGAGAACATTCTTCCAAAAAGTTTTTGGCTTTCTCAGGTAAGTTTTGGCAAACTCCAGCCTGGCTTTTTTATGTCTCTGGGTAAGAAGTGGGGTCTTCCTGGGTATCCTACCATAGAGTCCCTTTTCATTCAGACGCCGACGGATAGTACGGGTTGACACTGTCGTACCCTCGGACTGCAGGGCAGCTAGAACTTGTTTTCATGTTAGTCGAGGTTCTTTAGCCATCATCCACACAATCTTTCGTTGAAATCTGTTGTCAATTTTTCTTTTCCGTCCACATCTAGGGAGGTTAGCCACAGTGCCATGGGCTTTAAACCTCTTGATCACACTGCGCACGGTAGACACAGGAACATTCAGGTCTTTGGAGATGGACTTGTAGCCTTGAGATTGCTCATGCTTCCTCACAATTTTGCTTCTCAAGTCCTCAGACAGTTCTTTGGTCTTCTTTCTTTTCTCCATGCTCAATGTGGTACACACAAGGACACAGGACAGAGGTTGAGTCAACTTTAATCCATTTCAACTGGCTGCAAGTGTGATTTAGTTATTGCCACCACCTGTTATGTGCCACAGGTAAGTAACAGGTGCTGTTATTTACACAAATTAGAGAAGCATCACCTGATTTTTCAAAGGGTGCCAATACTTTTGTCCACCCCCTTTTTTATGTTTGGTGTGGAATTATATCCAATTTGGCTTTTTGACAATTCTTTTTGTGGTTTTCCATTGAAGACAAATTAAATGAAGATATTATTACCAAAGCATTTGTGATTGCAATCATTTTCTGGAAGAAATTGAGTATTAGCTGACAGAATTGCAGGGGTGCCAATACTTTTGGCCAGCACTGTATTGCTAAAATATGCCAATATTCCATAACTGGTGTTGAGTTCAGCTCTGGGACCCCAAGAATCCAAAGAATGAAGGAACCCCCTTACTACACATTGGTGCTCCTACCCATCCAGCTATGCAGATCCTATCTATCCAGCTGAGCAGGGAACTGCAGAACAGCTTTATTAACTATTATATAGTGGTGCTGCAGTTTTCTACACAGTGGGTGGCTAGGGAGTCACCATGCATAGAAAAACTGTGAAGGAGCCAAGGCACATCCATTTATTTTTTTTTAATGCCTGGACAACCAGGGGAGGTGAAAAAAAAAATCATACTCACCTGTCCCTGATGCTCCTATGTACTCCTGGCGCGTTCCAGTCCTTCTGCTCTGGTGTCTTCTCAAAATGAAACTGTCACTGGCTGTGATGTGACTGATCCCTTCTGCTGGCCTCAGAGGCCTCAGGAAGAGACCCGTTATGTCACAGGTAGTGACATCTCAGGCCCTTCGCTGAGGCCGCCGATTGGCCTCAGCGGTCACGTATGGCTGGGACTTCCGCCACACATCAGTACGAGACCCAGAGGACCAGACCGCGAAGAGAGGCACTGGAGCACCGTGGGAAGATGAGTATTTTTCACTGACCCCTGCCTGTTTAATACTTAAACGGGTTGTCCATTTTTGCTTGGACAACCCCTTTAACCAATTTCCTATTATGTAGGAAGGTAACTATGCAGCACATCACTGGCAGGAAGTAAAACAAGCTACCTATAATCCAACATGGTCCTGATTAGAAATGTTTAAGGTTACTCAGAGGTTTTCACCAGAGCCCGCTGTCAAGCAGGATGAACTTGGCTGTTTCAGGACCCAGGTTACAACACCAGCACAGGTTGCCAAACAAATAGTTGCACTTGCAGGCTAATGACCAAGCCAGAAACCCTATAGCAGGCAGAGAGAGTAATATACAAGCCAAGGTCAAAACTGCGAGAGTAAGGGAATTGCCAAAATGAAAACAGTTATGACTTATGTTGAGTTATATGTGAAAACACACAACCTATAATTCCAACACAATCACTGGCAGGTGTTACGTCTCAATGGTAGGTTTAAATAACCATATAAAATCATGTAGGATAAATCAAGTATCAAATATTATAGAACAATAATGTCTAATACAAAGCTAGATATGCTGTACAACATTTATCCCACAATTACATGAGATACATACTAATAAATCATACATAAACTAGTCCAGTGTATATTAAAAAATAGGAAAATTATTTGGTAAAAAATGTTAAAAGCAAAAACATCATTGACTGCTTCCACAAAGAGCCCTGTGTTTATCAACAATGACCTCTGGCTTCCTTAGCAGAAAGACAGAAGTTACTCCTGGGACTAGAGATAGGCAAACCGTTTCGTCACAAGCCGGGTTTGACCTGAACATTCCAAATTGTTTTTAACAAAACTGAATAAATAGAGATTTGTCTCAGACAAATTAAAATGTCATTCGCCATATGTATTGCACAGTAAAAATATAGAAGAGATGTGCCTTGTGAGTCACTGTGATGTTCTGACTCCACCTGACAGCATTTCAGGTGGATGATGGAAGTAGGGGAATGATGTGTTATCCATTACTGCATGATACAGAGCCCTGAGTGCTGCAAAGCTTGCAACCGAGCTAGACAATTTTAGGATTAGGAGAATGCCAACACAGTCCATCATATTAATCCATAATCTACTGCCTGCCACTCATGATGCCACAGCTACCAACGTTGCCACCACTCAGCCAGACATGTCCTGTGATCTGGTCCATCTTATTATTCCATGTCATACTTCCACTCATGTTGCCACAGCTACCACCAGACAACCAGCTATATCCTGCAGCCTGGTCTTCATATCAATCCATATTTTATTGCCTGCAACTCATGCTGCCACAGCTGCTCCCACTGCCACCACTCAGCCAGACATGTCCTGTGGCCACATTCCACTATACTACACTGTTGGTGCCACAGTGTTTTGATGTGACATCAAAACCATTTTGATGTTACATCTGCTCCCATAAAGGGATAATTTTTGGTGGCTTTTTTTTTTGAAAAGCCAATTCTTCATCACTTTTTAACTAGGTACACAGCCACAAATTTGTCTCCAAAATAACAAGTTTGTAGCACTAACCAATCATCAAAAAGGGCTAATTTTTCAATACAAACATTGCTTTTTTGCAAAATAACCACCATGTGTGTCTGAAAAACCATGGGAAAGCACCTTTGTCAAATGAATGGATAATATTTGGAGTGTTTTAAATGTTAAAATGCGTAAAAGCAAGTGGCACCACAGTGTATGGTTAAACTCAGAGTTTGTATCCACTGCTTAGCATCTGTTTTTCCATAGACATACATGTCTCTTTTACTTAGACAAAATTTTGGCTGTGTTTGCCTTAGAGAGCTAGAAGTTGGAAAGATATGTCCTGAGGAGCCCTGACAGAATTGTACACTATGTTTGAAGCCAATTTGAGCAGTGGTTTGTACCAAACTTGTTCAAATAGAAATAAATCAACCCGAACCTAAAGCAAAACAAATCATGAGAGGTTCGCCCATCTCTACTTGGGACCTTTTGTGGGAGTAGTCTTTAAAAAATGCTTCTTTGTCTTAATATTACTGTGACGTAAGAATTGTAGTACCGTCTGGTGTTCTTTTGATTCCTTGCCAGAAATGTTGGACTGACAGCTATTTTATGTGTATAGGCAGCTTTAGTCAGTACTTTCAAGAGTGAAAGAAAGAGGTGTTAAGGCTATTTTTACACATTTTTCTATATGTATAAATCCACAAAAATTGCTTGAAAAATGCTTGCAGTTTTCTATGCATCTTTTAACTTTATTTTGTTTTCTACACTTTTGTGTGTTTGTTTCCTGCCATTCTGTGCTGTACAGTATATTTAAAAACATGTTGACGTCTAGACATTTCATGGAAAGCATCATATCCAAAGTATGCTGCATTAAAATGGCTATTGTTATTGTTCAGTTTATGGCTATTTTTGTTGGAAATTGCAGAGGTTACAAAATTGAATGTAAAAACCAACTGTTAGCAAAAAATTCAAACATCTGTCTTCTTACCCAAAATATGTGTGCACTGTGAGCAGTGTATTGCAGTTAGGCTATGATGTTAAGCAGTGTGGGGCTGTGAGGGAGATAAGATATCAATCATTCTCAGGAGGTGTGATTAGCAAGGGTACTAGGCTGAATCTACTTTCTGCCCACCATGACTACTTAAGGTAATTTGCATATGACTTTTTATGCTTTCTAACATTCATAACTACTCTTTGCTGCAACAGAAACATTAAAGATGGACATCAATGGAAAGAGACTACTTTATCCTACACATGGTAGGACCAGTTTACGGTGAAAAAAAACACCTGATGGGTCTCTTTTGAAAACTCTGGCAAATTAGTTTTCCAATAAAAAAAAATTGTATATGTAATCTGGTGTATCATTGTATATTCTGTTTTATAATGGATGGCATACTATGGTGAACAGACAAAATTTGCCAAATATAACATACTCTGTGTTGAGGTATAAATCTGTATAATTCATTTCAGAATTACAGTTTCAAGAATCATACAATGGATTAGCAAAGTTCTGTAATGAAATATAATTTAGTAACTTGAATATGTGAAACACTGGATGAACAGATAACATTAATGTGAACAGAATATCATAATTATCATCTCACATCGGAAAGATCTTGTGTTGGATATGGTGGCATTACTGTATGCTTCATAACTTTCATCCAAAGAAAAAATTGTGAAACACTCTTGATCCAGCATAAATTAACACCTTACTAAAGACTAGTCTTTTTATGTTGTGTTATATATGCATCCATGCTCCAATAACCTTTAATTTAAAGCAAGCAAACATAAGCAATTTATGCATCTAACCAAAAGAAAATTTAAGTGCAAATTTTCTAAATACACTTTATTTTTTGGTCTTTCAAGATTTTATTACATTGGTACACATTTTAGTACTCTGTGCCCAGAGGCTACATATTTAATCTGCACAAATTTCACCAGAAATGTACTAGGAGTTGTTTTTTAAATGAATGCAATATTATAGATTGATCATGTAAGTATTTCATTTTGCTCTATCCTTTTTTAACCACAAACTGCTATTTTGGTCTCTGTGACATGACAGTCGGTAATTTTTGCAACCACTATATTTGTTAACTGTTGAAAATAGGGGGCATTCAGCAATAAAATACAATAGCTTAATTTAGGACAGATACAAAAATTCTAATCCAATTTTTGCTGTTTTTTGTTTGTTTTTAATACAGAAGTGACATTCTTTATGTAGCATTTGCATGTTGTATTTACTACAATTTACTTATTGACATTGTATGTATATTTGAGAATAATTGTCAACAGGATGACCAAAGATGTAACACTACTTCATGACTGAGACATTTTCCTTGCTTCATAACTGGACACATTTTTTTTTTTTTGGTATATGAGTTTTTGAAGGCTATGACATTTGTTCATTTAGGTTATTGAAATAATTTTAGCATTTTTTTTGGTAATGCATATGGCTTTATTTTTATGCTATTTTTTATTTATTTTCTTCTTTATTTTTTTTTTTCTATAGAGAACAAAATGCTAATATTTTTTTTTATAGTTTTCCCTCTCCATTACGTAAATTTTTATGTAGGTTACACATAGTTTTGGGGGCAGGGATGTGGACATGGTAATGGAATTCTTATTTAAAAATTTACATTTTTTTTGCCTTAAATTTTTTAATATATTTTACTGTATACATTGTAAGATAATAATAGACCTTTAGAGAGCATTTTAACAATACCCTTTTTTTTTTGCTGATTTTCCCTGTAACTGGGGCGACAGCATCATGGCATACACTACAGATCTATCCTGGGTCCTTTTGGGTCCGGCAGATCATGGAGGTTCTCAACATCTGGCTATCACATGACCACCGGGCTGGGCTGTATATACAGCATTCAAAGGAAAAGACACTAATAAACCATCCCTGCTTCCTCTCTGGGAAGTCTGGCTGTCACTGAAAGCATGTTCCAACAGCAGAGTTAATTGCCGATTTAACCAGACGTATAAAGTCAATGGGTGGTTGGCAAGCATTTAAATACAATTACATGGCAGCTTTTTATATGTTTTTCTAGCTTTGTATATATAATGTTTCAGTATACAAATAAAAGTTCTACAACTTTCTATATACAGGAGTACACTTAAAAAAGAAGTATTATTAACCCCTTCCCACTGTGGCCATTTTTGTTTTTTACTCCCCTCCTTCCAATAGCCATAACTTTTTTATTTTTCCATTCACAGAGCTGTATGAGCACTTATTTTTGTGAGACAAATTGTGCTTTATAATGGTACAATTTTTTTGTAATAGAATGCTACCAGTGCACCAAGTCACTTCATGAAATTGGTGGAAGGCCCTTTTATGTTCCAACATGACTATGCCACAGTACATAAAGCAAGATTTGGTGTGAAAAAAATTGACTGGCCTGCACAGACCTCTGACCTCAGCCTCATCAGAAACACCTTTGGAATGAAATAGGACAGAGATTGTGAGCTATGCCCTCTCATTCAACATTACTGTCTGACCTCACAAATGCTCCTCTGGATGAATTGGCAAATATTGCCACAAACACACTCTAAAATCTTGTAGAAAGTCTTCCCTGAAGCATAAACAATGAGTTACAGTATCTGCTAAAAGGGACCAACTCCATATTAATGTCTGTGGAATTAGATGGGGATGTGAAAAAAGTACCTACAGGTGTAATAGGTGTCCTAAAACTTTTCTCCATATAGTTTATCTGGACAGGTAAGTGAACACACATGTTTACATCCCAAAGCAGCAGACCTACAAATATTCCTGCTGTAAGCTAAGTGAATACAATTATATCAAGTCTAGACAATGTCCTATGACAGGGGTCGACAACCACCGGTACGCGGACCGGGACCGGACCATTGGGGGTCTTTTGCCGGTCCACGGGGCAGCGGACTGGCCTAGGTAAATGTGGCTCTTAGCACAGCTAATGGCAGGGACCTGGTCTACAGCGCTGTACACTGAGGTCCCGCCAGCACGGCCCCGGTCTACAGGGCTATTTAGAGTATAACCCCGCCCCTAAACCAACTGCCCCCCCCACTCCATGCTCCGCCCCACTGCCGGGCCGTGATGACATAAAGGTTGGAGACCGCTGTTCTATGAGATAATCAACCTGATGTGTAGACAGTATCAAAGAGGTCTGTGCAGCTACTGTTGGTGTGTTTTTCTCACAGGGTTTTCTAAAATAAATTGTATTGTTTTGTATGATTGTATTGATGAAGATAATTAAGAAGATGGGTGGATTAGAGAATTAAGACAGGTTGTCAAGTTTGGGCTTGTTCAGTTTTGGAAAAGACAGCTTAAGGACAAGCTATGTACAATATACAATGTAAAATATATGAATGTATAAAAACAGTGCAGAGATCTATCTAATGACAACTTGTTCATGCTGTGCACACAATTCTCACCACCCACTATAGGTTCTTCCCATACTACTGCATGACATCACCTGATTAGCCTACCTATCTCTGGACCAATGCCTGATGAAGGGACAAGTTTCCGAAACGTTACCGTTGCACCTTACAACGAATTGTGAATAAACACTTTTGCAGAAAAAAATGGATTGCCATCACATTTCTTTTTTACATGGTTTCCACTTGGGAGTTGGTCAGTTCAGCACCCAAATTAATTTTGAGTCTTTCGGAGTCGAGTGCCGTCCTGTACCCCATTTTCCACAAACTTGTACAAGTTCAAGAGGGGGCTATATACCTTTCTTGAAAGGTAAGAATATCACAGATTAGGGGAACTAGGAATGTTTGGAATAGCATGTTGATCCAAGGACTTAGCCCAATTGCCATATTTGTAGCTAAAAGGAATCTTTTCCTCTGACAGTGTGATTGGCTTTTGTTTCATGTTTTTTTTTTTTTTTTGCCTTTACTCTAGATCAAATTGGTAGTTTTATAGGTTGGACTTGGTGGACTTGTGTCTTTATCTAACCTTATCTACCATGTTACGTCTTAAAAACAAAAACATGGTATGAACAATGATGGACATAAATCGCATCCTACATTGCCCAAAAAGAGATACACCAAACCTCCATGAATGTACAGTACGTGTCCAAAATACCAATGTACAAAAACAAAAACCAAGAAAAATGGGAAGGACACTCAGCATAAAAGTCAAAACAATGTATAAATGTATGAATTTATTAATCCATTAAGAACTACATACTGTATATGACAAAAAATGGACAAGAAGACAATACAAAACGTGTCAGACATAAGGCAGAGACCATATATACACAAACGTATCCACATTGCGGTAATGTATGTAGCATATAACAAATAGGTAAATAACACCATGTTGCAAAAAGCTAGTAATGTACCTGACTAATAAAGTTTTCACAAAGATTCACTATATAAAAACCAGGATGCCAATAAATAGGGTCCAATAACAATGTATACAAGTTATAGAAGCAACAGGTGTATATGAATGAGAAATAACTCAATACAGTAATCTAGTAAATATGTGATAGTACATACCCATGATAGTGTGCAGAGGTAGATGAATGGTCCGTGTCAGCTGAACTGATCCCCATTGACATCCCTGTCTTCCCAGCTGCCTCACAGTTTCTCTCAATAACCACTTCTTTTGGTCTTTCACAACTTTCCTGTTAGGACCGGAGCTGGCGACTCTGCAGTAGTGCTGTGGGGTGCCGCTCCGGTCCTCACATTTTCCGGCACGTTCGCTTTTCTAGGGGTTAACTTTCCTGCACTCACCTGTCTATTTAGCCTCCCTTCTGGCGCTCTGCTCTCGCTGGTTATTCATTTCCCCTAGGTGTCAGCTCCTCCTCGTACTCTGTCCCGACCTCCGATCCTTTCCTGCTGCTTCTGTGTTTATTGCTCCCTTGGTTTGTGACCACGGCTTTCCTTCCAGACTATCTCTCCTTGAACACTGATTCTGTACCTCGTGACCTCCTGAAATCGACCCAGCTTGTTTTTGACTCTCCTTACGTCTCTTCCTCTAGTACTACGAGATTCTCCTGTTGCCGACTCCGACTAATTGACAATTCTACTGCACTGCTGCCACCTTCTGGAAAAAACCTGTAACTGCATCTTCTCCAGTTTTCCAGTATTCTTCTGCCTACAAACTTGCTCAGGTGAGTTGTTTTTGGATTCCGGGGCCCTTCTGTGACTTGTGGTGAGCCGTGCACTGTGTGCCCTTAGGACTGTTGCGGTTCTGGCCGAAGGTAGCGACCAAGTCCAACTCAACCATCAGGAGCTCTGGCAAAGACCTCTGGAGGCTAGTTCCGCTTAGGTTCGGGGATGCTGGATGCTCGGTGCTGTTTTACCTTAGTGTACAAGGGCGAGTCTGGATTTCCTAAGACTAACTCTGTCCGGCACTGTGTTTGGTTCTTAACATTTCCTCTTCCGCCACACACAAAGATAGCAACAGGATTGATCTTGTCTTCCTCTGTCTCCTTGCAGTTTCTAAATTTACTAACTCTTCTCTGCCCCTTTCTGGTCATAACCTTCTGTCTCTCACTATCAGTACTTTCTCTCCTTCACAGGAGACACACCAACCCATCATACATATAGGAATCTATGTGCTATTAACACCCAGCACCTCTTAGACACTCTACAGTCCCCCATCTCTTCACTCTCCTGTCCCAATCTGGCCACCAGTCACTATAATGAAATCCTTAAAAGTGCACTGGATGAAGCAGCTCCCTCCCACCACTCAAAAATTTTTGACGTAGGAGGTAGCAACCCTGGCACATGCCACAGATGCGTCTTCTTCAGCGTTGCTCTAGGTGTGCTGAATGTCTGTGGAGAAAATCGCATACACCTGCAGACTTCCTTCCACTTCAAGTTTATACTCAAAACCTATAGCTCTGCCCCCCCCCTTGCCAAGTTTACCGCTCTCATCTCTTCTCTCTCCTGTAACCCTAAAACACTCTTTGAAACTTTTCACTCCTTACTCATTCCCAAGGTGCAGTCACCATGCATAGACCTCTGTGCAGTGAACCTGGCCACTTATTTTCATGACAAAATTGATACGATCCGTCAGTAAATAATTGGCCAATCCCCAGGCGGCATTGATCCCCTCACCCACCACACTTCATCCTGTTCATTCTCATCCTTTGAACCAGTTACAGAAGAGAAAGTTTCCGGCTCCTCTCTTCTTGTACTACAACCTGCAGTAGTGACCCTTTCCCCTAACACCTTAGCCAGTCTCTGTCGCCTGCCATCACTACTTACCTTACTAAAATATTTAACCTCTCTCTCTCTCTTCTGGAATCTTTCCTTCCACTTTAAAACATGCTGTCATACCCTCGCTACTGAAGAAATCTTCCTTTGGCCCATCCTGTGCTGCTAACTATCAACCTGTCTCTAACCTACCCTTTATCTCCAAAATCTTGGAACGCTTTGTCTATTCTCATTTAATCCTCTATCTTTCCACTAATTCTTTTCTTCACCCTTTACAATCTGACTTCCACACTCTGCACTCTACTGAAATGGCCCTCACAAAAGTTTCCAATGATCACCTGACAGCTAAATCTAATGGTGACTATTCTCTTGTTAATCTTCTGGATTTCTCAGCAGCATTTGACACTGTTGACCACCAACTCCTTCTCGCTATGCTCCACTTTGTCAGCCTCATTGACTCTGTGCTCTCTTGGTTCTCTTCTTATATCTCAGACCGCAACTTCAGTGTATCATTTGTGGGCTCTGTCTCTTCTCTCTTCACAGATGCTATTCGACAAACCATCACCAGATTTGGCTTCTGATACCATCTTTATGCTGACGACACCCAACTATATGCCTCATCCTGTGATTGTCTCTCTGCTGTCTCAAATATCATGTCTTTGCTTTATCTGAAATTGAATCTCTCAAAGACTGAACTACTGCTGTTTCCACTATCTAACAGACCTAACCCTGATATCTCCATTGCAGTCTCCAGCCTTACCATAACTCCTAGGCAGTATGTTCGTTGCCTTGGGGTTATGTTTGACTCAGAACTTTCCTTCACCCCTCATATACAATCACTCGCACGCTCATGTCATCTCCACCTCAGAAACATCTCCAGAATCGTTTTTTTCCCCTTACTAAACTCTCCCCTCTACAATCTATTCTGAATGCAGCAGCAAGGCTCATCTAAGTCTAAATACTACAGCGATGCCTCTGGTCTGTGTCAGTCACTACATTGGCTGCCTATTAAATATAGAATACAATATAAACTTATCACCCTCATCCACAAGGCTCTCCATAATTCTGCACCTCTCTACATTTCCCCCCCCCCCATCTCTGTCTATCTCCCAGCCCGTGCTCTCCAGTCACTCAATGACTTAAGACTAACATCCTCTATTATCAGAACCTCCCACTCCCATATCCTAGACTTCCCCTGAGTTGCACCTCTTCTCTGGAATGCTCTAACCCAGACAATCAGATTAACTCCCAATTTCTACACCTTCAAGCACAAACTAAAGACACATCTTTTTAGACAGGCCTATCAGAATTCCTAATGTAAACCCTTCCACAGTTAAAATCCCTAAAACGAACCCTCCTCTGTTGACGCTCCCACATTACCCCACAGGATATGATGCTATATCGGAATGTAACTTTATATGTCCAGGCACAATCTGCACATTAAAGGACACTGACTGCTGACGACTCATACAGATTTATTTATGTGTAATGAAAGTAACCTCTATCACAAAAATGGCTGGACCACTGTATAAGAAATGTTATTTCTGATGCTGCCCTGCTACCTCTTGTGTCACCCCCTCTACCTCATAGATTATAAGCTCTTGCAAGCAGGGTCCTCAGTCCCATTGTGTCAATTGACTTATTACTCTGTAATGTATCTTTTTGTCTGTACTTGAACGCTACAATTTGTAAAGTGCTGCAAAATATGTTTCCGCTATATAAATAAAATGTATTATTATTATTATTATTATTATTATTATTATACTCCAATACTGTTTTGGTTCACAACCCCCATGTGTTCATAGTAGGTAGAACATAGCTTCTTGGGACCCAGGTTGTAAAGTCAAAACTTAGTACTAGAAAATAAGTGCACCTGCAGAAAGAGAGCCAGACCAGACTGGCTGAAGGTAATAACAAACTAAACCAGGAGAGTGCAGAATTGCCAAAACATAACCATAGATGTGTCAGAGCCAAAGCTGCGGTCAGGTCCAGGAGGTTACATAGAAGGCCACAACAGAGGGGAAATCCAGGAAAGCAAGCCAAATGTCAGTTATCAGGAGTTCAGCAACATCAGGGTGAGGAGTACCAGGAGTAAATACAGGGATACAAGGAGCCTAGCTGCAGAAACAATCTCAGGCCAATGCCTAGTACTAAAGCCAAGTTTAAATATCCTGCCTCAGTCCAGGATTGGATTGTGAAGCAGAACTTTAATTGGGTCTGCATTTCAAAGTTCTAACAGTCTGAGGAGAACCCAGTAGAGTTTGCTTGGTGGACATGGTAATCTTAAAGTAACGGCTGCAAGGTGGAGAAACAGAAACACAGTCACTGAGATTCCTAACAAAGCTCCTTATAGGAAATTCAATCCGCAGAACCCCCCCCCCCAGCAAATTATATTTTCTATGTTTCATTATTATGAGTTATGATCAGTGACTTAGCTGTGAATTTTAAAATAAAGGAAACCTAAATACTTATCTTGTCTTCTCTGATACCCTTACTGCAAATCTGCTGTGTATATGCACAGACCCATAAGAAAGCCTTTGCATGAAAAACTGATTTACACAATTTTAAGATTCTATTTCATGATTCCACCCTTAACCCTTTCACTGCCGAGGGTCTCCGGAAATTTTGCACCTCCGGTAGCCGGAGCAATTTTCACAGTTTTGAGATGGACAAATAAAACCTAAATTGCAACATTAAAAAATCATACTAACCCCCCATACCTATATATTTTCTTAAAGTAGACATCTGCAGCATGACCATGTGATATTTCAGTTTTTCTTTTTTAATAAATTTGCAAAAATATCTACATTTCAGTTTTTTTTCTGTCAAGATGGGGTGCTGAGTGTACATTAATGAGAAATAAAATGAACTTTTTTGCTTTTAGCAAATGGCTGCAATGAAACAAAGAGTGAAAAATTTAAAGGGGTCTGAATACTTTCCATACCCACTGTATAAATTCATTCCACAAATATATATATTTACAGGTGCAGGTGTTAAAGAAACGCCAAAATCGCAGAAATGCACCAACCAATTTTGTGCATGCAAATTAAATAGGAACTTATATAAAAGAATAGAATTTTCTATCCCCCTATAAAAATTGTAGCAATTTATTAATCTCTAGTAATAATTGCTATTGCTATTATTTTAGCGTGTAACAGATATTACTAGAGAGGCGGTCGGCGTATTTTACTCTAGAAAGATCAGGTATGGACAGGGTCAAATGTAAACTTTATTGATGATTTGTGTATGTGTTGTGTAAGTGTTTGGTGAACTCTTTTGGCACTGCGATCTGGACGATGGTAAACGTCTGGGTCACAGCGCCATTAAATTTCCTGGTTATGTTATGTTCAGAGGGGTATTACAAAAGAATACCCCTCTAATAAGGCGCAGAGGGGTATTACATTACCCTTCTATGTGACAATCAGAAAGCAAAAGTACAGTATGTTCTCTTATTGATAGGAGAGGGGATAACATGGACAGAAGTCCCTGCTACCCCCCCTCCCACTGGGGTCACATACAGGTTATGCGCAGATGATGATGATGATGATTTATCATTTTTATCATTGTCTGTGCAGTCTGTAGCTCCTCTCCTCCCCCTCCTTCTTCCAACATGCTGCCTGAGACGGGGGGGGGGGGACACTTTAGAGATTGTTTATGGCTGTCAATATGATTTTGGATTTATTTTAAAGAGGAGAGTCTCATATATTCATGATAACCCTTACAGATTCGGAGCGAATCGCTGTTAAAAACGCTATCAAGATTTGACATCTGCAATGGGATCTCAATGCCGCATAGCGTTTTCAACAGTGAATCGCTCAGGATCCATTTGGGATATTATGAAGATCTTGTCAACATTAAACACGAAACTCTCATCTTTAAAATGAATCCAAAATCATATTGATAGCCCAAATGGATCCTGAGATATCGGCATTAGTAGTAAGGATGTATTAGATATGTCCTCAGCTACAGAAGTGCCACCCTGGGAGGATGTATAAATACATGGTTGGCAGGGAAAGGGTTAAAGTAATGCAATAAAAAATTAGATACATATACTGTGTCCAAACATCAACCAAACATTTGTTGCCACTTTGCAACATACTCAGCTTCATTTATTAAAACAATGTGACAACAAAATTGGCCTTTTTAGTAGATAGAAAACAGAAGAAATGCTTCTATGGAACAGCAAAATGGACAAAAAATCGCTTTCTACAGCAACACTTATGTATGGATAAAAATAACTGACCTTGAGTTCTGTGTGCAATATGCTCACCTTATGATACAGTATATATTGTTTAAGAATGACCTACCTCTATGATCGCATTAGAGCTATGTACAGTACTGTACAAAAGCTTTAGACAGGTGCAAAAATTCTGCAAAGTAGGAATACTTTCAAAAATAGAAGTATTAATAGTTTATTTTTGTATTTATTAACAGAATACAAAGTGTATAAACTAAATGAAATCAATATTTGGTGTGACCACCCTTTGGAGAAAGAATCCTGGAAGTGATGATATGACCCCTACAAAGACCAGAGCTCAACATCATTGACTCTGTCTAGGATAACATGACAGAAGGATTTGACTTAGCCTACATTCACAGAAGATCTATGGTTAGTTATTCAAAATGTCTGGAATGACCTATCCTGAGTTCCTTCAAAAACTGTATGCAACTGTGTGTTTTGAAGGCAAAGGGTGGGAATCTATTGGCTTGTACATAATGACAATGTTAGCTTTTCTATGCAGCTTTACATATGTAAGTCATCAATATGTTTCAGGACTGGGTTGGTCCATTCATCATTTAAGAGAAAGCTGCTGCTATTTGTGGAATGACATGTTCTATTTTAACTTGTTATCAAATATAAGTGTTTTAAGCTTTAGTGCGTTTTAAATCAATAAATCACCCACAACATGATTCCATTTATCCCATTTATCTTATTGTTGGGTTGAAATTTTGTTTCTAGGTTGCAAATTTGGTGAACTGTTAATGGCATTGAAATGTTCTGAATTCATTTGGTTTGTGACATGTTATGGCAGTTAAATTAAAATGATTTTGAGTTTTTCAGAGTTTAAACCAGAATAGACTAAGCCTTGCATATGAAATCCACTCATCAGAGGCTGCCTTTGATTACTTGTGCATGTGCAATTACTTTATGTCAGTGTTTTAGCTGAAAGCATGTTGTTAATGCAATCTTCAGTCAAAGGATAAGATTTTACAAGCAGAAATTGTAGATTTGAGGTCAGGGTTAAGTAAAAAGATATAAAAATCTAATGCAATAGGCTAAGAATGGTCACCAAGTAACTTTTAATATCATAAAGAAATATAAAAGTCTTCCTTTTCTTTCTTACAATTTTAATTCAAACAACATTGTTTTCATGGTAAAGTTTTATTTCTGTAAGAAAGAGCAATCTATGTTTATTCCTATTGTTATATATATTTTTTTGCTTTTCATACCTAAAAGTAGGTGATACAGTATAATGTATTAATTATTGGTTTCACTTAGACCATATGAATCAATGCTATAACTATACTAAGAAATATATTTATTATGCAATTTACAACTTCTTTCATGTGTTATAAAGATAGATGTCCTTGACATACTGTTTAAGGCTAAGGCCCCACATTGCGGAAACGCAGCATTTTTGTTACAGATTTTGCGTTTTTTTAAACAAAAGTCAGAAGTGCATTTAACAGGAGGGAAATGTCTAGGTGCTTCATTTATAGTTTCCATTACTTTTCAAGCGACTCCGGATTTTGGCTCAAAAAACTGCAGCAAAATTTTCAACAAAAAACTGCGTTTCTGCAACATGGGGCCTTAGCCTAACTATATTTGAATTTGATATATACAGTAAAATATACATATACTTTACAGAACATAAAAATAATCGGTTGAAAGTAAATGATAGTGATGACTTTTCTTTAAAGTGTACCTCTAGTTATAAACAACTTTTCATAAATGAATAGTATATCTGAATATAAGAATCTTTGTGATATACCTTATTAAGTAGATCTGTCTCCTTCACCACTTGGTAAGCTGTTGTCCTGCTCCTTATCTTTAATCTGACTGCTTGTTTACATTATACAGTATTCATCTGCATATTCAACCTCTCAGATAGATCTTTATGAAGAAAGGAAGGGTGGAGTAGGAGTCTTCTGCCAGCTAGATAATTGATTTATTGCCTCATTCTGTGCACTAGTAGCCTCTTCTTTACAACCTAGCAGTGTTAAAACGTTCAGAGTAGCAGAGTGAAGAAACAGCAATGATTTCATTGTCTTTTCTATCCCCCCTCCCCTCTTCATAGAGTAATATGTAGAAAGTAACTCTGCCTGAAAAGTGGAGAAGAAAAACATATTTCTTTAATCTTTTATATATCTTTAATAAGATATATTACAAAGTTTCATACATTAACCTGTACTATTCATTTATGAAAAGTTGCTTATAACTGCTTATGCTTTGAGAAAGTTAAAGAAAGAATCCAACGCAAATGAGTATTTAACATGGAATACACAACAAATTTTAGTCACTCCAAACATATATCATGTGACGTTTCCATCCATTAGACTTTCATCAGACATCTGTGAATATATACATTTGTACAATCAGGTGTGATTAATGACAACAACTGACAAAGAGACAAATCTAATTTGTGAAATAATATACAGTTAACAACAAAGGTATTGATGTTATAGGAAACCAAAAAGCACCTTTGATGACGTGATACGGGGTCATGATATAAATAACAGATGATCTTCGAACATGTAAAACAGAGACTAGAGGTGCGGTGCCCAGCTTTCTAATACAAATGTGCAATATCTGGTAGCATTCTGCAGTAAATTGAGGCTTGTATAAAACAAGAATAAGATAACGCCTAAGCAATCTTACCATATTGTATGCCAGAATTAGGAGTAATGCAGGAAAATAAGCATAAGGGTAAAGTTGTGCAGCTGTGTAAGGATGCTGGGTTGCAATTTTTAACACCACTATGCTTCATAAAACCCATGTCCTTAAATTCCCCTGTTCTTCCTCATCCCCATAAATTTTGCACTTCCTTTTGCCCTTTTCCTTGCCCTTATCTTACACTTCTGGAATGCCAAATGATGCCATCAGAAGTGCGCTATCATGCACAATTAGGCTGTTCCACCTTGCGGATATCACATTTCTGGTACGTCATTGAAGTTGCTACCCACAGACCTGCACAAATCATCCTTGCCAACTTCTTTCATGTCTGTTGCATGTCATGTCTGTCTCCACGTGACTGGAGGTTGCATCATTTTTTACTACAGGCGCATATACCAGTGTCTTCAAAACGTGACCGGAAGACACTTCCTGTTTTTTTCCACACAGGGGGAAAAGGGAGATAAGGGTGTGGAAAAAAACAGGAAGTGTCTTCCGGTCGTGTTTTTCTTACGTATTACATCCCAGACCTACTTCCGGTCGTAAGAAACATCATGACCAGAAGTGACGTCATCACACTTCCGCTCCCTATTTAAATTTGCTTAGTAGTGCAGCAATCCAGCATCCTTACACATTTACATAGCTTTACCCTGATGCTTATTTTCCTGCATTACTCCTAATTCTGGCATACAATCCAGTAAGATTGCTTAGGCATTATCTTATTCTTTTTTTGTTTTGATACAGACCTGAATTTACTGCAAAATGTTTCCAGATACTGCATATTTGTTTTAGAAAGCTGGGTACTGCACCTCTAGTTTCTGTTTTACATGTTCAAAGATCATCTATTATTTATATTCTGACCCCGTATCATGTCATCAGTGGTTACATTTGCTTTTTGGTTTCTATAACACCTATGCCTTTGTTGCTAACTGTATATTATTTCACAAATTAGATTTGTCTATTTGTCATCTGTTGTCGTTTGCCACGCCTGATTGTACATATGTATATACAGTCATATGAAAAAGTTTGGGCACCCCTATTAATTTTAATCATTTTTAGTTCTAAATATTTGGGTGTTTGCAACAGCCATTTCAATTTGATATATCTAATAACTGATGGACACAGTAATATTTCAGGATTGAAATGAGGTTTATTGTACTAACAGAAAATGTGCAATATGCATTAAACCAAAATTTGACCGGTGCAAAAATTTGGGTACCCTTATCATTTTATTGATTTGAATACTCCTAACTACTTTTTACTGACTTACTGAAGCACAAAATTGGTTTTGTAACCTCACTGAGCTTTGAACTTCATAGCCAGGTGTATCCAATCATGAGAAAAGGTATTTAAGATGGCCAATTGCAAGTTGTTCTCCTATTTGAATCTCCTCTGAAGAGTGGCATCATGGGCTCCTCAAAACAACTCTCAAATGATCTGAAAACAAAGATTGTTCAACATAGTTGTTCAGGGGAAGGATACAAAAAGTTGTCTCAGAGATTTAACCTGTCAGTTTCCACTGTGAGGAACATAGTAAGGAAATGGTAGACCACAGGGACAGTTCTTGTTAAGCCCAGAAGTGGCAGGCCAAGAAAAATATCAGAAAGGCAGAGAAGAAGAATGGTGAGAACAGTCAAGGACAATCCACAGACCACCTCCAAAGAGCTGCAGCATCATCTTGCTGCAGATGGTGTCACTGTACATCGGTCAACAATACAGCACACTTTGCACAAGGAGAAGCTGTATAGGAGAGTGATGCGAAAGAAGCCGTTTCTGAAAGCATGCCACAAACAGAGTCGCCTGAGGTATGCAAAACCACATTTGGACAAGCCAGCTTCATTTTGGAAGAAGGTCCTGTGGACTGATGAAACAAAGATTGAGTTGTTTGGTCATACAAAAAGGCGTTATGCATGGCGTCAAAAAAACACAGCATTCCAAGAAAAACACTTGCTACCCACTGTAAAATTTGGTGGAGGTTCCATCATGCTTTGGGGCTGTGTGGCCAATGCCGGCACCGGGAATCTTGTTAAAGTTGAGGGTCGCATGGATTCAACTCAGTATCAGCAGATTCTTCAGAATAATGTACAAGAATCAGTGACGAATTTGAAGTTACGCCGGGGATGGATATTTCAGCAAGACAATGATCCAAAACACAGCTCCAAATCTACTCAGGCATTCATGCAGAGGAACAATTACAATGTTCTGGAATGGCCATCCCAGTCCCCAGACCTGAATATCATTGAACATCTGTGGGATAATTTGAAGCGGGCTGTCCATGCTCGGCGACCATCAAACTTAACTGAACTGGAATTGTTTTGTAAAGAGGAATGGTCAAAAATACCTTCATCCAGGATCCAGGAACTGATTAAAAGCTACAGGAAGCGACTAGAGGCTGTTAGTTTTGCAAAAGGAGGATCTACTAAATATTAATGTCACTTTTCTGTTGAGGTGCCCATACTTTTGCACTGGTCAAATTTTGGTTTAATGCATATAGCACATTTTCTGTTAGTACAATAAACCTCATTTCAATCCTGAAATATTACTGTGTCCATCAGTTATTAGATATATCAAATTGAAATGGCTGTTGCAAACACCCAAATATTTAGAACTAAAAATGATTAAGATTAATAGGGGTGCCCAAACTTTTTCATGCGACTGTATTCACAGATATCTGATGAAGGTCTAACGGACCAAAACATCACATGATATATGTTTGGATTGAATACAGTTTGGAGTGTACTTCAATTTCCATGCTAAATACTCATTTGAGAGTGCCAGATTCGTTCTTTATATTTCTACAAGAAGTGAGTCCCTCTTCGAGCACCTCTACATGTATTGCTGAGCGCCATATCATTAATGCTTAGAAAAAGGTTATCAATTTTAGATTGGTATGGATCTGATACTTTGGACACTTTCCGATCAGCTGCTCTGGGCAGTTGTTATACAGTGAACATGTCCAGAAGCTCTTTTCTCTGTGAAATGTTTTTCTGAATTACAGCAGATCAATTTGTATAGGAACTGAGAGGCAGTAACAAAGCACAGCTACTGCACAGACATCAGCTGAGAACAGCTGTTCTGCAGAGGTCCCAGGTACTGAACCCATGCTGATCTAATATTGGTGAGGTCATCAATATTGTTTACCCAGAAAACCTCTTTAAGAAAGTAGGCATGATTATTATAACAACTAAACAAGTGCAAAGGTAATATATGTACTACAGTATATGTACTGTTTTTAAAGGATTAAGTACTGTATAAAAACACAGTATTTTACAAATGTCCTGTGACATGTACAGTCATGGCCAAAAGTTTTGAGAATGATACAAATATTAATTTTTACAAAGTCTACTGCTTCCGTTTTTCTAATGGCAATTTGCATATACTCCAGAATGTTATAAAGAGTGATCAGCTTAACAGCAATTACTTGCAAAGTCAATATTTGCCTAGAAAATGAACTTTATCCCCCAAAACACATTTCAACATCATTGCAGCCCTGCCTTAAAAGGACCACCTAACATCGTTTCAGTGATTGCTCCATTAACACAGGTGTGGGTGTTGATGAGGACAGGGCTGGAGATCAATCTGTCATGATTAAGTAAGAATGACACCACTGGACACTTTAAAAGGAGGCTGGTGCTTGCCATCATTGTTTCTCTTCTGTTAACCATGGTTATCTCTAAAGAAACACGTGCAGTCATCATTGCACTGCACAAAAATGTCCTAACTGGGAAGAGTATTGCAGCTAGAAAGATTGCACCTCAGTCAACAATCTATCGCATCATCAAGAACTTCAAGGAGAGAGGTTCCATTGGTGCCAAAAAGGCTCCAGGGCGCCCAAGAAAGACCAGCAAGCGGCAGGACCGTCTCTTAAAAGTGTTTCAGCTGCGGGATCGGGTTACCAGCAGTGCAGAGCTTGCTGAGGAATGGCAGCAGGCAGGTGTGAGTGCATCTGCACGCACTGTGAGGCGGAGTCTCTTGGAGCAAGGCCTGGTCTCAAGGAGGGCAGCAAAGAAGCCACTTCTCTCCAGAAAAAACATCAGGGACAGACTGATATTCTGCAAAAGGTACAGGGAGTGGACTGCTGAGGACTGGGGTAAAGTCATTTTCTCTGATGAATCCCCTTTTCGATTGTTTGGAACATCTGGAAAACAGCTTATTCGGAGAAGAAGAGGTGAGCGCTACCACCAGTCTTGTCTCATGCCAACTGTAAAGCATCCTGAAACCATTCATGTGTGGGGTTGCTTCTCAGCCAAGGGAATCGGCTCTCTCACAGTCTTGCCTAAAAACACAGGCATGAATAAAGAATGGTACCAGAATGTCCTCCAAGAGCAACTTCTCCCAACCGTCCAAGAGCAGTTTGGCGCTCAACAATGCCTTTTCCAGCATGATGGAGCACCTTGCCATAAATCAAAGGTGATAACTAAATGGCTCAGGGAACAAAACATAGAGATTTTGGGTCCATGGCCTGGAAACTCCCCAGATCTTAATCCCATTGAGAACTTGTGGTCAATCATCAAGAGACGGGTGGACAAACAAAAACCAACAAATTCAGACAAAATTAAAGCATTGATTCTGCAAGAATGGACTGCTATCAGTCAGGATTTGGTCCAGAAGTTGATTGAGAGCATGCCAGGGAGAATTGCAGAGGTCCTGAAGAAGAAGTGTCAACACTGCAAATATTGACTTGCTGCATTAACTCATTCTAACTGTCAATATAAGCTTCTGTTACTCATAATATGAATGCAATTATATTTCTGTATGTGATAAAAACATCTGACAAACACACATAAAAACCAGAGGGCAGCAGATCATGTGAAAATATAATATTTGTGTCATTCTCAAAACTTTTGGCCATGACTATAACATGTTACTCTCTCTGCAGGAACCATAATTGTAATTTATTGATTTTTAATCCTCTGGGTTTATTAATCCAGTGCAAACTCTCTATGTAAGAAAGCTCATACGTGGTAGAAACCATTGACTTAGACCAGCCACTACATTCATAAGCCCAGAGTAAGCAGGAACTTAAATCAATAAGTTACATTCTACCTTTCTAATGAAGCTCTTTATCAATCTGCTGAGCTCTTCTTGCCCACTAACACATTGCTTATAGATGGAACAGCATGTACAGTGTGACAGATCAGTATTATCACATGTAATTGATTTTTATAGTTTATGCTATATGGTAGCATTTTAGTACATGTATTACCTATCAATGATTACATATGGGGTACCAACAAAGATATGCAGAAATAGGGAGTGTCAGCTGTAGCATACATTTGATACCCTGTAATAGATGAGATCAGGGGTAACTTAAACTCAATAGAAGTTATGCGTTGATGGATAAAGAATGCATATATGATTGAGGTTTTGTGCACAAGGTTCAAGAATTGTGTGATGCTTTGGGGGTGTGTTCCAATTTTTCATATCCAAGCAATGTGTAAAAAAGTTCAAGCAACCACTGATACGATTAATTACTGCATTATTGTAACACACATAACAGAAACCAGTCAGATTTCAGCTTGCTGGCTTTCCCCAAATTGTACAGCTCAAGGAAAGCCTGCTGCCAAAATATTGTTGATTATATTGTCGATGCCAAGCTGACCCAAGCCAGCCACCAATCTCCAGGATGATGACGATGATGATGATCATCTAGGAGAGCAGGAGCGTGGCTCTAATTCCCCTTCACAAACCATGCTCTACCAATCTGCTAAAGTTCAGATGCAGTGGAGTGGCAAAGCTCATCTCATACAAGTGCAGCTACTCTCTTGTATTGGGAACAAGTTGGCAGATATTTCACTGTTGCTCATTCTTAGAGTGTAGTTGATATCATTCTTCAATGTTTGTTTGTTGCTTTAACTGTTACCGTTTAGAACCTGGCTACAGTATCTAGCTGTTTTACATATTTTTTTCTTTTTTTTATCCTTTTATTTGAATTGCATTTCAGATATTGTACTCCTATCACTTAAACTCACTTCTGGCAAAATTGTATTAATCTTTTTAAAAATTAAATTGCAATTTCAGTTTCTTAATTTGTTCTTTTTTTTAGGTCTGCAATATTTTCTTGTTTGAAAAAAACATGAATTGTACAGTCATCACTGTTGTGAAATATTGAAACGTAACCTGATATAAACTTTTAAAATATAATTTATCTTCACTTGGTATCACTGTGTAATTCTGATATCGACTAATGTTTTTTTTAAACATTAGACTTACAAAATAATATCCCATATAATATGTATTTAAAGAAAAAAAGACATCCAAGGGTTTAAGGGCAGCATTTTGAGATAGTTTACTATAAAACACCAAACAACAGAATGGGGCTTTCCAGTTGAAGAGAAGATGAACGGCAGTAGTTCATTTAGGAACTAAAATCAGCACCACAGGGAAGTAATAGTCACTCCAGGCTGTAACATTTCCATTTATTTTTTTTTTTCAAATGTTTGTGTCACAGCTTGAAGGAACAAGACAACTCAAAGAAAAGTGGAGAAGTCATGTCTCTGAAAAGAAAGGGAAGCCATGTACTGACTCCTACTTCAGAAAGCGACATGAAAGTGCACAGTACAGGAAAACGTTTTGAAAATCCTCTGTACACATATTCACAACAGATTCTGACTTTAATCTTCAAAAAGAATAAAAATGGAAACAGAAAAGAAAGAAAGAAAAAAAAAGGATGAAACCTGATATGCACAGCAGTTTAAAAGCAAATTATGAAGCATTTGTTATTTTGAATTTTACCTTTTCCTGTAAACAGCTACCTTTGATATGAGTGTAGTTTTAAATATCAATATATGTGAATATATGTTAGCTTCATGGTTTCCTAGCCAGCAAGACTCAGTCTAAAATAATATTCTCAACACACCAATGAAATAATGAAATCGAATCACGTTAAATACATCTATCTATCTATCTATCTATCTATCTATCTATCTATCTATCTATCTATCTATTTAGAAAAAAAAAGCAAAAATAGACAGCTCCAAACATTGGTAAACAAATCCCTCAAGTTGCACAGCAGTTTACCAATCTCCTTGTTGGATGCAGAAAAAAAACAAAAAAAAAAAACTTGTCACCAGCATCTTGACCCTTGATGGACAATTTTATTGGCTCCAATAAAGTTATCCATCAAGGATCAAGATGCTGGCTGACGTTCCTTCCTGCAATACACTTTGGGGGATGATTTGTGGTTGCCCAGAAATTCTCTAATACCGTACAGACTTCCAAACCATTCTGGATCCAGCATAACAAACCCAGGTTTTGGTTCTGTCTCGAGTAACACATGACATGTCTAAGTTTCAGCACTTTGCTTCACAATTCGCCCCATGACCTTGCTTATGGCAACTTGTTGTAGACAGGCATAATGCAATGATTTCACTGTCTTTTGCGCTGATCAATGGAGGAGACTTGTTTCATGGGAACTGGGCTAGGTGAGTGTTACTGTTTTAGTTTTAGGACATTATCTCAGAGTTCAGACTGTTAAGAGGCATTATACTGCGTGGAGATTGCAATCGATCATTGTGGAGAGTGGGAAGGCAGTTAGGGGTAGTATACTATGTAGGGGGCTTCTATGCTTTCATTATGCTGTCTAGGGGCACAAAAAGGTCATCATATTGTATGAGGAACACTGATAGGGTTACTATGTGATTACAATAAAGGGCAAGTTTTTTTTTTCTTCCGGGACACAATATGAGCCATAGTTTTATTCTATGACACAGCGTGGTGCATAGTTTTATCTAGTTGGCACAATGTGGGCAATATTTTATTGATAAACAGAGCATGGAGTATTTTTATTAAAGGTCACAGCATGGGACATATTTTATTTTTCTAATTTAAATTTTTTGGGGGTAACTGTATTAAACAAGGGAAACAAACAAGTAAAAGAAAGGTAATCAAAGTAAGAAGAAAATCAGATCCCGCACAGATCACTCTCCCACTCCCAATATAGAATATACTAATCTACAGCAAGAACAAGAGAGAATGAATAAGGCAAGAAAGGAAAGTTTGAACATGAAGGAGGGACATATTTTATTTAGGGATGCAGTTTGGGCATATTTTTACTCAAGGGTGGGGGACTTTTTTTTTTCAGGAGCATAACTTGGTGCATATTTTGTTTAGGTGTACCACATGTAACATTTTTTATTTAGGGCCACTGTGCAGAAATGTTTTAACTGGGGTACAACAAGGGGAATATTTTATTCAGGGGCCCATGTTGAGCATGTTTTCTTAAATGGGAAAAGGAAAGTTCGCCTGTGAGCTACTAAATGCAAATGTTTATTTTTTTTTGTGTCCATCAGTGCTGTAGTCAGGGAAGGATTTGCATTTGCAGCAAACCTTTACCATTGTTAAGGTTGTAATGAGAGGTATAGTTTCAAACAGTACATCAAAGTAGGTTAGCGTCACTTTTTTTTGCTCTCTATACTGAGCTTGGCTCTGGTGCAGTATTCATGTATTGAGGATGGTTCTGATGTTGTGTATACACTTATATTGACAAAAGCATGGGGACTTACCTCTTAATCGTTGAATTCAGGTGTTTTATCCAGTTATATTACCATAGTTGTGTAAAATTCAGCACATAGCCATGCAGCCTGCCTTTGAAGTCATCTGTGAAACAACTAGTAGTTCTAAAGAGCTTACTGAATTCTGGCATGGTACTGTAATAGGATGCCACCATTGCAACAAGTCAGTTCATCAAATGTATACAATCATAGATATTCTATGATCAACTAAGGTGGTATTATTAAAAAGTGGAAGCTTTTAGGGTAAACACAGTAAGTTCCTTAGGGCTTCTTCTGCAGGTGAACATTAGTGCCGTTATAGTGTATCTGTATAGCAGCCTTAATGAATATTTATTAGGACAGACAGCATACGGTAGCTACTCTACCAAATGGCTGCTCCAGGTGGCAGGGGCCTCTGCCCCTGCTGCCTGTGTTCTCCCTTTTTCCCCATATAAATTAATATAATGCTGCTCCCTTTGCAAGCTCCCATGTCTCCCCCCACCCAAGTACACTCTCTGTGGACTTCTGTGCCCCCTAAAACTCCCCCACTGTGCCTTCAAAGCAGCTTATTCCCTATACCACCAGCAACAGACATTTTCTCTAAGCAATCTGAATGACAGATTTTTTGCATTATACTCAATTACATTTGTCCATTTATAAAGAATATTATTAGGTTAATTAACTATTTATATATTATTCAGAAATGTATTATATAAAATAAGTATTGAACAGCTCAATTTTATCCTGCAAATACGAATCAGTTGATTTGAGAAATTCTATGACTGAATAAAGTTTCAGATTTCCTAACCTTCAAGTAGATTAGTTTGCCATAAAGATCAAGGCAGGAACTTAAATTAAATTGAATAATGAAACAAGTTTATTGACAACAATCCTCTTTTAAAGTCGACAGGTGAGTTAAGAAATATCACAAAACACTTTAACATCAATAAGACACAATTGCAATCTCCGTGCAAAATAACTTCAAACAGAACACAACATAATAAGACTATGAATCTGTGATAGTTTAAGACTTGAAGGAATATAATACAAATAAATCCTAAAGATGAGGAAACTTTTCAGGTGACTGTTCATTTCATCTATTATGCATTTGCTTTTCATTTAAGTGAACAAGAATAAATGTGTCGTTAAAGTTAATGTTTATTGTTGCTCATTATTTGAATATATTGGTGAAGAAAATATCTTAAATTTATATTATCTAGATAAACCGGTTGATTTGTCATATACTGTATCAATTTGTATAAAATAAAAGTGGAAATTTACCCCAATTTGCCCCCACAGCCAAAAAAAAAGTAGAACATGTTTACAGAAATTTCTGTGGAATCCAAGCCTGTAAATGACGTACTGATTTTATATGACCCCATATTATTGAAATTAAACATCTTTACATTTTAAATGTTGCAAATAAACTAATATAATGATCCTGATATTATAGCATTTAAAAAAAGATTCTAACTTGACTAGATATGCTCTGATATCTGATAGAAGTTATTGAAAAAATTTGAGTTAATGAAGGCTGCAACTACAGATGTAGCCATCACCAACTTGATTGGCAAGGCACAGTGCTGCTCTAGGCACGTTACCCCAGGGCTTGCGTTAGTCAGAAAAACTATCCCCTCCCACCCCCTGTCTCTGAAGGTACTGTCTCTTTGAATGTTAGAAACTTGCGGTGTAAGGAAGTATGTGGTATGTGGTTATATCGTACGTAATTGTGAAGCCTGTGCTTTGGCACTAACTTCAAATAGGCCAAACATTGAAGAGCTGTTGATTTAATACTAGTAGCAGTTCTGTAGTGATTAGCCTTTTAGCACTTAAAAGGGGTTTCCCATGAATATAACTATATTTAACTTTGAAGACAATTAAAAGTTAAACATTTTTGCAATTAGACATAATTAAAAATTTCTCATAGTGGTGGTGATAATCTCTTGTCTTATTCAATTGTCAATGGATAAGACCTTGAATGCAGAAACTTTATGTATTGGGACTTGTAAGAAACCCAGCCATGATTTCCTTATTGTTGATAGGTTATGAGACAGAGACATTACATACATGAGAAGAAAACCTGGCTGCAATTAGGAAATCACGACTAGGTTTCTGACAAGTGCCAGAGCATAGAAAGTTCCTGTGGTCATGGTTTTATCCATTGGCAACTGATCAATAAAATAGACCGTCACCGCTATTATGGTTAGACAAAATCTCTAAAACTCAGCAAAATGTTTAATTACTTATAATTGCAAAAATGTTAAACTTTTAATTATCTACAAAGTTAAACATGGTTATGTTCATGGGTAAACCCCTATATCCCTTTCCTGGCATGCATTGTAATAGTACGGTGCTGCCAGGAAGGCTGTCCCTCATTCTGCCATAATATTACAGTGGAAGTATGGTACATGCTCAGAAACAGAAGCTAGGTGTACACCATGTTGAGCGGGTGTCAGCCATTACATATGGCTGACACTGTTCTCTAGAACCTGTATTGGAGCTGAGCTGCAATTGCAGGTGTTAACCCCTTAAATACAAAATAGGTGTTCCTCAGTAATAATGCCCCATAAACCTCATAGGTAACTAAGAAACCAACAAAAAATAAATTTATAAAGACACCATATGTAGAAAGATGATAATCAAATTTATTCATGTAAAATACAATAAATATCTATACTTATGTAGTCTAAGAGAATGTGCTAACAAGCACGCAGATGGAAAATAGCGTGTAAGGTACAAAGAACCAAACCCCCCAGGGAGTACTGATCCTGCAATGTAGTGAACTAATACTAAACACTAAAAATAATTGTATATCACTAAAGCGGAAAATGTATGGAAGGTAGATACACTGAATCACAATATTATAACAATGGCCCTAAGTCTAACACATATAAAGAATGATATAGCATCAAAATTTAAAAGTGTACCATGAAGCTGTCAGCACAAGGTATATCCCTGGTAATAACCGGAGCATAACATAGGGGTCAAGGTTATATGTACATATACATAAAATGCAGCCAAATGATAATTCAACAGCTTCATAAACATAACACAAATCTAATAAACAAAGATCTACATAGAGTGAATAGATCAAGTAATATGCATACCAGTAACCATAATGAAAAAATTGCAGTTAACCAGATCAGTACACCACAGGGAGGGAATATGGAGTCTCTATAAGCTTATTTTTTGTTAGTTTGTTTAGTTAACCCCTTAAATGTCCATACTTAGTAGATTCTGCCTATGAAAGAAGCTGTCAGCCTATGCTTATAAAAAAAATATAGCTTGTACAATGCGACAACAAAAAAGCAAATATCGCTGCATCTTTAGAACAAAACTGGCTGCACAGGAAGGGACACGAGTAAGCTGTGTGGGCATACTTCAGGGCACACCTTATGCTTAAAGTTATGAGAGAAAATATACCAGAATAAACCCCGTCAGTCAGAGGTGCTAGTGGAAAAAGAGAATGGGATTTGGTGTACCAATATACTCCACATAGCTTATATAGTCACTTTTAGGAAAGTAATGCTCACTACACTCTTTGATAAAATCCATAAAGGGAGTTTGTCAGCAGAAAAATCAGTATCAGACTTATGACAGCGCCTTTTAGGACAGCTGCTACACTTACCAAAGATGTACTATATTTTTTTTCTGCATTGCAGCTCTATCTTTATGAAAATCATCATTTTATTCTTATGCAAATCAGCTGAAAAGGACTTTAGGGGGTGTGTCTTCTCCTGCTTTGACTTCACTTTCTGCTCTAGATAACCACTGCCACTGCTTGAGTGACGTCTTCCACTTTGTCTGCTTTTAGGAGCCATTATCTAGAGCAGAGAGCCCTTGCAGGAGGGGACACATCCCTAAAGCCCTTTTCATCTAATTTGTATACAAATAAAATGATAATTTTCATGAAAATAGAGATGCAATGTAGAATAAAAAATACATTTTTGGAAAGCGTAGAAGCTGCTCTATAAGGTACGCCATTAGTTTGATAATTTTCCTGCTGACAGACTCCCTTTAAGGGGTGTAGATTTCCAAATGAGGTCACTTTCTGGGGTTTCCATGTTACTGACACCTCAGGGGTTTTGCAAACATGACATGGCATCCAAAAATCAGACCATTGAAATCTGCGCTCTAAAACCAAATAGCGCTCCCTCACCTTTGCTTTTGCCATGTGTTCAAACAACAGTTTTGCTCAAATATATCACATTGTTCTACCTGGGATACCCCACTTAACAATGTCATATGTGAATATTAATTGCTGTTTGAGCCCACAAGAGAAGAGAAGCAGCGCTATTTGGGTTTTGGAGCACAGATTTAGATGATTTATTTTTTGGATGCTCCAAAAGCTGTTGCACAAGGGTAACGTGCTTAACAGTTTTTGGAGTGTTTACCTCTGCTGATACAATCTGGCTACAACATATTTGGCATTGAAATGGTGTATCTCTGGAAAAATTGCAATTTTAACTTATCAGTTGTGCATTCATATCTGGAAATTAAATGTATCGCTTGAGGGGTAAAAATGGGCATTAAGCCCCTTAATAAATTCCTTGAGAGATTTACTCCAAAAACCTTCTAAAAAAATCCTTCCAAATCTATATTTCAATAGCCAAAAAGAAACAGTTCCTTCCCTTCTGAATATAATTGACATGCTGCGATATTTTTAAAATGTAGCTTTTCCGCAGCAGATTTTTTTTTCTGCAATGTGTGGGTGGGATTAGCCAGGATCTCAGTCACTTTGCAGCTACTGTAAAACACTACGTTTAAGCAACATGGGGCTTCAGCTTAAAAGCCAAATAGCGCTGTTTCCATCCCAAGCTTTGCCACAAATCCATAAAGAAGTCTATAACTACATATGGGGTATTGCTGTCTTTAGGAGAAATTGTGTAAGAAACTGGAAGGGGAGGATTTTCTCCTTTAATCCTCTGTGAAAGTTAGAAATTTGGGGCTAAATTTTTAAATAAATTTTTATTTTTATGTCCCGATGATAGTAACTTTAATGAACAGCTCTAATTTGTTTGGGTTTTCCATTGTGCTGTACCTCATGGCACCTGAAACCGATTTCCCTCTAAAAAGCTCAATGGTGCTCCTTCCCTGCTGTTCCCTGCTGTGTGCCCACACAGAAATTTATATCCATATATAGTCAGGACAAATAAATTATGAATGCTGTTTCTCCTTTAATCCCTTGTAAAAATGAAAAAATTTTGGGTTAAACCAACATTTTATGGATGAGAACAGCATCGGACTGACCCATTGGAGGACCGGAGGATTTCGCTGGTGGGTCCAGGCAGTATCGGGGGCCTGGCCACATAGCTAATGGAAAGGGGCCTGGCATTATGTGGTGTGTGTACATGCCACTGGGCCCCTTTCTAATAGAAGCCTACCCAATGGAGGTGAGCAAAGATAGCAAACACTCCTGAGCGCCCGATGGTCCTGTGTGAGGGCACTGTAGAGAATTATACTGTGGTGGGGCTCTGGGGAGCATTATACTGTGAAGGGGCTCTGGGGAGCATACACACTCTTTTAGCTCTAAATTGAAATGGGCAAATGGACAAAAACATAGCTGCCCTCCTCCACTAGTGGTGGCGGTGGCTCTGCTATTAGTTACAGTATCTCTGAGATTCAGTGATAAAGCTATTGTCAAAGCTTTGGCATTAAATTCAAATGGGCCGATCACAAAGCGGATGCTGCCAATATCAATAGCAATGGGTACTCGGTGATTGGGTTATTTAAGTTTAGCTCTGTGCTTTTGTGTTAAATTCAGACTGGCCAATCATTGAAGAGCCAGTGGTTGATATTGGTATTAACAGCTGGTCTATGCTTGGCCCATTTGAAGTTAGTGCCAAAGCCCTGTGTCGCTGCCAATATTAAAATCAATAGTGGAGGGTGATTGAGTTTTTTAAACTAAGTGCCAAAAACAAAAACAGTATTTATTGCTAAATTCAAATGGGCCAATCAATGCAGAGCTAATGGCCAGTATTGATTTTAACAGTGACAGCCACCCTTCAGTGATTGATACCATCTAAATTTACTGCAAAACACTGGCAAATGGTCAAATGGCCTCCACTATTAGTTATAGTATGCCTGTACTGTGACATCACTATATCCAGCACAAGGAAAGAAAGGAAAATCACATCTATTAGATATTTAAGGCATATCTTGAGGATTTGCTATGAATATCTGAGTTGGGAATAACCCTTTAAATGGTCACTAACTTTCCAGACAACTTAGTCTTATTTAATAGAGCATGTGATTCTGGACAAAAATGTTGTTTTCTGCCTGAAAAACCTCTCTACCATTCTTGCCACTACATTCCCCTTTTCTATCTAATTTGCAGTTCATCCTTGTTGTTAGGGAGGTCCCATCAGTTAATACATTAGATAAGCAAGATGTCTTTGCAGTGAATCGGAGGAGGAGAGTCTTGTCTCTTCACACAGTGAATGCAGATGGGAGGGGCTGATTCTCCTCACAGTCTCTACCTCTGTAAACTGCTGAAACTGAACATTCTGCATCATCTCACAGCTTACAATGTATGAAAATCTACTTATGTGCATCTATCTACTTCTGCCTGCTTGTATGAGTACAAATGGAATATTATTCACAGACAGCAAGCAGCTTTACTGACTGTGCTCATAGATTGCTCTTTCCTGTGTTAAGGATTTTATAGGCTACATCATGTCTGCATATATTTGCAGTCCAGTGTTCCTGAGTCTCCTATATTATTCTTACGTAGGCATTTTTCTCAGCTATTTATTTGCTATTGTACAGTTACCCTAGGTAGAATTACATGGAAATAAACCAGTATTAGTTTATTTACATGTGATACCGTGTTAAGGATCTTATAGCCTGCATCAGATTTACATATATTTCAGGTCCACTGTTCCTGATTTTCCTATATTATGCTCACTTAGGCTTTTCTCAGCTATTTATTTGCTTTCGTACAGTTACCTGAAGCAGAATTAACTGTAAACCAGTAATATCAGTAATGGATAGGGGAGGTGGTAAACATGCCCACAGCCTCAGAGACAAATATCAAATGTGCTGCAGCCATAATGTGATTATTAGCAGCAGAAACACTGATAGGACACCATGTATGAAGGCTTATAAAGACATAGAACAGACTGCCAAGCAAGATCCTGCAGATATTTCAACTTTTCATGAAAACTCAGATACCCCTTAAAAGCTATGTAGAAGTCTTGTATATTAATAGAGGCAGCTGACATACATATAGAACAGCTCATTCACACATACGTGCTACAGATTTCACTGACACATAACCAGGCACCCACAGCACTTAAAGTTTATTACAGTAAATAATAGTTTCCTACCTTCCTACTTATCCCCTATAACTATTTGATTAGGGGGCTCCGACCTTTTGGTCCATCAATCACAAAAGCAGGGCTCCAATTGCTCTTACATACATAGTTACATTCATACAGTAGTAGATGAGGTTGAATGAAGACATCAGTCCATCAAGTCCAACCTATAACCCTACAGTCCCCTACAGTGTTGATCCAGAGGAAGGCAAAAAACCCCATGAGGCTTATGCCAATTGCCCCATTTCATGGGAAAAAATTCCTTCCCGACTCCAATCTGGCAATCAGTATAAAACCCTGGATCAACGTGCCCTTAAAATCTAAAACCCATAACCTATAATGTTGTTCTGTTCGAGAAAAGCACCCAGGCCCTCTTTGCTTGTCAATGAATCCACCATCACCACTTCCTGGGGCAGAGAGTTCCATATCCTTGTTGTTCTTACTGTAAAGAATCCCCTTCTATGTTGCTGGTGAAACCTTCTCTCCTCCAGACGTAGAGGATGTCCCCTTGTCACTGTCACTGGCCTAGGAGTAAAAAGATCATTAGAAAGTTCTTTGTGCTGTCCCTTCATGTATTTGTACATTGTTATTAGATCTCCCCGTAGACGTCTTTTCTCTTAACTGAATAACCCCAAGTTTGTTAATCTATCGTTGTACTCCAATCCACCCATTCCCCTAATAATTTTGGTTGCCCTTCTTTGCACTCTTTCTAGTTCGATTTTGTCTTTCTTGTATACTGGGGCCCAGAATTGTGCACAATAGTCTAAGTGTGGCCATACCAGTGATTTGTATAGAAGCATAACTATGTTCTTGTCATGAGAATCTATACCTCTTTCAATGCATCCCATAATTTTATTTGCCTTGGCAGCCGCTGCCTGGCACTGGTCACTAAAGGTAAGCTTATTGTTCACCACAATCCCCAAGTCTTTTTCATTGGCAGTTTTACCCAGTAATTTACTATTAAGCACATAATCATACATTTTATTTCGTGATCCAAAATGCATAACCTTACATTTGTCAATATTAAACTTCATTTGCCAAGTCTCCGCCCATGCTTCCAGCTTCCTTAGATCCCCTTGTAATATTCTACTATCCTCCTAATTTTTGATTACCTTACAAAGTTTAGTATCATCTGCAAATATGGACACCCTGCTTTGCAAACCGTCTACCAGGTCATTAATAAAGATATTAAACAGGAGAGGGCCCAATACTGACTCCTATGGCACCCCACTGGTGACTGTTACCCAGTCTGAAAATTTACCTTTAATAAGCACCCTCTGTTTCCTATCAGTGAGCCAGTTTCGAACCCAAATGCATATGTTTTCCCCCAGTCCCAACATTCTCATTTTGCATACCAACCTTTTATGTGGTACAGTATCAAAAGCCTTTGAAAAGTCCAGATACACCATGTCTACTGCATTACCCATGTCTAGTCTTGAACTTACCTCTTCATAGAAGCTGATCAGATTAGTCTGATAGGACCGATTCCTCATAAAACCATGCTGATTGGGTGTGATAAGATTATTTACATTAAGGTACTCCAGGATAGCATCTCTTAGAAAGCTCTCAAATATCTTACCCACCACAGAAGTCAAACTTACTGGCCTATTGTTTCCAGGCTCACTTTTAAACCCCTTTTTGAAAATTGGCACCACATTTGCTATGCGCCAATCAAGTGGAACAGACCCAGTCATTACTGAATCCTTAAATATTAGATATAAGGGTCTGTCTATCACCGTGCATAATTCCCTCAGAACTAGGGGGTGTATGCCATCTTGACCTGGTGATTTATCTATTTTAGTGTTTTGAAGTCGGCACTGCACTTCCTGCTGGGTTAAACAGGTGGCATTTAATGCAGAGTTAACATTACCCCTAATCATGTTGCAGGCCATTGAATTTTCATGTGTAAACACCGTAGAGAAGAAGGCATTTAATAGTTGTGCTTTTTCCTCATCCTCCTCCACCATTACACCCAGATTATTTTTGAAAGGGCCCACATTGTCAGTTTTTATTCTCTTGTTATTTATGTAATTGAAGAATACTTTTGGATTACTTTTATTTACCTTGGCAATTTTTCTCTCAGCCTCAATCTTTGCCTCCTTTATTTGTCTTTTACACAATTTATTTTTCTCTTTATAGTTGTTTAATGCTGTGTCACTACTTCCTTTTTTTAGCACTTTAAATGCTTCCTTTTTATCCCTCATTGCACTTCTTACCGTTTTAGTTAGCCATATTGGTTTTCTATGATTTCTGACCCGCTTATTCCCATAAGGGATATGTTTTTTAGTGGTCCTATTTAGGAGGCTTTTGAAAATGTCCCATTTTGTTTGTGTTCCGGTCACTTTGAGGACATTGTCCCAGTTTATGCTGCTAAACTCCTCTCTCAGCTGGCCTTCCTGAAGTTTAGTGTTTTTTTAGTGTGTGCAAGAAAACTTATTATTTTGTGGTCACTGTTACTAAGATGACCCCCAACCTCCACTTTTGACAATGTGTCAGGTTCATTTGTTAAAATTAGGTCTAAAAGTGCCTTGCCTCTTGTTGGGTCCTACCCTAGTTGCGATAGGTAATTGTCTTTTATTACTGACAAAAACCTGTTCACTTTGTTGGACCTGCAGGTTTCTGCCTCCCAGTTGATATCTGGGTAGTTGAAATCCCCCATAATAATGACTTTATTGTGCTTTGTGGCCTCATCTATTTGTTTTATTAGTACATTTTCAGCTTCTTCCATTATATTTGGAGATTTATAACAAACCCCTATCAGTATTTTATTATTCTTTGTTCCTCCCTTAATTTCCACCCATAAGGACTCCACATATTCATTTTCCTCCCAGATGTCCTCATGCAGAACTGGCTTAAGGCAGGATTTTACGTATAAGCAAACCCCTCCCCCTTTCCTATTGGTACGCTCCTTTCTAAACATACTGTACCCATGTATATTTACAGCCCAGTCATAGCTGGAGTCCAGCCATGTCTCACTTATCCCCACCATGTCATATTTCTCTTCCAACATTATCACTTCCAGTTCCTCCATCTTGTTAGTGAGACTTCTGGCGTTAGTATACATACATTTCAAGGATTTATCATTATCCCTACTCTTCCACTGCCTACTGACTGTTCTAACCCCACCCCCCGCTCCACCCCCAGTTACATTATTTAGCCCTCTTTCCATTTCTACACTATCTTGCCCTCTACATCTGTTACCCTCCCCCCCATTCCCTAGTTTAAACACTCCTCCAACCGTCTAGCCATCTTCTCCCCCAGCACAGCTGCACCCTCCCCATTGAGATGCAGCCCATCCCTACCATAGAACCTGTAGCCCACAGCAAAGTCGGCCCAGTTCTCCAGGAACCCCAACCCCTCCTTCCTACAGCAGCTCTTGAGCCACTTGTTTACCTCCCTAATCTCCCGCCGCCTTTCCTGTGTGGCTCGTGGTACAGGTAGTATTTCTGAAAATACTACCTTGGAGGTCCTTGCCTTCAGCTTTCTCCCTAGATCCCTGAAATAATTTTTAAGGACCTTTCACCTACTGCTAGCTTTGTCATTTGTGCCAACGTGCACCATGACCGCTGGATCCACACCAGCCCCACCCAGTAATCTATCAACCCGATTTGCGATGTGTCGAACTTGAGCGCCAGGAAGGCAACACACTGTATGATGATCCTGGTCTTTGTGACATATTGCCCTATCTGTTCCCCTAATAATTGAATCCCCCACTACCAGCACCTTTCTGTCTTCTCTGCACTCCTATCCCCCTTCTTACTGGAGCAGACATTCCCCTGGCGGTCAGAGGAAGTGTGTTGCTGCAACAGTGTTAACCCTGTACTAACATCTCCCTCATCTGCCAATTTAGCAAACTTGTTGGGATGTGCCAGTTCAGGACTAACCTCCCTGGCACTCTTCCCTCTACCACGCTGCTTTCTAACTGTAACCCAGCTAGCTGCCTCATGTTCCTGTACCTCCATGCTACCATCCCCCTCTGCACTTACCCCAGCGAGTTCCTGCTCTGTGAGCAACAAACTCCTTTCCAAGTTATCAATGAATCTCAGTCTTGCAATTTGCTCATTTAGATCCATGATCTGGTCTTTCAAATATGCAACGTGCTTACATCTTGAACAGCAGTATGCCCCCTCAAGCGGCTGCTCAAGCAGAGAATACATGCTGCAAGATGTACACTGGACTGCACTGGTAAGCATGGAGCACATCTTACCTGATGGGGATTTTTTATTTTTTTTGTAAAGTCCCTGAATCTAAAGTTACTTAATCTTAAGTCACACTTATAGCAAACACACTTGGAATCAAACCACACTCGCCAGCTCACACACTCGCTTTATACTTAGCTTTTAAAGCTGCTCCAAGTTGCAGAACAAGCTGCCGCTGATTCCTCTGATTGCCAAGTCACTCTCTCTATAAAGTCACTCTCATAACTAGAACTCTACTTCTTATCATCTATCCCATAGAAATCTCCATAGAGACAGAGATTAAACAAGAGAAGTAAATTGTCACTCTATTTATATGATGCACATGGACTCACTGTTCTCATTATTATTAGGGATCTTAATGTTTACCCCCCCTCCACCCACACTGATCGGACAGTTGCGTCCAATCTTGTAGAAAGGAAATAGCTTGTAATTACTAGCGTTCCCCTCTAATGGAACTTTAATTTTATGAGAATATCTCGATCACACACAGTCATGCAAGGCACCATATATATAATATACACATACACGCACAAACACACACAAACATGACACATATGTATATATCATACCAAATATTGATGTAATTTAGCTTTCTCTTGTTCATTCAATTATATTAATAGACAAAAATAAACTATTAACACTTCTATTCATGAAAGCATTCTTACTTTGCAGTATGTTTTCATACCTGCCTGAAATCTTTGCACAGTACTGATTATATAGATATGTAGAGAGCCAGAGCTCCTCTGACTCTGCCCTGCAGTTCTGCCTTGTGCGTGGAGCATAAAGGTAGTGTTGAGGGGTTTGCAAGTTTCTAATAAACAGCAGTACAAACTTTATTCTTTTCAGAGATAAGAGTTTGATACTTTTGCAACCAATCTGTACAAAGCATCAAGTATAGATAACTTGTCAGTCTGGAGTGTAGGCTGTTTAGCTCACAGACAGGATACAATAATAATAGCAGCTGTTGTCGGGACTCGTACAGTGTCTGTGTCTAGTGTAAACGAAATGTTCCTATTCACTGACAACAGAGATCTTAAAAATTGCCAGGAATGGATATACAGTACATTGGCACATTTTTCAAGTATTTTTATAGGAAGATTATGAATTGTTTATTGAAAACACACAATTTAAAGTACATCTGAAGTATTGTGTCCATAGTGACAACTCTTTTGTACATAAAAATAGCAGTAAAAATCCTTTTTGTAACATCATTCAATGTCAAAGTACCCATAAAAATCTAAGCAAATTTGGATTCAACAAACTCTGCATAAATCAATAGTGAACAAATATAAGATACTTTATATTTTACTAAAAAATTATACCTCTTTCTTCACTTCATCGCTTCCTGCCACCCACCAATTCTAATTAGTTAATCTGACATTCAATATGACATATTTTCTGAATTATGTCTTTGTAGAGCAAAATGGACAAAGTTATCATATTAGAGTTTTGTGTAGAATGTGTGAGCAGGAGCCCAGTGAGAGAGACACAGACAGAAAATACTGCAGATTTTGCTACTCTATCTATAGTGGTGTTCGAGTTTGTGAACACTACAGATTTTTCTATATTTCTGTGTAAATTTGACCTAAAACTATATCAGATTTTCACAAAAGTCCTAAAAGTAGATAAAGAAAACCAAATCAAACAAATGAGTCCAAAACATTACATCAGTGATGACACAAGAGTGAGTGGGCAACCTGTTTAAAGGGATTTATAAAAGTCTGGTCTTCATAACATGTATTTGTGGAAACGTATCATGGCACACACAAAGAAGATTTCTGAGGACCTCAGAAAGAGATGCTCATCAGACTAGAAATGGAAAGGTTACAGTGGTGCTAGAGTTCCCCCCCTCTCTCTCTCTCTCTCTCTCTCTCTCTCTCATAGCTTATTCCTTGCTATAGGTATGGATACAGCAGCTATGAGTCAATAGGTTAAGTGTAAAGGATGGGCTTCGTTAGCTCCTTAGACACAGTGATGTTGTGACTACAGCATTTAAGAAATTTTAAAGCCCACTGACAACCCATTGTATTATATTTGTTACATATATAAATGCGTAGATATATATTAGTACAGGAGATTTCAAGAAACTTTGTAGTATATCTTATTAGAGAGAAATACCTCTTTCTGCTCTTGTAAGGCTGTTTTCCTGCCCCTTCGCTCTGGTAAAAGTTTCACTGTTAAAATCCCTGCTCTATTTGTCCTGAGATGGAGCATATGATTCAGATGACTCATTTCTATATACGTAAGTCTATACAGAGTGGAGGGGAAGAATTGAGCAGGAAGAGAGGGAGATACAAGAGAGAGCATTTAGTCTGAGTATACAGCTTTCTATCACAGTCAAAGCACTTTTTCACATCAGTACCAGTAAGTAACCTCTATAAATGTCCTGCATGTTCTTTCTCTTGGACTTACTATGTGCAATCTATGGCAGCTTGTCTTCACCCACCACCTCGGGGAGGACTACAAATTCCATACACAGCATGTAGAGGGGGGGACTGCTAAAAACTTCAGCATATAAGTCAAATAATGACTAGTAGCTTATCCTGCAAAGTTAAGTGAAACAACAGGTATGCTTTAAATACTGTACTAATGATTTGTTGGTAGTTAATATTACATGTAGTCCATTATGCAACCCTAAACCAAGATTCATGGAATATAGTGCTATGATAGTATAGTCTATATTAAAGCAAATATAGTACATCCATACAACTAAAAATATGTTCACACTCAACTGATTTCTAATGTGTTTAAAGATTCCAATTACTGAGTGATAACATATTGACACAAATATTACAGCATATCAGTTGCCTGTCCTAAAACCATGTTGTGATGACAAAAACAGCTTAACTTGTGATACACATAACTTTTCCAGCTATGAGGAAACTAAGGCAGGACACATCTATAAGTCTATAAATATACTCATATTGTCTTGACTTTGAAACTGTCATATAGATACAGTCCTTCAAAAACACATGTTTACTTGCGATGAGCAAACTGATTTGTTATGCACTGGGTTTGACCTGAATATTCCAAATTATTTGTTTTTTAATGAAACCAAACAAATCTCATCACCTCATGTATTGTGCAGGAAAAATACAGGAGATACACATGTCTTCTGAGTCAGTGTGATGGTCTAGCACCACCAGACATTAGCTGACAGCCTCTCAGTCAATAGACAGTGGTAGGTGGACACTTTACTGTTGATGTGATATACACTATATAAGGTGCTGTAAGCACGATCAGAGGCATTGCAGTAATGGTGGCTGTAGGGAAGGATCTGTAATTCATCTCACTGCATCATACAGAGTACTCAGTTCAATTGCAAACAGTAGAGCTAGAAAATCTTAGGAATAAAAAAATGTAGTCAGATTTAATCAGTTCTAGGCGGATGAAATCATAGATATTAGAAGTGAGGGAGTATATTTTTGCCGCAGATTCCACTTAAAATGAAACTGCTGTGATTTAACTGTTTTTGTTTTTATTCACCCAATATACAGTCTCAAAGCCTGTTCTAATCTGAATAAACTGTTATTTAAAAGTTTTTTTTTTCTCTGCTCACCCGATACACAGTGCGATGGAGTGTGCTAATGTGAAAAAAATATTAATTTCTTAAGAGTTTTTCTTGTTGCTATTCATATATACAGTCTTGCAGACTGTGCTAATCTTTAAAAAAAACTGTTTTAGACTAAGGTCCCACGTTGCGGAAACGCAGCTTTTTTTGTTGCAGATTTTGTTGCGGTTTTTTTTGAACCAAAGCCAAGAATGGCTACAAGAGGAATGGGAGAGATAGATAAAGTTCTTATACTTATACCTTCTGCTCAATCCACTCCTGGATTTGGCTCATAAAACCGCAACAAAATCTGTAACAAAAAAAGCTGCGTTTCTGCAACGTGGGGCATTAGCCTTATAAGGGTTTTTTCTGCTCTGCTCACACAATACACAGTGAGACAGTGTGCTAAATTGAAAAAATATTTGTATCTTAAGCGTTTTTTTTTTTTGTTTTTGCTATATGTATATTTAGTCTTGCAGCCTGTAAACTCAGTTATTTAGAGCTGACACATCCCTAGTCTCTTCCACATCAACATCAGTCATCCATGAGTGAATGTTTGTCCAGAAACAGCAATATGCGCCCAGTCATCTGGCTGCTCTTTGACTTAACTCGCACCTAGCCATGCTGGGAGTGCAGTCACTGCCATGCCAATTAGTGGATTCCACTGTGCTTTGCCAACTCATGGCATGTGCTCATCCTCTCTAGGAAAGCTGTCACTGCTTTATATCACCATGTGTAGAAGAATGTTGGCCTTTCCTTGGATATGTCAGTCTAGGGAAAAATGCATGTACCATCGACATGTGGAGCAGCAATTATGGACAAATACATGGCTTTCAAGGCCCACCAAGTCAATGTTTTGAGCGGCAGCAGCCACAGTCCATAAATGCAACAAAGTCAGGTGCTAATTCCACCCTGTTTGTGCAGGCTCAGTTCCAATACCATGGAGGGCCCAACCACCTCCTCTGGATCCTCCTATCTCGACTGTTTCCCACCATCATCTTCAGTACAGTACCTTGAACATAATAAACCAGACATTTTTCAGCTTGCAGCACCAACATGCAACTGACACCCAACGGCTGCACGAGTAGGTACAGTTGTACCTAGAGTGTAATAACCAAGCAGGTGTTCATTGCTGCCAGTGACGTTGTAATACCTGGAAAGATGAAACTGTCCACAGCTATCGTGGAAAAAAATACTTTGTCAAAATGAATTAGGCATGGATCCATGAGGATTTTCACACACCTCTGACTGATGCCTCAGAATAGTGGTGCCACAATCTCCCTGTTTCATCAAGTTCCATTTAATGTACTGCTGATGATGCCTGATACTCCTAAACAGCTGCCACCACTACCACCACTCAGCTAGACATGTCCTGCGGTCTGGTTCATCATATCATTCCATGTCGTACTGCCACTCATGTTGCCACAGCTAACGCCTCTGCTCCCACTCAGCCAGACATGTCCTGCTGCCTGATCCATTATATTATTCCATGTTGCACTGCCACTCATGTTGCCACAGCTACCATCGCTCAGTTAGACATGTCCTGCAGCCTGGTCCATCATACCATTCCATGTTGAACTGCCACTCATGTTGCCACAGTTAGCACCACTGCCACTACTCAGCCAGACATGTCCTGCGACCTGGTCCATCATATCATTTTGTGCCATACTACCACATATGTTGCCACTGCTACCACCACTGCCACCACTCAGCCAGACATGTCCTGCAGCTTATTCCATGTCGCACTGCCACTCATGTTGCCACAGCTACCACCACTCAGTTAGACATGTCCTGAAGCCTGGTCCATCATACCATTCCATGTTGAACTGCTACTATTGTTGCTACAGCTATAACCACTGCCAATACTCAGCCAGACATGTCTTGTGGCCTGGTCTACCACATTCCACTATAGCACATTGTTGATGCCACAATGTTGGCATCAAAAAAGCCAAAAACATTTTGATTTCACATTTGCTAATGTAGGGAACTACTGGGATGTAGTATATTTGGCCTCTCTACCCCTGCTGCTTGGCCTCAGAAACCCCAGGGATTCAATACAAGGTTTTTGTTTTGTAAATAAGTGTGAGTCAGAACCAACCATGAGGGACTAGCTGGAGTGAGAACACATTTCCTAAGCAGGCACAATCTAAGGCAAGTGGCAGGTGTAATCTTTACAACTAGAAGGAATAGATAAGCAGATCTTTGAGCATCTACTGTATATACTTAAAATCGGCCAGTAAAGCTGGAGTGTATAGGAATAGATTGCCACATGTCCCACTTTATCTACCTCATACAGAGCCAGTAGTTCTGCTCTGTGTTACCTATATACTCACAGGCTCTATCTAGTTATTGTAATTAGGGATCAGTATATAGTTCAGGGTAGTGATAGTTTAGGCTTCCGATGGCCAACTAGACAGTTAGAGGCCCGCTTGCACTGGTAGCTTAGTTGGCAGGTTAAGGACTCAGTGCCAGGGTAGTGAGGCCTGTGTCTACTACTATTGTTGTGGTCCTGTTTGCTGCCTGGAAGAAATCCTTTCATCAAGCGTCATCATCATCATCATCATCTCCTGATCGGTTGTCTGTCATCTCCTGGAGAAATCCAAGGATCTACAGTCATCCACAGGGGCCCCTGCATCTGGATCATCTCTTCTGTTGCCTGGAGGTATTGTGCACAGGACTCTTGCTATATATATATACCCGGGTATATGACTTAAGACTGTTGCAGAATTGCTGGTTGTTGTAGTACTGCTGTGTTCTCAGTATACTGCATGTATGTACTATTATCATTTTGACTCTTATAAAGCTACTGTTATAACCTTATGTGGTATCTGTATGTATTCTTCAGACTGTGAGATTAGTACAGTAATCCTTGTTAAGGCCACTAACTGTACTTCATGGGTAAGTCCCAGGAAGAGATCCTCCCTGTAATACAGAGGCTCTATCCTGGGTGGAGGCACTGATATACTTCATATCTGTTCCCATTCTTCCCTTCAGGTCCCATTATACACACAGGCCACTGCCAGAGTCTGTTGTGGGAGGGATAATACTCATACCCCCCCCCCCCCCAAATAGGGCTACACTAACATAAAGGGAAAATTTTTGGTGTTTCTTTTTTTCCATCTTTATCACTTTTCAAGTGGCTCACAGTCACAAATTTGCCCCCCAAATGATAACAAGCCTGTAGCATTTACATATCATCAAAACAAGCAAATTTTTCTACAGAACCTTTGATTTTTGCATATAACTACAATCTGTGTCTAAAAAAAACATGGGCAAGCACCAGAGGCGTAGCTAGGGGTTCAGCACAGGGGGGCGAACATGTCCAAGTGGGCCCCCAACTTGGACATGTTTGTATACTGATACTATCAGTATACGGTGAGCGTATAGTGGTATATAGGGGCTCTACACAGGGCTATGCAGACAATTTAGGTGAATACAGGGCAGTAGCATTTAGTGACTTACCGGTGACGTCTCTGACCAATCATTCACATTCCCCATCTCTTTCATCTGGACGGCCATGACCACTTCTTCCAGTCTCTGTAAAGTTTGCAACACAGACATCTTTGGCTCCTCACTTTTCCAGGCACCTGACCCACATTATCCTCACCTACACAAAGCCCCCATCCTGCTGCTACCCCAATTATAAAATATATAATATAACCCCCCATAATGAATAATACCCACAAGTGCATCTTTAAATTAATAACTTCCCTGTGCACCCCTTTAAATAGTGCCCCTTATTAATAATGCCCCAGATGTTTCCTAATTGAAAAGGGAAAAAAATAAAACAAGGAAAAAAAAATTATTGGGGTTCCAATACCTGGAACCCCCATTGATCAGCTGTTTGAATGAACCGTGGTACCTGTGTAAGCGCCATGATACCTTCTCTGTTTACATAGTGTCATTCTTTTCATAGTGGCCATGTAATGTAACTACAGCCTCGTCCTATACACGTCTATGTGACAAGGCTGGAATGACATCACACGGTCACTATATACAGACAGTGTGTGATATAAACAGGCGCCATAGCCCCTTCATACAGCTGATCAGTGGGGAATCACTTATCTCTTATTGATGTTTTATTCTGAGGATAGACCATCAATAAAAATGAGCTGGAAAACTCCTTAAGGCTTAGGCTGTGTTCACACGGAGTTTTTTGGCAGCAGATTTTGACGTGGAATCCGCCTCAAAATCCGCCTGAAAAAACTCCTCCCATTCATTTCAATGGGAGTCAGTAGCGTTTTTTTTTCCTCTAGCGGAAAAAAAAACCCAACATGACCTATCTTGCCGCGGATTCCGCCCACGGTGTCCACGGCTCGAGCTGCGCTCCTGATTAGGCCCATTCATCTGGGCTTAATCAGGAGCGGTTAGCCGCGACAGAATGCTGATGCACGGCATCGGAATCCCGTCACGGCTGACCGCGGCGAAAACTCCGGGGGGTGGAAAATTTTCTGCCGTGTGAACACAGCCTAAGGCCCCATGTAGCATCCCGCAGCAAAAAACAGCTGCGGGAAAAACCGCGGCGGCGACCCATCGTGGTTTTTCCTGCAGCATTTTGCACAGAAAGTTCACAGAGGTTACCTCTGTGGACTTTCTGCTTCAATTATATCTATATGGAAACTGCTGGCGTTTCCGTAGGTATAATCGACATGGTGCGATTTCCAAAACTGCGACTGTTTTGGAAATTGCAGCGTTTCCGCTGCGCATAATTTACTGCAAATTCTGGATGGGATCGAGGCCCCATGTGGCGAAAAAAACCGTGGCATTCTAGCAAATCCCATCTACACATAGTGGAAAAATATGTGCAGCAGACGCACTGCGATTTCCAAAACCGTTGCAGTTTTGGAAATTGCAGCATGTCAATTATACCTATGGAAACACTGGCGGTTTCCATATAGGTGTATTGAAAACAGAAAGTCCACAAGGGAAATCTCTGCAGACCTTCTGTGAAAAGCGCTGCAGGAAAAACCACAATGTTACCGCCATGGTTTTTCCTGCAGCCCGCTACGTGGGGCCTTAGTCTTAACAAGTGCCACTTTAATTAAATTAATTGACCCTCATATTATGCCCGATTCCCCCTGACATAAATACTGCACCTCTAATGGCTCCTTATATTAATGACCACCCCCCTTATGTTCATAATGCCTCCTAATATAAATGATGCCCCCTAATGACCCCTTATATAAATGACCTCCCCCCTTGTATTCATAATACCCCGTAATAACCCTTATATAAATGACCCCCCCATCGTCATAATGCCCCCTAATGAATCCTCCCATTACAGTTATATTTCCCCATCCTATCCACCCCTTATACTATTAATATACCAACAAAGATAAGTCATACTCACCTGCGATGATGAATGGAGCCGCCGGCGCTTCCTCCCTGTCCACGCACAGGACGTCTGTGTCTGAGCGCGGGCGGCGCGATATTGTGACGTCATCGCGCCGCCCGTGCTGAGAAGCAGACATCCGTCTGTGGTCTCAGCGTCTTGTAAACCGCAAGCCTGCATTGGCTTGCGGTTTACAAGACAGTTAAGCACCAGGAAGCCTTTTAACTAGATCGGTGTCTGCAGACACCAATCTAGTTAGAAATAAAGGATGTATTAATGGCGGCCCCGGGGTGCGCCCCCGAAGACTCATTGGGCCCGGGGCAGCCGCCCCCTCTGCCCCCCCCCGCTAGCTACGCCTCTGGCAAGCACCCTTTCCCCAAAAAAAGGCAATTTTTCGAGCATTTTAAATGTTAAAATACATAGAAGCAAGTGTATGGTTAAACTCAGAGTTTACATTGACTACTTACCATCTATTTTTCCATAGTCACAACACTTTAACTTTGACATAACTTCCGCTGTGTTTACTTTAGAAAGCTAGAAATTGGATAGATATGTTCCTACGAGCCTTGACAATGTTATACACTATGTTTTAAGCCAATTTAAGTTGTGATTTGTACCAAAATTTTTCAACCCGAAAAGAATCTGGGACCCAGGCCACCCGAACTTATTATAGTATGTCATTATACTCAATGTATATATATATAGTACAGACCAAAAGTTTGGACACACCTTCTCATTCCAAGAGTTTTCTGTATTTTCATGACTATAAAAATTGTAGATTCACACTGAAGGCATCAAAAACTATGAATTAACACATGTGGAATTATATACTTAACAAAAAAGTGTGAAACAACTGAAAATATGTCTTATATTCTAGATTCTTCAAAGTAGCCACCTTTTGCTTTGATTACTGCTTTGCACACTCTTGGCATTCTCTTGATGAGCTTCAAGAGGTAGTCACCTGAAATGGTTTTCACTTCACAGGTGTGCCCTGTCAGGTTTAATAAGTGGGATTTCTTGCCTTATAAATGGGGTTGGGACTATCAGTTGTGTTGTTCAGACGTCAGGTGGATACACAGCTGATAGTCCTACTGAATGGAGTGTTAGAATTTGTATTATGGCAAGAAAAAAGCAGCTAAGTAAAGAAAAACAAGTGGCCATCATTACTTTAAGAAATGAAGGTCAGTCAGTCCGAAAAATTGGGAAAACTTTGAAAGTGTCCCCAAGTGCAGTGGCCAAAACCATCAAGCGCTACAAAGAAACTGGCTCACATGAGGAACGCCCCAGGAAAGGAAGACCAAGAGTCACCTCTGCTGCGGAGGATAAGTTCATCCGAGTTGCCAGCCTCAGAAATCGCAGGTTAACAGCAGCTCAGATTAGAGACCAGGTCAATGCCACACAAAGTTCTAGAAGCAGTCACATCTCTACAACAACTGTTAAGAGGAGACTGTGTGCAGCAGGCCTTCATGGTAAAATAGCTGCTAGGAAACCACTGCTAAGGACAGGCAACAAGCAGAAGAGACTTGTTTGGGCTAAAAAACACAAGGAATGGACATTAGACCTGTGGAAATCTGTGCTTTGGTCTGATGAGTCCAAATTTGAGATCTTTGGTTCCAACCACCGTGTCTTTGTGCGATGCAGAAAAGGTGAACGAATGGACTCTACATGCCTGGTTCCCACCGTGAAGCATGGAGGAGGAGGTGTGATGGTGTGGGGGTGCTTTTCTGGTGACACTGTTGGGGATTTATTCAAAATTGAAGGAATACTGAACCAGCATGGTTACCACAGCATCTTGCAGCAGCATGTTATTCCATCCGGTTTGCGTTTAGTTGGACCATCATTGATTTTTCACAGGCAATGACCCCAAACACACCTCCAGACAGTGTAAGGGCTATTTGACCAAGAAGGAGAGTGATGGGGTGCTACGCCAGATGACCTGGCCTCCACAGTCACTAGACCTGAACCCAATCGAGATGGTTTGGGGTGAGCTGGACCGCAGAGTGAAGGCAAAAGGGCCAACAAGTGCTAAGCATCTCTGGGAACTTCTTCAAGACTGTTGGAAGACCATTTCAGGTGACTACCTCTTGAAGTTCATCAAGAGAATGCCAAGAGTGTGCAAAGCAGTAATTAAAGCAAAAGGTGGCTACTTTGAAGAACCTAGAATATAAGACATATTTTCAGTTGTTTCACACTTTTTTGTTAAGTATATAATTCCACATGTGTTAATTCATAGTTTTGATGCCTTCAGTGTGAATCTACAATTTTTATAGTCATGAAAATACAGAAAACTCTTGGAATAAGAAGGTGTGTCCAAACTTTTGGTCTATACTGTATATATATATATACAAATTATATATGTATATACATTATACTTGTTTATACTCAAGGTTTCGGTAATGAAAATTGGGTCATAATAATGTTTGATTTTCTAATATTCCAATTAAAATGTTGCGATATCTGTGATTTTGGCTCAGTTGTCCAAAGTACCGTAAAATGAATTGGGGGTTGGTAATCTTGCCTGCCAGCATTTCAGTGACTTGAGGTGACAAAGTTATCTTTGATAGTAAAATTTTCACATCATTCTTAATTAATTAACATCTGGTCACTTAATAAAAAAAAGTTAGCAATACTCAAGCCAAATTACACTAATATACTGTGTGCTTATGGGTTATACTAATTATCAACACTGATATCATTTATGGTAGTTTTGTGTATGTGAAGTTGTAATGATTATGCTTTAGGGTGTCATCCTACTAAATGGCATTCTGCTATTCCAGCTAATGGGATATTTTATTTAACAGAAATTAATATAAGTACTATGCTAATGTATTTAAAACACTGTTGGAAAATGTATGAAAACTCTACATGAGGTTCTTAACTTGTTAAAATTAAAGTACACAATTTATAAAAGTACAGATTATAGATTACAGTTTTCAGGTCTATCATTTTAAAGGGATTATCTCATGAAAACAACCCCTGACCAATGGCCTTTAAGGGCACATGGATGTCACAGGGTTGGGGTCTCCCACTTGAGATTTTTTTTCTATGATCCAGAACAGAGAGCCACAATTATTTATCTGAATGGTTGCCATGTAATATTATATATATCCGGCAACAGCTGCTACAGGGTAAACATGTGACTGTCTACAAGTTCTTCTGGAAAAATGAGATGTTTGCTTGGGATGCTAGTAGTGGTGCCTGATATGATCAGCAGATTGTCTCAGTGGTTGAATTTTGAAAAGGGAATGTCTGATTTTTTTTTTTTCGTGAATGAACAGTTCAGATGAATATAAGGAACTTTGTAACTTTGTTGCTCCTCTCATGTCTACCAAACTGTTCATTTCACTGAGAGAGATCCGTCTTCACTGAAGACAGACTGTAGTTCATAGAGCTGTAGGGAGGAAAAAGAGGAGTGAGTGAGGAGAAGAGAGAAACAAGCTTCCTGGAGCAGATATCTATCTCACCAGAGCTTTATTCACACCTGTAATTCTCACTCCTGCTCAGACCTGCAAAAAAACTGTTACAAAAAGTGTTATATAAAAATGAAATCTATTTCCTCAAACAGCTTGTTTCTCTGTGCTTGATTCTCACTCAAAGGGATCTTCCTTTTTCCTCTCACTTCTCTCCCCATAGACTTCAATGTAATCTGATCTGTGAGTGAGCTAAACTGTCTTCACAGTAAAGATAGATCTATCAGTGAAATGCGCAGTTTACCAAGCAGAAGAGGAGCTGATAACAGGATAAATTAACACTTTCTTCTGAAAAGATATATTACAAAGTTTCTTATATTCACTTAAACTATTTGTAAAAAAAAGTAAATAAATAAAAAATTGGAACAACAGCTACTCTCTAAAAGTTCTACTGATGGATATTATAGTTAACCTCACCTAAAATGGTTATTACAGGAAACAATATACTAAATTTGGTGACAGAAAATATACATGGGATGTATCTCAAATGTGTAATTTGAAGCTCTGGCACCCTGAGAACAATGCTGCCTTTAGACATAAAGACATTGTTTGCAGCCCCAAGAGTTCAAAATATGCTGCATAAAGTCACAGGAGTAGAATACAAGTTTTTATACAGTTTGGAAGTAGCATACAACTTAATAACACAATATAGCAATATTCTGTAACCAGCAAATTATAAAATTATATAATATAATTATTTTTATATTGTGTTTAAATATAGCGGTATCTATTGTTCTATGCTATCAGCTAACATGCATTTTAAGAGAGATAGCATTTGACTTTGCATTAAACACATGGTTTTCTAGCTATACCGCTGTTGAGGTCCATCATAATTAAAACATTAGATGAAGGTAAAATCACACTGTAGTGTATAATTTACTCTCAATCCCATAAGATTTCAGTTTCCAGGAAACGATTGTCCTCAAATCACAGATTGCTGGAACACAGGGGTTATTACCTCCTGGAACTTGAGAGGGTTGTTAAAATGATTAATTTTGTAGCTGCCATCCTGACTATTCATGCTGTAGCATAATATATTCATAAATAAGTATGCTAAGGTCATATCTGGATTTGAAGCAGATATATATTTATTAAAAATATGAGCAGTATTATCAATGTATTCATGGAAATATTTTCTCATTTGTCATATTAATACTCTAATTTTAATAATTGACAACTGATATTACCTGCACTAGGTTCACTAATAATCACAATAAATAATTACTACTATTGTAGTGTGTGCTAAGCAACATGGTACATACTGTACAGTATATACATATTAATTCTTCACTGTTTTGCACTTTATCTAAAGTTACACTATATGTATTATTCCTCTTGGACTGTCTCATTACACAGAGAAAGTGTTTCTGTACCTTCTCTTTAGGAAAAAAAAAACACAAAAAAGTATAACATATACCGTATTTGTCAGATGATAAAATGCACCTGATTATAAGACACACCCTGGTCAAATGTAGTAGATGTGGTCAATGCAACTGGTATTCTAGGGAAGATAAAGTTATAATTAGAAAACAGATTATTAGATAACAGGTAGGGTGCATGTACACAAAGCTTCATAAGTGGCCTTTCAATGGTATAATGTCATATTAGAGTCTCCACACTATATAACAGGGCACTATACTGTGTGGGGGACATTAATGCAGCATTATTCTGTATGGGGGACACTAAGGAGAATTATACTGTGTGAGGGGGCACTAACATGGCATTATACTGTGTGGAATTATACTGTATGGGGGCACTAACAATGAATTATACTGCGGAGGGGGTCATTAAAGAGCATTATATTGTGTCTTTATTGCCTTCACACACAGACTCTGACGGCGGCAAGGAGAAAAACTTACCAGCTGACTACTGTTCTTTACTATTTATACATTACTGCAGCAGGGATCAGTAATCATCCCTGCTGCCTGCACACAAGTGGTACAGGCAGCATGGGTGATTACTGATCCCTGCTTCCGCAATAGTAATGTATTCATGCTAAGGGATGATGGCAGGGAGGTGAGTAGCTTCACCTGACTGCTGTGATTAGGGAGGTAGGGTCTGGACAACTGGCAGCCGCAGTTCCCATTCAGACTGTGGTCAGCCAGCTGAACCATTCTCTCCCTGCCCTGCACTGATCTGACAGATTGGTGTGGGTCAGGGAGGGAGAGAGCTCTGCAAACAAGCGCACAACTCTCTGATTGGGAAATCGCTTTATCAGCGCTTCTCCCAATCATTAAATAACCAGCCAGTGGGGGCATGTTCTGGCATGAGGGGTGCTCAGACATGTGCAACAACTTCCTAGCTGCTCCATGGGTAAAACCCGCTCAAAAAAGCCTCCAGGTAGACTTTCAATGTCACTGGCACCTGATATGCCCGTCTCAAATTTTTTCCTCCCTCTGGGATAGAATCGGCCATCTTCAGACAGCAAGGCCAGCTCCGAGGCACCCGCTATTTTACAGTACCTGCACCTTTGGCTCATGCCCGGGCGCTGACCCGAAGCCTCTCCCTTACATCAGCAGCAGACTTCCATCTCTCCTCCTGCAGAAGCAGCAGAACGCTCCATTCAACCAGACTTCTGGGTGAGTGTCGAACCCTCTGTTATGCGGTCTCCCTCTCCTCTCCCATCAGATGCAGGAAAACGGTGGCCATCTTGCTCCCATCCCACTGAGAGCCCACACCCTCCACCACTCCACTTCAAACCCCTGTTCCTCCTCCTGCTATGCCTCAGATCCAAGACATACCACTTACCCCTCCACAGCACCTCCTAGCAGAAGGCTCAGTGACATGCCGCATGGGGAACTCAAACTGTGGTGTGAGTCCCCCTCCACAACAAAGTCTCTATTCTCCTCACTAGCCTCTAGGGGACACTCCACGGGGCACCTGTTATCTGCACCGGACACCGATGCATCCTCAAATGACTATGGCACCCCTCCTCTCACATGCCGCAGACCCAAGCCAGGGGGACCCACTTCGAGTGGCAGAAACACCACAGGCTCTTCTTTCATTCCCCACCTCCGTCACCAGAAGAGGCAGTACATGCTCTCTAGGGTCACCCAGAGCTACAGACACACTTTTAGCTCTCCTTCCTAGCAAGTATTATATGGATGATCTAGCTACCGACCTGAAAAGGGCTTGATGCCAAGATCTCAAAGTAGTGAAGATGGATAAAGCACATCTGCAACAGAGGGTTGATGACCTGGAACTGTTCCAGACCTTGGTATCAACCTCCATTCAATCCCTGCAATAATCCTCCTGCAATACTACTGCTCAGTACCGCAAACTTTTGTCACATGTGGACAACATAGAGAATCATGATCGCCACAACAACATCAGGATCTGCGGCCTTCTCAAGGCTACCATGCACTCTGAACTCACTCCTACCCTCTATTTTCAATACACTACTGGTATGTCCGGCTGACACTCGCATAGAGATTGACTAACCTCATTGAACCCTCAGACCATGCAGCTCTGACCCTGCGAAACCTTGAGATGTTATTTGCAGAATTCACTATCATGCCCTCAAGGAGGATATCATGACGAAAGCGAGGTGGCAAAAAAAAAAAATTGATTTTGATGGAGTACATCTCTTCCTGTTCCTGGACTTATCTCGCCATACTGAGACAACGCTCTGCCCTGAAACCTCTTCTGTTTCTTCTCCAAGAATGCGGAATCCCATACAGATGGGGTTTCCCGTTTGTGCTTCAAGTTCGAATGAAAGATGGTTTTCTGATCCTCTCCTCCCCAGATGACCTTCCCAGCCTTCCTGAGAGCCCTGGATCTGCCTCCTCTCCGCCTCCCTGACTGGGAACTGCTTCTAAGAGACTCTGACTTGCCAGACAACCATCACCCAGCTGGGGACGCCGATGACTGCTACCTGCGCTCACCTAGACCGCAGAGATCCCAACGAAGACAATGCAAGATCTCAGAGAGAGATCACCCAGCCTGAGCAGTGGTCCATCAGATGATATTGTCTCCTGGACTGTCTTCCCTAGCTACATTTTCTCTGGTTGATTATTGTTTCCCTATCCATGTTTACTCATGTGTCTTTATCCTACACTCTCGCTCCTATCTCTTCTCTCCTCTCTCTATCTATTTTTAGGGGCTTGGATAGTTGTTGTATGTTCCTTGGTTTTTCTTATGACTCCCACATTTCTGAAGTCACCCTCCTGCCTGTCAGGTCCCCCCATAGATTGGTGATAGTTCACTGTGAGACTTGAGCTCAACATCCATAGCCCCCATTGAGGGCAGCTATACTGCCCACTTCTTTGTCTTGTCCTTCACGCCTGCTTTCCTCTTCTACTCTCCCTACTCCATCTTCCTCCATACCATCCTCATCACCCCCCTGACCCATCTTCTCTCCTGTACTCCTCTCTCCTTACCCTCTCCTAATGGCAGATATTTCGATGTCGTCCTTCAATGTGAAAGACCTGAATACTCCCAAAACACATTCACAGATACTATATGACTCTCACAAAAGCAGAATCCACATACTTTGTTTACAGGAAACCCACTTCCTTGCCTCTCGCATGTTGGCGATCAAAAATTACTACTACTTGGAATGGAATCATTTTTTCCATAAGAGCCTTTCACTTAAAATCTTTGATTCCCTTGCAGATTCCGAAGTCCGATACATATTCCTGATATGTGAGATTTACAGGGTCACCTACACTATCGTTAATGTATATTTACCTAACACTGATTAAATTCTCTTTCTCCTCTCTACCCAACGACAAGCTTCAGTCGTTTTCTCTTGGTCATCTCATATTCTGTGGGGACCATTATCTAATGATCAATCCCCTAATAGACTCCTCAGAGGGTAAGTCACATGTCCCCTATAATGCTCTCAAAAAACTTTGCAAATACCTGAGTTCAATGCTGCTGTGTGACGTTTGGTGCATCCTGCGGCTCGATGAGAAGGGCTACTTTTACTCCAATGCGCACGACTTCCTCACTCCCTACTTCTCCAGGTGACTGCGGCCAAAATTGGTAACACTCTCCTTTCCGATCACACCCATCACTTACTCTCTAATACTTCTCCCTCCCACTCTATGATCCAATTCCTGGAGAGTAAATGAGTCGCTCTAGCATGATGCTCAGTGCCTGACATCTTAAAATCCCTCCTCCAGACTTTAGATTCTCTGGAGGTGCAACATAAACAAACTTTTAAACGCTCCACCCTCACAGCTTTGACAGCGACTCACCATGAGATCAGGTCGCTCCTCAAGGTCAAAGGTCCTTCTATGAATGGGGCAATAAGGTTAGTCATCTGCTGCATGTGCAGTACGAGCTAGTCAGCCTCTCACATAATGTCTATGAAAACAGCCTCCGGCTGGGTTTCCCATCTCACCACATATATTGCCTCATCCTTCTGGGACTACTATGAGTCTCTTTATAATTTGCCCCCCCCCCACCTCCAACCAGCCACTCGTCCCTCCTCTTATCCTCTCTTAATACATCCACGACACAGCTTTGCAACACTATTGGATGCTCCCTTCTCTCAATCAGAACTGGAACTGGGCATCTCTAGTCTTCCGGGGGGGGGGGGGTAAGAATCCAGGCCCTGTTGGCTATACGGCATACTTTTACAAAGTCCTCTTAACAAATCTCTCCCTCTACCTTCTTAAAGCTTTTAATACCATCTCTTTGGACTCACCGTCCCCCCCCCCCCTCTTTCCTCCATGCTCATGTCACAGTTTTGCCCAAGGATGTATGGATCCCCAATTTGGTCTAGTTAGAGACCCATTTTTCTGATTAACACCGATACCAAATTATTCCCCAAACTACTTGCAACCCGTTTAGGTTGCCATATGGGGGCCTTGGTCCACCCAGACCAGGTAGGTTTCATCCCACAGAGAGAAGCCAGGGACAATACTCATAAGGCCTTGTCTGCCATCCACCATGCTCGACACTCTCAAATGTTACTCTCCCTGGACGCAGAGAAGGTCTTTGACATAGTTGACTGGAACTTCCTAGACCCTTCATCAAATAGGCCTGGGTCTGTCATACTTTCCCACATACAAACACTTTACACTTCCCCACATGCCCAAACTCGAATTAACGGTACCCTCTCATCCGCACTGATCATCAGTAATGGCACATATCAGGAATGCCCCCTCTCACCAATTCTCTATGCCTTAGTTATGTAGCATCTCCTGGTAGCCAACTGATGTTAATCGAACATATAGGGATTACATTCTTGCATCTTAAAATCTCAGTGTTCGCGGACGACGTACTGCTTTTCATCACTCACTTGTTGACAACACTCCCTTCCCTTCTTTGTGAAATTGCAATCTATAGCTATTTCAGTAATTATAAAGTGGACCTCTCTAAAAGTACCACGCTCAATATATCCCTACCCAACTCCCTAGTACGCTTGCTTCATGCTGTCTTTCCCTTTTCCTGGTCAACTGAAGCCATAAAACACCTTCCTAGCGCCACAACCCAGATGGAGGAGACCAGAGAATGGGAGTTGTAGTGGTGGTTGGTGTGCCACCTGCTAGGCCGAGCACACTCACCAAGCACAACAGCCCCGCTCCTGTGCTGGACGCAGTCGAGAAGGGTCCTGCAGTACTACCGGATGGTGGTGGTAGTAGTTCTTTTCCCCGGGGCGCTTCCAGTTGGAGAGGGGACCTCTCCTCTCTGAGCTGGTGTGATGACGGTCGGAAGGGCCCTGATGGTAATGCAGGCACGACTCAGGCAGCCAATGGTAACAGTTGAACACGGAACAAGTTTTATTGCAGCAACTGGAAACAGGTTCAACAGCAGCTTCCAAATGGGGATAGTCGTGATACAGTGTCCGATTCCCCCAGCCTTGGTTCTAGGAGGAATAGTACAGTTTCTATGGCAAACTTCTCCTCCGACTAATACTCCTCTCATGCCTCTCCCAGCTAAGTATACTGGGGAAGGTGTAACAGGGAGTCCTGACAGGGTTCTGGTTACCTTCTGCTTAGGCCCGAGTGAGTACCTCCTGTCAGTGTTCTCCACTGTTCCTCCTGGCACGGCACCGGCAATGTCCAATACTCCAGACAGCTATTCTTCCTTCTCAGGGCTGGTAAAAATCCTCCTGAAGGCTGTGTAGGCGACCGTTGGGCCACAATCCAGCTGCAGGATGCAGGGATACTCTGCTCCCTCTCTCACCAACTGCACTGACTAGACTCTGAACTGGACTGAGGGCTCGCCCGACGCTGTGGAGACTATGGTCTCCCACAACACTGCCCAGTGGCCTGTGATTGGCCAGGGCTGAACCAAGGCTAAGATTTGAACACTGAGGGGGAAAAACAACGGGGAAAGCTGCATAACAATGACATTTAACACTTAACACAGAAGACGGGACATATCAACATAACCCAGATGCACAAAGACAAACAAGCAAAGCAGTAGCACTCTGGGATGCTGCACTAGCTCTCTCTCATACCTATGCTCTGAATTTCTTCCCGATGCTACGCACCCTACACTCTGATCTTTCCTGGTGGGATTCTAAAGGTCTTTCGTGGCTAGGTTGTACTAACGTCTTAAAAATGACTTCTTTACCTCTTTCAAACCATCCCTATTGTTTTGACAAAGGAATTTTTCTCTGATAGCCAGAAAGAATTTACCAAGTTTATCTGGGCCTCAAAACCCCCTAGAATAGCTAAACGAGTCATAACCAAATCCAAAAATCTAGGAGGCCTAGACATCCAGGACTGTGTTCACTACTACTTGGCCGTCACTGCACATATTTTGAACTGGCATCATTCCACTCATTCCAGGCTCTGGGTTGCCCTAGAGAGATCTCTGAGCCCTCTTCCTCTCACGTCCCTTCCATGGCTCCATAGACTCCATTGTTCAGGTAGACTTGCTTCTTATTTCCCATATAATACTAGACATGTTCTAGGTGTGTGTCGTCACACATCTCTTCACGAAGGATGGCCCACTGACACCCATCTTGGGCAACCCAGACTTTCCCGCAGCCTACCTTTCTCTCTCATTGCCCTGACTGAGCTCTCTTCACGTTCTCCCAAGTGCTATCCCCATCTTCTCTCCTCCCCTTTCCTGACCAGGTCCCTCAAGAGACCAGGACTGTAGCCTCCCATTGGCAATACCTACAACTACATTCATTCTACACTTCAGTGAAAAAGTCACGCAACTTACACTGACCACTATCCCCTTTTAAACACCTTTGTGTGTGCTCCGCTATGTCTCTCTGCCCAATATCCAGTATCTACAACCTCCTGTCTGACAATAAACATGACCCATTGACAACGTTTATCATTGACTGGGAGAGGGACCTCGGGATTTCCTTTCTGACAGACGTGTTGCTTTCCTCCTTTTGCTTGTACCATAAATTTTCTATTTTATGTAAAGCACAGGAAACCAATTATAAAATCCTTTGTCCCTATGTCCCTATATCTTCCATGAGATTTTTCCCCTCTACTTTTGATCAATGCCGACCGGGGCATAATGTTGCACATCTGGTGGAAATGCCAACAGCTCTACCCCTTCTAGCATGGCAGGGCCATCAGATCAGTCACTGGTGTGGCATTTGAGGATGACCCAGCCCCCCCCTTCTCTCAATTTTTTTATGCAAAATCCAGAAGCATGTCTGTAAATCGGTGGGTTTCTTGTTTGTTGCGGCCAGGTCTGTCATTCCACGGTTGTGGAAATCTACCTCACCTCCCTCCATGACTGACTGGCTTCAAGAGATCCTATATATCCAGTGGATGGAGGACCTGATTGCTGAACTCAGCCAGAATGATACTACCCACAAGAAAGTGTGGCTCCTATGGAACACCTTCTATTACTCTTCTGCTTTCCATGCTTCCTTTCACACCCTCCCTCCTTGACTTTTCCCTTTTGCCCTACTCACCCTTTCTCTTGTTATCTTCTCCTTATCGTCGATTGTTATTTAATATGTTTTATCTTGCTTATTGCTGCTCTGCTGCACAGAGCCTGAGACCCCTGCCCCTATCTCCTTTTGTTCTCTCCCCCCATGTTTTGTTGTCCCTCCTTACCTTCCCTGTGATCCCCTCCATTTCAATGTAACAGTTGCTCTATTCACCCTTGTCCCTTGTTTCCCTTTTCCTTATTCCCTTTAATAAAACTCTTTAATGAAAAATAACCGGTCAGTGGGGTTTGGCACCGCTGGACCACGCTAACTTTGAACAATATGATTCGGAAAATACAGTATATGTTTAGTCAATACTTATAGATGTCCTCTCTACATAAGATGCAGAAGGCAACAATGAAGGTCTGGATCAAGGTTCAGTTTTAGGTCATCTATCTAATATATATAGATCAGTAATCATGAGTTCTTATCTTTACCGTTGGTTTTGGCGCTGGACTTGTCAATACTTACAAATGTCCTTCATTAACTGTCCTCTTGGCTGGACATATGTGTTTACTTAGCTTACAGTAATAAAGAATAGCTATTTCACTGCAGTTGCTGCCATCTACATTTTATGATAGGATTAATAGGATTACTAGATCTGCTGTTATCAATTGCAGTGAAATAGCTAGATTTTTTTTACTGTAAGTTAACTCTTGTAATATTCCTATTCCTACTAGGAACCAAATGGCAGGACTGCAGAGAAAGATTTCTATGATATATGATAATATACCATACATCTGTTTTTAACAGTTTTTGCATGTAATATACTGTAGGCCCTGTACATTTTGGGTGCAATTTAAAAATTAAAGTGGTTATCCAGCTTCCAAAATTTATTTGTAAATACATCCACATCTATACTAAATACTCATTTGTTCCACTCCATGCTCTTAAACTATTACAATCCTCCATCCTACTCCTCCAAGAGACACATTTCCCTACAGGTAAAGTACCTAACCTACCCAAATCTCCTTACTCTACCTGGTTTCACTCATGTGATACCGCTGTGAAGAAGAATGGAGTTAGTATTGCCTTTACGTCCCCTTCTCTGTTGTTGCTCGCCTGAGTAATGACTAGGGCAGATACCTGTTTCTTAAAGGTTACATTGCCAATACCCTGGTCACCATCGGCAATGTATACGCACCGAATGTTGGCCAAATTACATGGCTACTCTATACTGTAGACAGATTCTCTATGTTCGCAGAGGGTCTTGTAGAGTTAGGTGGTGACATTAACATTGCCCTTCAGCCCCTCCAGGACACCTCCACTGGCACATATTCACATAGCTTCGCTGCCCTTAGTAAACTCACCAAGTATCTCTCCTCTATGCATCTTGTAGATGTATGGAGGGCTTTTCATCCCGACGTTAAGGACTACACGTTCTATTCTAACCCACACAAATCGTACCAGCGTCAGGACTACATCTTACTGCCCCAGAATCAGCTAACTTTATCCTCCTCTCCCACCATTGGCTCTATCACCATCTCTGACCATGCCCCCATATCTGTACAACTACAAATTTCATCTCTCTCACCCCGTAGCTATGATTGGAGACTTAATGAGACTCTGCTCTGCTCCCACGATTCTCGTCAAGCTGTTTCTAAAGCTCTCACTGACTATTTTAATGAGAACACTACACCTGACGTACAGCCTTGTGTTATTTGGGAAGCCCACAAGTCCGTGATCAGAGGGGTTTTCATTAGTCTTAGTTCCCATGTTAAGAAAAAATGTACCAAAGAAATTGATGACCTACTTGCCCGTATTGCAACCCTGGAAAGTCAGCATAAGCGAACTGCAGCTCAGGGGGCTCTCTCAGAACTGATTTTGTGCAGAGAACGTCTTAAAGACTGCCTGAATCTAAAAACTGCCAAAGCCTATCTATCATCCTCCCATAAGTATTATATGCATGGTAATAAGGGTGGAAAACTGATGGCATATTTAGTAAAAAAACGAAGCAATCAAAGCTTTGTAGCGGAGATCACTTCACGGTCAGGCTCTAGTCTAAAAGACACCTCAGACATAGCTTCTGAATTTTGTGCTTTCTATCAGAAGCAATATATAACCTTAGACCTGCTGAGACCCCTCTCGAGCTACAGGATCGCTCTACTAAAATCCAGTCTTTCCTGCAATCTCTCTCTCTGCCGTCGCTCACTACCCAACAACAGGATGCCCTTACGACTCCCTTTACCCTGACAGAACTACAGTCAGCACTTGTTGACACCCCTCTGGGGAAAGCTCCTGGCCCTGATGGCCTTCCGGCCTTTTATTATAAACAATTCAGCTTTATCCTTCTCCCCCATTTTCTCCAGGTTTGTAACTCTGTAGACGATGCCCACTGCTTCCCTCCCCAAGCCTTGGAAGCTCATATTTCTATCATTCCTAAGGAAGGAAGGCTACCGCCCCATCTCCCTGTTAAACGTAGATGTTAAACTATACGCCAAATTAGTAGCTAATAGATTAAAATCCTTACTACCCTCCCTGGTCCACCCAGAGCAAGTGGGATTTGTAATGGGCAGAGAGGGCAAACATAACACCCAACGCGTACTCCACTTGATACAACATTCCCAGCGTAAGAAGATCCCATTGGTCCTTCTTTCAACAGATGCAGAAAAAGCCTTCAATCGGGTAGACTGGACCTTTATGACAGAGACATTCCGTCATTTTGGTTTCCCTCCCATGTTTGTTCAGAAGGTTATGGCTTTGTACTCTAGACCTAGCGCCAAAATAAGAGTTAATGGATGCCTCTCCCCTCCGTTTGATATTAAAAATGGCACCAGGCAGGGATGCCCATTATCCCCCTTACTTTTTGTCCTGACCATCGAAACATTAATCCAGAATATTCGACAAGACCCATTGCTGAAAGGTTTGGTAAGTGCTAAAGATATGTATCTGATAGCAAGGTATGTGTATCAACAACATAAAGAAAATCCCCAATAAGGAAATAAGTACACTTAAAAACTAACTTTTATTAATATCCACTAAAAGTATGTAAATCTATATATATAAAAGAAAGCACCTAATAAGAAGATGCCATACTATAATGGGGTCATATAAAGGGTAAAGGTAGCCTACCTCAAAATAGGAGGATAGTGTGGTGATACCTGTACCACTTCACAAACACCCCTCAGTTATAAATTGCAATTCCCAATATTTAGGTATCAATTCACTGAAGGGGAAAAGTGAAGGATAAATCAGCTGAAGGTATAACATACACACACATACACACCAACTGGCTAGAGGTCAGTAAAAGACCGACCAAATTATCTGACTAGCCACTATCTAGGGAGCTTACATTACACTCCCACAATTGACTGCCTAATACCACAAACAAACAAACACCAAAAATGATACAAAAGGAGTATTTGCCCTAACTCCCAGCCTGCCTGATGTGCGTTCCTGCTGAACTACACCAGCTCATCAGAGGCACATGCATAAGGGCAAGGCAGAATACACCATAAATGTGTGCAAACTGCCTGTATAATTTAGAGCGCCTAGTATAACTGCCCTGCTGGCCGTAACAAATGACCACAGTTGCCGGCTTACACAGCCTAGCTTAATATCTGCTAAGCCACACCCCCTACAGTCCGTCTCATCAGAGGTGCGCCCAATCACAGAGCGCCAACACCCAGAAGCTCCGGACAGTGACATAAGTAAGGAACGCCCATACAGGGCGCTCCTTAGGATCTAAAAAGATGCAAATACGCATCCATGGTAACACCCGGACCCTAACGTCGCGGTATAACTGATGATCAGGCTTTAGAGATATAAAACACCATGAGAGGTGGCCAAGTAACACAAACCGAAAACAGAAGATGACATTTACATAAAGAACACACACAAAGGACTCAAACAGTAAACCACCCCATAGGGATCTCAGAATTGCAGGCACAGAAAGGAATCAATGTGCTTCAGCAAAGCGAAGTTAACAACCAGGATAAAGCAAAAAAAAGAAAAAAACGCAGAATAAGGGGAAAGGTAATTAAACTAGATATAGACTGCCTAAAAACAGTCACTAGGGATAGATAAATATAACCCTAATCGATAAAGGATGAGTAGGATATAAATTCATTAAGGCCCACGGGATAGACCGTATCAAACAAAAAAATCCAACGTGCCTCCCTCTGGAGCACACGTCTGTCATAATTACCTCCTCTAGGGGACCACACAACCATCTCAATACCCTGAAAACTAAGATGCTTAGCATCACCACCATGTTTTTCCCGTATATGTCTGGATACAGATGTATCCTCCTCTCTAGCTATGTCATTGATGTGTTCCCTTATCCTCCTGCGGAACACCCGCAGGAGTTTTACCAACATACTGGAGCCCGCAGGAGCAAGTGATAAGGTACACAACCCCCTTAGTCTTACAGTTAACAAACTGGTTCACCTTGAAGGTTTTACCAGAAACTCTACTCAGAAGTTCATTCCCTTTTTTTATATATCCACATGATTTACATGATCCACAGGGAAAATTTCCACTCAAGTCTCGTTGCATCTGATGTAACCACATATTTCCTGGGGTACTAGAGAAATGGCTGTGCACCAATTTATCACATAAATTGGGCCCCCTCTGATATGATAGACTAGGTCTAGGGCCCACAAGTGATCCTATTTCAGGGTCAGTCATCAAAATATTCCATGATCCCCCTATGATCCGCCTTATATCTTCCGCTGCGTGGTCATAAGTCGCTACAATCCTAACATCGACCTTATTACTTTCCTGATTACGGGGATTCAAAAGCTGCGCTCTATCCACCGTCAACGCCTTGTGATATGCTTTATGTAATACCTTCTGTGGGTAACCCCTTCTCCTAAATCTCCCCTGTAAGTCCCTAGCCATCACCTGAAAATCGGACATTCTTGAGCAATTTCTATGGACACGGAGATATTGCCCCTTGGGTATCTCAGTTCTCAAAGAGGGGGGATGCCAACTCCCCCACTGCAATAGTGAGTTTGTGGCTGTCGCCTTTCTATGAACACAAGTGCAAAGACGGCCTGAGGTCTCCTTAAAAATAGATAGGTCAAGGAAAGTCATTTTACTCTCCTGGATCTCAAAGGTGAAGTATATACCTAAGTCAATGCAGTTCAATACCTTAACAAAGGCAATAAATTCCTCCCTGGGTCCGTCCCACAATATAAAAATATCGTCAATGAAAAGGACCCAGAGAAGTATCTGCTGGGTCCATTGGTCCATCGTGTCCGCAAAAACTATCTCAGCTTCCCACCAGCCCAGGTAGAGGTTAGCAAAAGTGGGGGCACAAGGGCTCCCCATTGCCACCCCCCTGAGCTGGTGGAAAAGCTTGTCCTCAAACAAACCAATTCCTTTCCAGGACAAATTTCAAAAGATCCAATATCAATACATTATGTTCTTTCATGTGGCTACCTCTGGTTCTAAGGAAGCTCTCCACAGTCCCATATCCCTTAGCATGGGGTATGGAGCTGTATAATGCTTCAACGTCCAAGCTAGCGAGAAACACGCCTGGGGACACCTGGATGCCCTCTAGTCTATGGAGGACATCCATGGTGTCCCTAACGTAAGATGGAAGACTGGTAACAAAGGGTCGTAAAATATCGTCTATATATAGACTAACATTCTGAGTGGTAGATCCAATGCCAGCCACAATGGGGCTTCCTTTAAGAGGGGACAACCCCTTGTGAATTTTTGGCAAAGCATAAAAAGTTGCCTGAATAGGATGTTGTGACAACATAAAGTCATATTCTGTTTTACTGATGAGGTTTTTCTCCAGAGCCCTATCCAGAATTATGCGTAGTTCATCCATATAACCCCGCATAGATTCCTTATCCACAACCTCATAACACTTATTATCACATAGAATGGAATGGCACAAAGTAATATATTGTGCCCGATCCAATATTACCAAATTACCACCCTTATCCGAGGGTTTAATTATGATGTTACTATCCCTCTCCAGCTTCTTCAAAGCCATCACTTCTCGTCCATTCAGATTAGATCTATAATTATGATTTGAATAACATAATGCCTGGAAATTCATGATCTCTTTTGTGACCACCCGCAGGAAAACATCTATAGCTCCCTCATCACTGATTGGAGGATACTTTGTAGAAGGGAGACGCCGTGTTGTAAAGGGTCCCTCACCTAAACCCCTTTGTCCTTCATCCCTTAAGTCTCCTAGCAGATTGAGAGATGATAAATCCTCCTCTGTGACACCCAATTCCTCACATTTTCGTCTATCCGCCATTTTAAAGAATTTTTTCCACTTCAATCTACGGCAAAATAGATTAAGATCCTTAATCCATGTGAAGGGGTCAAAGCGAGGGGTAGGAACGAACGATAATCCTTTCTTTAATATTCCCAATTCATCTTCTGTTAAGATCTTTTTTGATAAATTAACAAGCTAAATAAAGGAGCTAGGGCAAATACTCCTTTTGTATCATTTTTGGTGTTTGTTTGTTTGTGGTATTAGGCAGTCAATTGTGGGAGTGTAATGTAAGCTCCCTAGATAGTGGCTAGTCAGATAATTTGGTCGGTCTTTTACTGACCTCTAGCCAGTTGGTGTGTATGTGTGTGTATGTTATACCTTCAGCTGATTTATCCTTCACTTTTCCCCTTCAGTGAATTGATACCTAAATATTGGGAATTGCAATTTATAACTGAGGGGTGTTTGTGAAGTGGTACAGGTATCACCACACTATCCTCCTATTTTGAGGTAGGCTACCTTTACCCTTTATATGACCCCATTATAGTATGGCATCTTCTTATTAGGTGCTTTCTTTTATATATAGATTTACATACTTTTAGTGGATATTAATAAAAGTTAATTTTTAAGTGTACTTATTTCCTTATTGTGGATTATAAGGTTTGGTAAGTGGAGGGATATGTAATAGTACGGCCGCATTTGCAGACGACCTTTTAATAATACTTACCAACCCATCTGTTGCACTACCTCACATAGACACGATCTTTACGGCCTTCGGTACCCTCTCGAATTTTAAAATTAATACCACAAAATCCGAAGCCCTATGTGTCTATTGCCCCCCATCGATAAAATCTGACTTACTGGCTATTTCCCCATTCCCACTGCGTCACGATTCTATTAAGTACTTAGGATTAAATTTAATGCCCTCGCCCAGACGCTGGTACTCACCTTCCCATATCTCTTTTTGGCCTTCTTCCGGCGACCAGCACTTTCCTGGTGACGTCATGCGTCTGGGGTCACCACTGAAGCCTGTGATTGGGCGACACTGAGTGCATGATGTCACTGAGATTGCCAAGAGAGATTGCCAGATGCTTTAATAAGTCCCAAAAGAAGTGAAAGAAGGTGAGTATAAATGTTTTTTTTTATGTTTTTTTAAACCTCCCCTGGGCTTCTACCTATTATACTCTGGGGTCTGAAGAGACCCCAGAGTACAATAATTTCACTTTCACTTTGACATATCTTTGGCTGTGTTTGCCTTAGAGAGCTAAAAATTGCAAAGGTAGGCTCCTAGGAGCCCTAAGAGTATTCTACACTATGTTTTAAGCCAGTTTAAGGTGTGGTTCGTACCAAACTTTTTTGACCCAAAATAAATCTGGGACCTGAGCCACCCAAACCAAAAACTAAATGAATCCTGAGAGGTTTACCCACCTCTAGTTTCATACTAAGTGGAGGACAGAAAAGAGAGGTGATACCACATAATTTGATGGGTGAGAGAGTGGACATCAAAACTGATGAAGGACAACAATCCGGAAACAGCGCTGTATGCAGATAAGTGAAATTGGCTTGGCTAAAATCCCTTTTGCTGTCTCAAGGCTCGGTGAGTCAAAAGCAAATTGAGGATTTGTTACATCCAATAGAGGGCGCATGAGCTCCCCAGCTCCTTTCCCATAATGCCTTGTGATATGTAGATGCTAAGTAGAGGGCAAAAGGCAATTAAAATCTCTACACACCTTCACTGGTGCTCTCCTCAATGTGAGAGATTCTTGTCCCTAACCCACTCATTGCCTCCCACTAAGCCAGCCAATTCACTTTGCTCTGTACTGATGAAGGACAACAATCCGGAAACAGCGCTGTATGCAGATAAGTGAAATTGGCTTGGCTAAAATCCCTTTTGCTGTCTCAAGGCTCGGTGAGTCAAAAGCAAATTGAGGATTTTTACATCCAATAGAGGGCGCATGAGCTCCCCAGCTCCTTTCCCATAATGCCTTGTGATATATCAAAACTTGAAAACAGCAAAAAAAACAATAAGAAGGAGATCCTCTACTTGACTCAAGTTTCACTCATTGTGAAACTTGCAAGGGCATTTTCAAGAATCAGATTATCATTTCAAGGACACTAAAACTGGTTGTGCGAAAATGACATTTAAAGTACTTTAAGGCTAAGGCTCCACATAGTGGAAACACAGCGTTTTTTATTGCAGATTTCGCTGCAGTTTTTTGTACCAAAATCAGGAGTGGCTTGAAAAGCTATGGAAAATATAAAGGAAGTGCTTATACTTTTCCCTTCTGTTAAATCCACTCCTGATTTTGGCTAAAAAAAACCCAGCAAAATCTGCCACAAAAAATGCTGTGTTTCTGCATCGTGGGACCTTAGCTTAAGATAGTAAAGGTCAGAAATGTCAGTATACTGAGGCAAATAATTGACCGAAAAGTGCCATATGTACAGACCTCTTCTCACCTAGAACAAATGATTCTCCTTGGGAAGAAAAGCTGTGTTCAAATAGCATCTGACTGAACATGTCTAAAATTAGCGGAATACAGAGGTATACTGTTTAGGTATAGTAAAAACCCCATCCTTTGCTCCATTACAGTTTCATACAAAACAGAGCTGTTACACATGAGGCCTAAACTCTATTCAATATCTGCAATGTGATCTACCATACAACGGTCAGTTTGCTCACAATATAAACATCCCTTAGGTAGTTTATACCTCAGAAAGGTGCTGGGTTTTGAGGGGAAGTTTAAAAAACAAGAAACACAGTGTATATATTACTATGTGCTTAAGAAAATTATATTTTTTTTACTGCTTATTCGTCTAAATCATCATAACTATTGAAGTCAATAGTAAACAAATTGGTAGAATAACAGTACACTTAATATGGCTGGGTATGGTCTGTGAGATACAGGCACGTTTCCCCAGAACGAATCCTGAGCCTGGACCCAGACTCTTAGCATCATATTAGTATAATGTTGTACCGTGTTAGCCATAGAAAGTAGTGGAGGAGTGAAAAAATCAGGCGATACCTTTTAGAGGCTAACTGATAGTCATCTCTGATGCTAAGGAGTCCGTGCTTAACCGTGGCTCTACTGTCCCGCTTTCTGTAGGGAACAGTAAAGGCATAGGAAAGTTTGGATGACAATGATGCTTAAAGTCTGAGTTCCCTAGACCAAAATTGGACCAAACCTGCCTGCGTGAAGCCGGCTTAATACATGTATGTCGACTATTGCTGTGCTCTTCTACTCAAAACAAACGTGTAACTATTAACCTAGAAGGGATTATCAGGACGGAGGAAGTATGGATCTGGAAATAATAGAATATATGCTCATCTTCACTTTTGATTCAATGCTATATACGGAATAGAAATTAGCTGTGGTTTGATTTTTAATTACAACATTTAGAGCTGAAGCTATAGTGAAGTTGAATTACATTTTGTTTGAACTTTTTTTTTATATACTTTCACATTCTACTTGTGATAAGAAATCAATTACAAAGTGAAACTTACTATTACAGTCTATGAATATTGCTTTCTTCATCATCTTGCTAAGAAGATTATCCTCCCAAAGTCTAATAAAATATATTTCATTCTATTTAATTAATTGTGATGGAAGTACAATAGCATGAGAATGGATGACAGATAACAGGCTCTTGACACAACTCTGCCAATTTTCTACATTCAAATCAAGAACTACTATATATTTGATACTACATTTATCTTTTCTATTTGTATGTTAAGGGTGTAATAGCTTTAGGATATCTGAATCAAATGACAAAATCTATCTTTGGGTGCACAGACAAACTTTGCAGCATTACACCTTATAAAATTCATAGTAAATCTGCAATAAATGTATAAACCAATATATGGATTTACATATATATTTTATTGTAGGTTTTTAGCGGCTTTGCCTCTTTTGGTACAGCATGAAGATTTTAAGTAAATACCATGTTCTCTGAATAGAATTTTTCTACTGTTTGGCAATACCCCGTTTCCATGCATTGCCCTGTATTTTTAGTGTATTTTACTTTCAGAATCCATATCAAACATTTGCAGCAAACAGATGGCAGGGGCGTAAATGGAGCTACCGAGAAACTTGGTGTCAGATGTAAGGAGGGGAACTGCCAAAAAAACTTCTGTATATTTAGATACAGAGTTAGGGCAGTGAGCTTAACCTTTGTCCCGTGTTCAGGAAAGTCTAGCCATAGCTCTGCAGAGGGATACACAGGTGTGAGAGTATTCTATAGCACAATTTAAAATGGTGCTGGTAAACACCTCTAACAAGCTAGAATAGGTGGACTTGATGCTTGTTTTTCCTTATTTCAGTGGTATGTAGGATCAATATGTGAAAGAATCAGAACATCTAGATTGGGGTCCCACTCAAAGATGGTTCAATGATTCGCACTGGCATAGCTGGATGAACTGAAAAAAAAAAAAATACTTAGAACTGCAACAATCATGGAGGTCACAGCCTCAAATGTAGTGAGCTCAGGCTCAGAGCTTAAACAACAGCATGCCTTAACTTAGACACATTGCTTGGAAATTATACATCTTTGCAAGAGTCACAAAGCTTGGCAACAACTGGACAACTGTTCTTAGTGGAAAATTTTGCCAAGTGGTTATTGGTATTGATCATGATAAGTCACTATCAACTCATCTCACTTGGCACTTCTATGCCTCCACATAACTTTGTACGCAGTATTAGGCTAAAAAAAAAAAACACTGTTTGGTGTCAATTTACCATGTTAGGCTCTATTCAGATCAAGTTTTTTTTACATATGCTTAAAACGTCTGTTTAACAGATGCAAAAAAAGGAACCCAAACGGATGTAAAAGGATGGTCATCTGTTTTCATCAACATTAAACATCAACGTTAAAAAAACAACAACATTGGTTTCTGATAGTTTTTTTTTAGTTTGATCTAGTTGGTACGGCTGAGATGTGGCTAGATTCCGCACATGATTGGGCTGATAACGTTCAGGGTTTTACACTGTTTGGCAAAGACAAGGTTGAAAGAATGAGAGGTGTTTATATAAGTCAGAAGTGGCATGAAAGTGAGTGTGAAGGAAGCAAATGTGGGTGAAAATTGTAAGGATGTGGAATCATTGTGGGTAGAATTGCATAAGGATGTCACAACTGATATACTTTTTGGCATAATCTATAGACCCCCAAACATAGTAGTATTAGTAGTTAGCGGATCAGTTTTATAGGCAAAATGGGTTGGGTACAGTGGTCTTGATGGGAGATTTTAACTACCTGGATATAGACTGGTTCTACATCATCTGCAAAGGAGAAGACATTTATAAATTCATTGCAGGAAAATTTTATGGTCCAGCTAATAGAAGATCTGCTGGATCTGATCTATGGAGAATGTATGTAGGTTACAAGCAGACTTGGACTGAGTGTTTGGGCATCCACATGGCAAATGAGGTCCAGTGTGGATAAATGTAAAGTTGTGCATTTGGGTAAAAATAATCTGCATGCAAGATATTTCCTAGGGGGAGTAAAGTTGGGAGAATCACTGGTGGAGAAGGACCTGGGATTACTTGTAGGTCATAGATAACAGAGTACAATGCCAATTAGCTGCTTCTACGGCCAACAGGATATTGTCATGTATCAAAAGAAGTATGGACTTGTTGGACAGGGATGTAATATTACCACTTTATAAATCATTGGTGCAGCCCCATCTGGAATATACAGTTCTGTTCTGAGCTCCAGTTCATAGAAAACATGTCCGAAAGTTGTAAAAGGTAGAACGGAGGGACACAAAATTGATAAGGGGCATTGAGGACCTCAGTTATGAGGATTGATTAAAGTAGTTAAATCTGTTAAGTCTTGAAAAGAGGTGTTTAAAGGGAGATATGATAAACCTGTATAAATATATAAAAGGCCCATACAAGAAATATGGGGAAAAGCTGTTCCATGTAAAATCTTCTTAAAAGTCAAGGGGGCACTCCCTCTGTCTGGAGAAAAAAAGGCTTAATCTCCAGAGACAACAAGGCTTCTTCCCTATAAGGATTGTAAATCTCTGGAATAGCTTACCCCAGGAGCTGGTCACAGCAGCAACAGCTGACACCTTCAAAAAATATTAGATTTTTTTAGTGCAAAATAGTATTGATGTTTATGGAAATGTATAGAATACTTATTTCCTTTAGTCATTCCCCTTCCCATCCTCTGGTTGAACTTGATGGCCATATGTCTTTTTTGAACAGTACTAACTATCTTACTATCATCAACAAGGGTGTAGATGGCACACTAATACAAAATAGGAGTAGCAAAGTAGTGTCCCAACCAGTCAGTAAGTAAAAGACTTCACATTCAGTAATGTAATAATAGTAGATTTAACCAATGTCGATGGTGTGCAAGTCGTCTTCATCCCACGTTGTAGACGAAATAGTCTAGGTATTATTAGTTTAAGGGCATTAATGAACTGATAGACATGCTAGGGTATAGTATGAATCATCTATCAAAACTGTAAAAATAACTATTCACATAGGTTACACTTAGGGTAGTAATAGTGCATATGCATTTATAAGGTAAAATGAATCGCAGTTTACATACATAAGGGGTATGGATGACCCACTATATAAATTACGCCAGTAAGACAGTAAGACAAGGCATGCAGTGTATGATTATAATATGACGAATATTATATAGGCAAGTGGACAAGTGCTACAGCCCGTTTTTGTCCCTTTTTTTTGTAAAGTATATATATGCTATGCTACCCATGCTATGTTTTTATGCACACTTGAAAAAGGGCTTGTCCTAAAATGCGTCGTGTGCTTTATTCAATTGGATTAAAGACTACATTTATTCTGGACCAGAGCTCATCTGCCTCCTCTTTTCTACCTGCATCTGAAGTGCATAATAAAGGCATATAATAATTTATAGTATTCACAACAACATCATAATAAATAGAGTCAGGTACTGTACAGATTTAGGTGGATAGCGTATATAAATGTAACAGCACTGAAAAAGGGTTACATCCCATACTGTGAGGCATAAGGACCAAGGGAAAATGTAATAAAGAGAAGGGCAGAAGGTGCAATAGTAATGGAGACCACCTTACCTCAATATATAGTCGAAAAAGGAAGATCCTGTGGCGCTATAATGAAGGAGTATATACATGCATAGTAAAGGAGACGACTTGAACACCATTGACGTTGCTTTTACCTTTATATATGTATTGTGCTAATATGTATATTAATTTGTACTTGTATACTGTATTTGTTGTAGAGTCTGATGAAAGTCTATTGACCAAAAAATGTTTCACTGTTCCTATACAATTTATGTTTACCTGATTTGTACCTGCGTGTACCTACAATATTTGGAAATATACCTTACTGCTCCTATACACCTATATGGTGATTAAATTTACTATCATTGCAATACTGAGTATGAATTCTCTTACTAACTATCTTACTATCTTATCATGTCTTCAAACCAATTTAACACAGTATCACGATAGGCTAACAAAAGCTAAGAAAGGCTGAAATTCACCACTGGATAGTGATAATACATATCTAAACACCTCTAGTCAAGAGGACAAGTAAGGGAGAACAGCAACATCCTGCAATAAAGTGCCCATCACATTGCACAATTACACAATTTCAAATGATAGCATAACACTGGGCAACATATCTATAGTGCTGTAAGTGCCAACCTAAAAAAAAAAGATGAAACACATGCCCCATACCCAAAAATATACCAACAAAATTGGGGTAAGTTGTTTAGATGCATTGTCCCTTACCTGTCCTCTTTGATGGGCATGTCCAAACACAGTATTGTATGTATCACAAGTTAAGTAGTTTTTTTAAACACAACATAGATTTTGTTAGCATATTATAAGAATTTGTTGAACTGTTTCCAAGACAAATTGGCAATCTTAATGATATTGGACATTGTTTATATGTATGTAGCTCATACAAGTCCAGCATGACCATCTGCAACATAACATTAATGCATCAGCAAACAGTTCAGAATGCAAGTGATAAAAGGCAGCAATGACAGTCCACAACAGTTTCAACCCATTCACAATTGGGTTCATTCTCCACACCCTTGTTTCTAACTCTCCTAGATTTTACAATGCTTTCTCTCCAGGGTCCTCATTACAAACACAGTATGGCATGTGTAAATTAATCTATCTACCTATCTATCTGCAAAAAAATTCAGACAGCACATCCCAATGTGAACAGGTGGTTATATTACAAATACAAAAATGCAGCAACACTCTGACACATCACTAGGACATATAAAGAACAGAGATAAAAACTGCATTGCTGCTATTATTGGCGCATATATTAAAAAAGAGATTGCTCATACATACTTGAAGCCATAAAGGTTATTCTGTTGAGTTTCCACAAGAAGTCTTTCATTTCTGTGCAGTTAACTGATTACTACTAGTTTTAGTGCAAAGTTTAAATAGTTCTGATAAGTTATTTAAAGGGTTAAAAATTGTAGGATAGATTTTACCTACATATAAAGAGAAGCTGCTTCAAAATCGTAAAGTACAAGAAACCCTTTGATCTACTACAAAAAATATTTCATATACTGTAGCTTTGGAAATGGCACATGCTGCAAAGTATTACCACTACCAAATATTCAGTTCACAAATTATGAGAACCATTGGTAGGGTACAGGTCATGTCCTTAATTTTCAGATTGGTTCTTTTGCCTTGCAGAATAATGCCTCTTGTATTCTACAGACATTGTTACCCATAGCTAGATGGTCAACATTATTTATGAGGGGGACTATTTATACGGAGGACCTATTGTTAATAAAGCTAGCGGAACTATTAGAACCCCCTTATTATTAATCGTTCATTCTTATAAATAGCCCTCTTTAGATATAATAGTTATCCCAACCTTATTATTAAAAGTGACTGTAGGTGCACATCTGCGCTTTGGATCCTACTTGCCCTGTGTTCACACTGTAGAATATAGAGTATTGCTGCACACACTCTTGCGATAAGAAGATTTTTTTATTTTTACATGTATCAATAACAAAAAGGGTATCTCAACGCCATTTTAATGAATATTGAAGTAGGATGAGGTCGTAGATCCAAGTAATACAACGTTTCAGTCAGAAGACCTTCATCTGGTAGGATCTGCGCACATGGTAGAGAAAATGTGAGTATAATGGCGTTGGACCAACATTGGGGACAGGGAGATGGGAAAAACCTCTATAACAAGAAACGTCTTAAAATAAGTCAAATATTTAAGTGAATGGTGGTATAATTTCAGGTGTATCTGGAATTAAAATAGTGTTGAGTTTCCTGACCTATATAGTTCCATACTTTTCACATAAAGGAATATATTTATGTAAGCCTGAACTATTTATGCACACCTACTATAAAAATATCTGATTTTGAGAATGTATGTTTTTGCGGTGTGAATAAAGTTGCAAAACATTCTCATATGTATTTTCTTATTTTTATTTGCTTTTCAACAACCTGAATACTTGCCTCTGCCTCAACTTGTTAGAAGTACCACATTTCCATATATATGATTGTTATGATGCCTGTCACACAGTGAGAATATTCATGTATCTGAATTTCCTATCTACTTATATGAAAGGGACATTACAAAATAATATATAAAGCATTGTTCAAGGCAGCTGTTCATAAAGCATATTTCACAAGTGCAGGCTATTAAAGTATACAGGATTCTATCAGACTGTATAGGTTTGGTTATTTCAGAAGTGTAAAAAACATGCATAGTACAGTACAATACATTCTTCAAGAACAGAAAAAAAGAGATTGCTCATACATACTTGAAGCCATAAAGGTTATTCTGTTGAGGTTCCACAAGAAGTCTTTCATTTCTGTGCAGTTATCTGATTACTACTAGTTTTAGTGCAACGTTTAAATAGTTCTGATAAGTTATTTAAAGGGTTAAAAATTGTAGAATAGATTTTACCTAGATATAAAGAGAAGCTGCTTCAAAATCGTAAAGTACAAGAACCTCTTTGATCTACTACAAAAATATTTCATATACTGTAGCTTTGGAAATGGCACATGCTGCAAAGTATTACCACTGCCAAATATTCAGTTCTCAAATTATGAGAACCATTGGTAGGGTACAGATCATGTCCTTAATTTTCAGATTGGTTCTTGCAGAATAATGCCTCTTGTATTCTATAGACATTGTTGCCCATAGCTAGATGGTCAACATTATTTATAAGGGGGGCTATTTATAAGGAGGATCTATTGTTAATAAAGCTAGGGAACTATCCCCCTTATTAATAATAGTTCCCACAGCCTTAGTATTAATAGTTACTCCAATAGCTCACCTATATATATATATATATATATAGTATATTTATAAGGAGGATCTATTATTAATAAAGCTAGGGAAACTATTAGCACCCCCTTATTAATAATAGTTCATCCTTATAAATAGCTCCCCTTTACATATAATAGTTCTCCCAACATTATTATTAAAAGTGACTGTAGATGCACATCTGTGCTTGGGTTTCTGTTCGCATGACTTTTCTCTCCTCATTTTTCAAGCAGAATGGGGGACAAAATCCCCGATCGGAGACCGAGTGCAGGTGTCAACCTAGCCTTACTCCTATATAAGGAGGAATTATTATTACTAAGACTAGGGGAACTATTATATATAAAGGGGTGGCTATTTATAAGGGGGAACTATTAATAATAAGGCCAGCAGGGGGAACTATTATTAATAAGGAGGGACTATTATTAATGATTTTGAGGAAACTATTATTTACAAGGGGGGCTATTTATAAGAAGGAGCTATTACTTATAAGGGGAAACTATTACTGATAAGGGGGAGTATTATTTATAAGAATGCATTATTATTAGTAAGACAGATTGATTTATAAGGGGGAACTATTATTCAAAAGCAGGGACTATTATAAGGGGGCACTATAATAACTCATAAGGCGATACAAAGGTGCAAAAAGGGTGTTGTTGTTACTGGGGACTTGAAAAGAGTATTATTAAATCGCTATTTTAAAGGAGTTTTCCCACAAACTGATTTTTGATACTGATGACCTAAAAACAAGATAGGACATCAGTATGTGATCTGTCAGTGTCCAATTGTTCTAGCAGCCTCCGGGTGCTGATAGCTGGTAGTGGACAGGATGCAGCACCGCTACTATTCAAGTAATTGCAGTGGCACAGCAGCCCCATCCACTATATAGTGGTGGTTCTGGGTATTTGCAGAGCTGTTCCTATTACTTGAATATGGGCGGCGCTGCATCCTATCCACTAGCAGCTTCCGACACCCGGAAGCTGCTAGAATAGCTTATCTGTGTGGCATTCAGGTGTCGAATCCTGACAGATCACATACTGATGACCTGCTCTGTGGATAGGTTATCAGTATAAAAAATCAATTTGGTGCCAGAAAAACCTTTTAATTGATCTGATGTTTATTAGGGTACAAGTATTGGGTATGGCACAACTATTGTCTTTGCATTACTATGTAGTGTAATGGAGGTAGTCACTGTGGAGGTAGTGTACTATCTGAGCCTTGTATAGAGGTATTTTTGATATTAGTGTTATTTATATGATGTGTTTTGTTTGGTAATTGTCTGTATAGTGGTAAAGTGGTTTCACAACTATATATATGTGTCTACAATTTTATTTTATTTTTTGTTCTCCTGATTTTTTAAGACTATATCAATGCCACTGGAAGTGCAGCACTGACTTCTGAAATGACAAAATATGATGGTGCTGTTAGTATGTCAGCATTTGGAGCCCCGCTTTTAATTTTGCCCAGGGCCACACTTTGTCTAAAACTGGCCCTGCGTGGGGCCTTAGGCTTACACTTTAGTTCTACAGACCATGCCCAACCAATATAGCAAAACAACACACCCATATTTTAACACTGCCATCCTGCTGCTACCACAATATTGTGCCCACTGCTTTCCCAGGGGCATCTATTAGTGTAAATACAGTGCTGCCTAATGCCCCCAAACACTACTGAGAAATTAGAGTCTAAGGAGTAGTAGGAGCCTAATTAGAAAATTCTAGACCCCATGAGGATCATGAAGCAAACCTCTATATTAATTCAGACACTAGATCTGATCTTTAAATTAATTCACTGGATTCCTAAATGTATTCAGCCCCCAGATTAGACTCTACATTTAATTAGACCTCAGAGTAGAGAAAAATAAATCTTCAGACTCCAGATAAGATGCTTCCATGTACTGAGTGCTCCCCTTTTTTCTGCCCCATGTGCTCTTGAGATTTGTACATCAAGTATAAGGATGCATAATACAACAGAAACGTGTAGGCATGTGTTCTTACTGAGCAGTATGGCTTTATTAATGCCTGAAATAAAGTTGAGCATTTTATAGTTGTTCTGGGAACTGAATCAAAGTTTTCATTGCTGGGATCCTGATATCATTCAGCCTTTAAATGTGCCACTCCACACTGTGTCTGGAGAAGAGGAGGACCAATGAGTTATTGCATCCATGCTCCTAAGACCCAGTCCTAGTTCACGTCACTGGATCCAAGGTGGGTCATCTGCTCTTGTTCACAACAGACCCCTAAATTAATGTGGACAAATCAGACTCCAGACCCCTAAACAAATCAGACCCCAGACCAGGGGAAAAATATTCTAACTAGTTTAGAGTCCCAGACCCCTTCATATATTCACCATATACTGTATAACTAGTACTGTATGTATTTATGACAACTGGAATGCAAAAAGGAAAAATAAAAAAATCTCCAGCTTCTGAAGGACACATTTGAATGTGTCTTTAGGGTGTTAAAAGAATTTAAAAAGCATTCATTATTGAAAATGTTTTTCCCGTGCTACTACTAAGAAATAAAGGAAAGGGAAACATATGCTAATCAAATACAATAATTTCTAAGTTCAGCATAATCATCATAGCTGTGATTTTAATACATTATGACATACATAGTAACAAATTAAGTCATGGACACAGGCAAACCTGAACTCCTTTTAAGTGCTAGCACAAAGTTTTTTCTCTGCAAAGCTCTGTCCCAGACCATCGTTCCACTCCTTTCCGAACTCTCGGATTTACGCACTGACATATAAGGCAATGGGAAAATGGTCGACACACTGGAAACAGCGTGTTCAAACCTCTCCATGCACTCTGAAGTCATCTCCATGCACTCTGAAGTCATGGCAGAACACCTCGCTGCTCATCGTTCATATCTGAATAAAACATACTCCCTCATTGAGGATTTGGAAAACAGAAATCGCAGACGTAACTTGAAAATAAAAGCCTTACCTGAATCCCATACTCCTAACATGTTGAGTGATGTGGCGATCAACCATCTTTTCCACCCTCCTAGGACACGAAAGAGCTGCATCCATTCATATAGAGCGACTTCACAGAGCTGTCTGCCCCAAGCCAAGGCAAGACGAGCCGCCGAGAGATGTTATATGCGGCTTCCTCTCCACAGTGGATATATCTACAGTGATCTTCGCCGCCAGAGAAAAACACCCGTTCCACTACATGGACACCGAGTTTCACTTCTTTCAGGATGTTGCTCCTTCTACTCTGGCTAAACGACGGGCCTTGCATCCACTCTTTGAAGTCCTACGTTGCCAGGGCCTCCATTATGCATGACTCTTCCCCTTCGGTCTCTCCATTCTCAAACAAGGCCACAGGATCATCATATACACCCTGGAAGATCTTTCATCTGCATGGGCCTTATTAGACATTCTACTGATGGACATTCCATCCTGGTTCTCACTTCCTGTGGATGTCCGTTCACTTCCATCTCTCTCAAGGCTGGAGCCTGGGGGTCTGCATCAACGCTTCAAGTCCCCAAAATCGAGGAAATCTGGTATGACACAGGCCATGCAGGATTCTGGTTAGTGACATTCCACTTGTGGTTGCTCACTCTGACACTCACAGTAAGCTGTATCACCCTTGATGCACCTGGGCTCACAATGGCGAACTCGGTTTTATGTCTTTCTTCACAGAATTCCACAAATACACATTTGCCAATCTCTATGCTCAAACCAGCACCAAATATCCTAACTCCAAGATGCTTTTCAGACTCTGAAGCTATTCCAGAAGGCCCGATTATACTTTCTGGAGATTTTAACCTCACTCTTGATCCAACTCTCTACTATTTTCCACAGGCTCTTCCAGCACTCCTCAGAAAGCTCACGGCAAATTGTTACAAGAACTCCATGACCTCCGCCTAGTAGACCTCTGGCATTTGCACAACCCCTCCACCAAAGTCTTCCCTTTCTTCTCCAATCCTCGACAGTCTTACTAAAGACTAGACTACATCTTAGCATCTTCTGACTTACTTCTATACTCATCCAGGTCCCGTATTGAACCCATCACGGTTTCAGACCTTGCTCCAGTGTGGACTACGATGTCACCTGAACAAAGCCCTGCTAGAACGCCCAGATATAGTCTCCTCCATCAAGCAACATCTGTCGTCTTATTTTGATACCAATGGCTGACCTGAAATTTATATTTATATTTATCTCTCTTGCGTCCAAGGTCAAGATTTTGTCTGGAATATCATCTATTTAATGACTGAAAAAACACAGAAAGACTCTCCCCTTACAGGCTGCCCTTCTGTATTTGAAAGAAATGCTGGAAAATATCATCAATGCCCATACCACCAAGCATTTTTTACTTTTTCAACACTAATTTTATGCTCATGGAGACAAAGGAGGAAAACTCTTGACTTTCAAGCTACATAAGGTGAAGTCCAAATGTTTTATTTCTGCTGTCAAGGACAAATCTGGTCGCACTCATCAGACCACCAATGGCATCACTTTTGCTTTTCTCTCGTTCTATATGGACCTTTATAATCTAGACAATACCTCCACGTCCCCAGAAGCAGAAGGCTGATCAGATTGCTGCTTTTCTGGATTCACTGCACCTTCTCTCCTTATCCACTGAGGAGGCGTCAACGCTCACAGCACCCATCTCTCTAAAAGAAGTCATGGAGGTTATGCACAGCTTCCTGAAGGGGAAGAGTCCAGGGCCTGATGGTTTCCCCTTGCACTATTACAAAGTATTCCATACGGAACTTCTGCTTCACTTCTCATTGGCCTGCAATGCTCTTCTCATGGGCAAGACGCTACTTAAACAAGCGCAAGAGGCACACATCACCTTGATACCCAAAGGGGGAAAAGACCCACTGTCCTCAGAACTATATCTTTACTCAACATTGACTTTAAGATATGAGCGAAGATATTAGCCACTCGTCTGAAGCGCTTCTTGCCATCCTTTTAATCCTTCCAGACCAAACTGATTTTGTCCCAGGTAAAAAAGGGAAAGACAACCCTAACCATGCCATGCCATTGCCTATGCATGGAACACCAACTCAGACCTGGTTCTTCTGGGTGTTGATGCCAAAAAGGCATTTGATAGAGTGGATTGGCAACACATAAAGGCCACACTACGTAAGTTTAACTTTCTGCCCAAATTTATTGAAGTGATCTTAACTCTCAACGCCTCTCCATATGCACGCTTGAAGATTAATAGCCACCTCTAACCCTGCTTTGAGATACAGAATGGTACTCGGCAGGGATGTCCCCTCTATCCTTTCCTATTCATCTTAGTCCTCAAGACCCTTTTACAGGCAGTCCATTTACATCCTGATATACAAGGACTCAAATTGGCTCCCAGACTCTCCAAACTGCTGCTATCGCTGATGATTCACTATTTCTAGTGGCCAACCCTTCTAGTCTTCCTGCTATTGTCGACTTTTTAGTACAATATGGCTCCATTTCTGTCTACAAGGCAAACGTCTCCAAGTCTGAAGTGCTGAATATTACACTTCCCCCTAAAGTGACATCCCCCATATCCATCCTCATGCCTTTCCATTGGGCTTTGAAATCCATCAAGTACCTGGCTATCCAACTAACGGCGGACCCTTCTGACCTCTACATCGAGAACTTCCACTTTTTGCTCACGGAGCTTCACACCATGCTCACTTCCTACCCTTTTCCTGGTTTGGCTGAAGAAATCTTTTTCAATCCTATATGATCCCCAAGGTGCAGTATCTTTAAAGTGATCTGCAGTCTCTTTTCATCCTTCCTATGGCGTGGGAGAACACCCCTTCTTCCTCTCTCACTTCTCATTAAGAAAAAAGTTTCAGGAGGCATGTGCCTCCCTGATGTACTCGACTACTACAAAGCAGTCCAATTAAAGAAATGGATCAAGCTAACGAATCTCACTGTGGGAACACTCATTCACAGCTTGGCCTTTCTGACCTTTGGTTTACAGCTGACCTGGCCACAATCCCTCCCCACTGGACCAACTCTTCAAAGGCTCATGTGAAACCTGGCATGATCTCAAAGAACTACTGGCTCCTGCACCCTCTCCAATATTGCCTATTGGTCTCTTGCCATATTTGTTGGGAAACCTAGCCCTGCCTACTCTGAGGTCTGTTGACACCTTCTTCCTCACCGTCTCCTAGATCTCCTCGACAAGCACTCAGGAGTTGATCTCCCCAGACTGGAACTGCTACTCGCTGAAAAAACCCTCTATTTCCTACACAAAGCACATCTCTCCAGACACTTAACTGAATTATCTAAGAAATTTGTCTTATGGACTGACTTTACACCATTTGAATTCACCCTGCTTTCACGCAGCAAACTTCTTGCAAAGACTTCTTGTGTCCTCTCTAGATTCATCAATCCCAAAACGTTATGCAAACCAATTTTCTTGACCTCCTGGGAACTAGAACTGAATAACACAGTCTCTGACAAACAGATTAAGCAGATTCTTCGTACAGCTCTCATTTCTCCTTGTGTGCGCCTCCAGGAGACTCAATATAAACTGTTCACCAGATTGTACTGCTTATCCAGTTGGCTGCACCTAGCAACCTCCGATCTTTGCTGGAGGTGGCTTGCCCACAGTGGTACTCTCTCACATATTTGGTGGTACTATCCCAACATCAGACCTTACTGGCAGGACGTTCAACCTGTAATTAGAAGACTTTCTAAACCCGATTTTGAAATATCTCCTACTATGGTTATCTTGCACTACCTTCCTCCACATATCACCCATCCAGGATCAACCTCATCTCCATTCTCCTATCAGCTGCAAACTCTTTCATTACCACAAAGTGACTACCAACCTGAACCCTCAACGAAGCTTAGTTGGATCGCCAAGGTTAACCAAATTTCCCACTTTGAGGAGCTTGCCAGCTGGAAAAACAGATCTCACAGTCGTTTTCTCAAAACCTGGTCCCTCTGGTGACAATTGCAACTGTAAGTCCAGTCCTCCCCCCTCCCCCTCCTTTTGCCCCCTCCCTTCCCCCTCTTCTTCTCCCTCTAATAACTACTAACACCCAACCCCCCCACCACTCCCTTCAGTATCTTCTCTTCTCTGATGTTGTATATATGATACGTCTTTGATTCTGTTACATGGCCTATTGGACACTGTACTCCATCATTTTATAACTATGCATGTACTCTTTGTGGTCTCCTCGAAGATGTTGTTTTTTCCATTCATATTCCATGTTCCTGTATTGTATTGTTAAAACCAATAAAAACTGTATTGAAGGGGAAAAAAAAGAAATATAAAACTCTACAAGTGTCACAATGTGGTGACACAAACAGGTTTTTTTTTTCTATAAAGGTTTTTTTCTTTTAAAATACATTAAAACATGAAAAAACTATGTAAATTAGGTATCACAATGATTGTGCTTATCTGCAAAATATAGGCAATATGTAATTTTTTGCATTCCCCCTTTAATCCTACCCCATTCAGATTTTTGATCTTCTTATCACATTGCACAGAATATTTAATAGGGCTTTGCAGGCTTTATAATTGATTACCTATCCTTATGTAAGGTAATGAATTAAAATTGGTAGGGGTCCAGAACCCAGGACCACAACCGATAAGCTGTTAGCTCTACAGCCTCTTCAGTACTTACCATGCACAGCACCATAAAAGTATGCAGTGGATGTACTTGGTGTCAAAGCAAAGCCCACTCACTTGAATGGGACTCATCTGCAGTCCAGGCATGTGAATAATGAATGTGATGTCACATGGTTTGTGAAATGGAAGAGGGACTCAGGAAGTGCCGCTGCAACCAAGTAATCCACAGGGATCTTCAATAGACCTGAGGATAGGTTATAAACTTAAAAAGTACAATTTGTTCTTCAAAAAATAAGCCCTTATACAGTATGGTTCTGTGAACAGAAGCATAAAAAAGACATGGTTTTTGGAAGGTTGGGAGTTAAAAATGAAAAATGGCTGTGACAGGAAGGCATTAAACAGGTTTTCAAACCCCTTGCAACTTGTTTGCCAAAATCTTGCAAAGGTTGCTTGCTGTAAAGTAATAATAATAATAATAATAATGAGAATTGTATTTTTATAGCACCAACATATTCCTCAGCACTTTACAAATCAGAGCATGGGCGTAATGATTGCGGTTGCATGAGGTGCGACCACAGCAGGGCCTGCTATACATATCATTAATGGAAAGGGGCCCAGCGTTATGTGATGTCTGTACATGCTGGGTGGGCCCCTTACCAATAGTAGCCTGCCCAGGGGAGGTGATTAAAAAAAACAAACACTTATACTCACTTCTGATCAGCAGGGGCCATGGGTATTGGACCTGACACTAATCTTTTAGATCTCTTACACTGTTAGGACCCGACAGATCAGCATTGTTTACATGTCAGACACTGTTCTGATCAATCACCATTTTCTTTATAACTGCAGTTGTGGAAACTATTCTTGTATCAAGTATCTGAGATACCTCTGTAGTAACCTGAGGGGGTAGGGGACCCCAGTCAAAGTTTGCATCGGGGCCCACAAGACTTTAGATACACAACTGAATCAGAGGGTATGCTTCTGCATAGACTGCATAGGCTGACAGCCTCATATACACTGAAATACATGTGTGCTGCAGTGTATACTACTGAATCAGCGATCAGAAGATCACTGGTTCAGGTCCCCTATTGGGACAAAAAAAAAAAAAAGTTTAAATGTATTAATAAAAAGCCAATAAAGCAATTTTCCCATATAAAAAAAAATTGTACATATTTGGAATCACCACATACATACAATTAAACTAAAACATTATTTAACCCGTACAGTGAACATCGTAAAAAAATTAAATAAAACATAGAAAACCGCTGGAAATAGTGATTTTTCCATCTTGCCTCACAAAGTGTTTAATAAAAGTGATCAAAAAGTCATATGAACCCCAAAATGGTACCAATAAAAAGCACAGTTTGTACCGCAAAAAATAAGGCCTCAACTGGCTCTGTAAACAGAAAGATAAAAATGCCTCTCAGAAGATCCAAAATCAGGAAAAAGAGCATAAAACTGGAGAGCTGACTTTTCAGAGTGCTATGAGATGGGCATGACATATTGGGCACTGAAATGAAATCAATTTTCATTTTGCACCATCTGCTATGTATTTATTTTGGAAAACTTCTCTGGGGTCAAAATGATCACTATACCCTTTAAGGGATGCAGTTTCCAGAATAAAGTCACTTCTTGCTACTCTCCACTGCATTAGCACTTTAGGGGCAAATGTGTCATGGCACCTGAAAATGATTCTTCCCTCCAAAAGCCTACTGGTGCTTCTTGACTTCTGTGCCCTGCCATGTGCCAATACAGCAGTTTTCCTCCACAGGTGGGGTATTGCCGTAGTGAGGAGAAATTCCGTAAGAAATGGTGGGATACATTTTCTCCTTTAACCCCTTGTAAAGCAGAAAAATTTGTTGCTAAGCAACATTTTATTGCAAAAAATATAATTTTTGATTTTGACTGCCAAATGTTAATAAAAACTATGAAACATCTTTGCTATCAAGATGCTCAGTATAGCCCTTGATACATTTTTTGAGGGGTCTAGTTTCCAAAATGGAGTCTTGTTTTGGAATTTTCTCTTGTATTGGTATTTTAGGGGACTGCAAATGAGACATGGAACCCAAAAGCTATTCTAGCAAAATTTGCCCTGTAAAAGCAAAATAGCGCTCTTTCCGTTCCAAGCTATGCCATGTACCCATACAATAGTTTACAACCATATATGGGGTATTGCCATGTTCAGGAGAAGTTGTGTATCAGACTTTGGGGTGCTTTTTCTCCTTTAACCTTTTTTGAAAATGAGAAATTTGGACCTAATGTGACATTTTATTAGAAAAAAGTAATTTTTTCATTTTCACATCCCATTGGTAGTAAATTCGGTGAAACATCTGTAGGTTTTAAATGCTGACTATACTCCTCCATAAATTTCTTGAAGGGTCTAGTTTCCAAAATGACGTAATTTCTTGGAGTTTTCCACTGCGCTGGTACCTCAGGGGCTCTACAAATGTGGCATGGCACCTGTAACCAATTCCAGCAAAATCTGCCCTCCGAAAATCTCAATGGTGCTTCTTCCCTGCTGTGTGCAAATACAAAAATTTACATTCACATGTGGGGTATTTCCATAGTTGGGAGAAATTACTTAAATTGTGGGGTGAATTTTCTCCTTTAATCCCTTGTCAAAATAAAACATGTTGGGTTAAAGCAACATTTTATAGATAAGAATGTAATTTTCCATTTTCATGGCCCAATTCTGTGAAAGACATGTAAGGTCAAAGTACTTACTATACACCTTGATAAATTCCTTGAAGGGTCTAGTTTCCAGAATAGAGTCACTTTTGGGGGATTTACTCTGTTTTGGCACTTCAGGGGCTCTGCAAATGGGACATGAAAACCATTTCAACAAAATCTGTCCTCCAAAAGTCAAGTGTTGCCATGTTCCCATACACCACTGTACCAGTAGATGTGGGGTATTGTTCTGTTCAGGAGAAAAATGTTAGTTAATTATTCTCCTTTAACCCTTTGTGAAGATGAAAAATTTGTGGCCAAAGCGACATTTTATATGGAAAAAAGTAATTTTTCATGTTCACATCCCAATGGTAATAAATTCATTGAAAAATTCTGTAGGCTCAAAATACTCACTATACCCCATGATAAATTCCCTGAGGGGTCTAGTTTCCAAAATGGAGTAACTTTCTGGGTGTATCCACTGTTTGACACCTCAGGGGCTCTGCAAATGCAAGACGGTGCCTGAAACTGATCATAGCAAAATCTGCCCTCCAAAAGCTCATTGGTGCATCTTGCTGTGAGCCCATATATTAGTTTACATTCAAGTGTGGGGTATTATGGTAGTCGGCAGAACTTTCATAACAAATTATTCATATAGTAAAAGAAATTGAAACAATTTAAAACATTTTTAGTTTCACCAATATTTTGTCTTAATTCCTGTGAAACGCTTATAGGATTAAGATGCTTCGTATATGCTGTTTTGACTTATTAAAAGGGTGCAGTTTTGAAAATGGTGTGATTTATGGGGGTTTCTAATACAAAGGCCTTTCAAAACCCTTTCAGAACTGAATTAGTCCCTTGAAAAATGGGTTTTGGAATGGTTCTTGAAAATTTAGAAAATTGCAGTTTGATTTGTAAGCCTTATAATGTCCGTAAAATTTAAAGGGGGATTAAAGTTTGATGCCAACATAAAGCAGAGATACCGTTAATTAGATTTATGAACTAATTTGGATGGTATAACTATCTGTATGAAAAGCAGATGCATATTTTCCAAAATTTCCACCAAATTTCATATTTTTTCATAATTAAACATATCAATCAAAATTTACCACTAAGACGAAGTACAATATGACATGAAAAACAATCTCAAAATCGCTTTGGTGAGTTAAAGTGTTCCAAAGTTATTACCGCATAAAGTGACACATGTCAGATTTGAAAAATCGAGTTCTGTTAGGAAGTCCAAAATTGGGTAAGTTATAAGCTTAGCAAGGATAGCTTAGGTTAAGAAATGTTGGCTTCGTGTGAGGAGGTATAAAACAATGTGATCAGGTCGTGTGATAAGCCTACCTAAAATAGAAATGTTTTTATGGCATGTTTGAAGCTGCTGTAGTTGGGGATTAATCTATTTGTCTGGGGTAGAGCATTCCTGAGCACCGGTGCAGCTCGAGAAAAGTCTTGGAGATTTGAGTGGGATGTTTGGATGATACAAGTCTAAGGTCATTGGCAGAATGGAGAAGACAGGGCGGTAGACAGTGATGAGGCAGGAAATATAAGGAGGTGCAGCACTATGGAGAGATTTGTGGGTGAGTGTGTAAGTTTATATTGTATTCTGTGGTGGATGGGCAACCAGTAAAGTGACTAGCACAAGGTACATGCATCTATGTACCAGTTTGACAGAAAAATAAGTGTGACAGCTGCATTCAGGACAGATTGTAGAGTGAAGAGTTTAGAAACTGGAAGACCAATTATTAGAGCATTGCAATAATCCAGACAAGAATGAATAACAGCAACAATGAGGGTTTTTGATGTTTTTACAATGAGAAAAGTGTGGATTCTGGTAATGTTTTTGAGGTGCAAGTGACATGAGCATACATGTCTCTGAAAATGAGGCATAAAGGAAAGGTCCTAGACAAATACAACCCCAAGACAGCGGGTATGCTGCATCAGTGTTATAGTAAGACCACAGACGGAAATGGAGTTATCAAGTCTAGGTTGGTTAGCAGATGGAGGGATCACAAGAAATTTTGAAAGTTTTTGAAAGAGTTAGGTTCAGATAAAGAGAAGACGTGATGTTAGAAACAGCAGAGAGACAGTCACTGGTGTTCTGACAGGATGATATTACTGGTCTCTATATTCTGGCTGCAAATGTTTTTTTGAAATGGACATATGACCATTGCAAAAGGAAAAAACTCCTGTGGAATCCAGCAATCCAAGAAGAGGTCTGTGGTTGATATAGAACTTAACTTTTAATCACTCCATGACAAAGTTGTAGCCATATAAAAACACACTGCAATACAAGAAATTCATCCCAATTGCTTACGCGTTTCGAGACTTAAAGCATAGAGAGCAGAGTAACATTCTGCTTTTAAAACCAATGCAACCACTAAACTCACACCTACAGTACATGCTAATTGACAAAATCTGAAACACATGTTATTTTCAACCGTCATCTAGAAGTTTTTTTTTAGCAGAGAAACAAGTGAACCCGGATATACTTCTTGACCAAATAACCCATTATACAAAAATACATCTCAAATGTCATTAACAAAACGTGCGTTATTATTCATCAAAGATGCAAGAATAAATAACAATATAGTATAGAATGATATAAAATAAATAAAATGTAACTAAAGTAACCTCCAATAACGCTACTGTCACCACACCACCACCTGAACAGCCTCTACCGTCACCTTCTGTCTCTATCCTTCTTCCCTCATAGATTGTAAGCCCTTGCGGGCAGGGCCCTCTATCCCACTGTGCCAGTTGGTCACTGTTAGTATTATATTTGTTTTGTATATTTTGTGTACCTTATGTAAACCCTCAAATGTAAAGCACCATGGAATTAATGTTGCTATATAAATAAACAATAATAATAATAATAATAATAATAATAAAGAAAATTATGCTTTTCTGACCCGATAAACATATACGAGTCCTTAACTCTACAAACACTATACAATATAAATGGCTACATACCTCCATGACCTTTGGTTTCCATAAATCCTTGAATGGTTCCATGACAGAATAATGAACAAGCGATACCACTATGACATCTCAGCGTTAAGTCCATAATCATAAAAGTCAAAGTCACGTGACCTGAATTATAAGATCTCATTGGTTGCTGCTTTGTTAAGACAGCTAAAATCAGTCACTCGACATCATGCACGTGATCACGCTATTGTAACCCAGCAATACACCTACAGCTCCATAGAGCTGAATTTCTATTTTTGTCTCATCTGTCCATAGGATATTCTCCCAGAAGATTTGTGGCTTGTGAACATGTAGTTTGGCAAATTCCACTCTGGTTTTTTTATGATTTGTTTTCAACAATGGTGTCCTCCTTGGTCGTCTCCCGTGAAGTACACTTTGGCTCAAACAATGACGGATGGTGCAATCTCACACTGATGTTCCTTGAGCTTGAAGTTCACCTTTAATCTCTTTAGAAGTTTTTCTGGGCTCTTTGTTACCATTGTATTATCCTTCTCTTTGATTTGTCATCAATTTTCCTCCTGCGGCCACGTCCAGGGAGGCTGGCTACAGTCATGTGGATCTTAAATTTCTGAATAATATGTGCAACTGTAGTCACAGGAACATCAAGCTGCTAGGAGATGGTCTTATAACCTTTACCTGTAACATGTTTGTCTATAATTTTCTTTCTAAGCTCCTGAGACAACTCTTTCCTTCACTCCCTCTGGTCCATGTTGAGTGTGGTACTCAACATGTCACCAAACAGCACAGTGAGTATCTGTAGCCCTATATACAGGCCCACTGACTGATTACAAGAGTGTAGACACCTGTGATGCTAATTAGTGGACACACCTTTATTTAACATGTCCCTTTGGTCACATTATTTTCAGGGGTACCATCATTTCTGTCCAGGCCTGTTTCATTTTTTTTTTTTTTTAATTCTGTTGAAGCATGGTTGAAAAGCAATGTCTGACTTTCATTTGTTCATTTTCATAGAATTTTTATATATGATTACTTTTGTCAGATTCAAGTTATTTCTGTGACCATTGTGGGTTTTTCTTTCATTAAACGAGGGGTACCAATAATTTTGTCCACGTGTGTAATTACAGCCTTGTTACATAGATGTGTATAGGACGAGGCTGTACTTACATTACATGGCCGCTATGAAATGATTGACACTATGTAAACAGAGAAGGGTTCACGGCACTTACACAGGTTTCACAGTTCATTCAAACCACTGATACTGGGGGTCCCGGGTATTGGAACCCTACTAATTTTTTTTACCTTTTGTTTACCTTTTAATTAGGAAATGCCTGGGGCATTATTAATAAGGGTCACTATTTAAAGTACACAGGGAAGTTATTAATTTAAAGATGCACTTGTGGGTATTATTCATTATGGGAGGTTATATTATATATTTTATCATTGGAGGTAGGAGCAGGATGGGTGTGCAGGTGAGGACAATGTGGGTCAGGTGCCTAGAAAAGTAAGGAACCAAAAATGTCTGTGCTACAAACTTTACAGAGACTGGAAGAAATGGTCATGGCGGTTCAGATGAAAGAGACAGGGAATATGAACGATTAGACAGAGATGTCACCTGTAAGTCACTAAATGTTACTGCCCTGTATTCACCTAACTTGTCTGCAGAGCCCTGTGTAAATCCGATATATACCACTATACGGTCACCGTATAGTGATAATATCGGTATACCTAAGTTGAGGGCCCACTTGGACATGTTTGCCCCCCCTGTGCTGAACCCCTAGCTATGCCACTGAGGCCCAATCACAGGTCTCAGTGGTGACCCTGGGTACATGACGTTACCAGAAGCGTGCCGGATTCTGCGAGGAGGCCCAAAAGAGGTAATAGAAGATGAGAATAAATGTCTTTTATTTTTGTCATCTCCCCTTTGCTTCCACTTATTATACTCTAGGGTCTAAAGAGACCCCAGAGTATAATAATTGACTGCAATGCATGTCATGGTGGCCATTTTAGTTCAACCAAGACGAATCCCAAATTGTTTGGTTTTGTTAAAAAACTAATAATTTGGACATTTTGGATTGAATCAGGTTAATTGCAAACCGATTCACCCATCTCGAATAAAAACAATGTAATATTGTTGGTTTCTTGGAAACAAATGCTGGTTCAACATCTAAATAGTTTAAATAGGTAATCCTGTGATGCACAATGAGGTTCTCAAGAAAACAAATCAGCAATAGTTACTGCAATTTTATGTCATAGACCTAAACACATATTAAATAGAACATGAAGGTAAAAGGAAGTATTATAGCAGGAGTAATACTATTGTATTTTCCTTAATTTGCCAACAAGCACTCCTTAGAACAAAATAGTTCTTCTGGCTCCAAATATACTGCTTTGATAGAGGTTGATTCATCCTTTTGGCATAAAGCAATTTCCCTTTTTTAAAAAACTGTACCATGAAGATAATAACATGTTGCAGCTCAAACAAGAAATCAAGATTGTATATGTTTCTAAACAATAGCTCTGCTACCACAAGCTTGGAGTATTTATTTCTCTGTTCTTTCATTTTCCCAGCAATTTCAACCGTGCAACATTATTTTGCAAAGATTGTTAAATGTGTCAAGTTTTTGTCCTTTGTTCCTAATTTTAAGTGAACAGTGCTATACGGTTGGAACTTTCTCTAAAAATATGTCTGCACTCAAACAGCTTGGCTGATGTCCCAGGATGTAAAAATATGCCAAGAAGAAGACATATTGGTTTATTTACACAGAAGATTCCATTTGTCACTTATTTGTGATTGCTATATCCTTTTCTAAATGCGTAAGGTGTTGAACTTTTCTGCAAGTTGCTGTAGTTACATTGGGTGACAGCTCACCCAAACAGTTGTTTATCAAACATTTCTGAATATAATATGTCCCCGCCTATGACACTTCCACAAATAAAATATTTAAACTGTTGTCAGTGTGTTTCAGCTAGATATCCGTGATGCAGAACAAAGAATTTCTTGTTGAAAACACAAAAGTATTTGAATTAAACATTAATGTTTTGATTAAAATAATTTGTATTATTTTTTTACACAAATATATATATATATATATATATATATATATATATATATATATTTATATATATACAGTACAGACCAAAAGTTTGGACACACCTTCTCATTCCAAGAGTTTTCTGTATTTTCATGACTATAAAAATTGTAGATTCACACTGAAGGCATCAAAACTATGAATTAACACATGTGGAATTATATACTTAACAAAAAAGTGCGAAACAACTGAAAATATGTCTTATATTCTAGGTTCTTCAAAGTAGCCACCTTTTGCTTTGATTACTGCTTTGCACACTCTTGGCATTCTCTTGATGACCTTCAAGAGGTAGTCACCTGAAATGGTTTTCACTTCACAGGTGTGCCCTGTCAGGTTTAATAAGTGGGATTTCTTGCCTTATAAATGGGGTTGGGACCATCAGTTGTGTTGTTCAGAAGTCAGGTGGATACACGGCTGATAGTCCTACTGAATGGAGTGTTAGAATTTGTATTATGGCAAGAAAAAAGCAGCTAAGTAAAGAAAAACGAGTGGCCATCATTACTTTAAGAAATGAAGGTCAGTCAGTCCGAAAAATTAGGAAAACTTTGAAAGTGTCCCCAAATGCAGTGGCCAAAACCATCAAGCGCTACAAAGAAACTGGCTCACATGAGGACCGCCCCAGGAAAGGAAGACCAAGAGTCACCTCTGCTGCGGAGGATAAGTTAATCCGAGTCACCAGCCTCAGAAATCGCAGGTTAACAGCAGCTCAGATTAGAGACCAGGTCAATGCCACACAGAGTTCTAGCAGTAGACACATCTCTACAACAACTGTTAAGAGGAGACTGTGTGCAGCAGGCCTTCATGGTAAAATAGCTGCTAGGAAACCACTGCTAAGGACAGGCAACAAGCAGAAGAGACTTGTTTGGGCTAAAGAACACAAGGAATGGACATTAGACCTGTGGAAATCTGGGCTTTGGTCTGATGAGTCCAAATTTGAGATATTTGGTTCCAACCACCGTGTCTTTGTGCAACGCAGAAAAGGTGAACGAATGGACTCTATATGCCTGGTTCCCACCATGAAGCATGGAGGAGGAGGTGTGATGGTGTGGGGGTGCTTTGCTGGTGACACTGTTGGGGATTTATTCAAAATTGAAGGAATACTGAACCAGCATGGTTACCACAGCATCTTGCAGCGGCATGCTATTCCATCCAGTTTGCGTTTAGTTGGACCATCATTTATTTTTCAACAGGACAATGACCCCAAACACACCTCCAGACTGTGTAAGGGCTATTTGACCAAGAAGGAGAGTGATGGGGTGCTACGCCAGATGACCTGGCCTCCACAGTCACCAGACCTGAACCCAATCGAGATGGTTTGGGGTGAGCTGGACCGCAGAGTGAAGGCAAAAGGGCCAACAAGTGCTAAGCATCTCTGGGAACTCCTTCAAGACTGTTGGAAGACCATTTCAGGTGACTACCTCTTGAAGCTCATCAAGAGAATGCCAAGAGTGTGCAAAGCAGTAATCAAAGCAAAAGGTGGCTACTTTGAAGAACCTAGAATATAAGACATATTTTCAGTTGTTTCACTCTTTTTTGTTAAGTATATAATTCCACATGTGTTAATTCATAGTTTTGATGCCTTTAGTGTGAATCTACAATTTTTATAGTCATGAAAATACAGAAAACTCTTTGAATGAGAAGGTGTGTCCAAACTTTTGGTCTGTACTGTATATATATATGTTAAAGAATATTTTTTTCGATTATAATTATGCAGTATTATTATTCAGTATTATGATACTGTAAGAGCATGAGAGGCTCAGCCCACGCTAAAGGGTTAACCCCTGTGCACATGTGTCTGAATTGTGATTGTTGATAGGCTGGTCAGTTCTTTCTTACTTGAATAAGATAGGAGGGGAATAGTTATGTTTTCAAATTATGCAAATAGGCAGAGGATATATAGTTAGGGCCTAAGCACATGTAGTTGTTGTGCCTGCAGTAAGGGACATAGTGGGTCTGGACAGGTGAACTCTAACCAATCAAGTCCTGATGAACCCACAATTCACTTACTAGAATATCTGGAACAGGATGACAATCAGGAAGGTGAAGGGTGAAGTCCTGGAAGTAATTTGTTAAGAAGTGATGTTTGAGCCAGGAGAAAGCGATATTCTGGTGACAAGTCAAAAGGTTGAATTACAAGAGATCACGTCAGAACAAGAATCAGTAGACCAGTTGTTTCCGGTAACAAAAGCCAAAGAGTCGGTATTCTAAGAGATCATGCCAGGGTTTGAATCAGCAGACAAGGGTTATCTGGTCACAAGCCAAAGTTCAATTTCCAGGCGATCAGCTTGAAGTGGTAATACACAAAAACACAGGTCACAAAGCCAAACAAAAAAAATATTTGCAGGCAAGTGGCTGAGGAGGGAGGAAGTTTAAATATGCCTCCTGAGCTGTGAATTGAACAAGACCAGAGAACTCTAACATTGCAGAAGCTTCTCAGGTTGGCATGGAAACCTTAAAGTGGCAGAACTGATACTCCTGAGACCAGAGTTAACCCTCACCAATATCCAGAGAAGCTTCATAATTAAAACTGAAGAAGACTGATGTATAGTATAAAAGGAACATTGCAAAGTCCAAATTTTGCTGAAAGTTTGTTTCAATCAAAACTATATACACAGTTCACAGTACAAAACTCATCTGTTCCATTCCCTCAGCTTATTCACTGCAGATGCATATAATTGAACACAGGCTTCACTGGCCAGTCACTGTCTGGGGACCTCTCAATCAGGTTAACTCCATTTCTTTATTTCTTCAAGCCACTACAGAGAATGACAGCCAGACTGCTACAACAGCGGTTAAACACGGACACCGGCAGTCCCCATTGACTATAATGGGGTCCGCTGGGTGTCCACTGATTCAAAACTGAAAGCAGCGGAGCAAAAAGCCCTCCGTAATTCTCTGTAATGGAGTCTCAACAGAAATTCCGATACAGATGTGCACCCAGCCTTAGCTTGTTTGCAAAAAGTTCTGTTTTAATCCATTGACCCTTGCCAGGACAAACACTAAATAAACAATCTCTTTGTAGTGAATTTTAATGGAGTAATGTGTCAGTGGGCATGCCCACCCAGTCTTTCTGAAAAAGGTAGTTTTTCATTTCAAAAATTGCCACTGAAATCTTGGATTCTAGGTCCCTGACTGATTTGCAAATGAATATATAGATACCAGACAATCCCATAATTATTTATTCCTATCAATGTCAATTTGTGTAGTGTACAGTAACTTAAAACAGAATTTTAAGTTACATTGCAATATAACATCATACATTTGGAATTTAATTGTTATACTATATATGCAGTAAATTAATAAAGTTATATGTATGGTTTCTATGAAACATTTTAAGCAGTGAAGTTAAGGCACCAGATAAATACATAAAGAAGATAATCATTGCATATGTGAAAAGTTGTTTAAGAACGTACAAGGGCATGAGCGTGCCATTACTATCATGAACTTTACATTTCAAATCTCATATCAAATGACTTTATTTAACCCGAATGTCAACATAATTTAAAATGCATTGGCATTTATCTTCACAAATTTAAGCAAATTAGACATAGCAGCAACTGAGATTAGATATTCTGTAAGGTCACTGAAAAAATATGAAAGTGCATTCTATAAAATTGAGATTCATATCATTTACTCTATCTAACACCTCCATTTAACTTTATTTTATCAAATGATGGATACTGATTAAACAAGTAGATTTGACCTAAAGATGTCTCCTAATACATGAAAATTGTAGATTTAATTGGTAACTATACAATACTTTATTTTTAATTTCTGGTTATTTTCAAATTCTCTGCTGATGATCATTAAAAAAAACCTGTTCCAGACTGCCAACAACAGACTTTTGTCTACCAACAAAAATGACATGTTGGAAATTTTCAGCCATTGGTTTGCGAAAAAAATAAATAAATAAAATGTTTGGATTAATTTGGAACCAAATTTGGCCTATTTTTTTTCTAAATGTATCCTCTTCCAATTTAGTTGTTTACATCGATGGATCTGTTCATTCAAACAATCCCTCCTTCGATCAGCTGTTCAGTTTGGAAAAAAAGATGGCTTAGAGTTGACCTAATTACAATGTTCAAATATATGAATTGATAGTGGATAGATCTTTCCAATGATCTCTTTATACCAAGGCCTGTAATCATGACAAGGGGACATCTTTAATGTGTAGAGGAAAAAGGTTTCTTTACAGTAAGAGCAGTGATACTATGGAACTCACTGACAAATAATGTGGTTATGGATAATAACTTATATATGTTCAGTAGAGGCCTGGATACCTTTCTTGATATTAAGAATATCACAGGCTACGAGAGCTAGAAATTTTTGGGTCAGGATGTTGATTCAGAGACTTGGTCCAATTACCATATTTAGAGAGGGGAGAATTTTCTTCAATTGATGCCAGCCTTGTGGAGTTTTTTGCCTTACTCTGGTACAACTTTTTAGGTTTATAGGCTGGACTTAATGGATTTTTGTCTTAATCCAACCTTATCTACTATGTTTCTATGACCAATCGGCCAAATCACAGACGATTTTCATTTTATATGTATGGCTAGCCTAAGTGTAGGTAAGAACTACTTGATTACAGTCCTAATAAGGATATTTTTGCTGTTGCTCTGTATAGTTCACACGTTCACTCATACGTTGTATGAACCTATCACGCTTGTAAGTAGGGCTAGAAATGGATGGATTTTCAGCCCTTGTTTAAAAAAATAATTTGTCATGGCAAATCCTGAGATTCCTGCTAAGTGTATCAACAAAATGGGATGGTATAAATTATTTTATATTTTAGACTGTTTTTGGTATTCACAAACAGTTTTAGAAAAGGGAAGTGGATAAGTGGACTCCTATGCCTTTCTGACTAGGCCACTGTACCCTATAATGACAACTGGAATAAACTGGGTGTGATGCTTACCCATGCCTTTTATTTGATCAGAAACACCCCGAGAAGAAAGGGAAAACTTAGCCTTTACCAGATTCTATTTGGGAGATACCCCACTACCATATTATATTTTCCACAACAAATGCCGCTCCAACATTTAGATCTCACTAAATATGTGGTGGGCTTACAAAAGGCTTTGACAGTAATCAATAATAAGATGTTTTCTTCACTTCCAGATCTTGACAATCTTACAGGTACGCATAAAATCAATCCTGGGGACTGGGTGATGGTGAGGGGACTTGTGATGAAGACTCTGGAACCCCTACATGAGGGGCCCTATTGAGTACAACTCATAACCCCAACTGCTCATAACTGCTGTGAAAATTGATGAGAAACCCAATTGGATTCATGCCTCTCATTGTAAATGCCTGATGCCCTAGTGGGATCCTAATCTCTCTGGCCCAGGGAATGCACTGGACCCTGAACAGTAGCCCTTGGGAAAACCAGTTTCTTAAAGAGGACCTTTCACATCCTCATGTATATGCTGTATTATATACCTCTAGAAAGCTGACAGTGCGCTGAATTCAGCTTTCCCAGTATGTTTCCCAGGGCTGGAGATATCGGGGGTCTAAATTTCACCGTTTTCTGTCATAAGGGTGTTCCTGAGAGTCTAGCTGCGCTGTGAGGAATGCCCTCCCTGACTGTGCTTCGTCCATAGCCGAGTACTGTCAGAGGAGGTGCTCCTTACAGACCAGTGATGACACTGAGCTGTAAGGAACGCTCCTCCAGTACAAGTCTATGGACTAGTACTGTCAGGGAGGGCGTTCCTCACAGCACAGCCAGACTGTCAGGAATGCCCTTCTGACAGTGAACGGTGAAATTCAGACCGCCGATATCTCCAGCCCCAGGGCATATAATGGGAAAGCCGACAGTGCACTGAATTCAGCCCGCTGTCAGCTTTTTAGCGGTATGTTAAACCGCATATACATGAGGACGTGAAAAGTCCTCTTTAAGCACTATCAGGTTCTGTTTCAGGAAATGGAGGATAACTCTAAGAATTTATAATCCTACAATTTCACCTACACTAGCAATAGAATAGCGATAGATATCCCCTTATGCTAATCAAGTATCCTATCTCGTATCGACGCTTCATAAACAAACAATATACCAAGACACAATTTACGAAAGTATCAATTACATTTTATTATTAAAGACAAAAAGGAAAAACTAATTTTTTTTTTATAAATCATCTAAAAAATATTATGTTCTTGAGAGTGGAGGTCACAGGGCAGTCCACAAAACATCCCAACAGGATTGTTAAAATCTATAGTATAGGGTCTATATTAATCTACAAATATGTTGCATAAAGCAACTGGTAGTTAGTACACAAAATCAAAAGACATGCATCATCAATGTATGATATAAATATACAGAGTGAAAGATATTTCAATCCGAAGTATAATAAAAAATAGTCCACACCAATATATAACCGAATTGAAACAGACTACAAATGTATAATCAATAATTTGTTGTTACATATCACTATATAAAACACAGATAATGCATGTATCACTATACAAGGTACAGAAAATGCATGTATAATGTAATCACAATACTACCAATACCTGCTAGCAATGCATGCGATAGAGCACTATGACCTCCACTGTGTGTGTGTGTGGGGGGGGGGGGGGGTTAGTATAGGTGACGTTTCGTTTCTGCAAGGAGAATATTGGTAAATGTGCCTGGGCTGTCACATGACTGCCCCAGCGATATAGGTAAATATAGATTTTTGTTACAGTGAGTAATTTAGAAGGTAGGCGGTGGGTTGTGTTTAGCTTAGATTAAAAAGATCAATTTGTCCTGGACAACCCCTTTAAAGAGAACCTTTCACCACCCCTGCAAGTCCTACTCTTTGCATATTTTAATAGTTGTTGCCCCGCTGATTTTGGCGCAGTTTGAATTTTTTTTTTTCTATCCCCCACTATTAACGAGCAATCATTCATGAGTTTAGTGTTTCATATGCTATTTAGGCTCTGTACTGTCAGGTGGGTGGTATCACACAGAAGCAGGCAAGGGGTGTGATTCTGAGCCCTAACCCTGTTCTTCTTTGATTGGAACTCTGAATTATGCCTCCTTTTTGCTCCTGCCTGACACCACCCACCTGACAGGAGAGAACCTAAGTAGCATGTGAGGCACAAAAATTAACTGCACTGATTGCTAGGGAAGGGTGGGGGCTAGAGAAAAAAAATTCCAACAGTGCCAGAATCAGTTGAGAAGAGCATATGAACAGATGCAAACAGTTGGTTACATTTATAAATTAAAGCTCATTGTAATACACACGACCAAACCTGGAAGGATCAAAGAGGTAATTTGCAATGAAAATATCTACATATAGAAGAAAAGTAGAGTGCACCCTGAAATTAAATCAGACCCAAAAATGGCCCTGCCCAAAGAGAGTGATTACCCACCATGTGGATATGAAATGCGCCCCACCAGGCCATATAAGTCCCAATTGGTCACATTCACTGGATCCCACCCCACCACCCACAAAAATAGATGGTGACATGGGTCCAGCATCATGGCAAGAAAGCAGCTTAACTCAGATGTGATGGCAAATCAGAACCAACATAGGTTTTAGATAGGGTCACTTCAGAACAGAAAAATTATATAGAGTTATACAGTGGGTACGGAAAGTATTCAGACCCCTTTAAATTTTTCACTCGTGGTTTCATTGCAGCCATTTGCTAAAAGCAAAAAAGTTCATTTTATTTCTCATTAATGTACACTCAGCAACCCATCTTGACAGAAAAAAAAACCCCAGAAATGTCGATATTTTTGCAAATTATTTAAAAAAGAAAAAGTGAAATATCACATGGTTTTAAGTATTCAGACCCTTTGCTGTGACACTCATATTTAACTCACTTGCTGTCCATTTCTTTCTGATTCTCCTTGAGATGGTTCTACTCCTTCATTGGAGTCCAGCTGTGTTTAATTAAACTGATTGGACTTGATTAGGAAAGGCACACACCTGTCTTTATAGGACCTCACAGCTCACACTGCATATCAGAGAAAATGAGAATCATGAGGGAAAAGGAACTGCCCAAGGAGCTCAGAGACAGAATTGTGGCAAGGCACAGATCTGGCCAAGGTTACAAAAGAATTTATGTAGCACTCAAGGTTCCTAAGAGCACAGTTACCTCCATAATCCTTAAATGGAAGAAGTTTGGGACGACCAGAACTCTTCCTAGACATGGCCGTCCAGCCAAACTGAGCAATCGTGGGAGAAGAGCCTTGGTGAGAGAGGTAAAGAAGAACCCAAAGATCACTGTTGCTGAGCTCCAGAGATGCAGTAGGGAGATGGGAGAAAGTTCCCCAAAGTCAACTATCACTGCAGCCCTCCACCAGTCGGGGCTTTATGGCAGAGTAGCCCGAAGGAAGCCTCTCCTGAGTGCAAGACATATGAAAGCCCGCATAGAGTTTGCCAAAAAACATATGAAGGACTCCTAGACTATGAGACATAAAATTCTCTGGTCTGATGAGATGAAGATTGAACTTTTTGGCGTTAATTCTAAGCGGTATGTGTGGAGAAAACCGCTCATCACCTGCCCGATACAATCCCAACAGTGAAACATGGTGGTGGTAGCATCATGCTATGGGGGTGTTTTTCAGCTGCAGGGACAGGACAGTTGGTTGCAATTGAAGGAAAGATGAATGCGGCCAAGTACAGAGATATCCTAGAAGAAAACCTCTTCCAGAGTGTTCTGGACCTCAGACTGGGCCGAAGGTTCACCTTCCAACAAGACAATGACCCTAAGCACACAGCTAAAATAACAAAGGAGTGGCTTCAGAACAACTCTGTGACCATTCTTGACTGGCCCAGGCAGAGCCCTGACATCCACCTAATTGAGCATCTCTGGAGAGACCTGAAAATGGCTGTCCACCAACGTTCACCATCCAACCTGACGGAACTGGAGAGGATCTGCAAGGAAGAATGGTGGAGGATCTCCAAATCCAGATGTGAAAAACTTGTTGCATTGCATATATTCCCAAGAAGACTCATGGCTGTACTAGCTCAAAAGGGTGCTTCTACTCAATACTGAACAAAGGGTCTGAATATTTATGACCATGTGATATTTCAGTTTTTGTTTTTTAATAAATTTGCAAAAATATCTACATTTCTGTGTTTTTTTTTCTGTCAAGATGGGGTGCTGAGTGTACATTAATGAGAAATAAAATGAACTTTTTTGCTTTTAGCAAATGGCTGCAATGAAACAAAGAGTGAAAAATTTAAAGGGGTCTAAATACTTTCCGTACCCACTGTACACTGGTGTTATATACAAGAAAATATCTGGTGATCCCTAAATCTTCTGATGAAAACACAGTTTCAGAAACAAAGATTTAACAGTATAGAGCAGGCATAGAATATTCCTCCTTTATTACAATGTATATAAAAAGATTACAAGTGATGATAACAAATAAAGGGGCCTCTGTTCCTTCTTCAAAAAGTTTGTTATCTATGCCAATATCTGAAAAAAATCAAAACAGTCATCATTGTGAAAATAATAAGTCATATATTATAACCCAAAGAAAATACTAAGAAATTCTAATCTTTGTAACCAAGTCACCCATGCACAGAAGAAAAGTACAGTTTCCGCCAAAGGACTGCTGGCAAGTTATTTCCCCAGATTATATATGGGGACCTACAGCATAATCAGTAGTTTTCAATAACAATTTCTTAATTCCTCCACACCAGAGAAGATGCCAAACTTTTCTGATAATTTTATGAATCTCAAATAACAACTTACTGTATCTGCAGTAAGGGTAGTGACTAAGGGTAGTGTTTGCCTGAAATGCATCAGTATTCCTGTGTATACTTTGTTTTAACAGACTTAGATAAATCATCTGCTTTAATTGAATAAAAAGTGTGCTGAACTCTTCTACTAGTATTGCTATTTTCTGTGCTGCTGGCACTTTCCAGCCAACTGATACTGTTTGTCCATTACAGCTTCTACTTGTGGTGGTTTGGACAAGAGAGGAAATGCTCTATTTACTGTATCATCTTATTTATACCATACAGTGACTGTCCTGTAAAAAAAATCAAGCCCTGATACAGTTTTGTGGGTCTTGACATATGACAAAAGGGTGTTTTTATTGTGCAAAAGTAGTAAAACATTAAAAAATATACAGATTTGGTCTCTCTCTAATTCTTCTGACCCAAAAATATTCTTTTTTAGGTTATTTATAGTATTTACTGTATATGACACAGTGAACTGCGAAAAAAACACACAGACAAAAAAAAACCAATGGCATCATTGCTATTCTCTCCACTCTCACCCACAAAAAGTTATAGGATACATTATATCTACCCTAAAATGCTGCCATTGGAAAATATAACTCATCTTACAAAAAATACTTCTGCATCTTTACACTAGTCACAATTAGGTGTGAAGTTTTCAGACTCCCATATAATAATTTGATAGAGTCCTATGCAGAAATAATAAAATGGTTTTAATTATATATTAAGTGCTATACTCTGATGGTCTGTTGAAATGCTGGTTTCACTGTGGGCCAGACCACTCCAAAAGACCACCTCTTTTCTGTGACAGATTTTCAGTTTGACACATTCATCTTCATTAAGAAGACTAATTTTCAATGCAATTTTGGGTGGTTGTTTCAAAGAGGTTTCACTGTACCTATATTTCACAAAATAGGATCAAAGGAAAATGTACTAAGGCTAAGGCCTCACTTAGTGGAAACACAGTGGGAAAAAAATACCAGCAAAGGGAGTGGAATTTCACAAATCTCATCCAAACATTGCATGAAAAAGAGGTGCGTGGAAAAGGGTCCATGCTAATTGTAGCTGAGGAATCACAAATGTTTCCCCTATATATTGAATAGGGGAAGAAAAAAAAGCTGAGAAAAACACAGCAACAACTCAATCAAAAATGCTGCAGAAAAAAACACAATTCATTTTTGCTACATAGAGCCTTAGCCTAAAGGAAGAAATTCTGACTCTTTGTGCATGTATTTTCTATGTTTAGTATTAAGTGCTTTATTAGAGAATTCAAGTTCATTTTGCATGCAGTGCCTTTTGGAAAATAAAAAGTAAAATGTAGTAAGAAACATACCTTTAAACCATCCTGGTTCTCCTCTTATCTCTCTGACCGCACTTTCTGTGTATCATTTGCGGGCTCTGTTTCTTCCCCTCTTCCCCTTGCCGTTGGGGTTCCTCAGGGCTCGGTCCTAGGCCCCCTGCTCTTTTCCCTCTACACAGCCCCATTGGACAAACCATCACCAGATTTGGCTTCCGGTACCATCTTTATGCTGATGACACCCAATTATATTTGTCATCCCACGACATTACCCCTGCACTAACAAAGAACACCAGTGACTGTCTCTCTGCTGTCTCAAATATCATGTCTTCACTCTATCTGAAACTGAATCTCTCAAAGACTGAACTACTGCTGTTTCCACCATCTAATAGATATGTCCCTTATATCTCCATTGCAGTCTCCAGCCTTACCATAACTCCTAGGCGGCATGCTCGCTGCCTCAGGGTTATGTTTGAGTCAGACCTTTCCTTCACCCCCCATATCCAATCACTCACACGCTCATGTCATCTCCACCTCAAAAACATCTCCAGAATCCGCCCTTTCCTTACCACAGATACACTAAAGACACTTATTGTGGCCCTGATTCACTCTCGCCTTGACTACTGTAACTCCTTACTAATTAGTCTTCCCCTTACTAAACTCTCCCCTGTGTAGTGTCAGTCACTACATTGGCTGCCTATTCATTGCAGAATACAATATTAATTTATCACCCTCATCCACAAGGCTCTCCATAATACTGCACCTCATAGATTGTAAGCTCTTGCGAGCAGGGCCCTCAGTCCCAGTGTGTGAATTGACTATTTCTTTGTAATGTATCTCTTTGTAATATTTTTGTCAGTAATTGAACCCTACAAATTGTACAGTGAATATGTTGGCGCTATATAAATAAAATGTATTATTATTATTATATTATTACCTCCCTACATTTCCTCCCTCATCTCTGTCTATTGCCCAACCCGTGCACTCCATTCATTCAAAGACCTAAGACTAACATCCTCTATTATCAGAACCTCCCACTCCCGTATACAAGTCTTCTCCTGAGTTACACCACTTCTCTGGAATGCTCTATCCCGGACAATCAGATTAACTCCTAATTTCTACAGCTTCAATCGCAAACTAAAGACACATATTTTCAGACAGGCCTGTTACAATTCCTAATGTAAACCCTTCTGTAGTTAGAATCCCTAAAACGAGCCCTCCTCTGATAAAGCTCCCACATTCCCTCACAGGATTTGATGCCATTTCAGACCAACTTTATATGTCCAGGCACCATCTGCATGTTAAAGGGCACGACTGGTGACGACTCATACAGCTTTATATATGTGTAATGACAGTAACCTCTATTACAAAATTGTCTGACCATTGTATAAGCAATGCTACGTCTGTTGCCGCCCCTGCTACCTCGTTGTGTCACCTCCTCTACCTCATAGATTGTAAGCTCTTGCGAGCAGGGCCCTCAGTCCCATTATGTGAATTACCTATTTCTTTGTAATATATTTTTTTTGTCTGTACTTGAACCCTACAAATTGTACAGTGCTGAGGAATATGTTGGCGCTATATAGATAAAATGTATTATTATATTGTTATTTATACAAATCTTTAGATCCTGTCTTAATGTATTGAATGTTTTATGTTGTACTTTTTTGTACAATATGGGTACTTTTTGTACTTTATACACAATATCTAATCTCATTTTATGATTTCTATAAAGCAATTAGCGAACCAGTTGTTTGTTTACTTCAAATACTACTTGTGTTGAGCAATGGACAAAAGCTGCTTATCTCTCAGAATGACTTGATGGATTGATGCCTTTACAGTTTTAACAGAGGGTCCTAGATAAGGCTTCTTGTACTCCATTACAAGGAAATTCTGTTCATTCATCCATTGCTTTCCGGCTGCAAACCTTACTTCATTAGCTGTCATTCATCTTCTTTGGTTCCTCAGTACTTGGAAATGCACTTTCTTTTCCACTGCCTGCCTTTCAAAGACTACTAATGATCCCATCTACATTAGTAGCTAGTCTATTGAAAATTATTTTGTGTTTCTTGAACTTTTTTATGAACCTTTAGTTTCTTATCATTGCTTTTATTGCTTGAGACAAATGAAAAAAGTAAGACTGACTCCAGATCCTTGAACTCCCAAGTCCTCACCCCTATAACCTCAGTTTTATTAATCTACCTTATCTCACTAATTTATCACCTTATGAAATAATTGTCTTTGTGTAGCATCTTGCCAGTGTTGTGCTGTGTTCTTAGTCATGCATTTGGAAATGCATGAAGAAGGAGCCTCCGTGCTTTGAAAGATAAAGGTATCATACGTACAATACTTTTACCTTTTTGACATAAAAGTATCAAATATTGCATGACTTTATATTGATAGACTAATGAAAAGAAAATCTAGTTTTAATATATTATAAAGTTTACTTTTTATGGTGGTCTGTTGAATATATGATGTTAATGTCAATTAACGAAAAGCAAGTTAGAAGTGTTAATTAGGTTTTAATTTAATTATTAGGTTAATTATGGTTTTTTCATACAACACACATTTTTGGGGGAAAATATTCATATAGATATATTGGTCATTTCTGCCATTTTTGGCAAATGACCCCAAATTATGCAATTGACCCCAAAGTACAGTCATGGCCAAAAGTTTTGAGAATGACACAAATATTATATTTTCACATGATCTGCTGCCCTCTGGTTTTTATGTGTGTTTGTCAGATGTTTTTATCACATACAGAAATATAATTGCATTTATATTATGAGTAACAGAAGCTTATATTGACAGTTAGAATGAGTTAATGCAGCAAGTCAATATTTGCAGTGTTGACCCTTCTTCTTCAGGACCTCTGCAATTCTCCCTGGCATGCTCTCAATCAACTTCTGGACCAAATCCTGACTGATAGCAGTCCATTCTTGCAGAATCAATGCTTTCATTTTGTCTGCATTTGTTGGTTTTTGTTTGTCCACCCGTCTCTTGATGATTGACCACAAGTTCTCAATGGGATTAAGATCTGGGGAGTTTCCAGGCCATGGACCCAAAATCTCTATGTTTTGTTCCCTGAGCCATTTAGTTATCACCTTTGATTTATGGCAAGGTGCTCCATCGTGCTGGAAAAGGCATTGTTGAGCGCCAAACTGCTCTTGGACGGTTGGGAGAAGTTGCTCTGGGAGGACATTCTGGTACCATTCTTTATTCATGGCTGTGTTTTTAGGCAAGACTGTGAGAGAGCCGATTCCCTTGGCTGAGAAGCAACCCCACACATGAATGGTTTCAGGATGCTTTACAGTTGGCATGAGACAAGACTGGTGGTAGCGCTCACCTCTTCTTCTCCGAATAAGCTGTTTTCCAGATGTTCCAAACAATCGAAAAGGGGATTCATCAGAGAAAATGACTTTACCCCAGTCCTCAGCAGTCTACTCCCTGTACCTTTTACAGAATATCAGTCTGTCCCTGATGTTTTTTCTGGAGAGAAGTGGCTTCTTTGCTGCCCTCCTTGAGACCAGGCCTTGCTCCAAGAGTGTCCGCCTCACAGTGCGTGCAGATGCACTCACACCTGCCTGCTGCCATTCCTCAGCAAGCTCTGCACTGCTGGTAGCCCGATCCCGCAGCTGAAACACTTTTAAGAGACGGTCCTGCCGCTTGCTGGTCTTTCTTGGGCGCCCTGGAGCCTTTTTGGCACCAATGGAACCTCTCTCCTTGAAGTTCTTGATGATGCGATAGATTGTTGACTGAGGTGCAATCTTTCTAGCTGCAATACTCTTCCCAGTTAGGACATTTTTGTGCAGTGCAATGATGACTGCACGTGTTTCTTTAGAGATAACCATGGTTAACAGAAGAGAAACAATGATGGCAAGCACAAGCCTCCTTTTAAAGTGTCCAGTGGTGTCATTCTTACTTAATCATGACAGATTGATCTCCAGCCCTGTCCTCATCAACACCCACACCTGTGTTAATGGAGCAATCACTGAAACGATGTTAGGTGGTCCTTTTAAGGCAGGGCTGCAATGATGTTGAAATGTGTTTTGGGGGATAAAGTTCATTTTCTAGGCAAATATTGACTTTGCAAGTAATTGCTGTTAAGCTGATCACTCTTTATAACATTCTGGAGTATATGCAAATTGCCATTAGAAAAACTGAAGCAGTAGACTTTGTAAAAATTAATATTTGTATCATTCTCAAAACATTTGGCCATGACTGTATATGTGTTTCAAACAAGAATGCTATAGACCCCAATGCAACAAATGCACCAAAAGTGAGGACTAATGCCACAAAAAATAAACTCTTGTGTGTTTAATATGTCTCTATCACCACAGCTAACATCTGGCTGCAAGCTATGCACAAAAAACTGCAGATTTTATTTTTTTAAACTCCAAATGTATCCATAGTTAATAAAATTTGGTTAACCAAAAGCAATTTCTCATGAACCCAATTCAATATAATATCTCAACATGGTAAAAAAAGCTGTGACCAGTTTCACAGAGTGGCTGTAGCAGAGTTAACCCAAACTTCTAAAATTGGTTAAACTGCTGCAGCATGATATCTTATCAGAAGACATTAAAAACCCATGAAAAAAATGTTTTTCCAATGACTTTTCATAGGTTTTTGTTGTCTTCTGTGATAAGATATCAAACTGCAGCAGTTCAACTCTGCTATATATGTAGATATGAACATAGATACAAACAGTATTGTTCACAAATTCCTTTGTGTTAACATATCACAAGATAATGCTGCATGCAAAATGCATTTATAGATGTAACCCTTTGTAAATTAAATCTAATTACATGATATTACATTAAAAGTCATTAAAAGCAATTGAAAAAAATCAAGTTAAAAAGACTGCTACTAACTCTTTAGCCATCAACAATGATTGCCCGTAGCTTTCACAACTTATTTAGCATTATTGGCAAAAGGTCTCACATGCTACAAAGATCAGTTTATCCTACTTCCATACTGACTGGTTTAAATATTCTAAATGTTTGCATATGGCAGCAAAATTCCTTCCAACCATAGTCGGTTCATCTTTATCTCTTGTCTTTATAAGTCAAACACTAAAGGTGCAATCATTATATTTTTGATTGTGTGTCTGAGAGACCAGAGGTTAAAGAATAACTCTTTAATCACAGTGCTTGTGTAAGGGAATTGCCCGTTAAGCAATTCCCCAGTAGTAGCTGCTGGAACCTGGGAGGAAGGGGAGGGACAGAGACAGTGAACCCTGATGTTAGGCCCACCCCCTGTCCATACCTGCTTGCCACGACTGCCCTAGTGGCAGTGGACAACTGGACGATGGTCCCATCCTATGATAAGTGAAACACAGAACGCAGACAAGACTAACAACAAGAACGAGAGGTCAAACTAGCCAAGGGGTCGGAACCAGATGGGAAATTAGGTACAAAATCGGAATCCAGAAGAATAGTAAAGAGGTCAAAGCAAAAGTCAGAATACAGAATATCAGAGAAAAAGGTATTATGATAGCATGCTCTAAAGAGGCTAATGTGTGGACTAATGGTCTGTATATGGGAAGCCTGGTATCCGCCCCAGACGTGATTTGAAGGTAAGATGTCAATCATAGAGCAAGAAATGTTAGCTCTTCACTAACCAGAGGGAACTCAGAGTACTGGCTGTACTGATACACAGAAAATAACTCTCAGCTGTGCTAAAACAGAATACAAAAAGAGGCCCAGGAGCAGGGGATCATAAGTGGGCATACCTTCCGCACCGCACCATGCTGCCAGAGGATGGAGTCTGAATGGACAAGGATGTTACAGCTTGCAATGAATTTATTTTTATTCTTCTTTTTGTGTATTAGACTTCAATTGTGGATTAAATTGGAAGCCAACCCCAACTTAGAATACACTTAGTGCACACAATGCCTGTTACGGTCCTGACCACGCTACTCATCACACAAGCACATGTGATCCTGGATTTGACCATTAAAGGGGAACTCTGCTTCAACACTCACATACAGTGCTGGCCAAAATTATTGGCACACCTGCAATTCTGTCAGATAATACTCAATTTCTTCCAGAAAATGATTGCAATCACAAATGCTTTGGTAATAATATCTTCATTTAATTTGTCTTCAATGGAAAACCACAAAAAGAATTGTCAAAAAGCCAAATTGGATATAATTCCACACCAAACATAAAAAAGGGGGTGGACAAAAGTATTGGCACCCTTTGAAAAATCATGTGATGCTTCTCTAATTTGTGTAATTAACAGCACCTGTTACTTACCTGTGGCACATAACAGGTGGTGGCAATAACTAAATCACACTTGCAGCCAGTTGAAATGGATTAAAGTTGACTCAACCTCTGTCCTGTGTCCTTGTGTGTACCACATTGAGCATGGAGAAAAGAAAGAAGACCAAAGAACTGTCTGAGGACTTGAGAAGCAAAATTGTGAGGAAGCATGAGCAATCTCAAGGCTACAAGTCCATCTCCAAAGACCTGAATGTTCCTGTGTCTACCGTGCGCAGTGTCATCAAGAAGTTTAAAGCCCATGGCACTGTGGCTAACCTCCCTAGATGTGGACGGAAAAGAAAAATTGCCGAGAGATTTCAACGAAAGATTGTGCGGATGGTGGCTAAAGAACCTCGACTAACATCCAAACAAGTTCTAGCTGCCCTGCAGTCCGAGGGTACAACAGTGTCAACCCACTATCCTCGGCGTCTGAATGAAAAGGGACTCTATGGTAGGATACCCAGGAAGACCCCACTTCTGACCCAGAGACATAAAAAAGCCAGGCTGGAGTTTGCCAAAACTTACCTGAGAAAGCCAAAAACTTTTTGGAAGAATGTTCTCTGGTCAGATGAGACAAAAGTAGAGCTTTTTGGGAAAAGGCATCAACATAGAGTTTACAGGAAAAAAAAAGAGGTCTTCAAAGAAAAGAACACGGTCCCTACAGTCAAACATGGCGGAGGTTCCCTGATGTTTTGGGGTTGCTTTGCTGCCTCTGGCACTGGACTGCTTGACCGTGTGTATGGCATTATGAAGTCTGAAGACTACCAACAAATTTTTCAGCATAATGTAGGGCCCAGTGTGAGAAAGCTGGGTCTCCCTCAGAGGTCATGGGTCTTCCAGCAGGACAATGACCCAAAACACACTTCAAAAAGCACTAGAAAATGGTTTGAGAGAAAGCACTGGAGACTTCTAAAGTGGCCAGCAATGAGTCCAGACCTGAATCCCATAGAACACCTGTGGAGAGATCTCAAAATGGCAGTTTGGAGAAGGCACCCTTCAAATCTCAGGGACCTGGAGAAATTTGCCAAAGAAGAATGGTCTAAAATTCCAGCAGAGCATTGTAAGAAACTCACTGATGGTTACCGGAAGCGGTTGTTCGCAGTTATTTTGTCTAAAGGTTGTGCTACCAAGTATTAGGCTGAGGGTGCCAATACTTTTGTCCGGCCCATTTTTGGAGTTTTATGTAAAATGATCAATGATTTGACTTTTTTTTTCATTCTCTTTTGTGTTTTTTCATTGCAAGCAAAATAAATGAAGATATTATTACCAAAGCATTTGTGATTGCAATCATTTTCTGGAAGAAATTGAGTATTATCTGACAGAATTGCAGGGGTGCCAATACTTTTGGCCAGCACTGTATGTCTGCACATCCTCACAAATAACTACCACCACCTTTCACTTATTTTAGACGAGACAACAATTTTCCCAGACCACTCAAACCTGGCACTACACAGTGAACCTCTAGTACACAGTGACAAACAAAAAGGTGCTGTATTTTCTATTTTTGGGATTGTGAGGATATTCAGAGCCAAGGATAATTTTATGAAATTTTAGATTTAATATACATAAAATAGTACATTTTGTGCATACCCAAAAAGTACATTACGTATTTAATAAAAAAGACATAAATACAACAATGTACAAAATAAAAAGGCAATAAAATAATGGACAGATCTCTTGACATTGGAGATCGACAGAAGAATTGGACAGATTTACAGACTGTGCTGCATATCCAAGTATCTGACCAAGGTAGTCTTGTCCACCAATCCTTTTTGAAGGACCACTAACCCAACCCCCTTTCTGGAGCCTCCAACCAGAGCCTGAGGCTGGCTAATTACATGCGCCAAAACCAGAGAGATGTGACATATTTTGGGAATATGCCATAGTTCTGAGTGAGTACCATATATAGGTATAATATGCCCAATGCTTTTACAAGATCAAATATACCAAACACTAAGATTAAATTATTCTCCTTTCCACAGATACATAGTTTGGGGTGGTTATTAAGGTTACTGAACCCCATGCTTGATGTCATAAATTCATCTGGATTCCCCAACCTTATTTCTGTATACAAATGGTTATGAACCATGAATTATGGCCCTTCGATGTTAAATTTCCCCTTTGTCTCCTATACAGAGTTTTGTCTCCTAAACCATGCAGCAAATATGTCTCAGCCAAACACAAAGACCCTGGGCTATTTGCATTAACCTGTTAATTAGTAGACTATTTACAATTGAATTAACACCCTGGCTTACTTAATGACCTATGTGTTGTGGATTGTGTAAACATAGACAGGAGCCACACTTAAACTTAGCCAGACCTGCTAACACATTGAACTCCTAACTACATACAACAATAAATGAAAAAAACATAACTAAACACATAACTCATCACAATACCTATTTGTATATGTCATAAGGCCTAATGCATACCACATTTTTTGCATCTTATTCAAATGTACATTTTTTTTGTCCAATTTAACAGGATGTCACAGGATACAAAATGATACAGATTCTCTTTTTTGTCGTATTCCAGAGGTAATGCCCCATATATTGTTGTAGACATAAATTGTGATCCAGGCAATAAAAGTGCAATTTGCACCCCACAAAGTAATAGTGATTCAGAAGATTTTGTGATCCTGTGAGATGACAGTGCTGGAACTACTCAAACACTGTCTGTATTTAATGGAACAACCCTTCTTGATGCTGGGCTGTAGAAGTTATCCAGTTGTCAATTTAGGCTGGTGCTCCACAACAATGTTAGCCTAAATATGTTTTGCAAAACTAAAGATCCCAATTTTGCCCTGCTTGCAGAGACAGTCATGAAAATTAAGGAAAAAATTGGCATACCTTTAAATATTTGAGGACATTAAATATATTCTTTTACTTTTATAGTATCAGCTAGGAGTATATGTCATCAGCTCACCAGAACTCTTCCACCCTTATTTTTTAAAACTGTTTCCACATTAGTCCATGGACTAATTTTATTGCATATTTATAAGTCATCCACCAGACCAAGATACACCAATAATAATCAGACTCCAAACAAGACTAATAAATTTATATAAAATAAAAGTATATAAAATATATATAATTTATAAATGTATACTCACCCTTCTGGATCTGCTTCTATTCGGAACATTATTGATCTATTATGTCTTGGCACTGTGCAGAGTCAATATGTTGTGTGCACCGTCTATCCATCAGTCTTTTGTGTGGATGCTCAAAGAAGCCCATTTTAAAGATTTGTATCATATGTACAGTATCTAATTTATTAATAAAGATGAATTTTGCTATAAACTGTGATACAGTAGTACTGTGGTCTATGGCACAGGTGATTTGAAGATCACATGTTCAAGGCCCCTAGGGGTTTAAAAAAAAAAAGTTTTTAAAAATATAAAAAAAATAAAAAAACTAAATGTTTAAATCACCCCCAATCCCTAGATCACATATAAATGTAAACAAATAAAAGTAAACATAAACACATTAGACATCCCTAAGTCCAAAAATGCCCAAACCATTAAAATATAAAAATATTTGTCCCATACGGTAAATGTTGTAGCAGAAAAAAAAAAAAATCAAAATGGATGATTTGGTGTTTTTTCGCTGATTTGCCTCCCTAAAAAAATGGAATAAAAAGTGATCAAAACATCATACATTACCCAACATGGTATAAAAAAAATACATATTTTTCCACAAAGACACCTTACACAGCTACGTACACTAAGATATAAAAAAGTTACAGTTGTCAGAATATGGTGATTCAAAGAAATTGAATTTTTTTTTCTTCAAAATTTAGAATTTTTGTAAAGTAAATAAAACATGAAAAAAACAATATAACTTTAGTGTCACATAGCACTTTTACTGCAGAGTGAAAGCTGTAAAAACAAAACGCGTAAGAAAATGGTGGTACTGAATTTTTTTCTCAATTCCACCTCATTCAGAATTTTTTTCTGGGTACATTGTACAGAATAATAAATGATACCATTTTGTAGTACAACTTGTCACGCAAAATTCAAGGCCTCAAATGACTATATAAACTGAAAAATGTGAAAGTTATGGCTTTTGGAATGCAGGAAGTAAAAAAAAGAAACACAAAAATTAAAAATGTCTGCTTCATATAAGGATTAATTGGGCTCACCAAGCAAATTAATTATCAAAGGTGTTTGGGATTAATTTCAGTGGTCCAAAGAGCTCTGAGGCAAAATATCATCCATGAGTTTAATTGAAAAAATTAAATCTTTATGTCAATTAAATCCAATTTGCATAATAATTTGGAACACTGTGTAGATATGAAAATCTTGGCCAACATTTAATAACACTCTGAACATAGACAGACAGTGTATGAAAATGAGCCAGTTGCTGATGCTGGATGAAAAATCTGGTGCATCTTTAGACTGTCTAGTGTAGTGTATACCACATTTGAGCAGATTAACTATAATGCTTTTGGCTAGACTTTGACATCTTAGATGCATCTTAGGTATATCCTGGCACATCTTGGATCATCTAGTTTAAGTTTAAATTTTTTGACTTGATATACTTATGTGTGTGCCTTCTCAGAAAAAAGGCTCATGACTTAAACATAACAAAATGTGCCCAAATAACCTCGCCCAAAATTTTGGCGTACAATTCTGGCTCAAAGTAAGTCAACTAATCAGTGTGTAAACTTAGACTACACAGTCTAAGGATAAACCAGATTTCTCATCCAGCATCAGCCACTGTGATGAAGAATCAACAACAAGTGGGACACAATCGTGAAGTGGAACGAAATTTATTGGTTATTTTAAACTTTTGTAAAAAATAAAAAACTGAAAAGTGGGGTGTGTAACATTATTCGGCCCCTTTACTTTCAGTGTAGCAAACTCACTCCAGAAGTACAGTGAGGATCTCTGAATGATCCAATGTTGTTCTAAATGACTGATGATGATAAATATAATCCACCTGTGTGTAATCAAGTCTCCGTATAAAATGCACCTGCTCTGTGATAGTCTCATCATGAAGACCAAGGAACACACCAGGCAGGTCCGTGATACTGTTGTGGAGAAGTTTAAAGCCGGATTTGGATACAAAAACATTTCCCAAACTTTAAACATCCCAAGGAACACTGTGCAAGCGATCATATTGAAATGGAAGGAGTATCAGACCACTGCAAATCTACCAAGACCCAGCCGTCCCTCTAAACTTTCATCTCAAAGAAGGAGAAGACTGATCAGAGATGCAGCCAAGAGGCCCATGATCACTCTGGATGAATTGCAGAGATCTACAGCTGAGGTGGGAGAGTCTGTCCATAGGACAACAATCAGTCGTACACTGCAGAAATCTGGCCTTTATGGAAGAGTGGCAAGAAGAAAGCCATTTCTCAAAGATATCCATAAAAAGTCTGGTTTAAAGTTTACCACAAGCCACCTGGGAGACACACCAAACATGTGGAAGAAGGTGCTCTGGTCAGATGAAACCAAAATCGAACTTTTTGGCCACAATGCAAAACGATATGTTTGGCGTAAAAGCAACACAGCTCGACACCCTGAACACACCATCCCCACTGTCAAACATGGTGGTGGCAGCATCATGGTTTGGGCCTGCTTTTCTTCAGCAGGGACAGGGAAGATGGTTAAAATTGATGGGAAGATGGATGGAGCCAAATACAGGACCATTCTGGAAGAAAATCTGTTGGAGTCTGCAAAAGACCTGAGACAGGGACGGAGATTTATCTTCCAACAAGACAATGATCCCAAACATAAAGCAAAATCTACAATGGAATGGTTCACAAATAAATGTATGCAGGTGATAGAATGGCCAAGTCAAAGTCCAGACCTGAATCCAATCGAGAATCTGTGGAAGAGCTGAAAACTGCTGTTCACAAACGCTCTCCATCCAACCTCACTGAGCTCGAGCTGTTTTCCAAGGAAGAATGGGCAAGAATTTCAGTCTCTCGATGTGCAAAACTGATAGAGACATACCCCAAGCGACTTGTAGCTGTAATCGCAGCAAAAGGTGACGCTACAAAGTATTAACTTAAGGGGGCCGAATAATTTGGCACACCCCACTTTTCAGTTTTTTATTTTTTACAAAAGTTTAAAATATCCAATAAATTTCATTCCACTTCACGATTGTGTTCCACTAGTTGTTGATTCTTCACCAAAAAATTAAAATTCTATATCCTTATGTTTGAAGTCTGAAATGTGGCAAAAGGTTGAAAAGTTCAAGGGCGCCGAATACTTTCGCAAGGCACTGTAACTATTAGTAAATCTGGGTAATTGTAAGATTTTAAAAACGGCTAGAGATGGGTGAACCTCTTAGGATTCATTTAATTTTGGGTCCGATAGATTTTACTTTCTAGCTCTCTAAGGCAAACACAGCCAAAGTTATGTCAAAGTGAAAGTTACACTATTATACTCTGCGGTCTGTTCAGATCCCAGAGTATAATAGATGGAGGCCCAGGGGAGCTGTAAAAAAAAATAAAATTATACTCACATTCCCTTGTTCAGAAAAGTGTCTGCACATTTCAGCCATTCTTATGTGGTTAAAGCCCCCTGCTAGACTTACAGCGACAAAATGTCTTGCACAGCCTCATCTGCGATATTCCATTTCGATTAAATTCCATCTTGCACATACTGGAGTGAATTTGTGAATTTGTGAAGGCAGTTAATTATTATCCTCAAGGATAATGTGTTATTTTGCAATCCAACATTGTAGGCTCATGAGGGAAGTGTGTCACCTTCTGAAGTCCTTTGAGGAGGCCACCACATTTTTCAGCAAGAACAACTGTAGCTTAAGTGATGTGATCCCTTTATTATATATCTTAGAGGAAACACATTCATGCAACAAGAGATGGAAGAAAAGGAAGAGTTTCCATCTCTTAGTCATGACGTTGCCCTGGGTTTATGCAAGGGGAACTGGAGGAGGATGAAAAACTGGGTCAGGGTCATCATGGTGGAGAACCTGGGACTCCTAGACTGGAAGAGGAGGACAAACACTCTCATTTGAATGTACATGGGGGCCTTCATATGTCACAGCCAGTAGAGGAGTCCATGACAATGACGACGACCACGCTGGCCAAGAAGACCAACGATGGCAAGGCCATGGGTCCGTGATCACTCTTTCAAACATGGCAGACTGTATACTATACTGCTTACATAGTAACAGGCTAAATATTATCATGAAGCAGAGGGATAAGTACTTGATTGACATGCTTTTAGACCCTCACTATACAGTCAAAATGAGTAATTCTTCCATACCTCCCAAAGAGAGGCAAAGTTGGTATGTTATCATGATAGACTGTATACCCAGCTTACTGCAGCTATTAGAGAGACCACTGCAAGTACCAGTCGCATGTCTACCAGGTGGCCTGTGCCTAGTCCCATGCACCTGACTCAGTCAGTGCTTCAGTGCCATAGCTTCAAGTAGCAGGAGGAAAAGTAGCCGCATCAGCAGCCAGTACTGTATCTGGAACATGATGAACCAAAATTTTTTCACCTTGTAGGTAACTTGCACTCACTGGTTGCACAAGCAAGTACAGTCGTACCTGGAGTACTCCTATATTCCAGCAGATAACTTCAACCCCATGGAATTTTGAGTCAATATGTTAGAGCAGTGGAAGAAGCGGGCTCAGTTTGCCATGGGAGTTTTATCTTGTTAAGCCTCAAGGATAATGTCTGAGGTGCTGTTCAGTGCTGCCAGTGATGTTGTAACAACTAGATGGACCAAACCGTACACGATAATTGTGGAATACTTTCATCAAAATGTATCAAGCATGGATATGTGGCTTTTTTATAAAGTCAATTCTTTATCACTTTTCAACTGACTACTTGTTTATTTTTGAAAGGGATAGCACTTTTCAACCAGGCACACCACCACAAATTTTCTTCAAAATAACAAGCCTGTTGCAGTTACAAGTCCCCAAAACAGGATAATTTTTATATAAAACCATTGCTTTTTCCAAAATAACTGCCATGGGTGTATAAAAATCATAGAGAATCTTTCCCCCAAAATAGGCAAATTTTCGTAGTGTTTTAAATGTTAAAATGCGTAAAAAAAGTGACAGTGCAGTCTATAGTTAAACAAGCAGTTTGTATCCACTGCTTACCATCCATTTTCCTATAGACATACATGTAAGTATCATTTTAACATAACTTGAAATGGGCTACATAGAGTCATGAGAGCCTGACATTGTCATATGCTATGTTTTAAGCCAATGTAAGCTCATGTTTGTGACAAGTTTATTCAACCTGAAAAGAATCTTTGGAACAAACCACCCCAATCCAAAACTAATCTTCAGAGCTTTGCCCATCTCTAGATGTTAGTAAACATAATTAACATAACCTCTCTTGGGCTTCATTGCGGTGCGGGTTTCAATCTTCTTCGGGATTCCTCTGGCCCCCTGAATGACGTCAGTGCTAAAGCTAAATAAATAAAATAAATAAATCAAATAAAATCCAAGAAAAGAACTGATACTGTATCCACATAATATTTAAAACATATGAGATAAAGTCTGGTATGGCTGCCATATAGACTTAACGCATAATAATGACATTGTCCATATAACAGCCATACAAGACAATGTCATTAAGAAAGCGTTTATCACCAGCAAAAATATAGACATATGCAATGAACAGGTTGGCCATTTACAGTGAAAACTTTGCTGCTATTGACACCCTATTCACTGCAGATACAACCATCCATGAAACATTAATTAATTTTGAGATGGCAAATAGTCAACTGTCAAGACTATAATGTACTGCAAATCAAATGAATAATCAGAATAATTTCTCAGATGGAATTGAAGTGTGTTTGTGCTGTATTTATTACTTTCTCCCTAGGCTTCCTGCAACAAGCGCATCCATCAAACTGATGTAGCATGGGTTACACACAGTCATGACTTGACCATGAGTAACCCCCATGTGCAGGGAATCCTTTTAATTTTATTTCTACTACCCTAGTAATGACTGCTGTCTGTTTGACTTACCATTATTAATGTTTGCTGTTAGCCATTAAAAAAGCTTATGCTAAAACCCATTATTAACCTGTAACCCACTGCTACCAAGGGTGATGAAAAGTACAATCTAAGCCGGTGCTACCATCTAATGTTTACTGGGTATTTCAGCAGGTCTGCTACTTCTTTATTGCATCTGTGAGACTCCACTTTTTTAAATAAATGAATAATTGAAAAAACTGTTTATCTTCAGAATTAGAAAATCAAAAATTAAAAAATATCTGCGGCAGGAAGGGGTTAAAAATAGTGGACTCCATGTCCAGTTTTATTAAATTATGTATTTATTTATTTCCAATAAAAATGTGTGTGGCTCCTCCTTTTATAAACTAAGGGGGATAAAACCTTTTACAAGTATATTAGTAATAGAAATAAGAAAAACTGTGAAAGATTAGAAATAGAGGAAATGACTAGTGTTTTTTTAGGTTCATGTTATGAGTGAATTGGTAAGTTTAAATTCAAACAAGTCCAGATGGCATCTACCCCAGAGTCTTCAAAGAACTCTGATCTGTGATCACTGCTCCTCTAACTGATTTGTATAACCAGTGCCTCATAATAGGTGATGATCCTGAACATTGGAGAGTGTCCAATGCTGTACCCATGCATAAGGAGGATAGCAGAGAAATAGCTGGAAACCACAGACCAGTTAACTTGACCTCGGCAGTAGTAAAAATAATGGAAACCCTCCTGAATATATAATTGACCACCTAAAAACCTCCCATTTGTTGGATATAAAAAAGCATGGCTTTACTGAGAGCTGATCATGTCAAACTGATCTTATAGATTTCTTGACCATGTCACAAAAGTGTTGGATGGAGGTGGTACCATGGATAATAATAATAATAGTCCTTTAATAGTCCCACAATGGGGAAATTTGGTGTGTTACAGCACCAAAGATAAGATAAGCAGATTCAAATACAAATACAACATGTACAGGAATGTTCCAAGGTAAGAGGCATTACATTGATAGTAGACAGACAGATAGGAAGTAGCAGAGGAGGGGGGGGGGGAATTTAACAGGCAGAAAGATATTTCAGTTCTCTGTGTGTATTGATCTCCGCTTAGGTCGATGTTGGTTGTACAGCCTAACCGCGGTGGGGAGGAAAGACTTCGGATAGCGCTCCTTCTCACACTTAGGGTGGATCAGTCGGTCACTGACAGTACTGCCCAGCGCTATCACAGTCTCATGCATGGGATGGGACTTCTTCTTCTGCATGGAGCTCACCACGGACAGTATCCTTTTGTCACCCAGCAACTGCACAGGGTCCAGTGGGCTCCCCAGGACAGAGCTGGCCCTTCTAATCAGCTTTTTAAGTTTATTTCTGTCCCTGGTTGATATACTGCTCCCCCAGCAGGCCACTCCAAAGAAGATGAATGATGCCACTACCAAGTTGAAGAAAGTCCTAAGAAGTGCCCCCCCCCCCGGATTCCAAAGGCTCTCAGCTTCCTAAGCAGGTACAGCCTGCTGTGGCCCTTCCTGTACAGGACCTCCATATGATCTGCCCAGTCCAGCTTATTATTAAGGAGCAAACCCAGGTACTTATAGGTTTTCACAATCTCGATGCCCGTCCCCAGGATGTCCACTGGTTTAGGAGGGCATCTGCCTTTACGGAAGTCCACCACCATCTCCTTGGTCTTCCCCGAGTTAATCTTCAGGTGGTTCCGCTGGCACCAGTCCACAAAATCCCGGTTCAGTTCTCTGTACTCCCTGTCATCATCATCTGTGATGAGACCTACTATTGCAGAGTCGTCAGAATACTTCTGTAGGTAGCAGCTAGATGAGTTGCACCTAAAATCTGCAGTGTACAGTGTGAAGAGGAAAGGGGCGAGAACCATACCCTGAGGTGCCCCCGTATTACAGATCACGGTATCTGACACACAGTCTTGGGCTCTCACGTATTGAGGTCGATTTGTGAGGTAGTCTAGGATCCAGTTGGAGAGGTGGTGGTCCACTCCAGCAAGGCCCAGCTTGTCTCTCAGTAACCTGGGCTGTATGGTGTTAAAAGCACTGGAGAAATCAAAGAACATTATTCTCACCGTGTTCCCTGGTTTCTCCAGGTGAGACAAAGCTCTGTGCAGAAGGTGGATGATGGCATCATCTACCCCAATGCCCGGCCGATAAGAAAACTGGAGAGGGTCCATAGCGGGGCTCACTAAAGGGCGGAGATGTGTGAGAACCAATCTCTCTAAGATCTTCATCAAGATCTTACCTAATGCTTACCTACTTAGAACTGATAAATGAATTATTGAAAAGTGGACTGAATCCCTGGTTAGTTCAATTGATAAATAGTTGACTGATAAATATATTTCAGATTGTTGTTGTTAATGGTGTGCATTCCCAGGACAGATGAGTCAAAAGTGGTGTAACTCAGGGGTCTGTCCTGGGTCATAATCTTCTTAATATTTTTGTAGTTGACATAGAATAAGGTTTGGTAGGTGTGAATACTCCTGGATGGGTTTGCAACTTGGAAAAAGATCCAGCTTTATTGGATGAATGGTCCAAACAGTGATTGCAGTTCAAAGTTTTCAAATGTAAGAAAATACAGTTGGAGACAAGTGACCCTCTATATGAGTATTGTATTGGCCTATTTCACCACTCTCATCTCTTCTCTCTCCTGTAAACCTAAAAGGCTCTTTGAAACTTTTCAATCCTTACTCACCCCTAAGGTGCAGGTGCCATTCACAGACCTTAGTGCAGATGGCAAAAACAAAGTCCAAATCGCACAGCCCAACTCACATATTTATAATATGAATAGACACCATCTTCCTGAGATTTCTGATGCACGGACAAGACCTTACAGGTAGTGGTGAAGAGATATCCTAAAAGTTGTATAGTCTCCAGCAAACAATTGAGCTCAAGTCTTGTATAAAACGTAACTTTTAATAAATGAACATCACAAAAATTAATAAAAAACACGGAGAGATTCTCCCATGTTTAAGCAAAAAAAGAGAAGGTGCTTAGCTTACGCGTTTCAGGGAGCAATCCCCTTAATCATAGCCTACACATCACCACAATCTACTTACTATTTAAAAACAATGCAATTAAAAACAACATCTGTATTGCATAAACATTAACCAATGAATGGATAACACATAAACACATATGAAACCAAATTAACAGAAAATGAGATCAAAACAGAAAAAAAAATCTATACACACTGAAAATTAACAATATAATACACATATTGAAGAAAACGAAATATAATTACCCGAAAAGAAAAAGAATCCTTAACGATGATAGATCTTCGGTCTACCCTTAAGATGGCTCCCGCTAAACAAAAAGTATATACTGCACATGTATGAAGACAAAACGCACAATAAAGTTTTTTTTATTGAGTCACGTGTGCACATCACATGAATTGAAAAATTAAATGTGATTGGATGTTCATCTTGCTCACTGACTCCTAGAGGGGAATTTGAACAATACACATTGAATCACATAAGTGAAATACATGAATAGAAAAATTTAATATAATAGAATATTTATCGTACATATTAACTCCCAACAAAATTACCAAAAAAAAAAATATATGCATATATAAAGAAGAAAAAAAGATGAAAAAATAATAAAAAAAAACAAGCAAAAACAAAAACAATGTATGAATATACACCAAAAGGAAATACATACTGCGCCCAAACATAAACAGAAAGCACAGCAGAGTTCTATCACCGAATCATGTGTGCACATCACATAAAAGAAAGGACCAAATATTATTGGATACCTATCATGCACACTGACTTACGGCGGAGAATTCAAAAAATACATGAGATCACAAATATAAATTACATAAATAAAGAAAATAAATATAATTGGATATCCAACGCACCTATCAGCTTCTAGAGGAAAAAAAAGTCAAAATATATGTACAGATCACATGAATAAATCACATGAATAAAAAATTTGAATATGATTGAATATCCAGCGCACCTATCAGCTTCTAGTGGAAAAATTCTAAATAATATGTACAGATCACATGAATAAATCACATGAATAGAAATTTTGAATATGATTGGATAATTGGATATCCAACATACCTATCAGTTTCTAGCAAAAAATTCAAAAATATATACAAAAAAAAATAGATATATATTGGAAAGAAAGTTTGAGCGAAAAAAATTTTAAAGTGACTCAAATACTGTATGTATTATACAAACTGCCCTCTAATAGGGCGTTCTAGATAAATATGAGAGGAAAGTAAGTACTGAATCGATATATAAATTATAAATCAGTTCTATAGTTTATACCTGCAGGGTAACGCGTACCTGACTTAAAGATCCAAAATGCCTCTATCATGTGTAATTTACATTTCCAGTCCCCTCCTCTTAAAGGTTTGGAGACTTGTTCAATTGCAATAAATGCAAAAGATGTCATGTCTCCCCTGTGAATACTGGAAAAATGTCTAGATACCCCCGTTACTTTAGAAGGATTTTCACTGGTGTTACTGTAAATGTGCTCTGAAATTCGAAGTCTCCAAACCTTTAAGAGGTCTCATTTTCTGTTAATTTGGTTTCATATGTGTTTATGTGTTATCCATTCATGGGTTAATGTTTATGCAATACAGGTGTTGTTTTTAATTGCACTGTTTTTAAATAGTAAGTAGATTATGGCGGTGTATAGGCTATGACTGAGGGGATTACTCTCTGAAACTCGTAAGCTAAGCACTTTCTCTTTTTTTGCTTAAACATGGGAGAATCTCTCCATGTTTTTTATTAATTTTTGTGATTTTCATTTATTAAAAGTTACATTTTATACAAGACCTGAGCTCAATTGTTTGCTGGACACTATACAACTCTTAGTGCAGATGACCTGTCCACTTATTTCCATGACAAAATTGATAAGATCTGTCAGGAAATAACTGCCCAATCCCCAGGTGGCATTGATCCCCTCACCAATCACACTTCAGACTGTTCATTTTAATCTTTTGAACCTGTTACAGAAGAGGAAGTCTCTCAGCTACTTTTTTCTTTTCGCCCTATGACCTGCAGTAGTGACCCTTTCCCCTCACACCTTCTCCAGTCTCTGTCTCCTGCTGTCGTGACTTACCTTACTAAAATATTTATCCTCTCTCTCTCTTCTGGAATTTTCCCATCCTCTTTCAAACATGCTGTCATAATCCCACTATTGAAGAAATCCTCCCTTGACCCGCCCTGTGCTGCTAACTATGAACCTGTCTCTAACCTCCCCTTCATCTCCAAAATCTTGGAATGCTTGGTCTATTCTCGTTTGATCCGCTATCTTTCTGCTAACTCTTTTCTTGACCCCTTACAATCTGGTTTCCGCACTCTGCACTCTACTGAAACGGCCCTCACAATAGTCTCCAATGATCTCCTGATGGCTAAATCCAAAGGTGACTTCTCTCTTCTTATTCTTCTAGATCTCTCAGCAGCATTTGACACTGCTGACCATGAACTCCTCCTCACTATGGTCTGCTATGTCAGCCTGACGGACACCGCGCTCTCCTGGTTGTCCTCTTATCTCTCTGACCGCAATTTCTGTGTATCATTTGCGGGCTCTGTTTCTTCCCCTCTTCCACTTCCTGTTGGGGTTCCTCAGGGCTCAGTCCTAGGCCCCCTGCTCTTTTCTCTCTACACAGCCCCCATTGGACAAACCATCACTAGATTTGGCTTCCGGGACCATCTTTATGCTGATGACACCCAATTATATACGTCATCCCATGACATCACCCCTGCACTAATACAGAACACCAGTGACTGTTTCTCTGCTGTCTCAAATATCATGTCTTCGCTTTATCTGAAACTGAATCTCTCAAAGACTGAACTACTGCTGTTTCCACCATCTAATAGATCTGTCCCTGATATCTCCATTGCAGTCTCCGGCCTTACCATAACTTCTAGGCAGTATGCCTGCTGCCACGGGGTTATGTTTGACTCAGACCTTTCCTTCACCCCCCATATCCAATCATTCGCACGCTCATGTCATCTCTACCTCAAAAACATCTTCAGAATACGCCCTTTCCTTACCAGAGATACACTAAAGACACTTATTGTTGCCCTGATTCACTCTCGCCTTGACTACTGTAACGCCTTACTAATCGGTCTTCCCCTTACTAAACTCTCCCCTCTACAATCTATTCTGAATGCAGCGGCCAGGCTCATCTATCAGTCTAGATGCTACAGCGATGTCTCCGGTCTGTGTCAGTCACTACATTGGCTGTCTATTCAATACAGAATACAATATAAACTTATCACCCTCATCCACAACGCTCTCCATAATGCTGCATCTCCCTACATTTCCTTCCTCATCTCTGTCTATCGCCCAACCCATGCTCTCCATTCACTCAAAGACCTAAGACTAACATCCTCTATTATCAGAACCTCCCACTCCCGTATACAAGACTTCTCCCGAGTTGCACCACTTCTCTGGAATGCTCTATCCCGGACAATCAGATTAACTCCTAATTTCTACAGCTTCAATCGCAAACTAAAGACACATCTTTTCAGACAAGCCTATCACAATTCCTAATGTAAACCCTTCTGTAGTTAGAATCCCTAAAACGAGCCCTCCTCTGATCAAGCTCCCGCATTCCCCCACAGGATATGATGCCATTTCAGACTAATTTTATATGTCCAGGCACCATCTGTACATTAAAGGACATGACTGCTGATGGCTCACACAGCTTTATATATGTGTAATGACAGTAACCTCTATTATAAAATTGTCCGACCATTGTATAAGCTATGCTACCTCTGATGCCGCCCCTACTACCTTTTGTGACACTCCCTCTACCTCATAGATTGTAAGCTCTTACAAGCAGGGCCGTCAGTCCCATTGTGTGAACTGACTATTTGTTTGTAATGTATCTTTTTTGTCTGTACTTGAACCCTACAAATTGCACAGTGCTGCGGAATATGTTGGCGCTATATAAATAAAATGTATTATTATTATTATTATTATTAATATTATTATATTATTATTGGCAGTTCTGTGTTAGCCAAGACTTCTCAAGAAAAGTATCTAGTGGTCCTGATATCTGACAACCTTAAAAAAGAAGTGACAGCACAGCCAGGCAGTAGGGAAGGCAAGTAGGATGTCCGGCTGTATAGTTACATGTATAACCAGTAGGAAGAAAGAAATTGAGATTTCCCTGTATAAAGCAATGGTGAAATATCTGAAATACTGTGTCCACTTCCACTTACAAAAAGACAAAATAGAACAGGTTCAAAGGTAGGCTAGAAAAATGTTGGAGGGTATAAAGCATAAAACATATTAGGAGGACTTAATCTGTAAAGCCTTGAGGAAAGAAGGGAAAGGGGGTACATGATTGAAACCAGTGGCATAGCGATCACGGTCCCAGAGGGTACGACCAAGACCGGGCCCAGAGGGGTATGGGGCCCGCAGCCAGATGGAAATGGCCGGGGCCCTGGCCTCCATGATAGCAGTCGGGGAAAGCCTGATTCCCTGACCGCTATACATATTGTTAATGGAAAGGGGTGCAAGCCCAAGAAAGGTGACTTAAAATAAAAAAAATACTTATACTCACCTCTCCTGGGCTCAGCAGCTTTTCCAGGGCTCTTCCTGCTGGTGACTGAGGTCACTCGCCCCCAATGTCACTGCTGGGGCCTGTAATTGGGCCCCAGCGAGCACATGGGGAGCGCCGAAGTAATGACGTTATTGTGCCCCACGTGACCACTGAGGCCCAATCGCAGGTCCCAGCAGTGATGTCTGGGGCATGTGACCTCAGTCGTCAGGCAGAAGAGGACCAAGTAAGATGCCGCAGACAGCCAGATGGGAGCAAGGATGCCCAGGAGAGGTGAGGCAAGGTGAGTATGCGTGTTTGTTATTTTTAATCACTTCCCCTGGGCGACCCCAGAAAATTATCATAGCGCCGGCTCTAGGGGGATATTGGGAGCATATAATACAGTGTGAGGGCCACTGTGGATCATATATTACTGTTCAGGGGCCTACTGTGGAGCATATAATACTGTGTGGGGACCACTGTGGAGCATATAATACTGTATGGGTCCACTGTGGAGCATATAATACTGTGTGAGGCCATTGCGGAGCATATAATAATGTGTGGGCCACTGCGAAGCATATAATACTGTGTGGGGGCCACTGTGGAGCATATAATAATGTGTGGGGGCCACTGTGGATCATATAATACAGTGTAGGGGCCAGAGTGGATCATATAATACTGTGTGGGGGCCACTGTGGATCATATAATACTGTATGGGGGCCACTGTGGAACATATACAGTAATATTGTGTGGGGCCTCTGTTGATCATATAATACTGTGTGGGGGCCACTGTGAAGCATATAATACTGTGCGGGGCCACTGCGGAGCATATAATACTGTGTGGGGGCCACTGTGGAGCATATTATACTGTGTGGGGGTCACTGTGGAGCATATTATACATTCCCAGTATTGTTTACGTGCCGGGCTCTTCGCTGCTCAATTACTGTGATAACCGCAGTTGTGGGTACTACAGTTGTATCCTTTTCAAGTACCTGAGATATCGCTGCAGCACCCGTAACCGTCACATTCAAAAATTTGCACTAGGGAAGGGGTAGGGGGCCCCGGACAAAAGTTTGCACTGGGACCCACAAGACTTTAGTTACACCACTGATTGAAAACTTTAAATATGTTAAAGGTATAAATAACATTCAGGATGGAAGTGTTTTTAATAGAAAAAAGTAAACACAAACAACAAAATGGTATTAGTTGGGGCAAGATCTGAAACATTGTTAGCAAATATTATTGCACTTAAAGAGTAGTTGAGGCTTTGAACAAACTTCCAGCAGCTATAGCTGGGAAAACTGCAATAAGCGAATTTAAGCATGTCTGGGATAAACCTGTGTCTATCTTAAGATAAAATGATAAAATATAAAGGGCAGACTTAATGGATTTGTTTTTTGTTTTTTTCTGCCTTCAATCTTCTATGTTTCTATGTTAATCTAAAACCAACAGCTGCAGGCTAGTATTGTCACGGTGGGAAGGTCCATGGTTATTTTTCCTTCCCACCTTACAATTACCAGACTACAGCCACGCGATACCCTGACCATCACTTAAGATAGTTAGGCTTTGATGATACCCATCTCATTCTAGCATCCCTGGTGGCATTAGGGAACAGGGTAAAAAAAAGTGAGACTAGTGTTAGCCATTGTGCTACCTAAGAACAAGCCTTAGCAATAAAATGATGCCTATACGACACACACTGAAAAAAAAAAAAACACTTTATTGAAATAAAGACTACCCTACCCATCCTGCTTTTACCATTTTGTTAGAAGACAAACAAAAAAACAGGTCAGACGAAATCTAACAAAAATGACATATAGAGAAATATATAGTCCATATAGGAAAATATATATATATATATATATATATACATAAAATAATATATATACATAGTCCATTAAAAAAATAAAAAACATATTATTAAGCATATGTAAACAATTTTTATGTTTACCTTGTCTTAGACCAATATAAGAGTCATCTAGTAATTCCAACATTTGTGATTCTCTTGCACATTAAGCCAGCCAGTGGCAGTTTATGACTATCAGTAATGTATTTCAGACAAATTTCTATCATGCAGGTCACCTGATCAGCTGAAATGTGCCACAATTAAATGTGATGCATCTTGAGTGGTCTGTGAACCAGAACACTCTTTCAGCTACAAAGCATTACTGAATTTGTAGCTACTGGTACTGAATATATTTGGTCTGAAACAAATCTGATACCTAAATTGAACAAATCTCATCCAAAACAAGATATTTAGTCATCTCTAATGAAAGCCTTTGATACTCTTAGAACAGAGATGAATGTGGTGCATGAATTCAATCATTCTATAGGACTGAAGTAGTATGGACCATGGACCAGATCTCAAACAAAGAACAATGAAACTTTTAGTCCTTTTTTAGAATCTGCTCCAATATTAACTACTACAATGCTTCTACTCGTACTGATGTCTCTCCCTTACATTGTTAAATATGTTACTATTCAGAAATTGTGTTATACTATGCCTGATGAAGAGACCTAAGTAGTCTCAGATATTTGCTACTATCATCATCTTTTTAAGTTAGCTTTTAAAACAAAATGATGAAAGGCTCTGAGTTTTTATCTTTGGTATCTTATGGTGTGTTGTTTTAATGTATTTTAGAAATCAAATAGTTTAAAAAAAATTAATTTGGTTTAATAGGCTCTGTAATTTGATCACCTCTAAATGTGTCTGCAGGCTGGAGATTGTAGGCTGGAGAGTTTTGATCAGTCACAATCTGTGTTACTCAGCTATGGTGAAACAACAAGTGGACAGAAATTAAAAATTGTGTATCATAAGGGGATGACACAAGTGGGTGTAGACACAAGTAATTTTAATCAGGAAACACAGAACATTTCAGGAAAAAAAATGTACAGTTCAAGTTATTATTAATTAACCTCAGTGTAAAATAGTTAATTTAAAAAAGTAACTATATACTAAAATTTATCAGTACAAAAGCATTAAAAAGTATTTTGATAACAGGTGCTCTAAAGAGCAAACATAGATATTTTGTGCTGTAAGTTAAACATTTTATTAATGAAATAATGTAATTTTTTTCATGAGCCAGGAATATTAATTCCTTGAATTTCACTAATTTGTATATTTTTGTACTCTTAAATCATGAAGTATTATGATATACCAGTAAACGTAGCTTTTTCTTTGCCATAATGACCATGTACTATATCATGGATTAGAGAGGTTACAAGTCATCTTCAAAGCTCAGAAATCTGTTTATAGTAATCAAAGGACCTGAGATAAAAGCTCTTCGTTTACACTTTATTGAAAATCCTTATAAAAAGAATAAGGATTGAGTTTTACATGATTTACTAATGACAAAATGATTTACAAGGACTGAACAATAGATTAAAATTTACTAATTGATGTACTGTTGCTGACTGCCTTCCCAAGTAATAGACCACTCATTTTTCATCTTTCCATTAATTTTTCAACATGGCCAACAAATCAGGTATTTTTTATAAATGTGCTGTTCCCCTATAATTTAATGCTATTTGAAAAATGACTATGAACATACATTTTATTCATAATCCATGCCATTCTATCATAATCATCTCAATACGGTAATTTTATCTTTTAATGGTGTGGATCAATATTTATCATAAACTGTATTAGGCCTTAGGTAATTGATCATTTTGCTCACATTTCAATAAAATTGTTTTAGTATGATTGCTGTTTAATATCCAGATCAATATGATGATATGCCATTGATCAAATCTTTGGTTCAGATCTTATATCTAATCTTGACATTTCTCTCATGGGTCCAATTAAACAAAGATTTAATGGTAAGAAAATCCTTGTAACCTGTTTAACTACTTTTTTGTAAAGGCTACTGACATGTCAATAAATTTATCTCACATCCCTCGATACACTTAAATGCTTAATATTGTGATTGTGTTGTGTGAATGAAGCAAAATACTTTGAATACTAAATAGTTTATAAATGTATTTTTTTTTTACCAAGTATATAAGATAACAATGTGTCCACACTTAAAGAGATTCTGTTAGGTCTAAAAAAAAATCACCTAAACTAATAAATAGTGCCTTTAATAGGAACAGAAAAATACCTTTATGGCCATAAACTATTGAAGCTCTGCAGAGAAAATAATTTTTTAATGCATATGCAAATCAACCTACAAGTACATCAGGGTCTGGTATGAATTGCTGGAAACAACCTCGAGTATGCCAGCTTTCCTCTGAAATCACCTTTCAATGCAGCCCATTAATTATGATCAACAATTGGAAAAATCAGGTGATACTTTTTAGAGGCTAACTGAGTATATTTGATTGTAAGCTTTCGAGAGTGCTAGCTCTCTTCTTCAGACATGGTGTAAGAAGAGAACTAGCACTCTCGAAAGCTTACTATCAAATATACTCAGCCTCTAAAAGGTATCGCCTGATTTCTTCACTCTTCCACTACTTTTTATAGCTAACACGGTACAACATTATACTACTATGATCAACAATGTCAGTCCCTGCCTGCATCATGAGTGTCCATAGGCAAATCTGGCAAATCAGGCTGATTTTATTATCTGTTAAACAAATTTATTTATGCATTGTTTCAGCTATTTGTGTCCACAAATCTATGTTTCTGCTACTATTTAAGACACTATTTTTCATGTAGTAGGTATTTTTGCCCTGAAAAATGTATAATATGTTCAGTTTGGTTTAGGAGTCCAATTTCACATTAAATCAAATTAACATAATGGATGATATTTATCATACATTTTATATGGCATGGGTACATTGGCACAAAAAACTGCTGAAATCTATGCCAACCCTGAGCAGGTACAGATATCACCTTCTGATGCACGGATCAGCTGAGATGCTCCAAAATTATTGTGAGGTTTGTGTCCCTTAATGATTTTGGCATATAAGACCTCAGTGGGGAATAGAGTATAAGACTATTATAACAACCTTAATAATTTTCCCATTATCACTACATGCTAACAAAAACCTTGAAAAACTTTAAATCACAACTCAGTCAGAGTGGTCACACATAGACATAAACTATAATAGTTATTACTAGTGAAATCATGAAATCAAGTTGTTTTAGAAAAGCTGCTTAACTAGTAATAGTCACAGTTGAACATGTCCAACCAAAAGGACAGGTATATTTATTTATTTATTGGTATATCCCTAACAAGGAGGCTGCACCAGCACTCTGTCTGTGACACTTTTATTTTTCTATTATTCATTTTAACACTTTTATGTGATATTATCTACCATCCTGCAAATGCCTCTTCTGTATAGCTTTTTATGTTTATTTTGTTAAACTGAATTTACTCATTTGGCTGTTAAATGGTCACTAACTTAGTTTCATTTAATGTGTTTGTGAACCAGAATGTGATGTACTTTATTTTCAAAAAAATTTTAGTTTTCTGCCTTAAAAACTTGTTTAAACTTCATGCTTCTAGGTGTCTCCCTTCTTGCTAATTTGCCATTCGCTCCCTGTTACTAGGGAAAATCTAATCTCTCAATTGGCTCAAATCTCTCTTTTTTCTCTGTCATGAATCATTTTAGCTGCGACTTGTTTTTGGAGTCAAGTGTCCCTGGATCCCTTATAGTTTGTTAACTTGGACTTGTCTTTGCTATTTGTTATCTTCTATTATACAGTTTCTTCTGGCAGGTCATATTGTATGTAACAGCTGAAAATCTACAAGTTTCTGTGTGTAAAGAGTGAATTCATAGTCTAGAGGGAGCTACAAAGTCTCATGGTAAGTGAGGGACAAAAAGTGTTGAGCAGTAAACTTCTAGCATACATTGTACACACTCCCTGCCTCAGAGAGAAATGCTAAAAGTTGAGGAGGACATTTCACCACCTCCACCAATTCAAATTCTTAGCATCTGTTAATAGGTGCTGCTCCACTGATACCAGCACAGTTGCATTTTAACTCTATCTTCTACCACTCCCAAGCAACAAGCACAGTTAGTTTTAGTGTCTAACTGTAAAAAATGTTGAGGTGGTGTAAGGTCATTGTTATACATTTTTGCAAATTTAAACTATTTAAAAATTTTGTATGTTGAGTTTTTGAGGTTTTCTGTAACATGTTGGTGGTAACAGTCTTTTGTCTTGATTGTTTGCTAATGGATATGACCATAAGTGCAGAAACTTTAGATTGCCTGGCAAATGTTGGAACCACAGCCATGATTTACTTATACCACCTACAGAAACAGGCAGGAACAGTACATACACAAGAAGACAATTCTGCCACAATAAGGAAATCACAGCTGGGTTTCTGACCAGACCAGTCCCAGACCAGAAAGTTCCTGCATTCATAGTCACATAACTATTGGCAATCTATCAAGGCAAAAGACAGTTACCACTTTAAAGCTCTGCAGTGTCGGGTCTTAGGTTCAGACCTGACCAAGGACAACATCTGCATGGAGTTTGTATGTTCTCCACATGTTTACATGCATTTCCTCTGGGTAGTCCGGTTTCCTCCCACACTGTAAAGAAGTGTGGTAGGAATTTATATTATGAGCCCTATAAGGGACATCAACTGACAATGTCTGTGAAGCGCTGCAGATTATGTTGGCGCTATATGGAGCATAAATAAATAATATAATAAATTGTCAACAAATTTAAAAAGGTTAGCCAGGAATTTCAAAATACTGCTACTAAAGCCCCCAAATATGATAATGTTGTCTAAATTTTTGAATTTAACATTATGACATCCAATGGCATGATAAAATGTAAGCTATTTTACATTACATTTGTTTGATTAATTGATCAATGTTCCCCAGAAGACAGTAGAAACAAATGTTGTCACTTTTATAGCATGGATAGATAAGCTATTCTCAGCTGCTCATGGATGCTCCATTACTCAGGATAGGAGCAAATAAAATAATCAAGAAATCTTGTCCAGTATGTACTATAGATTATAGTATGCTTTGTCTCTATGATTTTTGGCAACACATTTTAGGACAAAATAATTAGAGATGAGTGAAGTATTAAAAAATTCGATTCGGCAACTTCGCCGAATTTTGTGATACAATTCTATTCGATCCGAATTAAATCGCGGTGAATCGTGTTTGAACCCGGCATCCAAGCTGTTAAAACCTCAGTCAGTTACAGCTAACACCCTGCTCCATAACCGATTGGTGGATTTAACACCTTGGATGCAGTGGTCAAACATGCTGTGTGTGCTCGCGAAGGAGTTAAAGGGATGTGACATCACAGGGCTGGCTTCAGATTGGCTGCACGCATGGCATTGTAGGTGATCCCACGTTCCCAGAGTTCCTTGCCCCATGTCCTAATTTGTACAGCAGCCATTTTGAACTAAATGTGAATCGTTACCACGAAGCATGAGGAAATTCGGATTTGATGCAAATCGAATATTTCCTGAAATTCGGATCAAATTCCACTTCGATTTGCTCATCTTTAAAAATAATATTGTTTGATCATTTGTGGGTTAGGGAGTTGTTCACATTGTGTACTGTTAAAGTGGTATTGGACCAGAGAGGGAACCACTCCCTATGACATATACCAGTACTGTACACAGTGTCAGTGCTCATTTAGAGTATTACTTTCCCCTCCCCATGTACAGACTTTATTAATGTGTACATTCCTGCATGGCTCATCTAGCTTTTATATGTATGTGGTATCTCCAATTACTCATTTATTTTTGTGTTTCTATACCTACATGTATGTTTTTGTATACTGTAAGTATCAATAAAATGTTATTTTATTATTTAGTGGTCATGATCTTTTGTCTTTGGTTATCATTACATGATCCACAAGCACCTTGGTATTTTGTATACAATAGCCCTTTTGTTGTTTATACCTTTTCCAGAAATGTGTGACCAACACAATCTCTGTTGCAATCACTTCCTTACTGGTCCTGATCATGTGCCATTCATTGCACACATTACTTCAGGTGTTAGCCACACCCACCATGAGTGTGATGTCATTACTGCTGAAAGCAGAATTTGTCTAAATTTTATTGACTAACAGAGCAGCCAGGAGGAGGTTTGGGCTGCTCCTGATCACCAGACAAGCCAGCACCTTGTTCACAGAAGTGATTAGAGGCAGCAGAGACAGGAAAGTAGAAAAGCACATTTTTTATTTTTATTTATTGTTAACAATTCTAGTCTATCTCCTGTCTCCATCAGACATGCATTTTTCTGTGAGAGGTCAGAGGGTTTTATGGTCACTGACTGGCTGGCAGAATGGTAGATGCATAGGAAAAGTGAAGGAGACAAGTAACATGTACAAAAGATGTGAATGCTTTATCATTAGCATCATACAGGGAAAACTGCATGCTTTAAAAAGCATGTGTTTTTTTTTTTTTCAAAAGCCGCATGCATTTAAAAAAAAAACACTTGGTTTTCTGATTTTATTTTTCAGCAAAACTGCACCATGTGAACACAGTCTTACTGGGAAGTGTTGTTTCATGGGACCAGATTGTGTAATTGTGCTTTACAGATAGTATAGTGCTTTCTCAGTCAATATATATGCACATACACATGCATATTCTTATATACTATACATACACATACATTTGCTTATATATATATATATATATATATATATATATATATATATATAGTCCCTATGAGCAGAAAAGCAAAAATAGGCAGCACGCCATAGAAAGTAATGAAAATTGTGGGTTTATTGCCCCATACAAAAATGCAACGTTTCAGCTGAAGACACTTGACCCTTTTTCAAGCACTGAATGATGTGCAAATGCAAGTTTATATAGCATACAAACCAAGTAAGTGATTAGTCAGCAATCATATAATAAAGTGCTAAGTTGTCTATTACAGCAATAATAGTGCAATATAAGAATCCAAGTATTATAACAGAGGATCCACATAAATATATAAAGTGCAAACATTGTTCAAATATATCAATATCCACATAAAAACATAAATATCATATAAGTAGTCCTAATAGGTAATTACACTGTGTTCCAAATTATTATGAAAATAATATTTTCTCATATTTTCCAAAATTACCTATATGAATTGCAGTCATTGTAATTTTCCAGTCATCAACTATTCGAGTATAATTGAAAGGTTTTTGAACAAACTGCCTATGATAACAGTATATTTAAAAAAAAATAAACACTCAAAATGCATGTTTTAAATTATTATGCACAGCAGAATTTGCAACCTTTTCATTTTTATTAAGAACAAAAAAATGGTCATTGTGAAATTATAAGCATTAGCAGGTTATTACAAACTGAAATCAAACAGTTTTCAAGCCAAAACTTTATTCGAGGTGATGTTACATTTGCACATAGGACCCCTTGTTCGAAAGAAGCTTCTGAACTCTCTCGTCCATTGAATTTGTCAGTTTTTGGATGGTTTCTGCTTCAATTGTTTTGCATGAGGACAGAATACCCTCCCAGAGCTGTTGCTTAGATGTGAACTGCCTCCCGCCATCATAGACACTCCTTTTGATAATGCTCCAGAGGTTCACATTGGGGTTGAGGTCAGGGGAGCATGGGGGCCACACCATAAGTTTGTCCCCTTTTATGCCCATAGCAGCCAGAGATGCGGATGTGTTATTTGCAGCATGAGACGGTGCATTATCATGCATGAAAATGATTTTTCTGCGGAATGCATGGTTCTTCTTCTTGAACCATGGCAGGAAGTGCTGTTTGAGAAACTCCACATACATTATGGAGTTCATCTTTACCCCTTCAGGGATCCTAAAGGGGCTGACAATCTCTCTCCCCATGATTCCAGCCAAAAAAATTACTCCACCTCCTCCTTGTTGGCGCCGTAGCCGTGTTTGCATGGGGTGTCCATCAACAAGCCATTCTCCACTCCATCCATCTGGACCATTGAGCGTTGCACGGCACTCATCGGTGAACAAAACAGTTTTGAAGTCAGTCTTCATGTATTGTTTGGCCCACTGGAGCCGTTTCTGCTTGTGTGCAGTGGATAGAGGAGGTCGACAGGATGGCTTACGCACAGCTGAAAACCTCTGAAGGACCCTGCATCTTGTTGTTCGGGGGGACGTTGGAGGCACCAGCAGCTTCAAAAACTTGTCTGCTGCTATGACAAGGCATTTTTGAAGCTGCTCTTTTAACCTGACGTAATTGCCTGTTGGAAAGAGTCCTCAATTTTCCCTTATCAGCACGCACACGTGTGTGCTGTGAATCAGCTACATACTTCTTGATTGTGCGATGATCATGATGAAGTGTCTTGGCAATGTTGATTGTAGTCATGCCTTGACCTAAACACTCCACAATTTGTTGCTTCTCAGCAGCCGACACATCCTTTTTCTTTCCCATTTTGGCTGAAAATGTAGGCTGCTTAATAATGTGGGACAGCCTTCTTAAGTAGTCTTGCCTTTAATTGGACACACCTGCCAAACTAATTAGCACAGGTATCTGCAATTGCTTTCAGTGATATAAAGAGCCCTAACACACATCACCATCAATGAGTTTAACTGACAAACAAAAAAATTCTTACCTTATCACTCCTAAACACTTTTTGCATAATAATTTGGAACACAGTGTAGAGACCACTGTGAAATGTTCAAAGCATGTGTACAGGGTAAATTACCCAAAGGAATCCAGAGAAATGTCAAAAAGCGATTCCATGTGTTACCCAATGTCTCCAAAATCAAACCACAATTACGCAGAGATTGCATAAAAAAATGCTTACCATGTGACAATTAGTTCATACACAATAGCACAAGTGAAGTCAAAAGGGGCATTTGAAACACATGTGAGATCATAGAAACTATGCACTATTTATTAAAAAACAATGCAATACTTAATTGACTGTAGTCTGAGCATCAGTTTAAACATATTTAAATAAGCAGCAGCAGAGGCGTAGCTAGGGGTTCAGCACAGGGGGGGCGAACATGTCCAAGTGGGCCCCCAACTTAGGTATACCGATATTATCACTATACGGTGACCGTATAGTGGTATATATCGGATCTACACAGGACTCTGCAGATAATTTAGGCAAATACAGAGCAGTAACATTTAGTGACTTACCGGTGACGTCTCTGACTAATCATTCACATTACCCATCTCTTTCATCTTCCAGTCTCTGTAAAGTTTGCAGCACAGACATTTTTGGCTCCTCACTTTTCCAGGCACCTGACCCATATTGTCCTCACCTACACAAAGCCCCCATCCTGCTACTACCCCCAATTATAAAATATATATTATAACCCCCCATAATGAATAATACCCCCAAGTGCATCTTTAAATTAATAACTTCCCTGTGTACCCCCTTTAAATAGTGCCCCTTATTAATAATGCCCCAGGTGTTTCCTAATTAAAAAGTAAACAAAAGGTAAAAATAATTAATGGGGTTCCAATAATCGGGACCCCCAGGATCAGCCGCTTGAATGAACCATGGTACCTGTGTAAGCGCCGTGACCCCTTCTCTGTTTACATAGTGTTATTCTTTTCATAGCGGCCATGTAATGTAACTACAGCCTTGTCCTATACGCATCTATGTGACAAGGCTGGAATTACATCACACGGTCACTGTAAACAGACAGCGTGTGATATAAACAGGCGCCATAGCCCCTTCATACAGCTGATCAGTGGGGAATCACTTATCTCTTATTGATGATTTATTCTGAGGATAGACCATCAATTAAAAATGAGCTGGAAAACTACTTAAGGCTAAGGCCCCATGTGGCGTCCCGCAGCAAAAAAGCGCTGTTCTTCCGGCTGCGCTTTACACAGAAAGTTTGCAGAGGTTTCCTCTGCGGACTTTCTGCTTCAATTATATCTACAGGGAAACCGGGAGTGTTTCCATAGGAATGCTGCAATTTCCAAAACCACGACTGTTTTGGAAATCGCAGCATGTCCACTGCGCATATTTTACCACAAAGTGGGGATGGGATGGGGCCCCACGTGGCAAAAACGCCACGGGAAAAAAATGCAGCATTTTACAGTTCCTGCAAAGTAGATGGGATTCTAGCAAATCCCATCCACACATTGTGGAAAAATGTGTGCAGTGGACACTCTGCGATTTCCAAAACCATTGCAGTTTTGGAAATCGCAGCATGTCAATTATACCTACGGAAACACTGGCGGTTTCCCTATAGTTATAATGGAAGCAGAAAGTCTACAGAGGAAAAATCTGTGGACCTTCTGTGAAAAGCGCTGCGGGAAAAACCATAATGTTACTGCTGCGGTTTTTTCTGCAGCGCTTTTTTTGCTGCAGCCCGCTACGTGGGGCTTTAGTCTTAATAAAACCCAAGTGTCACTTTAATTAAATTAATTGCCCCTTCATATTATGCCCCTGATTCCCTCTGACATAAATACTGCACCCCTAAGACCTCTTATATCGATGACCACCCACTTATGTTCATAATACCTCTTAATATAAATAACCTCCCCCCTTGTACCCCGTAATAACCCTTATATAAATAATGCCCCCTTATGTTCATATTGCCCCCCTCCCTTATAGTTATAATTCCCCCTCCTCACAACCTCTTATACTATTAAAATATCCACAACTAAGCTAAAACAAAACAAATATAAGTTATACTCACCTACCAGCGATCATGACGAACGGAGTTGCCGCTTTATCTTCTTGACCCGCGCTCTGTGCGCAGGGTCCACGCACAGGAAGTCAGCGTCTCAGCGTAGGAGGCGCAATGTTGTGACATCATCGCGCCACCTGTGCCGATGACTGTGTTTTCATTGTCACGTAAACCGCAGGCCTCGTGTGGCTTGCGGTTTACAAGACAGCAAGTTGCAGGAAGCATTTTAACTAGATCGGTGTCTGCAGACACCGATCTAGTTAAAAGTAAAAGATGTATTAATGGCGGCCCTGGGGTGGGCCCTACAATGTCAGTGGGCCCGGGGCAGCCACCCCCTCTGCCCCCGATAGCTACGCCTCTGAGCAGCAGGGTTTCATATATAAATAAGTTGCAGTGGGCGGATGCTGGGAGGGACTGCCTGGAAAATCTCTTACGGACAGGAACATCTCTCCTTGAGGAGAGCACCAGTGAAGGTGTGTAGAGTTTTGGATTGCCTTTCGCCCTCTAATGAGAGACAAAAATCCCGAAACGGCGCTGTATGCAGATAAGTGAAGTTGGCTTGGCTAAAATCCTGTTTGCTGTCTCAAGACTCGGTGAGTCAAAAGCAAATTGAGGATCCGTTACATCCAACAGAGGGCGCATGAGCTCCCAGCTCCTTTCCTATATTGCCTTGTGATATGGAAAATCTCTGACATTCCCAGAACCAGGAACTATAAACCATGAAGTAGAATGAATTATACAGCAGAGACCCAGCTCTACGTAATGCCAGCAATCAGTGCCTTTTGCCTCTGATAACAATTTTAATAAAAAGTGATCAAAGCAATAGACATTCCCCAAAATGGTATACATAAAAAGTATACCTAGCCCTGCAAAAAAAAGACGCCCTATGCATCTCCATACACAGAAATATAAAAAAGTTTTTACAAAGTTTTAGATCTTTGTTAAGAGGTTAAAATGTAAATAAAGTATATAAATATGGTATCTCTGGAATTGTACCAAAACATAGAATACAGGTGACATGTCATTTTGGCTGCAGAGTGAATTCAGAATTTTTTCCCAGCTTCCCAGTACATTGTACAGAATAATAAATGGTACCATTATGAAGAACAATTTGTCCTGCAAACATTAAGCCCTCATATGGCTCTGTGAATGGAAGATTAAAGTTATGGGGTTTGGGAGGCAGGGAGTCAGAAATGAAAATCGAAAATTTAAAAATGTCATCGACAGTAAGGGGTTAATATACAGAGGTAGCAGCTAGATAATGATTTACATTTAACATTAAACCTGTAAAACTATGTTCTGATGCTATTTTATTTAGAAATAAATTAGACAAGATAAGTTATTGTCTGTCTAATGGATAAGATTGATTTCAATACCATAGACCTACAGATATTACCCAAAGAAGACATATCCTAAAATGTATTCAAAAGCTTTATTAATGCAAAATATGAAGAACATAGTTGTCAATTATAAACAATAAAAAAGGAGGGAGAAGGACAGCTGAACTCTGCTCACTATTGTAAGCATGAAAGTATGAATTCTTTATAATACATGCAGCAGATGGAACAAAATATAACATCAATAATACATCATTAGCCACAAAAATATAGCCCACAAAGTACTTGCAGATAAATTTACTACTATTGATATCAGCCTTTTATAAGACAATAAAAGTTAACATCCAGAAGAGTATTTCAGCCACCATTCCATAAGTGTATAAAAAATATTTTAAATATGATCAAAAGCATATTTGAGAAGACGTGCTATTGCATTATACAGTTATTATTATAATAAGTCCAAATAAATCAGTCAGTAATTCATTGCGTTTTGCAATTTGAAGAAATATGAATATAGTTCACATAATAAAATGTACTCATATTAAAAAAGGGAACAAAAAGCACATGGTTAAAATTGCTGAGCACTTAGAGAATGCTTTAAGGCCTTTTTTTGTACAATTTTGAAAATGTGCCTTAGAGTTTCATTCCATTTTGTCTAAGTCTGTGGTAATGATGATGGACTTGTGTGATTTTCTAGTTATATGAAAACACATTTCTGTCATTTTGCTTTTACATGTGTTGTAAAGGAAAAAATCAGGTAAGCAAAGTAAGAGTAGGTTCTTTTTTATTCAAAACAGCAAAATTGCATTGTCGAGTTTGTCAACAGAACAGAAACAGAAAATCTGCTTGTCTCAATTGTCTAAGATTTAGTTTGTAATAAAAATAACAATAAAACTTGAAACAAAGGAACCATAACCCATTCAGAAACTGTAAAGTAAAGAGTAGGTAGACTTTGGAACTCAATTATTGTACTATGCACTGTCCAAGTGTGAATTACCTACAGAATATGAAATTTATGTCTACTACAGAGCTAAACATGTAAACACTTAAGTGTTTATAGTACATTGAGAAAAAAGAACTTATATAAAGTATAATATTGTGTTCTACTGAAACAAGTACAATATTTCAAGAAGGAAATGCTAAATCTGAAAGGGGTTTTCCTACTCTAAATTGAATTTTCATACTGATCACCTATCAGTATGTGATCTGTGGGGGGGGGGGGGGTCAGACACCTAGACTATGTACAGATCAGCTGTTGCAGCAGCCAGAGGCTGCACGTGGAGCGATGCTCCTATACTCCTATATAGGAGTGATGCAACAGCCCTGTCCAATGTATAGTGGTGCCTCTGGAGAATTGTAGCACTGCTCCTATTACTTGAATAGGTGCTGCACTACCCATCCACTAGCAGCTTCTGGCACCCAGAAGATGCTGCAACAGCTGATGTGTGTGGGGTCCAGGTGTCGGGCCCCCACAGGCCACATACTAATGACCTATTCTGTGGCTCAGTATGAAAAGTACAAGATGTATAAATGGAATATTGTTCCAAGATGACATTCTTCCAATAAATAATATGACATTTTGTGTTTTAAGCTTTTTATTAAAGGTTGCCATATTTTTAATGATAAGCATAGACAAAGTCAGATAGACAACTTTAGAAATCAATGCATTGTGAATTAAATCCATGACACTACATTAGTGTAAACAGTTTACATGTACACATGCAACAAGCGTCAATGGTACACTCAGCATGCTACTCTAGCTAAGTTTTGTACCATGGCCACTTTAGTAGCATTTTAATAGTAAGTGTATTAGAATCTTTCCCTATGCTATTGTAGCATATAGTAGTGTATGTATTGTAGTTTTAATATACAGTACTTACTGTTAGATCTGCATTCAATGCTGTGGCTCAATACTGAAACATAGAGCATGCAAACGTTACTATTGGTGCTTACTACATATATGTTTTTTTATGAATATTCATTTGAATAAATATATTATTATTAATGTGTATCACAAGTTGAAAACCGTTTCTAAAAACAAGATAATTTTGTGGTAGGTGTTTTTGTGTGTCACCACCTAGTGGGGGATAGTAAATTACAGCCTTTCAAGGTTTTTGTTAGTATGTTGTGTGTGATATTGTGTTGTATTGGTTTCATGAAAACTTGTACTTGTTAACTAAATCAGAGATCAGTTACAGTACGTCTGGATTCATTTGATTATAATATCAGCTGATTACAATGTCGACAAAATTATATTACACAGAACTTTACAAATGTATTAATATTTATCTTCCTTTGCACAAAAAAAACAAAAAAGAAATGTTTTTATTTATTTCTAATTGTATTTCGATTGAATGCAATTTATTGTCACATAAAATATATAAGCCTTAAACTGTTTTTATCATCTTCACCTGATTTTCTTCATATAAAATTGCACCAATTTGTTTTTTGTTTGTCCTTAACACCAATTTGAATGGCATGTTTTATTTTATTATACTTCCTTCCTTGTGTGTTGTGCCAATTAAAAAAAAAAAAAAAAAAAAAAAAAATATATATATATCCTCACTATGCTCCGTTCTGTCGGCCTCACGGACACCACTCTCTCTTGGTTCTCCTCTTATCTCTCTGACCGCACTTTCTGTGTATCATTTGAGCGCTCTGTTTCTTCCCCTCTTCCCTTGCCGTTGGGGTTCCTCAGGGCTCGGTTTTAGGTCCCCTGCTCTTCTCCCTCTACACAGCCCCCATTGGCCAAACCATCACTAGATTTGGCTTCCGGTACCATCTTTATGCTGATGACACCCAATTATATACGTCATCCCGTGACATCACCTCTGCACTAATACAGAACACCAGAGACTGTCTCTCTGCTGTCTCAAATATCATGTCTTCGCTCTATCTGAAACTGAATCTCTCAAAGTCTGAATTATTGCTGTTTCTACCATCTAATAGATCTGTCCCTGATATCTCCATTGCAGTCTCCGGCCTTACCATAACTCCTAGGCAGTATGCTTGCTGCCTCGGGGTTTTGTTTGACTCAGACCTTTCCTTCACCCCCCCATATCCAATCACTCGCACGCTCATGTCAATTCTACCTCTAAAACATCTCCAGAATTCACCCTTTCCTTACCACAAATACACTAAAGACACTTATTGTGGCCCTGACTCACTCTCACCTTGACTACTGTAACTCCTTACTAATCGGTCTTCCCCTTACTAAACTCTCCCCTCTACAATCTATTCTGAATGCGGTAGCCAGGCTCATCTATCAATCCAGATGCTACAGCGATGCCTCCAGTCTGGGCCGGTCACTACATTGGCTGCCTATTCAATACAGAATACAATATAAACTTATCACCCTCATTCACAAGGCTCTTCATAATGCTGCACCTCCCTACATTTCCTCCCTCATCTCTGTCTATCGCTCAACCCGTACTCTCCGTTCACTCAATGACCTAAGACTAACAACCTCCCACGCTTGTATACAAGACTTCTCCCGATAGCTGACCTCCCTTTTGTTGTTGTTTGTCCTGTCTGCGTTCTGTGTTGTCACTTATATTAAGAAGGGACCGTCGACCAGTTGCTGGCTGTCGCCTAGAACAGATCAGGCAAGTAGCCAGGGACAGTGGGTGGTTCAGCTTAGGGTTCACTGTCTTGTTGTTTCCCTCCCCCCAGGGTTCTAATACCTTACCATGTACATGGAAGATATATCCTTTATCATGATTATTTAAGCATATAAATATTATACGCCTAATGTACTTTTTTTCCAGTAGTAATGACAATTTGTGGATTGTCCTTAAATTCATCATATGCTCTCATCCTGTGCTCTCATCAAATGCTCACATCCTATACATCCTATACATTATTGTGATGCCACTGTTGATTCCCCTGTTGTGATATTGAGCTTATACTTATCGAGCTTACATTTACCTAGTCTATAGTTACCCAGTAAGCTTGCCATTCTTTTGACACTTCTCTACTTGTCTACCTGATGATTTTTGCCATTTCCCATGTGTAAGTCAGTTGAATATTATAGGATGTTCCCTTGGTTCATCCCTTTACTGACATGAACTGAGTATGTTTTGTATAATATCATGTACAGTATGTCTACGTTGTGTAACATTTCGCTGTATGTAAATTTTATGTAGAGGCTGATAAAGGTCCGGTGGTCAGAAACATCACCATCCTTTACTCTACTTTAAGCATCTGTGGATGTTTATCATATGATCACTTTGTTGTGCAATGCACTGCAAATAAAATATTGGAGAAAATGTATTCCTTGTGAGTGTGAAGTTCCTTTCATTGTGATTTTCATTAAAAATTCTGCTGCCTTTATTATGTCTGACTTCCTTGCCTCCACCCTCTCACCTTACCTTGAGCATTGCTCTATACAGTGACCATATGAACTTGTCATGTGCCATTTCATTCAGAAACTTACAGAGGCTTACAGAGTGCTTCTGACAACTGGGAGATTGTTACCTTTTCTTCCAGACATCACACTTTAGCTGCTAGGAAACATTAAAATAAATAAATAAATATATATATATATATTTTTAAATAAATATATATATATTTTAAATTGAAACCGTCCACTATGAAGCCAGAGATTACATAGGCTGAATGTTTTCAATTTAATTTTTCAGGGGATTATAGACATAAAAGCTCATTGATTTAAATTCTTATTAATTTTCATATCAATACAACACAATATATTTCATATATCTGTAGTTAAAATATTTATCCATTTGAATTTCTAAAAAAAAGAGTGCTAACATTGAAAGGTACATTTAGATTATATATCATAGATTTTCTTTACTACTTTAATAGGTTTTCTTTCAAATTATAGATTTTATTTACTATTATTAAATAATAATATAGACTATTTACAGCAATATTGAAAATGGATCTTAATTGTCAAATAATGACTTTCTGTAACTTCTATATACAACGGAAGAAAGTTCTATAGAGGCAATAATGAAAGAAAGACTGAGAGAGAAAGAGACATTTTGTTCCATAAAGCTTTCTGAAAAAGACAGAGTTTTTATCAATATTTAATTTTATAAAGTTTTTCTCTCTCTTTTGACAAATAATTACTTGCCTTCACTTACAGATGCCAGCATTTTCAAAATATAGGAAGTAATGAAAAATATGTGTTTTTAATAGGATTTCACTTGAAACCAATAAATTGTGCTTGGGGTTTCCCCAGGTTATCCATTGTTTTGCTGTGCACGTCATTTGGAAGTAATAATATTGGCTGATATAGAGACAGATTTAATTAAAGTGAATAGTTCCAGTAACATATATCCATTTTAGCCAGCAGTTCAATTAGTTAGATAAAAATAAATGAACATTTAACCTTTCTGCTTCTGTTTCATTATTAGCTCTATAATGTTTTATGCCACAGAATCATGGCTTGTCTGCAAAAGTAAGATCATAATATGTTGAACTTTTTAAACTTGTGCTTTTTGTTTGTATCACATAAAGACGCATTCTCCATTCTTTGCCACACACTACCCATTTCTACATATTTAGTTCAGTGGGGTGTTGTGAGAACAAAATTTACAGTTTGCTATTCCCAGTAGACATCATGTCCAGTGCTACTTAATGTGATCTCCCTTCTGACTTGCTGATTGTCTCTGTGCTTTCCAGTGAATTGGAACTCAGACTCAATGCATTCTTAGGGGAACCTCATTCTGACTACCATAAGAATGCATTGAGCGTCTGATCTTCGGATCACTGAAATGCACATTGGGAATCGATAAGTCAGAACGAAGGTTACACAGGGCAGCAGTTTACCCCATACAGCAAATTTTAAGTTTTCCACTCAAAGGGTCCCACTAAACCACCAATCTAGAAATGGGACAAAAAATAGAAAGTGCTTGTTTAAGGGATGTTGCTACGATTATTTATTAAATTTTGCCCAGCAAAATTTATTGATCATATAAATGGCATTTGGTTGATGTCATAATCGCTATTGCATTGATCTAGAAATCATTTTATTCACTTGTGGACTGCTGAATGACTTAATAGGTCCAACTGGTCTGCGTAGGAATCTGCAAGGATGTATTGGAAATTGTGAAAATGCAGGAGAGGGAAACTGAGTTTACTGTCCCCAGAGGTGTAACTTGTAGATCCTGGGTTCAAAAGCACCTACCTTTGCATTTGTGCAAAATAGTAGTAAATTTTATATAGCAGAGAGAACTATGATGACCCCTTAGCGTCCATGGCCTGGTAGCACCTGCTATTGCTGCTCCCCTATAGCTATAGCCCTTACTGTCCCTGCATTCCTGCTTGCTATGTACACAGTGTTCAATGAGCAACATACAGTTTTGCTAAAAAGTTTGCTTACCCCGGCAGATTTTTTTGTTTTTTTGGCCTTTCTTCAGAGAATATGAATGATAACAAAAAACTTTTTCTCCACTCATGGTTAGTGGTTGGTTGAAGCCATTTATTGTCAAACTTCTGTGTTTTCTCTTTTTAAATCATAATGACAACCAAAAACATCAAAATGACCCTGTTCAAAAGTTCACATACCCCAGTTCTTAATATTGTGTATTGCCCCCTCTTACATCAATGACAGCTTGAAGTCTTTTGTGGTGGTTGTGGATGAGGCTCTTTATTTTCTCAGATGGTAAAACTGCCCATTCTTCTTGGCAAAAAGTCTCCAGTTCCTGTAAATTCCTAGGCTGTCTTGCATGTACTGCACGCTTGAGATCTCCCCAGATTGGCTCAATGATATTGAGGTCAGGAGACTGAGATGGCCACTCCAGAACCTTCACTTTCTTCTGCTGTAGCCAATGACAGGTCGACTTGGCCTTGTGTTTTGGATTGTTGTCATGTTGGAACGACCAAGTACATCCCATGCGCAGCTTCCTGGCTGATGAGTGCAAATTTGCCTCCAGTATTTGCTGATAACATGCTGCGTTGATCTTTCCTTCAACTTTGACCAAGTTTCCTGTGCCTTTGAAACTCACTGCCGGGGGTTAATCTCCCCCAGGATGGATGTCACCGTAAGCCTAATCAAATAGATAACCAGTTTCGAGCGCTCGGGAAGCAAGACGTACACAGGTATCGTGTATGAACAGTTTCTACTTTATTGCGTAGTTCAATACAGTTTTAAAAGCAAGCTCAGTTACATAACAGTCATGTGATCAATATACATATATGGTCTTTCCAGTTCCGTTATCAGACAAATTTGTTCAGCTACCCATCACCCCAGATGTTTCCTTTTCACCTTATCTGAATGTCCTTCTTATCATTCCTGAGAATACCAGTTCTGCTGAGAACATCAGAACTGTTGACATCTTCCCCCAGACTCCAAGTCTGTATTCTATCTATAAACTATGCAGTCTTGTCTGCAGAACATTCCACCCTCTTGTGCTTTCTGTATATAGTGCAAACTATGTTTTAACCCTTACACTCACACATCCCCACATCATCAGTGATCCACCTCCGTGCTTTACAGTAGGAATGGTGTTCCTTTCATCATAGGCCTTATTGACACCTCTCCAAATGTAACGCTTATGGTTGTGGCCAAAAAGTTTGATTTTTGTCTCATCACTCCAAATTACCTTGTTCCAGAAGTTTTGAGGCTTGTCTCTGTGCTGTTTGGCGTATTGAAGGCAAGATTCTTTGTGGCATTTGCGCAGTAATGGCTTTCTTCTGGCAACTCGACCATGCAGCCCATTTTTCTTCAAGTGCCACCTTATTGTGCATCTTGAAACAGCCACACCAATAGTTTTCAGAGAGTCCTGTATTTCAGCTGATGTTATGTGTGGGTTTTTCTTTGCATCCCGAACAATTTTCCGGGCAGTTGTGGACGAAATTTTGGTTGGTCTACCTGACCGTGGTTTGGTTTCAGGGCATGTTATCAGGCCAAAATCACCAGGGTATGTGAACTTTTGAACAGGGTCATTTTGATGTTTTTGGTTGTCATTATGATTTAAAAAGAGAAAATACCGAACTTTGACAATAAATGGTTTCAACCAACCACTAACCATGAGTGGAGAAAAAGTTTTTGTGTTATCATTCATATTCTCTGAAAAAAAGTAAAAAAAAAAACAAAAAATCTGCTGGGGTATGTAAACTTTTTAGCACAACTGTATATACAGTTCAAAAAGAGACCATATAGCTTCCACCTTCTGTCACAGTGATCTTGTGGTCGTTCAGAGCTGGATAGCCGCAAAGGCTCAGCCTTTGCGGGCTAAGATCAGCTTTATAGCACATGCTAGATGGTTGTATCACTCTGTAACTGGGGATAATATGTCATCCCCAGTTACAAAGGAAATCAATAATACAAAAATTAAGGTTATAATGTTAAAGTAATATTAAATTGCAAACCCTTGTATTTCACAACTTTATGTAAAGTAATAAAAATAAACACAAACCAAAATATAAAAAAAAAAAAGCCACTAACAGTCTAAACCACAACTTCTAGTCCCAGCCCATTGAAGCAAAAATGTCTCCTTTAGTGGTATTAGTGGTAGCTATACAAAAACAACCAAATATTTTTTATGTTTTCAGCTGATAGCATACAAAATGTGAAAAATTAGGCTCTACAGTGGGGAAAAAAGTATTTAGTCAGCCACCAATTGTAGACCTCAACTTTGAGAGCCAAAATGAGAAAACATATCTAGAAAATCACATTGTCTGATTTTTTTAAGAATTTATTTGCAAATTATGGTGGAAAATAAGTATTTGGTCACCTACAAACATGCAAGATTTCTGGCTCTCACAGACCTGTAACTTCTTCTTTAAGAGGCTCCTCTGTCCTCCACTCATTACCTGTAGTAATGGCACCTGTTTGAAATTGTTATCAGTATAAAAGACACCTGTCCACAACCTCAAACAGTCACACTCCAAACTCCACTATGGTGAAGACCAAAGAGCTGTGGAAGAACACCAGAAACAAAATTGTAGACCTGCACCAGGCTGGGAAGACTGAATCTGCAATAGGCAAGCAGCTTGGTGTGAAGAAATCAACTGTGGGAGCAATAATTAGAAAATGGAAGACATACAAGACCACTGATAATCTCCCTCCATCAGGGGCTCCACGCAAGATCTCACCCCGTGGGGTCAAAATGATCACAAGAACGGTGAGCAAAAATCCCAGAACCACACAGGGGGATCTAGTGAATGACCTGCAGAAAGCTGGGACTAACGTAACAAAGGCTACCGTCAGTAACACACTATGCCGCCAGGGACTCAGATCCTGCAGTGCCAGACGTGTCCCGCTGCTTAAGCCAGTACATATCTGGGCCCATCTGAAGTTTGCTAGAGAGCATTTGGATGTCCCAGAAGAGTATTGGGATAATGTCATATGGTCAGATGAAACCAGAGTAGAACTATTTGGTAGAAACACAACTCATCGTGTTTGGAGGAGAGTGAATGCTGAGTTGCATCCAAAGAACACCATATCTACTGTGAAGCATGGGGGTGGCAACATCATGCTTTGGGGCTGTTTCTCTGCAAAGGGACCAGGATGACTGATCCGTGTACATGAAAGAATGAATGGGCCATGTATAGGTACATCTTTCTATAGGGCCTTAAATGAATGGGCCTTATATAGGTACAGCTTTCTGTAAATGTAAACACAGCAGACAGTTGGTGGTGTAGTCAGATGGTTGCAAAACTCAAAATGCTGTTTTGTTGCTATCACCCTCCCTGCCCTCCCTTTACTACCATTGGTCCAAGGCTAACACTTACTATGCTAGTTCTTTGGAATTTACTAATCCAGACAATCAGGTTAATTTTCAATATCCATAACTGCTAGCATGCCCTGAGGCAGACCTATCACATTCCATAATCAAACTTTTCTCTGTTTGGCTCCTTCTAATTTTACTGCTATACTAATCATCAGAACCAGACTTCTTTTTTCCTTTAGTAACTCAGTGATCATCCACAGTTTTAGATTACTATGATAAAGTGAAAGTTCCTGTATAGTGAAAGTTACTGTATAGTGAAATGTAGTGTATAGTGTTTGCTTGCAACACTCCAGTGATGATGTGCCCAACTACCACATGAGACTACTGTAGCCAATCACTGGGCTCAGCATGTATGCTACATTAGTGCTGCAGCAAGACTATCACTGCAGCAGTGGTATGCTTAACTGGGAGAAACTAAACTTTAAAAAAAATAATAATAATAAAAATAATAATATTGGGATATTGTAGACCTCCTTTATCAAGCATAAAAGCAGGGACTTTTTAAAAATATTATTCATCTGTGTTTGAAGTGTGTTTGAAGCTACACTTAGTGATGAAAGCTCTAGATTCCTCAATTTTTGCTGTATATTATTGCATCTCTATCCATATAAGGAGGCTTTGCTCTCTAATTTTGGTAACATTGTGAAATTCAAATTGCAATGCATATAAGGTACATGTAAATAAATTATGAGTCCTATTTTAGCCATAGAATTTTTGTCTATAGCCATTTACATGACACTAAATAAATACTTCATTGGGGAAATACTAATTTGGTTTTCTATCATACGTTCGGACTTTCAAAGTGTTAGAATCCATTGTTAGCTACATAATTAAAAGTATTTTACACTTATTCCATTAAATGTTTGGAATCATACCCCTAGGAAAAATGTCACAATGATGAGATTATTAGTGCAATATCAATTTAAAGAAAACAGATGTTAGAGAAATAAGAGGACAGCTACTAAACTGTATCCAGCAGATGTCTCTGCCATATATTAAGTAACACCTTATTATATATATCTTTGTCAACTGATAGCAACAGATCAGAAAGGTCAATAGAAAGTCATTTACTTTGCAAAAAATGAGAATTTAGAAGCAACAGACTCATAATCTAGATTAATATACACAGATCAAACATTTAACAGCATAACTGAATGTTAGAAATACTTTTATGAATGACATTGGATGTTTACTCTTATCTCTTCTCAATCAGAAAACAAATTGCAAAAAAGTCTAATTGGCACGACAGTTTCATATTAACTGGTACACTGGTATATTCAGCAGCAATCGTCAAAGTTTATATAAAACATGGCTCGTATATAATTAGGAAAAAAAATACATCCATATTTTTCTATATGTTTTATAAATTGTATATTTCCTCATTTTGCAACTTAGTTCTTATTGCGATTACTAATATTTTGTAATCACTTCCATCTTGAGTAAATTATATTTAGGCCAAAATGAGAATTTTTTGAGGTTTGATGTTACTTCAAGTAGCTACCTACATTAGTAACATTCATTATATCCCGTCTAAATTTTTTTTTAAAAAGTCTTACTTGTGTGAACCATTTTGATATTTAGTATGCAAATTTCCGAGTTTAAATATGCTGAATTCCAAATTTGATATCAACTACCATTAGTTACCTACCAACTTTACCTTTTATTGTGCATAAACCTGCACTCTCACATGGTAGTCCAAGCAGAAAATTATTTAAGCAGAAACAGTAATAGCTATGGAGAGTAAGACTATGTTCACGTCTGTGTGAGAGGCTTCTGTTAGGAGCATCTTTTGCAGATTCCATCTAAAATTGCAGACTAAAAAGTTTGTATGCAGGACTGTTTCTTCAAGCCAAGAAAACAGAGAACATAGCAGATCTGTCATTAGACAGATCTGTTTTTACTATGGTGTAACAAAAGAATTGATATTGTAAACACTGATGTGTACTTACCCCTAGTAGTAAGAAATTCATGAAGGTCTTCAAATTGTATTCACTATAAATTTGTTTATTTTAGAAAATAGTTAATTCCACATTAAATAACAATACAGTCACATTTTTTCTTCAAACTCTGTGTTGGACTTACTGGACAATGTCAGACTGCGCAAGTACACAACTACAGTTGTTAACACCAGGTTGTCAATTTAGGTATGCATTTCTAGGAGGATCAACAGAGGAATGACACAACATTGAAAATATGCTTCAGAATATTTATGTAGAATACCATTATTTACAGATGTAGCTAACTTAAAGTTGACACAAAATGTTCTCAGCTATCAAACTGCAGCAAGTTAGTAGATTCAAATTAAAGACTGCAGAACCCAAACTAAAACAAACGTCATAAAAGCTGACAGGATTTTTAAAAGAAAAATCAAAGTGAGTGTCTACCTTTGAAGACCATTTCATATATATCTGAATACAGTAGGTGTATAATTATGTGCTGTTCCATTTAATAACATATATTTATTGGAGCTAAAGCTAGCTTTTGTCTGCAAGAGAATTTCAAATGACCTGCACTCAACCATACTGGTAAATAATAAAGATTTAGCTGTCTGCAGGTACCATTAGACTGAGCTTGCTGCATACAGACTTGTACAGTTCCCATTGAACTCATTAATAAATGCATAAGCACTAATTTCCCCCCTCCTGATAGCTGTGGGCAGTCAGGTATTATAAGTTAACTGTATGCTTACTGTATTTAGAAGTAAGCAGGGAATTTAAAAGGACCAGGAAACTAATAATAATAGCAATAAAGATATATTATCAACTTAAAGAGGACTTTTTACCATGTCCAACAACTTCAACTCTTTGCATTCTTTAATAGACACCACTCCACTGATTTCAGCGCAGTTGGAATTTTGTCTCTAGCCCCTACCATTCCTGAGTGACCAGTGCAGTTATTTTCTGGTAGCAGTTTTTGACTGTCTTCTACAGCCTAGGACAACCCATCTGAGAATCGAGAGCCTGGAGTTAGTGGAGGTGGTCAAAGGTCCTCTTTATGAGTAAAGTAAGACTTACTGCAATCTTTAGTTATGTTAAATGTAGACATTTACTTAAACAGCCTCTTTCATTTAACTCATTTTTAGCTGTTAAATCTAAAATTCCTGTGTACCTTTGACGTACCTGTTTATTACATTTAACTGAAAATCTCTGTAATGTAGTCTGGTTATAACACCTGATTGGGGAAATTTTGGCATTTTTACCTTATTAACATATAAGTGTTTGCCTCCTTAAATATTATATACATCCTTAAATACTCCCTTAAATATTCTAATGTATTTATTTGAAAAATCCTTATCCCTTAAATGTGTAATGCTGATCACATTACTTTTTTGCTCATGAAACAGAAGGAAATAATAGAATATTTATTCCCAATATAATATAATATAAAAACAATTTACAACTCATGTTGTATTCAGCATGTTGATCATTACAATACATCCAACAGAATACTAGTGTGCATTGCTATGGGATGTGATTTGTCTCAGGTCTGTGATGCTCTTTGAAGAAAATATATTCACATTCAAAGCCTTACCTAAATAATTAAAAAAACTGAAAAAAAAAACCCACAAAAACAAAAAAGTCTGGAACTCACAAGTCACTACATCTAACTACTGTTGACATCTAGTCCGCAATGGACAACTGTCTATATAATCAAACTCATATTTCTATACTGTTTATAAATTTATAAACCTTTTGTTCACAATATATGCAGTACAATATATATATGTATAAAATTTTTTTTTAGATTAAATTAGTAATAATGATATACATATCATCTTTCACATTAGAGCAATGGTTTCTATTTATAAAAGCTCCAGGAAAGGAAAAATCCTTTATGATCGTTCAACATGCTAAGTACAGCATGAGTTATAAATTGTTTTTATATTTTATTATATTGGGTGAAAAAAACAGATGCCTGATGGTAAAAACTGGTTAACAATAGGATTGTCAATTTTATTATAACAGAACCCACCCATTGTTTCCTATCAAGTATTTGTTTTTTGTTTTTGTTTTTTTTGTTTTGTGTTGTTTTGTTTTTAGAGCATTATACTGCTCAGCAAGTAAAAAAGGTCATATTGAGCTAGTCTTGGTCGAATGTTGTATGCCCTTTCAGTCTTAAGCTCATTCACTGTCCTTAGTGATACTGAAAGGTGAGGTGTTATTAAACTTGAATATATTATCATTTAAATCCCAGTGAAAGATATATGAATAGTGTATAGCTATTATTACAGTTATCATACACATTGCCAGTGGTGTTTAGTCCACTTAAGTAGACTTAAATGCTATATGAAGCTAGGAATAACACACACCTAGTCTATGGCAAAGATTTTCTATTGCTGTTACAACTAGAAACTGGCATAAACGCAATGTGGCACATCTGGCGCAATGTGGCACATATTTGGCATATTTTAATGTATCTAGTTTGAATTAAAAATTTTCGGCATGGTAGGCATATGGGTGTGGATTCTCAGGAAAATGAGAGGGGCCTTAAATGTGCCCTGATGTGGCAAAAATACGCTAAAATGCTGTTGAAAAATTCTGTCTCAAAAAAGCTACTTAAAATGTGTCATCAATTTAGAGCAGACAGTGTAAAGATATGCCAGATTTATCATCCAGCATCAGCCTCTGTTATAAATCTGGCATATTTTCAGACTGCCTGTCTAAGTTTGCTAAAGTTTGCACTGTCTCACTACTAGCAAATCCAAGACTTTATATTTTCTTTTAGCTACCTGTTTTCTTTATGATGATTTTGTGAGATAGGACATGGGGAAATTGGTCATCACTTGGCATATAAAATGAATTACTTATTACTTATTTCTCAGTTTTATTTACAATATAAATCTTAGAAATATTTTCTATAGCATATTCTATAAATGTCTGACAGATACAGGTCTGACCTCTGGATGTGATTTTTGGATATGCCATAAATGTTTGTCATGGGAGTACTCATTTAAGGGGGTAAATTTGGAGATTATTTTTGTGAACTTTCTAGCTCTATCATGACTTTAAAGAAAGACTACTTAAAGTTTCATATAAACATGATTTTTTTAAAGTTTTATTTAAAAAAAAATGACTTGCCAATAAAATTCAATAATTTATTGAAAAGAATTAAAATATTTATTGATATTCTTTAATAATTGAAACATGTAATTAAAGGAAAACTGCTTTCATTGGCTGTTTCATTTTTAGATTTTATATTATGTTATATGAATCCTATGATTTACTAGTATTTGCGCAGGTGGTAGCTTCACTGAAACATCTATGATCAAAATAAATATATAAATCTAGTCTTATACAAAAGAAGCCATAAAGTATTACATTTTAAATCATGTTAATTGAAACAATTTAAATAATTGAATGGAGTTTAAGACTTACAATATTATGTAAAAGTGACGATTCTAATATCTTAAACTAAAAATCATTTGCAATACCGCAAAGTGAACTTAATTGGCCTCTCCTGACAAAGTCTACAGTACATGCTATGATATATACAAATCTTACAGAAAATATTACAGAAATATAACTGTAACAAGCTGTACAATATTACAACTCCCAAAAGTAAAATGCAATTTCCTGTGTTCCGTTAACTAACAATATCTACAAATCAGTTCTAGTTTCACCTTTCACTGTCTACCGTATGTGTCTAACAACTTATATATATATATATATATATATATATATATATATATATATATATAGTTAGGTCCGTATATATTTGGACAGTAACCCAAATTTTGATTTTTTTTTTTATACCTGTTTACTGAAACATATTCAAATTATAGTTATATAATGGACATGGACATAAATTCCAGACTTTTGGCTTTCATTTGAGGGTATCCACATTAAAATTTGATGAAGGGTTTAGGAGTTTCAGCTCCTTAACAAGTGCCACCCTGTTTTTAAAGGGACCAAAAGTAATTGGACAATTGACTCAAAGGCTGCTTCATGGGCAGATGTGGGCAATTCCTTTGTTATGTCATTCTCAATTAAGCAAATAAAAGGCCTGGAGTTGATTTGAGGTGCGGTGCTTCCATTTGGAAGATTTTGCTGTGAAGAAAACATGTGGTGAAAGGAGCTCTCCATGTAGGTGAAGCAACCCATCCTTAAGCTGTGAAAACAGAAAAAAAAACCATCTGAGAAATTGCTACAATGTTAGGAGTGGCAAAATCTACAGTTTGGTACATCCTGAGAAAGAAAGAAAGCACTGGTGAACTCATCAATGCAAAAAGACCTGATCGCCCACGGAAGACAACAGTGGTGGATGATCGCAGAATAATTTCCATGGTGAAGAGGAATCACTTCACACCAGCAAACCAAGTGAACAACACTCTCCAGGATGTAGGCGTATCAATATCAAAATCTACCATAAAGAGAAGACAGCATGAAAGTAATGTACATGACAGCATGTAAATACAGAGGGTTCACTACATGGTGCAAGCCTCTCATAAGCCTCAAGAATAAAAAAGCTATATTGGACTTTGCTAAAAAAAAAACATCTAAAAAAGCCAGCACAGTTCTGGAAGAATAATCTTTGGACACATGAAACCAAGTTCAACCTCTACCAGAATGATGGAAAGAAAAAAGTATGTCGAGGTGTGGTACAGCTTATGATCCAAAGCATGCCACATCATCTGTAAAACATGGCAGAGGCAGTGTAATGGCTTGGGCATACATGGCTGCCAGTGGCACTGGGTCACTGTTTATTGATGATGTGACACAGGACAGAAGCTGCTGGAGGAATTCTGAGGTATTGAAAGACATACTGTGTGCTCTAATCCAGGAAAATGCAGCCAAAATGATTGGTCAGTATTTCATAATACAGTACAGATGTACAATGACCCAAAACATAAAGCCAAAGCAACCCAGGAGTTTATTAAAGCAAAGAAGTAGAATATTCTTGAATGGCCAAGTCAGTCACCTGATCTCAACCCAATTGAGCATGCATTTCACTTGTTAAAGACTAAACTTCAGACAGAAAGGCCGGCAAACAAACTTCAACTGAAAACCGCCACAGAAAAGGCCTGTCAGAGCAACAGAAAGCAGGAAACACAGCGTCTGGTAATGTCCATGAGTTCAAGACTTCAGGCAGTCATTGCCAACAAAGGGTTTTCAACATTTTATTTACAATTATTTAATTTATACAGAATCAGCCTTGGGGGATTAATCTTAGATATGGATTCCATTTGTGGCTGATTGATATCACACCTTTTATCCCCCAGACCCTTGCAGACTTAATATCTGCAGACAAATACATATCCCTTCCCTGCATACAAGTGTAAACCTTGTTAAATCAGCAGGGGAGATCCTGGAGTGATGTATATTCTAACTTTTCTAGTAGACGTGATGACTCCAGAAGAACTTAAAAGGAAATAGAGTGAAGTGATGATATTTTCCAAGGGGAGCATCCTACAGTCAGACTGATAAATTCCTTGGGTGCACAAGACTTGAACGGACGCATTAAGTACCAAACACGGCACTGCTGGGAGTCGGAAAAAGGTCCAGACACTTCAATCCCTACCCAAGGGATCTGGGGGTCAATCTTGGTGTCTACGCAATAGAAACATCGCCTCATACCCCGTCATACCCCTCACCTGATACTACGGTCAGCCGGAGTGGAGTTATTGTTGTATGTAGTTCTCTGATCCTGGGAGAGGTATGAGGACTCACATGTCCTGTTGCTGACTTAAGGAAGTGACCTGGGGCTAACAGTGGAGGTCTTAGTGAACCAGACTGCAGATTCGTTTGGTATTCGTTTTCTCTTTTAATCCCATTTTATTTTTCTGTACTGTATTCCTTGTTTTTACCTGTATTTGCTTGACCATCCACTGATGGATATTCTGTATACTTTAGTGGATAGTACCGACCCATTCGGGTTAATAAATATATAAAATTTATAAAGCTCGTTTCATGTTATCCTACGAACCCGGGTACTCATGGGTGGTGAGTGGAAGGTAAGAGGGGTGACTGCAGGTAGGCCAAGCAGCTTACTTCACAGAACCTCTGAAATTAAGGGATTATGTTTAAAAAAATGCTTTAGTTCATCACATTTTTATGCAGTCTTTTTGTTCAAACCACTGAATTAAAGCTGAAAGTCTGAACTTCAACTGCATCTTAACTGTTTTTTTTCAAAATTCATTGTGGTAATGAACAGAACCAAAATTAGAAAAATATTGTCTCTGTCCAAATATTTATGGACCTAACTGTATATATATATGCTACATAAAGACTAATATGTAAACAGTAATACAGTTTTATAAATGGAGAAGGAAACTATTTTTTCACTGCCTCTTCAAACTGTCACTCTTTGCATCATTGCCACTCCACTGATATTGACACAGTTTGAATTTCTTCTCTAGCCCTACTGTTCCTGAGCAATTGGTGCTGTTAGTTTCAGCACCTAGTATGCTAGTATGCTAATTAAGCTCTCTAGTGTCAAGTGGATGATCCTGGGCTGGAGTAGATAGATAAAGACTGCACACATAACAATAGAGAGCATAACTATGCTGAAATTAGCAGCAACGATTGAACTGCTCCAGAATCAGTGGAGTGGCATATTCTGAATCATGCAAAGAATTAGAGGTGGTGAAAGTGGTAAAAGGTCCTCTTTAACCCCTTCCTAACATCAGCCATAATAGTACGAGTCTTTAAAGACATGCCAGCCTCAATAGCTATGTAGCAAAAGTCCCTTGGGCTGCAATATAGTTGTATTGCAGTCTATGTGACATGCAATGAAATGGTTGAAAGTCCCCTGGAGGGGCTAATAAAATAGTTGAAAAAAAAATAAAACATTTTAAAAGTATAACCCCCCCAAAAAAACTAAAAATTCAAATCACCCTCCTTTCTCTGCATTTGAAACAAAAAGAAATAAACAAAAATAAAAATAAACAAATTATATATCCCTGTTTCCAAAAATACCCACTCTACAAACATATAAAAAGATTTTTACCATACAGAGAACAAAAAAAGACTCCTTATGCATCCCCATACCCGGAAATATAAAAAAGTTATGGGTGTCAGAATATGACAACTCCAAGAAATTATTTATTTTTTTTGCAAAGTTTTGTATTTTTTTAAGAGGTTTAAATGTAAAAAAAACTATATGGATTTTGTACTTCCCAAATCATACCAACACATACAGTCATGGCCAAAAGTTTTGAGAATGATACAAATATTAATTTTTACAAAGTCTACTGCTTCAGTTTTTCTAATGGCAATTTGCATATACTCCAGAATGTTATAAAGAGTAATCAGCTTAACAGCAATTACTTGCAAAGTCAATATTTGCCTAGAAAATGAACTATATCCCCCAAAACACATTTCAACATCATTGCAGCCCTGCCTTAAAAGGACCACCTAACATCGTTTCAGTGATTGCTTCATTAACACAGGTGTGGGTGTTGATGAGGACAGGGCTGGAGATCAATCTGTCATGATTAAGTAAGAATGACACCACTGGACACTTTAAAAGGAGGCTGGTGCTTGCCATCATTGTTTCTCTTCTGTTAACCATGGTTATCTCTAAAGAAACACGTGCAGTCATCATTGCACTGCACAAAAATGGCCTAACTGGGAAGAGTATTGCAGCTAGAAAGATTGCACCTCAGTCAACAATCTATCGCATCATCAAGAACTTCAAGGAGAGAGGTTCCATTGGTGCCAAAAAGGCTCCAGGGCGCCCAAGAAAGACCAGCAAGCGGCAGGACGGTCTCTTAAAAGTGTTTCAGCTGCGGGATCGGGCTACCAGCAGTGCAGAGCTTGCTGAGGAATGGCAGCAGGCAGGTGTGAGTGCATCTGCACGCACTGTGAGGCGGAGACTCTTGGAGCAAGGCCTGGTCTCAAGGAGGGCAGCAAAGAAGCCACTTCTCTCCAGAAAAAACATCAGGGACAGACTGATATTCTGCAAAAGGTACAGGGAGTGGACTGCTGAGGACTGGGGTAAAGTCATTTTCTCTGATGAATCCCCTTTTCGATTGTTTGGAACATCTGGAAAACAGCTTATTCGGAGAAGAAGAGGTGAGCGCTACCACCAGTCTTGTCTCATGCCAACTGTAAAGCATCCTGAAACCATTCATGTGTGGGGTTGCTTCTCAGCCAAGGGAATTGGCTCTCTCACAGTCTTGCCTAAAAACACAGCCATGAATAAAGAACGGTACCAGAATGTCCTCCAAGAGCAACTTCTCCCAACCGTCCAAGAGCAGTTTGGCGCTCAACAATGCCTTTTCCAGCATGATGGAGCACCTTGCCATAAAGCAAAGGTGATAACTAAATGGCTCAGGGAACAAAACATAGAGATTTTGGATCCATGGCCTGGAAACTCCCCAGATCTTAATCCCATTGAGAACTTGTGGTCAATCATCAAGAGACGGGTGGACAAACAAAAACCAACAAATTCAGACAAAATGAAAGCATTGATTCTGCAAGAATGGACTGCTATCAGTCAGGATTTGGTCCAGAAGTTGATTGAGAGCATGCCAGGGAGAATTGCAGAGGTCCTGAAGAAGAAGGGTCAACACTGCAAATATTGACTTGCTGCATTAACTCATTCTAACTGTCAATATAAGCTTCTGTTACTCTAATATGAATGCAATTATATTTCTGTATGTGATAAAAACATCTGACAAACACACATAAAAACCAGAGGGCAGCAGATCATGTGAAAATATAATATTTGTGTCATTCTCAAAACTTTTGGCCATGACTGTAGAATACAGATAATATGTCATTTTGGCTGCACAGTGAATGCTGTAAAAGCAAAACCCTATGAGGTCTGGAAGGCGGGGAGTCAAAAATGAAAATCAAAAAAAAGCCTGCAGAGGGGAAGTGGTTAAATAAGATATAATGCAAATACAGTTTTCTTATATTCACATGTTTCATTTATGAAAATTTGTTTTATAATTGGAGGTACACTTTAAAGAAATGTTTGCATTTAGAATGACAGCATTCTCTGTAACATTGAATATTGTTAAATTTCTAAAATGTGGTTGCAGTCAAAGGAAGTTATAATTTGTTTCTCAATAAAATATATCTATTTGTTTTTTCAGTGGAACAATTTCATCAAGCTGAACCTTATGTGTGTTGATAGATACAAAGAACCAGATGGAATGGTACAGCAATATGGGATTTCAAATAATTGATGTGGAAGCTGTTTGACTCATTCAGCATTATCATTCACTGATAGGATGTCTGATTTCAAATAATGTTCATGCAAGTAAGAAGATATTGCTTACGATAGTGTCTTGAAATTAAAACAGTTTTGAAATGTTTTCTTCTGTCCGGATTGCTGATAACAGGTACATTAATTAAAATAATTAAGACTTAAAGCCATCCAGGTTGTAAATCAACTTGGTTTAATTAATTATTTATTTAAAAAGTTCTGGTAAAAACCTTTTCAGGTATAACATTGACCTTTACATTGGCATTTCATGTAATGTCCCAAATCTCAGGAAAGCCTCGTAGAGTTATTCCAGCTCTGGTTAGATATAAATGTAGTAGGCATTTCTTTGTTAGCTGGAACTAAACAAGTCTCAGCATTGTAATCCTTTTATAAGCTTGGGGAAAAGAGGGTCATACATAAATAGTCACTGATTATTTCAGGAATAATTTACAAGGAAAGTATATTACTGTTTATTATTTTTAGGTATAGGTACACATATAACACATACATGTATTATAAATATCAGTGTCTATAAGACTCAGTGTAAATAGTATTAGTATTAGATGTTTAAATATAATTTGAATTTCACTTGCACAACAAGATGCAGTTTATTAAAGGGACCTAAATTTAAATAGATTTTCAGGGATTTTCGGGATTACAATATTGATAGCCAATCATTGGGATAAGTATCAGAAATTCTTTGTATACTATAAGAGGTTATTATATAGTTAGTAATAGTACTAGTAGTGGGTATTTGCAGCTACTGTATGCCCATTTCAAGTGAATGATGTGCAGGTGGATCTGATGTATTTGGACCCTCTCCATATGCTATTGTTGCTTTTTGCAGTAATGTTTTGATCATATTCAGCCAAAACACACAAGGATAAGCTTTTTTTATGTGTTTTTCTTTATGAAAATGCAGCTGCATATACTATCTAGTTTATTTAAAGAATAAAACCAGCAAGAATAAATCCTCAAACATTGATGTTGCATAAATATTATAAGACTTATATAATGCATTTAATAAATATTATTTAAAGAATGTGCCATATTAACAACAGTTGGAAACCAAATTGTAACTGTGGGGTTATTGGTACCCATAGTCGAGGCTCAATGTTTTTTTTTTTTTTTCTTATATTGGCTATTGTAATTCTTGTCACTATATTTGTTTGGTTATTTCTTATTATTATTACATTGTAAGGTCTTTTTATATATTTGTATGTGAATATGTTCAAGTATTTTTAGAGTTACTAGTATTACCCTCCCCTTGTGGGAGTTTCCCTAAAATCATGGATTATATATAAATGCTATAAGATTCATAGAATGTACATAGGCTTGAAAAAGGCAGTTGTCCATTGCCGAAACGCGTTGCCTTAATTTTTATTTTTATAATTTTTTAGTAAATTATAATTTTTATATTACGGTAGCGCTTGTTTATAGTACTTTTTTTTTAAATTATTTTTTCTGGGTTGAGCAGAGATGATAATTCATAGCTGTGACAACAATCTGATATCATTGATATCCATCCATAATATCAAATTAGTAAATTAAAATCTAAATTCAGGAAATAAAGAAATACATTTATTACCCATTTTGTCCTCAAATTTTGAATTACCTGTATAGTTGTTCTGTAGATTTTCTCACCTTCCCCATGGAGGTTGCCCCAGTCCATTTACAGTGCTTTACAAAGCTTCCAGAACATACTACATGTAAATGAGTTTCTGACATGCAATAAATAGTCATTGACTGCTCCTACCAATTCTGCCCCACAAACTGGTCATTCTGGAAAACTGTCTCAATTAAAATCTGGGTCATAACTTTAACATTTAATTCAAAAGCATGTCACCAATATTTATATGCAGTAAATCAGAATGTATAATTGTATAAAACGTAAACCCAACAAAATCTCATTAATTTCTATGTAATTGCAAATATAACGTATTAAGTGGTAATGATTACTGACTGGAAGTTTATAAGTAATAATCATAAATTTATGTAATTAATGTCAATGGCAGTTTCAATTGAATTCTAATGGTTTTAAGGAATGAAAAAAGGCTGTGGTAAATTTTACAGCAACATGATGCATACTAAATGTTCATTTCTTTCATTTTGTATTGTTCTGAAGTTATAATTGGACATCTGAAATATAAAATGAGCAAGTTCATCCTAAGTGGTTGTTTATTGATCTGATTTGTCAAAAAAATACGTATAAAAATACACCATGATAAAGATTATGGCTGAATTTACACCAAATAGTAGCACATGAAGTGCATGTGTGTCAATAATGCAAGCCTGTTATTACTCTGTGCTGCAATAGAGGGTTTGCCATGTACATTAGCCATTAAGCAGATCATTGTAGTGCAGCACATAATATAGTTTTTAAGCTACTTGTTGCTTTATAGTATATTCAGATTAAAAATATACTAAAAACTCTCACTGAAAAAGTTACAAAATTATGCAGGAATGAGGATTGATAAAAGCAGTTGCTATAAATTAAAAAGTCACTGAATCGAAACTGAATTTGTCCACCAATGGATTCAGACTTACATAACAATAGAATTAGCAACCGAAATACTGTGACTTTATTAATAAACAAATCATTCATTAACGGCAGGCCTTACAGATAAAGAAATAAATGTGGATTTTATATACTCTAAAATGACACTCATAAACATTATTAGCATACAATTACCATGTACAGTATTGGTGTTTAAAGTGTAACTCCAGTTAGAAACAACTTTTCATACATGAATAGTGCATTATAATATAATAAACTTTGCAATATATCTTATTAAGGATATCCGTTTCTTTCATTTATTAAGCTGATTTCCTGAACTTTTCTTCAATCTGACTGCTTGCTGACATTAAATTCATCTCCATATTTAGCCTAACACATAGAGGTCTATGGAGAAGGGAGGGTTTGAGTAGGATCCTCCTGCTGGCAAGTTAATTGATTTATTGCCTCATACTGTGCACTCTTATCCTCTTATCTACAAACATAGCAGTGTTAAAAATGTACATAGTAGCAGAGTGTAGGAGCAGCAATTATTTGAATGACTTTTCTATACCCCTCCCCTCTTCATAGCCTAATATGTAGAAAGTAACTCTGCCTGAAAAGTAAACACTACATATTTTTTTAATAAGATATATTAAAAACCTTCATATTTTAACCTGCACTATTATGAAAAAAATGTTTATAACTGGAGGTACTCTTTAGTGCGCAATAACAAACAAAACACACAGAATTAGAAAAGGTACATCAGAATACAAAATAACACATATACAAAGACAATGTTTCAGAAATATTTAAATAAATAAAAAAGATTGATATATTCACAAGACATAATAATTATGCCCTTCATTAAAAAAAGCCCCAACAGTAGGTGACACTGACACTTCTTTTGCCATTGAACTGCTCTCCTTTGCAGTGTCTGCCAGGTACTGCCTCTGGCCCCTTTGGTATAACTTCTCACAAAACTATATTTCATTTAGAGGAGCATATCCAGCCAAGAGGACAGAAAAGGGAGAATACATCTGTATATGTCTCCTTCAGTGCAGCTGATTTTTATCTACCTTGAAGTCCTTTAACTCATTTACATTGCAGAATTTCACAAGTAGAACATAATAAATTGCTTAGCCATTCCTCCCTTAGTAAGCTTACCAACATCTGATCGATTGTCACATCATAGCAATCTATCCGACTTTATCAATACAAATGGACTGTAAAAATAGCCCATTCTTCATTTCTCCAATGTGAAAATACTTGCTCTGGAATATAATTTATTAGTGCTCCAAATTGATACACACTTCTATAGAAATCAGAAACAATAATATGCAGTATAACAGCAATATACATGCAAATGACATCTTTTTAATGAGAAATCATTTGATATGTCTTTGTACAGTATATGAAAAGCAAATGTCATTGCCCCTAACTCCAGAAAAAGCCCAGCACTGCAGGTTTTTTCTCTGTGTTCAGCTAAAATAAGTCTAGTTATTCTTAGCCTTAAGTATGGGAAAAAGATGTTTTTGAGATTGTACTGATTGTGTAGGTTGACCCATGCAACACTATTTTTATCTTTTTTTTAGTGAGCTAAAATATATTCTAGTGAATGTGCTTGTAAAATAACTGCAGTGAATGGGGTCATATTCCTTCTTTTATGCCAAGGCATTTGTTTTTAAATTTTCATGCAAGAAGTACACTTACAATAACTGCTACATTGTACTTTTCTCAGCATCTCATTATAAAGTGCTGAAGTCGATGCAGTAACAAACTCCAAGTATGTAATAAAACAGCATACAAATGTGAATTATAGTTCTTGGTTTGTAAAGTACAGTTACTGAAAACAAAAGTAAAACCATTAGTCAAGTGTATTGGAAGCAATTTTATCTGAGTTCATATTAGATTTGTAAATCAGACTTTAAAATATGGTTCACCTAATGTTGCAAACATTGCTAAATGAACACTTTTTAATGGAAAAAATCCCATACATTTTGTATTTTTGGGAGTGTAGGTTCACATACTAGGAGGATAGCTCATGAACAAATTAAGAATGTTTCATTTGCTGCTACTATATGCTGTTTCTGGAATATTTTACACATTAATGATCTGACCTACAGTATGCTGTGGTTGAGTGTTTTTCAGCTATGTTATCCAAGTATATTGCTATTTTTAATGCAGATATTTTATAGTTTCTCGTAGTTTCATACTTTTAGGGAGCTGGAAATTTTAATCTACAGGCGTGTAGCTATAGGAGGTGTAGAAAAAGCAGTCAAATCCAGGCTACACTGCACTGGGCTTTTCTTTTCAGTTCTATAGAGATGAATAGAGTAGCAGTGCCTGCATAACCAATACATCATTCAGCTGAGGATACAAGGCACCAGCTAGGAGTCATTCTAATGATAGGTGACATTCCCACAGGTTGGACCCTTACCAATGTATAGGATATTTCCTATTCCTATGGCTGGGACAGCCATATTGAAGATACACACTTCCTGTAGACTTTCTGTATAGACAGTAGAGCAGGATGTGTGTGTTTATTGGTATATGAAATAAATGTGAACTGACAGAAAAATGTCAAAGATTATTACAGTCTCAAGAACTTGATAAATTACAGACCTTCTACATAGACCAGGGAGTGACAGGGGAGACACATATAGAGCCTTGTATCTATGTGTATAGTGCTGCTATCCTTCCTTATATGTTTCTCCAGAGGTACAACTGAGATTTGATGACCTACTCTCTAATGATAATAAGATTATTCTCACCCTATAGCTGTATGTACATAAAGATGAAAAGTGAGATTTGAAAATAGGAAAAATTAGTGTCAGCCTGTTGTGCTTGCTCTAGTGGACAGTATGAAAACTGGAAACTTAACTGATTATTAGGATGATTATGTCAAAATTAAAAAACACCAAAAACTGATATTCAATTTATATTATTGCAAGTTTAGGACACTTAAACTTCCCTTGTAACAGTTGCTGCAGTATATATAATAAATATATAGTAAGTACTGTATATCCACATTTACCTGCCCTCCAGCTTAGTTAGGGAATGCAATTTCTCATGAAGCCAATTAATATAATATCATAACATGTCAACAAAATCTCTGTAAGCCTGCAATTCATGATCCCCTCCCTCACAGGGAGAACACACATAGGCACAAATAGGATAGTCAGCACCTTTGTGTTAACTTATCACAAAATAATGTTAGAGGGTGGGTTCACACTTGCGCTTGAGTCCGTCCGTTGTCAATCCGAATGAAAATCTCGGGAAACTGGACAGGCACCGGATAGCAACAGGTTAGCGACGCAATGCTTAAAAACCCATTCCTTTGAATGGGTTTTTAAAGCAATGTGAGGGTGTCCGATTGCACACTCTGCGCCGCAAAACCATTTTTTTTGGCGGACACAAAGTCCTGCATGTCCGACTTTGTTTCCGACAAAAAAACTTTGTCTTAAAAAAATCAGACAATGTGATTTTCTAGATATGTTTTCTCATTTTGTCTCTCATAGTTTAGGTCTACCTATGATGTCAATTCCAGGACTCTCTCATCTTTTTAAGTGGGAGAACTTGCACAATTGGCTGACTAAATACTTTTTTTCCCCATATATATATATATATATATATATATATACACAGAAATGCTTAAGCAATGAATGTTTTGTTCAGATTACACTCTTTCACACTGTATATGGTCAATCACCCATGAAAACCCATCAAAACCCATGAAATTACAAAATGTTTTTTAAGATTAGCACAGGCTATACTGAATATTGGGTAAACACACCAAAAAAAAAGTTGAAATAAGGGAGATTCTTTTTTTATGCTAGTGGAGGCTGCTCTACTGTGTGTATGTAAATATGTATGCGCACTTGTGCATACAGAGAAATGCTTAAGCAATGAATATTTTGCTCAGATTAACAACAATGCTCCTTTACACTCTGTTTGGTCAGTCACCAGAGTGGAAAAAAAAATCCCATGAAATTACAAAATGTTTTTTTTTTTAAGATTAGCGCAGGCTAGACTGTATAGTGGGTGAATAACAAGAAACCGCTTGTATATAACAGGAGTTATTTTCTTATCAGGCAAAATCAGCAGCGCTTTGCTAATGCAGAAGTATGTATTTAATGAAAAAAATGTTAACTCTTGACCAGAAAAGTACTTAACAAAAATGTTTCACTAACAGGAATATCTTGTTGGTAAAAAAGTATTTTTAAAGAATTTGTATAGTGATAGAATTGCTTTATTGCACAAGTGTCTGACAAAATTAGATTATGCAATGAAATGGTTATCTGTTTGTGTAAGTAGCAGATTGACATAGTCACTATGTCTATGAACTTCTCTAGTGAATTATATCACTAATTTTCCCTGTGTAATTGCTTGATTCTCTAAGTTCTCCCAGTCCTCTAACTATTGCTTGGAATTCCACAGATCTATTTGCATTTCAGCCATTTGCAGCAACTAAATGCTGAGAACAAATACACTCCATATGACATCCGCACTGTGAGATCCACCTACCACTGTCTATTGGCAGTGTCTGTCAGATGTTGCTACAATGTAGTAGACAGTGTCTGAATCATTGCAAATGTGTATACTCTTTATTTCCTAGTCAAACATGTGGTGACGGCCATTTTTTCTCACCAAAGCAAATCGCCATTTGTTTGGTTTTCTTAAAAACAAAACAATTTGGAATAATTTGGTCGTATCTGGTTTGCTACAACTCGCCCATCTCTAGGCATCATGAAGCTACTCTAATAGAAAAATAAAAATGTTATGGCATTGATAAGCATTAGAATGGAAAAAACATTGCTAAAAATACAAATTATTTTTAAGAGTTTCTATTGTGAAAAGTACTTAAACTAGATGCAGCCATCTTCAACTTGAATGTGATTACTTGCTTCCCTGTGATATTTCACAACCAAAGTAATTGGAAGCAATAGAAAAAGTGAGTTAAAGTGATTAGCAAATGTTTACTTACCATGTTAAACGTCATTATTAAACTTGGCTACATCTGTATATAAATTATTGTCATAATCATAATATAACATAGAATACCCTGTCACATGATGATTTGATGTGTTTTACAGTCCCAGAAAAGTTAATAGGATTTTATTTAATCTCATTCCCACACTGCAGGAAAAAAAATAGTACAGAAATTGAGTGTTTTTTAAAAATTAATGCATTCATTTTACCTACAAAAAACAGTGTTTTCCCCATAGACTTGTATGGGGAGGAGCAGTGGCGTAAATACCAGGGTAGCAGCGATAGCAGCTGCCACAGGGCCTGGGACATTAGGGGGCCTGGCGGGCCCCTGATTTTTTTTTTTTAATAGGACGTTACCTGCTGGAGTAACCCCAGCAGGTAAAGGGCCCTATTTACTTACCGATCCACGCTCCTGCTCGCGGCTGCATGCGCTTCCCCTTCTGCAGAAGCGGAGATGACTGTGAGCAGGAGCGGGAATCGGTAAGCAAGGACACGGGCCTGCAAACTCCTCAAACACTGCTATCATTATACTCTGGGGTCTTTTCAGACCCCAGAGTATAATTATTGGAGGCCCAGGGGAGGTGAGGGAACATAAAAAACAATGTTACGTACCTCTCCTGCGCTCTGGCAGTCCTTGGGCCTGTTTGGTGACATCCCAGACGTCACGTGGGCCAGGTTGGCATCATTATGCATTGCAATGCCGGCCTGAGTCACGTGACGTCTCCTCCAACATTGAAGATTGCTGAAAGTAGACAGGAGTATGGTGGAGCCAGGGAGAGGTAAGTAACATTGTTTTTTATGTTCCCTCACCTCCCCTGGGTCTCCGATCATTATACTCTGGGGTCTGAAAAGACTCCAAAGTATAATAATTGTTTATAGGTGGTCCACAATGGGGCATAATACTGTGTGAAGGGGCCACTATGGGGCATAATTAGAGATGAGCGAATCGATTCTGCAGAAGTGGAATTCGATCCGAATTTCAGGAAATCTTCAATTCACCAATATTCCGGATTTCCTGTTGCTTCGCGGTAACGAATATTTAGTAAGGACATTTGTGACTTCCGGGGGTCACTTGATGTTCTCTAGTGATGTGATTGGGTAGGCGTGTCTTTGCTTGTTAGCAGATCCTTCCACATGATTAAAACTTGTCCGTGCTGGGAGAGAGAGAGAGAGAGAGAGAGAGAGAGAGAGAGAGAGACATGAACGTGGCATCCAGGGGCTTCCACCATTTTGCCGCCCACCCACCCACCCCAGCTCTCTGAAGACCGGAAATAGCTATTTATTCGCCGTGAAGTAATTTGGATCGAAGCAAATTTTTTGGGAACTTCAAATAGAACTGCCGAATCGAACTTTGGAGAAATTCGCTCATCTCTAGGCATAATACTGTGTGAAGGGGCCACAATGGGGCATAATACTGTGTGCAGGGGCCACTATGGGGCATAATACTGTGTGCAGGGTCCACTATGGCGCATAATAGTGTGTTGAGGGGCCACTATGGCACATAATAGTGTGTGCAGGGGCCACTATGGGGCATAATAGTGTGTGCAGGGGCCACTATGGGGCATAATAATGTGTGCAGGGGCCATTATGGGGCATAATAGTGTGTGCAGGGGCCACTATGGGGCATAATAGTGTGTGCAGGGGCCACTATGGCGCATAATAGTTTGTGCAGGAATGTGAGGAAAGCGGATTGTGCGGGGGGGGGGGGGGGGCCATGTCAAATGTTCACCTTGGGGCCCAGCCATTCCTGGTTACACAACTGGGGAGGAGGCAAAAATTAAAAACGCAAAGCATATGTGCCATGTGCTGCAATTAGCCTCTCAGTATGTTTGTGGAATATGGGAGGAAGTCAAAGAACCTATAGGAAAATATACATGTGACTGAAACACCATAAGGAATCCATTCTTACCATTATTTTACTGCTCATTTGCAATTTAAAAAAAAATATTACAGATAAAAAAAACAACTTCAATTTTTGTAAAGTTAACCCTTAACAAAAAAAACAACAAAAATCCCTGTAGAGATATAACTTATTAAATAGCCTTATGCAGCCCACCAAATAAAAACGTTAGGGATGTTAAAGCACAACCTTTTCAGGCTTGGTCACTAAAGGGTTAAAGAAGTACAGTTACTGCTGTTACAGCTTTTCTCCTTTAACACTAGAAGTCCCAGAAATTTCGAGCTCCCCCTTCAAGTCCTGAAAGAGGGTCAAATGACCCTTAGTCCAAACTGACAACTCTGATGGCTCCAATTAGCATTTCCTTTCATTTGTAAATGTGGCCATTGTCTGAGGAATCTGCAGGGGGGAATTGTGTTGATCCACCTCAGGTCTTGTAAGAGAGTGTAAAGAAAAGAATGTAAGCTGCTCCTGAGTGTCTGCCCACCCCCCAGCTGCATTGTTGTGCTGGGAATATTTGCTAACACCTTAGCAAATTTGCATGCAGCCTTTTGTGCTGTGGGGGATGTGACTGCTTCTCAAAGTAGTCTGCGACTTGAAATCAAAGTACATCTGTAATGTCCTCCCATATCTTGGCAAGGACCCCAGTCGTCCCAGCGGGGAGAGACTGTCCGAAACTGTAGTGATGAGGCTGATGGAATCATTCATGGACAAGGGCAGAACTGTAACCACGAACAATTTCTTTACATCATTGTCACTTGCACAATGACTGCTTAGCCGGAAAACCACTATCCTCGGCACAGTCAACAAGAGTCGCCGGGAAATTCCTCAATCCGCTAGACAGATGGACCGCACTGAATTCACCACTCAGGTGTTTTCAACCACTGATGCCACACTGACAGTGTATGCACCCAAACGAAAGAAGGCCGTCTACATTCTCAGCAGCATGCACAGCGTGGTTGAGACTAAGGATACCAACAAAAGGAAGCCAAACACGGTCACACAATACAACCACACAAAGTGCGGTGTGGATGTAATGGACCAAATGGTGCGGGAGTACAGCCTGCATGCAGGAACACGGAGATGGCCATTCGCCGTGTTCTACAACATGATTGACATGGCAGCACTGAATGCTCATGTTCTTTATCAGGCATGCACTGGGGTGCAGGAGAGACAGGTGGACTTCCTGGTTGAGCTTGCAAAAGAGTTAGGTGGCTCTCATGTGACTGAAAAGAAGGCACGCAAGGAGAAACTCCTTCGGCAACAACCTTCCACACCCAGCCCTGGCAAAAGGGCGAAGTGTCAGGTCAACCATCGATGCACGAACAATTGTGCAACTGAGAGATGTGTTTACTGCTACAAATACACGTGTGGCAAATGTACCAGGGACATACCCAGGCAGTGCCAGGTATGTTCCGACAGTGCAGACAGACTGCTGAGTGAGTACTGAAATGCTAGTCACACAAGAAGGACATGCCACTCACACACACACACGCAGCCCCCCCACAGCAGCCTATTGTAAATATGTGTGGAATTGTTTTTTTCCTTGTATTTTTTTTATTATTTTCATAACAAAAATAAAAAGCATAGAAACAAATAACAGTTGTTCTTTTGTATATTTACATTTTTGTATATTTAGATTCAAGTCAATGGGTGCAGGAAAAAAAAAAAAAAATCCCGAAAAAAATCACAGCTACTTGCGATATTTTTGTGATCTGTCCCATTGGTCATATAGATCACTCCTCTGGGATTTTTTCGCACGAAAAAAATCGCCACAAAAAAAAAAAATTGAAGGAAAATCGCACCTATGAAAAAAATCGCACGAAAAAAAAATCGCAGGTGTGCTTGGTGCCATTGAAATACATTGGCAAATCGCAGAAAAAAATTGCATCGCATTGCGATGCGATTTTCGCGCAATTTTTTTTCGCTAGTGTGCTTGAGGCCTTAGACCAGGGGTCGGCAACCTATGGCACGCGTGCCACTCTTGGCACGCGAGGCTTATTCCCCTGGCACGGCAGCGGACTCCTCACCCAGCAGTTTCGATCGGACCAAACACGGCCGAAACGAAACTGCTATTATTATACTGTGGGGTCTCTTCAGACCCCCGAGTATAATAAGCGGAGCCCCCGGGGAGATGATCAAACATAAAAAACAATGTACTCACTATTCCACGCTCCACAGCCGCTCTGTACTCTTCGGGCGCTTCTGCCTGCAGGGGCCACTATAGAGCATAATACCGTGTGCAGGGACCACTATGGGACATATACCGTGTGCAGGGGCCACTATGGGACATATACCGTGTGCAGGGGCCACTATGGGACATATACCGTGTGCAGGGGCCACTATGGGACATATACCATGTGCAGGGGCCACTATGGGACATATACCGTGTGCAGGGGCCACTATGGAGCATAATACCGTGTGCAGGGGCCACTATAGAGCATAATACCGTGTGCAGGGACCACTATGGGACATATACCGTGTGCAGGGGCCACTATGGAGCATAATACCGTGTGCAGGGGCCACTATGGAGCATAATACCATGTGCAGGGGCCGCTATGGGACATATACCGTGTGCAGGGGCCGCTATGGGACAAATACTGTGTGCAGGGGCAGCTATGGGACAAATACCGTGTGTAGGGGCCGCTATGGGACATAATACCGTGTGCAGGGGCCGCTATGGGACAAATACCGTGTGCAGAGGACGCTATGGGACATAATACCGTGTGCAGGGGCCACTATGGAGCATAATACCGTGTGCAGGGGCCGCTATGGGACAAATACTGTGTGCAGGGGCAGCTATGGGACAAATACTGTGTGTAGGGGCCGCTATGGGACATAATACCGTGTGCAGGGGCCGCTATGGGACAAATACCGTGTGCAGAGGCTGCTATGGGACATAATACCGTGTGCAGGGGCCACTATAGAGCATAATACCGTGTGCAGGGGCCGCTATGGGACATATACCGTGTGCAGGGTCTGCTATGGGACATATACGGTGTGTAGGGGCCGTTATGGGACATATTGCTGTGTGCAGGGGCCGCTATGGGACAAATACTGTGTGCAGGGACTGCTATGGGACAAATACTGTGTGCAGAGGCAGCTATGGGACAAATGCCGTGTGCAGAGGCAGCTATGGGACATATACCATGTTGAAGGGGCCGCTATGGGACATAATACCGTGTGCAGGGACCACTATGGGACATTATTCTGTATAACGGTGTGTTTTCTATATTAAGGATGTGTTTTTGCACAGAAAACTCCGGCTTTGTTTTTTTTTGTGCAAAAATGCACCAGTTTTACATTGAATGAAAAAGTTCCAAATATAGCTGCATCCAGATACATAGTGTGTATTCACCATAAGGATGCCGCCATACGGGGCTCCTGGACACAATAAATTTACCACTAATTGGGGGCTGCACATGGACTTTCATTGCTTCTAATCAGAAAGTACAGGAGTGTCCCAGGAAATAGCAGTAAACGCATGTGTCCTAAAGCATCTGGTGGCAGCACTTCTGTGTTATGGTTTGTGGTATATGACTTTAGTTTAGGGGTCGTCAGACTTACAATTATTGACCGGCACTCCGAGTACCTCATCTTTGATTTTTTTATTAAAATCGGCATGCCGAACAAAAAAGGTTGCCTACCCCTGCCTTAGACAAATGCTTCTGGTCATTACTCACAGCTGTACCTTGCTCTAAAATTTCTAATTCTATTTAAAATATATAAAAAATGATTAATTGTTTCAGTGCTTTTTTGCTCAAATAAAACTAAACTTAATACAATATGTATAGTCTTTATATTATCAAATACAATAAACTGAATAGAACTAACTAGACACTAAATGGCTAAACTCAATGGAAAACAACAACCTCCTGTGGTGTGACAGTAATGGCCTTAATTACAGAACAAAAGACGGTGATTATAGGATGTTGGATAAAATCCTTCAGGTCATTCGACCCGTCTCTGTGTTCCAAAGGTAGAAATGTTAAATGACCCCTCTCTGGGACTTCTAGTGTTAATCAATAGTACATATCTAGTGAAGGATGTACTTTTATTATATGCAGATGCATTACTGTATATGCATAGTAAACTATTTTTTACTGGTTTACCATATGTAATCTAATAGCATGGTTAAAATGAGAAAGCTCAGAGAAAAAATATTTTCTTTCCTTCTGGTGTGTTCTTGTAGATTAACAATACATGGTATTTAAATATACATTCTCTGCAGTATCACTGATTGGTATTATGAATAGAGAAGTGTTGTCAAGTTTCCTACTTCATTATGATACACACGGAATTCATATCTTGAGCCCAATCTAACCTTTAGTTCTCATAAACACTTAGATTAAGGATCTGCTGATTAAAAATGAAATGTACAGCTATCTAAAATTGAGTCTCTCTATGCTATTGCAGTAGACAATTTTGATTGCGTGCTTTCTTGAATTCAAATACTGATTAGCATGTAATGTCTTGTTCTGGACTTTAATGAAATTTCAATATGAATAAAAGAGTTTCTAACAGTAAATGCACATATCATACGCTAAAATATATTCAAGTGCACATTTGTGTAAAATTATTCTTAGAATTCATTCTGCAAATATAAAATAAACCTTAAAAATAACAAAATGCAATGGACAGTGGCATTAAATGTTCTGTATGCAGAGATTGATAGTAAAATATAAACAGACATGATACAGGTCAGCTTAATGTTTGGCACAACTCATCATGGGTTCACCATAAGGGTAGATACGCACTACCGTTATTATTGTATGTTGGACTCAATCATTATAGGATGAGCAAAATTAAATTCAGTTCTACAGTTAATACCCATCTGAATTAACTTTCATGTTAACCCCTTGACGTGGCAGACATTTTTTCGATTTTCTTTTTTACTCCCTACCTTCCAAAAGCCATAACTTTTTTATCTTTCCATTCACAGAGCCATGTGAGGATTTAATTTTTGCGGAACAAATTGTTCTTCATAATGGTACCATTTAATATTCTGTATGAGGTACTAGAAAGCTGGAAAAATATTAAGAATGGGGTGGAATTTGCACATTTTTCTAACAGACTTAATTTTAAGAAAATCAATATGCATTCAAAATGACATGTTACCTGTATTTTGGGGGTTGGCATGATTACCATGATACTGAATTTATATAATTTTTGTTATGCTTTAACAACTTAAAAAATCCAAAACTTTGAAAATAAATTGGAGTATCCATATTGGGACGCTAATATTTTTAAAATATTTTTCACATACAGGGCTGCATAAGGCAACTTTTTGGGGTGGCCAGATGTACTTTTTATTTATACCATTTTGGGGAGTGTCTGATAATTTGATTGCTTTTTATTTAAAAAATTATGGGAGGCAAAACAGTGAAAAACTACAGTTTTGGCTCATTTGATTTTTTTCCAGCTATAGTGTTCACTGTATGATAAAAATAATTTTATAAGTTTGTGGATCGGGCATTTTCAGATGCAGAGATACCTAATATGTGTGCGTTTTACTTTGTTTATTTATTTTTTTTTTTTTATATCTGATAAAGGGTAAGGAGAGATTTGAACTTTTAATATTTTTTTATACTTTTTTATATTTTTACTTTTATTTTTTTGGCATTCACAAGCTATTTGCCTTGATACACCTGTACTTTTCCATTTGAAGCAATGTAAGTACATGTGTAACCCACAATTAGTGGTAAATGTATATGACTAGGAGCAGTGAGGTAACACCTGTATGATGGTGACACACTATGTATCTGGATGCTGCATCCAGTCCCCGGCCACCGGTACTTTCACTTTTCTGTAAGTTAAACGCAGATTAATTTCAGCCACTTTTAATTCCTGGTGGTAATAGCAAAACCCCAGCCTGGAATCAATGGGTGTCACACTTACCCCAAAGTGACAGCACTGGTGCCCGGGGACTGGATTTGGCTATAGCTGCATCTGGGTACACAGTGTCACCACCTGAAAAGAAACACTTTAAGGCTGAGGCCCCACGTTGCGGAAACACAGCTTTTTTTGTTGCAGATTTTGCTGCGTTTTTTTTTCAGCCAAAGCCAAGGATTGCTATACAAGGAATGGAAATACTGTATATAAGAAGTTCTTTTACTTCTAATTTTCTGCTCATTCCACTCGTGGCTTTGGCTCAAAAAACCGCAACAAAATCTGCAACAAAAAAAAAAGCTTTGTTTCCGCAACGTGGAGGCCCCACATTGCAGAAATGCAGCTTTTTTGTTGCATATTTTGCTGCATTTTTCTGAGCCAAAGCCACGAGTGGAATGAGCAGAAGGGAGAAGTATAAGAACTTCCTATATATTTTCCATTCCTTTTGTAGCCATTCTTGGCTTTGGCTCAAAAAACTGCAGCAAAATCTGCAACAAAAACACTGCATTTCCGCAACGTGGGGCCTCAACATTAGGCCTCCTGCACACAAATGGCACAGATGTGGTTTTCACTGACCCATACATTAAAAATGAATTGACTGAGCCACAAATGCAGACAGATATAGGGTATGTATAGGACAGATATAGAACCTGCTCCATAATTTGCAGCTCTTCAATTTGGCCCGGACACACAGCCGCAAAAAGAACATTGAAATGTTTAGGTCCGTACTTTTATCCACAGTTGTAGATAAAAAGTATGGTTATGTGCATTATAGTTTAGCAACTCGATGTGCCTCATAGTAATAGCAATTAACCTTATCATGTCCCTCACATTAACCCCTGTTTGCTTTACATAAGGGTTACTGATATGCGAGACATATGGAGGTAATAATTAAGTAAATACTGTATCTTCATTATTGAGGTCCTTTATTAGTACCTCCATATGTCTCACATATTAGTAACTCTATGTGACTCACACAGGGGTTAATGTGAGGGACATGATGGGGTTAATTGCTATTAATGTGAGGCACATGGAGTTACTAAAACTAAATTAATAACCCCAAATGCCTGCCATTAATAGGAATAGCAACCCCAGCATGTACCTGATGTTTTTTTTTTTTTACTTTCACTTTGATGGCAGGAGCTTTCTTCCTTCTCCTCCTCATCGGGGAGCCTTTGCAGAATGCAGATGGCGCTCATCATTATAGCAGCAGGGTCCAGATAGGATCCTTGTGCTGTAATGATGAGCTCCGCCTCCTGGGCTTTCCTGACCCCCTCTCATTGGTGGGCAGGGAGGGCAGCAAGAGAAGGGAGAGCGTCCTATACCTCTGCTGTAGCAGAGCACTGAAGGGACGCTCCCTCTTCATTTAATACATGAAGGTCCCGTGCTGGCTGCTGTGCCAGCAAAATATGCCAAGAGTCGCACACGTGCCAGGGGTTGCCGATCCCTGTACTAGGGAGTCATATAGCTATATTACTTTAGGAGTCATTACACTAATTCATTCTGGTACATAATTCTGCCTAATCTCTAGGTCCTCTGTGGTCCTCTGTGCCAAAATACAACCAAGAGATCATTGAACTATAGTTTCTGTCCAGTTACCACAAAAGAGGGCTGTGAGTTTTGTTTTTGTCTTTCAGGTTCTGAGGGATCATTTGAATTTCTTCAGATTTGTTGGACTCCCTCAATGATCTTTTTTTTTTTCTTTCTTTTTTTTTTTTTTAACTGAAATGGCCAATGCAGGGAGTTCTTATTTCAATTTAAAAAATTCTTATACTTCTTTGTGTTTTTCAATGCTTTTTACCACCTTAGTATTGGCCACTGTCTGATTGACAATGATTGACAACATCCATTACTAAGGCAGGGCTTCATGTTAGCCAGTGGCAAACCTAACCCCCCAATTATTACGTTTGTACCTACTGCCAGTGGGGTGCTGGGGAGAGCTAGGTATCAGGCAATACACAGCCATCTAAAATGATGTTCTGCGACAGCTGCAGACTGCTATTATTAGGCAGGGAAGAGCCAAAAGCCTGGTAATGCAAAGCTTCTGCTGCTTGTAGTTATCTATAAATACAAGGGGGTCTCGTCATTTTTAAACACTTTTGAAAATGACATTGAGGTCCCTGAAACTCCCATAACATGGTTTTGTTGCAAGTAGCTGAACTGCATTTCAAGCCCTTTGCTAGTATGTGGTGATACAGTGTTGAACTGGATTCAAGACAAATTGGAATCTTTAACCAAATTGGAGAACACTTAAGTGTGGACATATCTGTATATCATGAACTCTAAACAAAATAAATATGGAATCTTAAAACGATACAAATTATTTCTGATAACATTCATATACGTTTTAATTTTTTCCCTCCTCCGAACAGTAACTAAACTATAGGAGGGCCACATGCTGCATAAATGTATTGTCAAAGAAATAAACACTCAGGGTTTAACATTAGTTATTAACAATATAATTAATTTAGAGAATATATTATCTTGTAAAAAATTAATTAGAATTACTAAGCTTTATAATAAATTGCTGATATTAAGTTCTAAATGCTAAACACACATTGGAAATTGTCTATTTATTTGCAGTTCTTATGTATTAATTCTTACTAAAACAAAATGTGTATATACACAATAAATCAAGGCTTCTTTTTGATACTAGTATTTTGAAGATGTATTGTTTTCTCTATTTTTTACATTTTATTATAACCCTCAAACTGCCAAATGAATCACTTTAAAACAACCTTTTACACCAATTTTCAAATAATGGTCTTAACATTTTTAATTTTACAACCACAATGTGTAAATTTCTAAAATGAATAACACTTGATGGAATCTATCATGAAGCAAACAATGGTTTTATAAAAAAAAAAAAGTAAGGAGAAAAAACTACTGCTCTTTCTTGAAATGCATTTTACTGTATATTAGCTATTTATTGTAGCTTCTGTTTATATTTGTCAGTACTGGCTTCTTGATTTTTTTTTTTAACTCTGTTCCATTAGGATTAAAGCTATGCTCAGTTACTGTAGCTATAAGAAGCATTGTCAAGTAAGAGAATGGATATACAGTGATGTATTTGGCAATTGTATAAACAAGGATATGATGACTAACATAATGTCCTACTGGTGACACACCCCACTATGACCATCTAGAGCAGCAATATCATACCATCACAGATGTACAGATGTAACCCAACTTATGTGATCTCTACTTTAGTTAACCAATGCAATTTCTCATGAAATGTGGAAATTCACACCTCCCACCTCCCACATCCCTTTCACAGTAACTACATAAAGACACATATAATAGTTTACTTATTAGGAGGTCATGTTTCTTCAAGAAAAGTGCTTAATTGCAAAACACATATCTGAACTTGTTTAGCCAAAATGACATGGATGGTTTATCTGTATTTTTGTTTTGGTGTGTACCATGTGGTCTCTCTCTATTGTTCAAAGTACATAACAGTATAGAAATAATGCACACACTGATGTCATGGGATAGAAACACTAAATATGTAAATACAAAAGTAAATGAAACATTAAAAGTGGATACCCAGGTTTAAAAAAAAGATGGTTTATCTTTAGGATTGGTCATCAGTATCAGGTTGGCAGTTTTCTGACCCTTTGCACACCATGTAATTAATTGTTTGAAGGAGTCCTGTACTTGGAAAATCATGTTTCACACCAGTTTGTACTGTGCTGATTGATGGGGTTGCATGAGCTAATATTAATTTGCCTATATTATAGCCATTAATAATATTATGGCTATATTATTAATGGCCTGATAAGATTCAGTTAGACAGCAGTCAGGTAGTGGATCATGAGAGGGTTCACATTCAATGAGGAGCTGGCGACCTCCACACTTTCAGCAATATAAACACAGTTGAATCGCACTCCAAAAGGGGTTATGCTTCATAATAATTCGGGTTAGACAACCCTTCATCAGGCAAGTGCAAAAAAAGTTAGGGTTTTTTTCTTGGTGATAGCGATCAGTTGGTAACTATCAGATGAGGGTTTCTGTGGTGTTGATCCCGGTTGGTATAACATGTAGAGAGGTTAGTCACACACTAAAAGGAAAGGTGTTGTGATAGGCGTTTTCAGGCAATGTCCTGTAGAATTCAACTGGTTAGCCTGGTGTTTGCTAGGAAAATAGTCTTTTTCAGGAAATGACCTGTAGGATTTGGCTGGTTAGCCTGGTGTTTGCTGTTGCTGTACAGAGCCTGGACACTGGAGACAACACCTTTCCTTCTGGTGTGTGACTAACCTCTCTACGTGTTATACCAGCAGGGTTTAATGCCAAAGAAACCTTCATCTGATAGCCACTGACAGATCGCTATCACCAAGAAAAAAAAAACCCTAACCTTTTTTTCCCACTGCCTGAGGAAGGGTTGTCTAACCCAAAACGTTGTTATTATTATAAGACTAATTAAATCATTAAGAAGCATAACCCCTTTTGGAGTACGGTTCAACTGTCTTTATATACTAAAAATAGGACATCAAGTACCTTGAAAATGTCTTTACAGTTATTGTGCATGAATTAAGCTTAATGGCACATTGCTGGCATAATCATCAACTGCACATTACCTCTGAGTGGTGATGGACCCTATTATATTGTTGTCCTCTTTGGTCATCTTCCAGCCGCTCTCGGCCTCCTGGGTGACGTCATGGGCCTATGGTACCATTGAGACCTGTGATTGGGGATCGCCAAAGCGCCATGACTTAGGTGAGTATCAGTGTTTCTTATTTTATCCCTGGGCCTTCACTTAATATACTCTGAGGTCTGAAGAGACCTAAAAGTTCAATAAAATGTAACATATATGTATGTTACTGAACGTGAGCAGGAAGATTATAGTTCATTGTATTAAGAATACATTCACACAAACAGAAATAGTTTCCAAAAATAACAATTGGTAAGTTACTTTTTGTCTCTAAAGATAAAATCTGTACACAGCTATTTCTGTTGTTCATACCAGATATTCTTACAGCTATGTAAGGAAAGATTATACTCCAATATTCTGCAGTCATAGCCTCATAGGGGATCATTTCATGAAAAGATGGTGCCTATGAGACATGCAATTATCTGACTTTCTCAAAATGAATTGCATTCTGATAAACCCAAGCGACAAATTCTGCAGTCAGTTTTAGTGGGAACAAAATAAAAATGTTTCTTAATGCAAAATACCTATTATAAGCATATTTAAGATGATTACAAATTTTCTAAAATGGATAATTATTATAACACATACAATCGTGCCAATATAATTATCAAATGGAAGTATGGAGAGAAGTAGAGTTTCTTAAAGGCATACTGTATCTAAAATCATAAAAGGTGAAAATAATTATTGAAGACATATATGCATATTTAAATACTTAACACAAGTTTATTAAAAATGAAATAAAATAGATTTTTAATTCAGGTGGAATAAAAGTTATCGATTTTAACAATGTCTGTAGGAGAACAGTATTTTTAAAAAATCCAATATAAATATAAAGCATATCAATATAGGCAAACACAAAAAAATGTAGCAGCACTCTGTAAAGAACACTAAGACATATCATTACATTAAATAAATGAAGTTTAAACTGCATTACTGCTATAGTTATCATCTACATTGCCGAACTGAAGGGCCTAGGACCCACCAGAGGAACTTGTTCCGGGAGCCCACCCAACAGATTCCTACTAATAGCCTACACCACGGCTCCCTCATTGAAATCTTACAAATGTGCTGATTGTCCGGGGTTATTGAGTATGTTTCCAATATAGTCATCCCTATAGTATTGTGCTGGCCCCGATAGTTCCATAGGCTGTTCATACACAGGAATGATACGGCCATGGAGCACTACACGTATGTGCAAGATTATCCCTTGTTTACATTAGAGAGATGGCCGTTGATTCTCTTGTGTAGCAGCTGTATTGTTTGGCCAATATATTGCAGGTTGCAGGGACATTCAAGCAAGTAGATCACATAGTCGGAGTTGCAGTTAAGTTTTGATTTGATCACGAATTTCTTGTTCATGACTCTTGAAATAAATAAGGTGTATTACTCCATCAACTACTTAATTCTATCATTCGTTCTCATGCTTTCACTTCCAACTAAATATAACAATACATTACACTGCCCTTTCTTCTACACAATATATGCCCGATATTCCTTTGCCTTATGCAAGTTTCTAAATACTATTTATTGATTTCTTTATTCATTTATTTATCTAATTGTTTATTTTCCATTCACCTAATTATCTATTTATTTGTGTGTGTGAGTTGGTATCAATTTATCTACACACACTTTGTTAGCGTTTTTTTTACTTTTATCTTTTGATTTACTTATTTATTTATTTATCTTTACCTATGAATGTAATGAATTATTTAATTAATTATTTATTTATTCTTTGATCCATTCTTTAATCCTCTCAATACTTACTATATGTGATCATTATGTGATATATTATGTTCACTTTACAATGTTTTTGATACCACAAATGTACACCTATACGTTTGTTTTTTTAATGTTTTTATCTTTTTGTACTGTGCTTTTTTTTATCAACTGTCAATTCTTGTTTATATATATATATATATATATATATATATATATATATATATACATTTTTATACATATTTATATTACTCACTGTATATATTCTATGTTTTATTATATATTCATTTATACAGTTGGCCTGATGAAGACGCCAGTTGAGTGTCGAAACGCATTGCCAGTTTATCTGAACTAATAAAGGATTCACTTTTGCGTTACCTATGCCATTGCATTTATTACCCCAGCAGTGCACACAGAGCTGCCAGCAGGAATTTAGGCCCCCCCTCAAAATAATGCTTCACATTGTATATATTGCTCCACAGTACCCTCTACAGTATAAAATGCTCTCCTGAGCCCCCCACAGTGGCTCCACATGGTATATAATGCTCCACAGTGGCCCTACACAGTATAAAATGCTCCCCTGAGCCCCCCATAGTAACCTCATATGGTATATAACGCTTCACACAGTATAATATGCTCTCCAGTGCCCCAACACAGTATAAGGCTCCATAGTGGCCTCACATAGTATAATATGCTCTACAGTGGCCCCCACACAGTATAATATGCTCCACAGTGTCTCCACAGTATAATATGCTCCACAGTGGCCCCACACAGTATATTATGTCCCCCAGACTCACCACAAAGTATAATACCCCTTAGTGACCACTCACAGTATAATATGCTCCCCTGCAGCCCCACACAATATAATATGCCCTCCACAGTATAAAAGGCCCCCCACAGTGCCTCCACAGTGGATTCACACAGTATAATATGCTCCCCTAAGTGGCCTCTAATAGTATAATATGCTTCCCAGTGGCTGCCCCCAACATAGTATAATGCTCTACTGTAGCCCCCACACAGTGTAATATGCTTTACAGTGGCCCACACACAGTATAAAATGCTCCACAGTGTCTCCGCAGAGTATAATATGCTCCTGAGAACATTCTCAAATATAATATGCTCCACAATGGCACCTATAGTATAATAGGCTCCCTACTCCTCCCCCCTGTATAAAGCCTCACAGTGGCCCCACAAAGTTTAATGCTCCACAGTTGCCCCACACAATATAATATTCTCCCCAGAGGCCCCCCAGTATAATGCTTCACAGTGGCTCCACACAATATAATATGCTACCCAGTGGCCCCCCCAGTATAATATGTTTCCCACAGTGGTCCCACACAGTGTAATATGCTCCACAGTGTGTCCACACAGTATAATATGCTCCCCAGATGGCCCCCCTACTATATTGCTCCACAGTGTCCCCCAGAATAATGCTCCACAGTGGCCCCACACAATATGTTACCCAGAGGCCCCCCAGTATAATATGTTCTTCACAGTGGCCCCACACAGCATTATATGCTCTCCAGAGGGCTTCCCTAGTGTAATGCTCCACAGTGTCCCCCACAGTATAATGCTCCACAATGAGCCTGCACAATATAATATGCTTCCCAGAAGCCCCCGCCCATTATAATATGCTCCACAGTGGCCCCACACGATATAATATGCTCTCCAGAGAGCCCCCTAGCATAATACCCCACAGTGCCCCCTCAGTATAATGCTCCACAGTGACCTGACACAATATAATATGCTCCCCAGAGCATCCTCCCAGTACATGTGCTCTTGGTAGACATGACAGCATGTCATGATATTGTGTTGAATTGGTTTCAAGACAAATTGGATTAAATTGAAGATCAGTTACATTTCTGTATGTTAATTGATATATCTATTTTGCAAAAACATGATTCACACCAAGCTGACATCTAGACATGCATATGACTGTTTTGATCAGAAAACACATCTAGCAGATCCTGGTGTCTTGATTTACCAGTTTAATTTTAAAATTTTTATTAAGTCAAAGTACAAAATGTCACCATACAGATACATAATGGTAATGACTCCACCGTAGGACACAGTCAGAAAAAGAAGAGGAGTGGTTCAGTCAAAGGTAATGTATGTTCAAGACTAAAAAACTATTTTATGCGAAAAATAACAACTACGTCTAGCTTCTGTGTGAGCAATTTATAGTTAAAGTCTATGAAGTTAATCTAGGAATGTCAGGTGATAATCTCAGAAAATTATAAATCCAAGGGTCACATATCACATAAAAAGAGGGTTCTAAGAGCAAAGAGTTCATACGTTTAGTGGGAACAGAACATTTCTTCAAGAGAATGAGACACAGGTTGCGAGGGTAACCTCCAGTTTCTAGGAATCAGCAATTTAGTGGGCAAGAGAATATGGTAGTAAAATCTTCTCATAAAAATAGGTAGGGAGTCAATATCTAACAATGAAAGTGCTAAGCCTAGAGAGGAGATAATTATGATCCTACACAAGTTGGAGAAGAGTGTAAAAACCTCAATCCAGAATGATGTGAGAACTGGACACTCCTAAAAAATATTAGAACCTGGAAATACATGAGCTAGTTTGGATACCACCTTGTTTTGAGTTTGTAATATGTCTCTAATAGGCTTGTGTATTTGGATGCTTTAAGAGACCATTTAAAGGCTTGAGTTAGCTTAGCAGTTAGCAGTTAGCATTATACAAATAAGAGAGAAAGAAATATATAAATATGTAGCAAAGTTTAACATTACCCTGATAACACACTGCACAGCAATATTATGCCACAGAACACAAGAAATCCATTAAAATCCAATGAGGGGAAGGAGAGGGGGAGGGGAGGAGGATGGGGAGTCACCAGAGCCGGAGTTGGGAGAATGAATCAATTGGAGAGTCAGTCAGATGATAGGCAGTAATTTTGAGCACATAGCCAAGGGGAGAACAATTTGAGAAATCTGACATGAATACGGTTGGACCAGCAAAGGAGCTCTTCAAACCTTGCTATCTGGTTAACCTTGTCTATTCAGGCAGCAACCACGGGTGTAGCTGGGTGGAACCAGTGGAGTGTAATAATTGATTTGGCAGCTTCCGAAAGATGAGTTGTCAAGTCAGTTTTAGAGGGTGAGAACCCAGGTTGCGGGATGATCAGAGCAGGTGTGAGTACGAGGGGGGAGGGATGACTTTTCGAATGGTGCGTTGCACTTCCGACCAATTTGGTTGGACGAGGTCACAGTGTCACCAGATGTGTAGAAGAAAACCTTGTCAAATGCGACATCTCCAACAGAGGTTAAAATCTGCAAGGTTATAGGCGTGGAGCCATCCCGGAGTTTTATACCACCGTGAGAGGAGCTTGTAGTGCGCTTTCTGAAGTCTTACACAGGAGGAGAAATTGTGAGAATTTATTAAACCGAGTGTGTTTTTTCAGTGTGCTGGTCATGTTTTTAATGGCTAGAACACTGACACATTGTTTTTTATGGCTCCATACACACGCTCATGTATTATCAGGGGTCGGTGCAAGGGATCTTGAATCTGAGGAAAACTCAGGACAGGTCCTTAAAAGACTAGACTTACGCTGTATTTGGTCATGATATTTGATCAAATTGTTGCAATTTATTATGTTATTGCTGAGCATACAGTAAGCCCAAGACATTTGCATCACACTGCAAAAAGGGCACTCTTGAAATACATTTAGTCTATGTGCACCTCAGATAGATAGTTAGGGAAGTTCTCAGCTGTATTCCTTGCATTAAGGACCAAAAATGGATTGAAATTAGCTAAAGACCTCCCCGGAAATATCTTACTTGGAGTATTGAACAGAAAACGTTTCTTAACATGTTATTTGAGTACCTCTAAGGTGAACTGGCATTTTATAGTTGACCCATGTCACTGGTACATTTACACTCCCTTTATAATCCCTTAATGGTGTGTGAAAACTGTATTACTCACTATGCAGTCTATTACAGGTATAATGTCACAAATGGTTATAATGTTGCTTTTATTTGATGAAACAAAAGCAAATGTAACTTCACTTCAAGTTTATCTCATTGTAAAGTGCGAGTCTCAATGGAACATTTTGTTAGCATTTTAAAATGTGACACTCATTATTATCATTTCTTCAAGTGCTTAAAATACCACATTGAATGTAGAAATGATAAAAAGATTTTTTCATGCTTGTTCCCTTGTGCATTTTTTGTTCCACAATTATTCCCATAGTAAAAAGAACAAAATGAGGCATGATATATTGGTAAGCTATGTACGTTAGATGCCAAGCCAGCTCTGCACAGCACGCCAGCCTGAAAAAAAAAGTTATTGACAGCTCAGAACTTTGCTTTAGATTTATGAGAGCCAGAAATTGGATTCTCAGTATCTAACTTTTATGTCAATATGCATTTTGTGATATGGGAGTTAATAGAATAGCTTATATTCATTTTAGTGTAATAGATAATTTTCTACTATGCTGCTTTCCATTCTCATTCCATAAATCCTTTGAACTTTTCCATCAAGGGATTTGGCAAATCTTTACACCACAAATACATAATTCTCTTGTCATAAACAATGAGAAATTCTGTATTCTGTATAAGATGCTATTTCATTATCCAATATTCCTTATGTAAAATAGCAAATCACTATAGATCTGTTGTGCCTAAAGTACTCTATTGTAAGTCTGAACAGCACTAAATACATATAAGTGAACAATGCCCTATAAAAACACACAATCTCTCTTTAGGCATCTGTAGATGTGTATTAGATGTGATGCAGCACATAAATTGTGTGCATAGTAGCATCTGAATTAGAAGTATTTCCTTTTTGTTAGTGTCTGTAATGATATATTCCTCTCCAACTGCTTGTTTAATGGGTGATCTCTTCCTGGTGTGATGTGAGAACTGTGTTTTTGCGTAGTGGTAGTGATGAGCAAACCGATTAGTAATGAGCTGCATTCATTATGAAGGTTTGGCCAAACCTGAAATTTTTGAGGTTCACCAACCATTAACCACTATTATACATGGGGTCTCTTTAGATCCCAGAGTATAATAAGCAAAGGCTCAGGGGAGGGGAGAAAACATAACAAATACTTACATACTCACCTCTCCTGGGCCCCGTAGTGCTGTCCCTGTCCTTTTCAGGCCTCCTTCAGTATCCTGAATTATGTCAATGGCCCTGGGGACTGCTGAGGCCTGTGATGGGCCCTGGTGGTGAAGTGGGATGGGCAGACATCAAGATACTTAGACATTTAGACACAGGCATCATGACTTTGGTGCTCCCCAAGAACGAATCTCTCAAATATTTGCAAGATGAATAACTCAAGGTTCACCCAACACTACTTAGTGGCATAGTTACAGGGAATGCAGAGCTAGGAACCACACCCAGCTCCTGGTGCCTGAGAATGCCCAACTCTAGCACATAGGAATACACCAGTATTATAAATGGCACATAAAAAATGAGAACCCTGAGAAGAGAGCTTTATGTTACACATCTGGCTACAATTTTATGTATATTCTAAAAGCATTTAAAGAAGTACATGCAAAAAAATATTAAACAAAGCATGTTATACGAATAGTAGCAATGGGGAAATCACTGATTGATATGTCATTTGCATCACATATAAGATAATGCACAGAGAGAATAGCCATTATGTGAGATAGCAGGAGGGAAACAAAAACTTGGCCACTGCAGCCAGCAGTGCCAACACAGTTATAGTGAAAAAACAATAGAACTTCTATAGTACTAGAGAATTACAGAAGGGGACTCTGACGCATTGTTTAGTTAGATATAATTAATTTTAGACAGAGAGGCAGAGAGATCATAAGAGTGAGGGAAGATACAGTGCACTGTACTGTGACTATCCACTGTGTTACACTTACAGTGCCTTTTGCCACATTTCAGGCTTCAAACATAAGGATATAACATTTTAATTTTTTGGTGAAGAATCAACAACAAGTGGGACACAATTGTGAAGTGGAACGAAATTTATTGGATATTTTAAAGTTTTGTAAAAAATAAAAAACTGAAAAGTGGGGCGTGCCAAATTATTCGGCCCCCTTAAGTTAATACTTTGCAGCGCCACCTTTTGCTGCGATTACAGCTGCAAGTCGCTTGGGGTATGTCTCTATCAGTTTTGCACATCGAGAGACTGAAATTCTTGCTCATTCTTCCTTGGAAAACAGCTCGAGCTCAGTGAGGTTGGATGGAGAGCGTTTGTGAACAGCAGTTTTTAGCTCTTTCCACAGATTCTCGATTGGATTCAGGTCTGGACTTTGACTTGGCCATTCTAACACCTGCATACGTTTATTTGTGAACCATTCCATTGTAGATTTTGCTTTATGTTTGGGATCATTGTCTTGTTGGAAGATAAATCTCCGTCCCAGTCTCAGGTCTTTTGCAGACTCCAACAGGTTTTCTTCCAGAATGGTCCTGTATTTGGCTCCATCCATCTTCCCATCAATTTTAACCATCTTCCCTGTCCCTGTTGAAGAAAAGCAGGCCCAAACCATGATTCTGCCACCATCATGTTTGACAGTGGGGATGGTGAATTTGATTTTGAGATGAAAGTTTAGAGGGACGGCCGGGTCTTGGTAGATTTGCAGTGGTCTGATACGCCTTCCATTTCAATATGATCGCTTGCATAGTGCTCCTTGGGATGTTTAAAGTTTTGGAAATCTTTTTGTATCCAATACAATTTAAATCCGGCTTTAAACTTCTCCACAACAGTATCATAGACCTGCCTGGTGTGTTCCTTGGTCTTCATGATGCTCTCTACACTTTAAACAGAACCCTGAGACTGAAAGGGGCCGAATACTTTCTCAAGGCACTGTATACTGGTCGAGTGCCAAATATCATTTCATTAAGCCTTTTTTTTTTTTTTTTTAAAGAAATACTCACAAATTGCCAGCACCCACTGCTTTAATCAAGTCTTTTCATTTACGTCAAAATATGCCAAGATAAATGGCACAAGATGACCAGCTTTGAAAAAAAAAAAAAAAGCATTATCTTATGTTAGAATACAGATGTAACTTGAATCTCTTAACATTCTGAAGCATGATAACTCACAAAAAAAGAGACTGAAAGCAGTAAAAAAAAAGTCAAGCTAAAGAGTGCTGCAACTATTCGCTTATTAGCTGTCAAGTTAAAAAAAGAAGAAAACCGAGTTGTTTTTCAAAATGTTGAATAAACTAATGGTCACTGATCTTATGATGTCACAAAATGAATCTGTGATCTTTTGTTAACCTGGGAGATTATGTGGAACACTATCATCTGAAGCCTTCCCACAAGAAGAGAGAAGGTCTTTACTTCATCGCTATTGAAGCTGCACTTGGACTTTCACTCACACTAAGAGTAATTGGATCACTGCACTTATAGAAGAAACATGGCCAGGTAGAGACCAGCTACTTGTTAGTCTTTTTATATGGGCAGAGTAGATCCAGCAAATAGTGTATAGTGTGTAACAGGTGGTTCTTTGCATTTGAAGATTTCTGTTAAGTGGCTTATAGTGACAAGATTTATTGAATTTTATGCATCAAGTGTTTTAGAGTGCAGTGGTATTTATAAAGTGTATTTGCATTTTACTATTGGTTTGCAAGTTACTGATAGCCTACTGGAAGCCTCTGGTACAGTGGGTACAGAAAGCATTCAGACTCCTTTAAATTTTTCACTCTTTGTTTCATTGAAGCCATTTACTAAAAGCAAAAAAGTTCATTTTATTTCTCATTAATGTACACTCAGCACCCCATCTTGACAGAAAAAAAAACAGAAATGTAGATATTTTTGCAAATTTATTAAAAAATAAAAACTGAAATATCACATGGTCATAAGTCCCCCCCCATTCAGACCCTTTGCTGTGACACTCATATTTAACTCACATGCTGTCCATTTCCTTCTGATCCTCCTTGAAATGGTTCTACTCCTTCATTGTAGTCCTGCTGTGTTTAATTAAACTGATTGGACTTGATTAGGAAAGGCACACACCTGTCTATATAAGACCTCACAGCTCACAGCACACAGAGAAAATGAGAATCATGAGGTCAAAGGAACTGCCCAAGGAGCTCAGAGACAGAATTGTGGCAAGGCACAAATCTGGCCAAGGTTAGAAAAGAATTTCTGCAGCACTCAAGGTTCCTAAGATCACAGTGGCCTCCATAATCCTTAAATGGAAGAAGTTTGGGACGACCAGAACTCCTAGACCTGGCCGTCCAGCCAAACTGAGCAATCATGGGAGAAGAGCCTTGGTGAGAGAGGTAAAGAAGAACCCAAAGATCACTGTTGCTGAGCTCCAGAGATGCAGTCGGGAGATGGGAGAAAGTTCCACAAAGTCAACTATCATTGCAGCCCTCCATCAGTTGGGGCTTTATGGCAGAGTGGCCCGAAGGAAGCCTCTCCTCAGTGCAAGACATATGAAAGCCCGCAAAGAGTTTGCCAAAAACACATGAAGTACTCCCAGACTATGAGAAATAAGATTCTCTGGTCTGATGAGACGAAGACTGAACTTTTTTGCGTTAATTCTAAGCGGTATGTGTGGAGAAAACCAGGCACTGGTCATCACCTGCCCAATACAATCCCAACAGTGAAACATGATGGTGGCAGCATCATGCTATGGGAGTATTTTTCAGCTGCAGGGAAAGGGCGACTGGTTGTAATTGAAGGAAAGATGAATGCGGCCAAGTACAGAGATATTCTGGAAGAAAACCCCTTCCAGAGTGCTCTGGACCTCAGACTGGGCCGAACGTTCACCTTCCAACAAGACAATGACCCTAAGCACACAGCTAAAATAAGGAGTGGCTTCGGAACAACTCTCTGACCATTCTTGACTGGCCCAGCCAGAGCCCTGACCTCAACCCAATTTAGCATCTCTGGAGAGACCTGAAAATGGCTGTCCACCAATGTTCACCATCCAACCTGACGGAACTGGAGAGGATCTGCGAGGAAGAACAGCAGAGGATCCCCAAATCCAGATGTGAAAAACTTGTTGCATCATTCCCAAGAAGACTCATGGCTGTACTAGCTCAAAAGGGTGCTTCTACTCAATATTGAGCAAAGGGTCTGAATACTTATGGCCATGTGATATTTCAGTTTTTCCTTTTTTAATAAATTTGCAAAAATATCTACATTTCAGTTTTTTTTTTCTGTCAAGATGGGGTGCTTAGTGTACATTAATGAGAAATAAAATTAACTTTTTTGCTTTTAGCAAATGGTTGCAATGAAACAGAGTGGAAAAAATTTAAAGGGGTCTGAATACTTTCCATACCCACTGTATATTAACCAGCCACGCTTGTTTGCATTTTTGTGGCACAAATGTCATTTTTGTTTTTTATAAAATTAAAAAGGGCTATATATATCTCAGAACTGTTGAATTTGTATTACATTATTTTCAGTAGGCAAAAGAGAGGAGTGAGAGTAAGGAGTGAGAGGAGTTTTTATAAACTTTAAGATTTGAACATTTTGTCGTTTAAGTTATATGAACTGGGCAATTTGATGGCCACTATGTGAAAGCATGAAGAAAGCAGAGAAGAAAAATCACATGACTTTCGAAACCAAACTGGCAATCCTATACTCCCTTGAAAGTAGCCTCATTACAGTCAACCAGGAGGGACTATATGTTGAAGGTCACCGATGACTCATAGGCATTACAAAAAGCCCAGACAGGAAGAGGTGGTGTCTATTTTGTGGGAATAAATTAGACAAATAACATCTATCACAGTCAGATTGAGAAAGATATGAAATAATACATAAATATTACAGTGCGGGGATTCTGGGAAAATGTAGCATACTTAGGACTGGAGAAAAAGACTTTGATTTTATTGATGGAATCACTGTCTTTCAGTCTGTCTGTCACACTATTAGAGCAGCCAGTAGCATAACACATTAAAGTGTTACTGTGCTGCAGAGGATGCATCTCATTCACAATTGCTAAAACATTAAGCCAAAATATTAAATTTCAATTTCTACTGTGTGTGTCCAAGACAAAGATCAGACAATTTAGTCATGCCAGGCAGTACTCTATTTCTTTGTATCTTGCGCAATTTGGATATCTTTATTCATGCCTAATACCAAAAAATCCAGTAAAGTTGTAAACTATACTAGCAGTACCACTTTGATATTATTAAGGTAGTTTAAACGGTTAGAAAAAGTCCTAGGAACCCTTAGAGAGTCACACAGACAATTTGTGCAACTGAAATCAAATTTTAGGTCTGACAGAAAAATCCAAATGAATTCTTAAAATTTTGCTCATCTCTAGGTCTGCAAAAGACACAGGTGTCTGAATAAAAAGATTGAAATGAATCAGTATGTATGGCATCCACAAAAAATGCAGATGTCATGTGTACGTGATATGCAGATGTGTGAATAAGGCCCTACACATACATCTTTTCACTTTAGTTTTAAGTTTACACAAGATAAGTACATGTTATATTACTGTAGTGAAATACAATGTATTAAAAAAATGACAAAACAAACATATTTCTAAGCAATATTTTTGTATAAAATGCCAACTTTAATGGATGAGGAATTGTATGTATTCCGCAAAATGCAGTTTATGACACCTGACTGCAAAGTCAATGTCACAGAATAAAAATGTACAAAAAGTCAAACAGATGAAAGAACATAAAAAAGACTTTATTTTACAAAACAGGGAATAAGATTACAGCTGACAGATATATTCAAAGGCAGTAAAAGGAAATGTAAATTGGTATTTCAAGGAAACATTTCGATATATGCAATTGTATGTCAATACAGTATATATCTGTAAAAAATATATAGTGTAATAGGATTTTAAGAAAACTAAATGAAAAGAATGAGCATCTTTATGCTTTAATGAAACTGAATTTGAGAAAGCTTTCCAAAACTTACAGATTTATATTTTATCTATTACCAGTAAAACCTCTAGAATGCCATTTTACACTATTTTCTTGAAATGCCAGCCTGTAAGAGACAAATACTATAATGAATACATAAGAAAAATAAAAATTATACTGGTTTTAAGCTGCTATGTTTGGAATTCTATTCTGAACACAACAAATGTACTGTGAATTGTAAAAATATGATCACAATCATAATAACAAGATCAAGGCAACAAATCTTTATTTTTACTTATTCAAAAAGTATCACTTGATCTGGTATGAATTGCTTGATGTGCTGTTATACTGATGGCCGGGGGTTTTATCACCAGAGCAAGGAGTACTAGTGATAAAGAGTATAACCAATGGATTCCCAGTGCATTGAAATCATGTCAGTCTCTGTGATGAGAAGCTTGAGATACACTGTTGGAGTGCCATAGAGCATTTTTAGTGTTGTTATTCTGGAGCCCCAAAAATGTAGGACAGAAACAGAAATCAATGATAACCTGTTGATGGCCTTTTCTAGAGCAAGTAAAGCCTACTAATGATATGAATTGGTGTAATGTAAAATATAAAGATTTCAGTAGATGTCATTGGGAGCAGGTCTAAAGGGGGATGAACCCTTCGTAGACTAAAGAGGGTAAGGTTGTGTTATATGAGAGGCTACAATTAATGTAAAAATCTTAAAATCAAGATATAAAAGAATATTTTTTTGTTAGCATTTGGGAACATTTAAGACCCAGAACAAGTCAGAGATGAAGGATCACATGACCTTAGGTGGCAGCCCTGTAGGCAGCCATCTTCAAACACAGCAAATCATGAGGGAACATACGTGTGAGTCACTTCTAACTCGATGGGTGAGGTATAGCCACTATAAAACCAGGACATGCTGCTGCATTGTGAGGATACAGAGAGGAGACAGAGGATGTCAGAGAAAATCTCAGAACACAGATATATAGCGGATGATTGTAAGTGAGTGAAGAGATTAATTAGATTCATAATAAATTGATAAAGAGATTTTTAGAGAGATATCAGAGTCAGTCAGTGTCAGTGTGTAAGAGAGACAGGAACAGGCAGCCATTGCTGTGAGTGTCACTGCAGCTATAAAATTCCTACATTAGTTCACCAATCTTTATCACATAGAAAAAAAATAACAGTGCAGTAGGTTTTAAACAGGCTGTTTGTTACCACCAGCTACTATCCATTTACTTATAGCCAAATACAGTCCTTGAAGACCTAGAATTTCCTGGAAAATAGGGAACTTTTGATTTGGACTGAATTTATTGGGATTAATTCAAATCTGATGGCCAATTTAATCGCTTCAAACCCAAAACAAATTTCAACTGTCATGCAGTTACCTCTCTGAGGCAGAAACAATCCAGTGCTCACTAAAGATTCTTGTTCAAATGAACATTTTGTAAGGGAGTCCAATACAGTGTTGCAGGAGGTCTAGACTAAACAACCCCCTGCATACATTCCTGAGACACTATACATCAGTAAACAGAATGCCTGTGACTTAGTAGCAAGGAGGTGCCTTGGGTGCCTGGGAAAAATCATGGGTGCCTCAGAATAGCCTACACATGAAGCATAATATACGGTCATTTAACCAATGAACAGTAATATCCAAAGTGTCAAGTTACAGTACAGACCAAAAGTTTGGACACACCTTCTCATTCCAAGAGTTTTCTGTATTTTCATGACTATAAAAATTGTAGATTCACACTGAAGGCATCAAAACTATGAATAATTAAATCAAACAATTAATTAATTGTGGAATTATATACTTAACAAAAAAGTGTGAAACAACTGAAAATATGTCTTATATTCTAGGTTCTTCAAAGTAGCCACCTTTTGCTTTGATTACTGCTTTGCACACTCTTGGCATTCTCTTGATGAGCTTCAAGAGGTAGTCACCTGAAATGGTTTTCACTTCCCAGGAGTGCCCTGTCAAGTTTAATAAGTGGGATTTCTTGCCTTATAAATGGGGTTGGGACCATCAGTTGTGTTGTTCAGAAGTCAGGTGGATACACAGCTGATAGTCCTACTGAATGGAGTGTTAGAATTTGTATTATGGCAAGAAAAAAGCAGCTAAGTAAAGAAAAACGAGTGGCCATCATTACTTTAAGAAATGAAGGTCAGTCAGTCCGAAAAATTGGGAAAACTTTGAAAGTGTCCCCAAGTGCAGTGGCCAAAACCATCAAGGGCTACAAAGAAATTGGCTCACATGAGGACCGCCATAGGAAAGGAAGACCAAGAGTCACCTCTGCTGCGGAGGATAAGTTCATCCGAGTCACCAGCCTCAGAAATCGCAGGTTAACAGCAGCTCAGATTAGAGACCAGGTCAATGCCACACAGAGTTCTAGCAGCAGACACATCTCTACAACAACTGTTAAGAGGAGAATGTGTGCAGCAGGCCTTCATGGTAAAATAGCTGCTAGGAAATCACTGCTAAGGACAGGCAACAAGCAGAAGAGACTTGTTTGGGCTAAAGAACACAAGGAATGGACATTAGACCTGTGGAAATCTGTGCTTTGGTCTGATGAGTCCAAATCTGAGATCTTTGGTTCCAACCACCGTGTCTTTGTGCGACGCAGAAAAGGTGAACGAATGGATTCTACATGCCTGGTTCCCACCGTGAAGCATGGAGGAGGAGGTGTGATGATGTGGGAGTGCTTTGCTGGTGACACTGTTGGGGATTTATTCAAAATTGAAGGAATACTGAACCAGCATGGTTACCACAGCATCTTGCAGCGGCATGCTATTCCATCCGGTTTGCGTTTAGTTGGACCATCGTTTATTTTTCAACAGGACAATGACCCCAAACACACCTCCAGACTGTGTAAGGGCTATTTGACCAAGAAGGAGAGTGATGGGGTGCTACGCCAGATGACCTGGCCTCCACAGTCACCAGACCTGAACCCAATCGAGATGGTTTGGGGTGAGCTGGACCGCAGAGTGAAGGCAAAAGGGCCAACAAGTGCTAAGCATCTCTGGGAACTCCTTCAAGACTGCTGGAAGACCATTTCAGGTGACTACCTCTTGAAGCTCATCAAGAGAATGCCAAGAGTGTGCAAAGCAGTAATCAAAGCAAAAGGTGGCTACTTTGAAGAACCTAGAATATAAGACATATTTTCAGTTGTTTCACACTTTTTTGTTAAGTATATAATTCCACATGTGTTAATTCATAGTTTTGATGCCTTCAATGTGAATCTACAATTTTTATAGTCATGAAAATACAGAAAACTCTTGGAATGAGAAGGTGTGTCCAAACTTTTGGTCTGTACTGTAAATGTCTACTATGTATAGGGCAAACAGTAATGTCCCTATAAATAGACATCCTTTCAAATACTTAGGGAAAAAAGGTATGTTGCTTTACTAATTGTGTCCACCAGATGGGGTTATATTGTCATAATGTGGTGACATATGATGCCACATAGTGTCACAGTTTCTTCCAACTGGTACCTGCTTTATTTTATTTTGCATATCTTAATTTGAAAATGATAACATGATAAATGTTTTTGATGGCTTTTGATTGGCTTTTGTTGCTGCAGCAAGTTGTCATCAGATTCAAGTTAAGGATTGCTACATGTGTATAAGTAGTTAGATATACTTACTGTACATTATGATATCTCAGATAATGCATACAAATATTCTTGTATATCTCATTTGACACAGGGACTGATGTGAACAATGGCAATCTCTGTACAGCACTGTTGAATATGCTGATGATGCAAAATCAATTGAAAATAATGTAATTTACTTGTCAAAATTTAAATTTTCGAGTCTTTCACAGTGCTTCTTCCACAACATTAAAAATGACTCTTATGTCTGTCAAAATATTTCTTTTAGGCTAAGGCCCCACGTAGCGAGCTGCAACCACTACCAAAAAGATTGCAGCGGAAACACATCACGTTTTTTTCTGCAGTATTTTTCACAGAAAGTCCAGAGTTTTCCTCTGTGGACTTTCTGCCCCTATTATACCTATATGGAAAACACCAACATTTCCGTAGGTATAATTGACATGCTGCAATTTAAAAAAACAAAGAAACAAAACAAAAACAAGCATTTTTGAAAACACAGCTTTTCTGCTGCAGATTTTTTCTGCAATGTGTGGATGGGATTAGCCAGAATTCCATGCACTTTGCAGGTAATGTAAAACGCAGGGTTTTTTTTGCCGCAGCGTTAAACACTGCATTTTCACAACGTGGAGTCCCTGGCCTTGGATGGTTTGCCTTCTTCTATTATTAGTTTACATTACTGTCTCTTTTTATAAGATACCATATTGACCTACATTATAGAAATTGAAGGTATAACATATTTTGTCTTGTGAGCAATGATCAAAACATTTTAAAGGTTTTTTTTTTTGTGACTTATATATTAATGATCCTAAGGATAGGTCATCAATATATGATCAGTGGACGTCTGAAACATGAGACCTCCATAGATCAGCTGGTAGAAGAGGCCGCCCATTCAGAGCACTGTGAACTCTTCACTAACTACTAAGCACAACATCATACAATGCATAGGGGCTGTGCTTGGTATTGCAACTTCATTCCCAATGGCATATAGAAGGTCCTAGCATTAAACAGCAGCTGGGAGAAAGGAGAGATAAATAGAATTTTCTTTTCTTTTGTGCTTTATCTGGAGTCTGATTTGGGGATGTGATCTGGGATCAATGAATTTAGGGGTCTAATCTGGGGTCTAATCAAGTCTTATTAATTTTGATGAGTTAATGGGGCCATTTCACCAGACAACAAGTTTTTGTGAACTTCTTTCACCTGTAGAAGCTGTGTGGCCTTGTTCCATTTGGCACCTTTGAAGTGCAATGAATTTTTCCAAATGTCAGTATAATGTTTTTTCTCTTGGTATTCCGTTATCATAAATTGTACTGAGAAAGTGTATAAAGATATATACAACTCTGGCAGATGACAAATATTTTATAATTGTTCTCTAATTAACTACATTTACAAAAGTAACATTTAATAAGGCAGTTATAGTAGCATTATATAAGCGAAAGATACAAGTCGAAGTAATCACACACTTAGTCTATTTTATTACATGTGTGCATTTCTATTATAAAGCATCTTTCATTTCAATCATCTTGTGCTTCATGAATAAAAACTAATTTCATTTATCCTGTGACATACGCCATAATTTCCTTCTTCTACTGGTGATATCATAAATAAGATAGATGCAGCATCCTCTGTATGTGAAGTTTTAATGAATGCTACCATTTAGCATTCTAGAAGAACCTTCTGCAGCTGTCATCATAAAAAGAGTCTGATGAGGGGTTTGGACAGAGCTAACTCTGCTAATTATAAAACAAAATATTGCACAAGTATTCATTCATATACATTATTTGGAAACCGAAGTTTGAAGATCACACTCTGCATATATTAATCATCTTGATTATTTCTTTTTTTTTTCTTCTTCTTTTCAATGGATAATGAGCCTTTGTTGGAAGGTAAGATACCTTAATAAAGTAATTTTATCAAAATTGGGTTCATATTAGTTTGCCATCAATGTGTCATCAATAGGTGTCTAAACCCTGGAACCTCTACTACGAGTGAACTAAAGGGGCTGCCGCTGTCCAGTGAGCAGGTGGTGAATAATGGGCCACCACATTCAGGTGAAACTTTCCTAAACCAGATTATAATTGCCTCTGTATTTCCACCAAGGAAAAAGGTAATGGGGTAATGTGTGGTGTAAAAAAAAAAGTTAGGTCAGGGTTGGAAAGTCAGTGGATACAAACCAGTTCTACAGTGCAACTTCTGCTAAATTAGAAGTCTTTTAACCCCTAACGAAAAAGTCAATTATATAGTAAGGAACACATAATTTTTGTTTTCTTTTTGCCACCATTAAATTTATTAGGATATACAGAACCTTATGAATGCCTTAATATGTATTTTTTTCTGGACACTCCTGATGACTTTTGTTGGGACTTAGGTTGTCCATATAAAACCATCAGACCAGGCAACCCTGATACTGGGGCTGTCAGAAAAAGACAATCAGTGGCCCTTCGATTTATTAGCACTGTGATCAGTATTGAAGGAGTTAATCAAAACCAAAGTCTATTGACATGAGTATTACTGATAAAGCTGTAAAAACACTGAGAAAGCAAGGAGACTGGAAACCTGTGGGAGGAAGAACAAAAAGACAGTTATTCAAATGTTAGTGGAAAATGGTGCAGTCTATTAGGAGGAGAATAGTCTGTGTTGTAGCAGAAACCAGTTAAGACTTACATTTCTATCTTATTTGAATATTGTGGGGTAGAAATTTAGCAAATGTGTATTTTTTGGCATACTGCATGTCTGTTAGATTTATGACTGCTATGTTTTACAAAACCAATGGAGACCACAAAAAACTGAATTTAATAAAGAAATATATTTTATTATAAAAATTACAGAATTAAATGTACAGATGTGCCCACTCTAAACTTAAACTTGGTTAAAGACTAATTTCTTATGAAATACATGTGGATGTATTGGTTCTGTACAGGCTTTGCCATGTGCCTGTAACCACAGTTTATAAGAAAAATATCAGTTCATGCATTCTGCATTTATTCAGTGCATTTCAACTTCATATTTTTATATCTATCAACATCTTAGCAAGTATGACTTACATTATTATAAAATATAATTTTCTTTGCAGCTGAAAATTCTTTATTTTAGCAATAACTTACTTTCTTCATAATGATGAGCTTTTTATGTTCATTTTCTGTTATTGATTTTAAATACAGTAAACCATGTTAAAAAGTTCAATGTAAATAGAGGCAAGTAATAATAATAATAATAATAATAATAATAATAATAATAATGAAGAATGTGTGAAGAAACTTCACGTACATCAAAAATTGAGGGGAAAAATTGGTAGATTAACAGAATTTGTAAACATACAGCATGATGAATATTACCAACACTTATTCTCATAGTTTTCCACTGAACAGATATATCAGAATGCCCATTCAGTTGAGTTTTAACTCCCTGTGGGAGAGCAATGTAGTAATGTTGCTATACCTTACATCTAAATCTAGCTATACTAGTCTTGTTCGCACAAGACAATTCAATAATAAAACACATGATATCAGATTTCCAGTAGTATTGCTGGTTCTCCAAGACCCTTGGGTCCTTCTGTGGTTGCTTCCACTTCTACTCCAATTTCTTCATCAGTTGTAGCACATCCTTTGTCTCAAATAATGATTTTTTTTTTCACTGAAATAACATACAGGGTAATAGCTTTTAGTAAAATGTGCATAGTAAGATATTTATATTTGCAAAAAAAAACTGTAAATTGAATGGAATGTTAAAAATCATAAACACCTGATTCACACTTTATATGTTTACACATTGACTTTACTATTCTGATAGCATTCCCTATGCAAAGCTGATTGGTAACATCTCAAATGAAAATATTCCAGATTGGTGAGATGTTTGGAAAAAAAATTTTATAGTAAATCATATTTTTCATACTGAAATCCCACTGGATCCTAGAACTTGTATTTTAGGAGATACAGTTATATAAACATCTCTATATAAATATGACTCTGTTGCTTGCAGATTGTTATTCAGTGCTCATAACGTAATAGCACCATTCTGGTTCTATATCCCTATAGGTACACTCTGGAAACTAAGAAGCATTATTTTATTATCCATGTCTCCAAAAAGTATAATCTAAAAGAAAAAGTTGTCTATTGAACCTTGTCACTTTACAACACTGTGAGAACAGGTACTTGGCGTTTTGTTATTTTTTTACAGACTGAGGTGATAGAGAGTGTGAGAAGGTTTATAATATACAACCAGGGACAGCATCAGAACCCGGCAAGGTTACGGCCTACTGCTGCTTCCTGCTCTATAAATCACGCAGGAGAATCTACACAAAAGATCATCTGAATTTGTGTTAAATGTAGATTCTTCTCCTACTCAGAGCAGTGGGGGAGAGGCCCTCTTCTGTTAGCTTGACACATTTACGAGAGGACTCAATATATAAGTTATTCTGAAAATGTTCTTGTATGTTGTCCCTGCCTGAAATTGAACCTACAACCTTCCACATGGGGGGGGGCAAGAATATCAAGGATGAGCTATAGGCTCAACTGTTGCTGAAGAAAGGATATTCTCAGCCCAAACTTCAATTGTATTCTTGTTTACAGACATAATGTACTATTGTGTACAGATACATCTGTATATACCAGTATATTGTAACTAGAAGAAAAATCTGAAAATAAATGAAAAGTAAGAATTTTTTTATTTAGTCAATAAAAAAAAAAAATAGTGCAAAAATTATTACGATACATTTAGTACAGTCTTTACAGCACAGTTAATAACAGGGATATTTTTGGTATCCTTGTAATCAGATCAATCCATACAATACAGTAAGCCATGTTATTTATGGTGATTGTTAACTTACGTAAATAAATATGGTGGCAATTGATTTTTTATCATTTGTTTGGTAGAAATGACAGGAAAATATATGTTTGTTATTTTTACAAGAAAAGTGCAAACAAACAGGAAAATATAAAATGCTATCAGTGTCATTATTGGTGCATAATAGGCTGGGACTAAAAGGTGGTTTGCAATGCTATCCAAAGTTGTTCTAGTCACAAATGTCAGTCCCTCTCCCATGCAAAAAAAAAAAAAAACAATTAGTAAACACAAATTTTTTTTATGAGAGTGGCAGTTGCCCCAATCCCATTTGCTAACTGTACATTACTTTCGATGTTGCAAGGTGACACAGCAACTTGTGTTGCTGCTAAATTTACCACGTGGCCCCAGCTTTATACAGGATGGATAAGGTTGAGGCACAAGTGGTCTGACTATAACTCAGTCACCCAAAGACCCACATAAAGTTGGAGCCAGCCCTGTATACAATTGTGGTTAAATTGTGTTCCTCTTCAGGACAAACATGTTGCAAAATATGCATTGAAACATGCATTGAAATGCCAATACACAAATCACTAACGCACAAAGTTTGTATATACTTTTCAGGTAGAACATAATTAATAAGTGTTAATTATTTTAACATAAAATTCTATTGAATAAATGTTAAATAAAGGCTGTAAATGATAATGAAAAATAAATAGAAAAGGGAATGGGGTATAGGGTCAAAGATAGTCTGAAAGACCATCATTTGTATTTAGGATAATGTCAACTTTTTAATAGATACCTCGTTCCCACATACCTTCTGTACCCATGTAGGTCTGAGGAAGACTACTCATTACCACAGCATACCCTGCCTAGGCATGACTTTACTCTACACATTGGGTGATGTCCAGGCTACATGGGTTACAAAATATCACATATAACATCATCATCCAACAGTATTGTTCAATTCAAACATACAAGTAGCATTTCACTTTTGTAAATGCATAAGTGTGGGGCCCTTGCATTTTACCCCCTTATATACAGTGGGGAAAAAAAAGTATTTAGTCAGCCACCAATTGTGCAAGTTCTCCCACTTAAAAAGATGAGGCCGGCCTGTAATTGACATCATTGGTAGACCTCAACTATGAAAGACAAAATGAGAAAACAAATCCAGAAAATCACATTGTCTGATTTTTAAAGAATTTATTTGCAAATTATGGTGGAAAATAAGTATTTGGTCAATAAAAAAAAGTTCATCTCAATACTTTGTTATATATCCTTTGTTGGCAATGACAGAGGTCAAACGTTTTCTGTAAGTCTTCACAAGGTTGGCACACACTGTTGCTGGTATGTTGGCCCATTCCTCCATGCAGATCTCCTCTAGAGCAGTGATGTTTTGGAGCTGTCGCTGGGCAACACGGACTTTCAACTCCCTCCAAATGTTTTCTATGGGGTTGAGATCTGGAGACTGGCTAGGCCACTCCAGGACCTTGAAATGCTTCTTACGAAGCCACTCCTTCGTTGCCCTGTCAGTGTGCTAGGGATCATTGTCATGCTGAAAGACCCAGCCACGTTTCATCTTCAATGCCCTTGCTGATGGAAGTAGGTTTGCACTCAAAATCTCACGATAAATGGCCCCATTCATTCTTTCATGTACACGGATTAGTTGTCCTGGTCCCTTTGCAGAGAAACAGCCCCAAAGCATGATGTTGCCACCCCCATGTTCCACAGTAGGTATGGTGTTCTTTCGATGAAACTCAGCATTCTCTCTCCTCCAAACACGACGAGTTGTATTTCTACCAAACAGTTGTACTTTGGTTTAATCTGACCTTATGACATTCTCCCAATACTCTTCTGGAACATCCAAATGCTCTCTAGCAAACTTCAAATGGGCCCGGATATGTACTGGCTTAAGCAGGGGGACACTGCACTGGCACTGCAGGATCTGAGTCCCTGGCGGCGTAGTGTGTCACTGACGGTAGTCTTTGTTACATTAGTCCCAGCTTTTTGCAGGTCATTCACTAGGTCCCCTGTATGGTTCTGGGATTTTTGCTCACTGTTCTTGTGATCATTTTGACCCCACAGGGTGAGATCTTGCGTGGAGCCCCTGATCGAGGGAGATTATCAGTGGTCTTGTAATGAGTAATGAGTGGAGGACAGAGGAGCCTCTTAAAGAAGAAGTTACAGGTCTGTGAGAGCCAGAAATATTGCTTGTTTGTAGGTGACCAAATACTTATTTTCCACCATAATTTGCAAATAAATTCTTAAAAAATCAGACAATGTGATTTTCTAGATATGTTTTCTCATTTTGTCTCTCATAGTTGAGGTCTACCTATGATGTCAATTACAGGCCTCGCTCATCTTTTTAAGTGGGAGAACTTGCACAATTGGTGGCTGACTAAATACTTTTTTTCCCCACTGTATACTGTGCATTTCCTGCACTTCCTGTGCATTCTGAGACACATGGACTTGGCTGAAACAGGGAAAATATTCCATAATACCTGTGAAAAAAGCATGCGCCAAAATTTACAAGTGCTGATGTTGCTTCCTGAAAGGAAAACAAATACAACTTTATTAACCCGACAGAAAAGTTTTCGTGCATGACCTCCACTAACTAAAAAGTGTGAGAAGCAGAAATGATTTTCATTATAACTGAAATGATCAGTATAGATTAAATATGTATAAACACATTAATTGGAATTTCTGGAAAGTAAATATATAATTTATATGAGCGAGTAAATGAATTTCAATAAAGCTTCACTGATTCTTACTCATATTTTAGCAAAACATTAATAAAATATTTCTGATTGTTGCAATAACTTATCATTCACAAATACATATTGTTACAACAAAGTTATTTAACCAGAGAGGCCATTATTATCTTGCAACAGCACGTACCATTTACACATTGCACATCTTTACAGAAAGAACATCAACATGTAATATGGTCTATGTTTGTAGCACATCTTTTCAACAGTACAGTAAAAAAAAATGTTCATGACCAGCAATTGATTGGGCACAATGCTCCATAGATACATAGCCAGGGCACTCCAAATGGTGTAAGAAACTCACACATCTCTGTCATTATCCTTGTCATTACTGTTTTGAAACTGTGAAGCACTGGAGAATGTGTTGGTAGCTATAAAATAATAATAAGACCAGACATAATAATACTTGTTAGTATGTGCACAATCTTTGAAATGTGGAGATCATGAAGAGTCACAGGCTGTAGAAAAAAAGCTGTGAGAGAGAACAATACTGTAACTTGTATGGGGAGAGAAATAGTAGTGGAAAGTTCTCAAGGCGCAAAGAGGACATAGCATGAATACAAAAATAGGCACATATAATTAGAACAACACATAAAGCAGATGTACAGTATAAAGCGACACCTAGAAACACATGTTAAAGGCCAATAAACTTTTTGTGGACTGTGATTGCATTTAAAGTGCTTTGCAAGGAGTTATGCAATGTTGGAAATGTCTGTCAGAGAAGTGTGCACTACACCCAACTGAAATACAAATTGTAGTTTAATAGGAAGATTGGGGAAGATATCCTTTAACTTAACAAACATCCAGCCAACAGTCATATCATGAATATGGGCTTTATGTTGTATTTTTTGATACTATGTGTTACCTAGTCTTATTTCAGTGGCATGTTATGTCAAATGACTGCAGTCCCTTCTCCTCCTTCTCTTCACAGTTCCTTCTTCTGCTGTGGTCTGCAGCCTCTTGCTTTAGCTAAGGTAAGATCAGGCCTGGCATACTTTTTAAGATAAAAAGAGAATCTCCCAGTCTTAGGTTGCCTGATGATTATGATTTTCTATTTGTAGTTCCCTGTACACATGAACAGCATTTGTAACTATGTTTCTTGGCAGCCTTTCTGCCTTGAACCTTACATACTATGCCTGGTACTTACAAACCTAAATCTAATCCTGACTCCTGGCTATTCCTGACTAGAGATAGGTCAACTGCTTTGGCACAAAACCGAACAATTTGCAATTAGCAAAACCATACAATTGGGGATTCGTCTGGAACAAACTAAAATGGTCGCCGTGGCATGCATTATGAGCATCCTCACGGCATCTAGAGATCTCATGGTGACATCATGCCCCCGGTTCACCGCTGGCACTTGGCATGCCCATGTCATCACTGAGGCCCAATTACAAGCCTTAGTGGTGATCGGGGGCACATCAGGTGAAAGAGGTGAGAGAAAGGTGAGTATAAATGTTTTTTATTGTTTACACCTCCCCTGGGCCTTCATCTATTATATTCTAAGGTCTGAAGAGGCCCCAGTGTTTAATAATTTCACTTCTGTATCCATCTGAACTTCGCTATGTGAATGCAAAACAAAAGGAATCTTTGGAGGTTTGCCATCTCTATTCCTGAGTATAGTCTTGCCTTGACCCTTAGATACTACACCTGGTACCTGTAGTGCTACCTCTATTCCTGACTTCTGTTTTACTCCTATGTTCCTGTCTCATCGCATGGCGTATTGTATCCTGATTATTGTCCAGGTGATGACCATTGACTCTATTTTTTTATCATGCTTTGCTCCAATAGCACCACTAACACCAATTTGTGATAATTTTGATACATTGGATATGGAATCCCTCTGCACCAAAGTACACTACACGTAATATTTCAAGTGCAGGTAATTAAAGACCAGAGGATTCTTTCGACAAGCCTATGACAAAGGATTGTGGCTTGAGGAGTCCATATTCCAGGACATGATCGTAACAGTACAATTACTGTTTAGCTTTGAAATCACAACACTACAATGCAGTCAGCAAATCAAGTCACCTTGTATTGTATGGCTTATTTTAGTTTTAAACCAAACTCTAGGAAGAGGTTGAAAATAAAAAGCAAAAAGTTACATATACATTTTTATTTCTGATATTTCCACATTTAAGGCTTTAATAGATCAAAAATTTGTGTTCTGGTAAATGTCTTAATTGGCTTTTTTATTGCACATTTTGCTGCACTTTTTTGAGCCAAACCTAGTAGTGCCTAAGTATACTTCTTCCTTCTTCTCAATCCATTCCTAGATTTGGCACAAAAAAAATAGCAGCAAAATCTGCAACAAAAAAGCAGCTATTTTGCAACGTGGGGCCTTAGCCTAAAGTTGCAAAAAACTGTCAATACAAATATCATGAAAGTGCTCCATCATCTTTTACAATGCAACTTTTAATGGACAAGTCAGTATGTGTTCACTGCTGAAACTAGCAGTCCATCAAAATAGGAAAAGGTTGACATAAAAGAGAACTGTTACATAACACTTGGTTCATCACTGGAAATATATTGACTAAGTTTAGATGAGAATGTCTCATAAATATATTAATCAAGGCTTTTTGAGACGTATAATGTATCAGTAGTTTCATCTAGATAGAAAGAATGTGCTTTGATTTGTTCAACTTGACAACAACTTGTGACGTGACCATGTACATCAAAAGCTGCCATTAAGCCCATTTTATACAGCTTGGCTAGGAAGTGAAGCTGATTTGCATTTCATGATGTATCCTCTTTGAAAAACGACTTATGGCAAATGAGTTCAGACATTCTTCACCTTTCGTTGACCATCTGTGTGTTCATGTCTCCCAGCAGAAAGCTAGCTCACTAAGGACAGAGTAGCAGAGGGGCTGATGCTCATCATCAAGAAAGGGAAGCCAAAAGCCACGCTAAACACCATCAATTACAATTCATTAGTCCTGAAGGAGCTGCCTATTAGAGTGTTTCATGTGCACAGATGTCACTTTTACAACCATGACTTTAGTCATTAAGCATCAAAACAATGAGATAGCACAAGCTATTCAGAAAAGAAATGACCTATTGCTTATTATGTAAAGCTGTTTTTATGTTTTTGTTTTCCTGCTTAGTAGCACATTTTTAATAAAAGCTTTTATATCTTTTTATATCCTGCACAATAATTTTAAATATTTCAAAGCATTTTACATTTTTCATTATAATTTAAAACATGAATAGAATGACAGATGGCCCCATCAAAACTAGAGTTTTATTAATCTAGTACAATACTATTATATGTATTAATCTACAATAGATTTTAATTTGCTTGTTTACATATGCAGGCATCCATACTGTATGTTTATTAATTTATTCATGCTTTCATTCTTTCATTTGTTGAAGCCTTTGAAGAACAGGCCATTTGTAATCTTAAAGACTTAAAGGTTTTTTTTATACTATACATACTTGCCTCTAAGTTTTCTGACAATGAAAATGTAAGTGAATATAGTTGATACCATTGGTACCATCTTTGATCACGTGTTAATATATATACACATAGGTATGTATGATGTATTTGTGTAAATATAAATATATATTATATATTCATTATTTATTCAGGTTTACTTAACTAAAACTAGGTCAACATGCAGAAGGAATGTGTGAATAATTAAGTACACCCTAAGTCTAAATTCAGACAACCGTGGTAGAAAACGGATGTGAAAAATGTCCCTAAGGCCAGGGGCCCCTCATGGCGCAAACACCACGGTTTGCCTGCGGCGCAAACGCCACAGCAAAAAGTCACTGTGTTTTACAGTCACAGCAAAGTGGATGGAATTCTAGTGAATACCATCCCCACTTTGTGGAAAAATACTCGCAGCGGACATGCTGCGAATTCCAAAACTGTCGCGGAAATGCCGGTGGTTTCCTTATAGGTATAATTGAAGCAGAAAGTCTGCAGAGGTTTCCAGACTTTGTTGCTGTGGGACACTACGTGGGGCCTTAGCCTAAAAATATTTTCACGGATTCCTCATACATTTCAGTTTTATATGGGATCCTTAAAAACGAGGGAAAATCAGGTAAGACTTATTTTTTGATGGCCTCTTTTACATCGTTTATGTGAATGGCTCACGTTCTCATACAGTGAATTTAACACAGCTGTGTGATGGCTGTTAAAAAAAAAGGCCAATTGATAGGCTTATTCGCTATGTTTGTACCTTTGGCTATATACCTTTTGCATTTATGTAGTTGCTGTACTTTTGGCTCATTGTATTTTGAAAACTAAGTCATGTGAATTTAGACTTACTGCTTCCACAGGTATTAAGAGGGTAAGTAGCAGCCAGGTTCTACTAATCATTTCTCTCGATTATTTGATCATCAACAAGAGTGTTAATGCATCTGATTCCTAGAATCCTGGGAAGGGTTATTCGGCCATTTCCAAACAATTTGAAGTCCATTATTCTACAGTGAGAAAGATTATTCACAAGTGGAAAACTTTCAAAAAGGTTTACAATCTTTCCAGGAGCGGATGTGCCTGCAAACTCACCCTAAGGTCAGACCATGCAATGCTCAGAGAAATTGCAAAAAAATGTTAAATGCGCAAGTTCATGACATTGCTCCTACTGCTGCTGAGAAAAAAAGGATAAAGGAAGTATTTCTCATTGTCTAGAACTGTGCAGAATGTTACAGTTTTTTATCTATCATATTGTAACTTGCATTTCAGACTCACAATTTTGTAAATAATGGGATCTACTGTGTTGAGATGTGGGTATTCTTGCTGTCACAAATAGTTCTTACTTAGGTCCTGGCAAACAATGCTCATATATATTTTTAGTGAATGCATAATAAAAGTACAACAACAACAACAATATTATGGAGAACTAGGGTAGTTGCAGCTACCTTAGTGTCGTGTAGCATCCCAATGCTCAGCTCATACACTGAACTGAAGAAATCCCACCCAGGTGCCTAAAATACACAGACTTCTAATTCCAAGAATCCCTACAGTCTTAAAGGGACACACATTTGAGATTAAATTTCAAAACATAAATTATTCTACATAAACCATATATTATACATAAACCATGGATTATACATTATACATGAACCATACTGCCTGTCTCCTTTTAAAATAAAATGAGCTTAAAATCTTTATAGCCCCTTGAAAATTACATATCATACCACAGGAACAAAAGTCTCTATTGCTAGACTGTAGCACTGCTTCATCTGGCAATAATCTACTGCATGCTATAAAAAATCAGCACACCCTCTACTCAGGTTTAGTCACATGAAGGTAAGATGCTTTAATGCCCAGATGGAAATCTAGACTTGACTGCTGGGAGTCTGCATGGTCACTTCCTCCTGAGGTGGTACAGGAATAGGTAGCAGCTGACAGGGGCCATGGTGCATTGCTCCACAGAATCAGGAAAAACACATTTTTGTGAATATATATACTAAAACAGACTGATGGAAAGGACTAAATCAGGAACAATTGAAAACATCAGATAAAGGCTGGATTAAGGCTAAGGCCCCACGTAGAGAGCTGCAGCCAAAAAGCGCTGCGGGATAAACTACAACAGAAATGCGTTTTTTCCCAAAGCGCTTTTTGCAGAAGGTCCAATGAGTTTTCCTCGGCAGACTTTCTGTTTCAATTATACCTATAGGGAAAGCAACAGCGTTTCCGTAGGTATAATTGACAAGCTGTGATTTCCAAAACAGTTTTGGAAATCGCAGCTTTTCTGTTGCGGATTATTTTTATGCAATGTGTGGATGGGATTCGCTAGCCAATTTGCAGTGACTGTAAAAAGCCACTTGGGGCCCCAGCCTAAAACAGGAATTCAAAGTAGGATATCGAGACATTAGTCTTGGATGCCCTAAAATGGCCACCACCGGTAAATTATTATACACTGGGGTCTCATCAGACCCCTGAGTATAATAGGTAGGGGCACAGGGGAGGTGTAAAAAATAAAAAAAAACATTCATACTCACCTTTTGTGCCATGTTAGGGTCTGTACTTGTGCATCCTTAATTTGTATACATGTCAGCCTGTTTAAGAATGACATCTCATAAAACAATAATGTTTCATTTTTTTTTAAAAATCCTTTTCAGTAAGGTTCATAATTTCCATTTTTATTTTTTTATCCATTGTTTACCTTTATGACTATCACAAACTTTTGCTTATTCCTAAAATGGGCTGATACATTCTAGATGAAATATTGCTCCATTAGCAAGGACAGGGGCAAAGGGCATAATGGCCATAGAGCATATGTGTCTGCTGTCTCCACAGACAACATGGCACCAGATTTCAATAGCAGTCTTCAATCTTCAGACATGTTCCCAGCACTATTCAGGTTTGTGATTGGATTTTTCTAGTGTTTAAAGAGAATTATACGGATAGTAAATATATATTAGGAAGAAAATCAAATTTATTTTCTAATACCTACCAACAGATTAAAATCCTGATGTGGTAGAATGTATGCTTTCTTATAAACTACTCTTTTTAAATTTGTTTTCTCAGAATTGCTCAGTATCCAAAATTGCTTGTCAGAAAAGAGGTATTGAAGGAAACAGGAAGTGTAGATGCAAAGTGATAATTTGTAATCAGTTTCATCCAAAATCATAAAGAAGGGCCCAACACAGGTATTTGCATTTAAGTGGTTAAACCTTACATTTGTTCTATACAAGTAAGTACAATAAATAAACAAAAATGTACTAAATTTTGTGATGTCATATAAGCAATCATATTTGTATATGTGTGTCATATGTTTGTTTAGTCTATGTTTAAGTCATGGCATTAAATTAACAGTTTCTTGTAAATCTTATACCAATATAGAATTCATGTCACACTTTTTTCTTAATAACTGTCAGAAGTAGACAGCAATCAAGTTACAATGCCATGAAAAAGTATTTCCTGATTTCTTGTGTTCTTTTTTACTTGCACGCTTAATAATTTTAGATTTTTAAACAAAATTTTATTTATTGATAAGATAACTTGAGTAAATGTCAAATTTATTTTGTAAATGATAATTTTTTCATTGAAAGGAAATAGCTCGGTCATTAGTTGGTCCTTTGTTAATAGAAATAAAAAAGTAAATCATTCCCCCTTTTAACTCAGGATATGGTTTCATGCTTCAGATACAGTAACTGGGGATCAGGCTTGTAAATAACTGGAAGCATTCTGGTCCACTCTTCTTTTCATAATTATTTTGACCCACTCAAAGATGGATTTGTGCTTGCCTTGATCGGTTGCACTTGAGCTTCAGACTACAGACTGATGACCAGACATAACCTTTTAGGTGAATCTATCAATTATATAAGGCATACAAAATGCTGTGTAAGAGATCTCAAACATAGCTTTACTTTCAGAAATATCAATTGCAATAATCCACTGAAAAAGATGTTGTGGTATTGGAGCCCACTTGAATAATAGCCCAGCAGCACCTCTTATCCCTGGTTGAAATCTTCTGCTTATAGCTGTGTCATGGCTGTAAAGATCAAGGGGTGCTTATAAGAAATTTGAAAAATTATGGGCCACATGGCTAGATACACCTGGCTTGGTGTATCTAGCCAGGCCAGATATGTACAGTATATTAGTAACATTATTTGCCTGATATGTACAGTATAATATTAGTGACATGATTTGCTTCTGTCTTACTTTAAACTTCTATTTTAGAGATTCTTTGATATTTCTACTTTCTGGATACAATTTTATATAAAATTAGATATACTGGCCAGACTATAATGAGTAATCTTAACCAAGTTCCTCAAATCTGAACTTGTGATCTGAGGCATGCAAGAAAGTGCCCCGTGATTACATGGAAAAGAGATCTAGCTATCTATCTATCTATCTATCTATCTATCTATCTATCTGTCTATCTAGGCTTACTAATTTATCATGCTGACTACTAACTAAAAAATGTCCTATGGGCTATACATGTACATACTGTATGACATGTACATATATATATAGTTTGTCAATTTTCTTAGCCAAAAGACCACTATCGATGAGCTGAATGATGCTGTCTCTCTTTAGTTTGAAATCTTCTTCATGATCCTTGATTTGAACCAGTGACCTTTCACTCGGGAATCGACCTAATAAGACACTGAGCTATTAGTGAATGTAAGAACCAACTGTAATTTGTAGTATACAAGAAGAAAAAGATTTTTTCAACACTAGGAGCAAAACACTAACAATGCGGTTACATGACAAGAATCTGCATAACTAATCATATGCTAAATAGTTGCAAGTCAAATTTATGTATGAGATAGCCAAGATGATTGTCTAAAAAGTGATGGTAGTCTCATGTTCCAAGCTGTAGTGATGGTGAGATATGGAGCCTGAAAGTCAAAAGTTCAAAACATTGTTAGCCTTTTGCTTGTCAGTGTACTCCTAGCGTGTATAAGACTATGTAATTGACATAAATTCTACTCAGAAAAATAATAGAGTATAATAATGAATAGTTACCTCAACATGGGCCGGAAATCATAGCTATGAAAAAAGAAAGAAAAATAAAGACCTTGGAAATGTACAGATTGAAGTGACACAGAGGCTTCGCCAACACGACTTTTACTAGTGGTTGTGCTATAATATATAAACAAACAACATGTGTGCAGTTTATAATAAATAAAAATACATTCATATCAGCTTGAATTCATTTATAGAGCGCAATACATTAGAAAGGTTTCTACTTGCTAAAACTAATTGACCTACTTCTCATACTGCCTTGCCCTAGTGCGGTGACCAGATGGAAGGTAACGCTGCAGTTGGGATTGCGGGGTGCAAACAGCACAGACTTGTCACGGTCTCTGGGCACGAGGGCGCAGCGCTGGTGCTGTCCCACATTACCACCACTGATACCGGTGATGAGGGGGCTGCACAAATGTTGGTGGTGATTGTTCCCCCGGGGCGCTTCCCCTATACTGTGCCGACTGGTGGTGTTTGGGGCGCCCTGATGTTGTCGGTGCAGAGTCAGACACAGAAACGGTTGTAAAGTTGAACTTTTACTTCCATGGGTGTGGAGGCACAAATGCTTAAACAGTTTACTCAATACAAAACAACGGGGTACGCCTGGTGACACAGCAAAGTCCTGGGGTGCAGGGTAGACTTGATGAAAGGTGTTCCTAGCCCTTATACTTCAGTGTTACAGCCCTAAGGTGCGTTTGGGCTCCTACTTGGCTCATAGGAGGATGCCCACCATGATACTAGTACATAATATTCCCCACTCACGTTATGTGGTCCTGATAGCTCAGAGTTTCGGGGTGCAATAGTCAGGGTGGCAGGATATTCCACAGGTCTGACCTTGGCCTCTGGATCCTGTGATACTTGCTATGGAGCACGTGTTCCAGAATGTTCTCTCCACAGTCTCATGCTGACAAGATAATGATGCTTGACTTCCTTCAGGGCGATGGCTAGGCAGACAGGGGACAGGATCTTCTGAATAGCTGGAGTATGTCAGCTCTCCAACCTTCCTGGGCCTGTCTAGGACTTGAGATTCCTGCACTAAACTCACTGCTTTCTTCACAGGACATCACACTTATCTCCTCACCTCCTCCTCCTAACACTCCACACTTCTAACTCCTCACACGCAGGACCTTCCTGCAGGGGTGTTACCATGGGGACCCAGTGATCAGCTGACTCCTCCCCTTTTCCCAGGCGATGTCCTCCCATTGGACATTTGGTTACTATTCAATCCTATGGGAGGTGTAATGCATGTGTGAGGCTCACTAGGTGGCGCTGTGTTGTGTGAGACTCAGGACCCCCTGCTATGTCACACAGGCTATGAAGCAACAGGAAATAATACAATGCACAGAGATCACCCTCAGCCCAGCCATAGCCAGCTCTGGGATGCCACACTAGGCATTGACATTTTTCATGGTATATTAGAAATCTATGACTTTTAGAGGGACAGATCTTCCTTTAGATATTATGGAATAATTCCAAAAATGTCAGTCTAATTATACAAGGCAGCAAGTCAATTTCTAGAAATTCTAAGAAGATAGTCCACAGTAGATGCTAATTTATATATAAAATTTCAGGTACACCTTTGTGTATTTTGATACATACAGCAGTTCTTTCAGTAAGCCTATAGAGTATATAGAATCTCAGCTATGCCTTAGAACGCATCAGTGCTGAAATTAGCAATTTCTTTCATGCATTTTGATATACACTGACAAGCAAAAGGGTAACAATGTTTTGAACGTTTTACTTTCAGGCTCCATATCTCACCATCCACTACAGCTTCGAACGTGAGACTACCATCATTTTATAGAGAATCATCTTAGCTATCTTATACACAAATTTGACTATTAGTTATGCAGATTCTTGTCATGTAACTGCATTGTTACTGTTTTGCTCCTGGTGGTGGAAAAATCTACAAATTACAACCTCATAGGGAATCTGCATAACTAATCATATGCTAAATAGTTGCAAGTCAAATTTATGTATAAGATAGCTGATTGTCTATAAAATGATGGTAGTCTCACATTCGAAGCTGTAGTGGATGGTGAGATATGGAGCCTGAAAGTCAAAAGTTCAAAACATTGTTACCCTTTTTCTCATCAGTGTATATAGTTATACTGAAAGCCACAAATAGACAATATGTATTGTGCATGGGGTTTGGCTTTATGTCAGTTTAAAGCTTCTGCAATCTTGTATGTATAGTATTTTTCTTATATGCTACGCTGTTTCCCTCCCTTCTGGCCTCTGAAAAACCTTAATTTCTTTTATGTAACTACATAAGAATTATTAGTGCATAACATAAAAAAGGAAGAAAGCATTGTATTAGAATAAAAACATAAATGAGAAAATACAGAATCCATATAACATTAGTAACTGTTTACTCTCTTTCTATCTCTCTATCTATCTATCTATCTATCTATCTATCTATCTATCTGCAGTCTCTATATGTATCTGCCTCTCATTACTTGTCACTTGATAATGTTAAACATAGAGTAAATATCATGTCTGTACAAATAGCAAGCAATATGCTCAATAAACTGATATGAAGACAATTTCTTCTCAGCAGGGTCACATTACTAACCAGCTTATGTCCCAAATACAAATGAGCTTTTTTAAAGTTTATAGCATATGGGGTTGTCACAGATGGACAACACTCTGCTGCCAAAATAATAAAACCATATGACAACTCCTCTAGAAGTTACAGGCTGTGAACACAATAGCCAATACTGAATTTCAAGCATTAGTCAGATGGCATTGCTGGCCTTCTGTGGCCTGGAATGCAGGACCTGGGATGATATCCAAGCATGATGCTACTTTGCATATGAATGCTGACTACTTTGGGAACGACAAATAACTGTAAATCATATAAAAAAGAGGGAAAAAGACTATGTTACTATTTATTTGGGGAACTGTTCACTCATGTAGAAAATATATGGGTCAAAATACAACCACACAAAGCAAATATTAGAATATATTGTAGTACTGGTAACAGTAAGAAACAGTAACATGTCATTGTATTTCCACATCAGGAAAGATTATATCATCACGTAAAAGTTACCATTTACCATTATTATGAAGATCTTCCTAAAAATCTGGACTCCTGAGAAGCTACATATGGGTAGGGTTTTTACTCTACCTCCCTGGTCCTTCAGGTGACTTACATATTGATGTCATATTATAACAAATGTATGCATACTTCTTATAGGGGCACGCTTACACACAGTATATGCATGCATGTTTAAGCTCTATTCACAAGACTGTATTAAAAACGGGGCTATTGCAGTGGGGCTATTAAAATGATTATTTTTTATGACGGTTTGTTTAAACGTTCAATAAATAGCACGCCTTATTTTTACCAGTTTTCAAGGATCCCTCAATAGACTCAAGTCTATGAGGAATTCGTGAAAATAGGTGCCCCGTAGATGTCAAAATGTCCTTTTCTCATAGCCAATTCACATAATGGTCGTCTTAACAGAATTTTAGGTGCAAAGAATTGTAATTCTTCTACAAACTGACTTTATTGCATGGATGACATGCTATGATTGAATCATTTGTTTGCAATTTTTGTATGTTGGCATGGATTACTATTTAAGATATTTTATACCTATTTGTTCAAGGTGCCAGCAGTTTTGAATAGCTACTATGGTCCAACATTATGAGAATTGAACTTATTGTAGGTGATAGACCATCTTATTTTGATGTGTCTGAGTTGTGTGTAATGTTTTTCTTTTAATTAATTCAATTAATATATTAGTGTAAAATGCTTTTCAGTTTACCTCTTTTATACCTCCTGTTTTTATTTTTTATCTATTCTTATGTTACACTAAGAACAAATTGTACAACACCACACAATGATTTTTTATAACTCAGTGGTGTTGTTTCCTTGTTTCTAAAACCATTTCCATAGACAAAATATAATAAAATTATAGTAAAATATGATATCATTTTCAACAAATTAAAATATTATTATTTAGGATAATTATGGCATATTCACCAGATATGCCATAAATGATCCATAGATGCAGGTTCCAACTCTGGGACCTGCATCTTTGTAGAGAACAGAAATCCCTTACAACCCATTTCATGGCTACAGTGAGTGAAGAGTAGAGTTGACATGTGTAGTTCTCTTCATTAATTCTATGGGACTTCTGAGAGAGTCATGCAGGATGTTGTTTTTTGGTGTTGTTTGTACAATGAGAATAGCACTAAGAGCACATTGGGAGGATGTATACAGATAAGCCCCCTTGAATGGGGTTTTATGTGCATGCAGACCAGCAGCTGTAAATTGCCTACCTCAACAGAAAATTAAGGCTTATCCTTAGTCAAAATACTCATCAGATTTTTCAGACTACTTTTCTATGCATGTTGACATACACCTATTGTGACAAAACTGACATATGACAACAACCAGAGTCAGTTCAATAGATTTCTGTGTTGCTAGAGTTGGCAAATAAGGGCTGCCATTCTGAGGAAGCGATATCTAATATTGACAACGGTTTATGCACAATGCAGTATGCCACATAAAAAAATAGATATTAACATATTCCTTTTCTCATCAAAAACTCAGGTGGCTGTAGGAGATTCAGAATAATCCACAAGCCTTTTCACACCAGATATTATATTATAGTGGCAAAGAGAAAACTAATTTCAAATTTATGGCAATAGTTTTTAGTATGTGATGTTACAATATTCTGTTGGCTATATTTACAGTGTTTGTTATGTGAATGTTTAGTTATGTTCAATAAAATTACTTAGAATTATTATCTTTCAATAATCCTTACTTGTCAACATATATTGAAGATTATGCCATTGACAAACAATTGAATACAATACTAATCTTATAGGTATTAAAACCTAAAGAGTTTAAGAGATTTAGAGAATCCTTCGAATAGTGTCCACCTAAAACAAATAGTGATAAAAACAAATATCTAATATACTTTCAGCTTAAATTTTGCTTCAGTACCTTTTCACCAACCATTGGGCGTTTTGTATGTACTAAACCAGTGACACTGTGTCCATAGTGATATAGCTACATGTGGCCATCAGTTGGCAATTTAATGATCCTTTGACTGAAACAGAATCAGTGATGTCATTTGTAATCATTACATACAGCACATGATAAATAACGTTGGAAGTATATTTTAGTATCTATTTAACACTATGTACAATTTACTGTATCACCACAGAAAGAGAAGTTTCTATAGTTTCAGGCTATATCATTCAAGGGTTTCATTAATTCAGCTACTATTTTAATTTTATTTATATCACACTCTCAATTTCCATATATTAAAGTACATGCTCACCCACAGATTTATCTTTTAACAATTGTGCGGCCTTGCTGTTAGAGGCAAGACCTTCAGATGTTATTGAAGAACATTTTCTGTGTTGCCCTGTTTAAAATGATGTTCCTTCAGGGACTGTAGGGTGAAATATGAAGATATCTAGGGCAGTAAATCTGAGAGCTTGGACAGATGGTGAAGCCTCTATGCATCTTTGGAAATGCAGTTTATTCTTTACAGGATGCTTTCAATCAGTTTTTGATTGATAAAACAGTTGCTGTTGTTTCATTTCAAGCTTGTTTATCCTATTTTTTTGCAAATCAATAGCTAATCAAATTACACTACAATGACTTTACTAATGAATTATTAATGAGTAACATAAAACAATAAAGAAACCAAAGTATCAGGAAGAAAAACATGAAGAAAGAAAATACAAAATTCATGTAAGATTTGTCAGAAGGCATTCACATTAATGTTATTATTCATGTTTCTGTCTTTTTAGTTTATTATTTCACATTTTATAACAAATGTCCACACATTGGGGCATGCACAAAATTAAAGCTCAACTAAACTTTTGGACAACTTTTAATTTTCTGTCAGTATTTGTGTCATTAATACATTTTTTAATTTACTTTATTAACAAATTTTAGCTCCTTTCTGTGAAATCCTGCCTCTCTTTATTCTTTCCCTGGCTTCTGTATTGAGAGCTGTTCACTGCCTCTCACTACTAATTGTACAGGCTTGGAGTACATGCTTTGAGTATGGGGCTGTGTAAAATGCAGAGAAAATAAGGGTGGGGGAGGCTCACTTCAAACAGTTATATCTCGAGTTATAAAAAGTAGAAACAAATAGCACTAGGTTGCTGTGCTATCTATATTATTTAAAGAGATATCACTGATTGAAAACACAGTCGGGATTGGGATATTTATATTGTATATTATGCAGCTGCATATAAATATCCTAATCTCCACTGTGTTTTCAATCAGTGATATCTCTGGAAATAATATAGATAACACTGCAGCCTTAGTGTCATTTGAAAGAGGAGAATCTCATCTTTCATATGACATCAAAAGGGGTATCAGTCATTTAGGGCTGTGGTCCCGAGGAAAGGAAGGCCTTTGCAGGGACCCATTCAGGGTAAAAGGTGAGAATTGTCCATAACCCAGACTGTTATTCCCCAGACTGTAATATGTCGGTAACCCTGCCAGTTTCCAGTTGGAGGAAGCCGTACCAATTAACCAGAGGAAGACACCAATAAAGAGGACCCTACAATCTTGATTGACATTTCATCTCATGAAAAGAACAGAAGGGGTAAGCCTATTTATATACTGATACATCTACTTTGGTGTTGCATACATGGTCCTAGCCTAACGGTGTTATGCAGGGAACAACAAAGCTTCTCACTGCATTCCCTGTTGTTTCTATTTCATTCTCTTCTGCTGCTACTCCAGCTCTCTTTTATGCCATCGACTCCCTTCTACTTCTCCTGCTTGTACATATAAGTACTATCTTTCATATTTGCCCATTCACTTGAAGAATTTCTTTGGAATATTACTTTTCTGAAAATATGCATTCAGATAATAAAAATTTGAACATAAAGAGAAATAGGAGTTTTGGTACAAATTATGACAATAATGTAATTTTACTGGAGGGTAACAAAGTGTCACCTTAGACTCCTATTATACAGCTAAAAGCCCATGACGCCAATGTCTACTATTATGGGTTGTAGTCACAGTACTTACGGCTGCTTTACTATGGAATATAAGCTTCAAGGACTTGATTTTCTGTATCTGGAAAGCTTAAACATACTAAAATGTAAAATACATTGGATTTGTCAGATATTGTATCCAGGAGCACAGTTGCACATTTGGCTTCAACAATTTCATTCTTTCTCTCAACCAAAATTAAATTTTCTGCTGTCTGAATTGGATAATTTTAAACCCCCTTAGACATAAGTAAAATACTGTCAGTTTTTAGGTTGCTAGCAAGTCTGTCTTACTTGATAATAAGATATGTCACTGAAACATAATTCATATCATTCAGTACTCTTTCACTTTAGAAGTGTTAATGAAATCATTTTTTGTATAGCAAGTCTCAATTAAAGTATCCCACAAGTACAGTTTCACAACTAACAAGTACAGTTTTTTTTAATATCAAACTTTTTTTAGAACATATGGTGGCTTATTTAACCCTATATGAGCCACTCATGTGCAACTGATATTTGACTATATTGCAGATAAAAGTTCATAAACAGTAACAGCAGTTGCATTCAAGGTCAATGGATCTTTATTCACACAGAATGTGTATAATAGTTGAATAATGATCATTTTTACTTTATCTTTATAGGGAGTCTACCACCACCAAAGTTACTTCTAAAACACTTATATGCTGTTATAATGGGCGTAGCTTTTTGTGTGAAAGTGCTGTCTTGCTGCTGAGTAACCCAACTTTAGGCTATGTCTCCAGATTGCGGAAAGCTGATTTTTTTTGTTGCAGAATTCACTGCTTTGATTTATTTGAGAGCTAAGGCCAAGAGTAGTTTTAACAGGAATTAGAAATATAAAGGAAGCAATTATACCTCACAGAAAGGAGTAACCTTAGTATTAAAACTTAATCTTTATTTGAAATATATAAGTAAAAAAAAAAAATCACTAAAATACTGTTATATATTTGACGATGATACAATATGAGGGTGGAATAAGGGAAGGATCAATTTCTATCCAAAGTATATATTCCCCTATTCACATCTCCACAAGACCCTCTCAAAATAGTTTCCTCTGCCCCAATCGGGTTTCAAAATGAAAAAGAAAAACAGGCAGAAGCCACAAGGTAAAAATCAGTAAATCATGCAGCAGCACAAAAATAGAATAATCCAGCAGAGAGAGGATATATGAGCCCCTATACCATTCCCTATCTAGCACACTGAGGGATGGAAGCTTCCTCGGTATTCACCCTCATTCCCTCTTTCCCTCAACACATTTAGCCTCTTTCATAAATGTCAAGGCACATCAGGAGGTCAGCATGAAGGTCAGTATAGGTATGATAGTCCGTGCATATATACATAAATTCTTGCAGTTAAAACTATATTTACCGGTGCCCTGATGGTGGAAGCGGGTACTCTGAAGGGTGCTGTATATAAAGGATATAATGGAAAATCCCACCCCCAACAATCACGTGGCTCACTCTCATTAGTTATGTCTATCTTAGTCACTGAAGGGGGCATGAGCGGTCTCACTGGGGTGTCTCATTGGCTGATCATGCCCAGCTAACCAAGTCTTATCATTTGGGCATGTATGCCACCGAACAGATGAACAGCACAGTCTATAAATAGGATCAAGCAGCATACTGTATATCTAGGGCATCTGTGAATGTTTATTAACCTATGTTGAGTAGGTCTTTGATGTACATGGAGGATGGATTAAAGTATCCAAATACACACAGTGTTGGCCAAAACACAAAGAGAGAAATGGCCAACAAGCCAAAACTCCTAAAAAAAGATTAACCATATACCAGATTGCATGGTACCACATCAAGGGTAATAAACCTAACTAAATATATCAGCTTGTATCAATATCAAAGATAGCCAACGGTTATTAAAAACATACAGTGGTACATATAAACATACATATGCATGCCACTATAATAATAAAGATAAATAGTATAGGAGGAGCATACATCCAATAGTTCTTCTTGGGAATACTATCCATACAACGCGGTAACACCTGTTGGGCCCTCCTAAGTACAAACGTAAGGATGACATGTTTATGATAAAAATAATGCCTAATATAAACAGTGCAATGGATCCTTTATGTTTATATAAAGCATATAAAAGATATTGTGTCACTGAGTCCTGGTAGTTTCAGACAACACATTCTGTAAATCCATTGGGCCTCTTTCTGTAAAATATTACAATCGCCCTTACATATGGATGTATGGATTTTCAACATCCTGATAGGGGCTCATATGCAGTGTTTCTAGGGGCCCACCGCCAGGACCCCTGCAGATCAGCTGTACCGACACAGCATGGCAACAGTTGATAACAATGCCATGCTGCTCACCTGCCATACGATGTGCACCACTATGCTACCTAAACCCACCTCTACACTATGTATGGCAAGTGAGCAGTATGGCTCATGGACCTGTTAATATTAACATGGCCAATGCAACTATAGTACCCGCAACTGCGGTTATCAAGAATATGGTGAGTGAACAGTGCCCAGCATGGAAACAACACTGGGAGCTGCGTGTTTTGGTAAACATCTGATCTGTGGGGTCCTAACAGTCTAAGAGATCTAAGAGATCAGTGGGGTCCAATACCCAGGACCCCTGCTAATCAACTGTTTGAAGAGACTGTGGTGCTTTTGCGAGCCGTCACCCCTTCACTATTTACATCACACAGATCTGTTGTAGTGACCGTGCAATGTAATTACAGCCTGGGATAATATCACATGTCTGCTATAAAATAGATGGGGTGTGATAAAAATAATGAAGGGGCGCTACACAGTGTAATATTCTCCACGGTGGCTCCCACACATTATAATGCTCCACAGTGGTCCCCACACAGTATAATGTGCTCCACAGTGGCCCCCACACAGTATAATTTGCTCCACAGTGGCCCCTACACAGTATGTTTGGCACTCCGATTAGTTTTAGTGCTATTATTTTACACTGGGGTTGCCTCAGACCAAAGAGTATAATAATCGGAGGCCCAAGGGAGGTGATGGAAGATAACAAACACTTATATTCACCTTACCTCACCTCTCTTGGGCATCCTCGCTCCATCTAGATGTCTTCAGTGTCCTCTTCTGTCTGCGACTGAGGTCATGTGCCCCAGATGTCACTGCTGGGACCTGTGATTGGGCCTCAGTGGTCACATGGGGCGCCCCGATGAAGATGCCAGGAGTCGTCAGAGTACCAGGAGAGGTGAGTATAAGTCTTTGTTATATTTAAATACCTCCCCTGGGCCTCCAATTTTTATACACTATGATCTGAGTGTATAATAATTAGTGTCCGGTAGGGTCCACTAAAGACACAGGGCCCACCGAGGGATTCACCGGTTACCTGGTGGGTCAGTCCAACTCTGCTCATATGTATTGCTCCTCTTTGGGCTGAGTCAGCTGCGTGATTTGCTGACTTTCACCTTGTGGATGCTGCCTGTTTTTCTTTTGTGTACTCTGAAACCTGGGGTCAGAAAATAGTATTTTGACAGGGTCATGTGGAGATGTGAATTGGGGAATATATACTTTGGATAGAAATTGATCCTTCCCTTATTCCATCCATCCTTCCCATATTGTAGCATTGCCAAGAATATAACACTATATATATACAGTATACAGTGGGTACGGAGAGTATTCAGACCTCTTTAAATTTTGCACGCTTTGTTTCATTGCAGCCATTTGCTAAAAGCAAAAAAGTTCATTTTATTTCTCATTAATGTACACTCAGCACCCCATCTTGACAGAAAAAACCCCAGAAATGTAGATATTTTTGCAAATTTATTAAAAAAGAAAAACTGAAATATCACATGGTCATAAGTATTCAGACCCTTTGCTCAGTATAGAGTAGAAGCACCCTTTTGAGCTAGTACAGCCATGAGTCTTCTTGGAAATGATGCAACAAGTTTTTCACATCTGGATTTGGGGATCCTCTGCCATTCTTCCTTGCAGATCCTCTCCAGTTCCATCAGGTTGGATGGTGAACATTGGTGGACAGCCATTTTCAGATCTCTCCAGAGATGCTCAATTGGGTTGAGGTCAGGGCTCTGGCTGGGCCAGTCAAGAATGGTCACAGGGTTGTTTTTCCGAAGCCACTCCTTTGTTATTTTAGCTGTGTGCTTAGGGTCATTGTCTTGTTGGAAGATGAACTTTTGGCCCAATCTGAGGTTCAGAGGTCTCTTGAAGAAGTTTTCTTCCAGGATATCTCTGTACTTGGCCGCATTCATCTTTCCTTCAATTGCAACCAGTCGTCCTTTCCCTGAAGCTGAAAAACACCCCAATAGCATGATGCTGCTACCACCATGTTTCACTGTTGGAATTTTATTGGGCAGGTGATGAGCAGTGCCTAGTTTTCTCCACACATACCGCTTAGAATTAACGCCAAAAAGTTCAATATTTGTCTCATCAGACCAGAGAATCTTATTTCTCATAGTCTGGGAGGAGTTACTAGCGGGGGGGCAGAGGGGACAACTGCCCCGGGCCCACTGACTTTTTTGGGCCCACCCTGGGGCTGTCATTAATACATCCTTTATTTCTAACTAGATCGGTGTCTGCAGACACCGATCTAGTTAAAACGTATCCTTCAACTTAACAGTACTGTAAACTGCAAGCTACATGAGGCCTGCAGTTTACAAAACCCCGAGAGCAAAGACCGATGTCTGCTTCTCAGCACAGGTGGCTCGATGACGTCACAACATCGCGCCGCCTGCGCTCAGACATAGACATCCTGTGCATGGACAGGGAGGAAGTGGCAGCGGCTCCATTCATCAGGATCACAGGTAGGTGAGTATGTGAGTCATTTATATAAGGGTTATTGCAGGGTATTATGAATACAAGGGGGAGGTTATTTATATAAGGGGCCATTAGGCCATCATTTATATTAGGAGGTATTATGAACGGGGGGTGGTCATTGATATAAGGGGTCGTTAGAGGTGCATTATTTATGTCAGGGGGAATCAGATGCATAATATGAGGGTCAATTAATTTAATTAAAGTTGCATTTGGGCTTTATTAAGACTAAGGCCACATGTAGCTGGCTGCAGCAAAAAAAGGGTTGCAGGAAAAACCACGACAGTAACATTGTGATTTTTCTCGCAGCGCTTTTCACAGAAGGTCCGCAGCGGATTCCCCTGTAGACTTTCTGTTTTCAATACACCTATATGGAAACCGCCAGTGTTTCCATAGGTATAATTGACATGCTGCAATTTCCAAAACCGCAACGGTTTTGGAAATCGCAGTGCGTTTGCTGCACATATTTTTCCGCAATGTGTGGATGGGATTTGCTAGAATGGCCACGTTTTTTTTCTGTGGGTTTTCTCCACATGGGGCCCCATCCCATCCCCACTTTACAAATACGCGCAGCATGTCAATTATACCTACAGAAACGCCAGCGGTTTCCCTATAGATATAATTGAAGCAGAAAATCCACAGAGGAAACCTCTGCGAACATTCTGTGCAAAGTGCTGCTGGAAGAACCGCGATGTGTCGCCGCTGCGGTTTTTCCCGCAGCTGTTTTTTGCTGCGGTATGCCACATGGGGCCTTAGCCCTAAGGTGTTTTCCAGCTCATTTTTATTGATGATCTATCCTCAGAATAAATCATCAATAAGAGATAAGTGATTCCCCACTGATCAGCTGTATGAAGGGGCTATGGAGCCTGTTTATATTACATGCTGTCTGTTTATAGTGACCGTGTGATGTCATTCCAGCCTTGTCACACAGACATGTAAAGGACGAGGCTGTAGTTTCATTACATTGCCGCTATGAAAAGAATGACACTGTGTAAACAGAGAAGGGTTCACGGCACTTACACAGGTACCATGGTTCATTCAAACAGCTGATCCTCGTGGTCCCAGGTATTGGAATCCCAATAATTTTTTTTCCATGGTGAGACTTTTATCCACTAGAAGTAACAGAATGAATGACAGCAAGCAGAGATCTAGAAAACTGTGAGGAATTGATACAGAAAGTATATTGGAAAATTGTACAACTTTTTATTATACAAGCAATAATATTTGTCTCTCAATATTGGTCTGAAAGTGGCCAACCCCTTTAAGGTTAGTCCTCTCTGTGAGCTTAGCTTGACTGAGGACCTGCTCTACAATGAATATTCACTCTTGGCTTTGGCTCTAAAAACTGCAGAAAAATCTGCATTAAAAAGCAGCTTTTCTGCAACATGGGGCCATAGCTTAAATCTGTAAACCTTTTAGGCTAAGGCCCCACGTTGCGGAAACGTAGCATTTTTTGGTGCAGATTTTGCTGTGGTTTTTTGAGCCTAAGTCAGGACTGGATTTAACAGAAGGGAAACATCTAAGAGCTTGCTTTACATTTTCCATTTCTTTTCAAGCCGCTCATGATTTTGGCAAAATCATCAACAAAAAAGTGCTGCGTTTCGGCAACGTGGGGCTTTAGCCTTAATGTAAATGATCAGTTCATTTTATCCATGCATAGCCAGTGTCTGCCCGAGCCCCTATTGCTCTGGAAAGTGTGGTTACATCTTTGGTGAACCAAACAACTAATTGGCATAAGGGTTTAGGCTAAGGCCCCACGTAGTGGGCCACACCGAAAAAGTGCTGTGGGAAAAACCGTGGCGGAAAAGCATCGTGGTTTCTCCCACAGTTTTCCTCTGGGGACTTTCTACTTCAATTATACCTATAGGAAAGCACTGGCGTTTCTGTTGGTATAATTGACATGCTGCGATTTCCAAAAACGCAACGTGTATGAAAATCGCAGCATTTCCACTGCACGTATTTTTCTGCAATGTGTGGAAGGGATTCGCTAGAACTACCGCTAAACATTGACGCCACGTGGGGCCCCGGCCTAAACGTTTATTTTCATGGCAGCAATATTGCATTTCACACATAAAAGGTATGTTCACTATGCTAATAACTAACCCACACAGCAGCATATACATGTGTTTAATGGTGATTGGTGAGTTTAATGGTGGTATACTCATTTTAATGCTGTTGAATTCAGAATGTTATGGATATAATGAAAAGTTTAACAACACCTTAAATAACTCTTAAAGAGGTTTCCTCTTTTATATTTTTTCACTTTATTAACCTAGAGGATAGGAACTCCTGCAATTTTCTAATATACATGCATTTCCAATTTTGCAGACATACCTCTGGTACAACCCAGAGATTAGTCCATACATCCCATGCAATAGACTAAACATGTGTCAGTCACGTGACCCACCAGACATGTCATATGACCTCTTGTATTTAGTTACCACTGTTCAGGTAGCTCACATGTGTACAGTATTTTATTGTCTGTGACAAAGCAGCTCCCGCATTCTTCTCCCTGACTCCTCAGTGTGTAGAGATGCTAACACAATGATATCATGTATTGACAGATGTGTGTTTCTTTTACAGTTAACTTAAAATATCACCTTGAGACAGGCAGTATTGTGATATTAATGTAAATTCATCCCACAGTTGATGATGTAACATGAGTCACATGAGAATCATGACTGTGTGTGACAGATGCCATATTTAGTCTTATTCAGTTAGTTCATAGATGCATTACACAGGACTGATGGGTCTATGGACTATACTATTCTACGGTGTAGAGACAAGGGTTACCAACTGATATACAACAATTACCAAAAATGTGAGCAAAGTTTAAAATATATGTATATTAGAAAACTGCATGATTAACTATTATATAAACAAATACATAAAAAACAAACAAAAAAAACATTATGAAATGGACAATCCCCTTAAGGGGTTTTCCAGCCCCAAATAAATTTTCATAGTGATGACAAATGCACAGGATAACTGGACCCCACACACCATGCAGCACTGCCCCTATTCAAGTGCTGCCATTCTCTAAAACCACCGCTATGCAGTGGACAAGGCTGCTACACCACTCCTATGGATTGAATAGGAGTGGTGCTGCACTTGCCACCCGTTCACTAGCAGCTTCTTGCAGCCTGAGGTGCTAGAACAGATGATCTGTGCAATGTCTGGGTGTTGAACCCCATGGATAGGTCATCACAATATAAAAACCTGATTTGGAGCAGAAAAAACCCTTTAGACCAGGGCCCCATGTGGCGTAAATGTTGAGTTTTACAGTCACACCAAAGTGGATGGGATTTTAGGGAATCCCATCCCCACTTTGCAGAGAAATCCGTGCAGCGGACACACTGCCATTTCCAAAACCATGGTAGTTTTGGAAATAGCAGCATGTCAATTATACCTACAGAAACACCGGTGATTTCCCTATAGGTAAAATGGAAGCAGAAAGTCCGCAGAGGAAACCTCTGCGGACTTTCTGTGAAAGGCGTTTCGGTAAAAACCGTAATGCATTGTCGCCATGGTTTTTCCCGCAGCGCTTTTTTGCATCACAGTCACATTTCCATAAAATGTTTGCTCTGATTCTTCTCTTTTTTGCATCACAGTTGAATACATTTTAAAGGGAGTCTGTCAAGTCCAAAATGCTTTCCATACCAAGATTAGTGCGGTGTAGGGGCCTTTAATATTAGCAGAGACATACAGTTGTGGCCATTGTATGGAAACAATGCAGAGATAATCATCTTTTTATGGATTTGCTAATTAACTGGCAATTGCCCCAGGAGAAGAAAACACTTTGCATATTTGCTAACAGAGAGCTGTAATACAGGCTGAGGCTGAAAATGTCAATCACAGCTAAATGGGCAGCAATAGGGAAGAGTTGGAACAGTTACAGCTGTCTGCAGGCAAACCAGACCCCTCCCCTGGAGCACATGCAGGCTGATTTGCATATCTATAATAAGATGATTATTTCTGCAATGTTTCATCAGTTTCTGGCCACAAAGGTATATTTCTGTTCCTATTAAAGACCCATATATGGCACTGTTATTGTTTGGGAGGTATTTTGGACCTGACAGGCTTCCTTTTAATACATTTACTATGAGTTTACAATGAGTTTCTGTTAAGTGATTGCTATTCATTGCTTTCTAAGGGTTTTGTAATTTTACATATGTAACTGGAGTTTCATCACTTTATATAGTTCTACAATTTTTTTAATGTGCAGTACTTTGTGCTTCAATTCCTCATTGTCTATATGATCTTTGGTTACTTTAAGTGGAAACATATTTCATAAAATCCAAAGGTAGAAAAATCACCCTGATTTTGTTTAACTTTTGCAGTTGTAAAGCTCTGAATTATGTAACAGCCCTGCACATGTGATCAGCAGATATATATATTCTATACTGCATTTTCCCCACCTAGATAGAGAAAGGTGAGGTATCTTGTATTTGCAATGCACTCAACAGAGAATTCAATAGTACAGAGGAAGTAGAGTGCCCCTTAGGCGAGTTTCCTATCTGTCAAGCCTCTATGGTAGCTAAACCTGTGTCTAATAGGCCTCTAAAGTGGGCCAGATTTTACCATTGACAGCTAATGATAATGATACAGGTTTGGTACACCAAGTCCTCCATGGGCTCTACTCAGTGTCGGACTGGGATGTCTAGGGCCCACCAGTGGAATTGTTTCTAGGGGCCCACCATCAGAACCCCTGCAGATCAGCGGTACCGAGACAGGGCAGCTAAAGGTAATGACATGCTGGGAGCCATGTTGCTCACCCACTATACCATGTGCACCACTGCACTACCTAAACCTACTGCTACACCTTGTATGGCAAGTGAACAGCGTGGCTCCTAGAATTGTTACCTTTACCTGTAGCCGCACTGTCCTGGAAAAACTGATCTGCAGAGGTCCTGGCTGTTGTATCATCGTAGATGTAATATTGATGGCCTATCCTAAGGACAGGCCATCAATATTAGGAAGATGGATAAATCCTTTAAAGAGGTTGTCGAAAGAATTGGAGCAACCCATGTAGCTGGTGGGAGGTGTAAAGTAAAAAATAAGTAAATTAAAAAGCATACTCACCTGTCCCCGGCGCTCCGTTGTCTGCTGCCAGTGTCCATTCAGTCTCATGCCGGCGACTCCTTGCTGGGAGTCCTGCACCTCATGTGATCGCTAAGACCAATTAGGTACAGGATTTCCAGAAATGAGGCACCGCCATGAGACCGAACAGACACAGGCAGGGGAACACGGGGTGCTGGGGACAGGTGAGTATGCTTTTTTAAAAATGTTCTTATTTTTACACCTCCCTGGCGGCCGACACAGTGGTCGCTCCAGTTTATGGACAACCTCTTTTAAGGGGTAGTCTGGGCCAAATTTTTCTATGGTCACTTCACTGGTCCCCCCACATAGTGGCCTCTTCACTGGTTCCCCATACTGTATGGGGAATAGTGATGGGGTCATTATATTGTATGGGAGCAGCGATGGGGGCTAACATGCTGTGGGGGGGACATTAAACTGTGTGGGGCATATTAAAGGGGTTGTCCAGGGTTAATCTTTTTTATGGCCTATGCTCTGGATAGGCCATAAATACCTGATCAGTAGGGGGCTGACACATGGCCCCATCAGCTGTACGGAGCCACTTCCGGCACCTGTTCTGTACACAACACAGGGCCGGAAGCAGAAAGCTCCATCCGCTGTATAGCAGCCCGGCGCCTTCACTGCAGCTCAGATCCTACTGACTTCAATAAGTGCTGAGATACAGTGAAAGTGCCCGGCTAATATACAGAGGACAGAGCTTTCTGCTTCTGGCCCTGTATTGTGTAGAGGACGGGCATTAGAAGTGGCTCCATACAGCTGATCGGTCCGGGGTCAGCCCCCTACAGATCAAGTATCTGTGGCCTATTCTGAAGATAAACCATAACAAATTATGCCTGGACAACCCCTTTAATATACACCCCTAATGCACCACACTTTAAAGAGATTGTCCAGTATAATTTTTTTCTTTTTTATAATTAGTCTGGGGGAGGTGAATCCCCCCCTACCCCCCCAAAAAAAAAACCATGCTAAACATACTCACCTGTCTCCGGTGCTCTGGTGTCCTCCCAACACGGTCTGGTCCTGCAGCTCCGCTGTCTTCTTTTTGCCGGAATTCCTCACTGGCTGTGACGTCCCAGGTCCCTTCCCTTAGGCCACTGATTGGCCTCAGGGGTCACGTGACGTCACAGGTAGTCACGTGCAGAGGGAACGTCAGCTGGAAGAAAACAACAGAGCTGCAGGACCGAACTGCTCTGGGAGACACTGGGGACAGGAAAGAAAGTTTGTAGGGGTTTTTTTTGTTTTGTTTTTTTCACCTGCCCCTGCGTAATTGAAAAAAAAATGAAGGAGCCACTGTATGGAGTATAAGCTCCACAGTGGCCCCCACCCAGTATTATAAGCTCCACAGTGGCCCCCACCCTGTATTATAAGCTCCACAGTGGCCCCCACCCAGTATTATAAGCTCCACAGTGGCCCCCACCCTGTATTATAAGCTCCACAGTGGCCCCCACCCAGTATTATATGCTCTCTACAGTGGCCCCCACCCAGTATTATAAATTCCACAGTGGCCCCCACCCTTTATTATAAGCTCCACAGTGGCCCCCACCCAGTATTATAAGATCCACAGTGGCCCCCACCCAGTATTATAAGCTCCACAGTGGCCCCCACCCTGTATTATAAGCTCCACAGTGGCCCCCACCCAGTATTATAAGCTCCACAGTGGCCCCCACCCAGTATTATAAGCTCCACAGTGGCCCCCACCCTGTATTATAAGCTCCACAGTGGCCCCCACCCTGTATTATAAGCTCCACAGTGGCCCCCATCCAGTATTATATGCTCCAAAGTGGCCCCCACCCAGTATTATAAGCTTCCATAGTGGCCCCCACCCAGTATTATAAGCTCCACAGTGGCCCCCACCCAGTATTATAAGCTCCACAGTGGCCCCCACCCAGTATTATAAGCTCCATAGTGGCCCCCACCCAGTATTATAAGCTCCACAGTGGCCCCCACACAGTATTATAAGTTCCACAGTGGCCCCCACCCAGTTTTGTAAGCTCCACAGTGGCCCCCACCCAGTATTATAAGCTCCACAGTGGCCCCCACCCAATATTATAAGCTCCACAGTGGCCCCACCCAGTATTATATACTCCATAGTGGTCCCCTCCTAGTATTATAAGCTCCACAGTGGCCCCCACCCAGTATTATATGCGCCCAATAGCCCCCCCTCCGCTCCGCTTCGGTGCTATTATTATACTCTGGGTCTCCTCAGACCCCAGAGTATAATAATCGGAGGCCCAGAGGAAGTGATTAAAAATAACAAACTCTCATACTCACCTTGCCTTACCTTTCCTTGGCATCCTCACTCCATCCTGTCGTCTTCAGCGTCTTCAGGCCCTTTTCCGACGACGCTGCTGAGGCCTATGATTGGGCCTCAGCGGTCACGTGGGGGTGCACTGACGTCATTACGCAGTCGCGCCCCATGTGACCGCCGGGGCCTAATCACAGGCCTCAGTCACATGACGGAGGAGTGCCGGAGAGAACGCTGTGCCCAGGAGAGGTGAGAATATGTATTTATTGTTTTCTGTCACCTCCCCTGGGCTGCCATCTATTGGAAAGGGGCCTGCAATATGCCAGGGCCCCTTTCCAATAACAGTATGTATAGCGGTCGGGGGAACCAGGCTTTCCCCGACCTCTATCATAGTGGTCCGGGGCCCCGGCCATCTCCAGATGGCCGCGGGCCCCGTACCCTGCCGAGTCCGGTTGCAGTCGATGGTCAGGATCCCGATCGGGCCCCCATGGCAAGAAGACTAGAATAGTCGGGGCTCGGGGCCCACCGGTGGATTCACCGGTTCCCTGGTGGGCCAGTCCGACCCTGGCTCTACTCCAGGGGCGTAACTACCAGGGTAGCAGCGGTAACGGCTTCAACAGGGCCCAGGACATTACGGGGCCCCGAGGGCCCCTGATGCTTTTTTTTTTTTAAATAGGCCGTTACCTGCTGGTGTAACCCCAGCAGGTAACAGGCCCTATATAGTTACCGATAACCGGAGTCCTGCTCACGCCCATTCTGCGGAGGCGACTGTGAGCAGTAGCGGGGATCAGTATGTTAGGCCGAGGGCCGAATCCCACAATCACTGCTATCATTATACTCCGGGGTCTTTTTAGACCCCGGAGTATAATAATTGGAGGCCCAGGGAAGGTGAGCGAACATAAAAAACCAATGTACTTATCTCTCTTACGCTTCTCCAGGCTTCGGGCCTGTTTGGTGACATCCCAGACGTCAGCTGACGTAATTTTGCGTCGCGATGCCGGTCGGATCACGTGACGCCGGCCTGGTACCAGAGTGAAGAAGGCCAAAGTAGCAGGAAGTGGACTGGAGCGAGGAACAGGTAAGTAGCATTGTTTTTGCATCACAGTTGAATACATGTTTGTATCCTCCTCTGGGTCACCGATCATCATACTCTGGGGTCTGAAAAGACCCCAGAGTATAATAATTGTTCATGGGTGATCCACAATGGGACATAATACTGTGTGCAGGGGCCACTATGGGGCATAATACTATGTGCAGGGGCCACTATGGGGCATAATACTGTGTGCAGGGGCCACTATGGGGCATAATACTATGTGCAGGGGCCACTATGGGGCATAATACTGTGTGCAGGGGCCACTATGGGGCATAATACAGTGTACAGGGGCCACTATGGCACATAATAGTGTGCACAGGAATGTGTTTTTTTTTTTCTGGGGAGGGGGTGTTGGAGGGGGCGGTGCGGGGGGGGAGGTTGGGGGGGGGGCCATGTCAAATGTTCGCCTTGGGGCCCAGTCATTCCTAGTTATGCCACTGCTCTCCTCTTAGACAAACGTGAGACAGCTACTCTCAATTTTGAATGATTCCAAATAAACATGCTCCTTTATCTCTGGAAATCCTGAAATACCCCTATCAGTATTATTAATGTTCTTAAGTAGTACAGTATTCACAGCAGAATCAACATCTTATATGGTATGATTCTACCCATCCAGCTGTGCTCAATCTATTCAGTTCTTTTTGCAGAGTGGATAGCAATGCAGGAAAGTTTGTTTTGACTAAGTTTTGGGGATTAGGGGTTAAATGTATCCTAAAATAGGGTATGGAATGCAGGCACCAATGAAAGGAGGTACTTTCTTTAATAAAACAATAAAAGAACTGAATTGCCAGTAAAGTGGAATCCGCAGACATGTGACCCCATTTTGGAAACTACACACCTCAAGGGATTTATTAAATGGCAAAGCGAACATTTTTAACCCTTGAGTGTTGCATTAATTTAATTTCCAGAAATGAATGTGCAGCTGATAATGAAAAGTGAAAATTTAATTTTTTTCAGAAATACGCCATTTCAGTGCCCGATATATTGTGCCCAGCTTGTGTCAGCAGAGAAGCTTGTGTCAGCAGAGACTCACACTCCAAAAACTGTTAAACGGGTAACCCAGGCACGACAGCTTTTGGAGCATTTGTCTCTGATACAAGCTGGGCACAACGTATTGCACACAGAAATGATGTATTCCTTGAAACATTGCCATTTTCTCCTTTCACTTTCAGCTGCATATTAATTTCTGGAAAATAAATTATAGCAACACTTGGGGGCTAAAAATTCTCACTGTACCCCTGGATAAAACCCTTAAGGGAGTAGTTTCCAAAATGGGGTCATGTGTCAGGGGAAGGGCCGGCTCCAGGTTTGTGTGAGCCCTTGGGCAACAGAGCTCTAGTGGTCCCCTTTTGGAGTAACTCATGCACAATACAGCAAAAAACTATCAAAATTTGGTCTTTTTTGCTGAGGCAGACCTACTGGAGTGTAATACAGTCCATTCCATACAAGTAGATACTGTACAACCTGTTCAGACATCGGAAAGTAAAGAGGAATTTGAGGAGGACATCTGCCTTGGGTTCTTCTTTATCTTCTGCCCCCGGCTCACAGTGCAGAACATCAGCATGCCCTTGCGGTTTTCCACTGCTGATTAGGACCAAATGAATGAGTCTAACCAGTGCGGGTCTCAAGCCACTGCCTAAGAATCAGCTGCAGAAACTGCGGCAAGGTCCAGCAGGACACTTTTTTTTTTCCAGCTTCCTGCTCCAATTAGTTTCAATAGGAGGCAGAATGAAGGAGGAATCTGCTGCAAAATCAGTGTCAGATTCCACCGTGTGAACAGGGCCTGATACTGTTAATAGTGCTACTCCACAGTGGCCCCCACACAGTATCATATGCTTCACATTGACCCCCACACAGTATTATATACTCCACAGTGGCCCCCACACAATATTATATGCTCCACAGTGGCCCCCACACAGTATTATATACTCCACAGGGAGCCCCCATGCAGTATTATATACTCAACAGTGGCCCACACACAGTATTATATACTACACAGTGGCCCCCACACAGTATTATATACTCCACAGTGGCCCCCATGCAGTATTATATACGCCACAGTGGCCTCCATGCAGTATTGTATACTCCACAGTGGCCCCACACAGCATCATATGCTCCACAGTGGCAACCACACAGCATCATATGCTCCACAGTGGCCCCCACACAGTATCATATGCTCCACAGTAGCCCCCACACAGTATCATATGCTCCACAGTGACCCCCACAGTATTATATGATCCACAGTGGCCTCACACACTATTATATTTCCACGGTGGCCCCCACACAGTATTATATACTCCACAGTGGCCTCACAAAGTATTATATACTCTATAGTGGCCCCCAAGCATTATTATATACCCACAGTGGCCCCCACACAATGTTATATACTCCACAGTGGCCCCCACACAGTATTATATACTCCACAGTGGCTCCCATGCAGTATTATATACTCCACAGTGGCCCCCACGCAGTATTAGATACTCGACACACATTATCATATGCTCCATAGAGGCCCTAACACAGTATTATATGCTCCATAGTGGCCCCCATGCAGTGTTACTGTATATAGTCCACAGAGGCCCCAACGCAGTATTATATACTCCACAGTGGCCCCCACACAGTATTATATGCTTCACAGTGGCCCCCACACAGTATTATATACTCCACAGTGGCCCCCACACAGTATTATATACTCCATAGTGGCCCCCACGCAGTATTATATACTCCACAGTGGCCGCCACACAGTATCATATGCTCCACAGTGGCCCTACCCACGTATTATATGCTCCATAGTGGCCCCCATGCAGTATTATATGCTCCACAGTGGCCCCCACACAGTATTATATGATTCACAGTGGTCCCCTCACAGTATTATACTACCGTTCAAAAGTTTGTGGTCATTTACCACATTAACAATATATAGAGTGTATGTCTGATTCATTTAATGTTATCTTCATTGAAAAAAACTGTGCTTTTCTTTAAAAAATAAGGACATTTCTAAGTGACCCTAAACTTTTGAACGGTAGTGTATATACTCCTCAGAGGCTCCCACACAGTATTATATGCTCCACAGTGGCCCCCACGCAGTATAATATACTCCACAGTAGCCTCCACGCTGTATTATATGCTCCACAGTGGCCCCCACACAGTATTATATACTCCACAGTAGCCCCCACACAATGTTATATACTCCACAGTGGCCCCCACACAGTATTATATATTCCACAGTGGCCCCCACACAGTATTATATACTCCACAGTGGCCCCCACACAGTATTATATACTCCACAGTAGCCCCCACACAATGTTATATACTCCACAGTGACCCCCACGCAGAATTATATATTCCACAGTGGTCCCCACACAGTATTATATACTCCACAGTGGCCCCCACACAGTATTATATATTCCACAGTGGCCCCCACGCAGTATTATATGCTCCAAAGTGGCCCCCACACAGTATTATATGCTCCACAGTGGTCCCCTCACAGTATTATATACTGCATAGTGGCCCCCACACAGTATTATATGCCCAGCAGTGGCCCCCACACATTATTGTATGCTTAGCAGGGGCCCCACACAGTATTATATGCTCCCAACAGCCCTCCTCCGCTCTGGTGCTATTATTATACTCTGGGGTCTCCTCAGACCTCATAGTATAATAATTGGAGGCCCAGGAAGGTGAATAAAAATAACAAACACTGATACTCAACTTGCATTACCTTCCCTGGGCATCCTTGGTCTGTCCTGCTGTCTTCAGCATCTTCGTCCATCTTCAGATGTCCCTGCTGAGGCCTGTTATTGGTCCTCAGTGGTCACGTGGCGGCGCTCTGACGTCCTTATGCCACTGCGCCCCATGTGACCACTGGGGCCTAATCACAGGCCTCAGTGTGGCCTCGGGAAGGATACCGATCCCAGGAGAGATGAGTAGTATTTATTATTTTAAGTCACCTCCCTTGGTGACATCCCCTTTTCATTTGCAATATGTATAGCGATAGGGAAACCAGGCTTTCCCCAACTGCTATCATAGTGGTCCGGGGGCCGCGGGCGCCATACCCCGCCGGATCCAGTCACAGTTGCAACCCTTCGACCGTGATCGTTACACAATAACAGTCAGCACCCGGCAGCCGAGTGGGCCTCTTCAGGAGCATGGGGCCCCAGCACTTGCCCGGGTATGCCGGGTGCTGACACCGGCCCTGGTCAGGGGATTCAACTTAACTGGCATTTCAGGAGCTCAAACAGCTTATACATCCTCTTTCTGCCACAGCCAGTTGTGTTCTAATTATTTGGCAATTTTTGTGGTTTTTCTCTTCACATTGTGCAAGCTATATTTTTGTATTTTTCTGGTCATGTAGCCATATGACGGCTTGTCTTTTGCGGAATGAGATGCGTTTTGCAATGGCATAATTTTTGGGGGCATATAACTTATTGACTAAATTTTATTAACTCTTTCTTGGTTGATTAAAAAAAAAAATCAAATCTGGCATTACTTTTTACCTTTTAAATTTTTTTCTGTGAAATGTGCAGCATAAGTAACATGTTACCTTTATTCTATGGGTCAGTATGATTACAATGATACCTAATTTATATTGTTTTTTCATGCATTTTTCAGAACAAAAACTCATTTGGGGACATAAATCAATTATTTTTGCATTGCCATTTTTTGAGATGCGTATTCTTATTTTTTGGTTGGTTGATGGCTTTTTTTTTGTGGCAGGACCTGTGCTTTTTATTAGTACTGCTTTGCGGTACATATGATTTGTTTTATCACTTTTTATAGCATTTTTTGTATGGAGAGATGGCGAAAAATCATTATTATTTTTTTTCCAATCACCGATCACCGTAAGTGAAGGTTAAATAATGTTTCAGTTTTATTGTATGGGTTGTTTTTCAACTTTTTTTTTACATTTTCATGATTTCACCACTAGGAGACCTGAACTAGCGATGCTCTGATTGCTAGTTTAGTTCTATACACTGCAATACACGTGTATTGCAGTGTATAGAGGAAGTCAGCCTATGCATCTTCCCATCTCAGCAGCATCAACCAGGTATTGGGGGTCCTGGCAGCCTGGAATCCCTGGTCAGACCCCAGGCTGCCGAAAATCGTGGAAACCCTTAAATGTTTGACCGTGGCATCTAAGGGGTTAAAACGGGAGCAGGGTGGGAGTCTGCCACTGTAATGGTACGATGGCTGTCCTCTACAAAAAGGCGACAGCACCGTAATAGTACTGGGCTCATCGCCTAAGGGTTAAGCGCCATGACATAGATATTATTACAAAAGGTAGCTGTAGCACCCACTGTAGGAGAGGTTTGAATACTAATGGTAATCAGGGCATGGTCCAACCATGTGATATTACCGATATTGCACCTTTGAATGTGGGAGAGTAATTTTTTGCTTACCAAGAACATATCAATCATAGTATATGACTGGTGACAAGCTGAAAAAGGTATAATCTGGCTCTGATGCATGAAAACAATGCCATACGTCACACAGGTCTTCTTGGAGCCATTGGCCTAACTGTGTTTGTGTTGGGTTACTACCTTTGTACGCAGAGTCCAAGTAAGTGTTGTGTATAACATTGAGATCTCCACATAAGAGCAATTGACCCTTCATATGACATCTAACCTTTCTGAGCACAGAGTTAAAAAATGACACCTGTGAAGAGTTTGGGCAGTAGACATTTAGGATAGTGAAAACACTATTATTGATGGTGCATATCAGTGCTACATAATGGTCTTTGGGGTCTAGTATTGAATTCAACAGTTGAAAAGATACAGTGTTTTTAATACCAATTACCATCCCTGCCATTTTTTTCTGCGCATTAGAGCAGTAAATGTGAGGGAATAGTTTTTGATAGCATCTCTGAGGGAGAGACTTACGTGCACAGAGCACATCTGCCTTAGTCCTGAGTGCGTTTCTCTAGAGAAGTGACCTTTTTCTAAGGGTTATTCAAGGCCTTAACATTGTATGATAATACATTGAATTCCATATTGTGAGGTATAGGACTTATAGGCTATATCAGAGAACCAAAGACACGTAGTTACTCTTAATACAAGTAAGGGAAATCCAGGTTGGCCAGAGAAGTGGGTATAGGATTGGGAGAATTTGAACGATTTGAAACAGATAGTAGTGAACCATAACAATAAGTAAAAAAAAAAGATAACAATATCTCATTTAACTGTGCAGTTGATCACACTGCGCAAGCTTGGAGTGAAGTTTTTCAAGAAAATAGAAAGATAAACACCTACAGTAAGTCTACACCATAAACTCTGAGAGTATCCTCACTTATCTGCAGCACATGAGTTCTTTACTCTTTTCGTAGGAGCTGAAGACATGTAACACCATTTTTGGAAGCAATGATTTTAGTCGGGAAGCCCCACTTGTACAGTATGTGATGTTGTCTCAACACGACAGTAATAAACACCAGCTTCTTTCTGGCTGGGATAGTAGCTTGGGACAGGTCCGTAAATAGTTTAATATTTGCAAAGGGATCAGTTAGAGAAGTCAACTTTCTGAAAGCCGTCATTAGACAATCTTTAACGTGGTAAAAATGTATTCCTGCTATTGCATCCCTTGGAATGTTGTTGGATAGGCCTTTAGGTTTGGGCAGTTGATGTACTCTATCAATAATCAAGCTGTTGTCAGAGCTTTGAGGTAGGACAGCTTTAATAAGCTGTTTCAAATAGGGAGTAAGCTCTTTTATTCTTAAAGATTCTGGAATGCCATGGAATTTGATGCTATTATATGTGTTTCTATGTATGCTAATTTTAATTTCACCACCTCAAGTACTTCCTCCAACTCATTATGGACATCAACAATGGTATTATGAGCAAATGCAAAGTTGCTCATTTTCTGTTCAACATGGTTAAGTCTATCTCCAAGAGAGTCCACAGTTGTGGAGACATTAGGGATGGCTTTGGTGATATCTTTCTGAATGGCTCTATGTAGAGACCTCATTATGTCTTTCAAAAAGGTTTCAGAGGCAGTTTGAGTGCTAAAAGGATTTCAGTGCATCATATTCGGGAGACTGTGAAGCCCCTTGCAAAGCAGTGTTATTCGCCTCAAAAGCAAAGGTAGAGTCCCACCTTATTTTTTGTTTTGTAGGGCTTTGAGAAGGAGTTACTAAGCTCTGTGAGGAGATAGGGGTTGTGTGTTCTACCTCAGGTCTGTGGTCGCTCCTTTTCTGGGATGATGAATGGAGTTTCCCCATGTCCGGTACACTGTGATTGTTTAAGTTAAAAGCTATAGCCTGTAAGGGGCAATGCCTTAAGGCTTTACTAAAAATAAATCATATTGATAGTTTACACTTTGAGACAGCATCTTCACTGACCACACCAGTGTATCAGTGCCTTGCTTTCTTACTATCTGGTTACTCTCCACCATAATTTGAATCCCACAGACAAAGAGGTGAAGTCCCCAAGGTTTTTGAACTCATTATAAATTCAGCAGCCATACTATCAAATAGTTTATTTTTGGCAAAATTGATTTTTTTTTTCCACATGAACCTTCAAAAAGTATTAATAACAGCTAACAAAAACATTATATGTACCCCAAAAAAGGTGACAACTAAAAGTACAACTCATCACACAAAGAATAAGCCCTTATATGTCAACAGAAAAATAAGTTATGAATTTTGAAAGGCAGGAATGGAAAATATGAAAACGCTTGCGCCAAAATTACCCTCAGTCTTTAAAGCGAATTTGTCAAAACAGTTCCTGATTTATACTTTTGTCAGTCCCTTTAAAATGTAAATAAAAAAAGGTTGCAAACATGTATGTACCCTGTATATTACAAAACATGTGTTCCCACAAAAACAGTTCTAGGAGCGTCCTGCTGTGTTGATCTAAAGATTTCTATTTAGTTTTATATTTGACTGTGTTTGCTATAGATATCTATATTTACTTATATTATATACTTTTATATTGTGCACTATACATAGACAGTGGAACCCTATTTTTTTGGTGGGTTAAAGTTTTTGCAGAGTCCTTTGCATAAAGCAGCTTATAATATGAATGAGCATGCAATTAACAGTTCTTTCATGTTCTAAGGTTTGATCACTAAGTAAATTACTTACATGGTACTGTGGCGCTTTACTTAAAATCCTTTGTTCTAAGGTACATTTTCTGTTATTATTCATATTCTGTAATTTTCTTTAACTTAACAAACAACAACCTTTCATGTTCTGAACTTCTGACTCTATTGCACATTATTATACAGTACTTTATGAGAAAATGCACACATTCTTTGTTTTAGACCATAGGTTATTGTACTATAGTAGAACTTTAAATAAGAACTTTTTTGTGCAACAAATATTGTTATTAGGACTTGCACTAAAATGGCAAATTTGTATTTGTTGGTATTTTGAATACAGACATCTGCATATAGAAGAAGCAGAAAAATATTACAGGCAAAACTGGAAAAGTTTCTTTTTTTTCTCAAAAATATTCCTGTTTCTCCTACTCTCATTAATTTATCCCAAACTGCCCGCAGTCTTAATCTATTGAGCTGAGTTGAATGAGTCAGGTCTCCCTAACAGTCTTATATGAGGCAATGAGCTTAATAGTTACAGAGGCAAATGTCAGGCAACCAGTTTGGTGGTTGCAAATTCTCTTATAAATGACACAGTTTGCATTAAAAGAACACACAATTTATTCACTGGGCCACAGCTTGTAGCAACAGCTGTAATCCAATCTACAGATAGGGGAAAACGTATAAGAAAAAGTGCAGAATGCAAGGACAAAATTAGTGTTACCACTCATGTGCATGCATATGAAGGGCAGTGAAAAAAGTCAAGTTAAAGTTTACTGGCACTAACAAATTGCAGACCTGTCAGCCCCATAGCAGTGAATGGAGCATCAGTTACGCAAGGGCACTCAATTCACAAGAAGGAGACATGGGGGACTTTCAGTCCCCTGTTCTCCTCATCACTGAAGGTCCTGTTGGTCAGATCTACAGTGATCTGACACTTATCTTCTATCCTGTGGATAGGGGATACGTGTCTTTAATGGTACAACCCCTTTTAAAGGAGTATTCCCAATTCAAGGATCCTATCTATACTGCTAGGTTATGTAAATTCAAGATTTTTCCTAAATACATTGCTCTATAAATACTACTTCGTTTTCCTGATATGTGAGATTGTTCCTCTCATTGTTTACACATCATAAATGCACCCATCCTATATCTGATAACACAGGTCAGGAGGATAACTCTCTGCTCTCTGGGGGGGCTGAGTTCTCCTCTGTTATGTATAGCTTTGCAGTCAGGACAATCAGTTCAGTTAATTGCAGGTTTTTGATAAAGGCTCAGGCAGTGTCTGTTATTTCTATATGTAAACATAAAGATAGCATTGAGTTTACTGCAAGTTCATTCTCTCCCCTTTGGCTTGTAAGTTTGTTTTTCTCTTCAAACCTGTGTAATGTAATATACATATACTGTCCATATAATTTGATGTGCATTAACATTACATATCTAGTAATGATAATAAATAATTTCTCATTGTAATGGCAATGTCTATATGTAGTGAGCTACCCCATTGTGTCCTGTTCATCAAACTGTCAAAGCCAGCCACCAGCTTGTTGAAGAATACAGGAAGTGAGAAGAAGAGACAGCAGGCAAACAAATGAGAAAGGGATATGGGAAAACTTCTTTAAGTCTGCTCACTTTAATGAACATTAGATATTTAGTGTACCAGTTACATTTTCACACATATACATTACAGAAACATTACATGGGTAACATTAATAAGGAAACAAGTCCAAAAGTAGCAGTTAAAGTACAGTTCAGATGGGGGGAGAATGACAGGCAGTCATCATTGGGATTTAACCTCTTACACAAGGATAAATGCGAAGTGGTGAGCATTCCTCATTACATTTATTAACAGTGCAGCACTAATAATATGTTGACATTTTACAAATAAGCAATAAGCAACTGTGGATTCTGGAGAGGGGTAAACAGTCAGGATCTGGCACAGAGGAAGAGTCCTATCAGGCAATGTTCACTGTAAGTTTTAATTCCTGAGATAGAGCTAACAGTTTTATACCATGCAGACAGATACAGATACGTTTAGGCTCACCGACCTCATTAGAATATTGTTTGAACTTGTTGATTTCCAGGGCACACAGCTTTGAGGGAAAACTGCCACCAGGGCTGCTGTGCTGGATCTGAGCATCCAATGTCTCAGTGATGCACTGAGCCTTAGGGGCAACAAGATAGCATTCTGCAAGTTGAAGGAAATGCATGTGACCCACTTGTCACTTGTAGAATTAAAGATGCAATGTGATAATAAGTAATTATAGACGGTGTCAGATAAATCCTGTAAGATGTTTCCATATTTTTATAAACAGCCTTTCAAATGTTTTCTCATTATTAAAACTATCATGATAAAAGAAAAGTGACAGCCAAAAATGTGATCATTTCCCTGATAAATACTGAATCTGTCCCTTCCTTCAGAAATGTATGAATAAATAAGAGCATTTAAACCAGACACAATGCTTCGTACTGTCAGAAGTGAATAACATGTTACATGAATATAAATGTAACATATGTTTGCTATTGGTGCTCCACAAATTATTGAGCACAATAAGAACCATTTATTGAAATCAATTTATTTATCTGTTGCAATCTAAATTTAGGTGATTGTCAGAGAATTTTTATGTTCTTTTCACTAGCACAGAATATGGGAGCATAACACACATATGAAATTTATTAGCTATACAAATTTCTGTATAGTTATAACTAGATATTAGAGATGAATTGAACTTGGAAAATCTCATCTTATGGGCAAATTTTCTATTATGGTGCATATAAGTGGCCAATACAGTTCTGTAAAAGGAGATTGACCTACCAGTGAAAAGCAAACAAAGCACATTTTAAGATTCATATTTTCAAATTGTCAGTGAGAACCAGGTATGATTTGTTGAATGCATATTATTATAATTTTAATAATACTATCATATTAAATCTCATTGCTGGTACCATCATAGTCCAAGTAAACTTCCTGTATTAGAGAAAAGAAGTCACTTGAGATAAGATGATTAGTTGGTGTGTGGGCACTGCTATGATGTAAAGTAGGAATAGTCATATTAATCTACAAAATATCCACCCATTTCAACTGGGCTTGTTATATATCATTTTTGTCATATGCTGTCCATGGTTTACTCTGGGCCGCCATAGAAGAGGCAGACAATGAAGGTAAAAGTCTGCAAGTATGAACACAGGAGACCCCTTGTGCATAAAGTATCTTAGTATCTGTGCCTTCAATGGCAACAAAAGGGTAATCCTCAATATAAATGCCTCATAAACCACATAATATACAAACAACCAAAAAATAATGAGTTTATATAGACTCCACATATAGAAAAATAGTAATGTTTATCCTTGTAAAATACAATAAATATCCATATGCATATAACCAAAGAGAATGTGCAAACAAGTACGCAGATGGAAAAGCATATAAGGTACCAACCCCCCCCCCCCCCGCCCAGGGAGTACTGATCATGCAATATAGTCCACAAATAGATATAATGGAACTAAAGATAATTGTGTGTCAATGGTATAATAAATATTCCACAGGTAAAAACACATAATCTACAGTATTAATAGCCCCTAAAAATCCAGCACACATGAAAAGAAGGAATTACAAGATATAAGACATAGCGATACAAAATAAAGAGCCCTAGTTATAACAAGAGTATAATAACATGGACCAGAATTATATGCAAGTGTGTATATAGAACAGCTAGATAAAAGTTTAAAGGGAATCTGTCAGGTCAGTCTGGAACACTAAACCACCCACTGGTCCTTATAGACCTGGGGTTTAGTGTCCCAGATCGCCCTGTTGTAATGCAATCCACAGGCGCATTAAAAGTAAAAAACCTTTATACTTACCTAGAGAAGGGTCCGATTGACTCTGTTTTGTGAGAACAGTCCGGTTTATTCATGAGGCACGCCTCCCGGCGCCTGCGCTGTTCTTCAGTGAAGCCAAAGATGGACACCCCGGCTTCACTACATAATTGCGGGGCATGCGCACTGAAGCCGTGGTGTACTCCTCTGGCTTCATTGAAGAACTGTGCAGGCGCTGGGAGTACAGCGGCCGGGTGAGTATAAAGCTTTTTTATTTTTAATGTGCCCATGGATTGCGTTATATCAGGGTGATTTGGGACACTAAACCCCAGGTCCATATGGACGTGTGGGAGGTTTAGTGTCCCAAATTGCCCTGACAGATTCCCTTTAAATTGCAGCTATAGAAAGAAAAACAATTGTACATTGTACTGGAATAGATAATCATAAAGTAAGTTAGTAAGTTAGATGCTATGTAGCTACATACCAATAGTCATAATGACACAAATACAAGTGCACCAATACAGTACACCACAGTGAGGGAATAGTGCTACGCCCGATGTGCGTTTCGCCACCAAGATGACTTCCTCAGGAGTTAAAAGTTAAAAAAATAATACATATACAGCTGTGCCCATACTTAACTTATCTTGAATATCATTAGGAACTTCAATTTCTCAGGCAACCAATTCAATACAATATCGTCATATGATAAAACCCTTGAAAGACTGCACTTAAAACAAACAGACATAGGATATAATTGTATAATACAGAATAATGAAACAGTATTGTCTGGAAATGCTAACTACAGCTGTGGTGGTTGCTAAGTAAATGTTGATACTGAACTAACATTTTTTTGAATGCAAAGGGTTAAACGTAATGTAATCACATAAACATGTAGACATATATAGAGATGTATCAATGTCAGTGTGTGATTATTATCAGTCTTATCATCTTCAAGCTGTTTGCCATGGTATCACGAGAATTTCTGAAACTTGGGCGGCGAAAGTAAATATTACATTTGTACTTTCACATCACATATCACACAATTATAATTAAATATGTAATAGAAAGTCAAGGTCAAGTAATTTTGAATATCTAGACAAGGTTACATGATATTGTCAGAAGGACAATGCTGGAAAACATTAGAAAGCTGTGTGCTCATCAGCAATGTGTGCCAAGAATATTGTTTGTAGGCTGAAACTTGATTTATTCCTGTCATATATGCTATTGCAGGGGTCGGCAACCTCCGGCACGCCTGCCAAGAGCGGCACGCGAGGCATATTTCCCTGGCACAGCGACCCGAGTCCTCACCCAGCAGTTTTGATCGGACCAAACACGGCCGAAACTAAACTGCTGTTATTATACTCAGGGGTCTCTTCAGACCTCCAAGTATAATAAGCAGAGGCTTAGGAGAAGTGATTAAACATAAAAAAAAAAAATGTAAGTCACCTTTCCTGCGCTCCGCAGCCGCTCTGTTCTCTTCGGGCGCTTCTGCCTGAGTAACGTAAGAGACAGCTGACAGGACCTCTGGGGTCACGTCCGACGTCATTAAGCATAATGACGCAACGTGACCCCTGAGAACCAATCAGTGGTCGCTAACTACAGGCAGAAGTGCCCGAAGAGAACACAGTGGCTGCGGAGCATGGAATGGTGTGTACATTGTTTTTTTATGTTTGTCACCTTTCTTGGCCCTCCGCTTATTATACTCTGGGGTCTGATGAGACCCCACAGTATAATTATAGCTAGTGAGAGGCGAAAATTATAAAAGTTACAATGTTATACCATGTGCAGGGGCCGCTATGAGACATAATACGGTGTGCAGCGGCTGCTATGGGACATAATACGGTGTGCAGGGGCCGCTATAGGACATAATACGGTGTGCAGGGGCTGCTATGGGACATAATACTGTGTGAAGGGGCCGCTATGGGACATAATGCGGTGTGCAGGGGAAGCTATGGGACATAATACGGTGTGCAGGGGCCGCACCATGTGAACGCAGATTTACATCAAGATAAAAGTTCCAGTGGCCTAAGAATATAGCTGCATCCAGATACATAGTGTTTTTTCACCATAAAAATGCTGTCATACAGTGCTCCTGGACATATACATTTACCACTAATTGGCGGCTGAACATGTACTTTCATTGCTTCTAATCGGAAAGTACAGGAGCATCCCAGGAAATAGCAGTAAATGCATGTGTCCTAAAGCATCTGGTGGCAGCACTTCTGTATTATGGTTTGTGGTATATGACTTTAGTTTAGGGGTCGTCAGACTTACAATTATTGACAGGCACTCTGAGTACCTCATTTTTTATTTTTTAATTAAAATCGGCACGCCGAACAAAAAAGGTTGCCTACCCCTGTTCTATTGTATAAAATAAATCACTGGGCTCAGCCTATTTGAGACTCTGCATAGAAAGCATCTGGTGTCCATTAGTCTCCCGATTGTACACTCTGAAAAGACTCAGCCGATCTCCCCATTTTCGTGAACTACAACAATTTTGAAAAAAAGTTTTGAAAAAGAATGCAGAATGAGTTGCGGTGAGCATGACTCTGAAGCCACACCTACTTTATGCTGGGAAAACAGGTGCATGGGCTTCATAAATATCTATTTCATATATTTGAAGCAGTTTAACCCCTTCCCACCGCAGTCATTCTTTGATTTTTGTTTTTGACTTCCTTCATTCCAAAAGTCATAACTTTTTTATTTTTCCATTCACAGATATACTGTGCCACAGATATAACTGTGGCATTTAATATTCTATAGGATGTACTGAGAAGCTGGATAAAAATTCATAATGGGCTTGAGTTAGATAAAAAACTACATTTGCATTGCAGTATCTTGGAAAAGCCAATGAGTGCTATTATATCATACATATGTATGCAATATACCCAGCAGCTATAGCACCAGTTCAGCTGATGCCATGATTAAAGACTTGACACCTGCAATAATAGTACAGTGGATGTCAGGAAAAGGTTAAAGGAATTCTACCACTACCAAAACTACCTTTAAACCCTTTATATGCTGTTGTAGGGCTGGTTAGTGGTATAATGAACATACCTTTCTTGTGTCAAAGTGCAATCTTGCTGCAAAAAAATATGCTGATTAGCTGTTTGGTGCACTTGGGACAAGGCACCAAATCCAGAAGTGAATCCATAATTTAAGAGAAGTAAGCACATTTTTATATTTCCCTTTTTTTTTATCCAAACCTGGCTTTGACTGCAAAAACTACAACAAAAACTGCCCCAAAAATGTGTGTAACACCTGCCTAAAGCTATATATATTTTTTTTTTTTTTTTGACGTCACACAGCAACATTAAATTCATTGTCAATGAATGGGGACTATTCAGATAACCTTTATTTTTTTGTCACGGACTGTCACGATATAGGTCATGTCCTATTTTTGGCCATTTTCACGGGTCCCTCAATACACTCAAATGTATGGGGATTGTGAAAACAGGTGCCCCTCAGGTGCAAGACGTCTGAATGTAGTCTTAGTTCTTTCTGTTCACTTTGGTTTAAAAAACTGTATCAAAAACTGTAGTAGCATTTTTCCAGATCACCCTTTTTAGTACATAAAGTTTTGAAAACTATAAAATATTTTTTTGTTTAGTTATTCAGATAATGTTTGTGTCATTTGTCAGTGATACATAGGGTTTTATGTTTATGCAATTTTTATTGTAGTATTTTTTATAATATAAGGGAAAAGATAAAAAGGGGTGATTGTAGTTTTTTATTTTGTGCCCTTTTTTTAATAGCACAAAGTGGTGGTAATTTTTTTTTTCAAATAATTTTTGTTACGGTCATTTTGATTTAGGGCGGAACATTGTTTGTGACTTTGTGGGTGGGGTTCATAACTGCAGTGTGGACTAAAGGTGGCATTCTTTTTAAAATTTTAGTAAAGTTTAGTACTTAAAGTTTTATTAATTACTTATTTTGACAAAAAAGACCATAGACATTTCAACATTACATTCCCCTGTAATAGTACTGACATATTAGTGGGAATAAAGTGTCATAACTAGAGATGAGAGAACCTTACGAGTTTTGTTTCAGATTCATATGGTTCCAGCCAAAAATTTGATTTAATCCAATCTGGTTCTCTATGGACGAAAAGTGCCTTTCGACCTTGATGCGCAGGCCAGGTTGCACAGGTTGATGGAGCTATGCTCGGGATAGCTGAACCAAAAATGTTTTTTGATCTATCTGAATGACATCATCATCTTCTCTGCTAAATTTGAGGAGCATATTGAAAGGCTGGAAACTGAGTCCTTGGAAGTGCCAGCTATTCCGTGAAAGCATTGAGTATCGTTGGAATGTGTGACACATGGATAAAAAGACTCAGACTGTCCAACAGTGGCCCATGCCTGTCAATATCAGGGAGCTCCACTCATTCCAGGGCCTGGTGACATACAACCATCACTTTATCAAAGATTTTGCCAAGGCTGCAGCCCTGCTATATGACTTGCTGGCCATATCTGCCAGGGAGACCAAGAAAAATCCATTAGCCTGGATGGAGGAGGTGTGTCATGCACTTAAGGAACCGACAGAACTTCTCACCAGCACCCTGATACTGGCTTATACAGACTTCACCAAGCTGTTCATACTGTAGATAGACTGGAGTCTGAAAGGACTGGGAGCAGTAATGATGCAGATCCGAAATTGGCATGAGAGGGTAACAACATGCACTAGATGTGGCCTCCTTGACAGCAAGATGCCTTGAAAATAGTGTGCTAATGTAGTATATACTGTGTTCTGAAGTATACTTCAGTTTCTAAAGCACAAACTTAATAAGATGTGTCACAATTATTAAAAGTCTTGCTCATTTCAATAGTTTTGGTGCATCTGACCCTAGCAAGCCACAGATATAGATCGGTATATATATTGTAAAATGCTGGACTTAATGTGTCCCCTGTTGAAAATGTGTTTTCTACATCAAACAATCTCTTACAAAATTTAAAAATTTCTAGTCCTCTAATGGAAGGAAAAGCATTTTGAACTGCAAAGTATTTTCTAAAGTTTGGTAAAGAGCAAAGTGTGTGCGATACAAAGTAAAATCCAATGGAAAAAAATGTGAAAAGCAAATAGTAACATTCTAATATTTGCAGTGAAGCAAGATTTATTTCCACTGGCTTTGATCTAGCATGAAACAAAGTAGATATTAGTAAGTTGAAAAAAAAAAAACATTTCTCATGGGTGTATTGTATTTGCAGCGTCCAAGGTTGCCTTGACTTTTCATAATATATACTGAAATTTCATGCTTTGTCATAATGTTAGATACAATAAATCTAGAGATACAAACTATTACAAACATTTAGTTAAAATGTGGATGCGTTGCATAAGTAAAGTTAATGACACTAATTTGCAATTTAACAAGTTCATGGTCATTATCTGATTTCATCATACTAGTGTGTAAATATATTCAGACTGACAAGCCTTCTTGAATGTAATAACCTCTAAGCCCCATGAACACATCTGTGGGCAGCTGTACAAGTTCTGTCAGATGCTGTATACATGATTCTAGTGAAGCATTACTCTATATACACAGATGTGGCCTCCCTTAACTTAGCTGTGACTTGGTTAAATACTACAATTTCTCATGAAACCAATTCCATACAATATTGCAATCTAAAAACAAAACTCTTGAAAAGTTGCAATTCACAACACAACTACTAGGTAGCCAGGCATAGACACATATAGGATAGACAGCTTAACACTGTATAATAGCATATTACTGTAATGTCTCTGCCTGTTCGGGTCTCTGCGCCACCCTCTACTCGCACGCTGCGGTGAAGGAGGCGTGTTCAGTTTGGTTCCTTGTGTAGGTTTCTTGTTGCTCAGTTTGAACACGGTCCTAGACAATGTAATGGATTTCCAGCCACACCCGTGTTCTGAGCATTTCTCACTGGACCACATATAGTTAATTTCAGCCTTGCCTGTGTGATAGACAGCCTGTCTACCAATCCAGTCTGGGGCTTGCCCAGACTTTCTATAAACAGGTTGTCAGCCCGGTTATTGCACTGTCTTTGCCTGCTCTCTTTGTTATATCTCTTGCTGCTTTGTTACCTGATACTCTGACCTTTGGCTTGCCTTGTTACTATTCTCTTGGATTTTGATTCTGTACTGCATTGCTCGTCTGTTACTGAACCCTTGGCTTCCTGACCTCTCATTTTGTAATTTGTTTTGTCTGTGTTCTGTGTTGTCACTTACTCAGTATAGGGCTTGTCTTCAGGTTGTCTTTTTACCGTTTAGGGTAACTGAGGCAATAGGAAGGGACAGTGGCTGGGGTGAGATTAGGTCTCACTTGTCTCTGTCCTTCCTCCCAGACCGCTGCAGTAGTGTAGGGTATTGCTACGTCTGGCAAGCCCCTTACAATTACGTATATATTAATTTATTTTATTTTTAGAGCACCATTAATTTTATGTGGTTGTAAATATCAAAAAGGTTTACATACAGTACATAATAAAAAAAGGTACAATAAACTAACTTAGTGACCAACTGGTATAATGGAAATGCCCACTAGGGCTTACAGTCTATAAGGGAAGGTGGTAGGAGACAGTAGGTGAGGGCAGAAGCTGTTCAAATGGTGAAATGGTTGCAGCAGGGTTATTGAAGGTGGTAGGTTTTCCTAAAGAGGTAGGTATCCAGATTGCTCTTGAAGGATGAGATTGTGGGAGACAGTTTTATGTATCATAATAGTGAGTTCCAGAGTATAGGTGATGAATGGCAGAAATCTTGGTTATGTGCAGTGTAGATAGGAGTGAAGAAGGAGATTGTCAGGACAGATTACATGTAGGAAAGTATAGGGAGATTAGGCAATAGATGTATGGCGAGAACAGGTTGTGGATGGCCTTTTTACATCAGTATTAAAATTTTCTATTGCATTTGCTTAGCATTGGGTAGCCAGTGAATGATAGTCAGAGGCTGAGGCCAACCACAAGAAGGGAATTTGGAGGCTACAGAGAAGGATCTTGCTGTAGTCACTTTATAATATCACATCCTGAATGACTGTACATCTCATGACATACATACATATATACAGTATCTTGGCATGTCCAGCCTAGAAGTAGCAATCAAGTATAGCACAATTTTTATGGACTGCAACAGAAGAAAATTCTGTATGACTCCACATGAATTTGAAAGCATATGGAAATATAATAAAGACCTAATGCACTACAATGGAAGCCCTATGATGACAAATACATTAAACTGTGAAACAAAAGAATGTGAAATCCCTTCTAGAGGAATAGCAGAGATATGTTTGTTTATTTTATTTATTTATTTATTCATTTACTGGTTTTGTAAATCTAGCATTATTTTTTTTTATTCTCACTTTATTGAAATTTTCATAAAAGTATTAAAAGTATAAAGTACAGTTGTATATACCTATGTAGAAAATAGCAAAAACACCAAAATAAACATAGTGACCAGAATGTTGAAACCTATAGCGTAAGTAACAAATTTAAGTCAAACCTATGCATGAAAATTCACAGTAATTAAAGAAATTGTCAGGGTGGATGGCATTTAAAAGTGATGAGAAATGTGAAAATATACAGGATAGTGGTAAAAGTCTGAGACCCCGACTAGAATCACCACAGAGCAGTATAACTGGGGATTTGAACTCCCTGTCCATCCTCACTGCATGGAGCAGTGGTCAAACATTTGCCCTGCCACACCCATTCAATGTCTATGGGGCTGAGGGAGACAGTCATGTACTTGACTGTCTCCATCAAACCAATGGACTTGGTGTGTTACCATTACAAATGTCTCTCCTGGGGTTCCATGAGAATGTGAGAGATTCATCAATATGTCAGGTTCATAAATTCCTGCTGTTTGGGCTTTCATAAAGAAACGGTTATTTACTTCATATTGCTAGGATAATATGAGCTTCATTTCTGCTCTTTAACTTGATAAGGACCAAGCGGTATAAAATGTACAATGCTTGATCCTGACTCTAAATCTTCTCCATTGTAAATGTACGGATTTCCTACAGTCGGGCAGGAGTAGGTTGGTGCCAGGCTACTATAGATAGTCAGGAACTCAGATGAGAAGACAAGTGCAGAAGAACGATTCTACCAATGACCAATATTATTAGCTTAGAGAGGACCTGGCTACAGTGGTAAAGTACAATATTAAAAACTAAAAAGTGTAAATGTCCAAAAGGTCTTTATGACACATTACCTGACAAAAAATATACAATAAGCTAAAAAAAATCTAAAATAATTTCAAAATAACATTTTTTCTTTTTATACAAACTAAAAAACTAAACTAAAAAGGAGAAAAGATAGGACCAAGCCAAGTCAATGGGATTAAAACTGCAATATAACAGCACAACCACTATACAGTATACAAAACTGTCTACTCCCAGCTCCAAACACTGTAAAGGTCTGGCTCCGAAGGTTGCTGAAAACAGCTGATTGGATGGATTTTTTTTTCCATTAGATAAACCTTGACTGCACAACAGGGATGAATGTAGATGGAGGTAGGAGGCTCCATCTAAGCATGGGGTAGACTTTTCTTTGTTATTCTTCTGGCAATCTGCTCCGGTTCTTCGGAGTCTGGTTAACTTGTCACCTCCTTCTCAATATACATCTGCAAATATTGGGAAGTTGATCCTTTTTTGTCATTTGCTCTTGGTACCTGCAGTAGGACTCAGCTGACAGAACCAATATCACAGTAGTGTTAAAAAAAATGAGACTCCTTTTGGAACAAAAGAAGCTCACTCAAAAAGAGTCAAAGTAGTTTGACTTTTACAAAATAAAAGACCTACTTCAGTTCCATAATAACGCAATTAATCAAAATAATATTTTTATTATTATCTTGTATATACAAAGCAGCACAATAAATTCCTTTCATGATAATGGATTACAATTATAATGCAGGGGCATTATTACATTGCGACTGAATACAGGTTCATTATTCTTTCTTAAAAGTAACCTTTATTAATTAATCTGGATATAACTTTCCCATGTAAGAAAAGCTTTAATATTTTTTATATTATGATATAGGAGGGCAGAATGTATCCCCACATCAGGTTTGTGTTTGCACTTTGGCACAGATTATTTTCATGCTTTCTTTTGTTTTCTTTTCTTTCATATGAAGACTTTATGTATAGATAATAAATGTTATAGCAGTATTAAAATGCTACATGAGTGATACTTCAATCTCTGTACAGGGAAAATTACTCAGCACAGAATTTTTAATTTTTCTAGACAAGAAAATAAAATGTATTCAAAAATTGTCATTAACTTTAAGATCTTAACTTTCTAGTATTGATTGTAATTGTTTGTATTCTAAGACACCCTTATAATATTTGTACAAGATGAAAAGATGTGGCGGTTTACCTTTTTTATTTTTGGGGAGTATTACAATACATTATTAAGTTGTGTTTCATTGATATACCGTTTGTATGGATTTCTCTGTGCTTTCACTAGTCTTTGTTTCAATATTTTACATTCAAGACAATACAGTCTATTTATGGGTTGATACCTTATACATAATAAGGTCTCTTAAACCTTCAAGGCTGAGAGTCATCAGATTTTTTATTTTATATTGACTGACAAAGTTTATTGCAGCTATCTCCTTTATCTGGAGCAGCAAGCCCATAATTTGGTAAGATGTACGTAGCTTTCTTTTTTGCGGAGGAAAATAAAAACTAGAAAGCTCATCTATAAATATAAAACAGAGATTTATGGTTTGACCATTGGATTGAGCTGTTTGCTAAACAATTTGCGGAAAATGTTATTTCAAATTAGATATTGCTTTAAAACTAAGAAAATAGAATATTACCAATTTTTTATTTAAAAAGTATAAATGTTAATTAACTCCTTCTAAGATTGGTGACTTAAATGTCCTTCCTATTAATGTATTCTGTAACAAAAGTAGAAGCACACCATTTTTATTAGTCTAGATTTGCTAATAGTATTCATGTTAAAGATTGAGAAAATTGTAGCAAGGGCATAATTGCATAGTCCACGCAGGGCTGTTAGAGATTAAGGTAAGTAGATTCCATGCCTTCATCATCTCTAGCTCACTATGACATTCAATCCATCAATTTATTTGTCTATCCACAAATTAATTCCTACCAACATTTCTTGTTGGATTAACAAATATCAGGTTGTATGGTACAAGTTGACCAGCTTTATTATTATTACTGTATTATTATTATTATTATTATTATTATTAAGCTTACTTATATAGCGCCATCATATTCCGCAGCGCTTTAAAAATAAAACATGACTTCAGAATGATCTTTATACTGTAGAGTTGTCCATGCTATGTGCATCTATATGTAATCACCCAGTGGTTGTGAGGGGGGGTTGCAGCCTCTTGAGGGCTTTTATATCATATCACAATAATGTACTGAATTTGGTTTGTGAAAAATTGAAGTTTGTAGAAATGGTGGACACATTTTTTTCTGTCTACCTAAAAACAAAAGCAGCTGCATCATTAAGCTGGCACTAAGAATACTAATGTCTACTGTTATGCCTACTATATATAGACTCATGAAAATGAGGTTCAGAGCACACACTTTGATCAAATTTTGAAAGTCCATCTGCCAGCAACAAGGTAACATTTTTCATATGGAACTCTGTACTACAAAGACTCACCTCTCTTAGGACCTAGGCTTCAAAATTAATTTAGGGAAAGTGTATTCAGCTATATTTAGCTGTGATGTGGGTAGATGATGTGCACAACCAACATGGAGTCAGTCACACCCTCATATACATAATGTAACAAACAAATTTACCCAGAACTGCAAAACAATGTGAAATATGTGTGCAGGTTCGTATTGGATATGACGCATGCAAACACAAAAAGTTGCAACAGCAAGTCTATCTATCTATCTATCTATCTATCTATCTATCTATCTATCTATCTATTTTACCTTCCTTCTAATAATTAGAATGTTAAGCTTTGAAAATAACAGCGCACCATGCTTTAATACCTTTTATGCTAGGTATGATTGAAATAAATAAGCAAACACAAAAAGTTGCAGCAACATTATCTATCTATCTATCTATCTATCTATCTATCTTTCTATCTAATTTTGTAATACTTTGTAATACACTTACTAATTGAATATTAACCACTTCCGTACAGCCCATAGACTATATATGTCTGGAAGGTGGTTGCCTTGTTCTGCAAGGATGTACTGGTATGTCCAAGTAGAACACAGCAGCTGCACAAAATCGTGCAGCTGCTGAAACGGAGCTGGCTGTAACTTCAGCCGGAGCTCCCAAAGAGAAGACAGTGAAGGTTTATTACCTTCCCTGCCTTCCCGACGGTAAGATGGCGGATATGGGTGCCACCTTCTTGCGGCTCCCCTCTGACCCAGCGGTCACGGGATCCGCAGAGATCAGCATATGTTAGAGCTGCTGGGTCCTAGAGGACCCAGATCAGCTCGATACTAATGTGCAAGTAACGTGCAGAAGGCTGTATTCCTCCTGCAACTGGGGCTAAATGTACCAGCCCCAGTTACAGGGGAAATCAGCCTCCCCCACAAAAAAAAAATGATGAGATGTCCCCAAAGGTCTATTATGACCTTATGGGGACACAAAGTAAAAAATAAATAAATAAATAAATAAATAAATAAATAAATAATGTATAGAAAAGTAAAAAAAAAGTACTTAAAATAATTTTAAAAATAAATAAAATACACCAATAAAACGCCCTTATTACAGGTTATAGCCCCACCCTGATGACACCACAAAAAATAAAAATTACCATAACGGAGAGGAAAAACTATTTTATAAAGTTTTTTATTAGCACTTTGTGTTATTAAATAAAAAAAAAAAAATTAAAAGTGAAAACCAGACACGTTTTCCCTCCTCTTTTGTTTATGTTTTCCCGGATATAAAAAAAAATTAAAACAACATAAAAATAAAGCCCTATGTGTCACTGTAAAAAGACGCAGAAATTAGCCCTCCAAAACCGCACATACAAAAAACTTGAAAATGTGCCTGGTCTGGAAGGGGGGTAAAGCATCTGGTATGGAAGTGGTTAAAGGGACATTTCCATGAATATAACCATACTTAGATTTGTAGACAATTAAAAGTTAAACATTTTTGTAAATATAAATAATCAAAAATTTTGCAGAGATTTATGCAGTGGTAGTCCTCCTATAGTATATATATGTCTGGGTGGTCCACCTCTAACCAAGGTTATCCCGCTGTACAAAATCGTACAGCTTTAAGAACGGGGTGCCAGCTGTTAGTACAGCTGGACATCCCATAGTTAAGACACGGATGGTTTATTACTGTCCGTCCCTGCCTTCTTGATCGCTGTGTACACAGCATGAATTGTCACCAAAATAAAAATGACCATAACGGAGAGGGAAAAATATTTACTTTTTTTTTAGTGGTACTTTGTGCTAATAATAAAAAAAAGTGAAAAAACTGACATTTCCCCTCCTTTCTTGTTCACATTTTGTCGGATATTAAAATAAAGAAAAAACATGTAAAAATAAAAAAAAATAAAAAAATAAAGCCGTATTTATCACCTAAAAAAGACACAAAAAATTATATAACCCAAAGAAAAAAAAATGTTATAGCCCTCCAAACTGCATGAATGAAAAAAAACAAAACTATGTCGGTTCCTGAACCAGGTAAAATAGCCTGGTTCTGAAGTGGTTAAATTGTTTTAAATGATTGCCAATGGATACGATCATGATTGCAGGAACTTATGGTCTATAGTCTGGCACTGTCAGAAACTCAGCCATAATCTCTTAATTGTGACCAAGTTATCAGGCAGGGATGCTACATGCATTAGAAGATAATCCAGCTATGAAAAAGTAAACCTGTAAGCCCATGAACACCAGAGCTAGAGGTAATAGAACTGAGAGCTGCATAGACTCACAGATCTTTCTGCTGATATCACAACCCTAAAATTTATGTTTTCTGTTTATTTCAATGCTACAAAACCTAAAATAGTAAAAACGGCAACATTGTCATGCCACGTTGCAACATACAACAATATTGTAAAAAAAAAAAAAAAAAAAATAGAATTTTCTGGAAAAAAAAAAAGTTTTCATTGTGAAAAAATAGTAAAAAGTTTTCAAAAATATAAATAAATTTGTTATTGTCATAATTGAAGCGACCGTAAGATAATGTTTGCATATAAGAGCCATTAGTTTTAGACTAAAGAATAAAAGTGTACCTGTTGTTTCAGGTGACTTCTCAGGAAAGTCTGCCATTTTTGTATACTTAAAGAGTAACAATATATCTGTCCATTACATAACTTAGGTGTTCTTCTCTGCAGGCTCTATCTGTAGTTTCTTGCAGGTACCATCTGCTGTCTGAGCTGGGGGATGTGGATTAGTTACAGTATACTAAATACTGTAACTAGAGGAGAATCTGTACCCCAACTTTCACGCTCTTACACACAAACAACTCCAGAATAATGCAGGATATAAGTGCTGACTTGTATTGGTGTAGATAAAGCAGCACAAGTGAATATACATGTAGTTGGCGCATACCTCAGTCAAGACCAGATCCAAAGTTCCTCCAAGGACCATTCAGCCAATATAACCCTGATCTTGGAGGTCAGTATGTGATATTACTAACTAAGCTTAACTTACAACTGTTTCATCTGTCAATTGTATGCCACCCAAGAGATTTGTTTTTGTACATGCAACATTTACCTCACTAAAGGGGACTTCAGTGAGAAGCAAATTATCTGTGTCCTTCATTGCCATGGGCAGTTTTAGGTGACATGCAGGGACTGGGGGAACAGATTAGGTGTAGACAGACTGGGCACAGTGGTACGTTGGCTGAGGAGGAGTGATGTGCTGGCCACAGCGTAGCATCCTAATTGTTATCGTCCCTTTGCTGACAATTGCCCATAGGAATCTATTAGAGCACCACATTACACCATGCAGTAAAATTAACAAAACTCCAGAAGGAAGATCACAAAGGATCATAGATCTCTGCAGTTATCACCCATTGCATTAATGAACTGTTATTATGCAATGGCCCTAAACTCATTTCAGTGGATACATTATTATGCCAAAGGTCATAAAAATATTCTGTATGGCAAAAGCAATAGGCAATGTTGTTTTGAAGAAACCCAGGTGACTACAATGCAAAAACAATAGATCATCCACAGGAGATAGGAAGAATATATAGGGCCTAGAATATTTTTTACACACTGCCCTTCTAACTTACACATTGACTGTTGTTATGCAATAGCCAATGAAAATTGAAGTGATATTACATTATACAGAAACTTAGAAGTAACAATGACTACATGATGTGAAGTATACAGTGGGGAAAAAAAAGTATTTAGTCATCCACCAATTGTGCAAGTTCTCCCACTTAAAAAGATGAGAGAGGCCTGAAATTGACATGATAGGTAGACCTCAACTATGAGAGACAAAATGAGAAAACAAATCCAGAAAATCACATTGTCTGATTTTTAAAGAATTTATTTGCAAATTATGGTGGAAAATAAGTATTTGGTCAATAACAAAAGTTCATCTCAGTACTTTGTTATATATCCTTTGTTGGCAATGACAGAGGTCAAACGTTTTCTGTAAGTCTTCACAAGGTTGGCACACACTGTTGCTGGTATGTTGGCCCATTCCTCCATGCAGATCTACTCTAGAGCAGTGATGTTTTGGGGCTGTCGCTGGGCAACACGGACTTTCAACTCCCTCCAAAGGTTTTCTATGGGGTTGAGATCTGGAGACTGACTAGGCCACTCCAGTACCTTGAAATGCTTCTTACGAAGACACTCCTTCGTTGCCCTGTCGGTGTGATTGGGATCATTGTCATGCTGAAAGACCCAGCCACGTTTCATCTTCAATGCCCTTGCTGATGGAAGGAGGTTTGCACTCAAAAGCTCATGATACATGGCCCCATTCATTCTTTCATGTACACGGATCAGTTGTCCTGGTCCCTTTGCAGAGAAACAGCCCCAAAGCATGATGTTGCCACCCCCATGCTTCACAGTAGGTATGGTGTTCTTTGGATGCAACTCAGCATTCACTCTCCTCCAAACACAACGAGTTGTGTTTCTACCAAACAGTTCTACTTTGGTTTCATCTGACCATATGACATTATCCCAATACTCTTCTGGAACATCCAAGTGCTCTCTAGCAAACTTCAGACGGGCCCAGATATGTACTGGTTTAAGCAGGGGAACACGTCTGGCACTGCAGGATCTGAGTCCCTGGCGGCGTAGTGTGTTACTGACGGTAGCCTTTGTTACGTTAGTCCCAGCTTTCTGCAGGTCATTCACTAGGTCCCCCAGTGTGGTTCTGGGATTTTTGCTCACTGTTCTTGTGATCATTTTGACCCCACGGGGTGAGATCTTGCATGGAGCCCCTGATCGAGGGAGATTATCAGTGGTTTTGTATGTCTTCCATTTTCTAATTATTGCTCCCACAGTTGATTTCTTCACACCAAGCTGCTTGCCTATTACAGATTCAGTCTTCCCAGTCTGGTGCAGGTCTATAATTTTGTTTCTGGTGTCCTTCCACAGCTCTTTGTTCTTCACCATAGTGGAGTTTGGAGTGTGACAGTTTGAGGTTGTGGACAGGTGTCTTTTATACTGATAACAATTTCAAACAGGTGCCATTACTACAGATAATGAGTGGAGGACAGAGGAGCTTCTTAAAGAAGAAGTTACAGGTCTGTGAGAGCCAGAAATCTTGCTTGTTTGTAGGTGACCAAATACTTATTTTCCACCATAATTTGCAAGTGAATTCTTAAAAAATCAGACAATGTGAATTTCTAGATATGTTTTCTCATTTTGTCTCTCATAGTTGAGGTCTACCTATGATGCCCATTACAGGCCTCTCTCATCTTTTTAAGTGGGAGAGCTTGCACAATTGGTGGCTGACTAAATACTTTTTTTTCCCCACTGTACATTTACTGAGGAAAGTGGTTTTCAGTCGGGTTTGTACAAAAATCTTAATTTCATATTAGATTATTTATTAATATACAGTGTATACTGTGTGTATTTTTATTTTTAATTATTGAAGCTGATTAATAAGAGCTGGCGGTGCACAATCAGGTGCTTTAACAACATGGCGCATTATCAATATTATCATAATTACAGTGATTCCAATATTTTCTTTCCTGAGCACTTTAAAGAGGACCTGTTACCATGTACAAAATGGTATAAGTATACCTAATTTAATTGTTGCTGTGCCCCTGATTTTTTTTTTTTTTAAATCTGTCCACCCATTCCAAAGATGAGGCCCAAGGTAGGTTATATGAAAACTAGCTCTTGCTCTTTTATCTTTTCTTGAGGTGTCTCTGTATGCTGTATGAAAATAAAATGGTTGCCTCCCACCCACATGGTTGAACAGATTAAAAAAAAAAAGCCCAAATTGTTCCTAGGCAAGTATGTTATATAGAATTTTGTACTTGGTGACAGGTCCTCTTTAACCATGATTAGAATTGTGTTAATGACAGTTGTTTTTGCTTAATGAGTAACTTATTTAATATCACCAAGGAATTCAATTGCATGACATTATACCTGGTTATTTTAGTTTGTAGCAGCAATATTTTGCACAAAAAAAACTTTATATCCTGTTTTCTTTAATGAGTTTCTGTTCATTTACAGTATATATATATGTCGGTTTCTACTGTTCACTGAGTTCCTTTTTTTTATCCTGTGAGAGAAAACACTAAACATGAGTTTGTAGCACATACACTTTGAAAGCAGACCTCAATGAAGAATACCATCAATGTAGTGTCTAAAAAATGTAAAACAAGTGCCCTGTAGACCTGAGGAGATTGCTGTACAGAACAACTCAGAACAAAGAGCCTTGCAGAAAGTGATATCATGCTGATTCTGACAGGTATTCAGTAAGTTATAAAATACACTTCAATCTTCGTTTCTATATAGAGCTAGAAATTTTTATGCAGAATTGTTCAAAGAAATACAATGTCCCTTTCCAACAGTATAAACTACTATAGCATTCATAAGGTCACCAGGTGAAAATGAGATTTAAATGACATCTTCAGAAATTCTTTCTTTCACTTTGTTTTACACTACCTCAGAATATAATATTGGTATAATGTAATAAAGGCTTCAGTTTTGCTTGGATTAGGTGATCTAACTCTTAAATGCTTACAATGAAAGCAGCTTACCTGTGTAATGGGTTATATTACCGAAGTTCTCAGCTAAATATAGCTGAAGTTACCAAATGAGATCTAATTTCTTAGTATAGTTTGATTTCTCACAGTTTCTATGAGACTTTATTCACATGAATATGTGCAATTTGTATCCTCCAAAAATAAACCTTTTTTCTATATGAATGTCTGTGTTGTATTTGTGTTTGCGTTTAAGTCTATATCTCATCTGTTTTATTAATCTGCACTACCTGGTTTCACTTTATTTTTCCAGTGTTCCCTAGCAACATCTGTTTTATTCATCTGCACTACCTGGTTTCACTTTATTTTTCCAGTGTTCCCTAGCAACATTCCTTGCAAAATGGACAACACAAGAGATGTGATCCATGTGCTGTTTTTTTTTTTTTTCATGTACCCTTAAGTGGGAGAATCTGGTCAGGAAAAACAGTAAATAATAAGACTTGTGAGTTTATCTAAATGGACATCCAGTCTGTTGAAAAAAACATGTGCCGTCCTTTAAAACAAAATGCCTAATACTTGGAAAAGAAACTCGTTCTTGTGAATAAGCCCTTAGGGAAGTGGAAAATAATTCAGTGTTTTTCTGCCTATGTATCATCTGTGGACAAGGGATACATACATAAATCCCATAAACAAAACAGACTACTATTACCAAAGCTCCAACCCTCAAAATCAACATCTAGGAATTGAGATGAACTAACCAGTTCCAGAATGAGCATGTGCAGGGACTCCTATCTAGGAGTCCCTGCATTAACTTTATTATCAAAGATACTCCCAGATAGATTGAAAGTAAACTACTGAACTGACTTACTGTCACTATTACTGGAAGTAACCCGATCACACTGAAGCTGGGGTAGGGGGCTGGGGGAAGTAGGACCTGCCTGCTATTCATATAAATTGCTGGGCAGCTCCTGCATTAATAAAAAGGAAGAGTGATACATGCACAAAAATATCACATCTGCAAGGTGCCATCTGTGATAATTCCTGCTACATCTGTAGCAATTTTTCTCACTGACCCATAGACTTGAATGGCCAAGATGAGTAGTACAAAACAAGAAAAAATTGTGCATGACACAATTTTTTTTTCTCAGTGTCTCTCCATCAGTGACAATCTATGGAAGTGTGAAAGGCCCCACCAAGTATAATGGCCATGTAGGCTGTCCATGTGCTGTCCATTTTTTTTTATTTTATAGAAAGCACACTGTAAAAAAGATAGTTAGTGTGAAAAGGCCCTTACAGAGATAGGAAATACAGATACTATAGTGTTTGAAAATCTAGTGTCTGTATTAGGAAGACTGGAGAAGAAGACTTAGATTAAATAGTTAGTGATGTGAAGACTGCTAAAATAGTGGTTATACATGAAGCCCGACTGACCCCATTGACTATTGATAATGGGGTCCGTCGGTTGTTCATAATTTTAAAACTGAATTCTGTGGACGAAAAAGGTGTATGTGCAGGACTTTTTTGTCTGCCCATTTCAGGTGGACATTACGATGGAGTCTGTCATAAATTCAATCTGTACTATGGATAAAACTAAGAAAAGTAATTTAATCATGCTGCATGTCACTTTTTATGAATCTGGTGTCATTTGGCTATTTTTTTACTTGAAAAATGCAATAAACCATTGAAGTTACTGTATATAAACTACAGTAGTACCTCTGTAATTTAGTTTTTGTTGTATCAAAGAGTACAGTAACATTTAGCCTATTTTTATTTTGACCAACACCAAAGCACCCAGTAGTACCTCTGCAAATTGAGTTTTAATTTTATCAAAGTGGTACAGTAAAATTTGGAATCTTTTTTTTTCCTTGCGAAGCACCAAAAAACCTTCAAAATTATATAATCTGCACTAACACATCTGCAATTGAGTTTTTTGTTGCATAAAACTGCCTGAATAAAAAATGTTTGGGTAAAGTTAGGGTGGCAAAGGATGGGGTGATGTAGGGAACACCCATTTTACATCATCTACCACTTCCCTTATGTATGCGGTTGGCAGTCGTCTGGCAAGTAGAAGTAGCAGCAGGTCACAGTTGGTTGGTTTTTCTAGTAGGCATAATATTAAGGTGGAAATATATGAGAATGTGGAGTATATGGCTCTCTCATCGTCTCAGCCATTGGAGGATGATGATGACAGTAATAAGGTAACTTTAAGTCATTGTTCAGCAACTTCAGCACATTCCTTCTCATTTGCCACCCCTGCAATATATCAATATCTCCATAGCAGTCTTTCTATTGTTTAGACTGTGACATGAAGCAAGGTCAGGCAGGTAGAAGACATGACTGTCATTGCTAGCAGTAGTACTAGTGGCACATGTAGCTGTGGTGGCGGTTTTGGCAGAGGCACTAGGGGCAAATCCAGAGGCGGAAATAATAAGGGAAACCAAGAAGCACATGGCCAAGCACAGTGTGAAAAAAGTGGTGGGGATAATGATACACTATGTAACACAAATTTTGTTCCCAGCTTTTAAATGTTATATTCCAATTGCTTATGTCTAAAACAAATTAATTAATTACATTCAACATAAACTTCGTTTTTGTGACCACGGCAACGAAAATTATGCATTTTTACTATAGAAACAGACGATTTTGCATCTTCTCATTTATACAGTCAGACTAAGAACACTATATGCATTGCAAATTTACACAGATTACCAAAAACTGTTCAGAAGTGTGCGGTTTTCCGAGATTTACGACTATACTGCAAATCAGTTTCACGAATCAATCCCCAAATATAGTCGCCCATCATGTTTTCGTTATATTGTCCTTGGTAACGGCGTTCAAAGTTCATAATGTCCTGGTGAAAGCGCTCGCCTTGCTCCTCTGAATAAGCTCCCATGTTCTCTTTGAACTTATCAAGATGAGCATCAAGGATATGGATTTTGAGTGACATCCTGCAGCCCATTGCAGCATAGTTCTTTATCAGAGTCTGAACCAGTTGTATATAGTTTTCATCTTTATGATTGCCTAGGAAGCCGCAAACCACTGCAACAAAACTGTTCCAAGCTGCTCTCTCCTTCCTATTCAGCTTCTTGGGAAATTCACTGCACTCTATGATCTTCTTGATTTGTGGTCCAACGAAGACACCAGCTTTGATCTTTGCTTCAGACAGCTTAGGTAAAAGATCTTGGAGGTAATTGAAAGCTCTCGACTCCTTATCTAGAGCCCTGACAAATTGTTTTATGAGCCCCAACTTGATGTGTAGTGGTGGCATCAGCACCTTGCGTGGTTCCACCAGTGGCTCCCACTTTACATTGTTCTTCCCCACAGTGAACTCTGTCTGCTGAGGCCAGTCCCGCCTGTGGTAGTGCGCTTCAGTATCCCGGCTGTCCCAAAGGCAAATAAAGCAAGGATACTTAGTAAAACCACCTTGGAGGCCCAACAGGAATGACACCATTTTGAAATCTCCGATAACTTCCCAGCCGTACTTATCATACTTCAAGACACCTAGCAACATCTTGACACTGGTGTATTCCTCTTTCAGGTGCACCGAGTGAGCTACAGGAAGAGACGGATACTTGTTCCCATTGTGAAGCAGCACGGCTTTGAGGCTCTTGCATGAGCTGTCTATGAAGAGGCGCCACTCATTCGGGTTACAGGTGATACCTATAGCCTCGAATAGACCGGCCACATTGTTGCAGAAGCACAGTCCATCTTGACGCTTTCATCTAATAAGTTCCATTGCTTGAGCCTTGATGTCAGAAGCTCAGCGTTGGACTTGGTGAGACCAAGGTCTCTGATCAGATCGTTGAGGTCTTTTTGGTTAGGGTAGTATGGCTTCCGCTCCTCATCTGCACATGAAGAGAAATCGTGATCTTCAACGTCTTCCTCGATGTCTGACCTGCTGCTTTCTTTTGAAGGTGGTGTAGCTCTGTCTGGAGGTGTTGGTACAGGAAGTTCAGGGCAGTGTGGTACTGGGGCAATAGATGACGGAATGTCAGGATACGTTACAGGCGGTGCATTTTTGCAAGTGCGACGTTTGGAAGGGTCCACCATGCAGAAGTAGCAATTTGTTGAGTGATCAGTCGGTTCACGCCAAATTCTTGGGATAGCAAAATGCATGGCTCTCTTCTCTCCCCTGTACCAACCTATAAGCAAACAAAATCATATTTGGATTGAGAATTTGATTTAGGCCTATTTCACACTAATGACTAGTGATATTTACAATATTAACACAGTTAATCTGCTATTTAAGAGAGTAGCATTTATCCACTTACCTTCAAGAGTTTTCTTGCAGTGCTCACATGTGAAATGAGGAGCCCATGGTTTGTCTTGGTCACCAACAGGCATGCCAAAGTATGCTTTGTAGGCCTCACACATCTTAGTAGATGCTTCCGCAGAGTACTTTTTCACTCTTGTCTTTATAAACTGGCCACATACGTAGCAAAATGCGTCTGCTGGATGTATGCAACCTCTTGATGCCATCTAAATTGACTAAGTTGCTGTGAACTGTAAGGAAAAAGGATGTCTCTCTAAACTTGATAAAAATGGTCTTTATTCCATGCAGTATTAAAGTTCAAGAGTGTACTAAGGATTCAGCAGAGCAAGACTGATCACCCGGTACCAGAGTAACACACAATATATACATTTACATTCCTAAGCTCCTCCTGTAATGGGTGTGGGGTGAAGTGTGAATACTGTCATTATCAGAATCTGAATAGATATTGAATTCACACCTGTCTGTCTAGGTCAAATCCCCTTTGTCTGTGATGGCCATTGCCCACTTACTATGCAATCCCAATCAATTAGATTCTGTCTCTCCGTCTCTCAGGAAGGGCTATAGTGGCCCTATATAACTGTAGTTATACAGCTACCTACAATTCTGTACAGTCCCAGAAAGTTTTAGATAATTCTGGGCAGTTCTAGAAACTTCTTGATAGTTCTCACAATTCCAGAAGCTTCTTAAGTATCTTGAATATTGTGAATATCCTTAAAAATAGATAAATTTCAAAATATCATTGTGCTGACCACAAAAGCAAAGTTTACAGGGAATAATAACTTTTTTCTATTCATTTAAGGTACAAACAATCAGGAAAACACACTTAACAACTGGGAACAAATATTTTTTTGAAAATTGTTACATGGTGGACATTGATGGTGTTGATTATGTGTTGAATAGGACCTGGGAACTGGAACAGGGTGATAAGGAGGTGATGATATCAGTGGATGAGAATGGCGGCAGCAATAAAAAGTGGAACCAACATATAGCCAAATCAGCAAAAATAAAGCTGCTGGGGGAGTTCTAGAGCAAGCTCATGTGGTGGAAGATAACATGTTTCAAGTGTTTCTGGTAGTGCGTCTGTGCCGGCATCTCTTCTATGGTGTGTTGGAATCTGTTTCTATATTACCACACAATAAGTTTATAAATGTACAGTATCTCTGTGTGCAAGATTTCATTAAGACATAAATGTGGGAAAAATGAATTGGCAATGCATGTGGGCAAAGTAAAAATTGCGAGTTAAACCATCCTCCTCCTCTTTCTGGTCATGTTTGTAGCCAGGCCACACAGATAGTACATTGATCTTATAACTGTCTGCTTCTCCAAGTCTGATTCTTCATCTTCAGTTCCATAATTAGTATTAAATACCTAAATGCATGGGCGGAAATAACATTATGCACCCAGCCATCCTCTTATGCATCAATTGAACTCATATCTGACCAAGTTGCTGCCGTTGTAGTTTCTGCCACAGCAGTTAGTGGGTTTTACTGCATTTAGGCAACTGATGACATGCATTCATCCTTGATGGGGGAATAGCTATCGTCCAATATTTCTCTAAGAAATGTGTCCCTGCTCTCATACCCTCCTGAACTTGCAGAGTCACCACTTCATCTGCAACACAAAATTCACTGAAATTCCAACTTGCCTATGTTGGGCAACCTATATGAACTACATAAAGTGGTCAGTCATTATTGCATGCAGCAGTCTCCAGGGACTGTGTGTTATTATTTTGAGAACAGGCAATGGAATCTTATCATGGAAGTGTATCACTTCCTCAGGCCATTCGAGGAGGCCACCGGATTTGTCAGTAACAACAACCTCATCATCAGTGATATCATAAGATGTAGTTGGAGAATGTAGAGGATGATGACAATGACTATGCTCGCTAAGACCAACCATGCATTGTAAGGCAGAGAATAAAGCTAGGTCCTTGATAAAAATGTTCAACTGCTGACATGCTGGGAAGCATATAGTTAACATCAAGCAAAGTAATAATTATTCAAAAGTCATTCTTTTAGGCTCTCACTATAAAGTTAAAATGGTGGGATTTTTTTCTTACTTTTGAAAGCAAGAAAATCATCTGTATCCAGTTCCCCACAGTGTTTGCAAAGCAAACACCTGCCAGCCACGTCTTCCCAGGAGGCCCCTCTGCACTCTCCACTGAGTCAACACCATAACTTCTGTCAGTGCTACTAGTAAAAGTAGTATCAGCAGCCAATACAATTTCTACATGTTGAACCAGTTATCTTTCATCCACACCGCCAACCTGATGCACATGAGCAAACGGATAGGTGCTGCCTTCAGAACCAGGTTTTTATACACTTGAACTGTGGCTCTTACTTTTGCAGATACCCTGAGCCCTGATCCCACTGATAGGACACAGTTTGAAGTGGGTGTACAAATGGTGGCATTTTCACACCAAAGCAGAAAAAGTTGTCCACCAAAATGTCTGAAATTAATCAGGCATGGACCTAGGAAGGTTTTTTTTCCCCCAAATTTAAATTTGTATTAAATTTATGTAATATGGACAAATACAAACATGTTACAGAGAATGAATGAATTACATAACATATAAAATAAATAGGTGGTCTCACAATGAAGTACCATGATCATGAATGTTCCACACTATCCGAAAGTAAGACAGGAACTTTGCAATTGGTTATAAATGGGGAGCAATCACAGGGTAAAAATCTACAAAGGTCTTGGATTACTCCAAAATGGTAAGGAATGAAAAAGAATTAAATAAATAAAGAACACAAAAGAATAATAGCTTATGCACATGGAATTCTAAATGCAATAACCACAAACATAATTATATAGCTAAGATTACAATAAATATCACATTAAATGGGAAGTCTGAGACCATACTTGAAAAACTCAAAAATGTCAAACTCCAAAAATTAATTTCTTATTTTATTTGGCTGGGAGACAGGATCGAGAGTCCGGATACAAACCATGATCAGACCCTTGTCCATGGGAGGGACGGGTACCCCAGATGTGAAAAAATATTGTATTGCTATAGTCCTTGATCAGATGAAGGTCTAGTGGTGTGGAGCTGCTTGTAGTCATTGGGCTGAAATTCAGGAGATCAGGTCAGTGTTCCACTTATATTCATGCTTCATCCGGATAATAAATGTAGACTATCCCTATTGTGAGAGTGTGAACCTAGAGGGCACTGGAGAGCGACCCAAAAACAGGATTGAAAAGGTCCTCGAACACACACATACCGGAGGCTTCACTCCAGAGGGAGTGCACAAAGCAGGAGACTGCTGATGGTAACCTGCAGGGAGCAGGTGGATGGTGGACCAGTTGGAGACAGACAGGTGGTCTGTCTCAAGAGGACTGGATTCCTGAAGGGACTGGTTAAGCTCAGTGTGAGCCAGACTGCAAAGAAGTAACCTCAGTAAAGCTTCTTGCCCCAGAAGTTAGTCAGGGCTCAAGAAGTGAGGTATTGCCCTGTGTGTGGGCTAGGCTGTTTTGTTATTTTTGTTCCTGTTATCACTTACTAGCTGAATAAAGCCATTTCTTTTGGATTGCCATTACTTGATATACTGTTTATTTGGCACCATTGCCACAAACACCTCTGTTAAGTCCAGGAAGCTCCTACCTTTGATGCTAAACTATTTCCAATTGTCACACTATTAATACCACTGTTGAGCATTAGGAAGTCTTTATAGGCAAGGAAGCTACTCTCTCTCAATTTTAATATATTTTAAGATGGTTTAGTTCCTGTTTGATGTGCCAATGCTTTACCTGAATGTTTTCTTGCTGGATATCTAACGCAATGGATGGCTTATGGTTTGACGTATATTAGACAATAGTTTATCGGCTCCCAACTTAAAATTTTCCAAACGTTATCTATCGAGTATCACCTCTCCTATTCTACAAACACCTGCATGTCCGTTACATTTTGCAATCCCAGTACAATTCATTTCCATCATTTCCCAGAGGGTTTTCATACTCCTCCAACTGATCCCGCTGATTAGATCTGCTATTACTGTCAGAGTGTAAGTGTGTGGGGCTCAGGCTAGGTACTATTGAGCAAATGATGCTGCTGCAGATGTTTGCCTGTCCATGTTGTTCCATGCTGTATTGCCACTGCTGCTTCTGCAGCCACCCCTGCATAGCCAGACATTATCTTGTGCCTTGTCCATCGTGTTCCATACTGTCCTTTTTCATATGGTACTGCCACTGCTACCTCTACTGCTACACAGCAGGACATCATCTCCTGCTATATCCATCCTGTTTTATACTGCCGTGCCACTGCTACCACTATTGCCACCACAACCATCACACAGCCAGATATCATCTCCTGTCTGTCTGTCCCGGTCCATACTGTGCTACTACTGCTGCCCACCACTTATACCACTATAATACAGTGAGTCATCATCTCCTGACTTGTCTATTTTGTTCCATAGTGTCCTGTCATCACTGCTACCACCAGCAAACAGCAGGACATCATCATTGCTGCTCCCCAAAAAGGGATAATTTCTGGAATGCTTGTAATGCCATTGTTTCCTCTGATAGCACTGTGTGTATAAACACAGACAGGAAGCTGCCCCCCCCCCCAAAAAAAAAAAAATCACTTCAAAGGGTTTTTCTTTGTTTTTAAACAGTCTTTTACTATTGATTACCAGCCATATCTAATGCTGTAATTTTTATATTACTAAGGCTGTGTTTGCATGATCAAAAAGGGAGAAAGTTAGAAAGTTGTAGGAGATCTCAGAGTGTCATGCATGTTATTAAGGCAATTTGCATTTTTGGCATGTAACTGGATTGGACCAGAACCAGACCATTTATTCTTTTTTTATTTTCAAGAAAAGTGTAATATCTATCCCCAAGTTATGGTAGCGGCATAAACAAAATAAAACAAAAACAACAACAAAAAAAAAGAACTAATTTTTCTTGACAATCCTTTTGAATCACAGATTATATTGTGATATGATGTCAGGAAAACAAACCATCCAACTATATTATAGAAGCTAAACAAAGCTTTTAGAGATGCACTTATTGACAAGAGAGTTCACTGTATTTAATAACAAGTTCTATACTAAAAAAGTGAATGTATCCTTGCTGTATAATGATATAATATAGGCTGTGTACAGACCACTATGATATTGTTTGCTATCATATGGTACATTAGAGTGAATGCAGATGAAGGACTCTCTGTCTGCATCAGTAATTCTATTGCCATTTATGTCCGTTGCTCTCATTCTATGAAATGCACAGTAGTCTTCAATGATGGTAGCGTGTACCCTCTTTTAGACATTGTATTGTGTCCTCATACTTAGGTATTCTATGAACAGACTATTGTTTGCATTACATTTCTGTTTAACTAACATTTGTTACATGACTGTTAATATGTTAGATATATTTATTTTTTGGTTCAGTACTGGGAATTACTATTACATCAAGGGGCATTTTTAAATACTAATCCATAGTTGAAATTCATTGTCATAACAAGTCAACTGACCTCAATACCTAATGTTATTTATGTTTTGTGTATTTAAGCTTATTTTATTTCATGTTCCCCTTGATTAAAATATAAAAGGCTTATGGCAGATGCTCAGTTTTAGAGCAAACAGTTTACCTAATGATAAACAAATACTTCAACATTGATGAGGATTAATTCTGCAATTTTGTTTTGTTGCATTTCTGCAACATGTTAAGTACAGTGATTTAATTTTCTATAATGCACAATACTCAAATGCTGAAAGTTAAGCTGAATAGAGCTGACTCAGAAATGTGAATGAAACTGAACTATATTTAATAAATTACAAATTTTAATCAGAAAAAATTACTTACTTAACTTACGTAACTTAAGGTTAACTCTTATCTCAAATTTACAGGGATACTAGGACATGGGACAGGGATACTAGGATTAAGCAACCCCATTGCCCATTGTCTACACCAGTATTTCCTTTTCAGACTAGGGGAACCCCTGGGAAAAAATATTCCTCTAGGGCACCCCTACAAAATAATTTTTTACCAAAAGACAAAAAAATGGCAGTTTTGGATGTGTTTTTTTTGTTGTGCAGTTTTTGAATCTATAGCTGGAACATAAATTTCTTTCACATGTAAATTTAGAAAATCTCCCCAAAAACCACATCAAAACTGCATGCATTTTTATTTTCTGATACAGTTTTGATGCATCACAACAGAACCATGTGAATGCACCCTTATAGCTATACCAACCTATACTTCCAATCCAGCACGTATAAAAATTCACCTCTTACCATCACCAGACTCCTTTAGTGGCCCCCACTTAATCTCATGTCCAGACACACCATATATGGTTCCCCAGTGGCCCAACAGTATAATACATCCAGCTGTCCACAATTTATAATGCTCCAAGTGGTCCCCAGACACCTAAAAATGCTCTGCAGTGGCCCCTAGACACCTAATAATGCTCCGCAATTGCCCCCAGGCAAATGATAATGTTTTCCAGTGGCCCCCAGGCAAATGGTAATGCACGCGAGTCAGAGGCGTAGCTAGGGGTTCAGCACAGGGGAGCGAACATGTCCAAGTGGGCCCCTAACTTGGACATGTTCGTATACCGATACTATCAGTATACGGTGAGCGTATAGTGGTATATATCGGCTCTACACAGGGCTCTGCAGACGATTTAGGTGAATACAGGGCATTAACATTTAGTGACTTACAGGTGACATCTCAGACTAATCGTTCACATTCCCCATCTCATTCATCTGGACGGCCATGACCACTTCTTCCAGTCTCTGTAAAGTTTGCAACACAGACATCTGTAGCTCCTCTTATTGATCACGGTTTTTCCTGCAGCACTTTGCACAAAATGTTCGGAGAGCTTTCCTCTGTGGACTTTCTGCTTCAATTATATCTATAGGGAAACCGCTGGCATTTCCGTAGGTATAACTGACATGCTGTGATTTCCAAAACTGTGACTGTTTTGGAAATCGCAGCGTATATTTTACTGCAAAGTGGGGATGGGATGGAGGCCCCATGTGGCGAAAACCCACAGAAAAAAACTGTGGTATTTTAGCAAATCCCATCCACACATTGCGGAAAAATATGTGCAGCAGATGCACTGCAATTTCCAAAACCATTGCGATTTTGGAAATTGCAGCATGTCAATTATACCTATGGAAACGCTGGCAGTTTCTTTATAGGTGTATTAAAAACAGAGAGTCCACAGGGGAATCCTCTGCGGACCTTCTGTGAAAAGCGCTGCGGGAAAAACCACAATGTTACCGCCGAGGTTTTTCCTGCAGTACTTTTTTTTTGCGGGCAGCTACGTGGGGCCTTAGTCTTAATAAAGCCCAAGTGCCACTTTAATTAAATTAATTGATCCTCATATTATGCCCCTGATTCCCCCTAACATAAATACCACACCTCTAATGACCCCTTATATCAATGACCACCCCCTTATGTTCATAATGCCTCCTAATATAAATGATACCCCCTAATGGCCCCTTATATAAATAACCTTCCCCCTTGTATTCATAATGCCCCCCCAATAACCCTTATATAAATGAACCCCCCATCGTCATAAAGCGCGCTAATGAATCCTCCCTTTATAATTATATTTCCCCCTCCTAACCACCCCTTATACTATTACATACCTTCCAACTTTCAAAGGACAAAAGAGGGACAAAATATACGGCATGCTATGCGTGCCATGGCAAATTTAGCTCCACCCACTTCTACATTGACTCAGCCCATTATCATCTATTTTTCCATGTGCCCCCACACAGTATAATGCTCCTACAGTAACCCTAACATTATATTCCCCCACATAATAATATTCTCCTCCAATTGCCCCACAGTATTAAGTCCCTCTAATCATGCCCCAGTTTAAACTGGCGGAAACTAGAGGGGGACATTAAACTGGGACAGTTGGAGGGTGACATTAAACTGGGGGCAACTAGAGGGAGACATGTCCCCCTCCAGCTACCCCCCACGGTTTAATGTCCTCCTCCAGTTGCCCCCAGTTTAATGTCACCGTCCATCTGCTCCCCAGATTAATATCTCCCTTCATCTATCACCAGCTTAATGCCCCCTTCACCAGCTCCCAGTTTAATGCCCCCCTTTATCTGCCACCAATTTAATTTCCCCCTTCATCTGTCACCAGCTTAATGCCCCCTTCATCTACCCCAGTTTAATTGCCCCCTCCACCTACCACCAGCTTAATGTCCCCCTTTATCTGCCAGAAGTTTAATTGCCCTCTTCATCTAGCTTCAGTTTAACTGGCCGCTACATCTGCCTTCAGTTCCCCCCTCTTGCTCACACATGCTATGTCTCTGTCTCTGGCTATGTCTCTCTGTTCCCAGCTTTCTATGTAACATCACACTGCCCCGCAGTATCCAGAATAGCTCTGCCCACACAAGTGTCTGATCACATGGTCATGACGTCATCAAAGGTCCTTTACCCACTAGGATTTAGCATCTACCCTAATAAAGTTTAATTAACGGCAAAACACTTCAGGGGCATAGCGGGACAAACTGCAAGCTATGCGGGACAGCTGTGTAAAACCGTGACTCCCCTACTGGGAGCTATGCTATTAATATACCCAGATAAAAAAAAAAAAAAAGTCATACTCACCTACCTGCTATCCTGATGAATGGAGCCGCCGCCGCTTCCTCCCTGTCCACGCACAGGCGTCTGTGTCTGAGCGCAGCCCGTGCTGAGAAGTAGACATCCGTCTGTGGTCTCAGTGTCTTGTAAATCGCAGGCCTGTATTGGCTTGCGGTTTACAATGCTGTTAAGTTGCAGGAAGCGTTTTAACTAGATCGGTGTCTGCAGACACCGATCTAGTTAGAAATAAAAGATGTATTAATGGCGGCCCGGGGTGGGCCCAAAAGAGTCAGTGGGCCCGGGGCAGCCGCCCCCTCTGCCCCCCCCACTAGCTACGACTCTGACCCCAGTCTATCCATCCATTGTAGCTATCTATAACAGGTGAAGTGTAAAACATTAATAAATATAAATATTTATAATACTGTAATAAATATTATAAAGGCCCTTGTTAAGAGGTGTGATACTGTACATTTACTTTATTTTGGGCAGGAAGTTCTTGAAGTTGGAACATATGTTTCTACCCTACCTGCCCTCTTGGCTGGTTATGTTCAGATATGTGTGTCATAAATTAAGCAGATTTTCTAAACATATAATGTAGTGATATACTGGCTGTGTTATTGTCTCCTGTTTGTATCTATGTGTGACTACCTAGTGTGTGAGATCAGTTAAGTATGAACATATCTGTATATTGGACATTAGCAAGTTAAGAATCTGTGTAAATTGTGGTAACTAGTATGCAGCGATCAGTACCTCCTGAACTGGAACCTGGGTCATGGTTGCCTAAGGCTCATTTATGCACATGCACAGCATAGGCTCTGGTGTTATTCCATAGAAGACCTACTTTAGCATAGTTTACTGCAAATGTTACTACTGGCTAAGAGAGAGAGCTGCCAGAACACACAGTGCAGTGCATCTTCCTGTGCATGGGACTGTGGCCGCAGCTCAGTCAAAGTGCCCATACTGAAAATTGTCCACTATTTAAAGCTTCTACAATGGGCACATGAGAATCCAAAGGTGACTACGCTCTTCTTATTCTTCTAGATCTCTCAGCAGCATTTGACACTGTTGACCATCAACTCCTCCTCACTATTCTCCGTTCTGTCGGCCTCACAGACACTGCTCTCTCCTGGTTCTCCTCTTATCTCTCTGACCGCACTTTCTGTGTATCATTTGCGGGCTCTGTTTCTTCCCCCTCTTCCCCTTGCCGTTGGGGTTCCTCAGGGCTCAGTCCTAGGTCCCCTGCTCTTCTGCCTCTACACAGCCCCCATTGGACAAACCTTCACTAAATTTTTAACTGTATTTTTCTGTGTTAGAAAGTAAAGTGTAACCTCAAGAACATTCTACTAGATAGAGTAAATATCCATTTTTTCCCCAGAAAAATGTTTATTGCAGCAAATTATATATGCTATCATTAAGTCTTTAACTGTAAAGTGTTATCCACTTTTTCATGATAGTAATTTTTAAGCAACTTCAAAAACCACAAGGTTTGAATCCATTATTGCTAAATTTATAGTTGACTGTGATTTGGTTTTCAACTTTATGTACTTAGTGCACAATCATAATAATGAAGCAAGAAATGTTGCTATATTAATGAAAATATGATTATTTTACAAAATATGCATATTGCAAAGGTCCCGTCTATTAATTTCTTACCACAGGATACATGAAAGGTAAAAAAAAAGAATTGCCCTTTTCAGTCTTGTAAGTTTGCTGATGAGAAAGACAGTGGAAGACATGGTTTTGAAAAAGATTTGTAAAAACTACCCACGTTTAAACATATCCCTTTATTTCTTGAATGAAAAACAGAAACCCCTAAACCCCTAAACCCTAAACCCTTTAACCCCTAAATAAAATATTTAGTATATTCTATTTTTTCCTTTCTGATATTGCTCTTCTATTGCCCTTAGTGTGTTGTAATCTGTCAAGAGTTTTGCTAATAATATATATATATATATATATATATATATATATATATATATATATATGTGTGTGTGTGTGTGTGTGTGTGTGTGTATTGTTGAGTTAGAGATATTTAGGGTAACAAGTCTAGATTCATCTGTAAAAAGTACACATATTTAGGCTAAATTTATAACATGTATTAATTATTCATCAGTTTATTAATCATCAGTTTAAAATCACTTTATTGTTAGTGTGTTTATTATTAGAATATGCATGCACTTCATTTGGATATTATAATATAGTTATTTCTATGTTATTGTGATACATATTCACATGCATAACATATAAATAATTGCTACTGTGTTTTATATCCATCAATTATTGCCTTATTATGAATTGGTTCACTATATTACATTTTTTATGTGTATAAAATATGAATTACTTCCACTGTGCATTATATCAATTAATTATTATTATTATTATACTATACATTGGTCTACTATAGTGTATTAGTTTTTGGGTTTGCCAGCCATGACCTCCTCTCCCTCCTTAGTGTGCGTGTTTTTAACCCCTTCCTGCCAAGGGAATTTTTTGATTTTCGTTTTTGACTCCCCTATCTTCCAAATCCCATAACTTTTTTATTTTTCCATTCCAGGGCCATATGAGTTTGTTATTCTGTACAATGTACTGGGAAGCTGGAAAAAAAAATTCAGCATGGGGTGGATTTGAAGAAAAAGTGCGCTTTCTTATGGGCTTCGTTTTTACAGCATTTACTCTGCGGCCAAAATGACATGTCACCTGTATTCTAATGTTTCAGTATGATTCTGGGGATACCAAATTTATATGGTTTTATTTACTTTTTAACCCCATTCACAAAAATTTTAACTTAAAAAAAAATTTTTTTTTTCTAAACGTCGCCATATTCTGACACCTGTAACTTTTTTATATTTTTGTGTACGGGGATATATAGGGCGTATGTTTTTTGCAGGGCCAGGTGTACTTTTTAGTTATGCCATTTTGGGGAATGTCTATTGCTTTGATCACTTTTTATTCAAATTTTTATCAGAGGCTAAACAATGAAAAAACGTCGGTTTGGCACTTTTGATTTTTTTCCCCACTATGAAATAGATATAAAAATATTTTTAAAAGTTTGTTTACTGGTCGTTTTCACACACAGGGATACCTAATGTGTATGTGTTTTACAATTATATTTTACTTTTATATGTACAGTATTCTAGGGAAGTGGGGGGTGATTTGAACTTTTAGGGTTTTTTTATATATTTTTTCAAACGCTTTTATTTTACTATTTTATACAGCGGAGACCCGGTAGCTATGGTGGCCGTGCTGCAGCAGAGTGGCCTCCATCTTTAAAGCCCTGGCACCCGCTGTAATATTATGGTGGATGTTGGGAAGGGGTTAAAATGTTTTTATTAGAAATATCTGGTTCCTTTTTAAACTGATGATGAATATTTGATGTATTTAGCCTAATTGTGTATATTTATTTATATACTTATAGTGTTTTGGGGATTTTGGTTGGACATATGTATAGGATCATATGTGTATCTGTTAGTATGTTCCAGAGCATAGGAGATTACTGAAACTTTATAGGATCACCATTTGTAAGAATATTAAAGCAGGGATTTAAAAACCAGAAAGGGAGTTGAGCAACGTACTGGGCAGAATCATAGTCAGAAGTAGTCAAGATTTACATTACAGTGATAAATAATATATCTTTAAATACCATTGATAGTAGGGGTATCACCTCCCCCAGTGCACCAAATCTCATTTGCATAAGACTTCAAAGTTGTTTTTCTCCAAATTTAGAAAAGTGACATTCAGTTTTTCGTTTTTAATAAATTTGCAAAAATATCTACATTTCTGTGTTTTTTTTTCTGTCAAGATGGGGTGCTGAGTGTACATTAATGAGAAATAAAATGAACTTTTTTGCTTTTAGCAAATGGCTGCAATGAAACAAAGAGTGAAAAATTTAAAGGGGTCTGAATACTTTCCGTACCCACTGTACATTGCAAAGGTCTGTTGTTTATCACTGAAATGCTCTGTAATACGATGTTAACAGTTGCTTATGCTTGGGAGGGTGGTAGGTAGCCCTACTATCGAAGGTATTAAAAGGGAGTCTATGTATCTTTCTACATGTGTATTATATCTCTGCTTGTTACTTCTTTTGTTTTACATTCAGAAATATACACGTAAACATAGACACCATGATAATTTATAGCATATTAGCACAGAAAATGTATCTGATATTTCTACTTTATAAATGTTGGCATTGTTTACAAAGATTGGAATAATAAATGACAACATAAAGCTGCACTATCTATGTTACATTACTTTAACTTGTGAATCTAAGTATATTTCAAAGTGTGCAAGATAAAAGCAGAATTATTAGAGCACGACACAAATGACACCAATTATTTTACCAAAGATTCAGGCAGTGAGAGTAAATGCAAAATGAAATGTTTTCAGTCATGCACACGAGTGAACTATACATTGCAAACCAAATATTGGTATACATATACGCACCCTTAAAATCTCACGGTAACATTTTAATGAGTAATCTTTACTTAATTTCCCACCTAATATTTTTTACGTTAGATCTGTACAAAATATAAAGCAAATTTAAAAATAAAATCTTTAAATGTAAGGAAACTGCAGACGTCTATAAGCCCCCAAGGAGTTTAAGTGTTTGAGGCAAAAGAACAACCCAACCTACCATGACAAGTATTGAAAATGAAATACAAGTCATAGTTACAGGCACAAAATATTTATATCTTGAAATACTTTCTTGTAATCAAACTAACAAGCATTTCAGGTCACCCAGAGCCTTCTATTTTTCTCCCTTCAAATCTTTCATATCATAATAGCAGTAATAAAAAGACTACTTATGAAACCAACCTTTTGCTTTCTGAATCATTTCAAATTATTTCCCTAGTACAACGCAAAATGTTTTGAAAACTGTCAAGTGAAATATGAAAATGTTATGGTTTTGTATGGACATTTTTGTGGTTTTCATAATCATACATTTCTGATTAGATATTTGTTTAGTGATAGATAATTAAAATAAGCGATGATTTTCTTATTGTGCACTGTATATGGTACTTTTGCCTAACTGGACTAATAACAGTACAGTCAATGGTGGTGGTGGATGAATTATTGTTGTCATAAAAACACTTGGCATGCCCCTGTCACCGCAGAGGTCCTATCAGAGGCCACAGCACTGAGCCTAGGCGCATAACATCACCAATGAGGTGGAGAGACGGAGGACTCTGTTGGGAGGCTCAAAAGAGGTAAGGGAAGGTGAGTATGAATGTTTTTTTTTATTTTTTTACACATCTCCTGGGCCTCCATTATACTCTGGGACCTGAAGAGACCCCAGAGTATAATAATGTCACTGTAAGGGAATTGCTAGAGGTGCGATTCCCCAGTAGCTGCTGGTGAACCCTGGGGGGAGGGGCACGGCAAGACAGTGAGCCCTAAACTGAACCCTCCCACTGGCCCTGCCTACTTGTCTGAACTGTCCTAGGCGACAGCCGGCAACTGGTCGTCAATACCTTGTTGATATAAGTGATAACATAGAATGCAGACAGGACAAACAACAACAAAAGGGAGGTCAGCTAGCCAAAGGGTCGGTAACAGTCGAGCAATGCAGTACAAAATCAAAATCCGAGAGAATAGTCAAAGGTAAGCCAGAGGTGAGGAATAAGAAAACAGGTAATAAAACAGCAAGGAGTAATAGCCAGTACGCAAGAAGCAAATAGCAAGCGCCAATGTGAATGTGAGCTAACAATAAATAGGAAGGAAGAACCTGCCACAGACTTGATAGGACAATAGGCTGTCAATCACACAGGTAAGGCTAAAATTAACTATTAGTGGAGCAGAGGGAAATGAAGGTAAAGGAGATGGGTGTGGTGGAAAATCAATTAAGGAGGTGAGGGAATAGGACAGTGTTCAGACAATACAAGAAAAACCCAAAGGAAAGAATCACAGCTGGACCCGCCTCCTGCACCGCAGCATGCGGCCGGATGGCGCAGAAGTTTGAACAAGTGCGGACGTAACAGTCGCTTTCACTTTGTCACAACTTCAGTTGTGTTTGCCTTGGAGAGCTAGAAAATGTATAGAGAGGTTCCTAGGAATACACAATGTTTTTAAGGTGTGGTTAAGATTCTGAAATGAGTCTTAGACCTGAGCCACCCGTATCTGAAACAAAACAAATCCTGAGAGGTTCGCCCATCTCTATTTCTAGACTTAAGAAAACACATTCTACGGACAAAAGAACACTATTTCTGAAAAAAGTACACCTAATATAGTGGAACAAATACACTAGATGACAAAATTAGAGTATAGAGGCTATTGCAGGCGGACACTAACTAAAAAAGGTAAGGCTGAATTCACATGACTGAGATTCACAGGTGAAACTCGGTCCATGTGTTGGCTGGATGTGCAAACCTAAACAGTGTGCAGGAAAAGGAGTCCCTGCCTCAAAAGTGACATACTGTTCTGTAAAACGAAGCAGTATGTCGCTGGGAGGCAGGGAGTCTTAGCATCATAGGCAACCATACTGCTAGCAGTCCCTCTACTGGCATACTGTTCAGACTGGTAAATCTGGCCACCACACAGACTGACTTTCACAGCTGAAACTCGATTGTGTGAATGCAGGGTAAAGGTGCTTTTCATGACTGACTACAAGTGAGAACAACTGAGATTCATACATGTGATCCAGTTACCCAGTGGAACCCCTATTTCCATTCCTACTTGAATAATCTTTATAGAAGGGCTTATAAAACATTGTGCTTTGATGTGTTGGCTGTTTCACCAAGCATGTTTGTACAGGTTGAGCATTATGGCAGGTTCTGATGCTGTCTTCTGGGAAACCCCCAACCAGAAGGAATGTTCCTTTAAAAATACTGCCATAAACATTATCTAATTTACTATACAGTACAAGCAAAGTTTTTTTTTATTACAATCTATAAATGTAATCATACATTTTCTACAACCTTGAAAGAGTTAAATTTATTGTACTTACAGATAAATAGAAAGAAATGCAAATCCATCTGCAATGTAACAATTAGAGTGCTTGAAATTGATTTTATATCAGGTGTTTTCATATTTTGTGCTATACATTGGATGCATTTAAAAGGTAAACCCTTTATAAGAACAGATTTAATACATGTTGTTTAGAAATCAAAACTTACACAGCAGGGAAAATGCAATTCTTTCTGGAGCTGAAGTGTGAGGTAATCATGTTTTTCACCGAATATGATATCAAGCACAGCAGGTAACAGTAAAAGCTCAATAGGACACTTAACATTGCAAGGTTTTAAACTAGCAAGGTGAGAACCAATATTAATGTTTGTACTGTGATCCAGAAAGAAATGATATTTTGTTACAAATGTTACAACCGAATTAAACACCTTTACATTTATTGGGATTCTTCACATTTCATATAAGTGTCAGATATGTGGAATAGGACATTGTAACCTGCTCTGGAAGAAAGAAAGCTGCTCATGACAAATAAATAAAGGATTAGGACAACTGTCATTTGTGATTAAGATGCTGAGGAAAAGAGAGAAGGTTCAAGTTAAGTCATGAAACCACAGTACTTGCTGCTCAGCTTACATGGTTATAGGCTAAGGGTTATGTATGATTGAAAAGTGCCACCAGCATGAAGCATTGGTAAATGACAGGGACAAAACAAGATGGTATACTAGTGATGGTGGATTTTAAATGGATTCCTTGTCTAGAGCTGCAGAGGCCACAGATTGGTGCACCATTTTTTTAAACACATTGGGGAAGATTTACTATTGAAAATGAGCCAGAATCCTGTCACAATTTGAGGCACAAAACTGTGTACATGCTTTACACCACATTTATTGACTGTCTAAGGCTACGGTCGCATCTGTTTGACTTTTCTCTCCGCATTTTTCGGCGAAAACCAGGCGGAAAACCAGCAGACCCCTTTATAGCCTATGGGGTCCGTGAGTTTCCACGGGTAACCGCTTTTTAAGCAGATTGGGTTTCCATTTTTCAGATTCCCTAGTGGACCTGAAGAAGAGAAATCCCAACGCAGGTGTGAACGTAGGATCAGAAATTTTCTGATAGTTTCTATGTCTTGTAAGGGAACTAGACTGGCTTGCGCAAAAGGGGTAGTAGCTTAAGATGGAAAACTATGCACCAAAATGTGACAAAATTTTTTGTCAGAAATTAAGTCAAGTCATAGCTGGTTTAAACTATGGCCTTATGCACACAACTGTGCAGACAGTATTAATAAATCTGCCCCATTTTGCATACCAAATGAATAGTGGGTCTGATTTTGCTAATATGATAAAGAAAGAAAGAAAGAAAGAAAAAATTGTATTGCATTCATTCCGTGAGAGAATTATTTCTTAACCAAATATAAGCTAAGGTACAGGTGAACACACCTGTATGAGAATGAAAAAAAATAAATAGCTTTATTTTTTTTTCCAAAATCACTACCCTACCACTTTTGTTCTCAGGCTGTGCCTGGTATTGCAGTTCAGCTCCATGCAAGCGAACTGGGTTAAGCTGTAGTATCACACAGTCAATGACCAAAACTAGCAAAAATATATATATATAATATATATATACAGTATACATATATATATATATATATATATATATATATATATATAAAAATACAAACGTAGAAAACTTTAATTTGATATTTAATGTTATGTTGATTTTTAAAGTCAAGTTAAAGGTTGCTGCATTACAGCACAAGTACTGTATGTAGTGTATTAAAAATCCAATTAAGACTGGGGCCCCACGTGGTGTAAACACCGTGGAAAAAAAACTGGCGTTTTACAGTCCTTGCAAAGTGGTTTTGGAAATCACAGCATGTAAATTATATCTATGGAAACACTGGTGGTTTCCCTATAGGTATAATTGAAGCATTGGGGATTGGCTGCTCCTGGAGATAGGGAAGGCTTGCTGCTCTATAAAAAGGTGGTAGTTTTCAGTATGCGTGACGCTGTCATCAGATGCGGTCACACTATGCGGTCACCAATGTAACATAGTGTTAGATTCTATATCTGAAGACATTAACAGCAGTTTTCACTGCTATTACTTATCGGACCCCTGATGAATTGTTACATAGGAAACACATAGGGTCTTTTGGCAGCTATTAGGAGCATCACCCTTCCCTTTAAAAAATGGCTCAGAGCTATTTGGAGACCTTAGGTGATGTTGGCGTGGCAGTAGGCCAGTAACCTCACCACCTGGGTCCCCCCTTGGTGTTTTTATCTAACCTGGAGCCTACAGTCATCTATTTCACTGTGATTTGGTGATACTCTTCTGTGATTAGGGAGGTCAGTTCATTCTGAGGGACAGCTTGATGATAATTTCTGTCCTTGGACATACGGGCCCATTCCACTTTATTTTTATGGGCCAGTTTTGTGCCTACCTCTCTATCTTTATGTTATTGATGTCTATAATTTATGTATTTACACACTATGTTTAAACACGATTTTTATCTATTGTGTGGGAGGATAGGCTTAGTGGTAGCAGCAGCGGACGCAGACAGTCAGAGACAGACACAAAAAATACTGGTGTAAGCAGGTTTTACCCTGTGCTTTTATTTTACAAAAAACAGCAAAACAAAATTAGCCTTAACAGTCAGGCAAAACAGTAACAAAAATACCTGCTCGTCTGAGCGACTAACTATAAAAAAAACACCCTAACTGTACGTGTGGCTTGCTCCAGCCACACAGTCAAAGAAACAGGGCAAAAACAATAACTGTAGTTCACACCAGCGTCTCACCAACTTTCACAGTATTAAGACAGAACCCGGCTCCTCCTTTCTCCCCCAGGAACTGCTCAGTAGTGAGAACTGGAAAACCTTTTATGGGCCTTTAATGAGGCCCAGCTTCCACCTGTGGTTGAAGGCTCCTCCCTAGTAGGAGAGGAAGAGGTTAACAAAAGACAGCTTTCTCCCAGCTTAAGGTTTTACCTGGTCTACCACACATAAGTAAGGAATCTGGGAGAGATATAGCGACCTTCCAGAATCTTACCTGTCACTTTCTCACAATTAATATATTAAAAGTTATATTTTATTATTTTTTTCTTGACCCATCTATTGGCCTATTGGTATTTATATTTTCTCTGTGGGCTGTGTTTGTACAATAGGCAAATATCTATAGCCTTCTTTGAGTCAAGTTAAAGGTTGCTGCATTACAGCACAAGTACTGTACTGTATGTAGTGTATTAAAAATCCAATTAAGGCTTGGGCCCCACATGGTGTAAATGCCGCGGAAAAAAAAACTAGCGTTTTACAGTCCCTGCAAAGTGGATGATCTAGCAAAACCCATCCACACATTGCGGAAAAATATGCGCAGTGGACATGTTGTAGTTTCCAAAACCGTTGCAGTTTTGGAAATCACAACATGTCAATTATACCTACGGATATACCAGGGGTTTCCCTATAGCCATGATGGCAAACCTATGGCACGCGTGCCAGAGAGGGCACACAGAACCCTCTCAGTTGGCACGCGCGCCGTTGCCATGATCACTCACTAACGGGGAATCCGGTACAGGATTCCCCGTTAGTGAGCGATCGCTTCTTTCAGCTGTATGTGCATATGTACATACAGATGAAAGCTGTCACTGTAGGCCGCGGTCCGCTGAATCGCGGTTTACACTGACTGTAGAGTGTGACCTCTGCCCTGACGCAGGCGCGATGACGTCATTCATCAGCGCCTGCGAACAGAAGAAGAAGGAGGACTCTCTTCTTGGGACTGGGTAAGTAACATAAACTACTGCGTGGGGGCCTACTGTGTAGCATATACTACTGTATGGGGGACACTGAAGCATATACTACTGTGTGGGGGGGACACTGAAGCATCTAATACTGTGTGGGGGACACTGTGAAGCATCTAATACTGTATGGGGGACACTGTGAAGCATCTAATACTGTATGGGAGACACTGTGAAGCATCTAATACTGTATGGGGGACACTGTGAAGCATCTAATACTGTGTGGGGGACACTGTGAAGCATCTAATACTGTGTGGGAGCACTGGGCATCTAATACTGTGTGGGGGCACTGGAGCATCTTATGCTGTGTGGGGGACACCGTGAAGCATCTAATACTGTATGGGAGACACTGTGAAGCATCTAATACTGTGTGGGGGACACTGTGAAGCATCTAATACTGTATGGGAGACACTGTGAAGCATCTAATACTGTATGGGGGACACTGTGAAGCATCTAATACTGTGTGGGGGACACTGTGAAGCATCTAATACTGTGTGGGAGAGACTGAGGCATCTAATACTGTGTGGGGGACACTGGAGAATCTTATGTTGTGTGGGGGACACTGTAAAGCATCTAATACTGTATGGGGGACACTGTGAAGCATCTAATACTGTGTGGGGGACACTGTGAAGCATCTAATACTGTATGGGAGACACTGTGAAACATCTAATACTGTATGGGGGACACTGTGAAGCATCTAATACTGTGTGGGGGACACTGTGAAGCATCTAATACTGTGTGGGGGACACTGGAGCATCTAATACTGTGTGGGGGACACTGAAGTATCTAATACTGTGTGGGGGACACTGAAGCATCTAATGCGGTGTGGGGGACACTGTGAAGCATCTAATATTGTGTGGGGGACACTGTGAAGCATCTAATGCTGTGTGGGGTACACTGAAGCATCTAATGCTGTGTGGGGGACACTGTGAAGCATCTAATACTGTATGGGGGACACTGTGAAGCATCTAATGCTGTGTGGGGGACACTGTGAAGCATCTAATACTGTGTGGGGGACACTGAAGCATCTAAGACTGTGTGGGGGACACTGAATCATCTAATACTGTATGGGGGACACTGAAGCATCTAATACTGTGTGGGGGACACTGAAGCATCTAATACTGTATGGGGGACACTGAAGCATCTAATACTGTATGAGGGGCACTGTGAAGCATATACTACTGTATGGGGGACACTGAAGTATCTAATACTGTGTGGCGGACACTGAAGCATCTAATACTGTATGGGGGACACTGAAGCATCTAATACTGTATGGGGGACACTGAAGCATCTAATACTGTATGGGGGACACTGAAGCATCTAATACTGTATGGGGACACTGAAGCATCTAATACTGTATGGGGGACACTGAAGCATCTAATACTGTATGGGGGACACTGAAGCATCTAATACTGTATGGGGGACACTGAAGCATCTAATACTGTGTGGGGGCCCACTTTGAAGCATATAATGTGGGGGACCCAAAGTGGAGCATATAATACTGTGCGGGGCCTCTGTGAAGCATATAATACTGTGTGGGGCCTCTGTGAAGCATATAATACTGTGCGGGGCCTCTGTGAAGCATATAATACTGTGCGGGGGCCACTGTGAAGCATATAATACTGCATGGGGGCCACTGTGGAGCATATAATACTGTGTGGGGGCAATTCTGGAGCATATAATACTCTCTGGGGGCCACTGTGGAGAGCATTGTACTGTGTGGGGGCCCTTCACTATTTATATCACACGGTATCTGTTTTATAGCAGACATGTGATATTATTACAGGCTGTAATAACATTGCACGGTCAATATAAAACAGATCCTGGTTAATTTAAGGTTAAATTGCCGTGTTGGCACTTTGCAATAATTTAGTGGATTTTGGGTTGCAGTTTGGGCACTCGGTCTCTAAAAGGTTCGCCATCACTGCCCTATAGGTGTAATTGAAGCAGAAAGTCCACAGAGGAAACCTCTGCGGACTTTCTGTAAAAGCACTACGGGAAAAATCACGATGCGCTGCTGCCATGCAGCAGTGCATTTTTGCTGTGGCTCGCTGCTATGTGGGGCTTTAGCCTAAAAGTTTAGCCTAAAAGTTGTTACACCTGTTATATATAACAGAAGATTTCTTCACACCTGTGTTTCTTTTTTGTTCTATTCTTAATTGGGAAGTTGAAATAAATTAAAATGGCTTTCTTGCCATGTCCCATGTCTGTATTTCAAATCAGCCCAAGTTGGATGTCAGAAAATATTTTCCCACAAAAAGGCTATCATGTGTGACTTTGGAAGGGTGATGTAACGTCTCTACCTGTTTGGGTCTCTGCGCCACACTCCCCTCGCACACTGCGATGAAGGAGGCGTGTTTCGTTTGATTCCTTGCTTAAGTTTCTTGTTGAGGATGAATCTCCAAAGATAATATAAAGTCCTTATATTATATCCTTCCAAAAATGCAACAGTTCTACATTATACATAGATGTATCATACACGCAAATTCTTATATAAGATTGGACATTTTAAAGATGAATCATGTCCTAAATGTAAAAATTTAAAGGGTGATCTATTATGGAAATTTCCAAAATAATACAGATATCGGGAGGAAATTTTTTAGACAAAAATGTGTATTTTCCAACATAGTTTAAAGTATGTTTTTTAGGCTTAATTGATCTGATACTTGAAATTACAAGGGTAAGAAAGCCATTTTAAGAGCAAGGAGAAATATTATTTTGGATCTCCATTCCTATTTTGACCCAAAAAAATAAGATCTAGCTATATACTAACATGTTATAATTTTGGTGTATTTTATGACTTAACAAAGCCACTTCCACTTTCCAACACACTTTAGAAAATGTCTAGCAAAACATAGACATTAGTTCTGTTGGTGCAAAGTAATATTACATTTGCCTAAATTAAGTTGCACCAGTAATAGGATGCCACTTACACCAGAATTCTGGCACAACAAGCACAATAAATGGGCAGTATGTTGCTCATGCAACTCTTATTACCTGGAACAGTTTTTTCCTATTTGGGAACTGTACAATATAATAAGCAATTTATTATAACAAACCCCGGTGTTGATTTTTATTATTGTTTTGTTTTTCCATGTTGGTGGCTATTAGAGATGAGCAAATTTTTCAAAAATTCGATTTGGCAGCTCTGCCAAATTTTCCAAATGATTCGATTCAATCCGAATTGATTTGCGGGGAATCACATTAAAACACAGCTATTTCCTGGCTGCACAGAGACTGTATAGTGGTGTAGCTGCTAAGGACGCCACGCTACCCGATAGTTTACACGTTACCATAGCAACGTGGCCTAGCATGAAGTATCCAGCCTCTGTGTCTAGCGAGACATCGTCAGGTAGCGCGGCGTCCTTTAGCTGCTAAGGACACCGCGCTACCCGATACTTTACACTTTACCATAGTAACGTGGCCTAGCGCGAAGTATCCAGCCTCGGTGTCTCGCTAGATCCCCCACAGTAACACATCTCACAAAGGTATCAAGCTTGCTATCCTCTACAGCTCAGCCCCACAGGGCCACAGCTTGCCAAATCCACCAAACCTGGACCATAGCTTGCCATCCCCTATAGTAACACAGCTCTAAATCAGCACCCCTGCACTACCCCCAAGTTCACCATGCACCCCTAAACTCCCCCCACAGTTCACCGTGCACCCCAAAGTCCACTGTGCACCCCACATCTCTCCCTTCCACAGTCCACATTGCACCCCAGAGTTCACTGTGCACTCCACATCTCTCCCCCCCCACACTACACGCTACACCCCACATCTCTCCCCCTCACAGTACACCACACACCTCACATCTCTCCATTTTCCTACACTGCATGGGATACAACTTTTCATCATGTGTATGGACCTTCTTCCAAGCAGACACGCCTTCCCAGTCACATGACTAGAGCATGTCAGGTGACCGTCTGACGTCAGAAGGTCCTTAACAAGTTTAGTATTTAGCCTTTACCACAATGCCATGCGTGCAGCTAATCAGGGCTGGCTGGCTGCTAATTATCTGCACGTATGGCATTGTGGGCGATCCCGCGTTCCCAGAGTTCCTTACCCAATGTCCTAACGTGAATCAAGCAATTTTAGGAAAAAATGCAATTCGTTACCACAAAGCGTGAGGAAATCCGGATTCAATGCAAATCGAATATTTCCTGAAATTCGGATCAAATTCCACTTCATCAGCTTCGATTCGCTCATCTCTAGTGGCTATCAAAGTCCAATGGTAATTTATAATGGTGCACCCCCAGCCTCTATTTTTGGTATTTTCCAATCTGTGTTATAAATTATACATTTATTTGTTTTCAATTGTTGTATAATATTGCATTTGAATTATTTTACTAATCTTTAAAACTATTGATGCAAAATGTGTGATTACCTCATGCTGGCTAGAATGAATATATTTAAGGTTTTGCTCATTATAATTAGTCTTACAATAAGGCAATAACTCTGATAGGTAAGCAATTCTGATTAACAGTCTTAATTGAAAACCACATCTAGTTTGTTATGTTTTATTATTTTGAAATTGCTTTGGCAACTATAGCCGTGAATCTAGGCAGTACCCGTGAACCCAGGCAGTTTCCTGCTGGTGCTTACCTTATTAGCCTTGATCACAAACTTTTCCATTTAATAATATGAAGCAAAATAAGCAAGTTCAATTAAAGATTGCACACTTATCATTTTGGAAATTTCAGTAAAGTCATAAACTTTAAGGTTTTAGTTTTAATATATTCAAAAAGTGGTAAATATCTTACGGAAAAAGTGAGGGAGGTAGATAAAGAACAGTAATAGACAATATGCAATATTTCTAACTGGCTCAAATGTATTTACATACTGTAGTTATAGCATTTAACCATCTTACTCTCAGAAAAGTATATAAAAAAAAAACATGATGATAGCCATTAAACTATAGTAAAACATATCATGTTTCAGACATGGTTGTGTGACTAAACTTCTTGCATATCTATTACTTTTACAGTCATACAATGCTTTAATTATTCATTACTATGTATCAAAGGTGAGGTTGTGGTGAAGCAATGTATATATTCAGTGACTACTCCATATTATGCTAGATTGATTATTCTTTTAAAGTCTAGAAATGTTGTTATTGCAAATTGCACATACTGGCCAATTTATAACGAGAATATTTTTTATGTACTTGTCACGTACGAACCATTCTAGCACCCTCTAGCACTCAGTCTTGCACTCACGTTTCCCTCAGGCTTCAAATTGAGCATAAATAAAAGGGAGATAAAAAAAACAGAAAAACCTTGTGAATTAGAGTACTTTTGTTTCCATGTGCTAGGCACACTCAGAGTGCATCTTCCAAAATGTGATAAAGTTCTCACAGCATCCACAGTTTTTGTAAAGGTGAACCTCCTGGCTTATACTCAGCAATGCCCCTTGCCAGGGTGCCCTCCCTCCTCCTACCTCCCTGAGCTGGGAAATTATTTGCTTCACCTCCATCTGGGAAAGCTGAATACCTACAGGCCTCCAAGGTCAATTCCAGTCACAAACCCCCTCTGTTAGGCCTAACTGATTCCTGATAGTGACAGAGAGTTGTTAAGAAATAAAATTGGTCTAACCCGTATTATTTCAAAGAGCGTGCTGCCAGACCAGGTAATGATATTACATTACATATATACACACATAACAGTATAACATGCTGATGACTCATACATAGACAGTATAATTCACTAATGATACATACAAGTGTCTCATCATAGTACTTGTGTCTCCAAGTGTAAATTGTGGGTTAGATGGCATCATCTTCTTTGTGACATTTGTTATGACATTTTTCTGGCTTGACTAATTTTCTTGTTTCTTATTAATATGTTTCTTGTGATAAATTCATCAAAGTGTCTCATGTTGGTTTGAAAATGTGTCACAATTCTCTAGTTGAGGGGCTTCAGAGAATATATGGTACATTTTTTTAATGTACATTTTTATTAATTTTATTAAAATGTATCGATATTTTATGCCAAGATAACAATGTAGTTTTCTGTACATACAAATAATGTAGACTTCTGGAAGGTAAATAACATAAAGAAAATTATTATTATCTGATCTTCCTTGTTCTAATAGATATTTTAGCAAAGGAAGGAGAAGTTAAGTGATGTGGAGAACATTTGTGGTCTCTGATGTGAGTAAATTCTAACAGTGCTCTGTGAGAGTTATTCACTGACTCTTTGTATGATCTGAGACCAATGACTTCTCTTGTGATCAGTTGTCCTAAATATTGCTATTTGTGATAGGTTCCAAGCACCCACTATGAGAGCTCTGCTAATCTTGCAATTTGGTTTGCTACGCTATATCAGTCAGTCACTGCAGAGACCACTGTTGATGGGTAAGGAGTGAAAATCCTGGTGTGGTGGTTGTTTTACAAATTTTGTTCATGTTCAAAAGCATTTATTACCAGTTGGAATCTTTGGGCACTCACAATTTTCAGGCACTCTCACTCTATATACAGTTATATATATATATATATATATATATATATATATATGTGGATTTCTTTTTTGCAAGACCTGCAGGCACATCCACACCGCTGACAGTGTACCTGTCCCATAGTCACAACAGGTGCACAGAATTAGGGGACATTTTCCTGCAGGTCTTCCAATGTGGTGTATCTCATAATGCGTGTGTAATGTCCCACCACAGGCCTCTATGTGGGGGAAACAGGGCAGAGACTCAGTCAGCACATGAACTCAACATTAATAACAGCAGAACAAATCTCCCAGTGGCCGCACATTTCTCTGGAGAAGACCTCTCTGTTAAAGATTTGTGTGTCGTGGTTTTAATGGGACATTTTAAGATGCAGAGGGAGAGAAAGGAATGGGAATATAAGTTATTGCAAAAACTTCAAACTCTGCAATTTGGACTTAATATTCATGCCAGTTTCATATCACTGTGAAGGTCAAAAATCACCACCTGATTGCAAACAGATAATAGATCCCTCCGTCACGCCCCACAAGTTTCCAGATTGGATATTTCCTGACCTGTTGTAAATAACTCTACTTATATTGCATTTTGTTATTCCAAGATCCTTTGAAGATCCATGTCTTGTGTGTGTATAGAAAGTCTGTGAGTTTTTAGTTTCTTGTATTACACCATGTCTGAAGAAGAGAGCTAGCACTCTCGAAAGCTTACTATCAAATAAACTCAGTTAGCCTGATTTCTTCACTCTTCCACTACTTTCTATGGCTAACACGGTACAACATTATACTTTTTGAATCTCCAGCAGGGTTTGCCTATGGAACTGTACTTTTTTTTATCTAATTGGGTTTAAGAACCATCTGGCAAATACCTAGTAAGCATTTTACTGTATATTTGTGAACTGTAAAGTAGTCTTTGGGGTTCACAGAATAATGGTGAAATCTGAAGGTGAAAAATTAGTTTATAAGTTTCTTCCCTCATGGGATATTCATTTCCTGATCTTTGATAGCAGTCTCTTTGTGGGCTTTGTGAAACCCTGGTGGAGGAAGGTCAGTTTTTATTGCCTTGACTATGAGGTCATGTCTTAATATGTTTAAAGTTTTCAGTGTGAAGTGGAGAGTTCCCTCTTGCTCCAGGATATCTATGGGTGATTTTGTACTGTGTTTTATAGTTTTAGGGAGGACATGGTAACCTGGGTTAGAGACCATCAGGAAATCTCTGATTCATTAATAAGTCATTGTCATACATTGCCACCTTGAATGTGAGATGCAAATAGTTGACTCTTGTCTGATTGTTTGCAATGCAGTCTTCATTGCTATTATAAACAGAAATAGAGAACATGGTCACCCTTTGGGGGGGGGGGTGCTATTGTTGAACTTCACTACTTCCTAGAGCATATCATTTATTTTAATAAAGGCACTAGGTGTGCAATACATGGCAAGTATTGGAGAATAAGAATTAGAAAATAAGAATTTTACCATTAAAAGTATTTTATTAGGTTTTTCAAGAAATATACAAAGAAGAAAATAGCTATAAAGACAACATCTATGGGAGGGAAATGGGAAGGGATTGGATGGGGGAAAACGACTAGTAAGGGAATAGAAACGTGTAAAAAGGGGGAAGGATGTTGGAATATATAATACTCAGACACAGCAGAGCAATAGGCAAAACATAAAGACATAAAATAGTTAACAACAAAATAATAAGGTAACAATTAGGAGGGGATACCTCCTCGAGATGAAGAGTGGGAGGGGATAGTAGTGAAGCAGGGGGGAACAGTCAGGACATGGGGTGAGCATTTGGGGGCGAAAAGGAAGGTGAAGAATTCAAGAAGGAGAGTCAGGGAAAGAGGATTGGAAGGCAGAGGGATAATAGAAAGTATTCCATAGGAGCTATGTCCATTGGTGAACGCTATCTTCAGTCTGGAATTCCCCAACCAGGTCCTCCATTCATCGGACATGTAGGAATTCCTGAAACCAAGCCACAATGGAAGTGAGAGAGGTGGATTTCCACAACCTCAGGATGATGGACCTGCCCGCAACTAGCATGAAGCCAATGAGTCTGCGAGTGTGTTTGTTGAGTTTATGGGGGAAGATAGAGAGGAGGAGGGGTGCAGGGTCATCCGCCAAAGCCACCCCAGTGACCATTTCAACAATATGACAATTTCTAGCACCATAAAGGCCGCAAAAGGGGGATTTCCACCAGATGTGAAGCATCGTATCCTGGTCCACACCACATCGTCAACAGCAAACAGAGTCTGAGGGAAAGATCACATGGAGCACAGCAGGCACTCGGTACCATTATGATAAGATTTTGTAATTTGCCCCATGAGCCTTACAGGAGATGAAAAATGTATGGCTTAGCTGGAAGGCAGTGTGCCACACATCTGGCAGAAATGTGATGCAAGTTCCCTCTCCAAACCCACAGTATAGGCTGGTAGTGGGTCATCTTGAGTATCGAAGAGTAAGCTGTAGATGGTTGAGACAGAGTGGGGTGGCGCCAACAGGGCCCTGCAGAGGTCTTTCGAATGGAGAAAGTAGTCTGTGAAGGTTCAGCATACATTTCAAAGAGGTTTAGAAGTAGTGTAGTTGTACATAATGACAGTTGTAAGTGAGATTTCTAGCTGTCGGGGCACTAGGTCAGAATAGGGGAGGAGAGAAGATGGGGAGAATACATGGGAGAACATAAGGGTAGAGAGGTCAGTGGAGTGAGAGAGAAAGGATGGCTAGAGAGCTGCAGGAAGGGAAGCCACATTTTGACATGGTGTCTTTTATGACAGGTCAAGTGATCCAGCATAAAACATTTGGAGCCAGAGGTTTCTGTCATGATGCCCCCATTATCTGGAACTCATTACCTGGATCAATGAGAGAGATCTCACCCTTGAATGTATTCAAATAAAGACACAAAACCCATTTTCAGTTTAGCATTTAATAACAAATAACACACACAGAAGATTATAACAAATTTTTAAGTTTACTACTGAACTATGCTTTGAGTCCATTATGAGAAAAATAATAATAATAATAAAAATAATAATAATAGTCCTTTAATAGTCCCACAATGGGGAAATTCAGTGTGTTACAGCAGCAAAGATAAAGCAGATACAAATACAAATACAACATGTACAGGAATGTTCCAAGGTGAGAGGCATTACATTGATAGTAGACAGACAGATAAGAAGTAGCAGAGGAGGGGGGGGGGATTTAACAGGCAGAAAGATATTTCAATTCTCTGTGTGTAATGATCTCTGCTTAGGTCAGTGTTGGTTGTACAGCCTAACCGAGGTGGGGAGGAAAGACTTCCGATAGCACTTCTTCTCACACTTAGGGTGGAGCAGTCAGTCACTGACAGTACTGCCCAGCGTGATCATGGTCTCATGCATGGGATGAGACTTCTTCTTCCGCATGGAGCTCACCACGGATAGTATCCTTCTGTCGCCCACCACCTGCACTGGGTCCAGTGGGCTCCCCAAGACAGAGCTGGCCCTTCTAATCAGCTTGTCAAGTTTATTTCTATCCCTGGTTGATATACTGCTCCCCCTGCAGGCCACTCCGAAGAAGATGGTTGATGCTACAACCGAGTTGAAGAAAGTCCTAAGAAGTGCCCCCCGGATTCCAAAGGCTCTCAGCCTCCTAAACAGGTAGAGCCTGCTGTGGCCCTTCCTGAACAGGACCTCCATGTGATCTGCCCAGTCCAGCTTATTAAGGAGCAAACCCAGGTACTTAGAGGTGTTCACAATCTCGATGCCCGTCCACAGGATGTCCACTGGTTTAGGAGGGCGTCTGCATTTACAGAAGTCCACCACCATCTCCTTGGTGTTCCCCGCGTTAATCTTCAGGTGGTTCCGCTGGCACCAGTCCACAAAATCCCGGTTCAGTTCTCTGTACTCCCTGTCATCATCGTCTGTGATGAGAACTACTATTGCAGAGTTGTCAGAATACTTCTGTAGGTAGAAGCTAGATGAGTAAAAAGCCTATTACAACTGTTTATTGTTGTTCCCAAAAATATGGAATAAAACAATTGCAAAAAGTGATATGTACACCAAACACTACAAATAAAAACTACAACTTGCCAGGAAAAATGTAGTTCTTACAGCACCGTTAACAGAAAAATAACAAAAAGTTATACACACATGGACAAAATTATTGGTACCCCTCGTTTAATGAAAGAAAAACCCACAATGGTCACAGAAATAACTTGAATCTGACAAAAGTAATAATATATAAAAATTCTATGAAAATGAACAAATGAAAGTCAGACATTGCTTTACAGCCGTGCTTCAACAGAATTTTTTAAATAAGAGAACTCATGAAACAGGCATGGACAGAAATGACTTAATATTTTGTTGCACAACCTTTTGAGGCAATCGCTGCAATCAAACGATTCCTGTAACTGTCAGTGAGACTTCTGCACCTCTTAACAGGTATTTTGTCCCACTCCTCATAAGGAAACTTTTCCAGTTATCTCTTGTTTGAAGGGTGCCTTTTCCAGATGGCATGTTTCAGCTCCTTCCAAAGATGCTCAGTAGGATTTAGGTCAGGGCTCATAGAAGGTCACTTCAGAATAGTCCAATGTTTTCCTCTTAGCCATTCTTGGTTGTTTTTAGCTGTGTTTTGGGTCATTATCCTGTTGCAAGACCCATGACCTGCGACTGAGACCAAGCTTTCTGACACTGGACAGCACATTTCTCTCTAGAATCCCTTTATAGTCTGGAGATTTCATTGTACCCTGCACAGATTCAAGACACCCTGTGCCAGATGCAGCAAAGCAGCCCCAGAACATAATAGAGCCTCCTCCATGTTTCACAGTAGGGACAGTGTTCTTTTCAAGATATGCTTCATTTTTCCCTCTGTGAACATAGAGCTGATGTGCCTTTCGATTTTTGTCTCATCTGTCCATAGGACATTCTCCCATAAGCTTTGTGGCTTGTCAACATGTTGTTTGGCAAATTACTTTTGTCAGATTCAAGTTATTTCTGTGACCATTGTGGGTTTTTCTTTCATTAAACGAGGGGTACCAACACTTTGGTCCACGTGTGTATTTCTTAGAATATGGAAACATAAACTATACACAATTTTTGCTACTGTAATTGTACTATCTTTATTAAGATACAGTAACATGCCATTTGTGAATGCTGTAAAACCAAAATTGAAAAAGAAGCTTTTCTTGCAATTCCACCCCATAAATTATTGTTATGAAAGTTTCTCTGTACATTATATTGTACAATAATTGCCCAATAACAGTACAACTCCTCCAACAAAGTTAATCGTATGGCTTTGTAGACAGAAAAATAAAAAAGGCAGTATTGAAAAACTGACAAAAAATGAAAATCCATGTTTTTCATGGTGTTTTTCCACTACTGTAGAAAAGACTATGAAAAAAGCAACAGAAAAAAACAAAACTACAGCAAAAAAAGCTAAAAGGCCAAACGCACCACTGTCAAAACCAAAAACTTTGTATAGAGCATATTTGCTATAGACTTTAGCTTAATACCTGGTTACAGCATGTCTATAATAAAAAAAAAAAAGCATTTAAAAATCACCAAAGGAAATGCTATGAAAAATACAGCCTCCATGTTTGAATTCAGCATGCCAACATACAAATTTAAAAACTCAAACGCCCATATTTACTATTGTGGTTACAGCTAGACACTAGTGCATCTTTGGAACAATTTAGCAGGTCTCAGCACATTTTCCAACTCACTAGTCGTGGGTGTGAATTCTCAGGGCAGGGGCGTGGCTTAAATGTGCCATGATGTGCCAAAAATGCACCAAAATTGTATCATAAAATTCTGGCTCAAACTAAGCCAACTAAAAGATGATATAAACTTAGATTAGATATTCGAAATATACAACAGATTTGTCATCCAGCATCAGCCACTGTAATAAATCTAACTTATTTTCAGACTTCCTGTCTACCTTTGCGCTGTGTAATTGTTAGTAAATCTGGGCATGGAGGTGTGGATTCTGACATTATTCAAATTCTGTAATACATTCTTTAGGATTATCTGTTAAATTTATGATTTAGACTAAGGAAAGTCAAGTCCAAATAATATATAATATAGAACAAATAAAATATCTTACCAATTATATTTTCTAAATTTGAGAATTTACCTATTTACCCATGTGTGTTTGACAATTCCAAATATGTAGAGCATTATAAAATCCTACAAATTAATCTGTAAAAAAGTATTTATTCTTGTTTCTCTAGGGCAAAAGTCTTATTTTTTTACTTCTATAATCCATCAGTTTTGTTTATGTTTGTATAGTTATTCGCCATATTTAAAAATTAAAATTTGATACTCTTTAAATGTTGTAGAATTTTTTTGTTTTAGAAAGTTTTAGATTAAAATGGCTTAGGTAAACACTTTTTTTGTTTTTTATTCACTAGTTAATACATTCAAGAAAGCAAAATGAAATAGCCTCATTTTATTGTCTCTAGATATTTACTAATGAAAGGTTATCACCAAAAGCATTCATCCTTAACGTACTCTCTGCTGTGCTGGTTGTTAGCAGGATTCAGTTGGCAAATAAATCAGTTAAATCTCAGAGTTTATCTGGAACATTAAAGACCATCTGAGCTCAGCATGATTCGATTTCTGTATTATGTATAACACATTAGTATACTAAAAGTTTTCCTTTTACCTAAAGAAAAAAAATGCATATTTTGTGACTTAACAATAAAAATTAAGCAATTGGTGATGTACATTGCTTTGTTCTATTATAATTAGCAACTATTTGTGTTGGTTGTTTTATGATGATCTTGAGGTAACATTCACAGCCATGAACATTCAGTTTGTCTTTTATTAAACTGGTATTTAAGCTTTTCTTTTTAATTTATTTTTTTTATAGAATTAAAAACTATACATTGTTAAATATACATGTATTTAAAATTCTGCACATACAGTATATATTATATTTCTATTAGAATGCATTTTAGTTAGCACTTCACAGTGCAGTTTACAGTGCAGAGTTATCACGGAGGACACATCCACCGGCTACCCAAATAGGTCTAATGGTGACATTGTATTTATTTTAGGGCTTAACAAATAATACTTCATGTGTGTATTTATTTGTATAACATGACTGTCTGCAGTTCTAATTTATGTTATTATATTGTTAAAGTTAAAACAAATGAAACATGAACAAGAAAGAAAGAGATGGGGCAGAGTCTGTTCTCTTGAGCAGGGGCCCCTGTAGAAGCTGAGCCAAAGAAATGAGTAGATCTAAGCCTATGTGAACAGTATGTCTCTATACATTTTGTCTTTCCCAACACACTGTGTATTAATGTTCGCTGCAGTGTCAGCAGCAACAACACAATTATTATAACAATCCAAGATGTCACTTGAGCTGCTGTTGTGATGCAGCATGCAGTAAATCCAGTAGTTGGTGCCCTTGATAGGGTACAATCCCCCACCCCAACCCAGGTGGCCACGGATAGACACAAATAAAGTATTGTTTGCATATCCCTTCATGTAAACTTATTAGAAAATCACGTTGCCCAGTCAAAAAAGGTAAGAACACAACTGTAATACACAATACATGTTTTCTAAACACAACATGATTTTGTGACAATGTGATATGCAAACTGTCCTATTTGTATCTGTGTGTAACCACATAGTGGTGGGAAGAAGGGTGAATTTAAGTCTTTTAAGGTGCTTGTCAGCTTGGCATGATATTGTAATGAATTGGTATGGAAACTGCAACCAAATTTAAGATCAGCTAAAGGACATTGTGTAATGTGTGTATGTATATATTTATAGCATATATAACTGTATATATAATGTGTATGCATGTATTTTATATAATGTATATACTGTATTTCTGTATACATACTGTATGTATACATAATGTACACAAGTGTTATGTGTATGCATTTTATACAGTGTACAGTATGTTTGTGCCTATGTGTAGTGTGGTAGCTAGGGATAATCGAACCACTATGTAACAAGCCAGTTTCATTACAAATTTTAAAAAAATTTGGAGTTTGACAAACCCCAAATTTTGGGAGTTTGCCACCCACAAACCACTATTATACTCTGGGGACTCTTTAGAACTCAGAATATAGTAAGTGGAGGCCCAGGGGAGGTGAGTACCTCTCCTGGGCTGAGTCAACACATCCGGTCTGTATTATGGTCTCCTGAAGTCACAAGGGGCACATGAGTATGATTGTTATGTTTGCTCATGTTGTCTGGGCCTCTGCTTTTTATAGTCTGGAGCCTATAGAGCAGTTTCTGGGTTAAAACTGTTGGGCAAACTTTGCAAGATGAGGTTTGCCTAGCACTAGTGGCAGCTTATCTTTCTATGTCAGTCCCACATATGCAATACCTACAGACATCACTTACTAACAGTTAGATGAAAACGAGAAGTGCTCTGCATTATGTCAGTTTCCTTTGGTCACATGTATTACAGAGTTCCTCAAAGGTTGGCAGTTTAATATATCTTATATTCTTGTAACCTCATATCTCACTTTGAGTAATGGGACTTACTAAAGCTTATCTATGGCAAAATGATGTGTTAATTTTGGTTGTTTAATACAGAAATAAGATAAAGAAGAAAAATATATAAATCTTTAAAAATAATCTGTGCTCTGCTGGCATCAGCCCAATTAATTTTTCTACATCTTGGAAGGAGTGTGCACAAAGTAATCTTAAATGTGTCACGCCATTTTTATTTTTGTCACTTCACCTGGGCCTCCACCTATTATACTCTCTCTTCAGACCCCAGAGTAGTTTCCCCAAGACGAATCTCCATATGTTCGATTTCGTGGAAAAAACAAACAATTTGGAATATTCAGGTCAAACCTGGCTCAGTACAAGTTGATTCACCCATCTCTCTCTTTCCAACTATGTGACATGGGCGTGATGAGCAAAAATAGGTGTGAAAATGTGTTTGAGGCCTGTTTGCCATGTAATGTAAATGCCGCAATTTTTACAGTACCTGCAAAGTGGATGGGATTCTGGCATCAAGACATTGCAGAAAAAAATCTGTAGTGGACATGCTTCAATTTCAAAAACCGTTGCATTTTTGTAAACTGCAGCATGTCAATGGTGGTTTCCGTATAGGTATAATGGAAGCAGAAAGTCCGCAGTGGAAAACTCTGCAAACTTTCTGTGAAAACCGCTGCGGAAAAAAACGCAATGCGATTCCACTGCGTTTTTTTTTCCCGTTTTGATTCAAACTTTTGCACAGGAAGAGAGAGATTTTAATTGAGTGATCAAAAAAACACAGAGAAAAAGGATGCAGAAAGAGCAAAAATGCTATATTAAGGTATTAGTGCAATTTGCCTACATTTTTTGGTTTCACTTTCCCAGTGATTTTCCACAGGATTTCATTCCTGTGTCTCATGCTGAAATGTAGCATAAAAATGCAGGATAATATCGAACCAAATGCTTGCAGTTTTTTTATTGCATTTTTGCTTTGTTTTTTAGGCTAAGGCCCCATATTGCGGAAACAAAGCGTTTTTGTTGCAGATTTTGTTGCGTTTTTTGAATCAAAGTCAGGAGTGGATTTAACAAAAGGGAAACATCTAAGGGCTTCCTTTTATATTTTTGTTCTAATAATGAATGAATAATTAATAAGCTTTTTTGATTTAAGTTGGTTTTCCACAACAGCAAGTTAGCCTCTAGCAGATTGCTCAAGCTCCCACTGATCAGGGGTGAATGTGAGTCATTTTGAATGGGACACTGTGCTCCCAGTCAAATGAATGTAACTATGCACATGCTTCCCCACCACAGCTCCATTCACAATAAAAAGTTCCCCATTCTCCTAATCAGTGGGGGTCTGAGCGGTTGGACCCCCACTGATCTGTAAGTTATATCCTATCCTATGGATGTGGGATAACTTTTTTTGTGGGAAAATCCCTTTAAACATAGAAATAGGGTTTTTCAACTTTTTTCACATTTAACAAAATATTTCTAAGAATATTTTAAGATTCATATGCTTATGGTCCTCCATAAACAACTAGAATTGAGTAGTAAAATCCACAAGTGAAAGCCTTTTAAGTCTTCTGATTCATGTCAGGTCTACTTGAAACAATCAAAAACCAAACTGTTTTAAACAAAAAAATTGTTCTTTGTTTGTTCTCTATCTCCTTTACAAAATACTTCTAATGTTGTAAGCTATCTGGAGAGGTAACCGTTGCACAGATTCTCACAATTGAAATAAATAATGCACCAACATGGACATGGACATGTTTTTTTTTTTTTGGGCAAGAGTTTAATACTTTTTCATTAAATATATACAAACGCTATGTATTCTCTTTTCACCAAATACTCAGTATGACAGAGTGTTAATCTGAAAAAAATATTATTTTTTGTTCCTGCTCATATATACAGTATTGCAGCTTGGAAAAAAACAGGGCAGGGAATCAGGCAAAAGGAGGGGGAGAAGGAAACACTTGTGCAAGTACTAACAATAAGAATGTGGATGGCAACAGAAACGTTACTTATGGTCTTCAGCCCTGTCAGTAGCCGCAGTGTTGTCATACTTCCTGAGAATAAAGACTTTTTTGAAAACAATGAACCACAAATGTTGAGTCAGGGTTCTGTGAATTTTTCCTCAACACGTAATTTACCATGCTGTCTTTCTGTATTGCTGTACTGTTAACCATGTCTTCTTCACTTAAACAGATCCAATTCTCTAGTAGTCATGTGGTGTCTGTTGAGAGAGATATTCCACATAGCCCAAGACTTCCTCTTCTTCCTCTTTTTGATAAGTCAAATGAGTACTGCCAGTGTTTTTTTTTATGTAGATGAGGTAGAGGTGGTAGACATGACTGTTTATGAAGGTAGTAGTGTCAGGGGGTCTACTACTGGTGGTAGTGCTGGTAGGGGCACTAGGGGAAATCTGATAGGATATTCCTTCTTCCCATGATCGTCCTTGTAGGCAGGCCACATACACATCTAGTAGACTGTCATTGTCATGGTCATTCAATATCATCTCCTTATCTCTTTATCTCTCCTTATCCATATCTGCTTCAACTTCTCCTACTCCATGTCAACATCTCCATTGAAAATACCTAGCACGATGTTGATGTGGCAAGTACTCTTATCCAGGGGGAACTGGAATAGTTGTATGAGCAGCAATATATGGTGAATGATTACTGTATGCAGCAAACCACAGAAACAATGGAGTTTATAACTGGTCTGTGAGAAGAAGTAGAACAGTTTCTACCTAATAATGATGATCAGTTTTGGAAGGTAATACAGCTTTTTAAGCAGCCAGACCAGGCACGCTGATAGTGTACCCACAATTTTTTATTCAAATTCTGTAAATTGTCAATCTGCTAATAAAATGTTGATGTGGACTCATTTTTCTCCACACTGGACCTTCTCCCACTCTCAACTTCACCAGGGCAAGCCATTGCTTACACCCCTCTCCCTCATTTCATGGTTGTAAGGTGAAGTGCACATTGAGTGGCACTGTTGCACATGCTGGAGTGTCAGTTTGAGCAGTAGTATATGGTGACTGGCAGGCTAATTGTTCAACAAAACCATTGCTTTTGCAATACAGCCTCCAAATGTTTCTAAAAAAACATTGTTAAAATGCACAAAAATGGGTGTTAGCGCAGTTTATGGTTAAACCCGGCGTTTGCTGTCTGGTTTTCATAGACATAGATGTCAATTTCACTTTGACATAACTTCAGCTGTTTTTGCCTTAGGCTAAGGCCCCATGTTGTAGAAATGCTGTTTTTCTTTGTTGAAGATTTTGCTGAGTTTTTTTGAGCTAAACCTAGTAATGGCTACCGAAGGAATGGGTAATATCTAGGAAGCTCTTATACTTCTCCCTTCTGCTCAATCCATTCCTAACTTTAGCTAAAAAAAACAGAGCAAAATCTGCCACAAAAAAGCAGTTTTTCTGCAACATGGGGACTTAGCCTTAGAGAGCTAGAAATTGGAAAGATAGGTTTCTAGGAGCCCTTAGCATATTATACACTATGTTTTAAGCCAATTTAAGTTGTTGTCCCTACCAAACTTGTTTGACCCAAAATGAATTAGGGACCTTAGTCAGCCAAACCCGAAACTAAACGAATCTCTAGCTGCAGCATGGGTTACAATGCCTTGCGAAAGTATTCGGCCCCTTGAACTTTTCAACATTTTGCCACATTTCAGGCTTCAAACATAAGGATATAAAATTTTAATTTTTGGTGAAGAATCAACAACAAGTGGGACACAATCGTGAAGTGGAACAAAATTTATTGGATATTTTAAACTTTTGTAAAAAATAAAAAACTGAAAAGTGGGGTGTGCCAAATTATTCGGCCCCCTTAAGTTAATATTTTGTAGCGCCACCTTTTGCTGCGATTACAGCTGCAAGTCGCTTGGGGTATGTCTCCATCAGTTTTGCACATCGAGAGACTGAAATTCTTGCCCATTCTTCCTTGGAAAACAGCTGGAGCTCAGTGAGGTTGGATGGAGAACGTTTGTGAACAGCAGTTTTCAGCTCTTTCCACAGATTCTCGATTGGATTCAGGTCTGGATTTTGACTTGGCCATTCTAACACCTGGATACGTTTATTTGTGAACCATTCCATTGTAGATTTTGTTTTATGTTTGGGATCATTGTCTTGTTGGAAGATAAATCTCCGTCCTAGTCTCAGGTCTTTTGCAGACTCCAACAGGTTTTCTTCCAGAATGGTCCTGTATTTGGCTCCATTCATCTTCCCATCAATTTTAACCATCTTCCCTGTCCCTGCTGAAGAAAAGCAGGCCCAAACCATGATGCTGCCACCACCATGTTTGACAGTGGGGATGGTGTGTTCAGGGTGATGAGCTGTGTTGCTTTTACGCCAAACATATCGTTTTGCATTGTGGACAAAAAGTTCGATTTTGGTTTCATCTGACCAGAGCACCTTCTTCCACATGTTTGGTGTGTCTCTCAGGTGGCTTGTGGCAAACTTTAACGGAGACTTTTTATGGATATCTTTGAGAAATGGCTTTCTTCTTGCCACTCTTCCATAAAGGCCAGATTTGTGCAGTGTACGACTGATTGTTGTCCTATGGACAGACTCTCCCACCTCAGCTGTAGATCTCTGCAGTTCATCTAGAGTGATCATGGGCCTCTTGGCTGCATCTCTGATCAGTCTTCTCCTTCTTTGAGATGAAAGTTTAGAGGGACGGCTGGGTCTTGGTAGATTTGCAGTGGTCTGATACTCCTTCCATTTCAATATGATCGCTTGCACAGTGTTCCTTGGGATGTTTAAAGTTTGGGAAATCTTTTTGTATCCAAATTCAGCTTTAAACTTCTCAACAACAGTATCACAGACCTGCCTGGTGTGTTCCTTGGTCTTCATGATGCTCTCTGCGCTTTAAACAGAACCCTGAGACTATCACAGAGCAGGTGCATTTATACGGAGACTTGATTACACACAGGTGGATTATATTTATCATCATCAGTCATTTAGGACAACATTGGATCATTCAGAGATCCTCACTGAACTTCTGGAGTGAGTTTGCTGCACTGAAAGTAAAGGGGCCGAATAATATTGCACGCCGCACTTTTCAGTTTTTTATTTTTTACAAAAGTTTAAAATAACCAATAAATTTCGTTCCACTTCACAATTGTGTCCCACTTGTTGTTGATTCTTCACCAAAAAAATTAAAATTTTATATCCTTATGTTTGAAACCTGAAATGTGGCAAAAGGTTGAAAAGTTCAAGGGGGCCGAATACTTTTGCAAGGCACTGTATGGGATTTAAATCCTTGTTCATTACATTGTCTGCTGAATCACATACACTGGGGAAAAAAGTATTTAGTCAGCCACCAATTCTGCAAGTTCTCCCACTTAAAAAGATGAGGCTGGCCTGTAATTGACATCATAGGTAGACCTCAACTATGAGAGACAAAATGAGAAAACAAATCCAGAAAATCACATTGTCTGATTTTTTAAGAATTTATTTGCAAATTATGGTAGAAAATAAGTATTTGGTCAATAACAAAAGTTCATCTCAATATTTTGTTATATATCCTTTGTTGGCAATGACAGAGGTCAAACATTTTCTGTAAGTCTTCACAAGGTTGGCACACAATGTTGCTGGTATGTTGGCCCATTCTTCCATGCAGATCTCCTCTAGAGCAGTGATGTTTTGGGGCTGTCGCTGGGCAACACGGACTTTCAACTCCTTCCAAAGGTTTTCTATGGGGTTGAGATCTGGAGTCTGCCTAGGCCACTCCAGGACCTTGAAATGCGTCTTACAAAGCCACTCCTTCGTTGCCATGGCGGTGTGCTTGGGATCATTGTCATGCTGAAAGACCCAGCCACGTTTCATCTTCAATGCCCTTGCTGATGGAAGGAGGTTTGCACTCAAAATCTCATGATACATGGCCCCATTCATTCTTTCATGTACACGGATCAGTCGTTCTGGTCCCTTTACAGAGAAACAGCCCCAAAGCATGATGTTGCCATTCCCATGTTTCACAGTAGGTATGGTGTTCTTTGGATGCAACTCAGCATTCACTCTCCTCCAAACACGACGAGTTGTGTTTCTACCAAACAGTTCTACTTTGGTTTCATCTTACCATATGACATTCTCCCAATACTCTTCTGGAACATCCAAATGCTCTCTAGCAAACTTCAGACGGGCCCAGATTTGTACTGGCTTAAGCAAGGGGATACGTCTGGCACTGCAGGATCTGAGTCCCTGGCGGCGTAGTGTGTTACTGACTGTAGTCTTTGTTACGTTAGTCCCAGCTTTCTGCAGGTCATTCACTAGGCCCCCCAGTGTGGTTCTGGGATTTTTGCTCACCGTTCTTGTGATCATTTTGACCCCACGGGGTGAGATCTTGCGTGGAGCCCCTGATCGAGGGAGATTATCAGTGGTCTTGTATGTCTTCCATTTTCTAATTATTGCTCCCACAGTTGATTTCTTCACACCAAGCTGCTTGCCTATTGCAGATTCAGTCTTCCCAGCCTGGTGCAGGCCTACAATTTTGTTTCTGGTGTCCTTCCACAGCTCTTTGGTCTTCACCATTGTGACGTTTGGAGTGTGACTGTGACAGTTTGAGGTTGTGGACAGGTGTCTTTTATACTGATAACAATTTCAAACAGGTGCCATTACTACAAGTAATGAGTGGAGGACAGAGGAGCCTCTTAAAGAAGAAGTTACAGGTCTGTGAGAGCCAGAAATCTTGCTTGTTTGTAGGTGACCAAATACTTATTTTCCACCATAATTTGCAAATAAATTCTTAAAAAATCAGACAATGTGATTTTTTAGATATGTTTTCTCATTTTGTCTCTCATAGTTGAGGTCTACCTATGATGTCAATTACAGGCCTCTCTCATCTTTTTAAGTGGGAGAACTTGCACAATTGGTGGCTGACTAAATACTTTTTTCCCCACTGTATATGATATGTTATGATATATAATATAATATAACAAATGAGTAAACAATATTAATCCTCAACAAACTTTGTTTCTTAGACATCTCAGTAAACCTGAACAGCTTTTTAAAAATAACAGATGCCTTTTACATGCCGCATGGAATCTCTAAGGTATAGAACATATTTCTGAATCTATAGATTAACAGTAACAAATGCTGTTAGTATGTAGATCATTTTCTTAGGAATAAGCTTTTTCCTTAATTAATATACTGTTTTCTTTCCTTGACTGTAAAAAGGAGCAAACATATATGCAGAATGTGCTTTGGTTAAAAAAAAAGGAAATGGTAAATTGCTTACAAACATAAAATGTATAAATGAAGAATTTGATATTTTCATGCTTTTAATGAAATGCTGGATTATACCATGTCACATCACTATAAATATTAATTAAGTCCTTAAAATAACCATACAAATCCTTTATTTTCTAGACTTAACACATTAACAGCGCTGTGGTTGAGTGTTAAAGGGGTTGTTCAGACAAAAATGGACAACCCTTTTAACGTTTAAATCAGCTGGGGGCAGTGAAACCAAAAAAAATGTTTACTCACCTGTCCCCGATGCTCCTGTGTTCTTCCGTGCGTCCCGATTCTTCTGCTTCAGTGGCGTCTTCCGGAGTTCACGTGACTGCTGAGGCCAATCAGCGAAGGGCCTGCAATGTCACTACCTGTGACATCATGGGTTGTCTTCCTGAAGCCTTTACATGCCTGCTGAGGCCAATCAGCGGCTTCAGCGGAAGGCTGGAAGAGACACAGGAGACGCCGCTGGAACAGAAGAACCAGGACGCGTGGGAAGACATCGGAGCAATGGGGACAGGTGAGTATGCATTTTATTTGTTTCACTGACCCCAGCTGATTTAAATGTTAAAAGGGTTGTCCATTTTTGCCTGGACAACCCCTTTAACTAGTGATCAGTGAACCGGTTCATAAAAAACTGGGTTCATTACAAATGTTCCAAAAATCTCAGGTTCCTCATAAACAAGTTTAATAATTGAAAGCCTAAGAGAGGTGTGGAATTTAGTAAACAGTTAGATGCAACCCAGGGGAAGGGGGGACACTGAGGCCTGTTGTTGAGTCTCAGTAGTCATGTGGGGCACCTTCAATGTCATGATGTTTTGGAACAAGTAATATAGTTGTAGTCCAAGGCTGTCTAATTAATTTAATTTAATTTTTCAGATGAAAGAGCTCTTCAGTAAGAAGGGTTTCTTTTACAAATTGCTTCACTCTGAAGAAAGACAGACTATGCTAAAGGCTTGGGGAGTCACAGTTGTTATGGTGTGGAAATCCTGTTTGAGTTTCTGAGTGGTAGACTCAGGGCTTTGTTTGCATGGCCTCTGTGTTAACCTGGAATTCATTCTTGTGCCAGCCCAGCCATCCTGACCCAAGAAATGACAAACCCAGGATTTAACTAAATTGTTTATATATGTAGTGAAAGGACAAGATGGAAGGGGTTGTAAGGAGTATACATTGCCCCCAAGTTCCTATCTTAAACATTGTAAAAGCATCCAGGAATGTTTTATAGCAAAAAAATAAAAATAAAAGCTGTGTTTCCTTGCTTAAATGGATTGTCCAGGTATAGTCCAGCCCCTGTGGAGGCCAGGGAGGTATAAAATATAAAAGCATACTCACCTGGACTTGGAACTCTGTTGTTAGCATCTGGTGTCAGTTTGGTCTCAAGCCAGGGACTAGATGTCGGAAGTCCTTCGCCCGACATGAACACTGATACCAATCAGTGGCTTCACTGAATGCTGGTAAGGAACTGGTGATGTATGTGAGTGGCATTATCAGTCTCCCTCCAGCGATCGCTGAAGCCACTGATTATAAGGTAAAGCACACATTGAGTGGCACTGTTGCATTTTCAGGAGTGTCAGTTTGAGCAGCAGTACACGGTGAAACCACAGACGCAATGAAGTGGATAACTGTAAGAGGAAGAACAACAACAACTTCTACCTCATTATCAGTTTTAGAAGATAGTTTTGTTTTCTTTTTTTCAGCTAGCAAGCTAGCACACTGATAGTGTGCCCCAAAGTTTTCTTGAAATTATGTAAATTGTCACTACGATACTTGGTGCTGCACATGCACCCATAAAAGGGTCTTTTTGGGTGATGCTTTTCTAAACTCCATTTTTTATTTTTTTAAAATGGCAGACACTGTGGCACACTGATAGTGTGCCCTAAATATTTCTTGAAATTACGTAAATTGTTACTACTCTACTTGGTACTGCACATAAAAGCATACTCACCTGGACTTGGAACTCTGTTATCAGCCTCCGGTGTTAGTTCCATCTCAAGCCAGGGACTGGATTTTGGAAGTCCTTCACCCAACGTGACCATTGCTATCCACAGGGGTTGGTCTAATTCATATTTCGAATGATTGGGACTAATGTCTTGCGATCCTGAGGTGTGTTTGGCTCTCTGCTTCTGTGAGCAAAACAAATGCTGTTTTTCGTGTTTGGGATGCTGTACAATAGACTCAGTTCTCTTTATGTAGCAACTTCTGGTGTAGGTAGTGGCTTTAAAAGTCTTTCATTGAGTTTGCATTGTACAAAGGGCATGATAGCTTATATTATATGTCTTAGAATTAACATAAGCCATCATGCCTTTTGTACAATGCAAACTCAATGAAAGACTCATAAAACCATGTCTACACTTTTCCAAGTCTACAATAACATGGTGAAAATGTAGCATAAGTGTGGGATGTACAGGTTGACCAGGCTGACTGGTATGGAACTACAGGAGCAACAAACCATGGTAGGGCTATCTTACAAAAACGTCCACACTGTAAACCATATCGATAAGATTTTCTTCAGTAGCTGAAGTTAGACAACAAATGGAAATGCCATGACTTTTGCATTAACTTGCAGAGCCAGATGGAAGAAGAAAAATCACTGACCTCAGTGGTAAGGTCAAGTACCACAACACTATAATTTGGGACTCAGAAATACCTTGGGCCTTTATTGATCACATGAGGTACTCAGCCAAAGTAAATGTGTTCTGTATAATGAGAAGTTGCAAAGTGTCAGTCTTTTTTTTTTTTTGAGGATGCTGTCACTGGCCACTTCTAACTGAATATTTTAAAGGTATGGCTTATGCTACAGACAGACAATAGTCTTACATGTATAATACCTTTATTGACTAACTAGAAAAATTACATTTGCAAGCTTTGAAACCATTCCAAAAATAAAATCTTACCTTTTTTTTTTTTTTTTTTCATTTTTTTTTTTAAAGTTACAAAAATATGCATCTTTGTTTCTAATACAATCATATTGAAGCCCGGTAAGTTGCAATACTGATGTGGTTTTACTGCAAACTGTGGGAATCTGCATGTCACCATGAAACCTTAGCCTTTTATAGTCATATTTTATTCTGTTTTATTTCTACGTTCAGTGTCAAAGTAAGTATACTTTTCAGTGTACTTTTAGGTCTCCAAACATAATCTCCTTCCTCATCAATGGCATCTGTCTCGGAAATATGGGTAGCATTTTAAATAAATAAGCAAGAAAACAGCACATTCAGCACAATAAAATAAGAACAATACAACATAAAACAGGGAAAAAGATGAGTAATATCTCATCTATCACTTGTGGGAATGAAATGAAACTTCACTGGCCTTATCCTAAAGGGGATCTCAATCCTTGTGGAAGCTGTAATCAAGCCTGAACTACACTTGAGCAGAATCATCATGAGCATACACTTCAAGGAACGCATTCCATTGCTTTTGAATTATCTTTCTGAATGCAATGTATTCAAAGAAATGTTATCCCAGAATGGCAGAGACAGAAGCTTTTCTTTTCTTGGTTATAGAACTTGTTATAGAGATTTTTGTTTCCTTACAGCATTTGAAATCATATGAAAATGTAAAGCAGTAATAATACATGACATCCCTATTGCGTGAGTTGATAAATTTTTACTCTCCACAGTGGTATGTACCCTGTTTGCATTATTTTCTAAAATTGAAAACTGTTCTACTCTTATTTGACTATGCTGTTTTGACACCCAATAAAAAATTGACAAGTAGAGATCAGCACACTTCTGAAATTAAATCACATAATGTGTTAAATTGTGTTTATTCCTCTGTAATAGGGTCGGAGTAATATATGATAGTTATTTGACGTAAACGATTAAACCACAATAAACAAAAACATCTTTTTATACGGACTTACAAGAAACATATGGTGTTTAAACCCCAACCCTCAAATAGTAACATAGTTGATAATGTTGAATAAAGACAGAAGTTGATTATATTCAACCTATAATCCTACCCTGTTCATTGAGATGAAGGCAAAAAATGAAACCAATACATGTATATGACTACCATTTGTCCCACATTAGCAGAAAAAATTACGTCCCAATTCCAACTTTGAAAACTTCTTTTTGTACTCTAATCCACCCATTCCCTTGATTACATTGGTCCCTCTTCTCTACACCCGCTCTAGTTTCAGTTATGCCCTTCCTGTGTTCAGGTGCTCAAAACTGTGCACAGAACTCCTCTTGAAATCCTATGATTTTATTTGCTATTGCCTGAAAATTAGGATTACTGCCCTCCAATGTTACCAAGTATTTTTGGATTGGTAGTTTTTTTGTTGGACCCCATATGGTGTAAACGGCAAAAAAAAAAAAAAAACGTGCATTTTGCAGTCCCTGCAATATTTAATGGCACTGTTATAAAGTACAATTTGTGTAGCAAAAATTAAGCTCTCCTATTGCCCTGTGAAAGGGAAAATTAAAAAGTTGTGTAATTTCTAAGGCAGGGAGTCAAAAACAAAGATCTAAAACTGAAAAATGCCTGCAACGGAAAGGGGTTAAAAAGTCCAGATATACTAAATCTACAGCCTACCCCAGGTCCAATCTGGAACCTCCAAATACCTCCAAATAGAAGCTGATGAAATTAGTTTTACAGAACCAATCCCTCATTAAAGCTTTTCATAAATGAATAGTACAGTTAATTTAATAAACTTTGTAATATATCTTATTAAAGATATCTGTTTCCTTCACCACATATTAAGTTGCCATATTATATTTGTCTTCATATTTAGTCTCACACATAGAGCTCCATGGAGCAGGGAGGGGTGGAGTGGGATTCTCCTGCTGGCTGGTTAATTAATTTATTGCCTCATTCAGTGTACTCACCGTGTACCTAAAAACATAGAGTAGCAGAGTGAAGGAGCTGGGTGTTTCCTGGCTCACTTTTTGACCCTTTTTGATGATTGACCTGATCATTACTGAATCCTTAAATATTACATATAAGAGTCTGTCTATCACTGTACATAATTCTCTCAGAACTCAGGGATGTATGCCATCTTGACCCAGGATTTATTTATTTATTTATTTTGTATATTTTTAAGGCAGTGCTGTACAACTTGTTGGGTTAAACACAGTAATTACTTTATCCCTAATCATTTACAGACCTTCCATGGCCTGAAAAGACCACAGTGTATAATAATCAATTGGTGGGTGGCAAACCCCTAAAATATTTTTCCATATATTTAAATAATTAATTCATAATTAATCTAATTAAAATAATATTTCAATGTTTAGACAAATAAGAGGTAAATATTTTTGCAAACATAAATAATAAAACATTCTGCAGAGTTTTAAAGATTTTCCCTAATCATCTTAGTGGTGTCAGTCTTTTGTCTTAATAAGTGCCAATGGATAAGACCATGAATGCTTGAACTTATTGTCTGGCACTTGTCAGACCCAACCATAATTTTCTTATTGTGGGCTGGGTTATCTTCTTGCTCAGGAACACAGAAACAGTGTATCGATGGGACTTGCCATTTTGCAGAGACTGTAAAAAATGGAGTTTACCCCACGTGGGGCCCTAGCCTAACAAATCGTTTTCCCCCTGTGGTCTAGAGGGAGTTACTGGCCAGGAAGAAAGCAACACACTGACACACAAGTATGGTCAATGACATGTTTTTATTTAACCCCTTAAGGACACAGCCCAAATGTGTATTAAGGGCCAGGATTCATTTTTTAAAACTGACATGTGTCACATTATATGGCAATAACTTTGAGACGCTTTAACTTACACAAGTGATTTTGAGATTGTTTTATCGTGACACATTGTACTTCTTGTTAGTAGCAAACACTAATCAATATTTTTGTATTTATTTATAAAAAAAAATAGGAAATTTGATGGACATTTTGAAAAAATTGCAATTTTCAAAATGTGAAATGCTCTGCTTTTCAAACAGTCATATCACACAAATACATTAATAAATATTAACTACCATATCTCTGATTTATATCAGCATAATCTTTTAATTGTCATTTAATTTATTTGGCTTTGAAGTGTAACAGCGATTTTCCAGATTTAAAAGAAAATTTCCCAAACTAATTTTTTAAGGACCACCTCAGTTCTGAAGGGGATTATAAAGGCCTATATATTATAAACCCCCATGAATCACACCATTTTCAAAACTTCCCCCTCAAATAATTCAAAACAGCTTTTGGGAAGTTTGTTAACCCTTTAAGCATTTCACGGAAATTAAAACAATATGGAGGTGAAATTTAGACATTTCATTTTTTTTCTATAATCCATTCATTTAGCCCTAAAATTAACACATTCACAATGGGTTAAAGGAGAAAATGCATCTCACAGTTTGTTATACAATTTCTATGGCCACATAGCAGGGCTTGGAATGGAAAGAGCGCTATTTGGCTTTTGGAGGGCAGATTTTGCTGGAATAGTTTTCGGGTGCCATGTCGCATTTGTAGAGCCCCTAGAGTACCAATACAATGGAAACCCCCAAAAGTGACCCCATTTCGGAAACTACACCCCTCACAGAACATATCAAGTGATATAATTAGCAGTTTTACCCCATAGCTGTTTCATAGATTTTATTAATATTGGGACATGAAAATGAAAAAATTTTTTTTTTCCCAATAAACCGTCAATTTAGTCCCAAATTTCTTATTTTCACAAGAGGATAAAGGAGAAAAAAACTCCCCATGGCAATACCCCATATGTGGTTGTAAACTGCTGTATGGGTAAATGGCGGGGCTCGGAATGGAAAGAGTGCTATTTGGCTTTCGGAGGGCAGATTTTGCTGGAATAGTTTTCAGGTGCCATGTCACAGTTGCAGAGCCCCTAAAGTACCAATACAAAGGAAACCCCCAAAAAGTGACCCCATTTTAGAAACTACACCCCTCACGGAATTTATCAAGGGGTATCATCATTTTGAGCCCAACAGTGCATTTCAGGGTTCTGCAATAGTGTAATGGTGTCCAAAAACCGAACCATCTAAATCTCTGCTCCAAAAACCAAATAGCGCTCCTTCCCTTCTGTGCCCGGCTGTGCCCAAACAGCAGTTTATACCCACAAATAACATTAAGTATGTTATCCTGGGTACACCAGTGTCATACATGTGGGGATAAACTGCAGTTTGGGCACACAACAGGGCACAGAAGGGAAGGACCACTATGTGTTTTTTTTTTTAAGTGTATATTTAGATGTTTGGTATCTGGACGCAATATCATGTTTGCAGAGCCTCTAAAGTATCAGTAAAGTGGAATCCCCTATGGAATGACCCCATTTTGAAAACTGTACCCCTTAAAGAATTTATCAGAGGGTGTAGTGAGCATTAGTATCCCAGGCGTGAATGCACAGTGGATGGTGAAGAGTGAATATGTAAGCTGTGCAGAGTACATTGGGAACACCAAATTCCCCACTATATCCCCAGTAGTTCCTATGATTGGGGGAGGGTCACTTCTGGTGTCTTTTCCCTTGTGAGCTGTAAATTTGGTGTGTACCTTAATATATGCTCACTCAGCTTATCCATTACCTTCATGACGCAGCCAGTTTGTTATAATGATTTGGAGATTTTCGGGGTTTTTGTCTTCACATTGTACAAGCTATATTTCCTTTATTTTTCTGGTGATGTAGCCATATGAGGGCTTGTTGTTTGCGGTATGAGATGTATTTTATAATGACAACATTTCTGGGTGCCTATAACTTATAGAATACATTTTATTGGTGGATTAAAAAAAAAAAACAGCAATTCTGGTATTGCTTTTTACCTTGTAATTTTTTTTCCACGCAGTGTACAGCATAAATAACATGCTACCTTTATTCTTCGGGACAGTACGATTACGGTGATACCTTATTTATATTGTTTTTTATGTGTTACTATTTTTGCAGGACAAAAAACCATTTTGGGAAAGAAATCAATTATTTTTGCATCACCATCTTCTGAGATGTGTAGCTTTTTTTTTTTTTTGGTTGACAGAGTTGGTGGAGGGCTTATTTTTTGTGGGACGATCTGTGCTTTTTATTGGTACTGTTTTGGCGTTTATGTGACTTTTTGATCACTTTTTAAGGCGAGATGGCGAAAAATCATTATTTCTTTGCTTGATTAATTAATTAATTAATTTATTTTTTCATACACTTCACTTTTTTTTTTAACTTTTTATTGATGTCCCACTAGGAGACTTGAACCAGTGATACACTGATCGCTGATTCAGCACTGTAGACTGCAATACATGTTTATTGCAGTCTATAGAGGAAGTCAGTCTATGCGTCCGCATAGACTGGCTTTTTAACTTCCCGGCAGGATCAACCAGCTACTAGGGTCTCCAGGCAGCCTGGTGGGGGGGGGGGGGGGGCGGCAATATGGTGGAACCTCTTGGATGCCGCGTTCTTGTTTGACCGCGGCATCCAAGGAGTTAAACTTTGATCGGGGGTTAAGGAGCAGGGTGTTAGCTGTCAGTTACAGCTAATACCCACTCCCGATGTTGTCCGCGGCATTCAGTTTCACTTTCAAACATTTAAGATGCCGCGGTTGCTATTGACCGCGGCATCTTAAGGGTTAAACAGCGGGGATCGGTGTTATCACTGTCCCCGCTGTTGCAGCGGGAGCCCGGCTGTCAGATACAGCTGGGCTCCTGCGGTGATCGCACGGGTTTTGCTTCTGAGCCCGGTCGATTACCGTCATGTACATGTACGTGGGAATGCGGCAACTAACCACATTCCCTGACGTACATGTACGTAAAAATGAATTAAGGGGTTAAAGTAGAGTCCTGAGGCCTTGCCACCTTCCATGCTATAGCTTTGATTAACCAATCATGTTCACACTTTCATATTTTTAAATGACTATGACTGATCTTGGTTTCAATTTTCATTTATGCTGTTTATTCAGTGAGTTCATTGTTTGCTTTCTGCAGACAGGATCTTGAATTCCATAGCTGAACCCTTTTGAGGAATTAAAATCATCCTATTTCATCAGTTTTAAAATCCAAAATCTAGACAAAGATATTTTATATTGAAGCATGTGACAGTGGAAAACAAGTCATATCATTCACTAACCCAGTATAGAAATATAGATTCAATCCAATATATAAATTAATCAACTCTAATACAATTTCAATAACAGTAGTATATTTGTATACATTTTGTGCCACATACTGCAAAGTGAAATCTCTAAATGGCTATCTGTATGATAATATTTTAAAAGTAACTATTACAACAATAACTCAGTAATAATAATAATTTCCCCTTTTTGACTGGATCTTCATCCTTTTCATCCTTTAATTTAATTTCTCAATATAGCTTTGCACTACAAGTTTATACCCACAACATATCAATTATCACCCATGGATTTCAACCTTTCGGTGGCTTTTGCCACACCAGCTGCCAGGAAAACACGCTACAGAATTTCCCTGCTAAAAATCTTCAGCATGTTTGCACTGTAAAGTAATGTAATGTAAGCCAAGGCTGCACAATGCAGAAAAGCTGTGTTTTTTTTTAGCTAAAGCCAGGAGTGGATTTAATGTTTCAAGCCACTCTTGGCTTTGACTCAAAATCTGCAACAAAGACCACAGCTTTTCCACAATGTGTGGCCTCAGCCTTAGCTGGTTTTAGTGTTTTTTTTTTCCATTAACTGCATTATTTTGTGGTGTTTGTGGCCAGATGTTACTTTAAAGTTTATAGCTATTAGATTGATATACAGATATGTCTGCTTAACTGTCCTCTTGACTGTTCCTGTCCAGCAGCTTTTCCAAAAACAACATAATTTCAAGATAAGTTCTAACAAAGTGATATACTATCTCAGGGAAATGCCGACCACAGAGTGTTCAGGACATTTATCTGGACTCTCCTGCTTTTATAAGCCTCCCACATTTACATTTGCATGCTGAATTTAAAAACACACACAATCACATATATTCAGTATGTACTGTGAACACAGGCCTACAGTACACATATTGCCCCAATCCCCATGTCTCACTCAACACAGGGGAACACCATGTTGCACTACAGGGAAAATTCATCTCCACAGACACAAAGAAACGTGAAATGCAGAAGCGAAGATCCAGAATGCTTGTGTTGCCTCAGGTGACCACAAATAAATATGTAGCAGTGGTATTAAAGGAGCAGCGAAAAGGTTTCATTTACTCAGACTCACTTCATTTGACCCAATGTTGTTCCCTAAGGCAACAGCAGTGTTCTGAATCGTAGCTTCTTGTGAGGTTCCATTTTAGTCTGCATTTTGAGATAAACTGGTCTCACGGGGAAAGGCAGCTTTTCGGCTGCTTTATAAAACATTGTGCAAGAATAGTGCTTTATGACACTATTCACATGATAGTTTTACATCCTGTTGATACCTGAGGTACAGTACATTTTTTTAAGATTAGCAAAAGAGGTATAAAAAGGTGAATAAACATGTGATATGAACATATTTGAGTCTCCATATTTGATATATACTGGTCTCAAGGATATAAGCAGCTTTTCGGCTAAGGCCCCACATTGCGGAAACAGCGTTTTTTGTTGCTGATTTAACTGCTTTTTTTTACCCAAAGTCAGTGGTGGATTTAACAGAAGGGAGAAGTATAAGAACTTCCTACATATTTCCTATTCCTTTTGTAGCCACTTTGACTCAAAAAAATACAGCAAAATCTGCAACAAAAAACGCTGCGTTTCCACAACCTGGGGCCTTAGCCTTCGTCTGCTTTGTAAAACATTGTGCAAGACTAGTGATTTATGACCTCATAGTTTTGCATGCTGTTGATACTTGCGGCACAATATTTTTTTTAAGATTATCAAGCAGAACTTTTACAAAAGGCGAGCATACGTGTCATATGAATGGAGCCTTACATAAAAACATGAGCACATTTTACACAATTTTATGAAATTAATTTTGTATTCACATTCTTCTTGCATTGTGTAGAGTGGTTCTTCAATCCCTGACTAGGAAAATAAAATAAGTGTTATGGCTAACTATTACTGGTGGATTATTAGAGAGCCATAAGGGGGGTACTCTAGGCTGAGATATTGCAAAACAAGGGGCCTATAACAGCTCTAGCACAGGGGCTCTCAGCTGTCTGTGTCCGCCTCTTGTATATGTGTCTATTTGTAGCCACAGAATGTAGGGAAAAAAGATGAATTGTAGCCTTTCAAGGATTTTGTTAGCATGCTATGATTGTGTTGAATTGTTTGTATGAGAAATTGAATTAGAAGAACAGAAAACAAGAGTGTTGACACATATATAAAAAAATCACTACAATTTGTTTCAATTTGTGGTGTTTTCATCTTTTGCCTTTCTTGTTTTTGTTTTTGTTTTTTTAATGGAGCATTTAAAAAAGGAGGAGCTTTTACCACCTCCACCAGCTTCAATGTTTTGTGCAGTTAGATTTTTTTTCTGTAGCACCCACCATTCCTGAGGAATCTGTGCTCTTAGTTTCTGCAGCTAATATGCTAATTCAGATATACTGTCAGGTGGGCGGTCCTGGACTATCTGCTCCATCTAGGGCAGCCCAGAAGAGACAGTAGAGAGCCTAATTATTATATTGTGTGCTGAAACTAACAGGACAGATTGCTCAGGAATGGTGGGGACTACAGAAAAAATTCCAACTGCTCCAGAATTAGTGTGGCATCTGTCAATACAAAACATTGGATTTAGTGGAGGTGGTAAAAAATCATCTTTAGGCTAAGGCTCCACGTAGGGAGCCACAGCGAAAAATCGATGCAGCAAAAACTGCGGCGGAAATACATTGCGGTTTTTCCCGCAGTACTTTTCACAGAAAGTCCGAAGAGATTTACATAGGTATAACTGACATGCTTCAATTTCCCAAACCGTGACAGTTTTGGAAATCGCAGCATTTCCACTGCGCATATTTTTCTGCAATGTGTGGATGGGATTCGCTTGAAACCGACCAAACCGACCAAACCCTGGCCATAAGGCTCTTTGACATGGGCCAATGATCGGTAGAGCAAGTATTTACAAGAATGCTTGCTTCCCGATTTTTTGCAAAATGAAAATGATTGATAATGACTTAGCTGGGTGTGTGCTGCCTACAAAATGCAAACTGTATGGGCTTTCAACATAGCCTTTTATTCTGGGCATTTTAGAGTTTTTTGCAGCAAAAACGATTCATTATTACATGTTAGTCAATAGGAAATTATGAAACACTATGCAAGCAGTGCTTTAGTGTTGTGGCTTTTTTTGCAGTAGTTCCTAGTCATTTTTTTTAGATATTTTCCCATGGACTTCTCTATAGGGAAAAAAGACACTTAAAATGCAAGAAAGATGTGTGACCAAAACAAACAAAACCACAAGAGAAAATGTAAAAATATGCTTCCTGTTTTCTTTATCTACCTTCTTTTGCTTTATTCTGATAGGGTGTGACTTTCCCTTGTCTCTAATGAGAGTGTGGAGAATTAGTCAATCTTCCTAGTCCGTTTGGTGCTTATTTTTAGGGCCTGTGGCTTTCCTCTAGTATTGCTTTAGATTTCCAGCTGTTATTAGGATTAAAATGTAATTGCAATAAACCGTCTTTCTGACCAAATTTTCACCTAATGTCAATATAAGCTGTAAAGACAGCTCTCAGAACCAACAAAAATAATTTAGCTCACAGGAAACTTGAAATGAAGACGCGAAGATCCAGAATGTTTCTGTTGCCTCAGGTGACCACAAATAAATATGTAGCAGTGGTATTAAAGGATCTGCTAAAAGGTTTCATTTACTCAGACTCACTTCATTTGACCCAATGTTGTTACCTAAGGCAACAACAGTGTTCTAAATCATAGCTTCTTGTGAGGTACCATTTTAGTCTCCAAATTTGAGATATGCTGAATATCTAAAAAAATGCTGTGGAAAAAAAGTTAAGCAACAACGCATTGCATGTTTTTTCTGTAGTGTTGTTTTTGCCTTTCTCTCAGTTTTTTTCCTTCTCCTTTTAAGTATATAGGGAAAACACTCGCAATTATGCTGCTTAAAGTAAAAACACACACATTTTTCAAAAAGAAAATTATGTACAGCTCTTTTTTTCCGCAATGTGTGGATGAGATTAACCAAAATCTCATTCACTTTGCTGGTTCTGTAACATGCAGCATTTTTCTGATGCATTTCCACAATATGGGTCCTTAGCCTAAAACAAGAACTTACATGTAATATTTGAAAAAAAAAAATTCTGGAAGTTGTGATCACTTTCTACAGAGCGGACAGAAGTATTTTCAGTACATACAATGTACTAGAAAAAAATCTAGTTAACCCACTATCACCTGGTGTCCAGTTGAGGTGCCCATTCTAGTACAAGTAGAGAGAAGCAATAAGCCACATTGCGTTTGGCAACTTTTTCTATGTTGTTGTGACTTTTTAAGGGGCTAAAATGACATGTACTACAGAGATATACTACTAGTATATACTGTATTATAGATTTTTTTAGCTTCTGTGAGGAGAAAGCAAAACTGTAATATGGATCAATATTGTCCACAATAGTTCAGTCTAAAACATAGATCCCTATATCTATATTGATATCTGTAGAGAGAACCAAGATCTGCAGTATATTGCAAATCTATAGTTTAGACTTCAGTGACTTCCAGGAGTAGAATACAGGTTTGTGGTTTCTACATTTGTTAGTAATCAATCCAGCATCTTTGGGGCACAGTGGATACTCTTTTTTTGTACATCATTCAATGAAACAGTATATAGAGAAACATCAAACATATATTGTATGAGTGAATAAAAGCAACACTGTTTGGATATGTTCACATGACATATTACCATTGCAAATTTCTTTGGCAAATCCCTTACATGTGAATGGGATTTGTTAAAAAAAAACGGTGTTCACACTGCAGAAATAAACCTATTTAGATGCAGGGAACAATTATAATTTATTTATTTATTTATTTTAGGGAACCATTAATTCTATGTTTCTATAAATTTGAGGGTTTACATACAAAAGACAAAACAAGTATGATACTAACAGTGGAATGGAATAGATGGAATAGAGTGCTATGCCTGCAGGAAGCAAGAGGGGGTAGAAGTTGTTTGGATGGTGTTTTGGGGGAAGCAGGGTTATTGAAGGTTGTAGATTTTCTTGAATAGATGATTTAGAGGGGAGAGGCTGATGAAAAATGAGGGGAGAGGTGGATTGGGTGATCTGCAAAGTTTAGGTTGGACTGGATGGGAGCGAGAGTATTTGCTGGGAGGCCATAGAGAAGGGTGTTACAGAAGTCTAAGCGGGAGATTATGAGAGCATGGACTAGCATTGTAGTTTCAAGGGTGAAGAAGGAGTGGATTTGATGAATGTTCTTGAGTTGGAGGTGGCAGTAGACGTTCAAGGCTTGGCATGAAGGATACAATAGAATCAAAGATTACCCAAAGGCAACTTGTGGGACTCGGTAAGTGTGGCACCATTGACTTTTATAGATGTCAGGTAGGTCAGGTAGGGGAGCTGTGTGAGGTGGAGGCAAGATGTTGAACTCAATTTCTTCATATTGAATTGGAGATAGTGGAAGAAGAAGGAAATTATAGCTGCTAGAGGCTCTGGAACTCTAGATAACAGAGGTACTGTATAATGTCTTGGCCAGAGAGATATATTTGAGTTTTGATGGCATAACTGTGGTATTGAAAATCATGGGATTCTATGAGTTGCCAAAGTCTGAAGGTGTAGATAGAAAACATAAGGAGTCACAGGATAGAGCCTTGAGGGAGTGTATCGGAAAAATCTAAAACAAACAGCGCCGAGCGCTAATAGCATAATACTGTGAACTTAGGGTGGAGTTTGGATAAACAAACAGATGGTTGCTCACCTTTGCTGTTTCTGACAAACGTTCACAACCACTTATATCGCGTATAGGGATAATTCCCAATTCCCAGTAATCAGCTGCTGGCATCAGGAACATAGTAAAGTTGTTTATACGTCAGGATAATCCAATGTAGAGGAAAGATGAAGTAAAGAGAGTGCTGGCCCAAAGTAAATTCCTTTATTCCAAATAGGTTAACACACAGTGTGTTAACCTATTTGGAATAAAGGAATTTACTTTGGACCAACGCTCTCTCTGCCTCATCTTTCCTCTACATTGGAGAGTCTTGAGGGACAGCTACAGAAAATGGACATGGTGAGGAGGTGATGTGTGAGTTGGAGATGCAGAATGTGCAGTTGATAAAGTGTGAAGAGATCCAGGAGAGGGCCAAGTCTATCATACTAAGTGATGAAAGAGTTTGTAGCAATAGGGAGTTATCAATTATGTCAAAGGTGGAGGAAAGTTCCCACATTACCCCACAGGATCTGCACATTAAAGAACACTGACTAGTGATGGCTCATACAGCTTTATATATTTGTAATGACAGTAACCTCTATTACAGAATTGTCTGACCATTGTACAAGCAATGCTACCTCCGATGTCGGCCCTGCTACCTCTTGTGTCACTCCTTCTGCCTCATAGATTGTAAGCTCTTGCGAGCAGGGCCCTCAGTCCCATTGTGTGAATTGACTATGTCTTTGTAATGTATCTTTTTTGTCTGCACTTGAACCCTACAAATTGTACAGTGCTGTGGAATATGTTGGCGCTATATAAATTAAAGGGGTATTCCCATCTCAAGGATCCTATCTATATTGGTAGCTTTTGTAAATTGAATACTTTTCCTAAATATATTGCTTTAGAAATGCTGCTTTGCTTTCCTGCTATGTGAAATTATTCCTCCCATTGTTTACACAGTGTTACCATAACCACAGACCTGTGTGATAGGACACGTGACATCACTCATTGCTCTCACTGTCTCAATGTACGGCTGTGGCGGCAGGACAATCAGTTCAGCTAATTGCAGCTTGCTAATAAAGGTTCCGGAAGCCGGGTCTGTTATCTCTCTATGTAAGCAAGTGCATATTATTTCATCTGCATTTATATTAGATTTCTAGTAATTATAATAAGTATTGTGATACTTCATAGTGTTCTGTTCAGCAAGATGGGAGGGGAGCGGGGATACAGGCAGTGAGAAGAGGAGACAGCAGGCAACGCTTCTGAAACAGGGAGGTGGGAAAACTCCTTTAAATGTATTGTAAGTATGTGAGCCAGAGGGCGCTGTTGAGCGACCCAGGCCAGACCAGAAAAGGCTCTCAGCCACGCCTTTGGGTGGTGGCACGTAACTCCAGAGGGGCTGGAGCATCCTGCAGGAAGCAGGAAATGGTAGTGGACCAGCGAGGACAGAGAGAGAGGCTCTGTCCCAAAAGGGCTGGCATCCACAGGAGTGGACCAGCTAGGACAGATAGATGGTCTGTCCCAGAGGGCTGGCATCCACAGGAGTGGACCAGCGAGGATGGAGAGAGAGGCTCTGTCCCAGAGGGCTGGTGTCCACAGGAGTGGACCAGCTAGGACAGAGAGATAGGGTCTGTCCCAGAGGGCTGGCGTCCACAGGAGTGGACCAGCTAGGACGGAGAGATAGGGTCTGTCCCAGAGGGCTGGCATCCACAGAGGACTGTTGCTAGAGCTGAATAACAGTCAGGACAGTTAGGGGCTCAAGGAGTGAGTTAGGCCCTAACTGTGGCATAGGTTTTTTTGTTGTTTTGCTGTGTTGCAGTTAAGCTGAATAAAGCCACTTTTATTTACACTTGGACCGTCTGAAAGCTATCTTTCCGGCGCCCAGTACCACGAACCACCGCTGTCTGGACCAGGAGTGAGCCGCCATTTTGAGTTTAATTCCCCAAATTATCACATATGGTGGAGACCGCGCGCATAAAGAGATCCACGCAAGTCCTGGAAGACAAGTGAATGGTGACTGCAGTACTGCTAAGTGTGCATTGTGGCCTACAGCTGGAAGAAATCGGTGATTTCAACTGAGAAGCCCAGAAAGGGGGGAGTGAATTGCAACATAGCAATGTGTGTGCAAAAAACTGGTGAAAGTAAAAACTCTGGATGAGGAATCCAGGGAATGGACTTTGTGTATACTGTGGCACAGAAGTCTGTGAAATGTTTTGCTGATGGCAAGAAAGTATGCAATGTGTATAGAAGATGGATATTGCAAACAGTCTATGTGAAAGGCTATGGTGCCATGTTGATGTTTTCTGTGGAAGACAGAAGAAAATGCTGGTTGTTGTAGTGCCACATAAGTTAACTGTGTGAATACAGGTGACTGCAGAAGATAGCAAGAAGTTGCTGCCGGTTGTATAGAAGCTGGATATTGCAAACTAGTATATGTGAAAGGCTATGGTGCCATGTTGGTGTTTTCTGTGGAAGACAGAAGAAAATGCTGGTTGTTGTAGTGCCACATAAGTTAACTGTGTGAATACAGGTGACTGCAGAAGATAGCAAAAAGTTGCTGCCGGTTGAACCCAAGGTTGCTGTGGAATATTGTGTAATTTTGTTAGTAAACCATGGGAAAGAAAAAGAGAATTTCAGCTTGTAAAAAAGCTGAGAAGTTATGCACAGGTTTATTAGTGCAGCAGTCTGAATGCAGAGAGATACATAACCCGAAACAGATCATGTTGAGTGCAAGTAAAGATAAAGGGTTGCATGATGGTGACTCCATTTTTATAAAGCACCTCTGTTCTATGATGGAATATGTCCCTGCTGAGTGTGTGTCTCATAATGGAGTGCATGAACGCGCCAAAGATGAAAATGTTAGGGTGCAGCAGCTTCAAGATGAGAATAAAACCATCAGGTTCATGTATGAGAATGAAATATCTGATTGGAAATGGCAACTTTTGGTATCAGAAAGAGAGAACCTTAAGTTAAAGGCAGAGCTTGACTCTATGAAGAGGTTATATCCTAGTCATTGTGAAAATGTGGTACTGGGTTTGCCTGGAATGGACTGTGTCACTAAGAAGGAGTTTGCAGAAATGAAATGTGCTCTGTCTAAGGAAGTTATACAGAGTGTAGAGCAAAAGCAAGTGCTTGAGAAGCAATTGCAGGATTTAAAGGAGCAGCATGTTCAAGACTCCATTGCCAAAGAGAGTGTCATTGAAAAATTAAGAGATGACCTTGAAACTGCTAAACATGAGAGAAGTGAATTTTTGCAGAGTCAATCAGAATGTCTGGATGACAAAGTCAGGATGTGTGAAAAACTTTCGGTTGCCTTATCTGACAAAGAAAATGAAATTGCCGAGCTGAGAAAGTATGTGTCTGACCAAGAGAGTGATTTAGAATCTGTGGTGCAGACATTGCAGTCAGAGCAAAACTTGCATCAGGTTTGCCTAAATGGTGAAATCCACGAATGGCGAAGTAAAGCTGGAGTTCTGGAACAAAGAGAAAGTGAACTCAAAGCTAGAATATGTAGCCTGGAGAGGGCGCTTTCAGGATCTTGTGAAGATAATGAGAAGTTGTCTGTTTTGGTGCAAAATAAAGACAAAGATTTGATGGAAATGTCGTCTGTCCATGCTCAGAAAGTGCAAGCCTTACAGGAGAGTCATAAAAAAGTAGAGACTCAACTTCAAGTGATGCAACTAAAAGTCACAGAAGGGGACAGGTTTCAAGCAGAACTACAGGCTCAGGCGACTGATATGAAGAAAAAAATGTAAGATAGTATTGGGTCCTTGGATTCTGTTGAAGAACTAAAGGAAAGGTTGCAAAAGGAGCTAGAAGCTACAAATCAACGGTTTGAGGAGAAGGTTGCTGCTTATGACAAACTTGAGAAAACGAAAATTAGACTGCAGTAGGAACTAGAAGATGTAGGTGTAGATCTTGATCATCAACGTCGGATGGTGTCAAATTTGGAAAGGAAGCAGAAAAAGTTTGATCAGCTGCTTGGTGAAGAGAAGACTCTTTCTGCTAGATATGCAGAAGAACGTGACAGTGCTGAAGCAGAGGCCCTTGAATTGAAGGCCGAGTTAGAGAGGCTCAACAAGCAACTGTGCACTGAAATGGAGGATTTGGTTAGCTCCAAGGATGAAGTTGAGAATAAACCTGGAATCTGTGCAGATATTGTATGAGAACAAAGCTAATGCTTATGACAAGCTGGAAAAGGCCAAGAGAGAATTGGACCTCCAGATAGAAGACATGAAGATTCAGTTTGAGGGAAACCTGTCTAATTTGTCTGCTGAGATTGTAGATCTAAAAATGCTTGTTGCTAAACTAAAGGTGCAAGTGAACCAGCAGGAGGAAGTTGCGCGCATCAAGAAACAGATGGAGTTTCAGATGGATCAAGTGAAGCGCGAGTCAGAAATAAAGTTGGAAGAGCGCACTTTTCAGATTGAACAGTTAAAAACCGAAGTGGAATCTAAAAGAGAAGAATTGGATCGATTGCAGCAGTCTCTATCCAATACTGAACAGTCGGCATCTGTCCTATCTTCAAAGTTGTTAGCACTAGAAGCTGAGAAGGATTCGCTGCAGAGCCTGTTAACCTCTAAAGAATCAGAGCTGCAAGGTGCACTAGTAAAGAGTGAGATGGAAGCAGCACAGAAAAATGTCGCAGTGAAGAAAGTTCTGGAGCTGGAATCAGAGATTTGTGCGCTACAGAAGGCGTTAGAATTGGGAAAAGCTGCCAGCATAGAGCCAGAGAAAGGAGAATCATTAAGTCAGACAGACATGAGTGATCCTGCAAAATGTGAGGAGGCCAAAGAAGGTCCAACAGAAGAAGAAACTGTGATTGGTCACACATTGCCTGTGACAGAGTGGGTCCAGCCTCAAACCAATGAGGTCCAAAGCCTAGAGGGCTGTGAGATGGTAAATAAGGTGAAGGGTCACCAAAAGTGTGGAACAAGAGTCTGTAAGAAGACTGACCACGCATATGTTGTCCCAACAGCTAAAGTGTCTGAAGCCATTGTGGATAACGGTGTTGCTGTACCTGTCTCTAGCCAAATGTCTGGTGGACAAATGGTGAATAATGACTCCATGTTGTCTGTGAAGGGGGAGTCAGGAAGTAAGAGATGGTTACATTTCACCAATGATGTGACAGTTGTTAAAGACATACCAGAAAATGTAGTTCAGCGTGATCTATTATGTGAGGGTGTACGGTATGGCCCTCGTGCAGAAGGAGAAGATATTGCAGTACAGAGATTGTGTATCTCAAACAAAGAAGAGAGCAAGCAGCCTATGTCTCCTAAACTTCTAAGCCTTGATGGTGATGGCAAAGTTTGTTTTGAGATGAAGGTTACGGAAAAAGTACCCGTGAAACAGTTATACTCTAAAGATATTGATGTGCATGAAGTACGTGTTAGTTGGTCTCTGAGCTCTTGTGGATTCAGGATAGGAGAAGATGAAGATTCTTACGGCTATTCACTAAAGGAATCAAAGTCCTGCAATGGAATAGCTGAAGACTATGGCGAGAAATGTGATGAAAATGATGTGATCCCCTGTATGGCGAATTGTGAAGGTGATGAAGAAAAACTTGCCTTTGCACAGAATGGCCAGGATCTTGACGTAGCAGTTAAAGTGATGAGAAACCGGAAGTGTCGAGTAACCGGAATCTGGAAGAAGAGACTGCCAGATTGGGACTTCTGGAGAGACACTGGACAGGCATGCAGAGTTGAAGAGGGACTTCATCATAGGATGTCTCGTCCCATTGTAGCTCACCCCATGGGTAGTGAGCTGAGGGGGAGGGTATGTAAGTATGTGAGCCAGAGGGCGCTGTTGAGCGACCCAGGCCAGACCAGAAAAGGCTCTCAGCCACGCCTGTGGGTGGTGGCACATAACTCCAGAGGGGCTGGAGCATCCTGCAGGAAGCAGGAAATGGTAGTGGACCAGCGAGGACAGAGAGAGAGGCTCTGTCCCAAAAGGGCTGGCGTCCACAGGAGTGGACCAGCTAGGACAGATAGACGGTCTGTCCCAGAGGGCTGGCGTCCACAGGAGTGGACCAGCGAGGACGGAGAGAGAGGCTCTGTCCCAGAGGGCTGGCGTCCACAGGAGTGGACCAGCGAGGACGGAGAGATAGGCTCTGTCCCAGAGGGCTGGCATCCACAGAGGACTGTTGCTAGAGCTGAGTAACAGTCAGGACAGTTAGGGGCTCAAGGAGTGAGTTAGGCCCCAACTGTGGCATAGGTTTTTTTGTTGTTTTGCTGTGTTGCAGTTAAGCTGAATAAAGCCACTTTTATTTACACTTGGACCGTCTGAAAGCTATCTTTCCGGCGCCCAGTACCACGAACCACCGCTGTCCGGAGCAGGAGTCAGCCGCCATTTTGAGTTTAATTCCCCAAATTATCACAGTATTATTATTATTATTATTATTATTATTATTAATGAGTAGTCAATGCGATATCTGTCTCTGGAGTATAGACAATGTATGAGTTGTATTATATTTATCTTTGTAACAGACACATGTTGCTTTTCTGTCTTTTTATTTTAGTGTATGGATTCTGTTTGTATGATTCACGTTTTATTTCAAGCCTGTGAATTGAGAGGAATATTAATAGAAATGCTAGCTGCAAGGAACAGTATGTATAAAAGAATTACTAACACATGCTTATGTAATAATTAATCATCCACCTGTTTCTGTACTATGAATTTTTTTTTTTTTAGTTTTGTCTTTTGATCATTATTTCCATAAGCAAACATTGTGTACTGAATTATCTGTACGAGAGCTCCAACACGAGGCTGACGGTGTTTCCACTTTATCAGCACTGTCTAACTTGCCATACCATGTTCTTTTCTTGTATTACAATAGCTCTTCTACCATGGATGATACACACCAGTTAAAAGTGTTCCGCTTCCATCCTATTAAGAAAAAAACAATGCACTAATCTTTGTATTGTGTGAATAGTTGCAGTGGGAAAATATGCTTCTAGTACAGAAAGAAATTGCATTATTGCCCATCAAAATAAATGTATTTATTACCCAGATGCCCTATGATACGAACTGAAATGACCACAGACAACTATTGATTAAATTTATGGCTAACAAAATCGTCTTGCTGCTTATGACTTCAGTGGTACAGTATCATTTCTTGGTGACCTTCTGTTCTTGTGTATAAATTCCCTATGTGTTAATTCTTCCCTATGCTTTTTATCCCTGGCAATATGCTTTAAATTACCTCCCATTACAAAATAACTTTATTCTTAGATTTAAACCATATCAACAATTTATACTTTATGCAGAGGAAACACTGAAACATTAGTGTACAAGCTGTTTCTAACAGCATGTGTGTATGGTTTCAATTGAATCCAATACTACACTTTTTATTCTTATGCTTTACATCTTGCTACAGTCATTTAAGACATGTCTTCTAAGAGGTTTTCCATAAGAAATAATAGATATTGCACTCATTGCACCTTGAGCATGAGTGTACATATTATACTACCTAATAATTACCTTTTATCAGATCATTGACTGTGGAAGATGTAAAGTGTGGGGCTTTATTTAATGTACTTATAATGTAGAATTCTTATTATTTTAAATACAATAATGCCTTGAAGAGAAAACTGAGAAATAACAACCCAGGCTAACAATAACTGTGGCTGCATGTAACTTTGTTTTATGGGATACTGTTTCTCTGTGTAAATATCACCAGTTGGTTTAGGAAGAACTACCCATCTGACAACAGCCTTATTAGTATATTAGGTGCTGAAACTAACAGCAACAGGAATGGTGGGGACTATAGAAGAAATTCCAACTGCACTAGAATCAGTGGAGTGGCATTTTTTAAAGGATGTGCAGCATCCTGGTAGACACTGATAAAATATAGTGCTTTGTATATTATGCATTTACATTGTTTTCTGCAAAAAAACACACACACACATATATATATATATATATATATATATATGCCAAGAGTGTGCAAAGCAGTAATCAAAGCAAAAGGTGGCTACTTTGAAGAACCTAGAATATAAGACATATTTTCAGTTGTGTCACACTTTTTTGTTAAGTATATAATTCCACATGTGTTAATTCATAGTTTTGATGCCTTCAGTGTGAATCTACAATTTTTATAGTCAGGAAAATACAGAAAACTCTTGGAATGAGAAGGTGTGTCCAAACTTTTGGTCTGTACTGTATATATATCATGCAAGTATCTGTGATATAATCCCTTTAATGGGCTGTTCCACAGGGGATGGGGATTATAGAGAGATGGCATGGTCCAACCAGTTTAGTTCTGAGAAGGTGGGTGGAGATTTAGATTGTTTACCCAGCTTCCATAGAAAGCAGAGATGTGGGAATGTTTGGGAGTTAGAGCCAAGCCTATGCAACTGCATTGCAGCTGTAGGAAAGGGAGAAGTAATCTGCTTCATCTGTCAGGAGAAGTTTGAAAAATTTTGTGCCATTCTGTGGAATCTAAGGACAATTATAACACCAACCCTAGAGTACAAAACCTGCTGTCCCACAGGGCACACAGAGCAATCCTGAGCAGAGAAAGTGTGGCACACATATTTAGAGAATCAGACTAAAGTACATGCTGCTAAAATCACCATCACCAAACAGTAAAGTTTTGTGAACTGAAGACTGTGTGTGAAGAATATCACCACCATCAGGTACCCTGCAGGCCACCCCAGCTCTGCACCAAGCCAACACATGACAAGTGCTGCTCTTACTACTACTACTATTTGCAGCCACTGGGTTCCCTCTAATGGGTTGCTGTAGATGACAGCTGGAGTTAAAGGTGGTAAAAGGTCCTTTTTAATACATTTCCAGTCATGTTTTACAGATCTCATTCTATCTTCTTCCAACAGATGCCAATAAGTATTTTCATATCCACTGTAGATTGCTATATTGTCTGAACTGTGTACTGTGAAGTCTAAATATAATAGAGAAAGGTAAAGTTCTTGTGTCCGGACTCATAATCATGCAATCACTTCTGGCACTGAGCCCATTACACTATGAGCTTTCTTCATGAACATATCAAAACTTGGGCTCTCAAGAACGTCAAGAAGATACACATCCAAACTTCCTAAGGTATAACTGCTCATTCTGCCAGCCTGGTACTTCTCCACAGATTCACAGATTTTTATGGTGAACTGTTTGTTTACCAGTACTGCTCCATTGAGTGCATTATTGTTTTTTTATATAATTTTAAACAATACATTAAATCATATTGTTGCAAAGGAGTGTATTGATATAAAACACAACAAATACAGGATTGTAAATGACTATAAAGTGAAACATTTCTAAAAAATAGTTTCAAGTGTAACCCAATTTTTGCTGTTGTGGAGTTTTCCAGGATTTTGAAATTGATGATCAATGCTCCATATACATTAGTTCTAGTGTTGGGCGAATCGGCTCACAACAAGCCAGATTCATGCCAAATACTCCAAATTGTTCGGTTTTTACCTAAACCAAAAATTTGGGATTTGTCTCGGGTGAACTAAAATGGTTGCCACAACATGATTTGTGGTAAATTATTATACTCTGGGGTCTCTTCAAACCCTAGAGTATAATAGTAGTAGGCCCAAGGCAGATGTAAAAAATAAAAAAACATTTATACTTACCTTCCCTCACCTCTGTCAGCCTCAGCGTACTCTGAAGAGACCCCAGAGTATGATAATTTCAAGTTCAGTTATATCTGGACAAGTTTGGACCGAATCGGAGTATTGTTTTGTCCGAACACCGGAGAAAACAAATCTTCAGATGTTTTCCGGGAATAAGAAAATGTGATTCAGAGAAAGAAATGCCTGTTATATGAATATATAAATATTAACAGTACCTTCATGTCTGTTTGGACCATTTTATCATTCCTCATATTTTTAGGCTCATGCAATACTTCCTGGTTTCTAGTTCCTGGTTTCGAGAGTGTCAGCTTTTCCAGGCAGCCCCTCCCAGCACCTGCCCACTGCACCTACTAGTAGTTTTTTTCATTCTTCCACTATACTTACTTATGTATGAGTATAGATTTACACACACACACACACACACACACACACACACACACACACACACACACAACTATATAAATATATATATATATACACACACATTTATATAGTTACATATATACAGTTGAAACCAGAAGTTTACATACAATATATAAAAAGACACATACTGTATGCATGTTTTTCTCATTATCTGACATGAAATCAGAATAAACCTTTCCTGTTTTAGGTCAATTAGGATTGCCAAAATTATTTATATTTGGAAAATTCCATAATAATGAGTGAGAATTTTTTAAAGGCATTTTTATGACTTTCTGCAAAGTCAAAAGTTTACATACATTTCATTAGTATTTGGTACCATTGCCCTTAAACTGTATGACTTGGGTCAAACGTTTTAGATATCCTTCCACAAGCTTCTCACAATAGTTGGTAGGAATTTGGGCCCATTCCTGCTGACAAATCTGGTGTAACTGAGCCATGTTTGTAGGCCGCCTTGCTCGCCCCTGCCTTTTCAGCTTTGCCCATAAATTTTCTATAGCATTGAGATCAGGGCTTTGTGATGGCCACTCCAAAACATCGACTTTGTTATCCTTAAGCCACTTTGTAACCAGTTTGGCAGTATGCTTTGGGTCATTGTCCATTTGGAAGACCCATTTGCGCCCAAGCTTTAACTTCCTGGCTGATGTCTTGAGATGTTGCTTCAGTATTGCCACATAATGTTCTTTCCTCATGATGCCATCTATTTTGTGAAGTGCACCAGTCCCTCCTGCAGCAAAACAACCCCAAAACATGATGCTGCCATCCTCGTGTTTCACAGTTGGGATGGTGTTCTCAGTCCTAGCAGCCACTACGGCTTTTGGCTTTTATGCTAGTAGTTCCGCCACTGACCCCATGTAGAAATACAGACCTCCAAACAAGGCACAGACCCCATATCCCAAAATACCAAACATCAGGAGAAACTGAATATTACACCAAGTATACAGGACAATGGAAATGGTATGGTGCGTTCTCTATATATACAGAATAAGAGCAGAAACTAAGATTTACATCCAGCATATAGGACAAGAGAAGTGGTAGTTTGTAGCGTGTATGGTACAGTATATATATATATATATATATATATATATATATATATATATGTACATACAGAATAAGGGCTGAGAATTATACCAGGCATACAAGACAAGGAAAGTAGTACTGTTTACCATCCATATATAACTATGGCAAATTCTGGATAAAACGCCTTAAATACCATCTCTAAGGGTAAATGTATATTATAAAAACACTTCACACTATAGAAACCACGTGACTTTACAATTGATGTAGAAGGTGTAAAATTCTTAACTTGAGTCATCTTGTGTTACTTGAACTTGATAACTTAAAGACGACAGACGTGCAGGTATGTAGCTCTTCACTTAGTACTGAAGACTCCACACAAAGTGTATTTTGGGGGTGAGGGGGAGGTTCAGGATTGCACCATCAACACTCCCAAAATCTCAGCTAGCCCCCCCTATAAATGTGCACACCTGTCGAAGGTGTTTTTGCCCCTCCATAATTTAAAAAATATATGTCCATATGGCCTAACAGGGCATTTCGACAGGGAGGTGGTCCAGTTAGTATAATCTCTTTATATTAGTAGTTTCTCACATAATGGCCTCAACTTGACACATTTTTGGTGCACTGCGGCGCACCTCAGCCTCTGCCACTCTTTTAGACAGTGTGCAGAGTGGGTTAGGAATCTAGATGGATCAGGGCCAGATTTACTATAACTGACACCAGAAAACTCGCATGCGTTATACCACAAATCTGTACCAGTCCCTGACTGGCGTAGATCTGCCAGTAGGCGCACCTACATGCACTAGAATTACTAAGAGGCTGGAGCCTTTTAATAATTCTAGCGAGCTGTATGTCTGGCAGGGAATGAATTAAGACTAGAGTAAGAATCAGCAGTCTTAATAATTTCAATCTAATGTGAGAACAAAGCATTCTATAACATAAGCCTGAGTACAAAATGCTATAAATCTCTGTTATCAGCATTTTTTGGTCATGTTCGATCAGAGGGTGACCAGTCTGGGATCCTGTGTTTTCCTTTAGTACATAGAGCAGTAGGTGATATGTATTAATGTAAAAGGGTCCCTTTAAATGTGTCATGACAGACATTATCACAATATATCAGGGGTTGGCATCCCCAGACCACGTGTGACAAGAATAGCACCCAGGCCCTAACTCTCTGGCACAGTGGCTTCTGTGCTTTATTGCCAATAATCGGTCCGCTCCCATTATCTTTGCCTGTGACATATGCATGTACCGATCTCATTCATGACTTGGCATCCAGTGTAGGACCATGTGACTGTAAACGTCACTTGGCCTCCAGCGTTCCTACATTAGTTTGCAGAGTGCAGTGTGATACTATAAGAGGCTGAGTGACGAGTACAGTCACATGGTCCTCCACTCACTGCTGAGTTATGGATGAGATCAATACATGCAGGTGCCGAAGGCTGAGAGAATGGGAGCGGAGCGATCATTGGAAATGAAGCACAAGGCAAAGAGATGGGAAATACTATGTGGTGGCACCTAATGAGCATTGGGACATTATACTGTCTGGGAAACTAATACTGGGCATAGTAATGCATATAGGGGCACTAAGGAGCATTATACTGTGTATAGGGGCAATACAGAGCATTCAACTGTGTATAGGGGATATAAGGCGCATTATACTGTGTATAGTGGGAAATAAGAAGCATTATACTGTATATAGGGGTCCTGGAATTCTACTGCACAAAATAGCGCAGCATGATGCACTATAGTCAACTCAAAAAAGAGGCATTTATAACTAAAGAAAATGGGATAATATACTGAAATAGACATAAAGAAAAAAGTATACTTTTGAAAGTAGGCCAATGACCTGAAGTAACCCACACATGCACTGCTAAGCTGACCTAAGTGTGCATGTGTATTGTAAAGTTTGTCTGTTATTTAGACATCAGCTATCTCATTTGTGATTTATTTATTTTCTACATTTCGGTTATTTTAGAGTTCTTCAGATTCGCTGGATTATGTAATTTTTTTTTTTTTAAATAAAATGACCAAAGAGGGGTGTGTGGGGGAGTCCTTATTTCTTCCTTTTTAAGTATTAATTGTAAATGTTTGTCTCTTTTCTTACAGATTAAGCTCTTATTAGCTTATTATACATACAGCATACATACTGTGTATACATACAGCAAAAGGCAGCAGGCGAGATATGATCCAGGGAAATATCTGATTGCCATAACTGGGGTCAGGAAAGATTTTTTTGCACCCCTGAGGTATAACTCTCTAGTGGGTTTGTTTTACCTTCCTCTGGATCATTGGATCGGGTGGCTCTCAGTGAGTTCTCACCGCAGTGAGTTCTGTGGTCTCCACCAGGCCTGACCTGAGGATCACCTTTTTTATTTAAAACATTTAAACATATCTATACAGTATTGTGTTTGTGATTTTTGTCTTGTGTCTGTATTACTCCTTAATTAGTAACCATAACGAGAATAATGAATTCCAATATCTGCATATACAGTAATAAAGTGTATCGTCGTCTATATTTATATGGCAGCAGCTGCTGCAGGACAGGGGACTATAGACACCAAAATAACTGCATGAGTTTTACAGCACTTTAACATTTCTATCCGCTGCCTTATTTTTTGTCATGGAAGAGTGAAGAAATCAGGCGATACCTTTTAGAGGCTAACTGAGTATATTTATAAGTAAGCTTTCAGGAGTACTAGCTAGCTCCCTTCATCAGACATGGTGTGATACAAGAACTGAAAATTCACAGATTTTTATACACATGGTTTTCAAAGCATTTTAGATTCTTTAAAAAAAATGCAATCTAAGTAGAGAAGTTATTTACAACAGGTCAAAAAAACAGTCCGGAAACTTGTGGTGCGTGACGGAGGGATCAGTAATTCTTGCTGTTATCTGTTTGCTATCAGCAGGTGATTTGTGTCCCTCACAGGTCATACATAGTGTGATTTGAAGCTGGCATGAATATTGAGTTCAGTTCATGGTTCATGCATAGTGTGACATGAAGCTGGCATGAATATTAAGTCCAAATTGCAGAGTTTGAAATTTTTGCATAAATTTATACTCCCATTCTTTTCTTTTCTCCTGCGTCTTAAAATGTCCCATTAAAACCACAACCCGCAAATCTTCAATAGAGTGGTTTTCTCCGGAGAAATGTGCGGCCACTGGGAGATCTGTTCTGCTGTTATTAATATTGGATCTGTGTGAGTTCATTCGTTGACTGAGTCTCTGCCCTGTTTCCCCCACATAGAGGCCTGTGGTGGGACATTGCACACACATTATGAGGTACACCACATTGGAAGACCTGCAGGAAAATGTCCCCCTAATTCTGTGCACCTGTTGTGACTGTGGGATAGGTACACTGTCAGTGGTGTGGATGTGCTTGCAGGTCATGCACCTTTTATGTAGGCAAGGTGAGGTGCCATTTTCAGTTGGGGCCTTCAGGGCACTCCGGACGATAATACGCCTCAGGTTTGGTGGTTGTCGAAAGGAAAGGAGAGGGGGGACTGGAAATATGTCCTTGAGCCTGTTGTCCCTATGTAGCACAGGTTGGAGCTCCTTGGCAATCCTTCGTAGGATCTCCAGCTGTGGATTGTAGGTGACTACTAGGGGCACTCGGGCATCTTTCTGGGTCTCTCTATATGTGAGCAGACTGTCTCTGTTAATGGCTGCCGCTTTGTTCAATTGGTTGTCTGTTACTTTTGGTTTGTATCCCAGTCTGAGAAATTTCATCCTCAGATCCAGGAGGTGCTTGTCCAGGTCTGTTTTGTCGGAGCAAATACGATTGTATCGTATAGCCTGGCTGTAGATTATAGATTGTCTTGTGTGCTTGGGGTGGAAGCTGTCGTTTCTCAGGTAGGCCGTTCTGTCTGTGGGTTTGTGGTATATCGATGTGAGTAGCCGGTGGTCTTTAATGTATATTGTGGTATCCAGAAAGTGAATTTCACTCCCTGAATAGCTAAGTTTAAGGTTGATGGTCGGGTGAAAGTCATTGAAGTCATTATGGAATTGAAGTAGGGCCTCCTCACCTGCAGTCCAGATGACAAGGATATCATCGATATAACGAAGGTAAATCATAGGTTTGGTGGCGCATGTTGATAAATATGTTCCTTCCATTTCTGCCATAAAGAGATTTGCATATTGGAGTGCACATCTGGTCCCCATTGAAGTTCCCATTCGCTGTAGATATAGATCCTCTCCAAAGGTAAAATAGTTGTGGCTAAGGATGAATTGTATGAGCTGCGTTACTGGTTCTGTTGGGAGGTTTTGTTTTGCCAGGTGTACCCGACATGCTGCAACTCCATCTTTGTGGGGAATGTTGGTATACAGGGATTCCACATCCATGGTGGCCAAAATGGTACCCTCAGGTAGAGGGCCCAGGGCATTCAGTTTGTTAAGAAGGTCAGTGGTGTCCTGGATATAGCTTGGAGTATCCCTGACAAGGGGTTTTAGGAGATTTTCCACCCAACCTGAGATGTTTTCTGTCAGTGTCCCAATGCCAGAAATGATAGGCCTCCCAGGGTTGCCATCTTTGTGTATCTTTGGGAGCATATAGAAGCAGCCCGGTCTGGGATCTTGTGGGATAAGTCCTTTTACCTGATTCTGGATCTGGACTGGAAACTTCTTGATCATACTCTTTAGTTCTTTCATATAGGCCTCTGTGGGATCACTTCCAAGTTTGGAGTAATGGATGGGATTTGACAGTTGCCTGTTTGCTTCCTGGATATAGTCTGAGGTGTTCATTATGACTATTGCGCCCCCTTTGTCAGCCGGTTTTATTATTATATCCTGATTTTCTTTCAGTGAAGTAATAGCCTTCCGTTCCTGCAGGGTTAGGTTATGCGCCTGTTTCTTTTGTTTCTCCAGGATTTCTGATTTTACTTTGCTTCTGAAACAGTCAATATATTTTATCCAGTGCTGCATTAGCTCCAGGGTGTGGGGTCCAGGTAGATTTTTTGGTAGGATTCCTTATGGGCTGTTCCATCTCAGAGTCGCTGCTGTATGGAAGGTCTTTGTCATAAAAATATTCCCTTAATCTCATTTTTCTGAAAAACTCCTCCATATCATTGCAGAGTTGGATATGGTCAGTGTGTGCCGAGGGGCAGAAGGAGAGACCTTTGGAGAGAACTGACATTTCGTGTTTGTTTGGCTCATAAGAGGAAAGATTCACAACACAGCTTTGCTGAGCTGGGCTAGTACTTGCGGTTGTAGTAATGAGACCTTTTTGTCTCAGTCTGTGGAGCTTTTTGTTGTTAATAAGTGTATCCTGAAGTTTCCAGTAGTATGTGTGGAGTTTGGCCTTCATTTCCTCTGTGTCATTAGCCAGTGATGATTTCAGGGCCTGTATTTCCTCCTGTGTTCTTTTTTTGTTGTTATAGGAAATTTTTATCATATTGTTCCGCAGCCTTTCAGATGTCCGAATACATAGTTGTTCTGCATATCGACTGTTTCAGAAGCAAAGTAAAATCAGAAATCCTGGAGAAACAAAAGAAACAGGCGCATAACCTAACCCTACAGGAACAGAAGGCTATTACTTCACTGAAAGAAAATCAGGATATAATAATAAAACCGGCTGACAAAGGGGGCGCAATAGTCATAATGAACACCTCAGACTATATCCAGGAAGCAAACAGGCAACTGTCAAATCCCATCCATTACTCCAAACTTGGAAGTGATCCCACAGAGGCCTATATGAAAGAACTAAAGAGTATGATCAAGAAGTTTCCAGTCCAGATCCAGAATCAGGTAAAAGGACTTATCCCACAAGATCCCAGACCGGGCTGCTTCTATATGCTCCCAAAGATACACAAAGATGGCAACCCTGGGAGGCCTATCATTTCTGGTATTGGGACACTGACAGAAAACATCTCAGGTTGGGTGGAAAATCTCCTAAAACCCCTTGTCAGGGATACTCCAAGCTATATCCAGGACACCACTGACCTTCTTAACAAACTGAATGCCCTGGGCCCTCTACCTGAGGGTACCATTTTGGCCACCATGGATGTGGAATCCCTGTATACCAACATTCCCCACAAGGATGGAGTTGCAGCATGTCGGGTACACCTGGCAAAACAAAACCTCCCAACAGAACCAGTAACGCAGCTCATACAATTCATCCTTAGCCACAACTATTTTACCTTTGGAGAGGATCTATATCTACAGCGAATGGGAACTTCAATGGGGACCAGATGTGCACCCCAATATGCAAATCTCTTTATGGCAGAAATGGAAGGAACATATTTATCAACATGCGCCACCAAACCTATGATTTACCTTCGTTATATCGATGATATCCTTGTCATCTGGACTGCAGGTGAGGAGGCCCTACTTCAATTCCATAATGACTTCAATGACTTTCACCCGACCATCAACCTTAAACTTAGCTATTCAGGGAGTGAAATTCACTTTCTGGATACCACAATATACATTAAAGACCACCGGCTACTCACATCGATATACCACAAACCCACAGACAGAACGGCCTACCTGAGAAACGACAGCTTCCACCCCAAGCACACAAGACAATCTATAATCTACAGCCAGGCTATACGATACAATCGTATTTGCTCCGACAAAACAGACCTGGACAAGCACCTCCTGGATCTGAGGATGAAATTTCTCAGACTGGGATACAAACCAAAAGTAACAGACAACCAATTGAACAAAGCGGCAGCCATTAACAGAGACAGTCTGCTCACATATAGAGAGACCCAGAAAGATGCCCGAGTGCCCCTAGTAGTCACCTACAATCCACAGCTGGAGATCCTACGAAGGATTGCCAAGGAGCTCCAACCTGTGCTACATAGGGACAACAGGCTCAAGGACATATTTCCAGTCCCCCCTCTCCTTTCCTTTCGACAACCACCAAACCTGAGGCGTATTATCGTCCGGAGTGCCCTGAAGGCCCCAACTGAAAATGGCACCTCACCTTGCCTACATAAAAGGTGCATGACCTGCAAGCACATCCACACCACTGACAGTGTACCTATCCCACAGTCACAACAGATGCACAGAATTAGGGGGACATTTTCCTGCAGGTCTTCCAATGTGGTGTACCTCATAATGTGTGTGCAATGTCCCACCACAGACCTCTATGTGGGGGAAACAGGGCAGAGACTCAGTCAACGAATGAACTCACACAGATCCAATATTAATAACAGCAGAACAGATCTCCCAGTGGCCGCACATTTCTCCGGAGAAAACCACTCTATTGAAAATTTGCGGGTTGTGTTTTTAATGGGACATTTTAAGACGCAGGAGAAAAGAAAAGAATGGGAGTATAAATTTATGCAAAAATTTCAAACTCTGCAATTTGGACTTAATATTCATGCCAGCTTCATGTCACACTATGCATGAACCATGAACTGAACTCAATATTCATGCCAGCTTCAAATCACACTATGTATGACCTGTGAGGGACACAAATCACCTCCTGATAGCAAACAGATAACAGCAAGAATTACTGATCCCTCCGTCACGCACCTCAAGTTTCCAGACTGTTTTTTTGACCTGTTGTAAATAACTTCTCTACTTAGATTGCATTTTTTTAAAAGAATCTAAAATGCTTTGAAAACCATGTGTATAAAAATCTGTGAATTTTCAGTTCTTGTATCACACCATGTCTGATGAAGGGAGCTAGCTAGTACTCCTGAAAGCTTACTTATAAATATACTCAGTTAGCCTCTAAAAGGTATCGCCTGATTTCTTCACTCTTCCACTACTTTCAATGGCTAACACGGTACAACATTATACTACTATCTTATTTTTTGTCAGTCAGTGTATTGTTATATTGACTTAAACACAATGAAAATAACATGGAAAAGGTAGAAAATCTATTTACTAGATGAACTGTCCCACTGGTAATTCTGTACAAGCAGTTATATAGAGGCAAATCCAAATACCTCAGTGCAAAAAATGAGTCATAATTCTATATCTTCTAGGAACAGTGAAGACCATCTTTTATTTTCTATCTTCAATGTAAAATCTCAGTATTTAAAGCCATTACATGTTGTGTTTTTAACTATGTATTATATGTGTTTGCTATGTATTATTCCCACTAGGTATGATTTTATATATATATATATATATATATATATATATATATATTTCAGTAAGTATACTTATCTGCACATTGCAAGGTTCCAATGATGTACTGCCTATAACTACAATGTGTTACAGGTCAATGTCTGTGTCTTCTCTATGACCCACAATTCATATAGTGCAGGAAATCATATCCTGTTTAACACAGAATGACTCATCACTGTTCAAACAAAGATTGGTATAAAACTAAAAAAAGATAAAAAATAAAAAAGCAAAAAAGACCTTTTTAAATGTTACCAAATGAACTACAAATAGACATAAAATTAAATTCCGGCTATGGATATTACACTGCTTCTCTTAAAAACAATTTTTAATAGTTTACTAAGGCTAAACACATCTTCTGTAGTGAGATTTTCCAGTGGCCCAGATGCATGACTTTATCTTAAAAAATAAAATAAACAGAGTGGAAGAAGACTTCCATCTTTTTTTTTTTTTTAACATTACAGGCAATGATGACAGATACAGACAAAATGTGCTGGAATATGGTGACATTTGGACATCAATACAGATACAGTATAGTGGCTATAATGCTCGATAGAGCTTCTCTGCTGTATACCTGTATAGAAACTCTAATGAATGTTCCCTCAGGAAGCTCTGTAAATCTGGAAACTCAGGGAGGCAGAGGAGGCCTTAGGGTGCTCTGACACCATGTCAAACCATTTCACCCGAAACTATTCCCAATCAATGGCAGATTCAGCCTATCATGGTAGTATCTGCTGTTAATCTTAAGTGTATGATTACCATAGACATACCATACCCACACTAGGAACAGTACTGTGCATGCACCAGCCCAGGAGCAAAAGGCACATGCATTTAATTTTGCTACAGATATTGGTGACTTCACAAAAGCTGAACATGCCTATCATGGTTAATAGGCTGGTGATTCTAGGGAGCTGCAAATCTTGTTAACTCAATCCCTGCTTGGGGACTGATTTGCACATCATTTGAAAGATTACTATCTCTGCATTGTTTGCTCACTTAGTGGCCATAAGGATACATTTGTGCTTCTGTTCAAGCACTGAACCCAGTACTATTATTAGTTTGGAATTGAATATGGACCTGACAGACTCCCTTTATTCAGTCATTCTAAAGAGATTGTTAGCTCAACTACTAGGCATATCCTCCACTAGCTGCCAAAGGATAAATGTTTGTCTTGCACATTTTGTCACTTAGCATTTTTGACTTTTTAGCTATATTACTTTTGTTGCTGACCATGGCTTTATTACAGACTGTCTTCTTGTATAATCCCTTTGATTCCTGTTTGGTGCTTGCTGTTCTCCTTTTCCATTTCACAATTGTTTATGGCCTTTTAAGGCCACTAATCCTAGAATTCTTTGCAAGCTGCTTTCCCTGTAGCAAAGACCAGATCCCTTTATACACATGAACAAAATTGTTGGTACCCCTCGTTTAATAAAAGAAAAACCCACAATGGTCACAGAAATAACTTGAATCTAACAGACTGGAATTTGCTAAACTACATGTTGACAAGCCACAAAGCTTCTGGGAAAATGTCCTATGGACAGATGAGACAAAAATCTAAATTTTTGGCAAGACGCATCAGCTATGTTCACAGACGGAAAAATGAAGCATATCTTGAAAAGAACACTGTCCCTAGTGTTAAACATGGAGGAGATTCTGTTATGTTCTGAGGCTGCTTTGCTGCATCTGGCACAGGGTGTCTTGAATCTTTGCAGGGTACAATGAAATCTCAAGACTATCAAGGGATTCTAGAGAGAAATGTGCTGCCCAGTGTCAGAAAGCTTGGTCTCAGTCACAGGTCATGGTCTTGCAACAGGATAATGACCCAAAACACACAGCTAAAAACACCCAAGAATGGCTAAGAGGAAAACATTGGACTATTCTGAAGTGGCCTTCTATGAGCCCTGACCTAAATCCTATTGAGCATCTTTGGAAGGAGCTGAAACATGCTGTCTGGAAAAGGCACCCTTCAAACCCGAGACAGTTTGCTCATGAGGAGTAGCCAAAATACCTGTTGAGAGCTGCAGAAGTCTCATTGACAGTTACAGGAATCGTTTGATTGCAGTGATTGACTCAAAAGGTTGTGCAACAAAACATTAAGTTAAGGGTACCATCATTTCTGTCCAGGCCTGTTTCATGAGTTTTCTTTTTTAAAAAATTCTGTTGAAGCATGGTTGAAAAGCAATGTCTGACTTTCATTTGTTCATTTTCATAGAATTTTTATGTATTATTACTTTTGTCAGATTCAAGTTATTTCTGTGGCCATTGTGGGTTTTTCTTTCATTAAACGAGGGATACCACATGTGTAGGAGTTAAAAGGTAAAGTACCCTGGTGTAGCCTACACAAATTGGATAAAGGCTTAGATAGTCCACTTCCAGTTCAAACTTAAAGAGTACCTTTCATATTCTCATGTGTATGTGGTTTTATATACCACTAGAAAGCCGATGGTGCGCTGAATTCAGCACATTGTCGGCTTTTCCGTAATGTGCCCTGTGGCTGGAGATATTGGTGCCTTTAGTTTTGGCACTGATATCTCCCCACTGTCAGAAGGGTGTTCCTCATAGCTCAGTGACATCGCTGGACAGTAAGGAACGCCCCCTCTGACAGTATAGGGTTATGGACGAGTACAGTCAGGAAGGGGGAGGCGGCATTCCTCACAATCCAGTAATGACGCTGAGCTATGAGGAACGCCCTTCTGACAGTGGGGAGATATTGGTGCCAAAAATAGTGGCACCTATATCTCCAGCCCCGGAGCACATTACAGGAAAGCGTATATAAAACTGCATATGCATGATGACATGAAAGGTCCTCTTTAAGTGCAGCTAAATCCTCTGCAGTAATGTATATGACAGTATGTATTGCTTCAATACATCAAAAATTAAAAATGAAGCAACTCTGCAGATAGTCTTGTATATAGTCATTGCATTTTCTGACTCCAACTTCTTTTGTAAACCTATACATCACTATGGTAACTGATGACATGGGTGGAAGAAAGGAATCCATATCAGGGTTTCATGTTATAGGCATCATCTTGTCATCTTGCTCTCACATACTGTATGTTGTAAAAGAAGAATACCACAACTGATTCACTCTTTATTTAATTACAAACATAAAGAGGCATGTATGTCAAATGCAAGTTTAGTTAAAATTGTGAAGCATGTCTGAATTGAGATCTCCATGATCAACCTAAAACATTGCACTAAAAATGTGTTCTATGAAATATAAGACATTCAAATGTATTTAATCTGAGTGGGTGTTTTCAGGTTTTCTTGAGTTGGGTATTAAACCAATGACTGGACTGAAAAATATCAAATTTATATGTCTTAAAACACATTTGGAGAAGTGGGGAGCGATGTAAGAGTCTGAAGAACACAGATGTCAAAGAAAACTTAATTAAAAGAGAAATATTCGGTAGATTTATCAAACAGAGCCAAACATGATCTAAAGTAATAAACAGACATACTTTGTTGTTATAACATCAATTGCAAATGCAGGTAATGAAGTGTTTGCTGTGTACAGATGTAGCAAATACCATGTGTACAGATGGCAAGCTACTCTATTTTATCATCGCGCCACAGGGTGCTATGCTATTTGTGAACATTTTGTGAACATTGTCTTGCTGATGTGCAGCCTCAGTTACAGTGGAACAGTATAGTGTAAAACATATATAACAAGTCTGCAAGTCAGTTTGTGAAATTTCTTTCCTACTGGATACAGTGTATTTCATGATCAAATGGGAGTGGTATTATTGAAAAATGGAGGCATTTAGGGACAACAGCAACTTAGTTATGGAGTGGCAGACCATGTAAAGTTACAGAGCAGTGTTGCTGCGTGCTGAAGTGCAAAGTGCATAAAAGTCACCAATACCTTATCAACTATATACCTCCAGAAGAAAGAGGATAAGTGTTACAATGCAAACTGTAGGGCATGGTGGCTTTTTGTAAGACAATCCATAACATACAGATGTAGCCTTTTTTTAACTAGAACATACTATGGCATAATAACTCACAACACAGCCAATATTTTAAAAAGTCAAGTTAAAGAGGTTTGTAGCAGTTTATTTAACCTGTTAAGTAAGGTCAACTGCACAATTGTATGGTTATAGCATGGAGACTTAAAGAGGTTGTCCAGGCAAATATTTTATATTTTATATATGCCAGGGGAGGTGAAAAAAAAAAAAAAAAATCATACTCACCTGTCCCTGGTGCTCTGGTCTCCTCCCAGCATGGTCCAGTACTGCTGCTCCGGCCTCTTCTCAAAGTGAAACTGCTTGCAGTCTGTGATGTCCCGGATCCCTTCTACTAAAGCCACAGCGTCCCCAGCGACCTCAGGAAGAGACCCAGGTAGGGACATCCCATGTCTTTCGCTGAGGCCGCTGATTGTCAGGTTAAGGGGGTATTACAGTTTTATTTTTATTTTTTAGTATAATGAAATTTTATACAGTTCTCACTTATACTGTCTGTACCAATTTCTCAGTTACAGTAGGTACAGATGTATCCTTCCTCACCCATCCTCTTGTCTAGATATATTCAGATGTGTGTGTCACAAGATGACCAGACTTTTATATAAGAAGAATAAGGGAAGGTGTGAATTGTACCCACTCACGGCTATTGTTCACATGCTGTGAAATTAGAATCCTCAAGTAAACTAGAGATTATTCAAGTGTGGACACATCAGTTTAGTGCTTGCCCCAAAAATGACTGTAGAAGGCATGCTCTATACTTAGGTTTGGAGAAGCAAATATTCACATTAGCATAGAACTTATTACATAACTGTACATTAGAATTATTTGGGCCCCAGTTGGCCCCTAATAAATTGTGGGGACCACAACAAAGCAAACATTATGTACCACTGTTGCTTTGTATATGTAAAACATACATCCATCCCTTTCACTGCAGTTTATTGTGTGAGTAATCAGTACCTGTACGGTTCAACTCCTAGAGGGTCTAAAATAGCAATTGAAAAAATAAAATCTCCCTCCTTTACCTAGATCACAAATAAACCAAATTAAATATAAACACATTAAAGGGGTATTCCCTTGAACATAATCATGTCTATATTTGAAGATAATTAAAAGTTAAACATTTTTGCAAATATAAGCAGTTAAAAATTCTGCAGAATTTTAAAGATTTCTCTAACCATCTTAGTGGTGACAGCCTGTTGTCTTGATCGGTTGCCAATGGATACGACCAGGAATGCAGAAACTTTCTACGGTCTGGTACTTGTCAGGCACCCAGCCATGATTTTCTTATTGTAGCTGGGTTATCAGGTAGGGACACTACATTTATAAGAAGATATCCCGGCCACAATAAGGAAATCATGGCTGATTTTCTGACCTTAGAAAGGTCCTACATTCATGGTCGTATCCACTAGCAACCGATCAAAACAACAGCTTGTGACCACAAGATATTTAGAGAAAATCTTTAAAACTCTGCAAAATGTTTAATTACTTAAATTTGCAAAAAGGTTTAACTTTTAATTATTTAAAAATGGTTATGTTTGTGAGAATACCCCTTTAAGTATCATCACATACAAAAATGTTTAACCACTTCCGTACCGCCCATAGACTATATACGTCTGGAAGGTGGTTGCCTTGTTCTGCAAGGACATACCAGTACGTCCAAGCAGAACTCAGCAGCTGCAAGAAATCATGTAGTTGCTGAAACTGGGAGCTGGCTGTAACTTCAGCCGGAGCTCCCAGAGAGAAGACTGGGAAGGTTTATTACCTTTCCTGCCTTCCCGATCACTGTGTATACAGCACTCAATGAGCACTGTATACACTACTATGTGCGCCTCCATCTTGCGGCTCCCCTCTGGGATGGCGGTCACATGACCCGCCGGGATCAGCATCTGTAAGAGATGCTGGGTCTCTGTAGTAACGTGCAGGAGGCTGTATTCCTCCTGCAACTGGGGCTAAATGTACCCGCCCCAGTTACAGGGAAAATCAGCCTCCCCCACAAAAAAAAGTAATCAGATGTCCTCAAAGGTCTATTATGACCTTATGGGGACACAATGTTAAAAAAAAAAAAAAAAAAAAAAAATGAATAGAAAAGTAAAAAATGTAAATAAATAATTAAAAAAATAAATAATACGTCAAAAACAACCACTTATTACAGGTTATAGCCCCACCCCCGACAACATAAAAAATAAAAATTACCGTAACAGAGAGGAAAAACTACTTTATAAAATTTTTTAGTAGCACTTTGTGTTATTAGATAAAAAAAATGAAAAGTGAAAAACAGACATGTTTTCCCTCCTCTTTTGTTTAGATTTTCACAGATATAAAAAAAATGAAAACACATGCAAAAATAAAAACAACATAAAAATAAAGTCCTATGCGTCACCAAAAAAAGAAGCAAATTAGATGAATAACGCATATGATAAAAATGTTACAACCCTCAAAACCACGCATACAAAAAAACCCCGAAAATGTGTCTGGTCCTGGACCAGAAATTGGACCGGTACAGAAGTGGTTAAACTATAATGAAAAATTTATCCTGTACAGTACGGAAAAAAAAAAAAAAATGGCTAATTCAAAGTTTTATTCACCATTTTCCTCCTAGAAAAAAATTGAATAAAAATTATCAAAACATCAGACATTCCCCAAAATTGTATCAATAAAAACTACATTTTACACAGCTCCATATATTGAAGCACAAAAAAAGATCTAAATTTGTTTTCACCAAACTTGCAGAATATACAGTAGGTAATGTGTCATTTTACCACACATTGAACTGCATAATTGCTGGGGGGGTTTTCCGAATCTCACCCCATTCTGATTTTTTTTCAAAATTCCCAGTATAATTTACAGAGAGTTAAATAATACAATTATGAAGTACAATTTATCCCACAAAATATATGTCTTTATACAGCTCGGTGAAACAGAAAAAAATAGAAAATTTATGATTCTTGGAATGGGGGAGGAAACAGAAGCACAAGAACGAAAATGGGCCAGTCCCGAAAAGAATTAATGTGCTACAGAATATGTTGATCTAAATATTCCAAATGGCCATCGCCTATGTTTGAGCAGGAAATACAGAAGAGATACATATGTATGAGTCATTGACTCACTGTGTGATGTTCTGACACCACCTGACATCAGCTGGCAGCCTCTTAGCCAATAGACAGTGGTAGGTGGACACCTTATAGTGCTGATGTTATATACAGTATATAAGATGCTGTTTGAAAGTAGTTGCAGTAATGGTGGAAATAATGTAGAGTCTATGTTTCATCTCATGTCGTCATACAGAGCACAGTTCTGGAAAGCTTGCAAGCAATAGTTGTAATAGGAGAATTTAGCCAGATTCAAGCAATTACACTTGCAGGTTAGTGATAGAAATCAATACATAGGAGTAAGGGCATAGCTGTGCTGCTGTTTGAGATTGAGACTGCTTCAGTCCTGCTCTAATACAGGATTACAGATATACAGGCAGGACAGTTAACCCTTTCTTCGGGTATAATCTAATTTTGTTTAAGTCTGTTGACCAATAGAGCAATTTCATCTGTATACACAGCCTTTAAACATACATTTTTACTGATAAAACAATCCTGTTAATGAAAAATCTTTAGTTAAGGGTTTTTTTGTGCAAGTTTACATTTTTTCATTAAATATTAGGCAACTGCTGTTCAAACAGCAAAGCAATGATTCCACCAGCATAAATCTGAAAAAAAAAAATTCTTACATAAACATTTTTTTGTTGTTCACCCAATAGACAGCCTAGCCTGTGCTAAACTGAAAAAAAACTCTTGTTCACCATCTTTTGATCCTCATCTTTGTACTATTTTCCACCACCGTTTTTACCATGGCTTCCACTCCCCTCATTTCATGGGTGTAAGGTGAAGCGCTGCCATGTGGTTTTACAGTTAATGAGCTTGTATCCTGTAGCAATTATACCACTGGATGGCTTCTCACCAATTCCAACTGGGCAGCAATGCCATTGACAATGGCACCAAAATTGTTACTTCCCTGCAGTTAGGATAAATAACACATTGTCCATGTATAGCGCATGTCCTTAATATGTTGTTTTTGTCGCTTTCTTAACCTGTAAAGTGGATTAAAAGAGGCTTTCCTCATGGCCAGAAATGTCTCTGTGCATTTCAACAGTACTTATGTTGGCAAAAACACCCTGCTCTATTTGCAGCGACAAAACAGGGTGTCTCTGCACCGCCTTATCTGCAATATTCCAACTTGGTGGAACTCCACCTTAAACATGCTGGTGCATCTATGTGAGCAGCAGAAGTTGGTGAATCATTATTGCATGTAGCAGACCACAGAGAAAAGGTGTTACTTGAAGATATGTCCTTGGAGGCTCATGAGAGAAGTGTGCCAGCTTCTCAAACTCTTTGAAGAAGCCACCAAATTGGTCAGCAGCGATGATTGCAGTATCAGTGATGTAATTCCTGCATTGTATATCTTACATGAAACACTTACAGTCATTCAATGAGCAAAGGAAGATGGCGAACAGTTTCCACCTCTTACTCAATGTTATTTCTCTGTGTTGATGGAGGAGGATGAGGATCTGTGTCTGGGTCATTATGGTAGAGAAACTGGGAATCCTAGACTGGAAGAGGAGGGGAAAGACTCTCCCTTGGATGCAGAGGGAGCGCTTGATATATCACACACACACATCCAGGGAAGGAGGCTGACCCTTATTTCTTCCAAGATGATGATGATGATGACGACAACCACAACAACCATGCTGGCTAAGAACACCATCCATAGCAGGCCCCTGGCAAGCATGGTAGGTTGTTATGCAATATAACAGCCATGTGTGGTTAAAATCTACGGACATGCACCTTTTACCCCCAAAAAAGGGTAATTTTTGGAGCATTTTAAATGTTAAAATGCATAACAGCAAGTGGCAGTGCAGTGTATGTTAAACTCAGATTATGTATCCACTGCTTACCTTCTGTTTTTTCCATAGATATACAGTACATGTCACTTTCACAATGAGATAACTTTGGATGTGTCTGCCTTAGATAGCTAAACAAGGGATAGATATCCTTCAAGGAGCCCTTTTAAGGTGTGAGTCGTATCAAACTTGTTCTACCTGAAACAAATCTTATACGCAAGCCACCCAAACCCAAAATGAAAAAAAATCTTGAGAGGTTTTCCCATCTCTAGTTAGGAGTAAACAACTGATTTTTATTTTTTATCTTTTTCACACATTTTAATCATTCTAATTGCAAACTGTAGAGCAATATTTCTGTGTATTCCCTAACTGCAAAGTTTAATATAATAATTGTATTTATATACTAAGTGCAAAACATGAAAGCAGTAAATGTATAACTATGCAAATTGCTATTTAATAATACATTTTATGCAAATGAAAATGTTTGCTAATTTGTAAGGAGCTAGCAATTTGCATTATAAGCCAGTCATCAGCACCTAATGTAACTAGTAAACAGATTTTGTAAGGTGATGTTGGACTCATCACAGGAACTTTATAGTATCAATTACAAAATATTGCTGTATTTGACATTGCAATTCAACTACATACAATTGATGCCTGAATTGCAGTGGCATGGCATGGCTGAAAGATACAATATTTTTGGCAAACAGCAGCCAAGAGCAGGGTATGTAATTAAAAAAAGTATGATCATCTGTTCAGTCCCCTGCCACTCTAGAATCACTGCTCCAATAGTTCTCATAATTTTATTTACTGATCTTCAGCAATAACGTGCTATATATATGCCCATGTGATTTCTGCAGTCAAATACTGACCTCTGCCTGGTTTCTAGCATGAACAGCAAGTGACGCCTGAGAACAATGATTGACTGCAGCAGTCATATGTATGAAGACACATTGTACCTAGGGATGGGCAAACCAATTCAGTTAGAACTGTATTTCACCAGAAATTTCCAAAATTTTGGGTTTGCTTGAGCACGAAAGTTTTGGGGTTTGTCACCCACTAAACACATTTGCAGCATTTGGTGGTCCCTAACATCCTCTTCAGGCCTCTTCTAGCCTCCATCTGATGTCATGCACCCCTGAGGCCTCAGCATTCACATGGGGCATGACATCGGGGGTACCGCCAGATACCCAGGAGAGGTGAAGCAAGGAAAGTATGGGGTCTCATTAGACCCCAGAGTATAATAGCACTTCCAAGACAAGTTTGGTACAAAATGAACCGGAGTGACGACCCTCATGGATATTCACAAAACAAATCTCATGAGGTTTGCCCATTTTTTGTCATCACTGTAGATCGAATAAACATAAACTGTTGGGGACCGGTGGAATGATGGCGTGAAAGTGAATAGGTGTTGAACAGGTGAGTAATTTTTTTTTTTTTATTACATTGTGTGAGCTTTGAGTTTAATTTCAACAGAAAATTCCAGTTTTTATATCATCTGGTTTACTACTACATATAGGTGTTGGAGCCAGTAGTGTAACCTTCCCTTGCAACCGCGACTGGGCCCAGAGGGGTACAGGTCAGCTGGAGATGACCGGGGGCCCAAGACCACTATGATAGCGGTTGTGGAAAGCCTGGTTATGTTATACATATTGTATACTTACCTTTCCTGGGCTCAGCATCCTCTCCTGGATTTTTCCAGCCTGTGACTGAGGTCAGCTGCCCCAGACGTCACTACTTGGGCCTGTGATTGGGCTTCAGTGGTCACATGGTGCAGTCTGGTGTAATGACGTCAGTGCACCCCACATGACCAATGAGGCTAAATCACAGGCCCAGGTGTGATGTCTGGGGCACATCACTCCTCAGTTGCAGGCAGAAAAAGACCGAAGAAGATGCTGAAGAGAGCCAGATGGAGTATGGATGTCCAGGAGAGATGAGACAAAGTGAGTATAAATGTCTGTTATTTTTATTCACTTGCCCTGGACCTCTACTTATTATAATCTGGGGTCGGAGGAGACCCCAGAGTATAATAGTACTGAAGCAGAGGGCCTCTTTTCTCTTCGTTTAAGATATCCTAAGATATGCAAGATGATCATCTTTGAAAAAATACATGTAACTCTGACTGTTCTATATACAGATGTGGCAGAGTTAAACTGAACCATTTAGAACAAACATCAATAAAAAGTCATTGGTGCTTCAGAAGTTTATTCAGTTGCAGAAAATTGGTTTAACTCTGCTACATCTACTTCCATCTATGTCCAAAAATGTATCAAGCTTGTATTATGGACACATCTCTATCTTAAAAACTACCTTGAATATCCCTTCTATTCAACTAAATATATTTTTTCAAAATTTGCTACAGATAAAAACACGTAAGTAGACATTATATTCTATTTGTGTTGAAACACTTGCAGTACTGTTTGGCTTGAAATGGAAAAACAAAATCAGCAAGGTAACATTATTGTTGTAGACAGTATAGTGCAATACTTAGAAAACCTGAGGATGAAACACTTCTGAATATTTTAGAAGAAGAACATATGTACAGTACATTTACAGATACATTAACATCTATTAGAGATGGGAAAACCTCTCAAGATTCCATGCATTTCAGGTTTAAGTGGCTCAGGTCCCAGATTTTTTTTTAGGTCGAGTAGATAAGAGCTACAAATTATATTGGCTTAAAACATAGTGTAAAACATTCTCAGGGCTCCTAGGAACCTATCTAGACAATTTTAAAAAAATGTGGATACAAACCCTTTGGCACCAACAATGTGGTATAGTTGAATGTGATGGGCCAGCGGTGGTAGCTGTGGCAACATGTGTGACAGTACAGTATGACATAATATGATGGACTGGGACAGAGGACATGTCTGGCTGAGTGTGGTAGCTGTGGCAACATGTGTGGCAGGGCATCAGGGCATAATATGATGCACCAGGCTGCAGGACATGTCTGGCTGAGTGGTGGCAGTGGTAGTAGCTGTGGCAACATACGTGGCAGTGCAGCATGGCATAATATGATGAAAAAGTCCGCAGAACATGTCTGGCTGAGTGGTGGTAGCTTTGACAACATGTGTGGCAATACAGCATGGCATAATATTTTGGATCATTCCACAGGACATATCTGGATGAGTGGTAGTAGCTGTGGCAACATGTGTGACAGTGCAACAATGCATAATATGATGGATTGGGCTCCAGAACATGTCTAGTTGACTCTCTGACTTGATAATGGAAAACCATTTGTCTTCTGATTCTGTCTCTGACGCGACCTGTAGGAACTGACCTTTAGCTTGGTACTGGTAAACTGTCTCCTGATTTTAGCTCTGATATTTTTTTCTTGAACTAATTATCAGTCTGGACATTCAGTCTCTTCATTTATCCTCCTGATTCTGTTATGCCTTGTAAGGTTAGCGCTAGTTCGGGTTTGGTTTCTGATTCTGGAGCGTTTATTTCTTGTATGCTTTATGTGGTGATAACTTGAACCCCAAACTCAAAACAGGTCCATTGTTTTGTGGCTGTGCTGATTAAGGCATTTGGGTGTCTGGGACCTATCTCTCAGGGCTGTATAAAATTTAAACAGCTAGTTCTACTGTTCTCGGTTATCATCTAGATCATGCTATTTTCTGATATTTGCTCAAGAGACTCTACCATAACAGACTGGCAGAACTGTTAGACGTGGTTCTTTTGAATTTTGAAATGCTGCAGAGGTGCCAGAAGGGCTTTCTATTATATAAAAAGGGTTTCCGAAGCAAGTTGTTTTCTTTGCTTTTATTGACTGGGAATGTGATAATAAGTATTAAAATGTATTTCGATGAGGGATAATAAATTAATGAAACAATGCAGAGTTCTGAGAAAATATTTTTCAGAATTACTTAATGGGGAATTCAAGTATTTACATGACAACAGACATGAAGAAGAGCTGACAGGTTCTCCTTAAACTTATTGTCACTAAATATGTAGCACTGACAAGTTTTCAGAGTAATCACAAGTGCACTTGGTCATTTTTTTTTTCCAGGAATGATCACTAAGTATGTTACTATCATTGCAAAGTACGTTCTCTGCTGACAAAAACTTTCTTCAACAGTTTCAGAACAGCTTTGTTTGAGAATTAAAATGTGTTGGCAGTCTGACAATGTAGCTCAGCACATTGCATTCATTCACTAAATCTCTTTGCTTCAACAAATGTGAAAGGTACAAATCAATATAAGGCAATTTTGTCAATTTTTGAATTTATGACCAGGACCTTTCAGTATTAAAGTTAGTTAGCTTTTATGACATTCACAGTTTGCTGCTGAAGACTTTGGTGGATACCTATATTTTAGTACTACCAGTGTGTTGTTGAAACGTGGCTTTGGTCTTCCTGATTAACTATATGTAGGGTTAATAAAAATTTTAGAAGTGCTGTAGAATCAGCTTAAGGGCTCTACTACCTATTTTTCCAGTATAAATGTACATACAAGTTTTAAATAAATCAACTTATATAGTTTGCCATTTAGTAAACATGAAATATAATTGGCTTACCAAACAAATTAAAGACCATCACATAATTATAAAAAAAAAAAAAAAAAAACATTAACGGAGTTGTCCCATGGATAAAAATTATTTTTTTCTATTCCATCAGGTATATCACAAACATTAACTTGTAGTCACTTTGAAAATGCTCAGGTGTCTAGCTAGTGCTCTTAAATCTTGTTAAAATTCCCTCTCAGTAGATTCCCTCTTAATGTGACCAGTGCCAGTGGACACTCATTCACAGTGGATTCTTTTTTACCCAGATAGCAGTATAAATTCCTCTTGTTAAGCAGCCCAGTTAAGAATTCATGCATGAGATGTGGTTTCTGATGTGACATTCTGAGAGAAAATAAACTTATAATCAAAATTTGTCACAATGTCTGAACTGGATTCAAATCCAGAAACCATAGTGCTCCGAGTCAGCATTTGTAACCAGTGATCCACCATGCTGCTTATATTATTATTATTATTTTGAATATTATTATTCATAATAATAATAATAATTGTTGTTGTTGTTGTTATTATGTATCCATTATTTTTGTTTTAGTTATTTTCTTTATTTTATTAGAAAAAATAATCTGCTTTGAGCCTGTATAAAATATGCCTACAGTTACAATGGGCAGTCACTCTCATTTCCTTGATAGGGTCTCTATGCTGAAGCTAAACTGTTCAGATTTAATCTTCTCAGCTTTATTTTTTACCTAGTACGAAGAAACACATTTGGTCCTCTGCAGTCTCTTGAGACTGTTAATCTATAAAAATGTTCTTGCCCTCATGTAACCTTCCAACCTATGACAATAATTATGATGGCTGGCACATACTTCAGCTACCTTTAAAAATGGTAATAAAATAATAGAATTAGCTGTTCCCTTATCTGTAAATGCAGCACTTATTTTCATGCTGAGTGCTTACTTAAGAAGCAGTCTGTCTTATATTTCATTCAAAGTAATGCATTTAGTATCAATTAACAAAAATTTGATAAAACATTTTATATTTTCTTTATTACTGGTTACCAAAATATATGCCTGTACATTTGGAGAAGGTATACAATTTCTCTTAGTCTGTAATAGAGTAAGGTAGAGGACCAGCACCATGATGATTTAGTGAAGGGCAAGGGTTCAAGTGGTAAAATCTAAGTTCTGGAAATTAAAATGTTAAAAGTCTATTAAGGTTTTTAAAAATATTTCCAATATAAGGCTGCCATTTAAATTAGTTTAATGTTTCATATAATACATGGCAATGGCGTTTTGTAACAGAAAAAAATAAAATTACTTAATATAAATATTACTTAAAACCAATAAATAAAATTGTGAGAATGATAACATAACATAAATAACATTATATTTTCTCTAACATGTGTATTAAAGGGGTTCTCTGACTACAGGAACAGCATAAATATAGAAATAACTTATCAATGTAAATAAAATTTATAAAATTGAGCAACTGATTCTCATTTTCTCACTTTAATAATTGGGGTAGATTAAAATGGCTGCATACTAGAATGTTGGGGCAGTGGACGGTTTGTGTAAGTCAACAGGAGTGATGTTACTGTTATTCTATCCAGTCTGACAGGTAGTAGCAAGGGGATCACAGCCTGACATAGTATACTTACATGAATTATGGGGCTGTAAATATATTACAGCCCACATATCATATTCAGCCATGGGATGGAGCTTAAAACACACAGCTGATGCATTGGGTAGGGACAGAGTTATCTACAGCTCACGGTGTGTTCCCCTTGTGAATCGGTGCTTCTATTGGCAAGATATTTTGCTGTTTGGGCAATACGAAAATGAGATCTTTAATGCAACAAGGGTGATCTCACTTACCTCTTTGGAGCAACAGCAATGTCCTCATTGTCCAAAGAGCTCATTTGTGTATTGACAAAAAAGGTGATATCTTGGCAATTGAGGCATTGATTTACAAGAGGAAAACACTGATTGATTCAGGTGATCATAATTTGCAGGGCTGGGTTGTTATAATGCATTTTCGTTTTAATGAAACTTCTGATGTTAGCTTCTGAACCTAGGTGAAAAATTCAGGGGACAAACACCTCCTCCTATTCAGCAGTAGACTAAAGGGTGTGATTATGATATGCATACAGGAGTAAGGAAGTTAAATTGTTTGGGATGTGTGCCTGGAACTGCAATAAAAACACTATGGCTAACCGTGTGGTGAAAATAAATGGGTTGGGAGTATTATGGGAATGCAGTGCCTGGCGGGGTTGGAGAGAATATCATAAGATCATCTGATATGCTAATGTTCTGATACCCCAAAAGTCTAGCAGATTACAACTGTATTTGGAGATGATTTTTAAGTCCATAACTTGTCAGTAAAGTCTTAAAGAGGTTGTCCAAGCTAAACAATATTTTCTAATTAGGCCAGGGGAGGTGAAAAAAAAACCCCAAAAAACAAAAACATACTCACTTGTCCCCGATGCTCTGGTGTCCTCTCAGGGTGGTCCAGTTCGGTTGGCTGCCTTCTTGCTGTTGAATTTCCCACTGGCTGTAATATCCCACTTCCCTTCCACTGAGGCCGCTGATTGGCCACAGCACTGTTCAACAGCCTCAGTGGCCTGAGAGCCAGGGACTTCACAGCCAGTAGACACTTGACTGCTGAGGCCAATCAGTGGCCTCAAGAAGGGAACTACCTGTGGTGTCCCCAGTTCCCTTCTTGAAGCCGCTGATTGGCCTCAGCTGTCTCGGGCGGAGGGTACTTCCACCGGAAGACTACAAAGGAGCTGGAGGACTGGACTGCGCGGGGAGGCGCTGGAGCACCAGAGACAGGTGAGTATGGTTTTGTTTTATTTTTTTCACCTCCCCCAGCCTAATTAATAATTAAAATTTTAGCCTGGACAACCCTTTTAAGTGTGAAAAAAACTATTCGGCATTGTATGTGCATCTATCATGTATATAGAGGTCTGACTTTAGCAGACCCAAGAAACCCCTGTTTGACACTATAGTTGGCATAATTATATTCACTGTGCCAAATTATTACATACTATTTATTATAGCCATTATAACTGGTATCATGGCAAGCATGTCAGATATTGTTTTTTACTGATTCTAATAACCTTAAATTCCCAAAGTAAAATTAATGTCCCCTTATTCTGAGATAGAAAACACTTGTAAGTGTTGCAGACATATATTGTGGCAAATGGTGTGGTCCTAATTCATATACTCCTGCTGATTATCTTCTGGCAAGTCATTTATGACTTTAAAAGCTGTAAGCTTGTGCATTTGCTGTATTAGATGAAATTGTGCTTGCCTATGCCTATGTTGTGCCATCTATGCTTATATGCCTACCTACTGACACTTGGACACTTGAGCAGCACAAACACATTGGGGTGGACTAACAATTTTTAATGTGTGTGTCCTATACATAGGTGGTGGAAGATATGGGGATCCAACTGCCAGATCTTTTTGTTTATGGGAAATAAGCTGGTGCTAGGCATGTCGCATAGTGACATTTCACTCTTTTCTATTCAGTTCACAACTTTGACTGTTTGGTCAACAGTTATCTTATGTGCATAACTGGCTTTATCCTGTGTTATATGATATTGTATCATATTGTACCAGAAAACTTGAAAAACATATATTATATTAAACCTGCTCTATCAATTTCAATTCATAACCTCTAAACCTATGTGTTTGAATTAAGTAAAACATCTGCATTATATGAGGCTCCAACTACAATATGAAGTAAAAGTGTAAGTTTATATATAAAATACCTTACTGCAATATCTACTTCAGAGACAAATGTTAGATGACATTCCATGTACAAAAGGTGTTCATTTTTTAATGCACTTGGGTACCAAAAACCTTCACTCAAAGTACTTTACAAATGGTACAGACATAAATAGCTACTTGGTGAAAAGCACCTCAGGGTTATTGCAGATAAAAGATTAAAATATATGCGTGATGTCAAGGATAATAGGAGTTTTGCATTTTCAGAACATTTTCAAGGAGAATAAAGAAATGTTTTTGGTCCAACCACATCTAAACCACTGTTTAAAATTCTGATCATCCTGTTCTTTGCAATAATTACAAGAAAAGAATATTTAAATTATGTTCATAAGTTTGCCCAATGAATAGAGGGATTCTTTTAAGCAAGTCACTGTAAGGTAAAATATGTTAGCTTTTATATTGTTATACTGTATCAGCTCCTTATAACATTTATAAATCTATTTTAAATAAAAGAAAACTTAAAGGAAAACTCCTATCAAAACGTAAATACCATGAAAGTATTCGGGACCTGAAAGGGTGGTACATGGCGCAGAGATACTCTCTTTGGATTTCTTTGAATCATTGTGACAAGGCATAATATGGTGTTTGTTTTGCCAAGACTGAGCTTTTATGATGCTAATTATTTTTTTTGTTTTGTTTTGTTTTGTTTTGGATTGTAGTTTGTAATTTATTTTTTTCTAATAACATTTTCCAGCATAATCATGCCTTTGTCTATGGTGCATTTTCTTTCTTCTCTCTTATTGCTGGCACATTACTTACCTCTGATGTATTAGAAATAACCTATACCATTCTGTCATAAATTCTTCAAAAGAGTAAAATTTATTCCACTTCCTTATTATTGCTGTTACCTGTCAATTTTCTCAGGTCTGTGTAGATACTCTGCACATGACCTCATTGCTGACCTACTGTGGCTTTAAAATTGTTCCAGTAATTCTTGCTTCCTACTGAATTGCTTTCTATGCAGAGAATAGGAACTTCTTTGGGATTCTATACAGTACCAGTTCATGAACTACCTTCATTTAGTGTCTAAAGGGGAGGTTCATGTTTGTTAGAATCTATCTGCCCGGACTTGTGCAGTATGTTCATTGTTTTTTTGTTTTTTTTTATGATGGCATATTAGGGGATTGCAAATAATAAAGCCTATTTCTTGTTTACCTATAGAAAAGTAACTGGAATTTATATCTACATTCAACTATATAAGAGTGTACAAACATTATGTTTTTATATACTATTATTAAAAACCAGATATATAAAATATAATAATAATAAATATAATATACAAATTCAATGAATATATTTAGATTTTCATGTTTCTTCTTTTTTTTAACTGTATTATTATTCAAGGTAGGAGTTTAGTGTTGTCGAGCATATCTAGACATAAGTCAGAGATATCATTTGACCTGTCAAGATGCACAAAAAAGGTGTCATGGCTCTCAGTTTCTCTCAGCTTTCATATGTTTGTAAAGGCCCCCTCACAATCTTCTGATATTTGCCGCTGGCATTGTGCACTTTCTCCTCTAATTCTTTTGATGTTAGGTTGAACTATGTTATCTTTGTTATCATAAAAATGTAGTGAAATGAGGGGAAAGATTTCTTTCGACTTGAAGCAAACTATAGAACTATGCTCTGATGTTAAATATAAAAGAGGAAATGACCATTTCCTTCCTTTTATTGTCCACTTCTTGAGTCTCAGTCTAATGTGAAGAAGGCTGATTTTTTTAAATCACTCCCTTTCACCAAAAAATTGGCTAACAACCTTTCAGGACCAAGCCATTTTAGTTTTTGCATTTTTGCATTTTTATCCCCACCTACCATAAGCCATAACTTTATTTTTCCATTCACAGAGCCGTATGAGAGTTTGTTTTTCACATGACCATTGTAACGTCTCTGCCTGTTCGGGTCTCGGCGCCACCCTCCGCTCGCACGCTGTGGCGAAGGAGGCGTGTTCGGTTTGATTCCTTGCGTAGGTTTCTTATTGCTCAGTCTGAACATGGTTCTAGACAAAGTAATGGATTTCCGGCCACACCCGTGTTCTGAGCACTTCTCTCTGGACTGCATAGAGTTAATCTCTTCCTGGCCTGTGTGATTGACAGCCTGTGTACCTATCAGGTCTGGGCCCAGACTTTCTATATACTGGATGTCACTTTCTCAGCAAGTTGCCGGTTATTGCTCTGACATTGCCTGCTCTCTTTGTGCCCTTGATATTTACTGTACTATTTCTCAGACCTCTGGCTTGCCTTTTGCCTATTCTCTAAACATACCCATGACATAATTGCCGCTGCCTGCTGACAAAACCCATGAGAGGCAGAGGCTAAGTAATATAAATAAATATGAGGGAGATAACATACACCCTTGCATAAAGTATATAGCAGTGTATAAATACAGAGGGTACTAATGGTTAATACAAAGCAAGTGCATATATAAAACCCCTATATAAATGCCCAATGTATCACACTATACATGTATTTTGCAAAGTAAGTTACATGGTATAAGATCCAAACATACCCATGTAACTTACTTTGCAAAATACATGTATAGTGTGATACATTGGGCATTTATATAGGGGTTTTATATATGCACTTGCTTTGTATTAACCATTAGTACCCTCTGTATTTATACACTGCTATATACTTTATGCATGGATGTATGTTATCTCCCTCATATTTATTTATATTACTTAGCCTCTGCCTCTCATGGGTTTTGTCAGCAGGCAGCGGCATTTATGTCATGGGTATATTTAGATCTTATACCATGTAATCTACTTTGCAAAATACATGTATAGTGTGATACATTGGGTATCTATATATAGGGGTTTTATATATGCACTTGCTCTTTACTAACTGTTAGTACCACTTGCATTTATATACTGCTATATACTTTATGCATGGTTGTATGTTATCTCCCTTATATATATTTATACTATTCAGCCTCTGCCTCTTTCATGTTACATATGCTGACATAGGTATTTGTACTGTTGTTTCTGTCTTGTATTTTTATACTGTTTTTGTACTTCAATAAAATTCCTTTTGTATTTTTTATTATTTTGAGTGCTTTCTTACTTTTCTTTCTTGGATTATAACTAATTGTATGATTTAATATTCCATACAATGTACTGGAAACAGGCAAAGAAATCTGATTGGGATGAAAATCTGGTTGTGCTAGTTATTTTTACAAGTTTTGTTGTTCTGGTCTTCACAGTGTGTTAAAAATGACAAGTTGGCTATATTCTGCGGTCGGTACAAAAAGGGCAATACGAAATTTATAAAGTTTTTCTTTTATAACTTTAGAAAAATGAAAAACTGAAACAGCCCAAAATTCCTATGCAATGCCATATCCTGACACCAGTCACTTAATTTAATATCCATGTACGTAGCAATGTAGGGAATCTTTTTGAAGAGGAAGATTTAGTTTTTTATGTATACTACTTTGTTGAATGTATAGCATTTGGATATCTTTTTATTAAATTTTTACAGTGAGGCAAAGTGGTGAAAAAATGGCCATTTTAATTTTTTCCCCCATTAAGTCATTACTGTATAGAATAAATAGTTTTATATTTTAATAGTATGGGCATTTTTTTATGTGATTATACTAAATTTGTATATTTTTTGTTTATTTACTTTTGCATGTAATCTAGGGAAAGAGGGGTATCTATCTGTCTATCTATCTATCTATCTATCTATCTATCTATCTCTCTATCTTTCCATCTATTTATATTTTTTAGCTTCCTTAGAGGATGTAAAGGTTTTCGTGCAGAAATGGCCCTCACAAAAGTCTCCAATGATCTCTTGTCAACTAAATCTAAAGGGAACTATTCACTACTTATTCTTATGGATCTCTCAGTAGCATTTGACACTGTAGACCACCAATTCCTGCTCACTATGCTCCACTCTATTGGCCTCAGGGATACCGCTTGCTTTTGGTTTTTCTCCTATCTCTCTGACCGCTGGGGTTCCTCAGGGCTCGGTCCTAGACCCCCTCCATTTCTCTCTGTACACAACCCCTACCGGACAAACCATCAGCAGATTTGGCCTCCGGTACAATCTTTATGCTGATGATACCCAACTATATACTTCATCCCGTGACATTACCCCTGCACTACTACAGAACACCAGTGACTGTCTCTCTGCTGTCTCTAACATCATGTCTTCTCTTTATCTGAAATTGAATCTTTCAAAAACTGAACTTCTTGTGTTCCCTCCATCTACTAACTGATCTAACCCTGATATCTCCATTTCTGTCTGTGGTCTTACTATTACCACGAGGCGGCATGCCCACTGTCTGGGGGTTGTATTTGATTCAGATCCCACCTTTGCCCCACATAAAGAGACACTTGCACGCTCTTGCCACCTGCACCTTAAAAACATCTCTAGCACCCCTCAGCAGTTGTTAAGCTCCCTAATGCTTCCTCCGTTCCCTTGTCCATCCGTAATGGAACCTGTCAGGGATGCCCCTTGTCACCTCTAATATTCGCATTGTGTATTGAACCCCTGGCGGCCCAAATTTGATCTGCCCCGGATGTCTCTGGGGTATTTGTAAGAGATAGGGAATTTAAGATTAGCTTATTCGCAGACGATGTCCTGTTGACCCTCACTAAACTCCATACCTCCCTTCCGAACCTTTTCCGTGTTTTAAAGGACTATGGAGACCTATCGGGCTATAAGGTTAACCCTGGTAAGACGGAAGCCCTGCCTCTAAATATCCCAAGTGAGGTTTTGCAGTTGCTCAAGTCCAACTTTGACTTCCAATGGAGAGACCGCTCCCTGCGCTATTTGGGCATCCAACTATCCTTTTCGTACCATACGCTCTATTCAGCCAATTATCCTCATCTGTTTCATGAGCTCCGCTCTCTCCTGGATAAGTGGCGCCCACTCCATATTTCTCTCATAGGCCGTATAACTGCAGTTAAGATGACCCTCCTCCCGAAGCTTCTTTATTTCTTTGAAACCCTTCCAGTAGCAGTCCCTAGGTCCGAACTGAGATCCCTACAAAAAGCAATATTCCAATTTATATGGAATGGCAAACGCCATCGCATTCCCCGATCGGTGATGCTGGCGGGCAAGTCGGAGGGGGTTCCACACATATTGCACTATTACTGGGCTGCTCATTTGCGTAGTATACCGTTTTGGGCGGCACCCCAGGCACATACGAAATGGGTGGAGATACAGAAGCTTTGGCTGGCTCCTGTTCATCCCAATGCGTATCTGTGGTCCTCCTCCCCCCCTCTACCCTCTACCCCGCTGCTTGGCCCTATCGGCTTTACTCGAACTATCTGGAACACCTGTTCTAAACTGTTTCGATTGGCCTCCCCGCACTCATCTATGATCTCCTTTTTATATAATCCACTTCTCCCAAGCGGACTCACTGCTGCTATGGTCAGGCCCTGGAGCGGGCTGGGTTTATTCCACATAGCTGACTTGGTGGACCCGTCGACCTTGGAGCTCAGGCCCTTTGACTACCTCACCTCCACACAACACTTCCCTACCTCAGAGTGGTTCCACTATCAACAGATAGTTCATTTTGTTGTCTCCCAGTTTGGGTCCACCCGGGTCTCCCTCCCTACAGTTTTTGAATGACTATGTTTGTTTGTTTGTTTGTTTGTTTGTTTGAGTTGGAAGGGACCTCAAGGGCCATCGAGTCCAACCCCCTGCAAAAGCAGGAATTCCTAAAACATCCCAGCTATATACCTATCCAGTTTCCGCTTGAAGATTTCAATTGATGAAGAACTCACCACCTCCCGTGGCAGCCTATTCCACTCTCTCACTACACTTACTGTTAGAAAGTTTTTCCTAATGTCTAATCTGAATCTCCTTCCCCTTAGTTTCATCCCATTACTTCTCGTGCTTCCTTCTGCTAATGAGAATAGGGTAGATCCCTCTGCACTGTGACAACCTTTCAGATATTTAAATACCGCTATTAAGTCTCCCCTTAGCCTTCTCTTCTGCAAACTAAGCAGTCCCAATTCTTTTAGCCTCTCCTCGTAGGACATGGTTTGTAGACCTTCCACCATTTTGGTTGCTCTTCTCTGGACCTGCTCCAATGAATCGATGTCTTTCTTAAACTGGGGCGCCCAGAACTGTACACAGTATTCCAGGTGGGGTCTGACCAGGGCAGAGTACAGCGGAATAATTACCTCTCTTGATCTAGCTACAATGCTCGTCTTGATACATCCTAGAATTTGGTTAGCCTTTTAAGCCACCGCACCGCACTGTTGACTCATGTTGAGTTTGCGATCTATTATTATGCCCAGATCCTTTTCCCCTGTACTCTCACTTAGTACTATTCCTCCCATACTATATATGCTTCTTGCATTTCTGTTACCCAGATGTAGAACTTTGCATTTGTCCCTGTTGAATACCATTTTGTTCACCTCAGCCCATTGTTCCAGTGTGTCTAAGTCCTTTTGGATGCACTCTCTCTCCTCTCTAGTGTTGGCCATTCCTCCTATCTTTGTATCATCTGCAAATTTTATTAGTTCCCCATTAGCCCCATCATCCAGATCATTTATAAAAATATTAAAAAGTACTGGGCCCAGGACAGGTACCTCCACTAGAGGCCTGATTTCTAATATTTAGAGGCTTTTGACCTCTCAGGGGGGGCAGACCCCGGTGGTCCACAGATATATGACCCGGTGGTCTGGAGCCCTGGGCATGCAGATCTCGCAAGGCCAGTGGCAGGTCATTTGGTCCCGAGCAGGTAAATCCTCTTCCTGTGTAACGTTTAGGGAAACGCAATACAAAATACTTATGCACTGGTATCATACTCCAGCTTTACTGCATACTCTCAACCCCACTATCCCTTCCACTTGCTGGCGATGCTAAACAACACCAGGAACATTGTTCCATATCTTTTGGGAGTGTCCCCTAGTCCGCCCTTTCTGGTTCGAGGTTGGGAAGTTGACTAACATTCTTTTCATCCAGGGTATACCCCTTGATCCCATGGTTTATCTGCTGAATCTCCCTCCAAAAGGTCTCAGTAAGAATACATCTAAGCTATTCCTATATTTGTGTACCGCGGCCAAAACGCTCATAGCCCGCCATTGGAGAGAAGCTCTTCCTCCATTGATCTCAGAATTGATAGCCCGACTGAAGGACATCCGCAGTCTGGAGTACTTGACTGCCTCCCTCAACCATACGGTAGAGGCATTTGAGGCAATTTGATCCCACTGGGATACCTACTGTGCCACGCAGGGTCTCTGAAGTCTGATCCCCAGCTTTGTCTTTCTCCTCATTGTTCCCTCCCTTTGTCTTCTCTTACGCATTCCCTAAATCGTGTCTTTGTGTTGTTGTTTTTTGTGATTTAACAGATTATTTGCTCTGTATTTGATTTGTATATTTTTTAAAAAATTTTTTAATAAAAATTACAGTTTAAAAAAAAAAATCTCTAGAATTCACCCTTTTCTCACTGTGGAAACATCAAAAACCCTTATTGTTGCTCTGATTCTCTCTCATCTTCACTATTGCAATTCTCTTCTAATTGGGCTTCCTCTTACTAAACTCTCTCCACTACAATCTGTCCTGAATGCAGCTGCCAGACTCATCTTCCTGTCAAACCGGTACACAGACACATCTACCTTGTGTCAGTCGCTGTATTGGTTGCCCATCCATCACAGAATTCAATATAAAATTATCTCACTCACCCACAAATGCATCCATAGCGCTGCGTCCCCCTATATCTCCTCTCTCGTCACTGTCTACCACCCTAACCGTCCTCTCTGTTCTGCCAATGACCTTAGATTTGCATCCTCTGTTATCCGAACATCACACTCCCGTCTCCAAGACTTTTTTCGAGCTGCCACGGTGCTCTGGAACGCTTTACCCCCAACAATTTAATTAATCCACAACTACAGCAGCTTCAAAACTGCCCTCAAATCATATCTGTTTGGTCAGGCTTTTCATGTGACCTGATCACAGTGTAGTATGCAGAGGTGGAGAACAATAAAACCTTTCATCCTTCCTCCTCTGCTCCTCAGATCCTGTCCTCTCCATCTAGAAGTTATACTGCACTCCTTGCACTTAGTATCTGTTTATTCACAGATACCGGCTGGTGACGGGTTCATACAGCTCCAGTTACATAACCTTTTCTATTAAAAGATGGCTGGACCATTGTGGCAAACAAGCCCTCTGACCTCTTGTGTCCCCTATCTCCTCATAGAATGTAAGCTCTTGCAAGCAGGGCCCTCACTCTATTGTTTGATATGTTTATTTCCTCGTCACATAGTATTGTCTCATATTGTCTGTTCATGTGTCCTCTGACTTGTAAAGTGCTACAGAATATGTTGGCGCTATATAAATAAAGTTTATTATTATTAATATTATTATTACAATAGCAATCATTTGATTGCTTATACCATAGACTGCAATACTACAGTTTTGCACTCTATGAGAGCATTACTGTGTTGCTATTGGCACTATGGCATTTGAAGGATTAAGTGTCCGTGATCAGAGTTGTCTTTGATCAGTCGGACCCTCACCAAAGAAATACTGATGACCTATCCTAGATTTTATGGTCTTGGAAAACCCCTTTAGGCCGGGTGCCATGTGGCGTCAACGGCGCGAAAAAAAAACCTGGCGTTTTACAGTAACAGCAAAGTGGATGGGATTCTAGCAAATCCCATGCCCACTTTGTGGGAAAATACACAGTACAGACACACGGCGATTTCCAAAACCATAGCATTTTTGGAAATTACAATCTGTCAATATCTAAGGAAATGCTGGCTGTTTCCATATATATATATATATATATATATATATATATATATATCTTTGAAGCAGAAAGTCCTGCGGGAAGAATTGCAATGCATGGCTGCCACGGTTTTTCCCGCAGTGCTTTTTTTCTGCGGGATGCCACGTGGGACCTTAACTAGTTGGGATCACTTTTTATCTTGCCTATACACGAGGTAGAAAGTGGTCATGCTTGACAAAAGGATATCTTGTTTTATAATTTCATCACATAAAATGTAATAGTATTCTTTATTATAAATTTAAGATTTAGGCCATATTCATATGAGCATGTTCCATCTGGGAAGCATGGTCTTATATGGGCTGTATTTTCCATACTGACTACAGCTTTTTGAATGGATCTCACTACATCACAGTGAGTTATGATTCAGTGTGCTACCAAACTGTCAAATCTCTTCAGTAATGAACACACAGCTTTATGTCAGTTCAGTACTCTAGGAAATTTAGGATCTCACTGCAACATAGCTCCATCACAGAGCCATGGTCAGTATGAGAAATATAGCCTGCACACAGACAGTATTTCCCAGAAGGAACATGGTTTTTGAATACAGCCTTATCCCTTCAAATCAAGGTGATTAGAAGTGTTTAGTAACATAACTAAAATGCTTTTGAAAACTTTTCTGAAAAATCTGTCAGTATAGGACATGGTGTATAAAAATACTCTTATGGCAGGTTTACACCCGCATCTGTGTTCCCATTCTTCTGCTCCATTAGAGGTCCAGAAGTACTGAAAAAAAGGCATAATCAGATCTGTCCTATGATGGACACGAATGGAGTCCAAGGGACCCCACTGACTATCAGGTGCCCATTGCTTGTGAGTTTTATTTAACTGAAATCTCCTGACAAAAAAGTTGGGCTAGCTGTCAATCACTGATAGGATCACCCACTATGCAACTAAGCTCTGAATGAATGAAAATTTTAATGCATAAATGACAGGTTGTACTGAATATTCCTACAAACCTATGTGTCAATCTGCTCAGCTCCTCCTGCTCTACCACATGATGCAGATAAGGCTAGATGTTAAGAGGACCTATCATCATTTGATGTACTAAGTTATATTACAGTTGGAATCATGTACATATAATTAAAAATAAAATAAAATAAAATACCTTTGTAAGCATAATAACAGTAAATTTAGGCATACTTTTATGAGGCAAACAGTTCATGGCAGCAGCCATCTTCTGGAACATGCCTTCCAAAAAATGGTGGTAGGGTCTTTTATTTTTTTTCCCACTATGGCTTTTATTGTAAGGGAAATTTTTTTTTATAAGTTTGTAGACTAAGCGTTTTCAGTCACAGGGATACCTAATGTGTATGTGCTGTTTTGGGTTTTTTTATGTACTTTATATATGTTCTAGGGAAAGGGTTGATTTTAATTTTTAATTCTTTTTTTTTTTTGTAATTTTTAGACCCACTAGGCGTCTTGAACCCTGCAATGCATTGTAAAATAGCGCTGCTTCTATTACAAGCTGCATAAAGCCAGCAATCAGTGCAGGTATAATACACATGTAATGGTAATGTATACAAGGCAGTCACCTAACTGCTTGAGCTTCTTCCTCCATTACTCTCAATGTGAGGTTCTCTTTTACTAAACATTACCCTTGTGTGTTTACTATTACGAACAGAAAACCTTACCTTAAGAGTAATGGAAGCCATGGCTTAAGTAGCTGTAATGTCTCTGCCTGTTCGGGTCTCTGCGCCACCCTCTGCTTGCACGCTGCAGCTAAGGAGACGTGTTCAGTTTGATTCCTTGCCTAGGTTTCTTGTTGCTCAGTCTGAACACTGCCCTAATACCACCTGTCTGTAATTGAATTTCAGCCACACCCGTCTCTTGCATCTTTGTTTCTCTCTGCTCCTCTAATAGTTAATCTCAGCCTTGCCTGTGTGATTGACAGCCTGTCTACCAATCCAGTCTGGGGAAGGTCCTGTCTTTCTATAAACAGGTTGTCAGCCCTCACATGGTCGCTGGTTATTGCATTAAGCATACTGGCTATACTCCTTGTTCTTTGTTACCTGTTTTTCTGATTTCCTGACCACTGGCTTACCTTTGACTTTTCTCTTGGATTGTGATTTTGTACTGCATTGCTCGTTTGTTACCGACCCCTTGGCTAGCTGACCTCCCTTTGTTGTGTTCATCCTGTCTGCGTTCTGTGTATCACTTATTGTAAGCAGGGACTGTCGACTGGTTGCTGGCTGTCGCCTAGGACAGATCGGGCAAGTTAGCCAGAGACAGTGGAGGGGATTCAGCTTAAGGTCCACTGTGTTGTTGTGCCTCTCCCCCCAGGGTTCTCCAGCACCTACTGGGGAATCGCTCCCCTAGCGATTCCCTTACAGTAGTGCCGCTGTTTCACATGTATCATCGTTAGATATGATCCTGAGTTCAAAACCCCAGTCACACCTAGTTAGAAAATAAGTAGAATAAAGCTTAAAAATGACTAAAACATATATTAAGTTTTTTTTTTTTTTTTTTTTTTATGAGATTAAATATAATTTAAAAATTACCAAAACTTTACTGTAGGAAACAAAATAAATAGAAACCCATTTTAATAATATACATTATTAAATAACAGTCACAAAACACAAAAAAAACAAAAACAAGTCTCCTGGTTGGCATATCCTCAATTTAGATCCATCTCTTAAGCTATCACATTTCCAGGCACACTGCATAGGTCTAAGATTCCCTTTGATGAGTTCCTTCCTTCTGGGATCACTCCCCACTAAGATGTTCTCTCTCAAGTTGAGCAAATCATCCAAGGTCTCTAACAGCTGAATCCTGGCTTCTTTGTCAGGTATTGAAAGCAGGAAATTGCTTCCCCTCTGTCAGAGGAAGTCTGGCATATGGTTTTCACACTGACCTTTAAAATGCCCATGAAATACCACACTCATTGGAACAAGGTTTCCTTCCTTCTCCATAAAATGTACCCCCCATATCTCCTTTCTCACAGCTTCTTATTTGGTGGGTAAGCACGGCCCTTCGTCCTTTCTGGAAATCAGTTTTTGAAATGTACGATAGTGTTAAACCCTCACATCTTATAACTGTTCTCTTTTACATTGCTGACCCATCGTTCAGTGTAAGGAAAGTCACTTTCTGATGCCTGCCCAAGCAGGGATACCTAAGCACTGAACATCTTCACTCCCACCTACCATCAGGGAATGGATAACTGAGGTGAATCATCTAATGCTGATGAAACAAATGGTGGCTGAGGATAATGAAACATTTGTCCAATTCTACTCCACCTGGAAAATTTGGATAGACTTCTGCTTCAGCCCTGATATGGAAATAACTTCTGTAGATCTGTGACCTGTCCGCAAGAGTAAATGATCTCTGGTTGGCCTTCAAATACAGTTATACAGTTGTACAACTCACTACCCCTAATACTCTCCTTCCTCGTTTTCCCCATTTATTCTTTTGGTTCTTTATGTCTTTTCTGCTCTTTTTCTTTGCCCTTGCTTCTTTCTTTACACTCCCCTTACATAATTGTCTTAATCTGGTCCTCATAAAGTTACTTCTAATAATTTAGTTCTAACTAGCCAGAATACAAGGTCTGTAATCCTATATGGGTGCAGGGTGTGGTTGATTTTCACTTTCTGCAATTGTGAGTTTCTGTTCACCTGTACCTTATTTGATAATATGATGAACTGTTCAAAAGTTTTAGGCTAAGGCCCCATGTAGCGAGCCACAGGGAAAAAGCGCTGCAGGAAAAACCATGATGCGTTTCCTCTGCAGACTATCTGCTTCAATTATACCTAAAGGATAATCGCTAGTGTTACTGTAGGTAAAATTGAGATGCTGCGATGTGCAGTATTTTTCTGCAATGTGTAGATGGGATTTACGCCACATGGGGCCCTGCACTTAGGCAGACATTGAGTAATTATGCAAAGTAAGAATGCTTTAAAAAATAAGTGTTAATAGTTTATTTTTTGCAATTAACAGAATGCAAAGTGGATAAACAAAATTTATAGTGAATATTTTTTGTCACCACCCTTTGCCTTCAAAACAGCTTTAAACTTTTGCACAGTACTGTACATATGGCACTGTTTTACCAACTACTGTAGTTTTATCTTTTTACACATTGTGTGATATTATTACTATGTTCTTTCTTCTCAATAAAACTTTATTATGAAAAAAGAGAGAAAACTCCCTGTGCTATATATTGTACAGCTGTCACTTTATCTGGCAGGTTTCCATTAAAGGATTTTTCTAAGTTAGCAAAAGTTCATGCAAGCATGTTCATATAGTTCTGCAAACATTATGAACTTATATTTCTGAAAATAAATAGTTTCCTAGGGACACTTATAATCATGATGCCCCCTGTTGCTGCAATGCACTTGAAGGGTAGGATTGTTTACTCTGTTTCAGGCTGAGACTACACTGCCCATAAAGCTTTGTAGGCTTTTCTCACTCCTGTATGGTTGCCCCTCTGCCAACCTGTCTGTTTGAGAAATAGACTTTTATTTTTAGCTTCCAACTGCTTTCGTGTTTTCTTGCCCATTTATTAGCACTTGCCCACTTACTCCCCCTTCTTCACCCTGGTCATCCTAGTGTGCATACACTTGTAGAACCTCACACTTAATCCCTGTATAAATACTTCGAATGACTGCATATACTATGCTGTCTCTATTAGAACAGCGTAAGTTGGTCTGCCTGATACATGTCCCCAAAATGGAATGTCACCAGTGACATCCTGTATACAGGGCTAGGACTGTAAACTCATATCTTCTGTAATCTGTATATAGGACATCACTAGGACATCTCCTCACTACATGTTTATTGGCATTTTGGCATCATTGTTATGGTTTTGATGTAATGGTGAGTAATCCTGAGATGTAAATATAGTCCTTGAAAGTGTATATCCATAATGTAATTCTTTATTATGTTATCAATGGGACAGATTTATGAAGACTGGCAATCACTCACGTCAGTCTACATACAGTAGCCCCGAAGCTGGTGGAGGGTATGTCTCATATATGATAAGCCACACTGGCGTACATTTTCTCCATTATTTATGCCAGATTTATCACATAAAAGTTTAAAATCTGGCTGGGCCGATGGCCCGGCCCCCTGCAGGCCCTTGCCACCACTCCTTATTGGTAAAATGGAAAGGATGGTGCAGAAATCACTCAGATTTGCGCAAAAATTTGTGACTTTTTATGCCTTGCACATCAGAAAACTGGCGTACCAGACATAATAAATCTGACCCAATGAGTTTATTTCCAAAGCAGAGAAAACAAACTTTATTGGTATGTTTAGCTAATCTATCCTTATCCTTAGGATAGTTTGTCAATATCAAAAATGTCCTAAAATCCAGAAAACCCCTTTATGGTACTCTTTTAGCTATACATATTTTTTTAAAAATCTACTATATATGAATACAAAATATTAAACTAACACTTTTCCTATATGTATAATCTGTTACAAAAAACATTTTGAATGATAATATAGTGGGTACAATGAATGTGGGGGTGGTGGGTGTTATTGGTGATACAACAAAAAATTAACTTCACAAGATAGTAAAAGGAAGAAACCTATAATTAAATGTAATGAAAGAAAATATTTCCTTCACTCTTCTGCCAGATTTCCTACAGACAGTTGTTTTCAGAGAATGTTCCAGAAATGTCTGCTTATTGAAGTTCTGACACCGTCTGTGGTGGAGGAGTTGAGCAATTAAAAAATAAATATAGTATTTTATTGTGACAATTTAATGTATTATTCATTCTGTCCTAAAGTTTTAAATTATTAATACACATATAATTTGATGTATAAAACACAGATTACAGAATGAATCATAATTGAAATAAATATTTTTATACTAATGGATGTTGAAAGTTATTAAATTATACCACTACTAATATGCTGTATATACGTTATATCATAAATTAAGAAGAAACTCTTTAAATCAAATGACTGTTTTCTCAGATTTGATGCAGAGATTATATAAAACACAATGAAAGAACTAAGCCTAAAAAATTCACTTGGTGTTGGTGCTGTGCTGTGGTCTCTTTTATGGAGCTTTTTCATGTGGGGGAATGTGGTCCAGACTCAAAGGTGGAGTGTTGTTGGGTTTCTTATTTGCAACTAGCGATGGGCAAACCTCTAAGGATTTGGTTTGGGTTTGGGTTCCAGCTTCATTCTGGGTTGAACAAGTTTGGTATGAACCACACCTCAAATGGACACTCAGGGTTCCTAGGAACCTATCTAATCCAATTTCTACCTCTCTAAGACAAACACAGCCGAAGTTATGTCAAAGTGAGATTGACATTAATATACTCTGGGATCTGTGGTGGAGATCCAGACGACGTGTAAAAAAATAAAAATAATCATTCATACTCATCTTCCCTCACTTCTTTTGGGCCTCCTCTTGGCATCTGGTGCTCTCTCTCTGCCTCCTCGGTAACATTATATGCCCAAAGTCACCACTGAGGCCTGTGATTGGGCCTCCGCAGTGACATGTGACCGCTGGTGGCCCAATCACAGGGCTCTGCAGTGACCCCAGGCACATGACATCACTAGGAAAGTGCCAGACACTGCAAAAAGGCCAAAAAGAGGTAAGGAAAGATGAGTATGAGCGTTTTTTGTTATTTTTTTCACTTCCCAAGGGCCTTCACCTATTATACTTCGGGTCTGAAGAGACCCCATAATATAATATGGCTGCCAAAAAAAATGTGTTTAATAAATGAAAAGAAAAGAGATGATACTTAACTGTAGTTACATGTGTTACAAATGATGAATAGCGGGGGGCGGAGTCTGGCCGCGCATCGTAATGGCAGCTTTTTAACAGAGCTCCTTCACACCGAGCACAAAGGAAGCCATTACCACCTCATTTAGTGAGCTAGCATGGTCAAAACCAGCAGAGAGCAAACGGGAGACTTACTGAGCACACCAAAAGGTGTTCACCAGCAAGGAGACATGCAGAGATTTCTTAAAAAGAAGACCTCACACTCACCCTACAGATCCCTCAAGATGGTGACAGAAGACAAGCAAGAGCAGGAGACAGTGGAGGATTTGGAAGTTTACAGTGCGGTAGATGGAGACCGCTCAGACAGTGGGATTACACAAATTTCACGCTCCTTCCTGCAAAAGGCATTATCAAAAGCTGTAAATCCCATTTTGGCAGAATTGGCAGAGATTAAATCAGAGATTAAATCAGTAGGCAATAGAGTACAGGCCTTAGAAGATGCATACTCATAGGTACTTCTTACCTTGGAACATTCCTGTTCATGTTGTATTTGTATTTGTATCTGCTTATCTTTGCTGCTGTAACACACTGAATTTCCCCATTGTAGGACTATTAAAGAACTATTATTATCATTATTATTATTATATGGAACCCCTGGACATACAGTCCTGGCTTCCCAACCATGCTACAGCTACATCGCCGGACATCCCACAGATACCGTCTCTGACCGAACAGGCAAAATACAGGTCTCCAAAGGTGAAGAAATCATCCCTGAAGCTGAGATCCGTCCCTCCTTAGGACTTTTCTAGAGTATAGGCTAATATCAGCCGTAAGTGGAATGAAAACTAATGTTTTGTTGCTCTGCTCTGTCTCTCTTCCTTCACTCTCTAGTTATTTAAGCATATTTTTTCACATACCGACTACTTCTCCATTTATGGTCTATCATAGTATAATTATTTCATTCTGAGATATCAATGTTTATTACCATTAGTTGTTGCTACCGCGATCCAAAAGACATTTCCTCTGAGGATATCAGTGGCAACAATTCACCTCCGATACCTGGGCATGGCTTTCTATCCGCTGGCGTATAGTAATACTGCTGTTATAGTTACCTTGCACGGGTCTTGGATTTGACTCACTTCTTGATAAAAGAGTCTCTGCTGCTCACTTACTCCATGGTGCTTGATAGTATTTCTCTTTAGAATGTGTTTTGAATGGTTTCCAATGGCTTGTTACCGATAAGGATATAAACTCACCCCTCACTTTCTTGTTCATAAGTTTAAGTATAAAGTACAGCTTATTGTTATTATTACTCTTAGGACTATGCTGCTCACTCATAGATCTGTATACCTTCCCTAGTGATAGCTTTACACTGTTAGTGTCTGCAACTCTCCGGTATTGCTCTCTGTTATACACCTTGGAGTACAGCTACACACTCACCAACCCTTTTCTATTCCTAGGTAATAACTCCTCTTCACTTCGCCACTACCCTTATTCCCCACTTCCCTTGTTTCCTGTTCCCTGTCCCCACTTCCCTTATTCCCCTTCTTATACAACCCAGTTGGGACACTTTCGGCCCGATCCGCCTGGGGGACCCAGTTCCTAACCCAGCTCCCACTTCTAAATCACTCATGGCTCCATCACCTTCCCATCTGCCACTGAGCTCGATCCCCATGGGCCCTGCTTCTCTAATGATTTCCTTATTCAGTGGCAAAGGAATTAATTCTCCGACTAAAAGACATGGAATTCTCCGACTTGTCAAAAGGCTACAGACAGATACATTAATGGTACAGGAGACGCATTACAAACAAAACAGGATCCCTACTTTTCCACGCTCTGGTTTTAATCAATGGTTTTACTCATGCCACCCGACATCTTCATCCAAAGTAGTGGCAATAGCCATTAAATGCTCTGTCCCGTTCATCTGTAGACAACACCACTCTAATGCGGAGCCACAATATATGTCCCTAACCACAACCAAGTCGCCTGGTTGATCTCAGTGCTCCATGACCTCTATGTGTTTGCAGAAGGAGACATAATCCTTGGGGGGGGATTTGAATGTAGTATTAAATCCATTCCTAGATTCCTCGTCCGGGAAATCAGCCCTCCCTCAGACAGCACTTAGACGGATTCATATAGCTTTCCAGACCATGCATTTAATAGACACATGGATACTCTTTAACCCTACTTCAAAAGATTACTCCTTTTTCTCCACTCCTCACCAAACTCACTAAAGACTAGACAATGTATTTTGTTCAGCCTCCCTATCCCAATATATTGCCGCGTCTAATATAGGCAGTATTAGCATCCAATCATGCCCCGATGTCAACCACCTTTCATATTCCAGAATTGACCCCTCGACATTGGTCCTGGAGGCTCAATGAGTCACTCCTGGATAAGGAAGAAACCAAGTTTCTGTTTGCTAAAGAGTTAGACACTTTTTTCAACATCAATGATACCCCCAAAACGGAAATGCAAAAACGAAAATTGGCTGTGGCATGAAGGGGTTAAAGTCTATGGCTCCATGAAAATCACAGACTGCACATGTTTGCTGTCTGCTATTCATGGACCCACAGGTATTGAAAAGTATATTGAAATTATTACGAAACAGTTGATTTGTTGATCAACCACAGAAAGCATAGCACCCTCAAATTAATAGTGTTAGGGTGCTATCTTATTCACATGTCCGTAGACTTCAGACATGTGAATAAGGCCTAAGTAAGTAAAACACTAATTAATTCCAGGCTGAAAATTGCACAGCCAGTAATGAAAAATAGTCCGCAATTATCTCACTTGTGAAAGCACCTGTGTCCCCAGAAATGACTGTAGTTTTACTCTAAGGCCCCATGTTGAAGAAACACTGCTCATTTTATGCAGATTTTGCTGTGTTTTTTTTTTAGCCAAACCTAGTAGTGGCTACAGAATGAATGGGAAACATCTAGGAAACTTTCATACTTCTCCCTACTGCTTAATTCACTCCTGGCTAAAAAAAAAAACAAAAAAAAAAACAAAACACAGCAATATCTGCAACAAAAAGCAACTTTTTGCAACATGGGGTCTTAGCGTTAACTGCACTTGCTACACTGTTTCATCACCCTAACAGTGCTAAGTTTCAAGGTAATAGTCTGCTACCGCACAAAATGAGGCTTTAAAACAGATTAGTCCACCACTTTCCATAGAGTTCTGTGGTTCTGTGTGTGAGCTGGGTATGGATAAAGACTTTGTGATAATGAGGAGGAGAACAGCCTAATAAGTGGAGAAGGAAACTGATTTTCTTAACAAGATATATTACAAAGATTCTTATGTTTACATGTACTATTCATTCATGAAAAGTAGTTTTATAATTGAAAATATGTTTTTATGTGAAGGGGCAAGTGGGCTTATACAAATTGGTTAAAAAAAAAAATTGCTTAGCAGCAATATATTACCATGAAAAAAATGGATGTGCTGTCCTTGTATTTTCTGCAATTTGAAACTAATTCTGTGTCTACAGTGTGGCAAATTACCTCTAATTCTTGAATATGAGGATAACTGATAAGATTTTAATTGTTTTATATGTTTGACTGGTATTACAGATATAATTTACTGTAAGGCTGAGGCCCCATGTTGTGGAAAAGCTGCTTTTTTTTGTTTCAGGTTTTGATGTGCTTTTTGGAGCCAAACCCAGGAATGGGCACAAACCACATGCAAAATATAAAGGAAGATCTAATACTTCTCCCTTCTGTTCAATCCACTCCTGGCTGTAAAGAAAAAAAAAACAAATGCAGGAAAATCTGCAACAAAAAAGCAGCATAGGGCCTTAGCTTAAATCAAAATACCCCTTTGCTTTAATCATTCTGTATCTATCAACTGAGTAATTTAATTTTAAGGTACATTCAATTTAACCCATTAGTGACCGACATATAGACTTTCTATGTCAGTCACTAATGGGCCTTATTCCAACGCAATTAATTTTCTACATCACTTGCATCAGAACTCTGCAAGGTCTCCCACACTGTGTGAAGCAGATGCCTGGCTGTGTACTCACAGTAAAACCCTTAGTATAGTATAACCCTTTAGATGCTGTGGTCAAAAGTGACCATGGCATTTAAATGGTTTCAGGAGGGAGCTATTTCCACTAGGCATCCTAATCCCTGCAAACGTGATTGCAGGGTGTCGATGCCTTTACATGACATTGACTGCCTTTAATACTAAAAAATTTTAAGCCATGCCACATTATGACAGGCAATATAATACTTACCAGTACATAAGTGATGCAATGTATTATGTAAGTGATCAGATGATAGCAAGTTAATGTCGCTTTTGGGAAGTATAAAAATAGTGTTAAAAAATAAACTTTTAACAAACTTTGACTATTTAAAAATATTAGTTAAAAAAATAATAAAACATTAATCCACCATGCCAAAATGTTTTGAAAATACAAAAATAAAAAAATTACAAAAAAGGTTTTTACTTGGCAAAAGTAATAAAAAAGAGATATAGCTAACCCAAAATAAACACTGCAACTTGTCTCAAAGAAAAAAATAAAACTTGACAAACTTGTATAAAAATATTACATTATTTATTCCACACAGTAAATATCTTAAAAAAAATAAACAAAGCTAGAATTACTGCTTTGTTTTCTTTGTCCCTATCAGTATGTCTTTAGCGTGTGGGAGGAAACCCACGCAAGCTCCTTGCAGATGTTGTCTATGGCAGGATTTAAACCCAGTACGCCAGCACTGCAAGGCTGCAGTGCTAACCACTGAGTCACCGTGCTACCAGAATTACTGTTCTTTGGTCTCATTGGGGAGTTTTCTGGCATAGCTAGGCATGCATGTGGCTTATCTTTGGTGCACAGCCTTTTTTTGTGCCAAAGAAGCACCATATTGCTGGATGCAACCTACATACCACTTTTTACAAAAATGGGAGGAGCTGGCCGGAGACCAAAGTGGGCAGGGGTAGGGGCACCTCAACTCAGCAAATTAAGTATAACGCATGACAATTTTCTGAAATTGACACCAGTCCCTGACTACGATAGATTTCACATTTGCCACATGAAAGTGTGTGTGTCTGATGCTAGAAGGGGGGAACTAATTAAGACTAGCATATGAAACTACTACATAAATTCGTCACAATGTCTCCAAAAATTTAGAATTAAAAAATGATCAAAAAGATGCATGTAACCCAAAATCTTACCTTTAGAAACTACAGCTCATGCATGCTTCATCTAAACCTTCTTTCTCGCTATGCTTTATTTCACCATCAGATCACCCTATACTTCTTATGTTAACACTAAAGAAACTTTGAGCAAATCTATGAAAATTAGTTTCATCTTAAAACAAATTTTACTAAATCTAATTCTTGACTGTTATTAGTTTTTAATAGTTTTAGTTTAGTATGACTTTAGCACATCTGTCAATTAGTGTGAAAACATTTGTAGGTTGTCAAAATTTTTTACAGTAAGTGTGGCTTCAAAATAAAGATGGGGGTGTGGGTGCTACAGTAAAGGAAGATAAACTGGAAGAGATATAATTTTTATAAAAGAATGTTTTAAATCCAAATTTTAGGGAAATATTATTCATAAAGTTTTTTTTTTTTTTCAGGAATACAGACATTGAATGGGTTTTCCCACAGAAGTGATCTGCCTTAGCTAGTAATTGGCTGAGTGAGTATTTCCTGTGTGCCAAGCCAGGTCAGACAGAAGAGACTTGACTAACAATGGCTGGAAAGCACTGCGGAATATGATGGCGCTATACAAGTAAGCTAAGTAAATAAATAAACTTGCGAAGACTTGGTAAGCATTGTAACAGGATTGCTGGGGATCAGTGAAGGTAGGCATCACTTTTGTTATTTTGTTATGCCTTTCTGAATTATCTTCCTGACACCCTTAAATGTAAACATAACATTAATGTTAATTTTCTAGATTGAATAATCCCAATCCAATGTTTTCATTTAGGTTTTATATGTATTAGTATTAGCCTATGCTCACATCTGTATTGGAGGCTTTGTTTAGCAGCCTCTGTCACAGATTATGCCATAATTAATTAATAAAAATAGCACTACACGCACCTCATTGGAACGCAAAGGACCCCACTGAAAGTCCATAACTATAGCAATAACTACAGTACAGACCAAAAGTTTGGACACACCTTCTCATTCCAAGAGTTTTCTGTATTTTCATGACTATAAAAATTGTAGATTCACACTGAAGGCATCAAAACTATGAATTAACACATGTGGAATTATATACTTAACAAAAAAGTGTGAAACAACTGAAAATATGTCTTATATTCTAGGTTCTTCAAAGTAGCCACCTTTTGCTTTGATTGCTGCTTTACACACTCTTGGCATTCTCTTGATGAGCTTCAAGAGCTAGTCACCTGAAATGGTCTTCCAACAGTCTTGAAGGAGTTCGCAGAGTTGCTTAGCACTTGTTAGCCCTTTTGCCTTCACTCTGCGGTCCAGTTCACCCCAAACCATCTCGATTGGGTTCAGGTCTGGTGACTGTGGAGGCCAGGTCACCTGGCGTAGCACCCCATCACTCTCCTTCTTGGTCAAATAGCCCTTACACAGTCTGGAGGTGTGTTTGGGGTCATTGTCCTGTTGAAAAATAAATGATAGTCCAACTAAACGCAAACCGGATGGAATAGCATGCCGCTGCAAGATGCTGTGGTAACCATGCTGGTTCAGTATTCCTTCAATTTTGAATAAATCCCCAACAGTGTCACCAGCAAAGCACCCCCACACCATCACACCTCCTCCTCCATGCTTCACGGTGGGAACCAGGCATGTAGAGTCCATTCGTTCACCTTTTCTGCGTCGCACAAAGACACGGTGGTTGGAACCAAAGATCTCAAATTTGGACTCATCAGACCAAAGCACAGATTTCCACAGGTCTAATGTCCATTCCTTGTGTTCTTTAGCCCAAACAATTCTCTTCTGCTTGTTGTCTGTCCTTAGCAGTGGTTTCCTATTTCCATTGACCTGGTCTCTAATCTGAGCTGCTGTTAACCTGCGATTTCTGAGGCTGGTGACTCGGATGAACTTATCCTCCGCAGCATAGGTGACTCTTGGTCTTCCTTTCCTGGGGGCGGTCCTCATGTGAGCCAGTTTCTTTTGTAGCACTTGATGGTTTTGGCCACTGCACTTGGGGACACTTTCAAAGTTTTCCCAATTTTTCGGACTGACTGACCTTCATTTCTTAAAGTAATGATGGCCACTCGTTTTTCTTTACTTAGCTGCTTTTTTTCTTGCCATAATACAAATTCTAACACTCCATTCAGTAGGACTATCAGCTGTGTATCCACCTGACTTCTGAACAACACAACTGATGGTCCCAACCCCATTTATAAGGCAAGAAATCCCACGTATTAAACTTGACAGGGCACACCTGTGAAGTGAAAACCATTTCAGGTGACTACCTCTTGAAGCTCAACAAGAGAATGCCAAGAGTGTGCAAAGCAGTAATCAAAGCAAAAGGTGGCTACTTTGAAGAACCTAGAATATAAGACATATTTTCAGTTGTTTCACACTTTTTTGTTAAGTATATAATTCCACATGTGTTAATTTATAGTTTTGATGCCTTCAGTGTGAATCTACAATTTTTATAGTCATGAATATACAGAAAACTCTTGGAATGAGAAGGTGTTTCCAAACTTTTGGTCTGTACTGTATGTTATGTAACAAATCTGAAATTGAAATTGCAGAGTTCTGTATAACAGAAGCCACAAGCAGATTTAAATACAAAAGCCTTACATTTGCAAACAAAATACTGTAGAAATATAATATTTGCCTATAGGTTAAAGTGAATTCAGCTTGTTTTTACAGAATAGTTGTGCTTGTTTAGTATACATCAATTCATCATACGAGAATCATTTATAATTACATTCACTGCTACTGTAACCCTCTGCCAAGAGATGGGAATAACAGTCTCAAAACAATGTTATCTTCTCTATGACTGTAAGCATGAAAGCCAACTATTGCATTATACTTTTGCTTTATGTATGTTTCTTGGCTCTTTCATGTTAAATCACTTTGTACTAGACACTAAGTGCAGTCAATTCAGAAAATGTATTTTAATTGTGGTGAATCTGTCAGATGACATCTAGAATTTTAAGCATATACTTTTCCTATCAGCACTGAATCATTTAGAGTGACCGTTTCAATTTCAGTTTCATCTGCTATGCCGCTTAGAAACCTTCTGCCCTTTGTTTCATGCCCATGGCACAAGTAATTTAAAGCACCAGGTACAATTTTCAGAACCATTTTACTGAATTTTACAAATGAGACTGGACAAAACTGGAAAATATTGTTGAAAAAAGTATATATGTTGTAATAATGATTATAATTTCAGTACGCCTTGGCCGACATGTATCAAGGTATAGTATGTGTGCCTGCTTTTGGTCTATGATGAAAAAATTGACATATGCTGCATGCGCTTTATTCACAATATTTTCACGACTATTTACACCACATATGTTATTGAACATGTGTTTCAAAAACACAAGGACTATTATATAATACATGCATTTTTGCATGTGTGTAAACCCACCCTTATGGGTGAAATCACTTTTAGGCTAAGGCCCCAATTTGCGACCCGTGGCCAAAAAATGCTATGGTAAAGATTGGTGGAAAAACATCACGGTTTTTTCCTCAGTGTTTTTCACAAAGTCCACAGAGTTTCCTGCTTTTATTATACCTATATGGAAACCACCAGTGTTTCCGTAGGTATAACTGACATTCTGCGATTTACAAAAATGTAACAGTTTTTGAAATCGCAGCATTTCTGCTGTGGATTTTATTCTGCAATGTGTGGATGGGATTAGCCAGAATACCATCCACTTTGCAGGAACTATAATACGCAGCATATAATACGCCCCGGCCTTAGGTATTGCAAATAATTTATCATCCCTTTAACTATCTTTCTAATTATTTAGCAACAATTCATCATTTAACATTTATTTTCTGACTTGTGAAAAGAATAATTTTATATACTATTTTTTTTTAGAAAAGCGTTACAGACTTTAAAGTTTCATTTTATGTTTAGCATTACTTTCTTGTTGCAGTTTGCTTCAGGTGTAGCATGATCATTTAACACAGTTCTATTTGAGCTTTTTTATACGAAGCCTCAAATTTACTGCAGGCCATTGCCTTCATACAAATGTCCACATACTGTGGCAGAATTCTGTCCTTTGGTTTTCTCAGCGTGTACTACAGTTCTTGTCCTTTGGCACTGAATGTAATTATTGAAGATTATTACTTTCAGTAGTTTGTTTTCACAAGAGTCCTTATTTCTGCAGTAGATATAGCAAAAAGTAATTGTGAAGAAATATTACAAACAATCATGTTGAGTAAAACTAAATGTTTACATTTTTTCTGTATTTCCTGCAACTCCACATACTGTATATGTTGTCTACAGGAGGTGTGTATCTAAAATATTGTACATTTGTTAAAGCCTTGTGGTAAAAACAAATTGTCCCATCAAAACCTTAAGATTCCTGTGGAACTGGATGCAGAGCTTACATTACAGTAAGTAATTGCATAACAGCAAGTACAATATATTGTCAGAAACAATACAAATTCTCTTGGTAGTGGCCAGTTTGAAAGACTTGTCAGTGTGAAAGACGTCAAGTAGTCAAATCTGCTTCTCTTTTGGACATCAGTTATTTATATCAATTGAATGTCTTCATTTGACAACCTGAGGACCATAAAAAATATAACTGTAACTTTGTGATTGGTTAAAATTGCAAAAAAGTGACAGTTGTCTGTTGCTGAGAAGCTACTTCAAATGCAACAACAATATGACTATACTTCCTGTTGTTATGTTTGAAAATATTGTCACTGCAACAAAACATACATAGTAAAATACATAGCAACATAGTAAAGTAGAAAATACTCATATACTCAGGTACTTCTACTTATTTCCCTGCAATGTTGATCCACAGGTACACAACACAAACATGAAACAAAATCCAATTTGGCTCATCTTACGAAAACATGGTAAAAACTCCATGAAACCCTGGATAAACCACCCATCTCCAGTGATCTAGAACACTTAAAAAGCCGCAGCCAAAAAACACTTCACATTGTAAAGCGCAAACCCTTGGTAGCCTGAAAATGGCTGCTAACGAAGGGTCATATGGTGCTGCAGTGCTCACCACCACATCCTATTTTAAGGGTCATTTGCTTACCTGTTCCGGGTTATTGCAGTTGATGGACCAAGGGGTTCTGGCCACCTTACGACCCCCAGGTCATGTGATCCAAAGCGGCCTTCAGCCTCCGGGGGTGCTCTGCCTCCTGGGCTGATCCACTCCCTCCTCCACCAATCTCACAGGTAATTATGTGAGTTTGGTGGAGGAGAGGGCAAAGCGATCTGGGGGCAAAACGCAACTAGTTTGACGACACAAATTTATATACATATGAATCAACCCTTTTATAGATCTTAGGAAGACAAGTAAGACCTTAATAAGACCTTACAAGGAAGAATTTAGTAAGTACAAGCAATCAGCAGTGCAGCACATTGAATTAACAGAATGTGACTATGTTGTAGATACAATATTTCAACATTTAGGGTCCATTGAATCCCATTGTCTCAGTAAAAACTGTATTGATGAGTACCCCTAGTACATAATATATTACCCACCACTTCCACCACTATGCCTACATGTGCCGGACCCGGTGACAGTTTATCTGATCTTCCTGAAAAGTAAAGAAGTATTTTCAAGTTTATTATAATTACTCTGTGCAGAGTAGGGTTCCCAGAAGCAGCAGTACAGTAATGAATTTGATGGATAAGTCAGGAGATGTGCAGTAGCGGCAGTAGCAGGACAGTATAGTAGATGAGGGAATCATTGGTTTGGTAATAGTCAGTCACCACTGTCAGTAAAGGCAGATCTATTATTTGGCATCAGGAAGACATGTGTAACATGTGATGGATACCTGATTAATTTTCATGAATGTAATATTTTCCACAATTTTGTTACAATGTTACCTGTCATGCTGAATACCCTCTCTGACAGTACACTGGTGGATGGACAAGACATTACACTGACAAATTGGCAAATTGGGCCAGATCCTGCCAATGGTTAAATCTCCTTATCAAGACATCTATGGGGGTCAAGGCTCAAGATATGTGCTGGAGAAAGAACACAGTCCAGGTACGACTGAACCGGTTTGTTTAGCTATTGATGTGCGTCAGGTTGGCAAAGCTAAAACTGTTACATCATGTTCAGCAAATTGTATTGACTGCCTCTGTTGTGTTTGATTTCATAGATTTCAATGACTTCTCTGTAAAGACATTACAGTACAGCATCTTATCAGTGTAGTGTAAACTTTACTATATCTATATATTGTATGTTTTCTGTAATCATCCACTTTTTTAAAAATGGAAACAGGGTGGATATAGTGCAAAACTGCTATACTTTGAGAAGTGTATAAACAATGTTACTTTTATACCCCATAAACGGCTACCTCATTTATCAACTCAGCTGAACCCTAATCTCCAGCATCTGGATAATTCTTTCCAGCTGCGGTGGCCTACTCTCAGTGCATTGACTTTATGCTCTCTTCATACAATCAGGTACTCCACTGTAAGACATACAGATTTAGTAAACTTTAACTTGCATTGATAAATTGACCTGCATCGTGATATCCAGGGCTGCTTTAACCATAGGGCAAACAGTGCACTTGCACCAGGCCCTATGGTTGCGGGGGCCCCCAGATCTGGGCACAAGGCTTTCTGCCCAGGAGAGCTCCACTCAACTGTATCAGCGTGCTATGCACACCGATACAGTTGAAGCCTATGACAGAGCAGGGAGCTGTAAAGTCCTTGCTCTGTCATAGAAGACTTACAGTTATGTGCAGGATGGCCCGGCACAGGTGATGACATCACTGCATTGCATCACCTGTGCCAGGCCCAGACCTGCATGAGAGTGCAACATCAGGAGAAGCTGCTCCAGTCATCGGGGGATCGTGGTAAGGTGAGTATAAGATTGATTATGTTTTTGCTTTTAAAGACAAAGGGAGCACTTACTTCTGAACATGGGCACATTATTTATAAGGGGTTATTATCTATAGTGGGGGAAGTATTATTTTTAAGGAGGGTTATTATAAGGGGGAATTATTATTTATAAGGGGAGAATATTATTAGAATGGGGAAATATTATGAATAATAGCCCCCTTAAAAATAAAAGTTTTCCCCTTATAAACAATAGTTCCCCCTTAAAAAAGCCCTCCTTAAAAATAAGTTTCCCCCTTATAATAGCTCTCCCTTATAATGTTCCTCATGAATAATAGTCCCCTTCTTTATACATAAAGGGGAACTATTATTTATAACAGGGAGGGGTCTATTAGTTATTAATGGGGACTTTTATTTAAAAGGGGGAACTATAAGGCAGTACTATTATTTATAAAGGGGGACTATTATTGATAATGGGGACTATTATAAGAGGGAACTATTTAGAAGGGAGAACTATTAGTAATAAGGGGGACTATTATTTATAAGAATCCCTGTGAGCCGCATCATGGCAGCACCCAATTACTGATAAGGGGCACTATTTATAAGCAGGGACCCTTATTTATAAAGGGGAATTATCTCTTATATATATAAAAATTTGTTTCTGTCTGTCTGTTTATCTGTCTGTCTGTCTGTTCTTTATGCGTGACCAAACGACTGGACCGATCCTCACCAAATTTGGCACACATGTATATCAGGTGTCCGGGAATATTTTAGACTGGGTCTCAGCTCTCTTGGATGTACCGTTCCTGAGTATTCCCAAAAAATGACCAACATTAGCTAATACAAACCTGCAAGTCTTTCACTCATATTCAAACTGCCATACACACAGTCTCATGTCCCTTATCAGCCAACAAGAGCTCGCAGGCGCTTACTCTCCTCAGGCACACAGGTTTCCATAGCAATCAAGCTATTTATGACCTGTATTAGTCAATAGCTGTTCGCAGGTCCTTAAATATTCAGTCATATCACTTGTATCAGCCAATATAAGTTCACATTTAATTTACCAGGTTTCCATAACAACACAGCAATAAATAGACTGTACCTATACAGGACATAACTAGGCATGGCTGGGCCCCAAGGCGAACATGGGACCCCCCGGAAACCGCCCCCCCCCGCACAAACTGCATTCCTGCACACACTATTATGCCCCATAGTGGCCCCTGCACACACTATTAGGCCCCATAGTGGCCCTTGCACACAGTATTCTGCCCCATCGTGGCCCCTGCACACAGTATCATAGTGGCCCCTTCATATAGTATTATGCGCACTCCCCGCTACCTATTCAATGTTGGACCAGATGTCACGTGAGCCAGGCATGCATCGCAACGCATAATGACGTCGGACTGGCCCACCGACTGTCACCAAGGAGGCCCGTAGCCTGCTGAAAAGACCCCAGAGTATAATGATAGCAGTGTTTGTGGGGTCCACGGCCTGCAGGCCTTACTGATCCCTGCTCCTGCTCAAAGCCGCCTCTGCAGAAGGTGAAGCGCAGATGGCCGTGAGCAGGAGTGGGGATCGGTAAGTAACTAGGGCCCATTACCTGCTGGTGTTACACCAGCAGGTAACGGCCTATTAAAAAAAAAAAAAAAAAACAACATCAGAGGCCCGCCAGGACCCCTAATGTCCTGGGCCCTGTGGCAGCTGCTACCACTACTACCCCGGTATTTATGCCACTGACTGGATTGCCATACAGGATTTCAACATTTTTATAAATTGAAATGTTTTTAAACTGCTCATGCCCCTGCAGCAAAACGCATGGCTGCTGCTCAAGCTAATGAAAACTCTCAGCAGACCCAAGCCTGTCTCTAATCTGACAAGGTATGTCACAGACAACAGCTAGCTGCTGAAACAACCCAGCAGACCCAAGCCCGTTTCCAATCTGACAAGGCATTGTCAGCCACATGCACACAGCTGCACTCCATGTTTCCATAACAACCCAGCCATTTTTCTTCACTGCTGTGGGTCAGCTTTAAAGGGGCAGGGCGCTGTGGATGACACTGTTACACAAGGTCACATACGCACAGCTTTACTCCAGGTTTTCCATAACAACCGATCGCAGGTCTTTCACTGATATCCAAACTGAGATACACATGATCACATGACGCTTATGGACCAATGGAAAATCGCAGGTTCTTCAGTCTTGACAAACACACAGCTTTATACCAGGTTTCCATAGCAACCAAGCTATTTATGACCTGTATGAGTCAATAGCAGTTCGCAGGTCCTTAAATATTCAGTCATATGACGTGCATCAGCCAATATAAGTTCACATTTCATTTTCCAGGTTTCCATAGCAACACAGCCATAAATAGACTGTACCTATACTGGACTGCCATACTGGATGTCAAGTGCAAAACTGGCCAATTCTTATGGGGTCACTACACAAACAAAAAATTAAATATACCCGTGCGAAGCCGGGTCCTTCTGCTAGTTATTTATAAGCAGGGATTATTATTTATAAGCAAGGAATCTTAGCCCCCTTTTGAATAATAGTCCCTGCTTATAAATAATAATCCCTGCTTTTAAATAATGACCGCTTTATAAATATTATTGCTAAGGGTGCCGTTACCTGTGAACAGGAACTATTATTTGTAAGTGCAGGGGCATGACCACGTATATTGTATGGGGCCAGTAAGGCTGGGTTCACACCAGAGCTTCAACTCCATTTGGAAACCCAAACACAGGTGTGAACCTAGCATAAGATGGAATTATACAATGTGGGGGCCATTTTAATTTGGGTGGGTCAGGTATGTTTAAGTGGTGGTGATGGGGGAGGCCCACTTATGAAACTTTTGCACTCGGCCCACCAATGAGTTAAAACAGCCCTGGTGATATCTTATTACAGAAGATATCAAAATCTATTGATATGTATTGAATAGTTACCTTTTTCTGCCACAGTGTTGCTAATGTGTTATTTGTTAGGTTAAACTTTGTTACATCTACACAGACATGACCAAGCTAACGCTAGGTTCACACACCAGGTTCCACGTTTAGCCACTTTTTAAGCAGATAGGGCTTCCGTCTTTTGAGTCGCCATACGGATCCGAAGGACAGAAACCCGAACACTAGTGTGAACCTAGTGTTAACTAATAGTTAATTAGCTAAATTTTTAATTAAAAAAATCCAACATAATATCACAATGCTCTAAAAGAAAACAATGAAAGTATACAATTCACATTTCCCTCCACCAACAAAATGGCCACACCAAGACACAAATGGGATAGTTGGTGTTCCAAATTGAAAGTGAAAATTGCCTTAAAAAGTTGTATACTATCTGATGGCTTCTACATTGCAGCAGTAGAGCTGGTAGCGTTGGTTGAGCAATGATAGTCTCTCAGTCAGACAAGTGGCATTTCCTTGTAATATGCCAATTTTGCCTCCGTTTAAAAAACAGGAAAATGTTCCCTTATTTTTTGTTAATGAGAGAGACTAAAATAATGGCTAGCCAATAGGCATCACTGTGCTTGATGCTAACAATGTGCTTGTCAGCACGTAAGCAATAGACTATGCCTTTTGCCATGGTTTTGGCCAGCGTCGTCGCCATCATCACCATCACCTCTTCCTCAGGTCTAGGACCCAGACCCAGTCCCCTATCCTTCTCCTTTTCCTCCTGCACATCACATTCTCTATGCTATTCCACAAGAGCCCCAATGTGAACAGTAAGATGTGGAAGCTGCTGTTCCTCTTGATGAGATCATTGACGCTGCACTTTTCTGTACTGACTCAACTGGTTACCTCCTTGAAGGGCCTAAAGAGGCCAACACATTTGTCTATATCAAGTTGTGCAAACACAAATTGTTCTTTTGTTGTAATTCTTGGAGTCTTAGTCACATAGCAATGGCTGAAATGCCCAGACACTGTCCTGGCCATGTGTAGCACCTCTTTCAAACCACAATACCTTTTCGTAAAATGTTCCACCACCAAAGTTATGACATTCTTTTTCAATTACTTTATATTGGCTTTTGTTGCCTTCTGGGAATAAATATAATGTTGTGGCAATTAGGCCACTGGAAAAAGTCGTTTTAACTCTGCGACAAATGTACATTTGGATTTAGTTGACCATATTTTGCTTTCTGCCTACAGATTTGGCACACTGCAACAGGTTTATCATGTAGTAATGTAGAGAAAACATATATGTGACTGCAACTGCCACCACAGCCAGCATGCATATTTCCTTTCCTTAGATTACCCTTACTTTTACCAGACATTTTGTATTCAGGCACGTTTATGCAACAAACGCTCAATTAAATAGGTACGAATGTAGAGTATATAAAATATAAATTCAATTGGCTTTGGTGCTGTTTGGCAAAGAAAAAAACATGCCAATCAGAGTTGGACGCCCCTGAGGTTTGTACCCACTTTATGGAGGCTTTGATTCTGCAGCTCCAACTTTTTATTGTGAGAAATAAAGGGACAGTTCTGAAATATTTCATTATACCAACAGCTTTTTTTCTTGTGTAAAAATGCTCATATTTTCAAACATAAATTTACTAGTTTTTGTGGCATTTTCATTAATGTGTACAATTTTGTGCAACAACGCTGATATTTTAAAGTGCAGTTAGGGGACGGCAGCATATTATGATCTGCACCCCCGAGTATTTCATTATGTACTGTTTAGGTACATTAAATTACTTTTAATAATTGTATTTCAAATATGTATTTAAAGTAACAATTGCCGTACATATTTTTCTACAAATGAATTTTGACTGCTTATTTGCTGTATACACAGCATTGCCTTTTTTTACTGCTAGTGTCCCATAAATGGCCCAAAGTAAATTGACTGTTGTATCTGCACCATATTTGCAAATGTCAGGCCACACAATAAATAGCATATTTTTTGCACTTTCAAAATCAACAAAAGCTGATTTTTTTTATTTTTTTTTTTAAATATGGCACATGCGTGTTTGCCATTGATAAAATTTAGACATACACCGGAATACTAGTTTATATACAGTACATTTGTGTACTTACTGTACTGAAAATACATGGATAATGTGACTGCCTGTGTTGTTTTGGATTTGTTTGAAAATGCACCGGAACATAATACATATCTCTAGGGTAGGAAAACAAGAGACATATTGTTCAGTGTCGTCCAGTCTGTTGAATTCTCAGGACGTGAATTGTTTTTAAAATAAAGTACAATGATGTTAAGAGTGACATAGATGTCACAAAGAGAAACATGCTTACAGTCAAAGTCACAATTACTTTAGTTATTGCTGCCATACATGCTTGGAAACTCAGCTCTACCATATAAACAGGTCACAGCTGTTTTGAACCACTCATGCCCAGTAACTTCCAAGATATGACATGCCAGCTACTTTGAAATGCCAGTTAATATTAGACTGACACCACGAGAGATCTTTTAGTTTACAGAGAAAAAAATAAAACAAGATAAAAAATCAACCAAACTTGCATTGTTATAAAATGAAAGACAAGAGAAAAACTCTCATTATAATTAATCTTAAAAGAATAATCATTAGATTTGTTTCTGTTTTGTTGCATTCCATTTTGTTTGTTTCAGTAGTTTGTCCTAACTCTGATATTTCATTGCTCAAAAAGCCAAGTATGGAAGTCTATTCATTTCTTATGGTGCATAATTCTACATATGTAAGGGGTAGTTGAGGTGAACATCCTGTAACCTCAAATCTCACCTCCTTACCAAACATATATCTAAACTAGAACTGATTGAACTTTGTTAGTATATGCTGTAACCACTTTTCCTTGCAAGTGCTATACCCAGAGGCGTAGCTAGGGGGGGCAGAGGGGGCGGCTGCCCTGAGCCCACTGACATTGTAGGGCCCACCCTGGGACCGCCATTAATATATCTTTTACTTTTAACTAGATCGGTGTCTGCAAACACCGATCTAGTTAAAACGCTTCCTGCAACTTGGCTGGCTTGTGAACCGGAAGCCATTTCAGGCCTGCGGTTTACATAACAACGAGAACACAGTCAGACATCTGGATCCCAGCATAGGTGGCGCGATGACGTCACAACATCGCGCCTCCTGCGCTGAGATGTTGACTTCCTGTGCGTGGACCCTGCGCACAGAGTGCGGGGCAAGAACAGAAAGCGGCGGCTCCATTTGTCACGATCACAGGTAGGTGAGTATCACTTATACTTGTTTTGTTTTAGCTTAGTTGTGGGTATTTTAATAGTATAAGGGGTTGTTAGGATGGGGAATTATAACTATAAGGGAGGGGGCATTATGAACATAAGTGGGTCATTTATATAAGGGTCATTACGGGGTATTATGAATACAAGGGGGGAGGTTATTTATATAAGGGGCCATTAGGGGGCATCATTTATATTAGGAGGCATCATGTACATAAGGGGGTGGTCATTGATATAAGGGGCCATTAGAGGTGCAGTATTTATGTCAGGGGGAATCAGCGGCATAATATGAGAAGGCAATTAATTTAAATTAAGGTAACACTTGGGCTTTACTAAGACTAAAGCCTCACGTAGCGGGCTGCAGCAAAAAAGTGCTGCAGGAAAAACTGCGGCAGTAACACATTGTGATTTTTCCCGCAGCACTTTTCACAGAAGGTCCACAGAGGTTTCTTCTGTGGACTTTCTGCTTCCATTATACCTATAGGGAAACCGCTAGTGTTTCCGTAGGTATAATTGACATGCTGCAATTTCCAAAACCGCAAAGGTTTTGGAAATCGCAGCGTGTCCACTGCACACATTTTTCCGCAATGTGTGGATGGGATTTGCTAGAATCCCATCCACTTTGCAGGAACTGTAAAATGCCGTTTTTTTTCCTGTGGCGTTTTCTCCACTTGGGGCCCCATCCCATCCCCACTTTGCGGTAAAATACGCGCAGCAGACACACTGCGATTTCCAAAACAGTCGTGGTTTTGGAAATCGCAGCATACCTATGGAAACGCTGGCGGTTTCCTTATAGATATAATTGAAGCAGAAAGTCCGCAGAGGAAACCTCTGCGAACTTTCTGTGCAAAGTGCAGCAGAAAGAACAGCGCTTTTTTGCTGCGGGACGCCATGTGGGGCCTTAGCCTTAAGGAGTTTTCCAGCTCATTTTTAATTGATGATCTATCCTCAGAATAGATCATTAATAAGAGATCAGTGAATCCCCACTGATCAGCTGTATGAAGGGGCTATGGTGCCTGTTTATATCACATGCTGTCTGTTTACAGTGACCATGTGATGTAATTACAGTCTTGTCACATAGACGTGTATAGGACGAGGCTGTAGTTACATTAAATGGCTGCTATGAGATGAATGACACTATGTAAACAGAGAAGGGGTCATGGTGCTTACACGGTACACAGGGTAGTTATTAATTTAAAGATGCACTTGGGGTATTATTCATTATGGGGGGTTATATTATATATTTTATAATTGGGGGAAGCAGCAGGATGGGTGTGCAGGTGAGGACAATGTGGGTTGGATGCCTGGAAAACTTTACAGAGACTGGAAGAAATGGTCATGGCGGTCCAGATGAAAGAGACGGGGAATATGAACGATTAGGCACCGGTAAGATGTCACCGGTAAGTCACTAAATGTTACTGCCCTGTATTCACCTAAATCGGCTGCAGAGACCTGTGTAGAGCCGATATATACCACTATACAGTCACCGTATAGTGATAATATCGGTATACCTAAGTTGGGGGCCCACTTGGACATATTCGCCCCTCTGTGCTGAACCCCTAGCTACGCCTCTGGCTATACCATTTCAACAGTTCACTGCTTACATTGCTCCTTTGTGTATATTTGCAAATGGGCATGTGAATCACACTATTTTCTAGTCATTGGTGTGAACGCTGAAATGTGGCACCATATGGACTCTATTGAGGGTGGAATCAGAGACTATGGAGCAAATTTATTAAGACTGGCATATCGTATGCCAGTATTAATAAACAGCTTGATCTGAGTAGAGACCAAGAGCTTTATGAAAAGACTGTGGCCTCTTCATAAATCTTTTGGAGGTCCCAGCTCCAGCAGATTTTCATCATAACAGTTTTATTAAATGAGCTGGGCCTAGGTGTCTTCAACTCGGCCCATCCAGATCCCCACCCCACAACACTCACATTCTCAGAATATTGCAGGTGAGGTGTGTAATCTTAAATTGTACGAAAACGGCAGATTTGAATAAGACTGCCAGCCTGAAGAAATGCCTTTACTGGAGTTATATGGGGATTCTGGTTTGCTTCCTTGATGGTTGCTATACTGTAGGCTTTAGAAAGCCCTAGAAAATTCTTCCCTGCCACATACAGTTACATGAGTTTTATTAAGAGCCTGTTGAACCTGATGATACTGAGATCAACAGTCATATGCACTCAGAGATAGAGACTGTTCCATTACCAACAGTAGTTGTCAAGTACTGTGCCTTTAGGATACTCTGTAACCACAAATCCTTGTACTTTATTGTCCCTGTAATCCCAAAGTCTTGTACCTTGTATTGTAATCTTTATGCCGCACAGCTTGTGTGGGAGTAGCTGTAAAGCCAAACTTACAGCTGCATTTCTGCCACAAGTTTTTTAGGCCAGTCTAAGTGGAATTTGTGCCAAATTTCTGAAAAATCACACTCCTTTTCAATAAATTTTACATATTTTCACTTGTCAGATTGGCAGAAAATCAAATGTATCCCTGGTATTAGCAGGTGGAGATTTGAGCCAGAAATTTGCATCTTTTTTGCTGATTTCATTTTGAGGGGTATTCCTATCTTGTAAAATGGTAGCATATGACTTTATGATCAGTGTAAGGTCTTAACTCTAGTCTTTGAATAAATTTCATTTAGGCCTTATACACATGACAATGTGTTTTGACAACACATTGATTTCAATGTGCCTATTTTCATGTCAATTTTTTTCGATGGACAGTTTTTCACAGTTGTCAAAAAACTGACATGCTCCATCTTTGTCCATTTTCATGGCCACACGGACTCAATAGAAATCAATGGATCCACTTTTGATGGATGTAATACTGATTGACGTCCATGTTTTGTCCATTAAAAATGGTTTGGGTAAAAAAGGAAAGACAAATGAAATTCATTGTTTTTTTCATTGCATATTTTGAGGTGGTGATTTTTGGCTTGAATGGAATGCAAAATATAAAGGAAGCACTTAGATGTTTCCCTTCTGTTAAATCCACTCCTGACTTTGTCTCAAAAAAATGCAGCAAAATCTGTAACAAAAAACGCTGCATTTGCACATCATGGGGCCTTAGCCTTAGACACATTTTGCGTCTTGTCCAACAAAAGATTGCTGTTCAACAGAAAGGGGGTTTGGCTTAGTGAGAAAGAGGCATGGCTTAAGATGAAACACTGTACATCAAAAAGTGCCAAAATTATGGTGCTATTTCATGACATAAACTAAGCCAACAAATAGCTGCTGTAAAGTTAGACTAGACATTCTAACGATGTGCCAGAATTATGTAACATTAGCCTCTGTTATAAGTATGGCACATTTTAAAGAATAGGCTATACATATTTGATCAGCAGGGGATGGCAACCTAGCCCTTGCACAGATCTGTCAGAAACGTGGACAATCCTGCAGTGAAAAAATCCTGCAGGTAGAATAAACCTCAGAATCAAAATTGAAATCAGAACAGAAACAGTGAGCTTTCATTTAAATGATCAAAACACAAAGAAAAAATGCTTCTAAAACTAACAAAAACACAACAAAAATGCAGCATTTGGTAAGAGTTTATCAACTTTTGACAGCATTTACTGACCCAGTTTAAATAATACAACAAGATCTAAACCAGCCAATGACAGCTGTCAACAAATTACAGTTGTCATTAGCTGGTTTAGATCATTTACTTTCAGTCATTGAAAGTAGGTCAATTGTCTATTTTCAATGTCTGAGAATAACACTGCAGTGTTGAGCAATTCATGTGAAACAATTCTCAAAAGTTTCAAATTTACCTGAATTTTTTGGGAAATGCAGACTAAATTTGATGCCTGCTAAATTGGTTTGCTTTTCCTTTATGGTAACTTGTTACTGTATGTCCATATAAAGTACAAAATGCTTCTTACAAAATACTAAACATATAGAGTAACACATATGATACCAACCAAGATGATCATTGTGACACATTTAATTTTCACTTAACGAGAAGCATTTTGTTCTTTCATAAATATAGCACAGCACATAAATGGTTGCCATACCTATATAACAATGAACTTATCTGTATTGCACAGTATGTTATGTATATCTACTAACACAGACCTTGGGTACATGCAATTGATTCTATGTGTCACATAGGACCAATTTAGCTTCCATTAATATGTGTGCAAATCTTTGCTAACTTTTAACATTGCTTGTTTTTAGTAAGAAGGTTTTTTTTAAATAAGGTTTTAGGGACTGTCTAAACAATTTTTAGAAGTCAAGATCGTATGTTGTTTTCAACTGAGGTTTCTAGTGTCTGTAGTATGTGGCTGTTATAAACCTCTGAACTCCTGCTCAAAGGTCAGAACTAAAGCTCAGGTAAAGTCTTTACCAAAATCGTATGCAGCAAATAAAATAAAAAGTATAGACTCAAAGTAACAACAAATATAAGAAGGAAGATGTTTTAATAGTAAAAAAAAAAAATGGTAACAGATTTTAACTACTGACAGCTGCAGTTCACAAGATTCCTGCAAGTCAATGGGGGTCATTTATTCTTTGTACAGTTGTTTTTTTTTTCCTTTTTTGACATTCACTTTTTTTTGCCTCAGCATTCTGTGGGCCTAATTTACTAAAAGGTGCAATTGCATCATAAATTTCATACAAAATTAATCCAATAGAAGTGTTTCTAATGATGTCAGATATGTTTTTTTGTTTTGTTTTTATTTTTTTACACTACCCATGTAGCAGAGTGCAGTTGTTCCTTTTTTTGTGTCTTTTTGATAAAGGGGCAATTCATAAATGCAGTGTAAAATATTACTCCAGATGAACCACATTCCCTGACAATAAAGCAAAGTGACAAGCCTTGTATGAAAGCTTTAAAAATAGGTACATACACATAAATAAATCTTGTACACAGAGCATAAAACTTAAAAAAGGGGCAGAATTAGAAGAAAATAGGCGTAAGAAGCTTGATAAATGCCTGCCAATGTATTTGTTTGGTCGCAGCTGTACCTAAATAGTTAAAATCAATCTATAGCAGTGATGGCGAACCGAGTGCCCAAACTGCAACCCAAAGACTACTATATTATCTCAAAGTGCCAACACGGCAATTTAACTTTAAATTAACCTGCCTCCCCTGCATGCCCCATTCCCCCCTCTTGCTCACACGCAGCCTGCACCCCCCATTCCCCCCTCTTGCTCACACGCAGCCTGCACCCCCATTCCCCCCTCTTGCTCACACACAGCCTGCACCCCCATTCCCCCCTCTTGTTCACACGCAGCCTGCACCCCCCATTCCCCCTCTTGCTCACACACACCCTGCATCCCCATTCCCCCTCTTGCTCACACATGCTGTCTCTCCTCTCCTCACCTTCCATTAGTCTCCGTTCCCAGCAACTTATTCTGTGTAATGCCACACTGACCAGTAGTATCCAGAATAGCTCCACCCATGCAAGAGTCTGATCACATGATCATAACGTTATCGAAGGTCCTTTAGCCCACTAGGATTTAGCATCTACCATGTAAGCAGCGGTCCTGTGGACCGCAGCCTACACTGACAGTTTTCAGCCTTAGGCTTTAGATTTCATCAAACATTCTCAACATTAACATTAACAACTAAACTGCCTGATCAGGCAGATAAAAAAAAAGCTACAAAACCACCATCAACTAGTTGGGAGTCAGTGGATCTGCATTTAGATCTTAATTCTTGTATAATGAATTGTTTCAATACTTTATTACATACTTTCTGTTTTCATTCCCCAAAAGTTCTCTATAATATATAAATAATATTACCCACCCAATTATTACCATAAAGTGAAATCTCCCTGGAAGATCACACCTTTGACAAATACTTCCCCTTAGAAAGACTCTTTTTTTTCTGTTACTGATATTTTTCTTGATTATAGTCTATGGAAGTTGCCTGTATATAAGCAGGCCATCCACATTCTGACAAATGACCAGTTTTATTGATCCAAACGGGAACCTCTTTAAAATGACCATATATTAGACATGTACTATGAGTCCTTTGTGAAAATGGCTCTGTACTGTGTTGGAGCAAGCAGGAGACTTTAAATGGATATTAGGGCAAAGAAGCTGCCAGTATCATGCCTCATGACTGAGCAGAGAGATCAGGAGGAGAAGCATTTTCAGTACTACCAAGCATCATAAAAGGAGCAGGGAGGCTGCCTGTATCTAGGAGGTCACAGCCCATGTTATACTCCACATCACACATCATTGTTGAAATCGTAGTCTGCAGGAAGCTATTGGGGTGTCAGGCATACATGCAAACAATCCTGTTTTTACCAGGACAATCCCAGAAACCAGGCTACAAATTGGCTGGGATTTATATGAACTGTTTTTGAAGGTATCCTCAGGATGTGGTTTAAATGCCCAGTTTTGGTAAATGAAACAATCACCATTTGGGCCTTGTAGGAATAAGGTATACAGTGAATAGGGAGTATAGAGAGCAGAATCATGTTTGGGATCTAGAAATAAGAGGGGGACCATGCTGTTAACCAAGAATGAAAGAGAAACTTTGAAACAGGAATGTGAGGAGAAATCAAGCTGTGGACCAAGTTTCTAAGTTGAACTATGATGAGGACTAGAATTGAGAAATTTAACAATGCTGGGGAACAGAAATGAGATTAGATCTATGCTGGGGACCAAGAGAAAATCACTCCAGCAGAAATAATAATGGGAAATAGGAAACTAGGAAAAGGATATATCACCATCAGGACTAGGAAATAGGAAGACTTAGTTATATGTGGGGTAGGACAACTTGTGTACAGTATGGCTACAGTATGATTTCAAGCAGAAAATACATGATTTGGGGATTTTTCATAATTATTGGGAGCCGCACATGTTTCCTGACTGCATCACTTTAACCTGTGTTGTGTTTACTTTTTTCTTTGAGAGGACCACCCCAATAAAATTTTAGTATTTCACTGTAATAATGTCACAATTAGAAATTAATATAACATTTTTACCTTTTAAGTAGATACATTGTAATAACAGACTGCCTTCCATTCACATTTCTCCTGAATGCTTGTGAAGGAGTTAATTGTACTGTACAGCATCTCATTCTAGTATGTAAGCTTTTGAAAGCCTTTCTAATACCAACCATTCATTGAGGCCAGTTAATGACAAACAGCTCCTGACTACAGCAGTTTAATTGTTGAATTGTAGGTGTGAATCCTTTAAATAGATTACATATCATTTTCATCATTGCCTGCCTCCCCACTGATGCATACTTTGCATAATTCATTAACATAATTGACCTTCTATTTAATTGTTTATCTATCATGTTCATGTTATTTAGTGGTGTAGAACTGAACAACAGTTTCTCAGCATGTATTGTCATAGCAAACATTTTCGCAGTTATGGTGACACATGGCTGGCAAAGGTAATATTTGGGCTGCAACTTATTTGATACATCGTTTAGAAAAAGGGTTAAGTTCCCATGCATCTGGGAAGGTTTAATAGAAACAGTTTACAAAACATCACATGATGTTTCTCTGATAGAAGAACAGATTGCAAAAGGATTAAAGGGAAAAGCATTCCAAGGAAGATTATAAAGCAAAATCTGTTCTAAATTCTATTCAGATTACAACTGTGTGTTCCTTGATTATTGTACAACTATCAGAAAATAAGATAGGAGACAATAGATGCAAAATCTGTAATAAGCTGGTACTTACAATAAAACACAGGTCCCACAACTGAACAAGTTGATCCACCTGAAAATAATATGAAATTGTAACGTGTAAAAATGTTGAAAATAATAACATGTAGTTACCAACCAAGAGAGTATAAAAAGTGTCTTCAGTTTGGCTACAATTGCTGGAATTATAATACTATATACATATTTTTATTCATCTGTGTCATCTTTTTAAACACAATAAATATAAAACAAAAACATACTGGATGTGTAAAATGCAAAAAAGAATAGAAATAAAATGCTTACATTTTGTACTGCAGATAAAGCATTCACAAATAAGGTTTTTTTAAGGGGTTATTTGCTTGGGATAATCTATTTTTGTTAGGTTTTCCAATGATACAGGGGATCCCCTATTTATCCAGAATGTTTTTATTTTAACCCCTTTAGCCATTTAATTTTTGCACCAAAAGTAAAATAGTACAGTAAACAATATTTTAAAAGTAACAATATCAAGAATTTCGAATAAGAATTTATAAAAACATTATTTAAAAATATACTCTGCTAAGAAACAAATATGCAATACTACATGAAGAAGTGTCTTATCAGGCTTTACATATGGTTCCACTTTCCCATTTAAACATAACCCACCAAATATGTTGGAATTGGATTAAACCTTATATCTGTTAATGTAATGATTTTATAAATATATATATATCTATATATAGATATATATAGTACAGACCAAAAGTTTGGACACACCTTCTCATTCCAAGAGTTTTCTGTATTTTCATGACTATAAAAATTGTAGATTCACACTGAAGGCATCAAAACTATGAATTAACACATGTGGAATTATATACTTAACAAAAAAGTGTGAAACAACTGAAAATATGTCTTATATTCTAGGTTCTTCAAAGTAGCCACCTTTTGCTTTGATTACTGCTTTGCACACTCTTGGCATTCTCTTGATGAGCTTCAAGAGGTAGTCACCTGAAATGGTCTTCCAACAGTCTTGAAGGAGTTCGCAGAGATGCTTAGCACTTGTTGGCCCTTTTGCCTTCACTCTGCGGTCCAGCTCACCCCAAACCATCTCGATTGGGTTCAGGTCTGGTGACTGTGGAGGCCAGGTCATCTGGCGTAGCACCCCATCACTCTCCTTCTTGGTCAAATAGCCGTTACACAGTCTGGAGGTGTGTTTGGGGTCATTGTCCTGTTGAAAAATAAATGATGGTCCAACTAAACGCAAACCGGATGGAATAGTATGCCGCTGCAAGATGCTGTGGTAACCATGCTGGTTCAGTATTCCTTCAATTTTGAATAAATCCCCAACAGTGTCACCAGCAAAGCACCCCCACACCATCAAACCTCCTCCTCCATGCTTCACGGTGGGAACCAGGCATGTAGAGTCCATTCGTTCACCTTTTCTGCGTCGCACAAAGACACGGTGGTTGGAACCAAAGATCTCAAATTTGAACTCATTAGACCAAAGCACAGATTTCCACAGGTCTAATGTCCATTCCTTGTGTTCTTTAGCCCAAACAAGTCTCTTCTGCTTGTTGCCTGTCCTTAGCAGTGGTTTCCTAGCAGCTATTTTACCATGAAGGCCTGCTGCACACAGTCTCCTCTTAACAGTTGTTGTAGAGATGTGTCTGCTACTAGAACTCTGTGTGACATTGATCTGGTCTCTAATCTGAGCTGCTGTTAACCTGCGATTTCTGAGGCTGGTGACTCGGATGAACTTATCCTCCGCAGCAGAGGTGACTCTTGGTCTTCCTTTCCTGGGGCGGTCCTCATGTGAGCCAGTTTCTTTGTAGCGCTTGATAGTTTTGGCCACTGCACTTGGGGACACTTTCAAAGTTTTCCCAATTTTTCGGACTGACTGACCTTCATTTCTTAAAGTAATGATGGCCACTCGTTTTTCTTTACTTAGCTGCTTTTTTTCTTGCCATAATACAAATTCTAACACTCCATTCAGTAGGACTATCAGCTGTGTATCCACCTGACTTCTGAACAACACAACTGATGGTCCCAAACCCATTTATAAGGCAAGAAATCCCACTTATCAAACTTGACAGGGCACACCTGTGAAGTGAAAACCATTTCAGGTGACTACCTCTTGAAGCTCATCAAGAGAATGCCAAGAGTGTGCAAAGCAGTAATCAAAGCAAAAGGTGGCTGTTTTGAAGAACCTAGAATATAAGACATATTTTCAGTTGTTTCACACTTTTTTGTTAAGTATATAATTCCACATGTGTTAATTCATAGTTTTGATGCCTTCAGTGTGAATCTACAATTTTTATAGTCATGAAAATACAGAAAACTCTTGGAATGTGAAGGTGCTTCCAAACTTTTGGTCTGTACTGTATATATATACACACACACACACGTGGACAAAATTGTTGGTACTCCTCGTTTAATGAAAGAAAAACTCACAATGGTCACAGAAGTTTTTAAAAAAAGAAAACTCATGAAACAGGCCTGGACAGAAATGATGGTACCCCTGAAAATAATGTGACCAAAGGGACAGGGTAAATCAAGGTGTGTCCACTAATGATCATCACAGGTGTCAGTCAGTGGGCCTGTATATAGGGATACAGATACTCACTGTGCTGTTTGGTGACATGGTGAGTTCCACACTCAACATGGACCAGGGGAAGCAAAGGAAAGAGTTGTCTCAGGAGCTTAGAAAGAAAATTATAGACAATCATGTTAAAGGTAAATGTTATAAGACCATCTCCAAGCAGCTTGATGTTCCTGTGACTACAGTTGCACATATTATTCAGAAATTTAAGATCCATGGGACTGTAGCCAACCTCCCTGGACATGGCCACAGGAGGAAAATTGATGACAAATCAAAGAGAAGGATAATACGAATGATAACAAAAGAGCCCAGAAAAACCTCTAAAGAGATTAAAAGTGAACTTCAAGCTCAAGGAACATCAGTTTCAAATCGCACCATCCGTCGTTGTTTGAGCCAAAGTGGACTTCATGGGAGACGAGCAAGGAGAACAACATTGTTGAAAACAAATCATAAAAGGACAGATGAGACAAAAATCGAAATTTTTGGCAAGGCACATCAGCTCTATGTTCACAGATGGAAAAATGAAGCATATCTTGAAAAGAACACTGTCCCTATTGTGAAACATGGAAAAGGCTCTGTTATGTTCTGGGGCTGATTTGCTGCATCTGGCACAGGGTGTCTTGAATCTGTGCAGGGTACAATGAAATCTCAAGACTATCAAGGGATTCTAGAGAGAAATGTGCTGCCCACTGTCAGAAAGCTTGGTCTCAGTTGCAGGTCATGGGTCTTGCAACGGGATAATGACCCAAAACACACAGCTAAAAACACCCAAGAATGGCTAAGAGGGAAACATTGGACTATTCTGAAGTGGCCTTCTATGAGCCTTGACCTAAATCCTATTGAGCATCTTTGGAAGAAACTGAAACATGCCGTCTGGAAAAGGCACCCTTCAAACCCGAGACAACTGGAGCAGTTTGCTCATGAGGAGTGGCCAAAATAGATTTTGAGAGGTGCAGAAGTCTCATTGACAGGAATAGTTTGATTGCAGTGATTGCCTCAAAAGGTTGTGCAACAAAATATTAAGTTACGGGTACCATCATTTCTGTCCAGGCCTGTTTCATGAGTTTTCTTTTTTAAAAAATTCTGTAGAAGCATGGTTGGAAAGCAATGTCTGAATTTCATTTGTTCATTTTCATAGAAATTTTATATATTATTATTTTTGGCATATTCAAGTTATTTCTGTGACCATTGTGGGTTTTTCTTTCATTAAACAAGGTGTACCAACAATTTTGTCCACGTGTGGGTATATGTGTGTGTATATGTATATATATATATATATATATATATATATATATCACAATATTAGAATGAAAAAATACAGTAAGTTTAGTGGGGGAAACTGGATAATTAAAGGGAAACATTTAGTACTCTGTTGGGGCACCTCTAGCTTCAATAAATAATAATAAATAAATGAGACATAGCTGAGACATATAGGTTCCATATGGTATCCTGTGGGATGTTCGTAACTGGGTTTGTAGATCCTATAAATCCCAATAAATGTCACTAGGTTTAATACAAAGCCAAGCGTTGATGTATGGGGAGATGTCTTCCAAAAGATGACGCTAGAGCAAGTTTTCTTTTTTCCATCAAGGGCAAATTATTTGAACACTCTCTTCCTAGAATTCCTAGTAGAGCATGCATGATCTGCTAGACTCTACACCAGGGGTCGGCAACCCCCGGCACACGTGCCAAAAGCGGCACGCGAGGCATATTTCCCTGGCACGGCGACCCGAGTCCTCATCCAGCTGTTTCGATCGGACCAAACACGGACGAAACAAAACTGCTGTTATTATACTCGAAGGTCTCTTCAGACCCCCGAGTATAATAAGCTGAGGCTCAGGAGAAGTGATGAAACAAAAAAAAACACAATGTAAGTCCCCTTTCCTGGGCTCCGCAGCCGCTGTCTGCTCTTCGGGCACTTCTGTCTGATGTAAGAGACAGCTGACAGGACCTCTGGGGTCACGTCCGACGTCATTACGCATAATGACGCAACGTGACCCCTGAGAACCAATCAGTGGTCGCTAACTACAGGCAGAAGCACCCGAAGAGAACACTGTGGCTGCGGAGCGCAGGAATGGTGAGTACATTGTTTTTTTATGTTTGTCACCTCTCTTGGCCCTCCGCTTATTATACTCTGGAGTCTGAAGAGACCCCACAGTATAATTATAGCTTGTGAGTGGCGAAAATTATAAAAGTTAGAATGTTATACCATGTGCAGGGGCCGCTATGAGACATAATACGGTGTGCAGGAACCACTATGGGGCATAATACTGTGTGCAGGAGCCTCTATGGGACATAATATGGTATGCAGGGGCTGCTATGGGACATAATACGGTGTGCAGTGGTCGATATGGGATGTAATACAGTGTGCAGGGGCTGCTATGGGACATAATACGGTGTGCAGGGGCTGCACCATGTGAACGCAGATTTACATCAAGCTAAAAGTTCCAGTGGCCTAAGAATATAGCTGCATCCAGATATATATTGTGTTTTCACCATAAGACTGCTGTCATACGGTGCTCCTGGACACATACATTTACCACTAATTGGGGGCTGCACATGGACTTTCATTGCTTCTAATCGGAAGGTACAGGAGCGTCCCAGGAAATAGCAGTAAATGCATGTGTCCTAAAGCATCTGGTGGCAGCACTTCTGTATTATGGTTTGTGGTATATGACTTTAGTTTAGTGGTCGTCAGACTTACAATTATTGACCGGCACCCCGAGTACCTCATCTTTGATTTTTTAATTAAAATCGGCACGCTGAACAAAAGAGGTTGCCTACCCCTGCTCTACACACTACAAGGTGGCCTGCAAAGCAACGTTTCATTAAGGGGATATAGTATTCTTGTGTTCTTTCTAAAAACAAAAGTGAAATATTTCATCAGTTTTAATAGGAATTGTAACGTCTCTTCATCACCCTCCGCGCGCACGTGGCGGCGCAGGAGGCGTGCTCAGTTTGATTCCTTGTTTAAGATTCTTGTTGCTCAGTCTGAACACTGTCCTAGACTATGTAATTGATTTTCTGCCACACCCGTCTCAGCCCCTTGATTTTCCTCTGCTCCACTAATAGTTAATCTCAACCCTGCCTGTGTGATTGACAGCCTGTCTGCCAATCCAGTCTGGGGCGGGTCCTGACTTTCTATAAACAGGTTGTCGGCCCTCACATGCTAGCTGGCTATTGATTCTGTTTTGTGACTTGTCCCTGCTAGCTCCTTTTCTGCTATTCCCTGAATTTCTATTTCTGACCTCTGGCTTTATTTTTTGACTATTCTCTTGGATTGTGATTTTGTACTGCATTGCTCGACTGTTACCAACCCCTTGGCTTGCTCACTCTGCTTCTGTGTTGTTTTGTCTTGTCCTGTTCTGGTTGACACTTATATTAGGAAGGGACTGATCGACTGGTTGCTGGCTGTCGCCTAGGACAGATCGGGCAAGTTAGCCAGGGACAGTAGGGAGTTCAGCTTTAGGGCTCACTGTCTTGTTGTGCCCCTCCCCCAAGGGTTGTGCAGCGGCACTGGGGAATTGCTCAACTGGCAATTCCCTTACATGAATACTGTACTTTGGGATATTTCCGAATACATTTAAGTACATGCGTCAATCTTTAAGTCAAATTAAATATCCCCATTTTGGATTGGATCATGTGTAATATCAGGTTCATGACTTGTTACTCACAGAAGAAACACTTTTATCCAATATTGGGTAATATGCCTATACTAGGTTTTGGGCGCTCTGTTTGTCAGTTGTCTATAACCCTAAAGGTGCGATTACATGGTCATGAAAAGATGAAGATGCAGCTACAACATGACCTCGGTGTGGAATAATAATAGGCAGCCATTTTAATTGCCACAGTATTCCATTATTCACCACAGAGTGATTGTTTATTCAACGTTTCTAATAAATGGCTGTGTTGTAACCTGCAAAACAATGCTGCTATTAATTTGGAACACTTAATAAGCAATAAGATTGAAGTGAATGTTAATGGAATTCTGGGGGAGCTGGCAGGGCTGCCCAGAAGATTGAAGTGAATGTTAATGGAATTCTGGGGGAGATGGCAGGGCTGCCCAGAAGATTGAAGTGAATGTTAATGGAATTCTGGGGGAGCTGGCAGGGCTGCCCAGTTTTTGGCTGCATCATAGCCATGTCACAGGCGTGTCATAACTGCATTGTGTAATTGTTTCCTTAAAGGGAGTCTTTCAAAACAAAATTGAGATATAAACTGCTCACAGTACCTTGTAGGGCTGTCAGCACACTTTCCAATGATGTATTCCTTTTTCAGACCATTACTCCATTTATGTAAAAATCGTCCTTTTATTCCTACACAAATGAGCAGAAAAGAACTTTCAGGGCATTGCTTTCCATCAATGGGCTTCACTATCTGCTGGTGCTAACTGCTGCTCAGCTTCACCCCCACTAGTTGACTGATATCTCTCTCCTCGGCTTCAGCATGCAGTGCATGCTTTATTGGTTATATCTGATGATGACACATTGTACACAGAAGTGAAGGAAGCTGGCTTCAGATGGGTGCAGTTTGTCATTAGACAGGTGATGTGAGGATCACTGGTCTGTAGTTTCCAGCTTTTTCTATAATACCCTGCAGGCCTTAGAAGCAGCCAGTTGACATTGAATGATGTTATATAATCTATGACCTACAAGTGCACCCAGAGCTTTCTTCACCAGTGACACTCCCGGTTTTACTCCCCTAGAAGATATGCTCCATGCAGATTATTTTTACCCAGATGCATAACTTTACATTTATCCACAGTGAATATCATTTTGCAAGGAGATGACCGAACAGGCTGTCCAAGTATGTTTGTAATCTATGCAAATCCTGCATAGACTGCACTGCACTACATAGTTTGGAATCATCTGCAAAATTTGAGACAGTGCTATTAATTCCATCTTCTATATCATTTATAAAGGAGTAAAATATTTTGAAGATACAGCAGTGTCAGAAGGATTCCCTTGCTCACAGAGTAGCAGAGAGTAACTACTAGAGTACCATTTCCAGCAGCCTCTTCCTTCCCCTCTTCATAGACTAATATGTAAACAATTTCAGCTTGATAAATGGAAATATGGAAAAGGAAATATATTTATTAAATAAGATATATTACAAAGGGTTTTTTTTATGTTCACCTATGTTCACCTATTGTCTTATACAATTGGAGTTTGGGGTGGATGCTGTCTGGATCCATAGCCTTGTTAAACATGCTAATTCACCAATAATATCAGTCTCCAAATACATAGGACTGAGCCCTTACAACTAGAAGTAATGCCATGCTCATACAAGTTACGATTTGAAAAAAAACTATCTTCTGAAAATTCTGAACTAAATACAACTAACTATACAAATGGTCAGCAAAAGCCTTATGATCATTAATATAGTTATTTTTCCATTTATAATCTTAGTATTCCCACAGTTTTCTTCTATCACTAATATACTTAAAGGAGGTTTTATCCCCCTTCTTAACAGACTTGGCTATTTCTTCTGCCTTTGGTGCTTTAGTAGCATTAATAATATGTTTGGCCTTCTTCCGCCTAAGTTTATACAGCTCTCAATCAGCTACACTTCTGGTTTATTTACACATCTAAAAGCAGCTTTCTTTCTTTCAGTATACAGTGGCATGCAAAAGTTTGGACACCCCTGATCAAAATGACTTATTGTGAACAGTTAAGCAAGTTGAAGATAAAATGATCTTCAAAAGGCATAACATTAAAGATGACACATTCCCAATGTATTTTTTGGGAAACAAAATATATTTTCATATTTTACATTTTCAAAATAACAAAAAATGAAAATGACCCAATGCAAAAGTTTGGGCACCCTCATGGATAGTACCTAGTAGCACCCCCTTTGGCAAGTGTAGCAGCTTGTAAACGCTTTTTGTAGCCAGCCAAGAAAGAGTCTTTCAATTCTTGTTTGAGGGATTTTCATCCATTCTTCCATGGAAAAGTCTTCCATATCTGTGAGATTCCTGGGTCGTCTTGCATGCACTGCTCTTTTGAGGTCTAGCCACAGATTTTCAATGATGTACAGATTAGGGGACTGTGAGGACCATGGTAAAACCTTCAGCTTGCACCTTTTTAGGTAGTCTATGATGGATTTTGATGTGTGTTTAGGATCATTATCCATTTCTAGAAGCCATCCTCTTTTCAATTTCAGCTTTTTACAGATGGTGTTATGTTTGCTTAAAGAATTTGCTGAAATTTCATTGAATCCATTCTTCCCTCTACCTGTGAAATGTTCCCCATGCCATTGGCTGAAACACAACCCCAAAGCATGATTGATCCACCCCCATGCTTAATGTTTGGAGAGATGTTCTTTTCCTGAAATTCTGTGGCCTTTATTCTCCAAACATACAGTACCTTTGATCATTGTGGCGAAAGAGGTCTATTTTAACCTCATTGGTCCACAGAACTTGTTTCCAAAATGCATCAGGCTTGTTTAGATGAGGACAAAGGAGAGGTTTTCTTCTGATGACTCTTCCATGAAGGTCATATTTGTGCAGGTATCACTGAACAGTAGAACAATGTACCACAACTCCAGAGTCTGCTAAATCTTCCTGAAGGTCTTTTGCAGTCAAGTGGGGATCTGATTTTTCACTCCAGCAATCCTACGAGCAGCTGACTCTGAAATTTTTCTTGGTCTTCCAGACCTTATCTTGACCTCCATTGTTCCTGTTAACTGGCATTTCTTAATTACATTTGGAACAGAGGAAAGGGCAACTTGAAAACGCTTTACTATCTTCTTATAGCCTTCTCCTGCTTTGTGGACCTCCACAATTTTTATTTTCTGAGTGCTAGGCAGATGCTTAGAAGAACCCATGGCTGCAGTTTTTGGCACAGGGTTATGGGAGGCTGAGTACTGTATTTATAAAGCTGTAAAATTTGCATCACTTGGCCTTTCCTAACAATGATAATGAACAAGCCATAATCCTAACTGGCTAATTAAAGTCTGAGACCTTGGTCATGTAATCTGAGCACACAAATCTACAAGGGTTCCCAAACTTTTACAAGGTACTCCTTTCCCTTTTTCACTCTAAAATTGTACTCAAACATAATAATACACTGATATTTCTTAAAATTATAGACAAGTGTGTTTAATCTTTAACTTTCTGCCTTTTAAAGATCATTTCATCTTCAACTTGCTTAACTGTTCACAATAACAGTCATTTTGACCACAGGTGTCCAAACTTTTGCATGCCACTGTATATTACTTAATTTTCTAGTAACCCATTGCTGTCTCTTTCTCCTTTAACTTTTGCTAATCTGCCAGACATAAAGCTTAGCTACCTTTAAGATGGCCTGTTTTAATAGTGTCCACTGGGCATACACTCCTGCTGTTTTGTTCTACTCTTTTAAATTCTTTTAAACCTTCCCCATTTCCACTAAATGCTTCCTTATAAAGTCTAAAGCTTTTATAGTATTATATGATTGCTCCTAGGCTATGTTTTATGAAACTATAAACATTGGTGGTCATTGGAATCCAAATGTTCTTCCACTCTAATCTTAGACACCAGATCCCCATTTGTTAGAACTAAATCTAGAATGTTAGAAGGTTTCAGAGATGCTACAATAAAGTCCATCAATTTCATTCCTGCTCTTGCATGTATGAACCCTACAGATATTCCAGTCTACATCAGGTATGTGGTATCAGACATTAACTAATCAAATGAGGTATGTAGCTGAGCATTTTGTACTTTGTGACAGATCCTATCCTTAGGGACAAGAATCTCTCACATTGAGGAGAGCACCAGTTAAGGTGTGTAGAGTTTGAATTGCCTTTTGCCCTCTACTTAGCATCTACATATCACAAGGCATTATGGGAAAGGAGCTGGGAGCTCATACGCCCTCTGTTGGATGTAACAGATCCTCAATTTGATCCTATCCTTGACATAAATGGATACTCCACCACCTCTTCTAGTTACTCTGTCTTTCTGGTACAGCGTGTATACAGGTCTGGCTATCTTCCAGTCATTGCAATACTTAAATCCATGTCTCAGTTATTACAACCAATTCCAAATTATCACTAGATATTCCTAGAGCTAAATATGCTATTAGCTCTCAGAACTTGCTTTCAAAACTACAAGCATTTGTACACATTGCATGGAGAACACTACTGTTATACCCTGTAGTATTCATAACAACATTAACTGCATCGACTGGACACACACCTTCCATCATGACCATCACACTGCTTCTTTCTAACTGGTCAGATTCAGAAATCATCCTGAGCACTCAAACTTCTTTCCCCTTCTTCTGGTTTAAATGTCTGTCCAAAAAACCTCACAACTCCACACCTAGTACTTGTATACTTTTATGTCACGGCTACAAACTGTGCATTTCCTTATTAGACCACCATATCATAACTAAAATAGTCAAAACCATCAGTTTTACACCACTGTCTTAGCCTCTTCAAATATCAAATGTTTACTTCATTGTTTGAGACTCTTGTTTGAAGGGTTTCTTAGTGATATTAAAGCTATCCATATTTATGTGCAAGATAAAACAATTGAGGAAAAACCATAAATGAAATGTTGCAATTGACAATTAATACCACATCTTTCGTGTAATGATTTGCAAAGCCTGATGTGACAGATTGTTAGCCTTTAAAGAGAACATTTTCTATCAGTAATTTTCTTTTAACAAATTCAGTTCTCTGTGAAAATTGCTTTGCCTTGAGGTGGTACATTACACAGTCACACATTGTGCTATAGCCATTTAGAGCAAGTGGTGAAAAAGGTTAAAGCAAGGTGTTCCAGTCAATATTGCACTTGAAGATATTGACAAATGTGAAGACCGAGGAAAAGTAGAAAAAGAATTTAAAAATCTTTTAAGAAAAGAAACAGATTCACTTTATGTTCTACTTTTGAGCTATGTTAATGGTTTTTTAAGGGTTGGCAGAGAGCACTTCAAAATAAAATACACAAGTTTCTAATTATGCCAAAGTTTGATTTAAATGGAATTGTAAGAGCCTGTATAGTTTCTTGTTTCCATTAAGAAGAGAAATATTTATACAGGTAAAAAATACAATAATTACCCTAAAAAAATATAAAATCAATTCCAGGAGTACATCTGATAACTTCATATTTTTGTTGGATGTAGTTTTTCTTGGACATTATTTAGAAAGAAATGAAGTCACACTCTTATGTAGACTCATATGATAAGCAATCCCGTCATGGTAAATAAAGCAATGCAAACAAAATGACATAAAACCAAGTGACCATTTTCAAGTGTTTCAGATTAGTATTGGCAAGGGTGAATTCACTGTGGCAGATTTGCAACAGATTTTAACTGTGGATTTGTGCATATAAAAACTGGAGCAGATTGCATTGAAAGACATGTGGGTGTGATTTTTCAAACTAATATCCATGCTTTGGACACATTTTTTAAGCATGCTGCGGATTTTCAAATTGTTTGCTTTTCTTTGAAATTGTGCTGGTTGTCATAGATTTTCACTGTTAATTCCACTAATTGCAGTGGAGCAGGGCTGAAATCCACTGTGAATCTAGAACACAATCCTCATTTAACATTTGGAGATTTTGCTGCCGATTCTTGCTGGATTTGCAATAAGATCTGCCACAGATTTTTTTTTGCTGTATGTGGATTCATCCTACTTGCAGCTGAACACTTCCTGAGTCATATTAGTCACATATTACCTAATTACTTTTTTCCTATGAAAGGAGGAATAAATTGTTAGTGATAGTGGTTTGCCACTTCACCACAGATTGCATAGTCCTCTATGAGGAGTCAGAGAAAGCAAACTGACTGGAATTATGTATGGAGAAATGCTCTCAGTAGTGACCTCTATGTATGACATACAGCTGGGCTGGCTAGCACTATTAATGAGAACACTGTATTGCTCTCATTATATATTGAGACTGTTAGGGAATTGCCCATTAAGCAATTCCCCAGTAACTACTGCTAGAATTTGGGAGGAAGGGGAACGACGGAGACAGTGAGTACTAATTCTTGACCCACCCCCACTAATTCTTGTCCCTACCTACTTGCCTCAACTACCCTAAGCAGTAGAGGACAACTAGGCAATGGTCCCTTCCTATAATAAGTGAATACACAAAATGCAGACAAAAAACAAACAACAACGGTGGTCAAGCTAGCCAAGGGGTCAGAATTAGACGGGCAACTGGGTAGAAAATCAGAATCCAAAAGAATAGTCAAGAGAGAAAGGTCAGAATATAGATATCAGAGAAACAGTAATACGCTAGCACACTCTAAAAGGCTAATAGCAAGCACCTATGAGCGGACTAATGGGCTGTATATAGAAAGCCCGGAATCTGCCTCAGATGTGATAGGGCAAGTTATCAATGAAAGAGCAACTGATGTTATCTCTTAGCAAACCAGAGGAAACTCAGGGTACTGGCTGAACTGATACTTTGCAACGAACTCTCAGCTGTGCTACAACAGAATACAAGGCCCAGGAGCAGGGGATCATAAATGGACACGCCTCTTGTGGCTGGAGGATAGCACAGAAGTCTGAACAGGTGCGGACGTTACACACACATTGGTTGGCTGGCTCTGCACTGTATGGGGGCAATGTCTATGTTGTTATCTCTAAGCATGGTTGCATTTTCTAGCTGTCACCATGTATGGGGGAATTGTCTGGTAGGCACTGTGTATGGGAAACTATTCCCGGATTCACATGTATTAAAGGACCTGTCACACACTATTTAAGTCAATATGACAGCCGTTGCCACAGAAACAGTTATGGGGCATTACAGTTGTTTTACTGTGCTGCAGTGGCATTTGAATTGTTATTGCATGCATTTTTTTTCTAAACCTTTAATAAAGAGTGACATACATGTACATCATCTTTTGGGCTAATGGGGAAAATATTATAATGTAGTGTATAGTATGTCATTTGGATCATGTGGATGCAGGACTGACTGGGATGGATATAACTATAACTAGTATTTGCCTTTAGTTAAAAATTAATCAAAAAGTTATATGTACCCATAATGGTGCCATTGAAAATAATACCCACAAAAACAAGCCCTCATATAGCTATCCTGATGAAAAAATGTGAATGGAAAAATACTGTATACATCAAATTTAAAAGTAAAAAAAAAGTTAAAAACGGCATTTAAAAGTAAAACTGTAAAGCTATCCTTCATTTTTTTTATATTGAACACTTGAAAACAATATGCATATAAATGTAACATTTTCAGATTTCTTGTATTTCAGCAAAAAAAAAAATAACCGACTGTTAAATAAATCAACATAGTTTGTGCTGCATTTAATAAAACACAGGGGCATCTGACAAAGCTACCCTTGTGTGTTACCAGCCAAGATAGTGATCTGGATTCTGGTACATCAGTATAGATTCTCAGTGAAGATGGGTTCTTTTAATTTGATTCTGCCAAGTAGCTAAATAAAACCACTGTGCTTTTCTTCATAAGCAATAGAGCAATTCCTTTCAAAATTTGTATGGTTAAACTAGCATGAAAGACACTACTGCTTTTAATTTCCTTCTACTATATATCCCTACTCTTCCATCTATTGCTAATATTAATACTTTTTCTACCACTGACCAAAGTATTAGAAAGATCATTCTGCATTGACACATTGTAAGTTTTGTGTTATACAGCCTGTATTCTTAAATTTTCAAATTACTAAATCACTTTTTCTAATTTACAGATTTTTTTTTCATTAACATACACAAATCTAAATTATTATATATTCTAAAGTATTAGTCTGTAAATTAATTTAATTTTACAAATATTTATTTCCAAAGTTATTCCCTTACCAAAAAATTCATGTTGATCTTAGGTTTAAGAAATCTGTTGCTACCAGTGGAGCAATAATTATATGTGCAATTCTCATTTCTCTACCTACATCATGGGGAACTGAGTCAGAGCAGCATCATAGTAGCACAGATTGCTAAGAGCCCCAATTTCCGAAGAAATCAGCACTACTATTCAGCTACCCGTCTGTGGAAGCAAGTGGGTGGTCAGCAGAAAAATAGTGACAGCAGCAATGTTGAATGAAGCTAGGTTCACACCTGTGTTCGTGTTTCCATTTGGGGGTCTGCTTGGGGACCCCCTGAACAGAAACTTAATCCACTTAAAAAAGCGATTACCCACGGAAACCTGCAAACCCCATAGACTATAATGGGATACGCCAGGTTTCTACCCGAAAAAGGCGAAAAATGCGTAGAGAAAAGTGCTGCTTGTAGGACTTTTCTCTCCGCATTTTTTAAGCGGGTTCGAGGACAGAAACCCCAAATGGAATTCAAGCACTGGTGTGAACCCAGCCTGAGAGATTGTAAGGCTAGGATCTGGGACTACAGAAGCTGTGCATCATTATACATGCTCCAGACCACTCGTTTACTCCTTTTCATGTACCTCACTATATCTGTTCTGTGTCTTGATGGCAGTCATTCAAAACATTGGTCATTATTATTATGTGGAATTATTTCTTTGTAGGTTCTCTTCTTTCCCTATTTTTTGCTTTTAGATAAAACAAACTTAAGTGAGAAAACAGTGTTCACACTTACTTTCTACAACCAAAATATTTAATAAAGCATTACTACAAATTACATATAAAATCCAATGTTGCATAAATATAAGTACAAAAATGATCTAAATTACACATAGGAAACAACCTCATTAAAACATGCTAGCTAACTACTCTATTGTGACCACCACCCCCCAAAAAAAATATGTAAGAGAAGGTAAACCATGTGTTACTGCGAAGATCCACACAGCAAGAGACCCCAAAATTGATGTTTGGAACTTATAAATTAACTGCTCAGTTTTGCTTCATATCTGGCTTGTTTCAGGACAAAGACTTTTTAAGCACACAAAGGATTTTGAGGAGACATCTCAGGCCAGCTCCACACTGGGTCATAATTTTTTACATCCTGTATCCTTAGATGTTGGGGACTGTGGCTTATAGCTGTGTGAGAGACATGTGAAGTGGTCAGTCTTCTAGAGATAATTAACTCCTTGCTACCATTCCCAATTGACCCCTTTAGTGCCTTGTAAACACTTTCAGTGCACCATAGAATCATACAACTCAAAGAAGAACCGTGCCTTCTGTAGCAAAATCATCTTCATGTATGACAATGCACCATCTCATGCAGCAAAGAATACCTCTGAGTCATTGGTTGCTATGGGCAGAAAAGGAGAGAAACTCCTGGTGTAGCCACCATCTTACTCCCTGACGTCAATCCTATTGAGAACCTTTGGCATATCCTCAAGGAAAAGATCTATGATGGTGGAAGAATGTTCACCTCAAACCAGCAGATCTGGGAGGCTATTCTGACATCTTTCAAAGAAATTCCAGTTAGAAATTTTCACAAGTTCAGGGCGATTCAAGAATTATGAAGGTGATATCAAAAAAGATGTCCTATGTTCACATGTAACTTGACCTGTTAAGATGTTTTTGATTTAAATAGCTTTTTGACTTCAGTAAATGTGACCTCTTATTGCTGCAAATCCAACAAATGACCATTTTCAGGTATTTGCAATCTATAAAATGTTTAGTAACTCTGTTGTGTATAATCATTTGGAACATCGGATTTTGATATTTTAATTTGTGAAAAAAATGTTATCATTGGGAGGTTTGTCCAATAAAATTTGATTTATACTTTAACAGATGAAGATTTGAACATTATACTGACTGTCATTTGCATCGATCATTTAGGAAAATCAGAGGAAAATATAATTTCCATAATAATTTGGAATGCAGTGTATGTAATACACTAAAGTGGATAAACATACACATGGGCAAAGCTAAGTCAAACAAATTAAATGTGAGCTAGACTCCTGGTCCAGTTGGATTACACCCAAGAGTATTTAAAGGCATTGTTTTTCTATTGTTCTTAATTTTTACAAATTTTCTAGTAAATGTTACAAGTGAATGCCTATTTTCTTCCCCAGATAATTTTAGACCAGTAATCCTAAAGAGGGTCTCCAGGGAGATTTTTAGGACTTACTTCTTTGGTTTCTGTATTTCAAAGGAACCAAGGCTTTTCCAGACTGGTTCTGTTTAAGGTCAGGAACCACATGGTGTAGACATGGTGTTTTACAATCACTGCAAAGTAGATGAGATTCTAGCAAATTCCCATCCAGACATTGCAGAAAAATATGCGCAGTGGGAATGCTGCGATTTCCAAAACCATTCCGGATTTGTTAAACGCAGTATGTCAATTATACCTATGGAGACGCCAGCGGTTTTCCTATAGGTATAATTGAAGCAGAAAGTAAGGAAGGAAACCTATGCAGACTTTCTATGAAAAGCGCTGCGGGAAAACCAGCGATACGTTTCCACTGCAGTTTTTCCCACATCGCTTTTTTGCTGTGGCAGACTATGTGGTGCATTAGTCTTTGGATGACATGAGCAGAGCAAGCATCCCACACCTGAGTCGCTCCACCTATGTTCCTATGTTCACTGCTAGTTATTAGTGCTATGGGGGACATATATATATATATATATATATATATATATATATATATATGTTCAGCCAGCCTCATAGCACAGGTAACTAGCAGGATGGAGGAGATGGTGTGACTCAGAGTCAGGTACTGGTTTTGATCATGTGAGTCCAAGATGGAACCAGCATGGAAACCCCTGGTTCATCCACAATATAGCCACCAAGACAGTAAGTCCTGAAATAATCCTTAAAGAAACCCTTTAATGTCAATTGTAAGGGCAATCATTTTCAGACAAACCTGATTTGTTATTAAGAGGTGAGTAGAAGCCTGGACAAATGGGGGGCTGTGGATACAGGGGAAATTCATCAAATTGGTTTGCATAAAAAATAAGATGTAATTTGCACCTATTTTCATCCACAATAACTATTAGCCTATCACCCTTTTACATTTTCTGTCAGATCTGCACCTGTCCAGTATTATATACTATTTCTCATAAAATGTGAACATTAGCCTGTATGGCACTGAGAAATTAGTCAAACTCAACAACCTAATCTACAACTTCTACTCTATCCTCCAGTTGCCTCCATTGGGTTGCAGCACTATCACATTCAAGAATGGATTTTACCATACAGTATGTCGCTGTTCATTCACAACCAGGAAAGATTGCAAGTGGTTACTCAGATAATTTTTTTCTGTGACCAGATGTTGACAACATAATTGATGGTGATATCTGCAGACAGAGTGGGTTATCTACCATTGTCATCAGATTAAACGTTCCATTGTAATGGTCTTCCTAATTGGGCACATTTGTGATGAAGTAGGTCAGGAGTTGTAATTTCACATCAGCTGAAGTGACAAAGGTTGCTGACCCCTTAAGTAAATTGTATATGATATGATTCTTTTTCTTTACTTTGGGGAAAGAGTAATGATTTTCTATTCCAAATGATCAAAATTACATTTATGCACAATAGATAAACAAAGCAAGAATTATTTAATTCAATCTGACTCAGTGTCTTTATTTCCACTTTGGTATGAACAGCATTCAAATGGACATTGCAAGTCTACATTCTGTATATCCTTCAGAATACCTAATGAATAATCTTAAGTGCTGTGCTTGCTGGACATTTCATGACTAGTATACATTATGTAGTGTTGTTATACAGCAATATATGTATACATACCCCAGTCATAGCATTAAAACTGGTAAAATGAATAACATTATATTCTTGCAATATTCTGATGGAATTCCTTGGGTCCTACCATTCATGTAGATGTTACTTTAACATACTTCCTACCTAAATATAATGATAGGCAAAATATCATGCTTTTAGTTCAGTTTAGGTTTCATTTATAAAATTAACACAGGTTAAGCTTTATTTGGCAATTGTTTTTCATATGCTTCATAGAGCCACTGTGAACTGTACAAATACCGGTAGAGATTGGTCGTGTTCCCAGCAGCCAGACCTCCTTCAATCAGTAAGTTATTCCATTTAGCAGTATCCCTTGCTTAAATTCAGGGAAAACCCTGTTATAAACTGTAAAATAATTGTTTCTGTTTTTTTCTCTTTACTAGTTGCCTAAATGTACAGTAATACCTCGTACACTCGCGTTTCCGAATTTGCGAATTCACAGATTCGCGATATTTTTGGCAACTAACATATATAGATTTTGCTCTTTTTTCTCAGATCTGTGAAATTAAAAAAAAAAAAAACCTCGCTATTGGGTAGTAGCGTCCTGTTCGTTATGTACCCGGTAATTAGTTTCATTTTACTGTGAGTGTATAAGAAAAATGAATGAATGTATTAATATACAGTACTGTACAGTATACTTTAGTATACTGTACAGTACTGTAGGGTAAAGTTTATTGATATTTAGGGGTTAAACATTAGAAACTGGCATTGTAAGCGCTTCAAGCGCTTGTACCAAACATCGCGATTCCCGCGATCCGCGATCGGTTCTGGACCCTAGCCTTCGCGAATGTACGAGGTATTACTGTATTTATAATCTTTTCACGAGAATGCTTGCAATGATAATTTTACAAGCAAATAGAAAGATCAAGCTTCAGACTACATAGCTGATGCCACAACTATAAACCACTTCAGTTAAATTTGCAAATCAAACACATGTACAAACACAAGCAGCGCCCCAACACATCAAGTCAAAAGGTGAATGAACCACCACTTCCCAGAACTTCTATTGTAAGCTAGCACTCATTAAAACTAATAAGCATCTCACCCACTGATAACAACATTTGCTCAACAAGGCATACAAAGAATTGCAAGCTACTGTATAGTATAAAATGGTCATTGCACCTTTCTTTGCTAAATGCCAGGCATTTTGATAAAAGCTCTGCAGTTAAAAAAAAAAAAAGCAACATATTCTGTAATGAAGTGTAAAAGGATTTATATCACATTCAGATACTCCTTTTTGCACTTTTATGAATACCGCAGAAGTAATAGTTTTTTAATAGGTTTATACCAATTTTCATAACAATTAAATAAAAATAAAAGGTGCATGTAAGATACATGAGAAAAGAAATGGTATAATATTTCCAAATTACATCACAGAGTAAGCAAATAAGAAAAGGTTGGCAGGTATAATAAAGTCAGTGCAGGTATACGGCTTATCAAAGCATTGCATAGTTGTGAATTTAGAGTTGAAAGCGAACTTGCCAATACCACAGTTGTCCAGTCACAATAAGTCAGCGGTGCCCATCCAATGGCTTTGGAGTCAATGTAGCTCACAACCCCTGACTTTGTAGCTCAGCATTAGTCACTTGCACTAGTTATAAATTGACATCCACACTGACAATATTTGAGACATATACTATCCTAGTAGACTAGTGCCAATATCAAATTAGACCATTGCGTCAAATTTCACACTTAAATATATTTAAGTGGTATATAAACATACAGGCTGCCCCAGAAATTTTCAAAAGTGTGGGATGTATGGTTCAACTGTCCACTAACTTATCCCTCTCCTAGGTCATTAAGGTCTGTAGTATCATCTAGACTTGAGAGTCCTCAATGATACCACTCCATAGTGTTGAGTGAATAATTTTGATCTCCCCCTGTCCAGATAGTGTATACTGACTCACTGATTTGTGGACGTTTTTGTATGGTACAAAACATGTGCAATGTTTTGTTCTGTTAGAATATGTTTATTGTACAACTGTTATACACAATGTAACAGTTGTGTCATCTGTTTGAGATCATTGCATTGTGTCCTACTGTAATATGGTAGAACTTTACTCTTCTACATACACTTTGAGTCCTTTGTTTAATGCTGTTTACTGTATTTTCTTAGACTATAACAGTGAAATGCTTTGTCCTATTCATTGATATATACACTGTATTGCATTTCAATAAAACAAATTTAAAAAATATATATATATATCAGATATCTGCAGTTTCACAATTTCAAATTTCTCTGAACTTAAAAGTATGTCCTTGATTTTAATAAATTGAAAGTAGCTCCTGACCATCACTCAGGCTACAATGTGACTTACAAGTATGAAAGGTTGGAGAACTCTGTACTAAGTGGTCAAGTCATATATGGCTAAGTCACACATGGCCCAGATTTTATCACATTTTCAGGGACACTTGTGATTTTAACATGCTACCATTCTCCTTCTTGAATGGTAGAATGTAGTTTATTAGTTTCTTCCATAGGGCAATAATGGGAGGGAAAAAAGCATTCATCATAGAGCTATAGCTTTACATGCCATAAGGAGGGTCTCATTATGAACATTTGCTTGTGACATGACCATATATCATATATTATCTAAACTTCCCAATATAAACATCTTAGAATCAAGAGGAAGAGGGGCCAAAAAAGCAATACTGATGAGTTGCATCACCTCTCTTCAAAATGATAAAATAGATTTCAAAGATAAGGTGAAAGAAGTCAGCACCTGTGAGAGTCTGAGGCAAGAGTTAACCCAGCATGGTATAGCCACACATGAGTTAGGTTAACTTGGTGGATAATGTAAATCTAAGAGAGCCTCTGCCCATAGACAATGTCCAGAGAGGGCATCAACCATGGTTGGAGAGGTTTAACCTGTGTAACCAAGTCATACAGAAAGAAGAAATAAAAGGTTGTGCTAAATAAAGGATACTAGGATGTTGCCTGTACGTCCAAAAACTGCATGTGAGCTGTAGGGTGTACAGCAATTTGAGAACTATTATTATTTTAACTATTACTTTACTCTTCCCACTATCGAATCATTAAGGGTATTTCAGGCCCTGTTCCATTGGAGACATTCGGGGGAAGGAGGGGGGGTCATTTTAATGTCAATTTGTTTAATTCAAGAGATTACTAGCAGGTTGCTAGCAGTTACATCTAGAAACTATGGAGTAAGACTTACTGTGAAATCAGAAGTACTTATTCCAATTGCCGGTAAGCACATAACTTATCAGGCACACAGCTAACTGCACAGAGGGAACAAAATCTTGGAGAAATAAGGCAAGGACATCTTTATACAATGCTACTCCATTACTTATCAGACCATCTACTGTGGGGCTGATCTATAGCAGATAGCTAGAACCTCTATTACCAAAGTGGAGAAAGTTGGAGGAAGGGGGAAGGCCTGACATGTGTTCTTCCTCAAAAGGAATGTAGGAGACAGCTTCCTTTTTACTATTATATGAGCTTCTGTTGAATCATAGGGTAGTTGCTCCATTTTAGAAAGTTAGGTCCGAAACCCAATCAAAGGCCCTCGCTGGATTTCAAAGACCTGCCCAAATTCATCACAGAAGAGACAGCTTTCTTTGACAAATAATGGCAGGTAAGTATTCTTCATTGGGTCTGAGAACATGCCATCAGTTGCCAAAAGTCAGTAAAATCCACACAGCTGTACAGCAGTGACGGCATCACCAACAAGTTGACCAAGTGCAAGGTCACTTGAAACTCAAAAGATTGACTGGGCGAATATTGTTGTTTCCTCCCCACACATTCAGTTGTGAATGACTGTCAGATATTGATGATGACAGTGATCATATACTACTTGTGGATATTTCCTAGCTAATAGAGTGATCACAAGGAGGAGGATGATGCTCTTACTAACATTTCTGACCAGCTCAATTATGCCACATGAGCTGGTGATGCTGCTTCATGTGCAGAATGAAAGCTATAAATCCTACAGTTTTAATAAACAGCCACAGCTTATTTTATGCTTTCATACTGCAATGTTTTTGTTGGTCAGAAATGTAGATACAAATTTTCATATGGTAAAAGCCCATAGCAGCCACCACCAGCAATGCTCAAAACATTTCCGCCACCAGCACCTGAGCTTACCCTTGGCCTACTCCTGGCCATGTGCTTTCTCTGTGTCTTATTGCCACCATCACCCTACTACTTTGATGTCATCACCTTCTCTTTACCCTGATTTAGTTCTTAGCTCATGTCCCTGCTACTTTTATCAGACTGTGATATGTCATGGACTCCTTGCTACCCCCCCCTCAGGAATACCATCTGTAGATTTGCTAATACCACCACAGCTAACAGTTCCCCTACCACCACCACCACTATGGCTAGAATTGCCATAACTATTACCACCAGCAGTCATGTTCTTCAGTTTTCACCACCTCATCTAACTCTTTATCACAGTCCAAACTCTAACTGTTCTCATTAAACTCATGAACAGAAAATCTTGAATATGTTTCTTAACAACTGAGTTGCTGTTTCTTCAGGAGCAAAGAAGTTGCTCCACTAAGGGTCTGTTAAGACAGAAAAGATGGAATAGAAAACTTTCTATAAGGCTCTAAAATAACTGATAAGGTGGTGGAGCAATGCACTGAACTTTGGCTCAATGTAACACAGTCATGTTCAGAGGTTCACTCTGCTGTGAGTGAAATGATGAGTGCGCCACCCAGTCTACAATTTCATCCACTTCCTCCAAACTAATAGGGTGGAGGTGCTGAACAATTGTGGACTAATACTGCTGGATGGAGAACTGGTGCTGACAATGCTGCTGCTACTGCTTCTTGTGCTACAGTCACCCACCTTCTTACTAGCAGATAATGTGACATTTATGTTTTTTTCTACAATACCCAGTCCTACCTCCAAGGCCTTATGGGGATCTCTGCCACCTCAGGTCATGTGATTCCCGTTCTTCTCTGTCTGCCTTAACCTGTTAAATTGAGTCTTTCATTTTAAGTGAATAGTCCGAACAACTTTGTGCTGAATTGATTCACTCATCCCAAATTCTCAAATTACTAAAACACAATAAGATAAAGAAGATAATCTGATTAGGAGTCCAGTGCGAGAAATTGAAGCTGAAATTATTAGGCAAAATAGAGTATACTATAGTAGGTGGATATAATGATCTCCAGGTGTTTACTAAAGTGTCCGTTATTTTTTAACATAATTTGATTAATTAATTAGAGCTAACTATAACAGGATAAAGTTCTAGCAATTAAGACCAACACATATTCACCATATGTCTCATAGGATATTTTTTGATTGAAACATTGCAATTATTTTTTGCAACATATGGTTTTAACTGCTTTGGCTTATGATTAATGATAAGTTAAGCTTCTCCACGATAATTTGAATAGTGTGAGAAGATTAAATGGAGAAATGTTATCTGATATTTTGTGTTGACCTAGCACAATGTCAGAAGTACAAAAACTCGTCCTACACAAGCCCCTCTAAAGAAAGCTAATTTAATGGTGATAACATTGGTCAGTTGATATTAGTAATTTATTATTCATCTATATGTAATTTTTTTCTCAAACCTTATTTCTCAAACCTTCTCTGATAACTGGTTATTATGTTAATAGATGGATGATCAGTGTTTGAATTAGCAGCAAACTAATTAATTTACTGTACGCATATTTCTTTGTTATAACTTAGCCTTTCTGAAACCAGCACACTTTCTATTGTAAACTGTACTGTCTTACATTGAAAAATCTTAGCTCACTCAGTAAATGAGTCAGTTTTCCCTCATTAATGGGTTAAAGGTGGAGGTAGATAGGAGATAAACATGTATTGGCTATGGCATAGTACAAATCCAAAATATGTTTATTTTTTTCCTTGATAACTGCTGGAACTCCCTTCCCTATGTTTGGAACTGTCCTATATTTCACCATTTGTTTTAATTTTACCAAAAGAAGTTTGTACTGGCCTGTACACATCTAATTTCAGTTGGTTGAATGTTTTTGTAGGTTTGAGGTACAAACGTATCTGCAGAAAAAAAGGATTATTCGTGTTAAAATGCCTTATCACTCTTCCCTAATATCTGTAATTGGGGACAGTTAGTAAGCCACTATATACACATAAGATCATATGTCAATCCCATCAATATTGCAGATTTATCTTACTTTTCATCTGTATATCCAGTTTCAGCCGCAGTACAAAAAGGATACACACGTGGACAAAATTGTTGGTACCTCTCGTTTAAGGAAAGAAAAACTCACAATGGTTACAGAAATAACTTAAAAAAGCCAGATTGGAATTTGACAAACTATATGTTGACAAGCCACAAAGCTTCTGGGAGAATGTCTTATGGACAGATGAGATAAAAATCTAAATTCTTGGCAAGGCACATCAGCTCTATGTTCAAAGATGGAAAAATGAAGCATATCTTGAAAAGAACACTGTCCCTACTGTGAAACATGGAGGCTCTGTTATGTTCTGGGGCTGATTTGCTGCATCTGGCACAGGGTGTCTTGAATCTGTGAAGGGTACAATGAAATCTCAAGACTATCAAGGGATTCTAGAGAGAAATGTGCTGCCCAGTGTCAGAAAGCTTGGTCTCAGTCGCAGGTCATGGGTCTTGCAACAGGATAATGACCCAAAACACACAGCTAAAAACACCCAAGAATGGCTAAGAGGAAACATTGGATTATTCTGAAGTGGCCTTCTATGAGCCCTGACCTAAATCCTATTGAGCATCTTTTGAAGGAGCTGAAACATGCTGTCTAGAAAAGGCACCCTTCAAACCCGAGACAACTGAAGCAGTTTGCTCATGAGGAGTGGGCCAAAATGCCTGTTGAGAGGTGCAGAAGTCTCATTGACAGTTACAGGAAATGTTTGATTGCAGTGATTGCCTCAAAAGGTTGTGCAACAAAATATTAAGTTACCATCATTTCTGTCCAGGCCTGTTTTGTGAGTTTTCTTTTTTAAAAAATTCTGTTGAAGCATGGTTAAAAAGCAATGCCTGACTTTCATTTGTTCATAGAATTTTTATATATTATTACTTTTGTCAGATTCAAGTTATTTCTGTGACCATTGTGGGTTTTTCTTTCATTAATCGAAGGGTTACCAACAATTTTGTGCACATGTGTATGTATAGTTGTAGATAGGAGCACACTCTGAATGGTAGAGTTTTAATACATTAGCCAAGACTATGGGCATGATCTGGCATTTAAGGCATGAAAAAGTCATACATTTTTTTGTGAAAAATGGGTTTCAGGTTTGTTGACCTCACTTGCCTATTGTTTAACATTTTCTTTTCCAGAGGACTCAGCTTAGAGGTAACACTAAGAAACATTATGTGGTGATATACAGTCATGGCCAAAAGTTTTGAGAATGACACAAATATTATATTTTCACATGATCTGCTGCCCTCTGGTTTTTATGTTTGTTTGTCAGATGTTTTTATCACATACAGAAATATAATTGCATTCATATTATGAGTAACAGAAGCTTATATTGACAGTTAGAATGAGTTAATGCAGCAAGTCAATATTTGCAGTGTTGACCCTTCTTCTTCAGGACCTCTGCAATTCTCCCTGGCATGCCCTCAATCAACTTCTGGACCAAATCCTGACTGATAGCAGTCCATTCTTGCAGAATCAATGCTTTAATTTTGTCTGAATTTGTTGGTTTTTGTTTGTCCACCCGTCTCTTGATGATTGACCACAAGTTCTCAATGGGATTAAGATCTGGGGAGTTTCCAGGCCATGGACCCAAAATCTCTATGTTTTGTTCCCTGAGCCATTTAGTTATCACCTTTGCTTTATGGCAAGGTGCTCCATCATGCTGGAAAAGGCATTGTTGAGCGCCAAACTGCTCTTGGACAGTTGGGAGAAGTTGCTCTTGGAGGACATTCTGGTACCATTCTTTATTCATGGCTGTGTTTTTAGGCAAGACTGTGAGAGAGCCGATTCCCTTTGCTGAGAAGCAACCCCACACATGAATGGTTTCAGGATGCTTTACAGTTGGCATGAGACAAGACTGGTGGTAGCGCTCACCTCTTCTTCTCCAAATAAGCTGTTTTCCAGATGTTCCAAACAATCGAAAAGGGGATTCATCAGGGAAAATGACTTTACCCCAGTCCTCAGCAGTCCACTCCCTGTACCTTTTGCAGAATATCAGTCTGTCCCTGATGTTTTTTCTGGAGAGAAGTGGCTTCTTTGCTGCCCTCCTTGAGACCAGGCCTTGCTCCAAGAGTCTCCGCCTCACAGTGCGTGCAGATGCACTCACACCTGCCTGCTGCCATTCCTCAGCAAGCTCTGCACTGCTGGTAGCCCGATCCCGCAGCTGAAACACTTTTAAGAGACGGTCCTGCCGCTTGCTGGTCTTTCTTGGGCGCCCTGGAGCCTTTTTGGCACCAATGGAACCTCTCTCCTTGAAGTTCTTGATGATGCGATAGATTGTTGACTGAGGTGCAATCTTTCTAGCTGCAATACTCTTCCCAGTTAGGCCATTTTTGTGCAGTGCAATGATGACTGCACGTGTTTCTTTAGAGATAACCATGGTTAACAGAAGAGAAACAATGATGGCAAGCACCAGCCTCCTTTTAAAGTGTCCAGTGGTGTCATTCTTACTTAATCATGACAGATTGATCTCCAGCCCTGTCCTCATCAACACCCACACCTGTGTTAATGGAGCAATCACTGAAACGATGTTAGGTGGTCCTTTTAAGGCAGGGCTGCAATGATGTTGAAATGTGTTTTGGGGGATAAAGTTAATTTTCTAGGCAAATATTGACTTTGCAAGTAATTGCTGTTAAGCTGATCACTCTTTATAACATTCTGGAGTATATGCAAATTGCCATTAGAAAAACTGAAGCAGTAGACTTTGTAAAAATTAATATTTGTATCATTCTCAAAACTTTTGGCCATGACTGTATAGAAGGACTATGAGCCTCCATTAAGGGCCCAGTGCATATGGTTCTGCCATATGCTAGTGGTCTAAACATGAACAGTTTGAAATAGGGAACCCTGGAGTGTATAAGTTTAGTTTACATAAAGAGGTATTCAGGTTTCCTGACAGTTTATTTGTGTAGAGAACAGGATATCCTAGATTTTTGTAATGTGCATGTACGAGGGGCGTTCATTAAGATTTCCCCTCACCCACTTCTTGTGGACTGAGACCAATGAAACTTGGCACAGTTATTAGTCCTTCTCTACATAGGTGCCACCTAGGGACACACACTTCTCCCATCTCTTTAAGCAACTGTAAACACCTCGCTTGTAGAAGTCGACAGGTTTCTCCAAAAGCCATGTTGTGACTTTGGAGTCTCATCATCTGGAAAATGCTTGCTCTTCAAAAATAACTTCATTGTTGGAAAGAGGTGGAAGTCTGATGGTGCGAGGTCGGGTGAATAAGGGGGATACGGTAGAATTTTAAAGCCACAGGAGCATTCTTCCATTTGGGCAACATGTGAGTTGTGAACTGGTTCATTGTCTTGCAGAAGGCAGACACCTTTGGTGAGCATGCAACATCTCTTGGTTTTGATGGCCTCCTGCAATTTCCGCAGCAGTGAAGCATAGTATGCCAAAGTAATCATGGTACCCTTTGCTAGGAAATCCATCAATACTACTCTGTGCTGGTCCCAAAATACTGTGAGCATCACCTTGCGTGCCGAGGGCTGGGCACGTGCCTTCTTTGGAGGTGGTGAGTCATGATGCTTCCATTGCATCAAATGGACTTTAGTCTCAGGATCATAGTGATGGACCCAGCTTTCATCCTGTGTGCTCAGTATGTTGAAAAAGTCCTCCTGGTTTCCATGGCACATCGTCAATAGAGCCTGAAAGCATTCGACTCGTTCCTGCTTCTGGAAAGGTGTGAGCAGCCGGGGAACCCAGCGAGCGGATACCTTATGCATGTGAAGATGGTGTTGGATGATTTTTTCCACAGACCCCACAGCTAGGTGGCGAATGCGCAACCATTCGCCTCCTAGCCCCACATTTTGGGCTAGGTGGCGAATGGTTACGCAGCGATTTTCCAAAATGGTGACCTCCACTTACTGGATGATGTGTTCATCAATAACAGAGTGGGGTCGCTCTGGAATTAGAGCTGTTTCCACCAAAGTCCGACCACATTTGAATTGACGATGCCAATTCTTGACTACATCATATGATGGGGAATCATCACCATAAACCTCTTTCATCTCATCGAACATCTTCTTTGGTGTGCGGCCTTTCAAGTAAAGGTACTTGATGACTGCTCTATATTCCACTGGGTCCATTATCAAAACTCACACCACTTCAGCACCTGTAAAATCTAGACCGTTATCAATTCTGAGTTGCAAATTGGTACGTAACCTATAGAGACTTATATCTTTACACATGTCCAGTTTCAGTGTCCTGTGATAAATAGAAGTGGGTCAGGTGAAATCTTTAATGAACGCCCCTCGTATTTAAAATTTTGCTCACACATCTTTATTTTAACAGTGCAGTGTCTCTAAAGTAAAAAATGGTATGGTCCATTCTTAGTCCTGTGAATCCATAGGAGAACTAAATAGAATTAAACATTACATCAGTGACATGACCTTTGCACAGGTTGTGTGACCCTTGTATTCAATTAATTGTCCACAAGACAGACTGATAGTAGTAGATCAGTTAATTTTTGTTACAATTATAACAAAATTACCTAGCGATAGACAGCCATGTTACAAATCACCTACAGACTGTCATACAAATTCACATACCCTGACGTAGTTAGAATAAAGACCTATTTCCACCATTAGTCCTATTTAGTTTTCCAGTGGATGTGTCCCGTGTGCCAACCAAACACATGTAGGTAACCCAGTAGTTTACTGAATCCTAAGTCTCATGGGCCAAATGATGTGTTACATGACCAATGCCATATTTAGCCTTATTCTTATATTTCATGGATGCTAGCTAGACATGACTCATTTATGGGCTATATCATTCTACTGTGCAGAATGAGTCTTCTCTAATATAATAAATGTATGGGAGAAAAATTTTAAATGAATGCATATTAGAAAAATATGATATCCGGTTCTATAGATAAATAGATTTTAAAAATAAAACCCCAAATAGCCCTTTAATGACTGAAAACGGTTTGTGATAAAGCAATGGGTTGGCCTGTTTGGTACAATGATTGAAGCTGTAACTGAAAGCTACCTGGCATTCAATACGTCAGTCGTCTTAAATATGACCCAATGTGTTTTGAGCTGTTTTATGCTATTTGAAAACTGTTTGCACTGTTTACAATGGCTTATTTGCACTTTCCAGCTTTATGCTGAGTATATAAGAGTTAATCTGCAATTTCTTTGTTACTGTGCAAGCAGAAGTGACTTATGCTTTGGAATATATAGAGTGTGGGAGAAGCCTTAGTGGTTGTTAGAAGTTCCCAGTTTTTGGCCAGGAGGTAACTTGCTATTCCCCTAAGATAGTGGAGAGCTAGCATGAGAGTGGGAATGTTCAGTTTATTGCAGAGCACTTTCAGCTCAGGTTATGTAGCAGCAGCTAGGGATCAAAGGCAGTCCCTATTTAATGGTCCCCAGACTTGCAGAACTAAGACTTTGTAACCATGTTGTTTATTAAGCATCTCTACCACTGACTAGTGAAGAAACTTAGGTATTCCCGGATGAGATGTGTTCTGTATTACCATAATAGTGGCTGGAAAGGAGGACTAGGTCCCAGGGGTTTGCCCAGATCACCACGATGCAAAGGCTCAGAGGACTAAGGAAGGCATGAAGAACATAGCCACTCCTGTGTGTAAAGTGCCATATGCGTGAAACCTTCTGCTGTAAGTGAAATGTGCCTTAATTTTTCTCTGTCATTGTATGATCTCTGCTAAGTAAACGGAGTCTCGAGCTGTGCATGTTTCAACTGCCATCCTGTTTCCTGTGCCCTTTATTTGCACCTAACATCATGGGCACCCCGAAATAACCTCACACAGGAGACTAGTAGAAGGGAGTCTCATCACCTGGATGAGACCCCCTCATCACTGTGTGGACCTATAAGAGGATTTGACGCCAAAAGCCACTGTGACAAGCCAGACTTCCATCTTGGGCCTATTCTTGCCTGTGCTATCCCCACACTGCTAATTTCAGGCTGTCACAAGCACAAGTGTCAATTGTGTTGCAATAATGTTAAATGTGCAGGAAAATTTGGAACAAACATGTTGTTCATGTACACCTTTGCTTAATAAAGTGCTGTACAGTGTTTGTTTATACAGCTACATATGCTAAATTACTTATTCATTGTGGACAATACAGAGTCTGTTATATTTTCTGATGCATTATTTTCAATGCTAAATGAAACAGTGATATGGTCATGGCATTCACTGCTGGATCACTATTGAAATGCTATTTCATTATAAAACATTTTGTGCATAGCCTAGTAAGTGTGATCAAGCTTTGCTTTTACATTGGTACACAAACACAATTTCCACTAGTAAAAAAAATATAAAGTTTGTGCAGTATATTTTTCTGTTGTGCATAAATTATCGTGGTTGCTAGACGATAACCAGATGGCATTTTCGTTCTGCTAAAGATTCCATATAGTGCTATGTTAAAAGACCATAACAATAATAAAATCATGTTAAAAACATAATCAGCACAGAACGCTGAAACAACAGGGTATTAAAAGTGAGATACTGTTTTTACATTATGGGTAGTTCTGATTTTCCAGAGAAACTGTCATTACTTCTAACTAGTTAAGTAAATTATTGAATTCCACATGAAATGACAATTCTGGAACGTATTTTCTTATAACTCTGAGGTGTGTAATTTCTCTGTTATTCCTCCTAGAAATTTATGAACAAATAGTCAGCTGGGGTCCAGTTAGGGGTTTTGTTAATGCATTTTTTTTTACTTATATTGAATTGCTTGAATGCTCATGCTACCAGCACGTAATACATATCCTATTCTTAGGGTGCACATCATACAGTATTTAAACATAAATGTTATATCATAACAGTGATCTTCTAAGAAAATAAAGAAGTGACAGTGAGTGACATCAGAACTACCATGCTAACGATGGGTATCAGAAAAACCTCCAAACTCACACATTTTAACCCCCTAGATGCCACAGTCAAAATAGTCAACTAAGGAATTCAAGAGGAGAGAGTTCCCTCTGCCCAGGGACCTTACAATATAGTTAACATTTATGATACATTCAAAATGTAAATATAACTAAGGGAAAAAATTGGTATTTATTTTTTTATTTCTCGCTAAAAATCACAAAAAGTTACACAAGTTATATGTACCCCAAAAATAGTGCCATTAAAAACTACAACTTGTCATACAAGAAACAAGCCATCATAGATCTACCGTACATAATGGGGATTTGAAAAATGTTTTAGAGATTTTTTTTTTTTTTTTTTAGAAAACATGATTTTTAATCTAACATGACAAACATAAAATATCCTGATACAGCTGTAATAAAGTCTAATATTAAACTATAATATCTTGACACAAAAGACAACAAAAGCCATTAAAAAGTGGAGTTAACACCCTGTGCAGTTACTTGTAATGTTAAACTTTGCTACAAATTTGGTATCTACACAGTAGATCTAATGTTATTTTTATTGTATGGTAACATTTAAAATAGCAAAAATGAAGTTAATAAATTATATGCACCACAAGCTAGTGCCATTAAAAAATGTGATACAGAAAAAAGCCCTCGTACATCTAATTCAGAGAAAATAAAAACATTTGGTGATGAAAAAAATGTCCAGTCATAAAGACCCAGAGATTCCACTACTCTTTAAGCAGTGAAAGAGGTTTTCACCAGATTAGTGGGGGTTCAACTGCTAGAACCTCTACAGATACTGAGAATGAATAACCTAGCACAGGGGTCCTGACAAAGTTCAGCCTTACAGCATATGGCTATCAGCTGTGCTGGGAATATTATTTTAAATTGTTGTAGTAAATATTAAAATTATTAAAAAATATTAAACTTAGTCCTATAAAATTCATTGGGATACAGAGCATGTACATAAGTTTCAAATAAAGTAAAAAGAACGAACTTACATTTGTATTGGCAGAAAGTCAAAGATTTCCTTTTTTTCAGAGAAGAGACGAGTCTAAAACTGCTATAACATATTAAGTGGATGTTCAATATAATGCAATTATGAAGTTGTGGATCTTTATTGCAGAAATATATAATAAAACATTAATGGAGAGGTCAATGCACTTGCCATCTTGCAATATTATTTCTGTAGGCATAACATATCTGAAATGATGCTCTAGTTTCTCATTTATAAGTAAAAGTGGAATTAAAGTATGTATGATATGGATATAATTCTTTCTTAAAAACCAAACACGCATTGAATAGACATTTTTCAATGGAATTTCCTTTTTTTAAAAGTCTATTTATCATCTAGCATATGCTCTTACACTACATATATCTGAAAGGGGTTATGCTCAGAGTACTAAATCTGTCCTCTCTACAAAACCCCTGATATTGTACTATAGGGTACCTCCACCAAATTACCACATTGGTCCAATAGGAAACACAGTGCCAAGGCATCCCAGAATTTCTCTCTTCTCTAAGATATTAATTTGATCAAGAGAACTAACTCTTAGTGGTACTTTCGTTCCTGGAAATGTATCCATGGTAGCTTAGGCTTGCTGCCAATTACCAGATCAACGTCATGTAACCTCTATAGTTAGGAGGACTTGGTGGAGTTAATACCCATAATGTAACAGAGCCATTACAGACTTGTTAGTAACAGTTTCTGTCCAGTAAGAGTCAAGCAACTCGAGTTGACGTTCCCAGACTACTAACAGGCGCATATTCAGTTAGAGATGGTGACTAGGAACATCGCCTAGGGCAGTGATGCCTGATTTAGGCGTCATGATGTGTAATGCTTTGGGCACCACCCAGCATATGAAACCAGAGCACTTAGCACTAAAACAGGTGTGACATCACAGTACTGCTTGCAGAGGGACTGAAAGAGCATAGGCATGACAACAAACATTGTACAAAAGTATTTGCTGTTAATAGGGGTTGAGGGACATGATGCTTAGAGTGATAGCAAGTTTTTTGTTTTACCAGTGCACCAAGAATTATATGGGCTAGTCTAATAGAGACCGTGAGCCAGCATATACGTACTCACATACTCAGGTAATTCCCAGCTTCTCCATTAACCTTTGAGGCCATCTGCTCCTCTGAAATGAGTTTGACATTTGGTATATATACTCCAATTGTTTGAGGACTGTGCCTTAGTTCATATAGAATGCACTGGTTGCATATCACATTTCCGTGAATTGCCTTGAGCCAACATTTATAAAGTTAAGGCATTTATTCTGGCCTGCTACTTGCAATTATCCCCTATGATGTCTTCACAAACTATTAATGCTGCAATTATCTATTTTGTGGATGGCATATTGATTCTTGAATTTATTATTAAGGGGGTTTCCAGGATCTGGACAAAGAACGGAGGCGGGAAGTTGTAACATAAAAAAAAAAAAAAACATATTTACCTTTCCCTGTTTTCTGACCCTGTCTTTTCAGTCTTACTACCTGACCTCTGAGACCATTGGCCTCATTGGTCATTGCAAATCCTGGACGACCCCTTTAACATTGCAGCTGTGTTCCATCATTTAATGATATATCACATACAGTGGGGAAAAAAGTATTTAGTCAGCCACCGATTGTGCAAGGTCTCCCACTTAAAAAGATGAGAGAGGCCTGTAATTGACATCATATGTAGACTTCAACTATGAGAGACAAAATGAGAAAACATATCTAGAAAATCACATTGTCTGATTTTTAAAGAATTTATTTGCAAAATATGGTGGAAAATAAGTATTTGGTCACCTACAATCAAGCAAGATTTCTGGCTCTCACAGACCTGTAACTTCTACCTTAAGAGCCTCCTCTGTCCTCCACTCATTACCTGTAGTAATGGCACCTGTTTGACATTGTTATCAGTATAAAAGACACCTGTCCACAACCTCAAACAGTCACACTCCACTATGGTGAAGACTAAAGAGCTGTGGAAGGACACCAGAACAAAATTGTAGACCTGCACCAGGCTGGGAAGACTGAATCTGCAATAGGCAAGCAGCTTGGTGTGAAGAAATCAACTGTGGGAGCAATAATTAGAAAATGGAAGACATACAAGACCACTGATAATCTCCCTCGATCAGGGGCTCCACGCAAGATCTCACCCCGTGGGGTCAAAATGATCACAAGAACAGTGAGCAAAAATCCCAGAACCACATGGGGGGACCTAGTGAATGACCTGCAGAAAGCTGGGACTAACGTAACAAAGACTACTGTCAGTAACACACTACGCCGCCAGGGACTCAGATCCTGCAGTGCCAGACGTGTCCCTCTGCTTAAGCCAGTACATATCCGGGCCCGTCTGAAGTTTGCTAGAGAGCATGGGGGTGGCGACATCATGCTTTGGGACTGTTTCTCTGCAAAGGGACCAGGACGACTGATCCATGTACATGAAAGAATGAATGGGGCCATGTAGTGTGAGATTTTGAGTGTAAACCTCCTTCCATCAGCAAGGGCATTGAAGATAAAACGTGGCTGGGTCTTTCAGCATGACAATGATTCCAAGCACACCACCAGGGCAATGAAGGAGTGGCTTCATAAGAAGCATTTCAAGGTCCTGGAGTGGCCTAGCCAGTCTCCAGATCTCAACCCCATAGAAAACCTTTTGGAGAGAGTTGAAAGTCCGTGTTGCCCAGTTACAGCCACAAAACTTCACTTCTCTAGAGGAGATCTGCATGGAAAAATGGGCCAACATACCAGCAACAGTGTGTGCCGACCTTGTGAAGACTTACAGAAATGTTTGACCTCTGTCATTGCCAACAAAGGATATATAACAAAGTATTGAGATGAACTTTTGTTATTGACCAAATACTTATTTTCCACCATAATTTGCAAATAAATTCTTTAAAAATCAGACAATGTGATTTTCTGGATTTGTTTTCTCATTTTGTCTCTCATAGTTGAGGTCTACCTATGATGTCAATTACAGGCCTCTCTCATCTTTTAAGTGGGAGAACTTGCACAATTGGTGGCTGATTAAATACTTTTTTTTCCCCACTGTATAATGATATAACACATTTAATACTATGATACAGATGCACCAGATTTGAATTTTTCATCCAACAGTTTTTTTGTGAATCATAATAACTAAAATTGTGGAAAAGCCACAGAAAGATGCATTAGCAGCACTGCCACATCTGCATCTCTTAAGTTCTGCTTAACATGAAATCTACCCTTCAGGTAATAGTACAGATTTCTCCAATGAATGTTACTGGTAGACCTCTCCAATATTTCAGACAGACAATCAGCAGCATAATACTATATGGGGTTTGTATCCCCAGAAATATTCCAAACCATCCCAAACCTAAAAGACACTGATTCCAAATATGGCATTTTTATCTTGGTGCTTATTGGCATTCCTCTGGTCCACAAAGAATCAGTGCTCTATAAGCCAATGATTGTAGAGGACCTTTCACCACCTCCACTAATTCAAGTTCTTAGTCACCTGTTAATAGATGCTGCTCCACTCCAGCACAGATGGAATCTTCTTTCTAGCCCCCACCATTCCCAAACAACAAGTGCAATGGGTTTTCATGTCTGATGTGCTATTTTAACTGCCTTTCTGACAGAGACCAAATAATATATTAGGCATCAAAACTAACAGCACTGATTGCTCGGAATGGTGAGGGCTAGAGAAAAATTCCAACTGTGCCAGAATCAGTGGAGCTGTGACTATTAACAGATGCTAAGAACATGGACTCGGAGGTGATAAAGGGTTCTCTTTAAATGGTACTCCTAAAGTCTGCAGTATTATAGAGGACTTCTAAGTGCTTCAGGGCATGGACTTATTGCAGACTGACTTCGGAGGAATGCCATTGAGTACTGAGATAAAATTTGTATATTTGGAAAAAGCATCTTTCCACTGAGCCAGCCATTATAGCAATTTGTGAGTATAAAGTATAGTATTAGGTACCCTTTAAAGGATTATGCCTGCTTCAATAGAACCCTATTTTGCTGATCTATAGCACACCATTTTATTTTATGTAGGATTTCTCTACTCTAGAAACATGATTTACAGGAGAATATGGTGGCTCACAGAGATCTTAATAGGTAGAACATTAAGTCCCTGCAGGTTGATAATACATGTTATTACTTTGACATGTGCATGCACCCATAGGCTGCATAGATCTTAAACATTCAATCTATCCTTATTAATGTTAATTTTAAATGGGATTACGGTTATGAAGTAATCCCAGTATTTCTATGTAGGGCATCTTTCAATCATCCGTTATATGAAATGTTTCTAATTTTTCCTTCAGCCTTCTAAAGAGGACTTGTTCCCTAAAAATGCTGCCCTGTGTAATAGAAACACATTACAGGGACAGGTTTGCTCTCCTGTCAGCTTAAATGGCACAACAAAAAATGTGTTGTACCATTTAGCTAATAGGAGCTATCTAACAATATAGCATCATACTGTAGTTATAAGTCTATTGTATTTATGAATGGAGCACTCTATTTTTCTTCCTCACAGTGATTTATAGACTGTTGCCAATATAAAGCAGACAGCTGTCAGTCACTGCCGAGAGAGGCAAGCAATGCTCTGCTCCCAAATATAAAACATGCCTATGCTGTATTGTTTGATCACTCATACAGCACAATATTTTCTTAGCTGATAGAGATGGCCGAATGTCATAAGATTCATTTTGACAAATATTTGTGAGGTTCAGGACCAAAGTTTGTTTTGGCAGAACTTGTTTGGCACAAACCAGAAGTACTATTATTATACTCTGGGGTCTCTTTATAATAAGTGGAGTCCCAGGAAAGGTGAGTAAACATAACATGGGTAGTGCTGATGTCATGACACTGGGTCAAAACTTCATGATATCTGCACGCCCCATGTGACCACTGAGTCCCAATCACAGGCCTCGGTGGTAACTCTGTGGTGGCATAATGTCCACGAGAGGCCAGGAGAGGTCACCTGGGTATTAGCAGTTAAAGACCCACCTGAGAATGCAAGCTGGAAAAGAGTGAAGAAATCAGGCGATACCTTTTAGAGGCTAACTGACTATCTCAGTTAGCCTCTAAAAGGCATCGCCTGATTTCTTGACTCTTCCACTACTTTCTATGGCTAACACGGTACAACATTATACTAAATGCAAGCTGCAGAAATAGCTCCCATTCCTAAGTGTGTCTTAAACTCCTTATATCCCACTTCTGCAAAGCATATAGATTTTGTAGCCTGTGACTCTCTGCTTTAAAATGACACGAATCATGGTTCTAATTGCTACAGAGCCTACATATCAGTATCTGGAAAACAGGCCAATGTGACTCTTCTCAGATAATTTGCATACAGACTTCTGGGGTGATTTTTATTGGTAATCGAGCTATTTTTAACATAACAGAGGAAAAGCTAAAAAGCATATTTCATGCCCTATCTGAAAGTGCTGTGAATTTAATGGTGAAAATCCTGGTGACAGTTTCCCTTTATATTGAATATTAAGAAACAATTTCTAATATAGTCAAAAATATGATAAAAATGATAGAAATTGGTATTTTGGGATACTATATACAATAACATTTCTATTTTTATGCCCCATTCTCTTGAATTCTTGCTTTTCCATTGTTGTCCAAAAGTAACCCTGTCATTTTCATGCAAGAATGTTCTGGAACATCATTAGCAATAATCTAATACAGTTGAATAGGTTCATGTCTGCAAACATCAAACACATGTAAAAAAAAAAAAAAATCTGACTTTGTACTCTAATGCTCTTGCTTCTCTGCACTCTGTCAGGGCTGAACACTCCTTGACATTTCTCAGTTAGTGCATGCTTCGAGTCTGTAAACTACAATATGTACTGCAGAGTTAAATACATTACACGACACGCCAAGGGTAAATTGTCACAGATTATTCTGTCCTCTTCTCTATAAGCAGCGGGGTATAAATCATATAGACATGTGTCAGTCACCTTTGTGTTCTCCATCAGATATTAACTAAAGCTCCTAATATTTTCTTTAATACTAAAGCGAACATAACATTTTTCTTATTCCTTTAAACAGTCCAAGTTGGATTAAAAAAAATCTACTACCAGAAACCAGACCACACCATTTAGCAAGCTATGTCTTCATGGTATGTCAGGTCAACCCTTCCCACAGCAGCCAATTTTGACATTTGGTTTTTACTGCCTGCCTTCCAAAAACCATATTTTTTATTTTTTTTATTTTCTGTTTACCGAGCTGTACGAGTGCTTATTTTTTTGCACAACAAATTGTACTTCATATCGAAATATTCCATTTGATGATGTACTGGGAAAATACAAAAAAAAAATCAGAATTGGTGGATTTAGAAAAAAAATCTACATTTGCACCATTTTGTTATGCGTTTTGTTTATAGCAGTCACTGTGCAGCCAAAATGATGTTTCCTATATTCTGCAGGTCATTTCAATTGTTGCAATACCAAATTTGTATTGTTTTTGTTATATTTTAAAAAATTATAGGTTTCAGAATATGGCGACTCCAAAAACTTTGCATTTTTGTTAAGCTATTAAAACATATTTCTGAATATGAGGCTGCGAAAGACATCTTTTTAGTGGGACCCATTATACTTTTGTTTTATACCATTTTGTGGAATGTCTGATATTTTGATCACTTTTTATTATTTATTTTATTTATTATATTATTGAATTTTCTTTCATTTAAAATTTTTTTGGGGATGAAACCGCAAAAAAAAAAAAAAACTGGTTCAGCCATTTTTTTTTCCCAATACTACAGTTTTCACCATAAACATCATTTTTATATGTTTGTAGCTTGGGCACTTTTGGATGCAGAGATACCTAATGTGTATGCGTTTGTTTTTGTTTATTTTTATATGGGATATAGGGAAAGGGGGTGATTTGAACTTTTATATTTTTTTTTACACCTAGGCCTAGAGAAATTTTACTTTAGGGGTTCTAATCACTACTACAATATACTGCAATATTAATATATTGCAGTATATTGAGAAATTCATTCCCTTCTTGTTAGGGATCAAATGTAGCACCAGACTAAAATACTGAGTCCCAACACCAGACAAACTGATCAAATGGTAAAACAGCGCTGAACGTCCAGCGCACTCTTAGCTGCACACTCCCAACCCCCAGTGGTGTTCAGCAGAGCCCCTGATGGTGGGGATGGACTTGGAGTCTACTGGGCAGTTACAGGTCAGAGAGCGCAGGACGCACGGCGCACCACTAGTCTCAGCAGTCCCAGAAACTGAAATAACTTACCGGAAGCTTCCAAAGTTAGATGAGGATCCAAAGTTGCAGAAGGCAGCAAATGGCTGTAACCGGAAGATGGCAGCAGTACAGAAATAGAATAGTCGTCCAATCCTAGTCGTCAATGAGAGGTCCTCGCAGTACAGAGGGGTTATCCAGTAGAGAAGTCAAACAAGCCAAGTCGGTAACAGGAGAGCAGAGCGGTACCAAATCGTGTTCAAGGAGCAGGAGTCTGAAGGCAAGCCGAGGTCGTAGCAGGAGAGAGCGGAGGTACAAAGTCAGGAGGCAAAAGCAGATTCGGGGACAGAATAGAGGAGTCAGGCAGGATACGCACAGAACCCAGGTAAAGAGAGCTAACTTCCAGTGAAAACCTAATAGCCAGTGGTGAGTGGAAGCAAAAGTGTGAAATAAATAGCATCCGACAGACACCCACATTAACGCTTCACCGGAAAGAGATGTCCTGGTCCGTGTTAGGAGAAGATAGCCTAACATAGCCACTGCAGAGGTTCCAGTGCTACTCCTAACACTTCTGTTACAGACTGCCATGTGAAAGACAGGCCTGGAAGCCTTCTATAGGCTTCTGGCTGCCATGGATACAGTATGCTGTCTCCAGATCTCATTATGTTGATGGCAGTTTTGTTAAACATGGCAGCATACATGTGTAGTTCGATAGCTAGGTCACCTCTGACCAAGACATCAGTAGGGTTAATAAGATAAGTCTGATTATGGACATTACCATTGGGTCTCTTTAGTGGTATGCACACCTGTTTTATAAATAGTCAGCAGCTATGGCGTCTGCTCTGCTCCTGAGTGGGCACCATCTTTTAAGTGCCAACACCTGTCATAATATTGATGGCCTATTAATGGAGGTAATCAGCAACATTTTTAAATAAAGTATTCACATGCTCTATTAAATTAGACTAATCTATCTGAAAAGTTAGTGACTATTTAAGGCAGAATGTAATATATTATTTCATATTAAAGCAAAATATGATTTTATATTTGCTATTCATATGGATAAATACATACAAATTAAAATGATTATAGTATATTTAATTTTTTTTTTTTAAATGACTAATATCCACTCCTACTTTCAGGTAAGAAAAAAAAAAAATCACTCACAAAACACTTCTTAAACGGCCCTGTGTGAGAAAGAGCCTAAAGAAAAAAATAATTTATCAATTCTCCTGACTTTTGATTTTCTTTAGTTCAAACTTGTATTGTTTATGAAAAATGTGATGCACAATTCTTGAGCATCACATCCCTAGACTTTGCATTGTGCCATTCTTCTGTTATTCATCCTATAAACATATGAATTTTACCATTTTCCTTGTTGATGCGGCATGCCTGAACCCTGTCCAATGACTGTGGACAGACAATATAGAGACGCACTATGTTAATAAAAGCGTAATATCACATTATCGCACTAGTACTGGTCATAATCATGTAAATCATAATACATATATGTGTTTCAACATTTGTGCATGTGTAGTGCATCTTGCAAGCAAGTTGCAAGCTCACAAGTTTAAAAGTCCAACTTGGCCTTTTTTTTGGTTCAGCACAAACAACACTATCACCAGCTTAAAGGGGTCATCCATTATTAAATACATGGATGCTTTCTTCTTCTCAGGAAGGGACATCTTGCTCACATTACAAAGCTGTACCTAAGTTCAATTTATTTGGAACTGACCTATAACATTGCCATGCGATCACTTCCTGAGAAGAAGAAAGCAGCCATGTTTTATAATCCTAGATAACCTCTAAGCAGTCACTTTAAGCATGAATTTCAAATTACAAAATTAAAAAACACGATTGTCTGGGCTCTAAATAAACATATACAGGTTACTTGACCTACACATAAATTTCTTGATTCACAATCCAAGAGGTGAGACTGTTCACAACAAGCACAAAATGGTATTTCTTTCTTCCCAGACAATCTGACTCTTTCTGCTGGGAGTGCAGAACTTTTATGCTTGATTATTTATAGCAGCTAAGAAAAAGCCAAGGTCTCCCATAAGCTGTGCATATTCTCTTCAGGATGACAGTAACGGACATTAACAACAATAGTGTGAACCCTCCCTTAGACTGTTAGCAAGTATATATTGTGAATCAGAGGATTTTATATATATATATATATATATATATATATATATATACACACAGTACAGAGCAAAAGTTTGGGCACACCTTCTCATTCCAAGAGTTTTCTGTATTTTCATGACTATAAAAATTGTAGATTCACACTGAAGGCATCAAAACTATGAATTAACACATGTAGAATTATATACTTAACAAAAAAGTGTGAAACAACTGAAAATATGTCTTATATTCTAGGTTCTTCAAAGTAGCCATCTTTTGCTTTGATTACTGCTTTTCACACTCTTGGCATTCTCTTGATGAGCTTCAAGAGGTAGTCACCTGAAATGGTCTTCCAACAGTCTTGAAGGAGTTCCCAGAGATGCTTAGCACTTGTTGGCCCTTTGAACTCTGCGGTTCAGCTCACCCCAAACCATCTCGATTGGGTTCAGGTCTGGTGACAGTGGAGGCCAGGTCATCTGGCGTAGCACCCCATCACTCTCCTTCTTGGTCAAATAGCCCTTACACAGTCTGGAGGTGTGTTTGGGGTCATTGTCCTGTTGAAAAATAAATGATGGTCCAACTAAACGCAAACCGGATGGAATAGCATGCTGCTGCAAGATGCTGTGGTAACCATGCTGGTTCAATTTTGATTAAATCCCCAACAGTGTCACCAGCAAAGCACCCCCACACCATCACACCTCCTCCTCCATGCTTCACGGTGGGAACCAGGCATGTAGAGTCCATTCGTTCACCTTTTCTGCGTCGCACAAAGACACAGTGGTTGGAACCAAAGATCTCAAATTTGGACTCATCAGACCAAAGCACAAATTTCCACGGGTCTAATGTCCATTCCTTGTGTTCTTTAGCCCAAACAAGTCTCTTCTGCTTGTTGCCTGTCCTTAGCAGTGATTTCCTAGCAGCTATTTTACCATGAAGGCCTGCTGCACACATTCTCCTCTTAACAGTTGTTGTAGAGATGTGTCTGCTGCTAGAACATTGTGTGGCATTGACCTGGTCTCTAATCTGAGCTGCTGTTAACCTGCGATTTCTGAGGCTGGTGACTCGGATTAACTTATCCTCCGCAGCAGAGGTGACTCTTGGTCTTCCTTTCCTATGGCGGTCCTCATGTGAGCCAATTTCTTTGTAGCGCTTGATGGTTTTGGCCACTGCACTTGGGGACACTTTCAAAGTTTTCCCAATTTTTCGGACTGACTGACCTTCATTTCTTAAAGTAATGATGGCCACTCGTTTTTCTTTACTTAGCTGCTTTTTTCTTGCCATAATACAAATTCTAACACTCCATTCAGTAGGACTATCAGCTGTGTATCCACCTGACTTCTGAACAACACAACTGATGGTCCCAACCCCATTTATAAGGCAAGAAACCCCACTTATTAAACCTGACAGGGCACACCTGTGAAGTGAAAACCATTTAAGGTGACTACCTCTTGAAGCTCATCAAGAGAATGCCAAGAATGTGCAAAGCAGTAATCAAAGCAAAAGGTGGCTACTTTGAAGAACCTAGACTATAAGACATATTTTCAGTTGTTTCACACTTTTTTGTTAAGTCTATAATTCCACATGTGTTAATTCATAGTTTTGATGCCTTCAGTGTGAATCTACAATTTTTATAGTCATGAAAATACAGAAAACTCTTGGAATGAGAAGGTGTGTCCAAACTTTTGGTCTGTACTGTGTATATATACACACAGTATATATATATTCAGTATGTTTCCAGATACAATATTCTACATATTACAAAAATAAATAAGATTTGGCAACAGAAGACTTACTGTAAGTCATGTTAGTCTTACTATGTACAGTATCATGTGAAAAGAACTATCAATTTAAAGAAATCTAGGACCATATATAAATTACATTTCATGATTTTGAAAATATAAAAGCTGGGAATTGTGGAGTTCTTAAGGAGTTAAATTGTGTTAATTTTGTCAATCAAAATAAATGTTCTTTTATAGTATCTTGGGTACTTGTTATAAATTAGAGCGCTATGTTTCTTAACCTAGTCTTACTGTTGTGGCCATTCTCAGTACAAATGTAACAAAGCTGAATTTGTCATTCAACTGTGTCTTATGTGCAGTATAATAAATTACTAACTCTGAGATAAGTTTCCTGGAATTCCAGCATAAAATCACAGATATTACAATAAACTGTGACAAATGATAAAGTCAGACCTGCTACACTGACCAGCTCACTCTTTCATATCTATATATTTCTTTTATGCTTTATGCATTATATTATTGATTGATATGCAGTATGGTTTCAATGTTCATATATCATATTTTTTCCAACTTCTTTGTTTTGCCCCATGGTCTACTTCTGTCCGATGGTAATGCTTACAGTATCACACTGCAAAATACATAACACATCAATTACAGTTGCATTAGCAGCTATTTATGATGCATTAAAAATACAAAAGCATAATAAAACAAAGACGCAGCCATTGTTCCTTTCTCTAGTCAGCAATTTTAATCGCATTAGTAACTAATTAAGAAAAAAGTAAGGCAGCCTTAAAACATCTATATCCTTGCAACTATAGCATTTGGCTGCTTGAGTGAAGACAGAGTACTGCGCTTAAGGGAAAAGTGATGGTTTTATGAAATTTACTATCGGAAACCTCATACATGTATGTAAATGTTCGGTTATGTGCATTCATTTTGAAAAGATTTAGTTGCTGCTGTCTTAAAAAGGTATTACAGTATCAGTAAATAATGGCTGTGCACTGTATGATGAAAATTACTGCATATTGTATTACTTATTAATAATCTTTATTTATATAGCACCAACATATTCCACAGTACTATATAAGATTCTCTCATTTAGTGTTCACTTACAGCTGATAAGATTCCAACCTGGTCAGTAACTGTACTGGTGTTACATTCTATAAATATGGCTAAAAAGTATAATCACACATGCATGGCTAACATGATGTACAAAGTGGTACAGACAGTACTTTTTTTTTTGACCTTGCATAACGATTTACATGCAGACAATATACCATATTCTATTATTTACACTGAGCATGTGGAAAAAAGTGGCATAAAGTTACGTGATACATACAGGTGGGACACTTTTGGGACAGTGAGGGACAACTATTTTCTTCAGGGGCAGATTGTGGGGCATAGTGTTATTAGCCACTTCAGTACCGGGCCACTTTCTGATGCAGAACCAAACACATTTTTGGGTTTTTTGTATGTGTGATTTTGAAGGCTAAAACATTTTTATCATTTGCGTTATTCAACTAATTTCTGTGTCTTTTTTCGGTGACACATAGGCCTTCATTTTTATGTTTTTATTTTTGCATGTTTTTTGATTTTTTTTTATATCCAGGAAAATATAAACAAAAGACGAGAGAAAATGTGTCTGTTTTTCACTTTTAATTTTTTTTTTTATTTAATAAAACAAAGTGCTACTAAAAAACTTTATAAAATAGCTTTTCCTCTCCGTTATGGTAATTTTTATTTTTTATTACCTGTAATAAGGGTGTGTTATTGGCGTATTATTTATTTATTTTTTTAATTATTTTACTTTTTTTTTACTTTTCTATTCATTTTATTTATTTATTTTTTTACATTGTGTCCCTATAAGGTCATAATAGACCTTTGGGCACATCCGATCACTAGTTTTTTTGGTGGGGGGCTGATTTCCCCTGTAACTGGGGCTGATACCTTAGCCCCAGTTGCAGGAGGAATACAGCCTCCTGCCCATAACTACGGAGTTGATCTGGGACCTATAGGACCAGAAGCTCTTACTGCATCTGATTCCGGCGGACCACATGACTGCCAGGTCAGAGGAAAGCCGCATCATGGTGGCTCCCATAGCTGTGTATACAGCGCTCATTGAGCGCTATGTATACAGTGATCGGGAAGGCAGGAACAGTAATAAACCTTCCCTGCCTTCTCTAGGGAAGCTCCCCATGCACGATTTTGTGAATCTGCTGAAAATTGCAAGGACATACCATTACGTCCTTGCAGAACAAGAGAGCCACTTCCGGACTTATATAGTCTATGAGTGGTTAAAAGGTACCTGGATTTTCATCAAAAGTTGAATTATCTGTGAGTTCTTGCCGGGCAATCTGTTCTCTGGCTATATTAAGCCTTCATATATGGCATCCTATTGGTTTTTAGCTGCTAAAAGCCCCATTATAGCTGCAGTTTGCAATATAGAGCAGTATGCCCTCGCTCCTCTATCTATTATTACTACCACTGTTTTTTTCACATTTAACTCTGTCAAGAGTAACTTTAAAATAGCTGAAAAAGCCCAAGTGAAGACAACATAGGTTATCCAAGGATACTGGTCTGCAAATACAGGTTATGATGCAGCTAAAAAGGTATCTCACAAGATAGAATTCTGAGCACAATAAGGAAAGCTGCTTGCTATAACTAATATTCAATGCACAAGAATACAAACAGCTAGTCAGTAATATATAGAAGTAAATAGACTGTCCTAACACTCACTCTGAGCTGTACGAAGCTACAGACTTATCTCTTTGCAGTGTGCAGGCAGGGAAAGCTGCGTGTATGAAATGAATTGCTGTGAAAAGAAGAATGCCCTGCCCACTCCACTCAATTCACTATGTTTACCATCTTGAGCCTGCTGATTTATAAAGAGAGAACTTACTTAGTAACAGAAAGTGAACAGGTAATTGTTAAGATTCCGATGCAAGGTAAGGAATGCACTGGTCTGCAGGAGAGCAGCAGCAGAAATGGGCTGACAACTGCGAGCAGTAGAAAATGCTACTTAAAGGCAAAACACTACTGCGAGCCAAAACCGGCCTCAGACGCCTTCACCAGAGCTCCTCGCAAGAAGAGTTGGATTTCCGCTGAATCTGAAGACCGGAATTGTCACCAGAACAGAAAGTGTATTACAAATAAATGCACTGCAGCAGAGGCCTACACCAAATCCACACACTACTCACAGGTACAGAGAAAACAGAATGGTCGACAATCACAGGTCAGCAGCTGAGGAGGGTAATACAGATCCAAATCACGAGACAGAGACAAATCCAGGAAACCAGCCAATACTCGGATCAGGAATGCCAGAACAAAATCGCAAGACAAAACAGGAATCCAGGTACACAGCCAAAGGTCAGGTATAGGAGCAGTTAAATCAAAGTCAGGTGCTTAGCAGGAGTTTGGAAACTGATAGCCAGCAAAGCTGAGTGATAGTGAGGGGTTTAAATAGGCCTGGTCAGGAAGCTTCCCTATGTTGTCATGGCAACCTTAAAGCAGCAACCAAAAATCCTTCTTTATGTTGACCTGACAACTTTAAAGCGGCAACAACAGATGTCACATTCCTAGTGGCAGGAACTTTAGAAAGGTTTTTCAGGAAGAAAGACCTTTCCTGATTTCTTATGTACTATTATGGTTGATATTGGGTATTTAAATATGGCAGCTGCTCAAGAGCTGAGTGGCGATGCTGAATATGTGCTATACGTCTATGGAGAAAATCTAACATATCTGCAGATTTTCTTCATTTCTTCTGGAATCTTTCCCTTCTCCTTCAAACATGCTGTCATAACCCCACTACTAAAAAAAACCCTCCCTTGACCCATCCTGTGCTGCTAACTATCAACCTGTCTCTAACCTCCCCTTCATCTCTAAACTCCAGGAACGCCTGGTCTACACCCGCCTAATCCGCTATCTCTCTGCTAACTCTCTTCTGGACCCCTTACAGTCAAGTTTTCGTGCAATACACGCTACAGAAACGGCCCAGAAACAATCTACTGAACGCTAAATATAAAGGGAACTATTCACTACTTATTCTTCTGGATCTCTCAGCAGCATTTGACACTGTAGACCACCAACTCCTCCTCACTATGCTTCACTGTATTGGCCTGAGGGACACTGTTCTTTTGGTTTTCTTCTTATCTTTCTGACCGTTCATTTAGTGTATCATTTGTGATGCTTTCTTCTCCTCTGCCCCTCGCGGTTGGGGTTCCTCAGGGCTCGGTCCTAGGCCACCTCCTCTTCTCTCTGTACACAGCCCCAATTGGACAAACCATCAGCAGATTTGGCTTTCAATACCATCTTTATGCTGACGATACCCAGCTGTATACCTCATCCTGTGACATCACCCCTGCACTACTACAGTACGCCAATGACTGTCTCTCTGCTTTCTCTAACATCATGTCTTCTCTTTATCTGAAATTGAATCTTTCAAAAACTGAACTTCTTGTGATCCCTCCATCTACTAACCGACCTAACCCTGATATCTCCATTTCTGTCTGTGGCCTTACTACAATTCCAATGAAGTTGGGACATTGTGTAAAACATAAATAAAAACAGAATACGATGATTTGCAAATCATTTTCAACCTATATTCAATTGAATACACTACAAAGACAAGATATTTAATGTTCAAATGGATAAACTTCATTGCAAATATTCACTCATTTGGAATTTGATGCCTGCAACATGTTCCAAAAAAGCTGGGACATGGGCATGTTTACCACTGTGATACATCACTTTTCCTTTTAACAGCACTCAATAAGTGTTTGAGAACTGAGGACACGAATTGTTGAAGCTTTGCAGTTGGAATTCTTTCCCATTCTTGCTTGATGTATAACTTCAGTTGCTCAACAGTCCAGGGTCTCCGTTGTCTTATTTTGCACTTCATAATGCGCCACACATTTTCATTTTATTTAAAAAATGAATTAAAAATTCATCCCCCCTACATAAATAAAGTAAAACACATACACATTCGGTATCCCTGTGTCTGAAAATGCCCGATTTACAAACATGTAAAAATATTTTTCCCATACTGTACAGAGAATGCTGTTGCTGGAAAATAAATCAATAGAGGTAAACTGCTATTTTTTTGGTGTTTCACCTCCTATAAAAATTTGGATAAAAAGCAATAGACATTCCTCAAAATGGTATAAATAAAAAGGACATATGGCCCCATTAAAAAGATGCCTTATGCATCCGTGTACATATCAAAAAGTTACGGGTGTCAGAATATGGCGACACCCAGATTTTTTTTTTTTTTTTTTTTTGCAATGTTTTGGATTTTTTAAGGAGTTAGAATGCAAAAAAAAAAAAAAAGTATGAAAGAATGACCATAATCCTACTGACCCACAGAATACAGGTGACATCACATTTTGGCTGCACAGTTAAATTGAAGGCCGTAAGAAAGTTTCACATACACAGTTTTTTTTCTAATTCCACTCCATTCTGAATTTTGTTCCACCTTTCCAGTACATTGTACAGAATATTAAATGGTACCATTATGAAGTACAATTTGTCCCACAAAAATTACGCTCTCGTACAGCTGTGTGAATGGAAAACAAAAAAATTTAGGTCTTTTGGAAGACGGGGAGTAGAAAACAAATCAAAAAATGGCTGCGGAGACGAGCTGTTAAATTAAGTACATTACATTTCAGTCCAGAATCACATATTCTATTAAATGACACTAAGTTATTTGAAAAGTTAGTGACCGTTTCAGAGTACTTAATGTAACACCATTATTTTCAAGTGTCCAGTGTCACTATGTGCTGCAAAAGCAAGGAGCAGAATACATCTGTGAGTCATAGCCATGAAAAGTTGTCTTAATCAGACTGAGAAGAAAGGGAAGTCAACAACTACAATCAAAGGAGACATCACCTAATAGCAATGTGCAATTGACCTAGTCTGCATTTCCCTATTCACAGAGTGATTATGGGTAGTACTGGTAACAGTTTTGCATTGATTCAGCAACTCCCAGCATGCTCTTAAAGTACTGATAAGAACATACTGGGAGGCATAGTTTCCCACAGTACAATTTTACATGACAGAGGCTATTTCTTTATTTTGCTTACTAATATAGTACCATCATATTCCATAGATTATGTCAATCACTTTCCCATATAGGGCTCACAATCTACATTCCCTATCAATATGTCTTTGGTTTGTGGGAGGAAACCCATGCAAACACAGGGAGAACATACAAACTTCATGCAGATGTTGTCTTTGGTCAGATTTGCAAGACTACAGTGCTAACCAGTGAGCCACCGTGCTGCCCAAGAGACTATCTGCGTTATCATTGCTCCATCAGACATTACAGTTGACACAATGCAGTTCGGCAGGTAACATTCTACTTGCATTCACCAAACCCAGACTTATCTATCAGAATACTAGCTACAGAAGCATGATTTGTCACTCCACTGAACAAATCTCCATTGCACCAGAGTCCATTGGTGGCATGCATTATGCTTCTCCATCAGGCACATTACAATTCTCTTGGCGATATAAGGCTTGTAAGTAGCTGTGCAGCCATGGTGACCTTGGCATTTGGTGACCCGCTCAATAACTTTATGTGGTCTGCTGTGGTCGCTAAATGCTTCCACTTTTTTAATAATACCACTCACAGTTGATTGTGGAATATCTAGGAGGGAAGAAATGTCATCAACTGACTTGTTGCCATGGTGGATTCCAATTCCAATATCACATTCACATTCAGTGAGGTCTTTAGTATGACTCAGATTCCAATTCCAATATCACATTCTCATTCAGTGAGCTCTTTACTATGACTCATAAAGAAGCAGGCTGCATGGCTAGGTGCTGGATATTATACAGCTGTGGCAATGGGACTGAATGAAACACCTAAATTCAGTGATTATGAGGTGTGTCAGTATATACTTTTGTCCAGACTGTGCTGTGCTAGGTTCTTATTCTGAATTTGTTATAAGCTTGGTTCTTCTCTGAAAAGCTAATCATCTGGACTTTGAGCAACCGGGATACATATTTTTTCCTTGTATACTGCTTTTTTCCTTCCTCCTATTGAATCTATAAGGAAATTTTGATAAAGCAGCTTTTCCACAGCTCTTTTTTTCCGCAGTGTGTGGAGATTAACCAAAATCTTATTGCTAATCTTTGCTAGTACTGTAAAATGCAGTTTTTTGGGGGAGGTTTTTGCAGCAGGTAAAAACAATGCATTTCTGCAAAATGAGGTCTTAGTCTAAACTGAGTGAATGAACGGCCTGGACAGCGCACAGGAGACACACAGATGTCATCCATTTCCTGCCCATTCCGCGGTCGTGCTTCTGCGGCCCATTTCATTCAATGAATAGGAACCATGGAAGCGCGGCCACAAAATCAGACAGGAATTTGACCTGTTCCATATTTTATCAGGTTGAAAAGTACTGTCTCATACCGATTACAGTACAGGACAGTTTGTCACTGGGAGGCAGGAACTCCGAGCATCATAGATAACTGTAATGCTAGAAGTCCAGCTCCTAGCATGAAGTTCAGGCTGGTAAATCCGGTGAACACATGTGAATCTAGCCTAAGGAGGACATGTACTGTATGGCTAAATACAGCTTTCTCAAAAATAACTACTAATTTGTAAATAGCTCTAACTGGAGAATTTGATTTTAGTGAAAAAGTCTATACTTTTATGTTTTAATCTTAATTTAAAACATGTACATCCTGTAGATTACTTTAAGTGGCAGAACTCAAACATCTTGCAACTTAAAGATGTTGCACATGATATTAAAGAATCTAATGTTTTTCCAGAAACAGTACCACTTTCCCATCGAATGTGTCTGGAATTGCAGCCCATTTATAATTTATATTTTGTGTTGCTTGCATATAGTATCAATATATTACACAGCTTTGTATAGTGACTACTCATCAGAGGGGGTCACAATCTGTAAGCCTTATTTTAAGCTTGCATTCACAGTAAAATAAACTAATGTCTTTAGAACCCAGTTAGGCCTTATGTACATAGCAGTGGAGTTTTGGACAGATCTAACATCCATTAAAACCCGATGTTAATATCTGTTTTTGAAGGTCATTTTGTATCCATTCCGTTACATTTTTCCGTTTGATGGCCCAGTGTCATCCCTTTTGCATCAGTTTTTAGTTTCAATAATTTTTATTTGGGTTTCACAATAAATGTAAGACACAGTATTGACATACATTGCAATATAGAGTCTAATATACATTTGTCCAGGGTATGTTTTTTTAATTGTACATCAATGAGACAAAAGATAACGATTGTATATGCGTTAAACAATAACAATAACAATAACATGTGGGCACATTCCTAGGGTTAGCATGAGACACCTCAGAGACGATCTGTCATATGTTCTACCCCACTTCCGTTCCCAACACCGCCATGTCCACTGCGATATATAAGAGCAGATGCCATATAACTCCGTGCCTTACATTATGCAACAAATCGAAAATTAATCCACGCGTCCCATACCTTTTCAAAGTTATGATATGTGTCATTTCCCAATGCAAGTACCCTCTCGTAGGTATAGGTATTGTTAATAGCTAGCAACAATGTGGAGTCAGACAGAGGGGTCACTGATCTCCAACTCTGTACCAACATTAATTTGGCTATAGTCAAGATTTTACATAGGAGTTTTTTATGCTTGTTCCATTCCTCGGGAATTCCAATTAATAGGATGTCCAAAGGTGAGGTGTAGGGGAGGTGGAAATTAAATATTTCTGATAGCATGTCAAAAATCCTATTCCAATATCCACAAATTATGGGACATTGTCCCAAAATATGGAGAAGGGTTCCTCTCCCTCCACACCCTCTCCAGCAATTCCCAGACATGGATGAGTGACTTAGTTTGATTGCTTGTTCCCACTCGTCCGAAGTAATGACTCTTCCCAAATCTCTCTCCCAACAACGGAATGGTGTAGATCTAGTAAAAGTCGCCACTCCATCCATTTTGTCATATAGAAACTGTAATCCCCTCATCTTAGTCGACAGCCAGGTGAATATCTTGCTACTGTGGGGTACTTTTGATATCGGGTTTTTAGAAATAAAGTGCCATATTTGAGAGTATTTAAGGAAGTCACCACTATGAATTCCAAATTTCTGTGTTAAATCTGTAAGTGATAAAAATTGCTTGGTATCGGACTGTAAGTGGGAGACCTGTGTAATCCCCCTTCGCTTCCCATTCTGAAGTTACAAGGTCCTCTATCGCCCAGGCCAGAAGTGACAAAGGCATCTCTGATGCATAAAAATGACTTGTAGGATTCGCTTTCCCATGAAGCAGCTTCCATGCGGTCACTGCTGCTTGCATGACTGGGGATGAGGACTCAGGCATAGGAATGCTCCAAAAGGGCGCCCACAGGGCATCCGCCAATTTTAAGGGATATATAAACGATTGCTCTATGTGCATCCATGGAACCGAGGTATCAGCTGATCGCCATCTAGCACATTGTGTAACTAAGGACGCTATGTAATAATTCCTTACCACTGGTACTCCCAAACCTCCCGCCTCTTTTTGTTTAAATAGGAAGCTTTTATTAACTCTGGGTCTCTTTCCATTCCATATGTATTTTGAGATCATCCTTTGCATGGTTTCGAAAAATGAAACAGGGACGGATATCGGCAGTGTGCGAAACAGGTACAGGAGTCTAGGCAATAATAACATTTTGAAGGCTGCGACACGTCCCATCCAAGACACGTCTATTTTGGACATTCGCTCCATCTCATCCTGCAGTATTTTCAACATGGGTGTATAATTATTTCTAAATAGGGCCCCTGTGGAGGGTGTCACCTGTATCCCCAGATATTGAACACCATCTTTCCTCCAGTCAAAGTCATATTGCGATTGTAAGGGTTGAAGCAAAGAGGGAGAAATATACAAAGGTAGGGCTTGTGACTTGGCCATATTTAATTTATAGAATGATAAGTGTCCAAAATTGGCAATAATCTCCATAAGTCGGGAAATAGATTCTTGTGGTTTGGACAAAGTAAGAATGATATCGTCTGCATAAAGTGATATCAGATGAGTTTTGTCCCGTATAGCAATGCCACCTATCTCTGGGTCCAGTCTAAGTGTCTGGGCCAGTGGTTCCATCGAGAGAACAAATATCAACGGCGAGAGGGGGCACCCCTGTCTAGTCCCGTTCGTTATTAAAAAGGGATCCAACACTACTCCATTAGTAAATACTCTTGCAGATGGTGCAGAGTACAACGCCTCAATTGCTCTTAAGATAGCTCCAGCGAACCCCATGCTCCTAAGAACCAAGAAGGCATACGACCAGCAAATGCGGTCAAACGCCTTCTCGGCATCTAATGCGAGAATCACTGCCTCCATCTTTTTAGAATTAATATGGTGTATAATATTCAAAATGCGTCTAGTATTGTCATATGATTGCCTCCCCTTCACGAATCCCACTTGATCGTGATTTATTAGGCTCGGAAGACAAGCTGCCACTCTATTCGCTATAATTTTGGCGTAAATTTTTAAATCTGAGTTTAATAGGGATATTGGTCGAAAATTTTGGGGGCTGATGGCAGGCTTGCCCGGTTTAGGCAACGTCACCACCAGGGCCTCCTGATTTTCCCTCGGAATAGTGCCAGAGTCCACCACAGCTGTCAAAAAGGACAGCAGCGGGTTTAGCAGGATCGGAGAAAACTTTTTGTAATATTCGTTAGTAAGGCCATCTGGGCCCAGGGATTTCCGAGGTGGCAGCGACTTGACCACTGACAGCAATTCTGCTGGTGAGATGGGCTCGTTTAAAGAGTCCAGCTGTATATCTGTGAGTGTGGGTAATTGAGTGTTTGCAAGAAAATTGGCAATGTCTTGTTTCGTTGGAGGTGTCACAGAGGAGTCCTCTCTAATATTGTATAAACCTTCATAAAAAGCTTTAAAGGCATTGGCGATGCCACTAGGATCATAGATTTTGTGAGTGCCATCTTTACTCTGAAGAAACGGGATTTTAGACCTTGCATGTTTTTGTTTAAGTTTGGATGCTAGAAGCCTACCCGCCTTGTTAGATTGAGAATAATAAGTCGCTTTTGCCCTTTTCAAGTTTTTCTCATATGTATGTAGTAGACAGGCTGTCAGTTGATGGCGTAGTGTCACCAACTTTGCTGCATTGGAGGGGGAAGGAGATTTTTTGTTACTGTTCTCTATAGATTTTATTTGGTGTAATAGTCGATCAATTTCTGCTAACCTAGTTTTCTTTTCTATGTGTCCCAGGCGAATAAACGTTCCTCTGATAAAAGCTTTATGGGAATTCCACAATATGTCATGGCTAGGGGCAGAGGGGGAATTGGCCCGAAAGAATTCCTTCAAATCATTTTCCAAAATTGCTTTATATTTTGGCTGTGACATTAAGAATTCATTACACCTCCATATGTACGCTCTAGGGCATTCATATTTTTCTCTGAGAGTCAAGGTTATTGCTGCATGGTCTGACCATGTTATTTGTGAAATATCCGACTTTGCGGCAAGGGGAATACTAGCTTGTTTCATTAAAAATAGATCTATTCGTGAATAGCTATTGTGTGCAGTTGAATAGTAGGTGTAATCTTTTTCGGTATTATGCAGGATACGCCATATATCAAATAAGTTATGGTGCCATATAGCCTGCGAAAATGAAGGATGACGTGTCGCTATTCCAGAAGTAGTGTCCGCCACTGGGTCCGGAGCCATGTTAAAGTCTCCCATTAAGACTAGGCATCCCTGCTTTCTTCGCTCCACTGCTCTCATGAGTCTCCCCAAGAAAGACACCTGTCTTCTGTTTGGGGTGTAAACCGAAACTAATGTGTATGTGACATTGTTAAGGATACACACCAATATGACAAATCGCCCTCCAGGGTCGGCATAAAGGGACACCTGTTGAAATGCCACTGAATCTCTGATTCCAATTAGTGTTCCCCTGCGCTTGGAGGAGCAATGAGCGTGAAATATATGTGGGTATGATGAATGCCTGATGCGAGTGGCATCTACCTCCAAAAGATGTGTTTCCTGAACTGCAAGAATGTCACAGCCTTGAGCTCGGGCCTCCCGCCACAAATTGGCTCTCTTTTGAGGGGAGTTCAAGCCTCTGACATTCATTGACATAATTTTAAATACCATACTTTACAGTTAATAATGCTTCAAAGATCTTACCACAACCACCCACATCAGAAGTTACCAGTAGCAGTCGGAAGCAGATTAGTCTCCGCCTTGTGTAGTCACGCCGCCCCATGTGCCAAAACCGAGGAGAAAACAAACTATGGAAACAATGAAACCAGTGGGTAAGCCACCTAAACAAAACAAAGAAAAGAAATGTGGTACAGCGGACCAGCGGCTGTTGTAATCCTGGGGGGATAAGTTCAGCAGTAGTGGACATACGAAATCCATTGTAAGGTGAGTCTCTAGCTGTGCAGCCCTTTTGGTGGACGCCTTGGGGTTTTCATTCGATGCCATCCAGCAGACACTTGGCCAGGTGGTAATTTGGGTGTCGGGTCTAGGATCGGAATGTCCCATTTATTTAGCAACTTCTTGCCATCTTCCGGAGAATTGATAACATGAATAAGGTTGTCCCGGGATACAATCACTCGGAACAGGAATCCCCACTTATATAGGATGTTATGTTGGCATAGAGCTGTAGTAATAGGGATGAATTGCCGTCTTAATTGTAGCGTTGTGGCCGAAAGATCGGAATAGATGGATATTTTATGGTATGGGTCAGGTAGACAGCCAATTTTCCGTGAGGTCAGCAGCACCAGCTCTTTAGTACGGTAAAAATGGATCTTTGCTAGGACATCTCTGGGTACGGCTTCATCCAGGTGTGAAGGCCTTGGGACTCTATGCGCTCTATCAATGGTTAAGTCCATTGTCGTGAGATTTGGTATTAGCGTGCGTATCAGGTCTTGGAGGAAAACTGTTAGATTACTCGCAGGTACTGACTCTGGAATCCCTCTAAACTTCAAATTGTTGCGCCGCGAGCGATCCTCCAGGTCTGCTATTTTAGCTTTTAGAAACGACACATCTTTTTCCACCTCATAGTGAGCGTCTATAAGAACATTGTGCGATGCAGCAAATTCCACCATTTTAGATTCCACATGCACCGTGCGTTGTTGCAATTCCTGAAGGTCTCTATCTAGCGGTTTAACCATTAAGGACATGTCTGTTGTCAGTGATTTACAGAAGGCCATGAGCATATTTTTCATGGAGGCTTCAGTGAGCAAACTTTCTGTTGCTGGAATATCTGCAAAAAAGTCAGCGGATGGCGGTACATACTGTGTGGTATTGCTCACCTCCCCTTCTGGAGACTCGGTATGCTGGAGCCTGGGCTTCTGTTTGACCGGGCTGGCAGTGGGCGAGTGGGGTGTCTCGGCGTTATTTAGGCCTGTAGGCCTCGGTGCATCCGCAGGAGAAGGCCCCGGAGCCGCGCTCGCCCCGGCCCGCCGGGGAGAAGGCTCCGACGCCTCCGGACCCCCGCACTCTATCAGCTGCGGTATCGACGGCGCTGAAAACGTTCTCCGCTGAGCGGAGAGGGTGAGCGGCTCCTCCGGAGGGTCCCGAGAAACGGCGCTGGAGCGCGAACTGCCGCCATTGTGATCTTCCCCTCCGCCATGGGGGAAGTAGAAATCTGAGATTTTCTGCGGTTTTACCGCAGATTTTCTCTTTCTCGGCATCCCTGACGGTATGAAGCTTTCCCGTTGTTGTTTGGGTAGGTGTAATCCACAGGCAAGTCGCTTTTTCTGTCGCTGTATGAGACTCAGGCCTGGAGCTTTACAACTATGCGGCCATTTCGCTCCACAGTAGGCTCCGCCCCCCTGCATCAGTTTTTAGATGTCAGTGAAAAAAAAAACGGATGCGATCTTTCTTTTTGGACCTCCATAATGTAAATGGAGCTGAGTTGCAATACCATAAACTAGAAACCTTTAGATACCCATTGTTTTTCTTTGTTTTTTTCATACCATACAACAGCAAAAGGGACAAACTGGAATGTTAAGAATTCATTGTTTGAAGAACATTTTTATATGTTCTTTCATATTCAAATAAGTAATTAAATTGTTCATATTTCAAAAGGAAGAATAGCATCTTACATTCTAACATTAAAAGGAAATGCTTAGAGTATGAATAATGTCTTAAGCATTTTTAGAGATAAAATTGGGCACAAAATATGGTTTTGTAATCAATGTTTCGTTTACTATAATGACCTAGTTTATAAGAAATTTCCACACGCAGCTGCTAGTAAATCTTCTTAAAAATGTAATAGTATTTTAATGTTCGGTGAAGGGATTTTAAGATGATTTTGTAAACATGCTCTTTATTTTCATGCTACAGTTATTTTGTATCAGTATGTTATATTTTGTGTTTATTTCTGATCACGTAAAATTTAATGATCCAAATTGAACATTTAAAGACTATTTCCTCCATTGTATGAACAAGACAAGGGCTTGTTACAATGTAAAGTAATTTATCTCCAATACAGATGAGTGTCAGCAAATATTTATCTACAGAAAAAATTTTGTTACAATGATGCTTTCTTTATTGTATTGAGAGATTTGAGTCTCAAAGTACTTAGCTCACCAAAGATCACATAGACCTGATCATTGTATCTACCTTTAACCTGTGGAGAGGTCAAAATTTGTACAGCCTCTGGATAAAATTAGGAATGTTTAAATCTACTGAGAGAAGGCAGAGAGGTCTTAAGAATGGTGTGGAATTGAAACACAAGGTATGTTAAAAAGCTGCATAACGTTCTATTATAAAATTGTTAATCCTTCTTTAATACAAATATATTTAAAAATATATATTTATATATATTACAGTTTTATAACAGCATAAATATTAGTATTAGCACAACATTAATAAGTAAAGTTTATTTGACACAGGACATGCCGGACATACAGAATTAAGCACAGTGTATGCCACACAGCATGGCATATAATGATTTATTGTACATAGAAATCAGTATTTTTATGTATTCATTACTAACATTTAGCCTGTGAAACAATCCTTGAAGGAGAAAATGAACCCAGTTGGAAGCAAGTAATTTGCAAAAACTTTAATGTGCTTCACTGAACAATGCTATTATCTGATGGTGTTTTAATGCCAAATAGGAACTAAATAGGTGAAATAGCATGTATAGTAGACCATATGCTTTCAAGGAGAAAAGTAGATACTGGAATATTTCACTCAGATGTTTTACTTTTAGTGCAGTAGCTTAAATTGGCAGCAAAAATAATTTATACAAATGAAAAATTATCCAAAGTAACTATTGGCACATTGAAGTTTTCAATTTCACCATTATTAACATAGCTTTATAGAAAGAAATAAGATTATCCACACAATTAGCAGTAATATATATATATAAAACCTTTATACCATGAAGATCTCTGGTGATGGGATTATTAAAGGGGGTAGTTAAAGGGGTATTCCCATTTCAAAGATCGTATCCCTCGTTTAATGAAAGAAAAACCCACAATGGTCACAGAAATAACTTAAAAAAGCCAGACTGGAATTTGCCAAACTACATGTTGACAAGCCACAAAGCTTCTGGCAGAATGTCCTATGAACAGATGAGACAAAAATCGAAATTTTTGGCAAGGCACATCACCTCTATGTTCACAGACAGAAAGATAAAGCATATCTTGAAAAGAACACTGTCCCTACTGTGAAACATGGAGGAGGCTCTGTTATGTTCTGGGGCTGCTTTGCTGCATCTGGCACTGGGCGTCTTGAATCTGTGGAGGGTACAATGAAACTTCAAGACTATCAGGGATTCTAGGAGAGAAATGTGCTGCCCAGTGTCAGAAAGCTTGGTCTTAGTCGCAGGTCATGGGTCTTGCAACAGGATAATGACCCAAAACACACAGCTAAAAACACCCAGGAATGGCTAAGAGGAAAACATTGGACTATTCTGAAGTGGCCTTCTATGAGCCCTGACCTAAATCCTATTGAGCATCTTTGGAAGGTGCTGAAATATGCCATCTGGAAAAGGCACCCTTCAAACCCGTGACAACTGGAGCAGTTTGCTCATGAGGAGTGGGCCAAAATACCTGCTGAGAGGTGCAGAAGTCTCATTGACAGTTCCAGGAATCGTTTGATTCCAGTGATTGCCTCAAAAGGTTGTGCAACAAAATATTAGGTTAAGGGTACCATCATTTCTGTCCAGGCCTGTTTCATGAGTTTTCTTTTTTTTAAAATTCTGTTGAAGCATGGTTGAAAAGCAATGTCTGACTTTCATTTGTTCATTTTCATAGAATTTTTTATATATTATTACTTTTGTTAGATTCAAGTTATTTCTGTGACCATAGTGGGTTTTTCTTTCATTAAACGAGGGGTACCAACAATTTTGTCCACGTGTGTATATGGGTGCTGGAGGAGGAACTCACTCCTATTCATAAGCATACAATGACCTCTGCACTCTAGATTGAAGTGAAGCATGTGTTTTTTTATTTTCACAATATAGCAATTTATACAATATGTCAATTTGTAATGTTTTTCGGTCATTGTATACTTAAGGATCTTAGCTAGACTGCTAGTTTATGTTTAATCAATGTTTATTAGAAGATTTTTCAAATATAACAAAAAGCAGTACAAGAATCATAGGCCAATAATAATAATAATAATAATAATAATAATAAAACATTTTATTTATATAGCGTCAACATATTCCGCAGCACTGTACAATTTGTAGAGTTCAAGAACAAACAAAAAAGGTACATTACAAAGAAATAGTCAATTCACACAATGGGACTGAGGGCCCTGCTCGCAAGAGCTTACAATCTATGAGGTAGAGGGGGTGACACAAGAGGTAGCAGGGGCGGCATCGGAGGTAGCATTGCTTATACAATGGTCAGACAATTTTGTAATAGAGGTTACTGTCATTACACATATAAAGCTGTATGAGCCGTCACCAGTCGTGTCCTTTAATGTGCAGATGGTGCCTGGACATATAAAGTTAGTTTGAAACGGAATCATATCCTGTAAGGTAGTGTGGAAGCATGAACAGAGGAGGGTACGTTTTAGGGATTCTAACTACGGAAGGGTTTACATTAGGAGTTGTGATAGGACTGTCTGAAAAGATATGTCTTTAGTTTGCGCTTGAAGCTGTAGAAATTGGGGGTTAATCTGATGGACTCAAATAAACAAGTAAGGAACACCAATGGCAAGTGACATGATTAAACAGGCACCAGGGCATAGATATAGAGAAAAAAACAACCCACAGTGCAGCTGCATATTATAAAACAATATTAGTGTCACCACTAGACAGTATGCAAGAGTCACAGTGAAGCTGTGATGGGGAGTGTCCACAAAAACATAAATAGGGGTGTGACCATCAATAACAGCTTCACCAGGAAAACCAGGGGAAGGTGCAACTGCAAAGCCAGGAAGACAGAAAGAAAAACGGACATGTAGACAACACAGAAGTAGGGGAAGGGGAAAATGGTAGGATAGATCAAGAGGAGAATGACAAGGCAACAGTAAAGGAAACAAAATGCAAAAAGATCATGGACAGGGCACTAGAGCTCAAGAGAAGAGATTAGAAAACTCTGCAGACTCCTGGAACAGCACCCACGGCCGCCAGAGAACATCAAACTTGGAGGAATCAGCAGAGTCCTTTGCGATCAGGGTCTCCAGTCTATATATGCAGAGAAACTCCTGAAGCCACTCCGTTAGTGCTGGAGCTGAAGGTCTGGTGCAGAAGTATCCTGCGCCGGTTCAGTAGATATAGGCATTCCCAACACGTCAGCTGGAGCTTTGTCCTGTTTTTGGAAATGGGACCAGGCACAGAGTGTGGACTGCAGAGCAGAACAGGGAAAAGGCATGTGAGGAGAGTCTAGTGCCATCTTGGATTCTCCCTCGTGGTGCCCCAGAGCCCCGTGGCTGCCAAAAAGTTTTTGCATGACACAGGGGGGTAAAAGAGAACCATTTTTTGGCTTCCCCATCCTGGGACAGTCAGCTACAGGTAACATGGGTTCCGAGGACAACCAGGGAAGAAGCACAGTGGAACTCAGCCTCCCTCCACCATAGCCAGGCCACACACCCCTAGACTGCTAGTTTATGTAAATTCAAGAGCTTTCCTAATTACATTACTTTAAAAATGCTGCTTTGTTTACCTAATATGTGAAATTATTCTTCCCATAATTTATACAATGTTCCAATGCCTTGATCCACTGCCTGGTATTTGGTCTCAGGAAGGGTAACATGACCCACTGTTCTCTAGAGGGGAGAGAGGCTGAGTTTTCAGGGTCAAACTTGCTCTCAGAGATGTTATCTTCTGCTCTTAGGTCCGGGCAATTGGGTCTACTAATTGCATTTTAAGTGTTTAGCTTAATGCAATCCCATTCTCCATCCAGGGTCCTGGCAGCATAGAAGTTTTTTTTCTCTCCATTCTTGTGTAATGTAATATACATTTACTGTGAATATTATTTGATGGGTATTTATATTAGATTTCTAGTAATCATAGTAAATAATCTTTCATGGTAAAAGAAAATGTGTATAGCTACTGAGCTGAGCTACTTCATAGTGTTCCTTTCCATCAAACAGTTAAAGACCACCCACCAGCTTGTTGTAGAATACAGGAAGCGAGAAGAAGAGATAGCAGGCAAACTGGTGAGACAGGGAGATGGGAAAACCCTTAAAGGGAAGATATTAGAAGCACTTCATAGTATATATCACATAAAACAGTTTATACAGTATTACAAAAGGTGCAATCTACTAAGCTGTTTATTATTATTTCATAAAATATAAAAGTGTTGCCTGCCTGGCAAAACCTGAATAGTTATTAAATTTTAATCAACGAAAAAGACCGAAGCAAACGACTCAGTACTATTTTAACCCCTTCCTGCCACAGCCATTTTTTAATTTTTTACTTTTTTTTTTGCTCCATAACGCTTTTATTTTTCCATTCACAAAATTGTATGAGGGCCTAATTTTTGCAGGAAAAATTGTACTTTGTAATGGAACTATTTAATATTCAATACAATATACTGAGATACTGGAATTAGATAAAAACTGTGTTAACTTGTAACTCCTTGTTACTTGTAACTGTGCTGAAAGCAACGGCTGTTCAACTGCCACTTTGTGTCCTGGGTCTAACTTGTTCCTAAACCCAAGGGCACCCACAAAACACTAACAGTGAAGAGAACCACTTCAATTGTGCCCCAGGGAAAACTTTCACCATCCATCACCCAGGTGTGTCCTCCTCATTACTATTCTACCATAGGGCCTGCAATAGGATTTGGTGCCAAAGATACCATGCCAGCCACACTGCTAGTCCCATTGCCTTTAAAAAATGACCCTTACAAGCTGGGTCATCTGAATAATTCAAGGGACACTAAACCCTGAAAACCAAAACTAAAAATATACATCATAAAGTTCTTCTTTAGTTATGTCTGCAGGGTTACCTGCTAAACTGCTACTCTGAGCAATTTAGCAGAAATGTTGTAGACAGTGCGCAAACAGTGTTTTTTTTGCCTCTGTAGAGGCCCATTACCAGCTGAAGACTGTCTACAAGCACTAGCATGACAACCCAGAAAGTTCATGAGGAATAGGGCTTAGCTCACATTCAGACAGCAGCTCCAGAGCATGAATTACACCAAGGAACCGGGAGGATTGCATTTGTATAGCTTTCACACTTCTTCATTCACTTTCGCAGATTCCTGAAAGGCAAAACTAGATAGTTGTGTCATAACTCAGACAGAGGTTTATATAGGTAGATTTTTCTTCAGCAGCAGTCTGTATTACAGTACTGACTGGTATGTTATCCCAGCTTTCTTGGGAATTTGAAAGATACATCTGTCAAGATTAGGAACAATTGCTGACAATTATTTGACAAAGCTCTGGCGTGATTTTGAAGCAATGTGGGATATTTCTTTTATATTATATTACTATGCTCAGTATTCAGCAGTCCCTAATCAAGCATTACCTGGTATGCTATCCAGCTTTCCCGAGACCTTGAAAAGCACTTCTGTCATGATTCCTATCACAGCTCTATATTCTATGCTACTCTTTCTCTGAACCCTAAAAGGCAAATCTAGCAAGCTTTGCATGATTTGAGAACAAGTAGAGGGATTTATTTAGGTATATTTAGTATTCATCAGTCCAAATTAATGCATCATCTGATATGTTACCCAACTTTCTCAAAACCTTGAAAGGGAAATTCTGGCAATCTAAAGTATGATTACATCGCAAGAAGTTAGATTCATGTAGGTTAATATAGTATACAGTATTCTCTATTACAGCTCCACATGTTATGTTACCAAGCTTTCCCAGAAATCTGAAAGGCAAATCTGGCAAGCTCTGGATCAAGGATATTTATTTTATTTTATATTATATTATTTAATTTATTATTCAACAATTCGTATTACAGCATTACCTGGTATGTTACCCAGCTTTCTCGGGACCCTGAAAAGCAAATATGGCATATTATGCCATATTTATATTTATATGCTATATATATATCAGTACAATAGTGAGCTCTTGTATTCAGAATACCTATTTATTGCTTGCTACTCAGCTTTCCAAAGCTACTGAAAGTTAAACATGCATAATATTGCATGGATATAGAAAATAGGTAGGGATTATTATCAAAGCATAACCACACATATTTGCCATTCAGCAGTTTGGGAAAGTTGAGTGATTCTCCCTGCGTAGCTGTTCTGGATTGGATTGTTGTCACTATGAGTTAGCGAGGTATAGATATTGATGGCCAGTATCACTATGTGTACGTGACGGCTGGAACAGTTACTGTGCTTACTAGTGGTAATACTGTTCATATTTACTTACACTATCAATTACTTGGGTGATTCCTTGCAACAAAATGGCAACACACGCACTGTATAGAGAGAAATGTGTGCAGCTTCTCCTAAACTTCCTAGCTCTATGATATAGGAGAAAAGAAGATTAAAAAAAATCAGGAGATGATATGAGGCGTCATATAGAGAATTATGTATTCTTTTTTATTTGTTTGGATTTTGGGTTTAAAGGTTTAAAAGACATAGAGTTTTAAGTTCTGCTAGCTTTGACCCAGATATATAAAAGTTACATCTTCAAAATTTAGTTTTTTTTCTGCAATATATTGATATTGATTTCTACAAAATATTAAACCCACAAAAACTTTTAGAGTTATCGGTACATTTATTAGGCTTTTTCAGGCTTGGGGTGGTATAGCTCTAGAGATTCTACAGTCAACGTGACATAAGGTAGGATACAGGTGATTGAAAACAGTGAAATAATGCCTTTTTATACTTAGCAGCTCCTTCATGTAGTTTATTTCTTTGTAATAAATGGCAAAACAACTGGAAAATGCTCTCGCTTCTGACATCTGTGTATGGCAAATATACAGTACTATGAAGTGAACATAGAGTGTTCTATAACGTTGATGACTGTCTCCTGCTTGTCTAGAGGAGCATTCTAGAAAGGTAAAAAACATCACAATGAAGGCAACAATGAAGAAAAAATACATTAACTTAAGTTGCTTATGAAATCTCTTTTAACTCGAAATTTTGAAAGCAAATAATGCCTATGCCGGAACATTATTGTGGAAAACACTTTTCTAAAAGAATACTATTTAAGAAAAAAAACCATTTTAAGGCTAAAGCCCAATGTAGCGGGCCGCACCAAAAAAGAACAGCAGCGGCAACGCATTGCGTTTTTCCCGCAGCACTTTTCACATAAAGAGGTTTCCAGCATAATGATGTCAGCGCACCCCACGTGACCGCTTATACCCAATCACAGGCCCCAGCAGTGATGTCTGGGACGTGTGACCTCAGTCATAGGCAGAAGAAGACTGAAGAGGATGCTGAGACAGCCAGATATAGCGAGGTGAGGTAAGGTAAGTATAAATTTTTGTTATTTTCCATCATCTCCCCTGAATCTCCAGTTATTATACAATGGGGTCTAAGGTGACCCCAGGGTATAATAATAGCAATAAAACTAAGTGCCAAACCTCATAAATAATCATTGAATTTTGTGGGGTTCACTTGAAGCTGCTTAAGGGGAACTCTTGGGAGCATTTTATACTGTTTTGGGTCAATGTGGGAAGCATATTATACTGTGTGGGGCCACTGTGGTGCACATTGTACTATGTGGAGGCTACTGTGGAGCACATTATTCTGTGTGGGAGATACTGTGGAGCATATTATACTGTGTGGGGGTCACTCTGGAGCTTTTTATACTCTGTGGGGGCCACTGTGGAGCATATTGTATTATGTCGGTACCACTATACAGCATATTATACTGTGTGGGGGCCACTGTGGAGAATTATACTGTGTGTGGGCCACCTCAGAGCATATTATAATGTGCGGGGGCTACAGTGAAGTACATTACACTGTGTAGGGCCCCTTCACTATTTACATCACACCCCATCTATTTTATAGCAGACATGTGACAGGCTGTAATTACATTGCACGGTCACTATAAAACAGATCTGTGTAATGTAAAATAGCAAAGGGATGAGGGTGCTCGCAAAAGCACCACGATCCCTTCAAACAGTTGATCAGCAGGGGCCATGGGTCTTAGATCCCCGTTGATCTCTTAGATATCTTAGACTGTGAGAACCCAGCAGATCAGATGTTTACCAGAACATGCAGCTCCCAGTATTGTTTTCATGCTGGGCACTGCTCACTCACCATATACTTGATAACCGCAGTTGTGGGTACTATAGTTGTATGGGCCATGTTAATATTAATAATTACAGGAACCATGCTACTCTCTTGACATACAGCGGGGAAAAAAAGTATTTAGTCAGCCACCAATTGTGCATGTTCTCCCACTTAAAAAGATGAGAGAGGCCTGTAATTGACATCATAGGTAGACCTCAACTATGTGAGACAAAATGAGAAAACAAATCCAGAAAATCACATTGTCTGATTTTTTAAGAATTTATTTGTAAATTATGGTGGAAAATAAGTATTTGGTCAATAACAAAAGTTCATCTCAATACTTTGTTATATATCCTTTTTTGGCAATGACAGAGGTCAAACGTTTTCTGTAAGTCTCCACAAGGTTGGCACACACTGTTGCTGGTATGTTGGCCCATTCCTCCATGCAGATCTCCTCTAGAGCAGTGATGTTTTGGGGCTGTCGCTGGGCAACACGGACTTTCAACTCCCCTCCAAAGGTTTTCTAAGGGGATGAGATCTGGAGATTGGATAGGCCACTCCAGGACCTTGAAATGCTTCTTACAAAGCCACTCCTTTGTTGCCCTGGTGGTGTGCTTGGGATCATTGTCATGCTGAAAGACCCAGCCACGTTTTATCTTCAATGCCCTTGCTGGTGGAAAGAGGTTTGCACTCAAAATTTCACTATACATGACCCCATTTATTCTTTCAGGTACACGGATCAGTCGTCCTGATCCCTTTGCAGAGAAACAGCCCCAAAGCATGATGTTGCCACCCCCATGCTTCACAGTAGGTATGGTGTTCTTTGGATACAACTCAGCATTCACTCTCCTCCAAACACGACGAGTTGTGTTTCTACCAAACAGTTCTACTTTGGTTTCATCTGACCATATGACATTCTCCCAATACTCTTCTGGAACATCCAAATGCTCTCTAGCAAACTTCAGATGGGCCCGGATATGTACTGGCTTAAACAGGAGGACACGTCTGGCACTGCAGGATCTGAGTCCCTGGCGGCGTAGTGTGTTACTAATGGTAGCCTTTGTTATATTAGTCCCAGCTTTCTGCAGGTCATTCACTAGGTCCCAGCGTGTGGTTCTGAGATTTTTGCTCACCGTTCTTGTGATCATTTTGACCCCATGAGGTGAGATCTTGCGTGGAGCCCCTGATCGAGGGAGATTATCAGTGGTTTTGTATGTCTTCCATTTTCTAATTATTGCTCCCACAGTTGATTTCTTCACACCAAGCTGCTTGCCTATTGCAGATTCAGTCTTCCCAGCCTGGTGCAGGTCTACAATTTTGTTTCTGGTGTCCTTCCACAGCTCTTTGGTCCTCACCATAGTGGAGTTTGGGGTGTGAATGTTTGATGTTGTGGACAGGTGTCTTTTATACTGATAACAATGTCAAACAGGTGCCATTACTACAGGTAATGAGTGGAGGACAGAGGAGCCTATTAAAGAAGAAGTTACAGGTCTGTGAGAGCCAGAAATCTTGCTTGTTTGTAGGTGACCAAATACTTATTTTCCACCAGAATTTGCAAATAAATTCTTTAAAAAAATCAGACAATGTGATTTTCTGGATTTATTTTCTCATTTTGTCTCTCATAGTTGAGGTCTACCTATGATGTCAATTACAGGCCTCTCTCATCTTTTTTTTTCTATTAAAAGATGGCTGGACCATGGTAGCAAACAAGCCCTCTGACCTCTTGTGTCCCCCTATCTCCTCATAGAATGTAAGCTCTTGTGAGCAGGGCCCTCAGTCCTATTGTTTATGTTTATTTCTTTGTCACATCGTAATGTCTCATGTGTCCTCTGATTTGTAAAGTGGTACGGAATATGCTGGCGCTATATAAATAAAGTTATTATTATTATTATTATTATTATTACCTGTAGCTGCGCTATGTTGGTACAGCTCATCTGCAGAGGTCTTGGCGGTGGGCCCCTAGAAACAATTCCACTGGTGGGTCTTAGATATCCCAGTCCAACACTGGGTGCTCTTATACTATCTATCTGCGGAAACGCAGCTCTTTTTGTTGCAGATTTTGCTGTGATTTTTTGAGCCAAAACCAGGAGTGGTTTGAGCAGAATGTAGTAGTATAAGTACTTCCTATATATTTACCATTCCTTTTTAAGCCATTCTTGGCTTTGGCTCAAAAAAACACAGCAAAATCTGCAACAAAAAAAGCTGCGCTTCCCCAACATGGGACCTCTCGTTTTCTTCAGCAATGCTTTAATATGCATATGGAAACCACCAGCGTTTCCATAGGTATAATTGACATGCTGCAGTTTACAAAAATGCAATGTTTTTCTTTATTTCTGCTGCAGATTTTTTTCTGCAATATGTGGATGGGATTAGCCAGAATCCCATCCACTTTGCAGTACTGTAAAATGCAGCATTTCTTTATGGCACAACAAAATTGCGGCATTTACGATAAGTGGGGTCCCGTCCTAAAATCATTCAAGTAAACCATGGTGACATGTTTCCAGTGTCTTATCATGATATTGTGATAGCCAATCGCACAACATTACAACTTGTCTTCCAAAGAAAAGTCCCCACAGTGCGCAACATTTTGTGACTGTGGAAGTCCATTCACAAATAGAATAGATATAGAATTGGAGCTAAAGTATTAGATTATAAAGTTTATTTCATAAGAAGGCAATAATAAATGTTACTCCCACAGTTACACAGCTTTTCAGGAGTCATACTAACGGATCTTTCATTCCAAACACATTTGATTGTTAAGTATCAGTGCCTTGTTGGTATAAAGTACTAAATAGATTCGACTATTCTATGTCTGCTCATACTAACATATGGAAAAGCCTTGCACATAATCTGCCATTATCTAATATAAGCATGCATTTAAAGCATTAGCAGAAAAAATTAAGGTAATTTAAATTTCTGATGCCACCAAAATGTCATATTCTAAACCATAAAGTGCAGAGGAAAACATTCCATTGACAATGTAGAAAATAAAAGGATTTCTCATCGCCATTCTTCCATCAATATCGAGTCCATGGAACTTCCCTGGATCTGTAGTCTAATTAACAGATACAATGTTAATGGTTAATCCTCAATCAATATTCTTAATTAACAGAAAATAACTTTAGCGGGAAATAATGTCAACCAATTGGAAAGTATTATTAATTTTCTGAAACATAACCCTAATGAGGGTAACATAAAAAAAAATAACACCTGCAGCTGACAGAGATCCCTTTATCTTATATATATATATACACAGTGGGGAAAAAACTTATTTAGTCAGCCACCAATTGTGCAAGTTCTCCCACTTAAAAATATGAGAGAGGCCTGTAATTGTCATCATAGGTAGACCTCAACTATGAGAGACTAAATGAGAAAACAAATCCAGAAAATCACATTGTCTGATTTTTTAAGAATTTATTTTCAAATTCTGGTGGAAAATAAGTATTTGGTCACCTACAAACAAGCAAGATTTCTGGCTCTCACAGACCTGTAACTTCTTCTTTAATAGGCTCCTCTGTCCTCTGTTCTGGGATTTATGCTCACCGTTCTTGTGATCATTTTGACCCCATGAGGTGAGATCTTGCGTGGAGCCCCTGATCGAGGGAGATTATCAGTGGTCTTGTATGTCTTCCATTTTCTAATTATTGCTCACACAGTTGATTTCTTCACACCAAGCTGCTTGCCTATTGCAGATTCAGTCTTCTCAGCCTGGTGCAGGTCTACAATTTTGTTTCTGGTGTCCTTCCACAGTTCTTTGGTCTTCACCATAGTGGAATTTGGAGTGTGACTGTTTGAGGTTGTGGGTAGGTGTCTTTTATACTGATAACAATGTCAAACAGGTGCCATTACTATAGGTAATGAGTCTCCACTCATTACCTATAGTAATGGCACCTGTTTGACATTGTTATCAGTATAAAAGACACCTACCCACAACCTCAAACAGTCACACTCCAAATTCCACTATGGTGAAGACCAAAGAACTGTGGAAGGACACCAGAAACAAAATTGTAGACCTGCACCAGGCTGAGAAGACTGAATCTGCAATAGGCAAGCAGCTTGGTGTGAAGAAATCAACTGTGTGAGCAATAATTAGAAAATGGAAGACATACAAGACCACTGATAATCTCCCTCGATCAGGGGCTCCACGCAAGATCTCACCTCATGGGGTCAAAATGATCACAAGAACGGTGAGCATAAATCCCAGAACCACACGGGGGGACTTAGTGAATGAGCTGAAGAATGCTGGGACTAACGTAACAAAGGCTGCCATCAGTAACACACTATGCCGCCAGGGACTCAGATCCTGCAGTGCCAGGCGTTTCCCCCTGCTTAAGCCAGTACATATCCGGGCCCATCTGAAGTTTGCTAGAGAGCATTTGGATGTTCCAGAAGAGTATTGGGAGAATGTCATATGGTCAGATGAAATCAAAGTAGAACTGTTTGGTAGAAACACAACTTGTCGTGTTTGGAGGAGAGTGAATGCTGAGTTGCATCCAAAGAACACCATACCTACTGTGACGCATGGGGGTGGCAACATCATGCTTTGGGTCCGTTTCTCTGCGAAGGGACCATGACAACTGATCCGTGTACATGAAAGAATGAATGGGGCCATGTATTGTGAGATTTTGAGTGCAAACCTCCTTCCATCAGCAAGGGCATTGAAGATGAAAAGTGGCTGGGTCTTTCAGCATGACAATGATCCCAAGCACACCGCCAGGGCAATGAAGGAGTGGCTTCGTAAGAAGCATTTCAAGGTCCTGGAGTGGCCTAGCCAGTCTCCAGATCTCAATCCCATAGAAAACCTATGGAGGGAGTTGAAAGTCCGTGTTGCCCAGCGACAGCCCCAAAACATCACTGCTCTAGAAGAGATCTGCATGAAGGAATGGGCCAATATACCAGCAACAGTGTGTGCCAACCTTGTGAAGACTTACAGAAAACGTTTGACCTCTGTCATTGCCAACAAAGGATATATAACAAAGTATTGAGATGAACTTTTGTTATTGACCAAATACTTATTTTCCACTATAATTTGGAAATAAATTCTTAAAAAAATCAGACAATGTGATTTTCTGGATTTGTTTTCTCATTTTGTCTCCCATAGTTGAGGTCTACCTATGATGTCAATTACAGGCCTCTCTCATCTTTTTAAGTGGGAGAACTTGCACATTTGGTGGCTGACTAAATATTTTTTCTCCCCACTGTATATATATATATATATATATATATATATATATTTTTTTTTTTTTTTTTTTTTTTTCTGAGACAAGTAAGAAAAAACCCTCTATGGACACTAACCATACTGCTTGACTGACTTGACAAGAAAGACTACTCAGTGTGCTCAGTATATATAGATGATACTGTTAAGATTCAGCTCATCTCTATAATAGCATGTTTCTAGGGCAATGCTCACACTTGCATCATGGCTTCTTTTTATAACCAAATACACAACATAGTAATGGATCCATTGTACAAAGGATCAATAGTGCCATCAGATCCTAATAACAATGTAATCTTTACTGGGTATACATTTTTGATCAGTGCAACTATTGCTACATGAAATGGAGCCTCCAAAATCAACACAAAAATTAACAGAGCCAAATCCTGACAATCCTGGCAAATACTGAAAGCAACAAAACAGTTCTTTAAATACATTTCATCTCTCTTTCTCTTTTCTCTCTCTCTTAAATACTTAATGTGATCCTAGACAGGTTCAATAATGTTGAGGCCAGGAAACTGTGTGGGGTCATATCATCACTTCTCCGACTCCTTGTTTTTCATTATGCTGAAGATGTTGTTAATGACATGGGTTGTATGGTTGGGGTTATTGTTTCACTGCAAAATAAATTTGGAGCCAATCAGTAGCCTCCTTGTATTCCCTGATGGTAAGTATCTGTCTGTATTTCTGAGCATAGAGGACACTATTAATAATCAACAAATGAACTGAAGCCCTGAACTTGCAAAGAACATCCACCATACTTAACAGTTGCCTGCAGACATTCATTATTGTATTGCTCTCCACTCCTTCGGTGAACAAACTGCCTTCTGTTATAGCCATATATTTAAAATATTGACTCATCAGTCATTTTTCTGCATCCTAGTTCCAATGTTTTCATGCATACTTGAGTCACTTGGCATTTCCACATTGAAGATATGGCATTACGGCTGCAATTCTTCCATGAAGACCACTTCTGGCCAGACTTCTTCAAACAGATAAGTGTACCTGAGTCCCACTGGTTTCTAAAGTTCTGAGCTGATGTTACTGTTAGAGATTTTCATATTTCAAAGAATGTAAGCATTATGTGTTTCTTGTCTGCTGCACTAAATTTCCTTGGCTGACCATTGCATCTAAGGTCTTCAATGTTACCCGGTTCTTGATGCTTCTTCAAATCTGGCTGTAAATTAAGGCAGTTAGTACCATCAGGAAGGTGTCTTATTGGCTCCAAATGTATTCTGTAGCAGGACAATAACCACAAACATACAGCCAAGGTCATTAAGAACTATATTCAGTGTAAAGAAGAACAAGGAGTCCTGGAAGTGATGATATGGCCCCCACAGAGCTCTGATCTCAACATCATCAAGTCTGTCTGGGACTACATGAATAGACAAAAGGATTTGAACATGCCTGTGGTTAGTTCTTCAAAATGTTTGGAATAACCTCTTTGCCGAGTTCCTTCAAAAAATGCATGCAAGTATACCTAATAGAATTGACGCTGTTTTGAAGGAAAAGGGTGGTAACACCAAATATTGATTTAATTTGGATTTTTCTTTTATTCATGAGCCTTACAATTTGTGTCAAAAATAAACTATTCACATTTCTATTTTTGAACACATTCTTTGTTAGCATCTATCTCAACCTATAAACCCTATCTACTTAGGGTTAAATCAGTCCATTACAAATACAGTACCTCAGTGAGAATCTAGAATTTTAAACTGAAAAATATAAAAGGTCAGTATTTTTAGGTATTCATGGTTTTAGTGTTATTAGCATAGATGCTCATGTTCAGAAGAACACATTATATTTTAAATACATTGTAATCTGATATTATTTATATACAGTGGGGAAAAAAAAGTATTTAGTCAGCCACCAATTGTGCAAGTTCTCCCACTTAAAAAGATGAGGCCGGCCTGTAATTGACATCATATGTAGACCTCAACTATGAGAGACAAAATTAGAAAACAAATCCAGAAACTCACATTGTCTGATTTTTTAAGAATTTATTTGCAAATTATGGTGGAAAATAAGTATTTGGTCAATAACAAAAAAGTTCATCTCAATATTTTGTTATATATCCTTTGTTGGCTATGACAGAGGTCAAACATCTTCACAAGGTTGGCACACACTGTTGCTGGTATGTTGGCCCATTCCTCCATGCAGATTTCTTCTAGAGCAGTGATGTTTTGGGGCTGTTGCTGGGCAACACGGACTTTCAACTCCCTCCAAAGGTTTTCTATGGGGTTGAGATCTGGAGACTGGCTAGGCCACTCCAGGACCTTGAAATGCTTCTTACGAAGCTACTCCTTTGTTGCCCTGGCGGTGTGCTTGGATTCATTGTCATGCTGAAAGACCCAGCCACATTTCATCTTCAATGCTCTTGCTGATGGAAGGAGGTTTGCACTCAAAATCTCACGATACATGGCCCCATTCATTCTTTCAGGTACACGGATCAGTTGTCCTGTTCCCTTTGCAGAGAAAAAGCCCCAAAGCATGATGTTGCCACCCCCATGCTTCACAGTAGATATGGTGTTCTTTGGATGCAACTCAGCATTCACTCTCCTCCAAACACGACGAGTTGTGTTTCTACCAAACAGTTCTACTTTGGTTTCATCTGACCATATGACATTCTCCCAATACTCTTCTGGAACATCCAAATGCTCTCTAGCAAACTTAAGATGGGCCCAGATATGTACTGGCTTAAGCAGGGGGACACATCTGGCACTGCAGGATCTGAGTCCCTGGCGGCGTAGTGTGTTACTGACGGTAGCCTTTGTTACATTAGTCCCAGCTTTCTGCAGGTCATTCACTAGGTCCCCCCCTGTGGTTCTGAGATTTTTGCTCACCGTTCTTGTGATCATTTTGACCCCACGGGGTGAAATCTTGCGTGGAGCCCCTGATCGAGGGAGATTATCAGTGGTTTTGTATGTCTTCCATTTTCTAATTATTGCTCCCACAGTTGATTTCTTCACACCAAGCTGCTTGCCTATTGCAGATTCAGTCTTCCCAGCCTGGAGCAGGTCTACAATTTTGTTTCTGGTGTCCTTCCACAGCTCTTTGGTCTTCACCATAGTGGAATTTGGAGTGTGACTGTTTGAGGTTGTGGACAGGTGTCTTTTATACTGATAACAATGTCAAACAGGTGCCATTACTACAGGTAATGAGTGGAGGACAGAGGAGCCTCTTAAAGAAGAAGTTACAGGTGTGTAAGAGCCAGAAATCTTGCTTGTTTGTAGGTGACCAAATGCTTATTTTCCACCATAACTTGCAAATAAATTCTTAAAAAAATCAGACAATGTGATTTTCTGGATTTGTTTTCTCATTTTGTCTCTCATAGTTGAGATCTACCTATGATGACAATTACAGGCCTCTCTCATCTTTTTAAGTGGGAGAACTTGCACAATTGGTGGCTGACTAAATACTTTTTTCCCCACTGTATATAAATAATATCAGATTACTTTATATATATATATATATATATATATATATATATATATATATATATATGTTTTTGGATTGGGAGCTGCTTAAACTGATTGTCAAAATCAGCTGTATTTACTTTAGATGTTTTGCAGTATCACTTTAGGGACTTTAAGAGTATGGACTGTTGGAAGACATGAATTGTGAGCATTAGAATCTGATCAATATCTTATTTCCATTAGAGAGACATGTTAGTCTGTCTTGTATTGACTCAAAGAGCAGTGAGCCTAGACTCATTTCTAAGGCAGTGAATAATAGTAAGCATCCGTTTTCTCCATGTACACAGAATGTACTAAACCCTTGACTCACCTTGCGAAACTAATTATGGCTATACTGGTAAACATTTTCCCCATAAGACTTTATTTATCACAGTGAAAGTGCTAGTTGTTATTATTTAAATTGTTATCATATTTTATTCATATCAATCTGAATTTCTGTTAAAAAATAATCTAATAATATGTCATTTAACTCTTTTATTTTAAGTCATAATATTGAATTCAGCTTAGTTATTGGGTTAACAGGGCCTTTCATATATTCAAGTTTCATGTGATAACTGTTGTACAATTTAAGAATTTGATTTAATCGGTTTAAAGCATGTAAACATTAATAATACATTGCAATAATTAGTTATTGTGGTGTTTAATCTTTTATACATTTACTATTATTACTAAAGGACCTGGAAGACTAAAGCACTTAAAAACAAACTTTGGTTCATTATGAAATAATAATAGTTAATTGCCAGTGGCTGAGGAACTATTGTTCAAAACAAATTAAAAATCTAAATCACTCTAAAATAATATCCTTCACTGACGGTTTTATGACCCAAAGATAAAATGCAATGTCCCTGCTGAGTCACGGCCTTTTCAGTTTTTAATGGTAATACTATCACTGTACACATTTTTTGCTGTTATATAAGTGACAAAAAATGAAAACCAAATTTTATTAATATCTTATATATATAAAAATGAGTTTCTGTCTGTCTGTCTATCTGTTCTTTATGTGCGACCAAACGACTGGACCTATCCTCACCAAATTTGGCACACATGTACATCAGGTGTCCAGGAATTTTTTATACTGGGTCTCATCTCTCTTGGAGCTCCATAACAACCGATCGCAAGTCTTTCACTGATATCCAAACTGAGATACACATGATCACATGACGCTTATGGACCAATGGAAATTCGTAGGTTCTTCAGTCTTGACATACACATAGCTTTACACCAGGTTTCCATTGCAACCTAGCTATTTATGACCTGTATGAGTCAATAGCAGTTCGCAGGTCCTTAAGTATTCAGTCATATGACGTGAATCAGCCAATATAAGTTCACATTTCATTTACCAGGTTTCCATAGCAACACAGCCATAAATAGACTATACCTATACTGGACTGCCATACTGGATGTCAAGTGCAAAACTGGCCAATTCTTATGGGGTCACTACACAAACAAAAAATGAAATATAACCGCGCCGTCTCCTTCTGCTAGTTAATTATATTTTGTACTATGACAAAAAAAAAGCCCTATACATGAAAGTACACGTTCTGCATGTACTGCATATAACACCAAAAGTACATTTCTAAAAGGAACACTAAGGAACAGTAGCTTATATTGACTACAGTACATCTCATTACAGTTCAATGGAGAAACTTTGGAAACCAAACTTTATCAGACTGCTGAATAGCAAATCTTTGAACTTATACTTTCATAATTTCCTCCTTTCCTATATTCCTACAATATTAGTCATATTTATCTTTCAGGAGCTTTGGAAAGATGGGTAACAACCAATACAGGTATTCTGAATAACAAACTGGGTATGTAGTATCTTCGCTATTGCCCTGATACAATATGTAAGTATAGTAAATGTACTAAGAACAGTGGCGTAATGATCGTGGTCTCAGGGGGTGCGATCGTGACCGGGCCCAGAGGAGTATGAGGCCCACAGACAGCTGGAAATGGCCGAGGCCCCGGACTACCATGATAGTGGTAGGGGAAAGCCTGGTTCCCCAACCGCTATACCTATTGTTAATGGAAAGGGGCCTTTCAGGGTTCCAGGAAAGCTGGGTAACATACCAGTTAATGCTATAATAGGAACTGTTGAATCAAAATGTGCCTACATAAATCCATCTCTTTGTTTCCAATTTATGTCACCGTTAGCTAATGTTCCCTTGCAGGAATCTGAGAAAGTTGGTGAATTGCACAAAGTAAATAAAAACAAAACATGTAATACTTACTGTAGTATAGAGGTATAACCATGTTCTTGTCATGAGAATCTATGCCTCTTTTGTTGCATGCCATGTACTATTAACCCCTTAAGGACCCAGCCCAAAAGTGCGAGGACCAGGCCTCGTTTTTCAAAACTGACATGTGTCACTTTATATGGCAATAACTTTGAGACGTCTTAACTTACACAAGTGATTTTGAGATTGTTTTTTCATGACACATTGTACTTCATGTTAGTGGTAAACACTAATGAATATTTTTGTATTTATTTATAAAAAAATAGAAAATTTGATGGAAATTTGGAAAAAAATCGCAATTTTCAAAATGGGAAATGCTCTGCTTTTCAGACAGATAGTCATACCACCCAAATACAGTCATATGAAAAAGTTTGGGCACCCCTATTAATCTTAATCATTTTTAGTTCTAAATGTTTGGGTGTTTGCAACAGCCATTTCAATTTGATATATCTAATAACTGATGGACACAGTAATATTTCAGGATTGAAATGAGGTTTATTGTACTAACAGAAAATGTGCAATATGCATTAAACCAAAATTTGACCGGTGCAAAAGTATGGGCACCTCAACAGAAAAGTGACATTAATATTTAGTAGATCCTCCTTTTGCAAAAATAACAGCCTCTAGTCACTTCCTGTAGCTTTTAATCAGTTCCTGGATCCTGGATGAAGGTATTTTTGACCATTCCTCTTTACAAAACAATTCCAGTTCAGTTAAGTTTGATGGTCGCCGAGCATGGACAGCCCGCTTCAAATTATCCCACAGATGTTCAATGATATTCAGGTCTGGGGACTGGAATGGCCATTCCAGAACATTGTAATTGTTCCTCTGCATGAATGCCTGAGTAGATTTGGAGCTGTGTTTTGGATCATTGTCTTGCTGAAATATCCATCCCCGGCGTAACTTCAAATTCGTCACTCATTCTTGTACATTATTCTCAAGAATCTGCTGATACTGAGTTGAATCCATGCGACCCTCAACTTTAACAAGATTCCCGGTGCCGGCATTGGCCACACAGCCCCAAAGCATGATGGAACCTCCACCAAATTTTACAGTGGGTAGCAAGTGTTTTTCTTGGAATGCTGTGTTTTTTTGACGCCATGCATAACGCCTTTTTGTATGACCAAACAACTCAATCTTTGTTTCATCAGTCCACAGGACCTTCTTCCAAAATGAAGCTGGCTTGTCCAAATGTGCTTTTGCATACCTCAGGAGACTCTGTTTGTGGCGTGCTTTCAGAAACGGCTTCTTTCGCATCACTCTCCCATACAGCTTCTCCTTGTGCAAAGTGTGCTGTATTGTTGACCGATGCACAGTGACACCATCTGCAGCAAGATGATGCTGCAGCTCTTTGGAGGTGATCTGTGGATTGTCCTTGACTGTTCTCACCATTCTTCTTCTCTGCCTTTCTGATATTTTTCTTGGCCTGCCACTTCTGGGCTTAACAAGAACTGTCCCTGTGGTCTTCCATTTCCTTACTATGTTCCTCACAGTGGAAACTGACAGGTTAAATCTCTGAGACAACTTTTTGTATCCTTCCCCTGAACAACTATGTTGAACAATCTTTGTTTTCAGATCATTTGAGAGTTGTTTTGAGGAGCCCATGATGCCACTCTTCAGAGGAGATTCAAATAGGAGAACAACTTGCAATTGGCCACCTTAAATACCTTTTCTCATGATTGGATACACCTGGCTATGAAGTTCAAAGCTCAGTGAGGTTACAAAACCAATTTTGTGCTTCAGTAAGTCAGTAAAAAGTAGTTAGGAGTATTCAAATCAATAAAATGATAAGATTATCCAAATTTTTGCACCGGTCAAATTTTGGTTTAATGCATATTGCACATTTTCTGTTAGTACAATAAACCTCATTTCAATCCTGAAATATTACTGTGTCCATCAGTTATTAGATATATCAAATTGAAATGGCTGTTGCAAACACCAAAATATTTAGAACTAAAAATGATTAAGATTAATAGGGGTGCCCAAACTTTTTCATATGACTGTACATTAATACATATTATCTACCATATATCTGCTATATATCGGCATCATCTTTTAATCGTCCTGTAATTTATTTTGGATGTTAGAAGGCTTACAAGTGTAACAGCGATTTTGCAGATTTACAAGAAAATTTCCCAAACTAATTTTTTAGGGACCACTTCAGTTCTGAAGAGTATTATAATGGCCTATATATTAGAAACCCCCATAAATCACCCCATTTTCAAAACTGCACCACTCAAATAATTCAAAATAACATTTGAGAAGTTTGTTAACCCTTTAAGCATTTCACTGGAATTAAAAGAATATGGAGGTGAAATTTAGACATTTAATTTTTTCCCACTAATTCCTTAATTTAGCCCTAAAATTAACACATTCACAAAGGGTTAAAGGAGAAAATGCATCTCACAGTTTGTTACACTGGGCGTCTGAAAAGCAGATTTTGCTGGAATAGTTTTCAGGTGCCATGTCTCATTTGCAAAGCCACTAGAGTACCAATACAAAGGAAAACCCCAAAAAGTGACCCCATTTTGGAAACTACACCCCTCACAGAATTCATCAAGGGGTATAGTGAGCATTTTGACCTTACAGACATTTCACAGATTTTGCTAACACTGGGATGTATAAATGAAACATTACTAAAATGTCACTTTATCCCCAAGGTTTTCATTTTCACAAGGGGTTAAAGGAGAAAAAAGGACCCCATAGTTTGTTAAACAATTTCTCCTGAACACAGCAATATCCCATATGTGGTCGTAATCTGCTGTATGGGTACATGGCAGGGCTCAGAATAGAAAGAGCGCTATTTGGCTTTTGGAGGGCAGATTTTGGTGGAATAGTTTTCAGGTACCATGTCGCATTTGCAGAGCCCCCAATGTACCAATACAGTGGAAGCCCCCTAAAAGTGACCCCATTTTGAAAACTAAACCCCTCACAGAACATATCAAGGGGTATAGTGAGCATTTTGACCCTACAGCTGTTTCACAGATTTTATTTACATTGGGACATTAAAATGAAAAATTACTTTCTTTCCAATAAACCGTCAATTTAGCCCCAAATTTTTCATTTTCACAACAGTACAACATTTTGAGCCTAAAAATGCTTCCCAAAAATTAATGTACAAAGTGAAAATTAAAGTTTTTAAAGAAATATCCAATTTCAGTGCCTAATATGTTGCGGCCACTTTGTGGCATCAGAGACATGCACTCCTAAAACTATTAAGTGGGCTATCCCGGGGACAAAAAAATTAAATATGTGGGTATAAACTGCTGCTTGGGCACACAGCAGGGCTCAGAAGGGAAGGAGCACTGTGTTTTTTTAGCTTTTGGAGTACTTTCTGGTCGCCATGTTATTTTTGCAGAGCCCTGGAGATGCCAGTAAATTGGAATTCCCCAAGAAGTGACCCCCATTTTGTAGGGGCAATTTTAGGGTCTCTGCAAATGTGACATGGCGTGCAAAAAAACAACAATCCAAAAGCACATAGCACTCCTTCACATTTGCACCCTGCTGTGTGCCCAAATGACAGTTTATGCCCACATGTATGACACTGGTGTACCCAGGATAACGTACTTAACAATGTCATATGTGGGTATAAACTGCTGTTTGGGCACAGCCGGGCAGAGAAGGGAAGGAGCGCTATTTTGGTTTTGGAGCACAGTTTGCTTTTTGGACACCATGCCACTTTTGCAGAGCCCATGAATTGCCAGTAAAGTGGAATCCGCAGACATGTCACCCCATTTTGGAAACCATACCCTTCAAGGGATTTAATCAAGTGGTGTAGCGAGCATTATTAACCCTTAAGTGTTGCATTCTTTTAATTTCCAGAAATGAATGCACAGCTGATAATGAAAAGTTAAAAATGAAATTTTTTTATAGATACGCCATTTCAGTGCCCAATATGTTGTGCCCAGTTTATGTCTGCACAGGCACACACTCCAAAAACTGGTGAGCGGGGATCCCGGGCACAACAGCTTTTGGAGCGTTCATCTCTGATACAAGCCGGGCACAACATATTATGCACTGAAATGGCGTATTCCTGGAAAAATTGTCATTTTCACCTTTCACCATCAGCTGCGTATTCATTTATGGATAACAACACTTGGGGGTTAAAAATGCTCACTGTACCCCAGGATAAATTCCTTCAGGGGTGTAGTTTCCAAAATGGGGTCACATGTCAGGGGATTCCACTTTACTGGCATTTCAGCTCTGAAAAAGTGCAATGGCGTCCAAAAACCAAACCGTCCAAGTCTGTGCTCCAAAAACCAAATAGCGCTCCTTTCCTTCTGTGCTCGGCTGTGCCCAAACAGCAGTTTATACCCACATATGACATTAAGTACGTTATTCTGGGAACGACAAGTGTAATACATGTGGGTATAAACTGCTGTTTGGGCACCCAGTAGGGCGCAGAAGGGAAGGAGCGCTATGTGGCTTTTGGAGCGCAGATTCAGATGTTTGGGATCTGGATGCCATGTCATGTTTGCAGAGCCTCTAAAGTACCAGTAAAGTGGAATCCCCTAGGGAATGACTCCATTTTGAAAAGTGCACCCCTCAAAGAATTTATCAAGGGGTGTAGCGAGCATTAGTATCCCAGACGTGACTGCACAGCGGATGGGGAAAAGTGAATGAATATGTAAGCTGTGCGTAGTACATTGGGTATACTAAATTCCCTACTATATCCCCAGTAGTTCCTATTATTGCGGAGGTCATTCTGGGGGTCACTTCTGGTTTATTATCCCTCATAAGATCTAAATCTGGTTTGTACCCTAATATACGCTCGTACAGCTTATACATTCCCTTCCTGCCGCAGCCAGTTATGTTCTAATGATTTGGCGATTTTTGGTGTTTTTGTCTTCACATTGTACGAGCTATAGTTTCTTTATTTCTCTGGTGATGTAGCCATATGAGGGCTTGTTGTTTGCAGTATGAGATGTATTTTTTAATGACATCATTTTTAGGTGCCTACAACGTATTAAATAAATTTTATTAACTCTTTCTTGGTGGATTAAAAAACAACCCCATCAATTCTGGCACTGCGTTTTACCTTTTAAATTTTTCACCATGCAGCATAGAGCATAAGTAACATGTAACCTTTATTCTATGGGTTGGTACGATTATGGCGATACCTCATTTATACAGTTTTTTTATGCGATACCAATTTTGCAGAACAAAAACCCATTTGGGGACATAAATCAATTTTTTTTGCATCACCATCTTCTAAGATGCGTAGCATTTTTATTTTTCAGTTTAGAGAGTTGGTTTAGGGCTTATTTTTTGCGGGACAACCTGTGCTTTTTATTGATACTGTTTTGGGGTACATACGACTTTTTGATCACTTTTTATGGCATATTTTGTAAGGTGAGATGGCGAAAAATCATTACTTTTGGCGGGTTTTTTCCGTAGTTTTTTTCCCGACGTTCACCGTGTACATTAAATATGGTTTCAGTTTTATTGTACAGGTTGTTACGGACGCGGCGATACCCAATATGTATTGTTTTTATTAATTTTTAGGTTTATTTTTTATATAATTCATTTTATATAGGAAAAGGGAATTTTTGGGGCTTTATTCTTTTATTAATTTTTTTTCACATACTTTATTTTTTTTTTTTCACTTTTTTTACTTTTTCATGTGTCCCATTAGGACACCTGAGCCAGAGGTGCTTTGATCTCTGGCTCAGTACTATAGACTGCAAGACACGAGCATGCAAGTGTCTTGCAGCCTATACAGGAAGTCAGCGCTATGGAAACACAGCGCTGACTTCCGCAGGTCTCGGCAGGATCAACCAGGTAGTGGGGTCTCCAGGCAGCCTGGGGTCACTTGGCAGACCCCGGGCTGCAGATTATACATATCGGCACCCCCCAATCTCGCTGCGGGGGGTGCCCGGGGGGGGGCAGCAAGATGGCGGAACCCCTTGGATGCCGCGGTCATGTTTGACCGTGGCATCCAAGGGGTTAAAACCTCCGATCGGAACTCAGTTCCTACCAGGGGTTATGGAGTAGGGTGTTAGCTGTCAGTTACAGCTAACACCCGGTTCCGATGCCGCCCGCTCAGATAGTGAGCGGGCGGCCGGCCTCGGGCATAGTATTATGCCCTGGTGCGCGAAGTACCTAGCGCCCAGGAGGTAATAGTACGTCCAAGGTCGTTAATAATAATATAATAATAATAGTCCTTTAATAGTCCCACAATGGGGAAATTCAGTGTGTTACAGCAGCAAAGATAAGATAAGCAGATACAAATACAAATACAACATGTACAGGAATGTTCCAAGGTGAGAGGCATTACATTAATAGCAGACAGACAGATAGGACGTAGCAGAGGAGGGGGGGGATTTAACAGGCAGAGAGATATTTCAGTTCTCTGTGTGTAATGATCTCCGCTTAGGTCGGTGTTGGTTGTACAGCCTAACCGCGGTGGGGGAGGAAAGACTTCCGATAGCGCTCCTTCTCACACCTAGGGTGGAGCAGTCGGTCACTGACAGTACTGCCCAGCGCAATCACAGTCTCATGCATGGGATGGGACTTCTTCTTCTGCATGGAGCTCACCATGGACAGTATCCTTTTGTCACCCACCACCTGCACTGGGTCCAGTGGGCTCCCCAGGACAGAGCTGGCCCTTCTAATCAGCTCGTCAAGTTTATTTCTGTCCCTGGTTGATATACTGCTCCCCCAGCAGGCCACTCCAAAGAAGATGGCTGATGCCACTACCGAGTTGAAGAAAGTCCTAAGAAGTGCCCCCCGGATTCCAAAGGCTCTCAGCTTCCTAAGCAGGTAGAGCCTGCTGTGGCCCTTCCTGTACAGGGCCTCCATGTGATCTGCCCAGTCCAGCCTATTATTAAGGAGCAAACCCAGGTACTTATAGGTGCTCACAATCTCGATGCCCGTCCCCAGGATATCCACTGGTTTTGAAGGGCATCTGCCTTTACGGAAGTCCACCACCATCTCCTTGGTCTTCCCCGCGTTAATCTTCAGGTGGTTCTGGTGGCACCAGTCCACAAAAAACCGGTTCAGTTCTCTACTCCCTGTCATCATCGTCTGTGATGAGGCCTACTATTGCAGAGTCGTCAGAATACTTCTGTAGGTAGCAGCTAGATGAGTTGCACCTAAAATCAGCAGTGTACAGTGTGAAGAGGAAAGGGGCGAGAACCGTATCCTGAGGTGCCCCCGTATTTCAGATCACGGTACCTGACACACAGTCTTGGGCTCTCACATATTGAGGTTGATTTGTGAGGTAGTCTAGGATCCAGTTGGAGAGGTGGTGGTCCACTCCAGCAAGGCCCAGCTTGTCTCTCAGTAACCTGGGCTGTATGGTGTTAAAAGCACTGGAGAAATCAAAGAACATTATTCTCACCGTGTTCCATGGTTTCTTCAGGTGAGACAGAGCCCTGTGCAGAAGGTGGATGATGGCATCATCTACCCCAATGCCTGGCCGATAAGCAAACTGGAGAGGGTCCATAGCGGGGCTCACTAGAGTGTGAAGATGTGTGAGAACCAATCTCTCTAAGATCTTCATCAGGTGGGATGTCAGTGCTACAGGTCTGTAGTCGTTGAGGTCCATAGGGTGAGGTTTCTTTGGAACTGGTACCACACAAGAAGATTTCCATAATTCAGGGACTATTTCCTGCCTCAGGCTCATATTATACATATATGTAATTATACCACACAGCTGGTCCCCACAAGTCTTAATTAGCATTGCACTGATGTCATCTGGCCCTGCGGCTTTCCTCGCCTTGATCTTTTTCATCTCCTTCCTCACCTGGGCCCGTGTGAAGGTCAGACTGTGGTCAGATAAAGACAGATTTCTGGATTTACTGGTCTGTTGGGAAGTAGCCACATGGGGTGAAGTCATTGTGGTGGGGGGAGCTGAAGGACATGCTGGGGTGGGGGGAGCTGATGTGTTAAGGGGTTGAAGGGGTTGTTTGGCATAATCTAAAACTTTAACACTAAGCTAAACCCCCTCCCCCTGCCTAACTTCTAATTTACTCCCTTTAAAAAAAATGTATGTTTGCCAATATGCCTGGGGCTGTCATGAGACTGTCCCAGGCACATTTTCTGATTTCCTGGTGACGTTCCATTTCGCTGTTTCCGGAGATGGGAGGTCACCAGTACTCCCCCCTATCCCCATCATACTCACCAATGCTCACGTCCTCTTCTGCTGGGAGTCGCTTCCTTCACAAGGTATCCGGCGCCTGTACAATAGAACACCGGCAGAAGCAAAGAGAAGCAGCATTCTATTGCGCATGTGTGCTTTGCTTTTGCCGTCATTCTATTGCGCAAGCGCCAGCTCCCAGGTGCGGGCAGAAGATGGGACTGTGGCACCGACGAAAGTCATCTCCAGGACAAGAAGAGAGGTAAGTATGAGGTGGGGTGGGGTGGGGAGGGGGTTGGATGACTGAGTTAGTTAGTTAGTTAGGTAGGTAGGGCTATTTGTCCGCAGACTAGCTAGGGAAACAGGGGGGTGTTGTGAAGGAGGAAGCGAGAGGGGGGATCTGAGTGAACTGCAATCCATCATGGTAGTTGTAGGCTAAGACAGCAGGAAGCTACCCATGTAAACAAATGCACAGGATACCACGAACTCCCATAGAAAACCAGAAATCACTCACACTGCTTAAGGTATTTGGGTGCACTTATTAACTCGTTGATAGCAAGCACTAACAGACCTTTTTTAAAAACAATTGCTTTGCCCGAAAAACCCCTTTAAGTATTAAGACTCCACCCATGCTTCCAGTTTCCCTAGATCCCCCTGTAATATTCTACTATTCTCCTTATTTTTGATTGCTTTAAAGAGTAAAGTATAATCTCCAAATATACATTTGCAAAGCCTCTAAAGTACCAATACAGTGAAAATCCCCAACAGTGACCACATTTTATAAACTACACCCCTCAAGTACGTTATCTAGGGGTGCAGTGATCATTTTAACCCCACAGATGTTTCAAGGAATTTATAACCCATGAAAATTTGCTTTATTCCCAAATATTTCATGTCCGCATTTTGCTGGAATAGAATGCAACTACATTGATACCCAATTTATATAGTTTCAGTCACATTCCACTCTTTTACATAATAACTACTCTAAAAAAAAATCATGTTTTTTGTGTCACCACTTTTTTTCCCGTCAACATAGTTGTGTGAAGATTTAACTTTCTCGTAATGAGTTTTAGCTTTCCTTGGTACTATTATGTGGTACACATTCATTTTTAACACCTTATATTTGTGTTTTTGGGAGGCATGGTGACCAGAAATAAGCTATATTGGCATTGTTTTTAGATTTTGTTTTTAAGCCGTTCCCTTTTTTTGTATGGCATTCAACATGCTTCATAGATCTGTGATTTGACAGTTTTATAGTTTGGGTCATTACAGATGTGGTGATACCAATTATCTAAAAGTTTTTTCATATTTTTTTCTTAATAGGACTAGATAGGGGAAAATGGCAATTAATAGCTTTTTTATGGCAATTTTTACATGTTTCTAAAAACTTTTTTACTTTTTACTTTCTTGTCCCATTAAAGGACCTCATTGTGCATTCGTTTGACCATTTGTATAATACTTTTCCATAGTTTTGTATGGCAGAATATTATACCTGACATTTTCACTCGTATATAAAGGCCTTCATGTACAGCTAAAGGCTACTTTAGAAGACAGGCATGGAGGCTCTTGTTCAACTTCCAGGTGCCATGCTTGTCATCAGCCTCCTGAAATTTCACAGCAGAGGGATTTGATCTGTGATCACTATTGACCATGTGATCACTATTGACCATGACATCTAAAGGGTAGGGTTAAACAAGTCAAGATTGCAATTATGCCCCATCCTGCCTTTTGCAAAAGGACCCCAGCTCTATACTACTACTGGGATCCTGCCGGCAGACCTCTTGTGCCTTTGGAAGCCAAGGTACATGGCTGTATGTGCAAAAACATTAAATCCCTTGCATTCCAGAGGTATAATTATATCATTTTGTAGGTAACACCTCCTTTCATACATTAGGCCTAATATAATAAAAATAATAGTCCTTTAATAGTCCCACAATGGGGAAATTCAGTGTGTTACAGCAGCAAAGATAAGCAGATACAAATACAAATACAACATGTACAGGAATGTTCCAAGGAAAGAGGCATTACATTGATAGCAGACAGACAGATAGGAAGTAGCAGAGGAGGGGGGTGGGATTTAACAGGCAGAAAGATATTTCAGTTCTCTGTGTGTAATGATCTCTGCTTAGGTCGGTGTTGGTTGTACAGCCTAACCACGGTGGGGAGGAAAGACTTCCGATAGCGCTCCTTCTCACACTTAGGGTGGAGCAGTCGGTCACTGACAGTACTGCCCAGCGCGATCACAGTCTCATGCATGGGATGGGACTTCTTCTTCTGCATGGAGCTCACCACGGACAGTATCCTTTTGTCACCCACCACCTGCACTGGGTCCAGTGGGCTCCCCAGGACAGAGCTGGCCCTTCTAATCAGCTTGTCAAGTTTATTTCTGTCCCTGGTTGATATACTGCTCCCCCAGCAGGCCACTCCAAAGAAGATGGCTGATGCCACTACCGAGTTGAAGAAAGTCCTAAGAAGTGCCCCCCGGATTCCAAAGGCTCTCAGCTTCCTAAGCAGGTAGAGCCTGCTGTGGCCCTTCCTGTACAGGGCCTCCATATGATCTGCCCAGTCCAGCTTATTATTAAGGAGCAAACCCAGGTACTTATAGGTGTTCACACTCTCGATGCCCGTCCCCAGGATGTCTACTGGTTTAGAAGGGCATCTGCCTTTACGGAAGTCCACCACCATCTCCTTGGTCTTCCCTGCGTTAATCTTCAGTTGGTTCCGGTGGCACCAGTCCACAAAATCCCGGTTCAGTTCTCTGTACTCCCTGTCATTATCGTCTGTGATGAGGCCTACTATTACAGAGTATGTCAGAATACTTCTGTAGGTAGCAGCTAGATGAGTTGCACCTAAAATCTGTAATATGTGGTATATGCCACAAAATATAATGCTGGGAGCCAATTATGATCAATGAGTTATATGTAGCTGTAAGCCAGAACCCATAGAAATCTGTTGGGTTACAACATAACATTTGCCTCCAGTTCCATATAGAAGCATACACAGCTTTTGTTGGATTGGCTGTAAATTAAAAGAAAAAAAAAATCTCATGCCATGTTATGGAGTTAAAGCTCTGTAACTTGATTCCATATGCAGGAACTATATTGTGGCATAAAGAACGACAGCTAAAGAACTTCTAACATCCTATACTCACATACACTCAGCAGTCATTTAATTTGACAAATATTCAAGCTCCCATGCCAGTATTAGAGTGGGACTGGCAGACATGCAGGTTATGCATGTGTAGATCATATGACTGCTCAACCTTTCAATGTGCTCCATGTGACCACCATAACTGGAACCTTGACTTATCTGATACCTCTCTTATGATTCTCAAATAGTACTGCAAGTCTGGTTTTATGTAATCTCCATTACCTTACCTTAAGCTTGACTGACACCACTTCTGTCTAACCCTTGTTAGCAACTACTACATTACTTTAGTATGCTTCTTTATTCCATTTTTATGCTTCTTTGCTGACTTTTATGCAATTTTTGAGTGACTTTCACTGTGGGTGAAACTAAGCCTTCTGTTCCTTTCCTAGGTCAGGCATAAATTAGATGGATACAACAACATGGCATACAGAACACAGTAAATATTTTCTGTTTAATAGAATGTTGAATTTATTAAAGATTCTCAAAATATGCTCAATGCAATTTCCCAGTTGTTTTCATTTATAATGAGTTACATGCCCTAAAATTAGAATTATCATTATAATTTTACAACACAAATTATTTTGATTACAAATAAATCAAAAGTTTAATTGGTAGTTTTCAAAGTCTTTATTGGTGAGGTACAATGCAACATGATAGGAAAACAAAATGAACAAAACATGGCTGTTAATTTCTTTTCTATTATGTGTATAATTTATGGTTTTCATAAAATAGTAATACTTGCAGTGAAGGACAAAATAGCTGAAGAGTGTTCAATTGGCATTAAGTATGACATAAGGTCATACCCTTAACTTGTGAAAGAGCTCTGAGGTAACAATACATGACTGTTACAATTACAGGTCTGACGTATTGCTCCAGGCTCAGCTCACCCTCTCTCAGGAATATATGTTCTATTGGTTTAAAAACTAAAAAATGTTGTGCAATTGAAGAATGGTATTGTCAGTAAAGTACTAACGGACAGCTGACTTTCAGTCTTCATAGTCCAAAAGGAAAATGGTTCTAAGATGCTACTTAGGGAATTAAAAAAAAAAAGATTTAATCTTTTTTTAAACAAAGTCATAGATATTCATGTCACCTTCATGGTGGTTAATTTTACAATTCACTCCAAGGAAACCAAAAATAGTATGGCTTTTATAAAAAAAAATCAATACTCTGTGCTTATTTTTTTATAGCTCCAAGCACAGAAAGAAGGCAGAAACTCATAATTAGCAATGAGCTAAAGTTGGTAGGTTTGGGATTTGCAATTCTGTCCCATTCTCAGTACCCTAAACAATTTGTGATCCCAAGAATATAGAAAATGCTGAATCAAAAGACACAGACACAATGGCTATAATGGTGAAAAAGGGTATACCAGCATCCAATGGTATAATATGACAGCAATAAACTTTGTCAGAACACACATTTATTATACTCATAAATATCTGTAATTTACATAGATGCACAAACAAGGTGGATGCAAAAAAATCTATTTCATGGCTTGACTCACTTTTCATTGCATCAACATGTTCCAGAAGAATCTATAACTTGAGGCAAGGTCACACAATATTTTTTCCACACCTGGTTTACATATCTATGCCTGTTTAGATATCTATGCCCGTCTGACATTATGAGTAATGTTACTTTACTTCAGACAGAAAATATAGCAACAGCAATTGGTTATGCTTCAACAAATAGTAATACATACTGTACAGTGCCTTGCGAAAGTATTCGGCCCCCTTGAACTTTTCAACCTTTTGCCACATTTCAGGCTTCAAACATAATGATATAAAATTTAAATTTTTTGGTGAAGAATCAACAAGTGGGACACAATCGTGAAGTGGAATGAAATTTATTGGTTATTTTAAACTTTTGTAAAAAAAAATAAAAAACTGAAAAGTGAGGCGTGCAATAATATTCGGCCCCCTTAAGTTAATACTTTGTAGCGCCACCTTTTGATGCGATTACAGCTGCAGGTCACTTGGGGTATGTCTCTATCAGTTTTGCACATCGAGAGACTGAAATTCTTGCCCATTCTTCCTTGGAAAACAGCTCGAGCTCAGTGAGATTGGATGGAGAGCGTTTGTGAACAGCAGTTTTCAGCTCTTTCCACAGATTCTCGATTCACAGATTACACTCTTCCATAAAGGCCAGATTTGTGCAGTGTACGACTGATTGTTGTCCTATGGACAGACTCTCCCACCTCAGCTGTAGATCTCTGCAGTTCATCCAGAGTGATCATGGGCCTCTTGGCTGCATCTCTGATCAGTCTCCTCCTTGTTTGAGATGAAAGTTCAGAGGGACGGCCGGATCTTGGTACATTTGCAGTGGTCTGATACTCCTTCCATTTCAATATGATCGCTTGTACAGTGCTCCTTGGGATGTTTAAAGTTTGGGAAATCTTTTTGTATCCAAATCCGGCTTTAAACTTCTCCACAACAGTATCACGGATCTGCCTGGTGTGTTCCTTGGTCTTCATGATGCTCTCTGTGCTTTAAACAGAACCCTGAGACTATCACAGAGCAGGTGCATTTATACGGAGACTTGATTACACACAGTTGGATTAAGAATGAAAAAGGGGCCCCAACAACTAAAGGACATCAAAAAAAAAAAAAAAAAAAAAAACAACCCACTGTATATTTATCATCATCAGTCATTTAGGACAACATTGGATCATTCAGAGATCCTCACAGAGATCCTCACATTTTTTTATGGCTTCTGAGTACAGTTTTCAGAATAATAAATGGTACCATTTTGAAGTACAACTTGTAATGTAAAAATGAAGCTCTTGTATGACAACCTAAACAGAAAAATGAGAAAGTTATGGATTTTGGAATGCAGGGAGTAAAAAATGTATGCTGATGTTGATCTGGCCACTGGAGTAGTAACTGGCCAAATTAACTTTTGTGTTCACAATTATGTGCCTTCCAAGGAGGTTAAGTACTACAATAAAATGGATTAAGAGAGAACTGAAAAGCTTCTGAAAAAGGAAGGCATTTTCAAGGAAAGACAAGGAGGTGATCAGGAAGGTATAGAAAGTCCTCAGAGTTATAATGATTAAGTTATCCAGGAATGATATGAAGAATGCATGGTCAGGTATGAAATCTTTAACCAGTTTTGGAGCCAAAGTGAGTAATAATACTGGCGACAAGGAATACATTGATCAAGTAAACAGATTTTTTTAACAAGTTTAGTAATTCACTAAGGCCAGAGTTTTGGCAATGAAAGTACCAAAGGGAACGGGAGGGTGGGGGATGGCCCATTGTCAATAAAACCTGGAGATGTGAGGACTCTTTTAAGTAAGGTGAAAATAGACAAACCATGGGGTCCAGATTATGTAGTTTCAAGGATCTGGAAGGGTTGTGGTGTTCAACTGTGTGAAGTGTTAGCATACTTGTTCAACATGAGTATACATGTACAGTGTATTCCTGTGTTATGGAAGATTTCCTGGCTTATTCCAGTATCTTAAATAAAGGAAACTGTAATATGAGTATCTATTGTCCACTTGCCCTGATATTGCAGGTCATGAAGGTGTTTGAACGCCTTGTGCTGTCTTAACTGTGAGAGTGTGTTGGCACATTCATGGACCGTTTGCAGTTTGCATACTGTGCCAAAGTAGGGGTGGAGGACACCCTTTGTCTACTAAACATGGTTTACTCTTGGTTACAGTTGGAGAGGCAGGGGTCTAGTGTTAGGGTTACCTTCTTCAATTATAGGTGTGCTTTTTATATTTTTCAGTTGGGGCTGCTCACATAGAAACTACATCTGGTGCTGAATTTTTGATAAACTTGATTAGTGATTATCACAGAGAGTCCGCAACTTGTTTGGTTGGGCTCATGCTTCTCAAATAGGGAGTAGCCTTCGCATGCCACAGGGAACTGTGTCAGCACCATTTCTTTTCATGATATATACGTCAGACTGTCAATATGGCAGTGGTGGGTTCCTTTTCATCATGGTGTAGTAACAGTGACCACAAACTGAAAATGCAAAATGTTAAGTGGGTTAAATTGGTTGTATGGTTCAGCAGTGATGTCAAATCTTACACTTAACTTTTACTTACATATTTCTAAAAATTGATATGTCCAGAGAGACCAAAAAAAGAACACATAGATAATTACCAAAAATAGCAAGAAACTAGGTAGGCAGGTTAACGTTATAAACTCACCGCATGGATAATAACTGGTTCAATTTTACCCAAGTGGATCATTGTAAAGGGGTCTAAATGAGGGCAGAGGCCAATCCAAGTCATGTATCAGTCCCTAATGTACCCCAATTGAGGCTGGCCCTAGCTCTCATAATCTGCCCCTCAGTAAGTTCATTATGCAAATGCTGTGATAAAACTGTCTCAAATGAAGAGCACTCCAGGGAAGGAAGACTAACAGATACTGCTGTTACTGCAGATAAATTCATTTGAATTATCAGTCCCAAAACATCAAGTTAACAACACTTCAGATGAGAGCCCAGAGTTCAGAGGAGGTGGCAAAAATCAGGCCTTAATGATTGAATTGCTGCCAAAGAGCCACTGCTGAGGAACAACAACAGGAAGGGAATTGCTTGGCCAAAAACACAAGGAATGCACCTTAGACAAATGAAAATCTGTACTTTGGTCTGATGAGTTAAATTTTGAGATTTTTGGTTCCAACCACCATGTCTAGACTGGACCTTGGTGGTGCTGTAGATGTGTTATATCTGGACTTTTCAAAGGCGTTTGATACTGCACCATATAAAAGGTTGGTACATAAAATGAGAACACTGGAAACAGGGGAACATATTTGTAACTGGGTTAACAACTGGCTCACACATAGGAAACAGGGTGGTTATTAATATTATCTACTGTCAATGGGTTACAGTCACCAGCGGGGTATCACAGGGGTCAGTATTCAGCCCTCTTTTTTAATATACTTATTAATAACCTGTTAGAGGTTTTACAGAGTAGAAATTCAATATTTTCAGAGGATACTAAGCCCTAAAAAGTAGTTAACACAGTGAAGGAAAGTGTAATATTGGAATATATTAAAATAACTGGGCCAAAGAAACAAATGTTACAATTATGTATTAAATAATAAAACACTGGGTAAAGCTACAGCTGAAAAAGAATTATGGATATGGTGGACAGTTAACTAAATTTTAGCAATCAGTGGTGCCAAAGCAAATAAAATAATGGGATATATTAAGAGAGGAATAAAGGTTCATGATAAGGCTATCGTTTTTATGGAAATCACTGGTCAGACCATATGTAAATTACTGTGCACAAATTTGGGCACCTGTATTTAAGAAAGATATAGGTAAACTTGAGAGGGTTCTGAGGAGGGTGACCAAGGTAATTAGGGGATAAGTACATTAGAACATAAAGATATTATCAAACTTAGGTTTGGAAAAAAAAGACAGTTTAGGGGCGACCAGGGCTGGTTTTAGACAAAGTGGGGCCCTGGGCAAAATTAAAAGCGGGGCCCCAAAGGCTGATATGCAAACAACTCCATCGTCTTGCAGTGGCAGCCCCCTCCTTTCTGCCAACAAAAAAGTAATAACAAGTCCCATTTTACCACACACAATTCAAATGAGCACCTTTGTACCGCCTAATAGATTTTTGCACCCAGTCATCAGTTATTATAGCGCTTCCTTATAAATAATAGTCCCTGCTTATAAATAATATTACACCTTTATCAGTAATAGCTCCCTTATAAATGATAAATAGTGCCCTGTATCAGTAATATCCGCCTTAGGGTGGGTTCACACTTGCTCTTGAGTCCATCCGCTGCCAATCCAAGTGAAAATCTCGGGAAACTGGATAGGCACCGAGTTTTTAAAGCAATGCGCGGGTGTGCGCTTACACCCTCTTATAATGACCCCTCTTATAATATGCTATCCAGAGGGGGCCCCCCCAGTATAATCCTCCACAGTGGCCCTACAGACTCCCTTAGTGCTAGCATTATATCATACTCTGGAGTCTCTTCAGACCCCAGAGTATAATAATCGAAGGCCCGGGGGGAGGTAAGGGAAAATAACAAACAGTTATACTTACCTTGCCTTACCTTTCCTGGGCCTCCTCGCGCTGCTCCGCTATCCCCGCCGGCGCTTCCTCTTCTATGCGGCTAACGTCACGCGTTGTGGAAGCCTGTGATTGGGCCTCAGCGGTTACGTGAGCATGGCCCACGTGATCGCTAAGGCTGAGGCCTGGCCTCAGCGGTGATGTCCGGAACGCCAGAAGATGACGTCAGATGCAAGGACAGGTGAGTCAAAATGTTTGTTATTTTTACTCACCTTGGAAAGGGGCCCTGTGGCACATGACGCTGGGTCCCTTTCTGTTATCGATATGGCTGGGCCTGAGCCTGGGATCCCTTTGGGGTCGGGGCCCTGGGCAGTTGCCCAGTTTGCCCCCCCCCCTAACACCGGCCCTGGGGGTGACCTAATTATAATGTACAAAGACATGAATAGACAATGATCCCTTTATACTGAGGCCTATAACTGGGACATCCGCTGTGTCTAGAGAAAAATGTGTTACTATAGTCATAGGCAGGGCTTCTTTTCAGTAAGGTAAGACTATGGAACTCACTGCCCCAAGATATGATGATGGGTGATAACTTGTACAAGTTCATGAGGAGCCTGGACACCTTTCTTGAACGTAAGAATATCTTAAGTTATAGAAACTAGATACTCTTTTAATAGGATGTTGAGCCAGAGATCAATTGCCATATTTGGAGTTAAGAAGGAAACTTTTCCTCTGAGGGAGCAATTGGCATCAGACTTGTGATTTTTTTTTTATTTTCCATTCCTCTGAATCAACTTGGTAGATTTATGCTACTATGTTACTATGTCTTTGTGAGACACAGAAAAGATAAGTAGATGGTTTCTACATATGTGTTTCCCATCGTGAAGCATAGAGAAGAAGCAGGTAGAGGTGCTTTGCAAGTGACACTGTTGGCAAGTTATACAAACTTCAAGGCACACTTATGCAACATAATCACCACAGCATTCTGCAGCAACAAGTCATTCCGATATAGACTGCGTTTAGTGGGACCACCATTTGTTTCTTAACAGGACAATGACCGCAAATACACATGCAGACTATGTAAGGGCTATTTGACCAAGAAGGAGAGTGGAAAACTGTTTCGTCAGATGACATTGTCTAGACAATCACCCAACTTAAACCTATTTGAGATGGTTTGAGACAAGTTGGACCAAAGAGTGAAATAAAAGCAGTCAATAAGGGCACAAGCATCTCTGGGAACATCTTCAAGACTTTTGGAAAACCATTCCAGATGACTACTATACTGCATGAAGCTAATTGACAAAATGCTAAGAGTGTGCTAAGCTGTTATCAACACAAACGAGGTTTACTTTGAAGAATTTAAAGTATAAAGCATATTCTGGTTGATTTAACACTTTTGTTTGCTATTTAATTCCATATAGTTTTCATGACATGAATCTGGAAAGCAGAAAAAAAAAAAAAAAAAACATGGAATGAAACTTGTGTCCAAAATTCTTGACTGGTACTGTACCTATAAAGACAACATAAGCCCTTAGAATGACATAATTTATTTGACCACTTATTCAATATTGCAATATTATTATTTTTGAATTTTACGTCTACATTTTTTTAAGCAAATATGACTTATTTAATATGTGGTAATATTACATATACTGTATCTGTACCTGGAAACAGCTCATTCCCAAATAATATGAATAAGGTTCAGTGACACCAAGATTAAGGTAAGACTAATTTTACACCCACAGATTATAGATTTTCAGACCACCTATTTTAAAGTTATAATGCTTGCCAAAACTGAAAACTATATGATAACATCATGCTACAGACAGATGTTCAGGGAACCAGCAACATGTTAATAAAGTCAGTATGATGCATTGATATTTGACGCATCTGCTAAGAGACCCAGACTTATAACATTACAGTCAACTTTATGCATATGCTTCATAATACACAACCGGATTGATGCTGTATAGGAATGTTCAGTGTATAGCATTTAAGCCCATACATATTATGCAAGCATTAACAGAAGGCAGATCCTCTTGGATAAAGTTTATATTGTGTTTCTTAACTTGGCATTTGCAAAATATCTTTTAAAATATTTCTCCACATGCATCCTGTGTCTCTCTTGCATTATTCATCAGTGCTTTTTTAAAATATGAATTTTTAACAACATTTAACACAAAGGTAATAAAGCAGAAGATGAATGAGGAATGCTAACAATACACTGTAAAATATACCATACTGTATACATGCACTCATTCTAAGAAGAAACAAAATGCACTGGGGTCAAAATGCTCAAAAATGCATGAACATGACAAAACAAGCCTTCACCACTGACTAATGTGCACTATAATTAAATGGTTCTTTATGTATTAATAGTTTTAATGTTTTAGAACTATATTAATTTAACATGTTATAAAGATTCTTATGTTAAAACCCACTAAAGATGGAACTCTTAAGCATTATTATATAAACCAGCTCAAAATGCTGTGTGGAAGTATGCAAAATTCTTAGGTATGATAGATGCAATTTTGTTTACACATGGAAACACTGACATAGATTTATTGATAATAACATATTTAGGCCCATAAAATGAAAGAGGGTAGGTGATAAGAACTGCATTTACTTATTTTCGAAAGATGCACTCCTCTTAATATTTCTGATCATGTTTTTTTTTATTTTTATAACTGGCTTTTTTCAGATAGCCATACATTTGCTTTACTAAGTGGCACTTTATCCTTTGATAAAACATTACAAATTGACCACAACCACTTTTTTTGCTTGTTTCTTTATTTTATTACATATTTTTTTAAAGGAAAAGAAAAATGTCACATATACGTGTCCAAATTTGATAGTCTTAGCTACTACTTTTTAACTTGTGTAGTTTCTGGCAAAATGAATTCGAAGCCCAGAGTATAGCAGTGGAGTGGAGGCCCAGGGGCCATATGGAAATATAATGAACACTTGTCAGAAGACAAGTGGTCTTCTGGCCTCCTGGCTGATGCCACGGGTCACTGTTATGCACCTGGGGGACTACTCCAGCCTTTGATTGGGCTTCATCGTGAGGTTCGACAATGTTATGATGCTTGTGTTAGAGAGCCATGGCATTGGTGTGCCTCATGTGACCACTGATACCCAGGCTTCAGCAGTCCCATGGGTTTCATAACATCAACCAGAAGGCTGGAAGTAGCTTAAAAGGTGAGAGAAGGTTGAAGCTGGAGTTCATGAGACTGGCTTTTGTGCAGTCATGGGAGAAAGAACTTGGCATATCCCTTACTGATGACCAGGTTAAGTCCATTTTGGCGACATCGCATTAGAGTTCAGGAAAACCATTATAAACTCTTGACCCATTGGTATAATTCCCCCGTATGGTTGCTTGCATATCACCAAGCTGACAGCAACCTATGCTGGAGATGCAATCAGGAAGTTGTCTCTCTCTCCCACCTGTGGTGGACGTGCCCAGTCCTAATTCCTTACTGGAAGTCAGTTGAATCCACATTACAGACCTTGCTTGACTCAAAATTCCAAGTGACCCTTCCTCAGATTGTGTTGGCTCTACCTGCCGCCGATTTCACACCCTTCAAGCATTTACTTGCGGCGGCAAAATTTCTGATTCCACGAAAATGGCTGCAGACTGACTTGGAATGGGTAGCTACAGTAAATCAGATCTGTAGATTCGAAGAGCTCTTTAGTTGGGCTTCAGGTACCCGCAGTAAATTCCTTAGGACCTGGACCCCATGGCTCCAATACTCGGGCCAGTTGTAATTCCCCTGCGTCTGCCCCGAGCCGCTCTGCTATGAACTCTCGCTCTCCTATAATCCTCCTTCTAACTGTTCTTATGTTGGTTGTGTGCTCTCTTGCACTTTATTTGCTGTTCATTACCTGTAACGTTTTTCCATCCATCTCCCTTAAAATTCCTGCAGTGCTGGATGCCCGCCAGGTGCTGCCTGAAGATGGATGTGGCAGCACCCAGTGTTCTGCAGAGGAGTGCCCGAACTGTCTTCTCCACAGTCCATCTATTTACAGCTTCACTACTGGACTCAAGCAGGGGCCACATGCTTTCCGGGCCCCTGCCTCCCGGCACTTGCATGTTGACAGCGGGCAGGAGAAACCTCTATCTCGTGCCCACTGTCCCCAAGCTCTGATACCTTCTACTAATGTCTAGAATGGAGCTGCTCCTGGTAGGTATGATGTGACAGGAAGGGGAGGAGCTTCTCTGAGGAGGGAGTGGGGTCTCGTTCTTACAGTTCTGTGCTCTGTAGAGGTAATGGGAGCAGAGCCCATGAAGATGGTGAACAGAGAGTGGTAATAAGTACTGTAAGTGTGGGACTGCGTGATAGAAAGGGGAGAAGAATGGTGTGCTTACATGGGACTGTGTGATGGAAGGGGCAGTGGGGAGAAGAGTGATACTTTTACATGGACTGCATGATGGAAGGGACAGTGGTGAGAAGTGAGATACTTTTATATAGGACTGCATGATGGATGGTACAGTGGGGAAAAGAGTGATGCTTTTACATGGGACTGTGTGATGAAGGGGCAGTCGAGAGATGAATTATGCTTTTACATGGGACTGCGTGATGGAAGGGTCAAAAGGGGGAGGACTGGTGCTTTTTAGGCTGGGGCCCACGTTGCGGGAACACAGCTTTTTTTGTTGCAGATTTTGCTGTGGTTTTTTGAGCCAAATCCAAGAATGGCTACAAAGGGAATGGGAAATATATAGGAATTTCTTATACTTCTACCTTCTACTCAATCTACTCCTGGCTTTGGCTCAAAAAACTGCAGCAAAATCTTCCGCAACATGGGGCCTCAGCCGTATGTGAGACTGCATGATGGAAGGGGCAGTGGGGAGAGGAGTAATTTTTTTTTTTTTTACATGGCACAGAATGTTGGAGGGGGTAGAAGGGAATGGAATGATGAATTTACATGGTACTGTATCATGGAAGATATAAGGAAGGGGAGTTGTATGGAGGACCTACTTGTAGTAACTACAGAATACCCCAAGACCATGAGCCTACCTGCAGTAATTAGCAGGTCCTCCCTCCAGCAACTCCATTGTAGACCGTTCACTAGTGAGATGACTAGATTGAAGTTGCTGGAGGGAGGACCTAGCAGGAGCAACTCCATTCTAGATGCAACCCTAGTGACAGCAAGGATCGGTAATCATCTCTGCTGCCTTCACACTAGAGGGCTCTTACTCAGGCAGCAGTGACGACTGCCAATCCCTGATGCATAGTGTAACGTATCAGGGCTTGGGGACAGAGGGCAGGAGATGAATGTTCTTTCCAGCTAATGTTAATGTTAATTATGTGTGGGACAGTGGACGCACTAATGGGAAATTATACTGTGGGGGGAAACCTAAGAGGATACTGTGAGGAGGCACAATAATGGGGCATTATACTGTGTGGGGGGCACTATTAGCCCCCCCACAGTATAATGCTCCTTAATGCCCTCTCACCACATAATGCTCCTTAATGCCCCCACCCACAGTATATTGCCACGTTAGTGACACCCGCACAGTATAATGCCACAATAGTGCCCCACACACAGTATAATGCCATGTTAGTTGCCCCCTGCATAGTGTAATGCCATGTTAGTTGCCCCCTGCATAGTGTAATGCCATGTTAGCCCCCTGCACAGTGTAATGCCACATTAGTCACCCCACAAAGTGTAATGCCACGCTAGTCCCATCACACACACAGTATAATGCCATGTTAGCCCCCCCCACACAGTGTAATGCCACGTTAGTCGTGTCTACACCTGGATCTTTTTATCTGAAAAATACCGTAAATACTGGACGTGTTCAGCTTGGACCTTTACTTGAGGGGGGACCCCGGTCAAATGACCTTTGCTAAAAGTATTTGAGTAGCCCTACTCTAATTCCATTTCTACACTATCTTGCCATCCCTTATTACCCTCCCCCCAGTCCCTAGTTTAAACACTCCTCCAACCACCTAGCCATCTTCTCACCAGCTGCACCCTCACCATTGAGATGAAGACCAGCCTACCATAGAACCTGTAGCCCACACGAACTCTGGAACACTCCTGATGATGTCCAGCGTTCTTCTGTGTCATCATGGGCATGGATTCACCACTGAGGACTGTAACTGGACCACCAACGGTCACATGGGCATGCCAAACATCATGATCCCAGAGTATAATGTGGCGGCCATTTTAGCTCGGCCAAGAATTTTCCATTTGTTCAGATTCGTAAAAAAAGAAAAACAATTTGTAATATTCAGGGTGAATCCAGCTCAGCACAAAATGATTCGCCCATCTCTAGATGTCAATTGCAAACTTGCATACAATCCTCAAAAAATAAATATTACCAAAATCTGTAAAATTTTAAAACAGATGAATGTTTTCATCTGAAAAGAAAGAAAAATAAAGGTATTTTTGGATGGTTATTTATAGTATCAGACAACTAGAGAAGCTAAATGCACTATTATCAATTAAAGAAATTACAAATTAAAAGGTAAGAAGGCAACAGACATGGATGGGATGATTAATGAATACTATATACAGAATAAAGACACTCTTACATCTATACTTAATGCATAACTAAACTTTCAAACCACTTTTGATTTTCTTGAAGAATTTGTGTATTACACTTAGTGATATAGTTTAACAAGTAATCTTCTTTATTCTTTCCCTGTTTCTCTATTTAGAGCTAGAGTTGGCTCCAAGTTTTTGTGGGCTCTTGGGCGACAGAGCCTCAGTGGGCCCCTTTAGGAGCAACCCATGTGCACCGCAGCAAAAAAACTACTGAAATTGGGTGTTTGTTTTTTTTTTTTGCTGAGGCACACATACTGGACTGTAATACAGTCTATTCCATACAAGTAGATAGAACCTGTTCAGACATCAGAAAGTATTCATTTTCTGACCCCGGCTCACTGTGGTGTATTCAGAGCAACAGCATGCCCTTGTGGCTTTCCACCGTTGATTAGGCCCAAATAAATGGGTCAAGCCGCAGCCTCCGAATCAGCTGCAGAATCCGCGGCAAGATCCTGCAGGACACTTTTCTTTTCCAGCGTCCTTCATCTAATTGTTTTCAATGGGAGGCAGAATGACGAAATAATCTGCTGCTGATTTGGGGGCGAAATCCACTGCAAAATCAGTGCCAGATTCCACTGTGTGAACAGGGCCTGATTCTGTTAACAGTGCAATGAACGCTTTCATCTGTATTAATGGAAGTGTTCAATGCAAAAACTGAGTTGGCCCCTACAGATACATATATAAATACAGGTGCATCTCAATAAATTAGAATCTCTTTGAAATGTTTATTTCTTTCAGTAATTAAATTAAAAAAGTGACCTCCTATATTTTCTAGATTCTTTACACACAGAGTGTTCTATTTCAAGTGTTTTATTTCTGTAAATGTTGATTATGGATTAAAGGTAATGAAAACCAAAATCTAAGAAAATCTGAATATTGTAAAAAAGTTCAGTATTGTAAATTCAGTGTGTCACCTGCCAAGGTTTCCTAAGCCTTTAAATGGTCCCTCAGTCTGGTTCAGTAGGACACACAATCATGGAAGATGCTGATTATGAATTGAATTACTGAATTACTGAAATGAATGAACGTTTCAAAAATATTTTAATTTATTGAGATGCACCTGTATATACACAGACAGGGTATAATAAATATATACAGGGACATAACTGGCAAATATTGGGCCCCATAGCATACTTTTGGCTTGGGTCCCCCAATGACATAGAGCCCCCTTTCCTGGCCTCCACACAGTATAACGCGCCATTTAAACACACTATAATGTCCCATAGTGGCCCCTCCACACGGTATAATGTCCCATAGCATAACATACATCTTTGGCTCCTTACTTTTCCAGGAACCTGACCCACATTATCCTTACCTGCACACCCATCGTGCTGCTACCACCAATTATAAAATGTATAATATAACCTCCCATAATGAATAATACCCCTACATCTTTAAATGAATAGCTTCCCTTCAAATTGTGCCCCTTATTAATAATGCCCCAGGTGTTTCCTAATTAAAAAGGTAAAAAAAAAAGGTAAAAATTAGTAAAATTAGTGGGATTGCAATACCAGGGAACCCCAGGATCAGCTGTTTGAACTGTGGTACCTGTGTAAGCGCCGTGACCCCTGTTTACATAGTGTCATTCTTTTCATAGTGGCCATGTAATGTAACTACAGCCTTGTCCTATACACATTTATGTGACAAGGCTGGAATGACATCACACGGTCACTATAAACAGACAGCGTGTGATATAAACAGGCACAATGGCCCCTTCATACAGCTGATCAGTGGGGATTAATTCTGAGGATAGATCATCAATAAAAATAAGCTGGAAAACTCCTTAAAGGGAGTCTACCATTAGAAAAACACATTTTTTAATAATGGCATATTGGAATAGCCTTTAAAAAGGCCATTCTACTCCTACCTTCCATTCTAAGCTTCTCCCCACCGTTTCTGATAAAATCAGTTTCTTCTGTTATGCAAATTAGGATCAAGGAGCACCAGGGGGCGTTTCCCCTATATTCCAAGCACCCTCCGCGTCATAACTCCATAAATCTCCACCGCCCCTTAGCTGTTTATGTTCACTCCCCTCCTCCTCTTCTCTTGAACTTCTGCCTTTCGCATTCATCGGACTGCGCATGTCCAGGCTGTCATTTTTGGGTGGTCTGCTACAGAAACATCTCTGGTATTATAAAACATAGAAATGTCCTTCTATACTTTTACATCTACCTGTATTTTTTCCATGGATTTCTTCAGCTGAAGTCACAGTTGAGATTGGAAGCAGTTGATGCTGCATATAAATATTCCAACCCCCACCTTGTTATCAACTGATGATATTTCTGGAAATAATAGTTAGATCTGCAGCCTCATCTTTCATATTACACCAGAGACCCAATTCTACGTTTTATGATGCCCAAAATATAACTGTTTGAATTGACTTGTTTTATTTCCTTGCAATTGCAAGTCCATACAACATACAGAGTGAAAAGCAGGTTACAGCTCTCATTAGAGAAGCAAGGGAAAAATAAAGACATGCAGGATTTCACAGAAAGGAGACAAATCTGTTAATAAAGCATATTACAAAATTTATTACTGACATACAGTAAATACTGCCAGAAAATTAAAAGTATTTTTAAACTTTAGTTACAATTTTAGAGACTATTTGAAGGAATTCATCAGGGTGGTGTGTTTGCAAAAAAAAAAAAAAAGCTGGAAACTCAATTTCTTTTTTTGAATGGGGATCTAAACAATTGGCTTCTAAGGTCTCATTCCAGAAAGTATTATTCCTCTATATGGGGGACCCACAGCAAGAGTGCTATTTGTCTGAGGTATTTAAAATAGCAGATGGAACATGACAAGGCAATTCCGGACATTAGGTTGAATATAAATAAACATCATAACTTTATACAGTATGTAGATGACATTGTTGTTGTGCATACATCAGGTTACATCCTTTAAAGGGTTTAAATACTTTATCAAAAGTATTTCTCTATAAATCATAGTGACATAGTGACAGCTTATGAATGTAATATTTACAGGGATTATATCATTAAAAAAATCGATTTTTAACTAACAGCATGTCGGAATAGCCTTTAGAAAGGCTATTCTTCTCCTACCTTTATTTTTGAGGTCCGCGCCGCCTTTTTTGAGTTTTGTCTTCTTTCTTTTAATTATGCAAATTAGTCTTCAGGAAGAGCAAGGGGTGTTCCCCCCTGTGCTCAAAGCACTGGCTCGTCATAGGTTTCCAGCGCTGCCTCTCTTTCTGCTCTTGACGCGTCTCCTCTTCACTCCTCTCCCAGCTATCACGATGTGGCGCCATGATGATGCTGCTGATGAGTATAAGATACTGGGAAGTACGCTCTATTTATTTCTGATCATGGGCGCACACATACAGCACCATACTCTAGTGGCTTTGCTGTATATACTTAGTGCCCAGACCAATGCAGCTACTGCTAGGTCCTTCTGTTCAAAGCTCCAACCTGCAATTATAGTCTTACTGCTTATTTTTTATGATCTCTGCCTCATGGACCCTGTTTTTTGCCATGTGATATTTCACATTGCACAGATTCTGTTCATTTGCCATTTAATGTTTTATTTATCTGTATTTAATATTAAGCCGGGTAACTATGAATATTTTCCTTTTAATACCAGTCTTACTGACAATATGCATTTACATGCATTGCTTAGTACTATGGTATGGACACTGGCATTATTTTAAGATATATATTACATTATATTATACATATCAGCATGTATTATATTATGAAGACAATGTTCTATATCCAGTGATTTCGTTAATTTTCAACTAGCTCCTGAAAAGCTTACTGACTTGCATATTTGAAGTAGTTTCCTCCAATCTCCTGCAATGTCTTCTATATAAGTATCTTGCTGTGTTCATTCCACATACCTCACTGTATTCACTATTGTCACTACTTCAGTGGAATGTTTTGAATCTATATTATTGTACAATTGACTCTATTGCATTTGTATCCTCTTGATGGTACTTATCAAGTAGGTCTTATTATTTGTATCTTACAGTGTCTGACAAAGGTCATGACATCGAAACGCCACTAAAACTTACTGTTTTCAATAAATTCTTGTATCAAGCACTGGCACCAAGGAGTGTGAAGTTTTCAATAGTAGATTTGAGGATCACCTTCTCTGTGGTTGACTTCCTGTAAACTACAACATCTATCAAATCTTTCCTAGCAGTCTTCAAACACTTTCCCTTCTCACTCAGCTTATTCCTCATTGATCCTATGTATAAAGTGCTGCTGATAATACAATTTTTGCCTTATCTTAGAGGGAGTCTGCCATTAGAACCAAGTATATCACCCATCTAGCAGCAATGTCCTAGTCACTCCAAAGAGTTCATTTGCCTGTTGACAAAAAAAAGCATTTTCCAGCAATGGAGGCACCGATTCACAGGGGGAGAACACTGTTTGATTCAGATGTCTAATCTATCTATGAGGCTGGATTAATATGTTGGGTTTTGCTAACAGACTCCCTTTAAGGGACAAAAGTGTAGTGATAGTAGAGTTTTATAATTCCTTTGACACTGTTTATTCTACCTGTGTGTGTGTGTGTTATGTGCAGAATCTTTTGTGTATTTCTATGTGATGCAGGACGACACATCACTACCATGTCTCCTCATTGTAAGAGTGACAGGGAGAAACATGAATTACAAGCAGGAGACAGGCAAGAGAAGGGTGAAACTGCATCACATAAGAATACACTGAGACTAAGCATGAGTTTGGGGACAGCAGTTCTATTTCACTAATCTATCACTTGCTGCCCTAAGATAGGACCTCAAACAAAGCAAGTGCTGTGTGATAAGACCCTGCCCCATCTTTATGGCAAGCCAGAGGCATAATCGAAAATGTAGGTGACGCATCCCAGTGGACATTGGAAAACACTTGCTACACATGAGATTTATTTGTGATATGTCATAGTTCCACTTGTATATAGTTTTGTGTGTTTTTGTACTGTTATATATGTATTTGTAAAATGAGATTCCACTGGTGATGGGGGAGCACTTGTGAGCCTAGGTGTGAAGGTGTGAAGCCTTAATATTGTTCTGTAGACTGTGAGTAAGAGTTATTGGCACAATATTGAATTGAACTGAGGATATATTGCTGAGAGAACCATTTCCTGGTTCACCCCTTATCCACAGTGGAACCACCACAGGAGCTGTACCTTCATCTTGTATTGGAAGTTGTTTGGTTGTGTCTCCTTAGTCTGTACTTGTATTCACCATCAGAGGCCCTTTCAAATGCCATCTGACTCAGTGAGGCTGAAGACTACCAAGGAAGTGCTCTGAGGGAAAACTACCACCACCGTCATGTACTCTACAGGACCACTCAGCTCTGCATCAACTTAGGAGGTGAGCAGGAAGAGTCCATTGAGAGTCTTAGCTAACATGATAAGTAATACTGTGACAGCTACTACTGCCATCCTCTAGAATGCCTTCAACAGGATGTTTAATAGGATACATTAGGAGAAAAATATAAGGAAAAAAACCAAGATAACCCATAAATGGCACAGTCACTAAAACAGATAGCAACAAAGCATTTAGTTCACAAGATCAGCTGCATTATTCTTTAATAATAGCCTATGTTGCCTTACATAGGCAATATAATCTGTTTTTAAGTAAATATTGAGGAAGATGCAACAAATAAAATATTTTTTGCTGTACAGATACATTCCTGACCAACTGGTTGAACAGGAAATTTCTGTATGGCCCCGTTGCAGTGGATTGATGGAGTGCCACGGTGCAGACTGAAAACATTAGAGGAGACTCAGCTCTAAATGCCCTTCTTTCTGTTTATGACAAGGAATGTAATTATATATTCAGATTATTTTTCAATAGTGTATTTAAAATTCATTAACAATAGAACATATTAAGGATTCTTTAGTGCACCTATGGAGCAGATAATTAAAGGAGTTAAATATGTTGAAAAGAATTTCAGACACTGATTAAAATTAATCATCAAAAGCTTCATTAGACGTTTGCATTATCTGGCAGACACAATAAATTCCTTTCTAAAACCACAGCAATGAGATATTTTCATTTGATACTTTTACAGGTGAACAAATGCATGATAGCTCTTCTCCAAAAGTAAGAAAACTACCTTTCTAATGCCATCTATTTGCATCTATCCTATTACTTAATATCTGATTGTAGTTGTATATTGGCTTACAGGGTAGCTACCTATAGCTGGCACAAAAAAGATACTTTTGTTTTTGTGCCCTTTTTTCTACAGAAAATACTCAAATAAAAATGACAAAAAACAAAGCTCTGCGCATCAGTGAAAAGTAAAAAAAACACAAAAAACATGTTATTGCTTTCAAAATCCTCATGTACTAAAAAGCCCAAATATCTGTTTGCTCATGAATGGAGTAAAATGGCACATCTTGAAGTGGTTATTTTTTAATTATTAGATTACTAATGTTCTTATATAAATGCAGATGATTAAAATGTTTTCAGATTGCAGTATTCTAGTGCTCCCCGCACTCCAGTATTGCACACAATAACAATTACATTTCCTCAACAATAATATTTATATCAAGCAATAGTTGGGAATAGGCATTGGAAAATGTAAATATTCAAAATCCATCACGTAACCTTGATCACAAAATTACCCATTTCCTGTTAGTTAAATGTTTACACTACACCCCTTTTTAATTCATTTTAATGTTTTTTTTTTTCTCCATGCCATGGAGATTAAATGAACTTGTTGCACATGGTTTGACTGTTTCCCTACTTTGAAAAGTATTGGATGAACTTGCTAGACAAGATAAAAACAAAGACCCAGTGTGCGATACCTTTAACCCAGTTACATGTTTATTGCTTGATAATTGTTGTTACTTCACCATTGCATAATGCTATAGGAAAACTTTTGTTCCTAACTAAACTTCTCATCAACAGTTTTCCAAGTGCCCTGACAAGTGCATTGTAGTGTACTACAAACTGGTCACACAAACTTTTGAATTTGAGACTAACACTATATTTACATCACAGTGAATATTGGTGGTGTGACAGCTGCTTTTGTAATTTTGCATTCATTTCACTGTATGTGAATGGTGTTATTCACATGACCGATATTTTGAAGGTCAGCTTGATGGACCATCAAAATACAGGTCATGTCCTATTTTTATCTGTTTTTACAGATGCGTCAATACACTAAAATGTATACTAAAATTCAGTTTTGACCGTTGCTTGTGTGAATTTAGCCTAAGCATAACAATAAACTTTGTTCTACATGAACCACTTGTGGACAAGATTACTAGCTTAATATCTTTTTTTTCTTTTCTCTCCAGTGGTGGGTGGCTTTGTGTTTTCTCCTTTTTTGTCATATACATTATGTGCATGTTTTTTATAACAGCAACAAAAATAATAATTAAAGTATTCAGATTTTAATTTTATAAAGGGCATTCCCTAGGAAAGTTATGTAATTTCCACAAGATCAACTGTGGCCAAGAGCCAGAGATAGGAGAACCTTGTTGAGATAGTTGCCTATCCCAGAGATGTGACCTTAATCTATAAGAGATATAACCAGCTTTAACCAGTGGTATCTCTAAATCTATGGGGGCCACAAACATGATCTTGGTCTTGTTGTAAAGTGTGAACAGTACCGCACTTACAGTATCTCAAGCCCCGAGTCCAGCTCCTCCAAAACTGTAGTGGGGTTAAAGGGATGAATGGGGAGAGATAGAATCACTCTTCAAAAGTTAAAGAGGTTGTCCAGGCTAAAAATAAATTTCTAATTAGACCAGGGGAGGTGAAAAAAATAATAAAAAAGTACTCACCCATCCTGGTGCTCAGGTGTCCTCCCAGGGCAGATGAGTCCTGCAGCTAGGCTGCCTTCATGCTGTGAAATTTCTTGTCAGCTGTGACGTCCCAGGTTCCTTTCCACTGAGGCCACTGATTGGCCTCAGCAGTCACGTGACCACTGAGGCCAATCAGCAGCCTCAGAATGGGAACTGGGGATATCACAGGTTCCAGGTTCCCTTCCTGAGGATGCTGATTGGCCTCAGCAGTCACATGTGATGGGTACTTCCACTAGAATGCTATGACGAAGCTGAAGGACCAAACCGCATGGGGAGGCACCGGAGCACCTGGAATAGGTGAGTATGTTATTTTTTTTATTATTTTTCTACGGTTGTAGTGCTCTATGGAAGGAAGCACTATTGATAGTATACACTATCAATGCAAAAAAAACCTCTGCTTTGCAATGTCATTTTTAAAAAAATTTTAGCCTCTTTACTCATATTATATAACTTTTTGTGAAAGTGATATTGGGGAGCTGGAGAAGCAAGGAGAGGGGTGAACAAATTGTGTCCACCATTTCACAGCTGCTTGTAATTATTCTATGACAACCAGAAAGAGGAAGTACTTCACACCATGGGGAAATAAGTGAGCATAGGTCTTGATTCTGCTTTGCTTGTAAAAATAAATATATACATTAATACATTTTTTACTTTATGTTTTAAAGGAATATTTCTTCAATGGGAATACCCTTTTAATCATTCTATATTTTGACTATATATAGAGCCTACAGTAGTTCTTGAAAAGGCCAGCAATCTTTTGAATCCAAGAATCAATAGTAGGTTGAAATTAGCAGACCCTAACACAATCTCAGAAGACGCTATCCAGGTCCAGAGGAATGTTTATGGAATATCAATGTTTATTAGAATCCAAATGGTGATGTAGAGATCCGGATATCTCAGTCTATGGAGAAAAAAACAACATTTGTAAGACAGCACTCAGCCAGATATAGGGGATTCAGCGGTAGCAGTCGATACTGAGCTCAAGACCCTGAGGGGGCCCCATAACGCATAAAATATGCCACTATTCTAAATGACACAAGCTAAGTAAAGCTCCCATTAAAGATTTTGCTATGGATCTCCTCTCAGCCCTTATATATATTTGTATATAATATTGTATTTCACAACATCGGTACAGATTGGTGAGTGTGTAGGTATTGACAGCACTCAATCGGTATTAACGTGCAAAATACAGTACTTTATTAACACAGTAGATATTACTATATACATATATATTACTCATAGTTCAGCAATACATCAGGTACATATACAATATAAATCACAAAGGTAATATGTACAAACCAACATGATAGACAAAATATACATTAAATGTATACACAAATCTACTGGTGCTCAGATCTCCTTCACAAGTTTTATCCTACTGTCTCTGACAAATGCTGGCGCTGTGGTTCCGCTGTGGGCTCTCTCTTCCACATTTGGTGGGAGTGCAGAAAAATTCAGTCCTTTTGGTCCTCTGTGTTCTCTCTTTATACTAAAGTTAGTGGTCGCCCCGTGGCTCCCTCTCCCCAACTGGCTCTCCTCCCCCTTGTTCCGTGTAAGATATCCAAGGTTAAGGGAGATCTCCTGCGTCATTTTCTCACGGCCGACAGGACAGTTATTACTCGGCACTGGCGAAGGACTACAACCCCCTCAATGATGGAGTGGCTACAGGAGTTCCTTCTTATCAGGAGGATGGAGGTTTTGGTTGTGGAGAATTTCACAGACTCCTCTAAGTTCGATGCCCTCTAACAGTCGTGGGTTTCGTTCCAGTAATCTCTGGAGTTTACCACTCTCTTCTCATAAGCAATCCTTGTCAAGAGAGACTCCCCTCTGTTGCCCTGGCAGTTTCTGCCCCCCCCGGACTCCCCCTCTCACTCCCCTCTCCCTCTACTTGTCTCCTCCTTTGTTGCCTGATCCCCCTTGTGTCTTTGTTTACTTGTTGCTTTCTGCCCTGTTTCCTACTGATTCTACTTCCTTGCTCTTCTCCAAAGTTTTGTGGTCCCTGTAAGACTCTTTGTTTCTTGTTGACCTGGATACCATGGGCAAGGATTTGTATTGATGCCTTTCACAGTTCACTTTTTCTTTTTCTCAGTCCTTGATTGTTTTCATATTTGTTTTTCCTTTGACATGCCTGTTTTGGACTTGATGGTTTGCCTATGCACTGGCTTATGGCATTGTTTATGCATCTTATGGCATGCTATGCTATGTTTGTTATTGTATTGTTACATATAACACTTCAATAAACTTGATTACACTTACATGTGTACACAAATCTGAGTTGGATAAAACCAGAAAAAATAAATATAATGTCTATATATAAGTCTATAATGTACATGAGATTATGATCAGGTTAATACATGGAAGGAACTGCATATCAGACACTCATTATGAATGAAATATAAAGATGTTATATGTTCCAGTATATAAAGAAGGGTGATTGGTAAATGTATAAAGGCAAAAGAAAATGTAAGGAGAAGTAGGTATATAGCACACCAAGAAAGGTATGGAGCACTGAATAGGTCATCGAGTGGAAAAGTAGTACGTCAGTGTATATCAATAAGGCAGGAGGTATAAAGATAAAGAGGCAATCTACAGGAACTCCTCTCAAAAGAACTCACAAATGTTCATACTGCCACAAGACGTGATCCTCAACCCAAAACACCTCGCATTTCTTGTGTCACTACTTACCACTCATTACTACTCAAAATACACTGATGCTTACGTAAACATTGGAACATCTTGACACAGGCTTACCTAAAGGTAGAAGAATTCCAACAACCTCCCTTATCTTGTTACAAACAGACCTCAAACAAATAGAGCAAAATAGTCAAGGCGGATATTGGGCCATTCAAAAAACCACCGACACATTTTTTAAATACTCCACGGTATGGTACATTTCCCTGCCTTCATTGTGCACAATGCTCCAACGTCACTAAAGGAGAGTACATTGTACACCTGTATTCGGTCAAACATTTACAAATTAACGGATATTTTACATGTGACTCATCCTATGTCATCTATCTCCTTAAATTCCCATGCAGTCTGCTGTGCATTGGTGAGACCACACAACATATCCACAAAACAGAATATTCAAACATAAGTTGACCATCTGTAACAAGGACCCCCTACTACCTGTTCCACACCACTTTCATGAGGCAGATCATAGAGTTTCACAACTCAAGTTCCAGGTACTGGAATATGTACCACCACCACGGTAAGGGGATAACAGAATCAAGCTTCTGAAACAAAGGGAATCGTTTTGGATTCATCGATTGGCTTGTCTGTCTCTGAGGGGCCTCAACCGCGAAGGCGACTTCTTCATTAACACATAATATTCATTGTTGATTATTTTGCTCTGTATCATGCTATGTTGTGCTTTTTTAGCTCACATGTCTTACCATTACAGGTTTTCCAGTATTCTCTACTCCAGTGGGTAAGAACTCTATGGCCCCCCGTTCTGTCTGTTATTTCTCACAATTTTTCCCCGTGTTTTGCTTTGGTTTTCCATTTCTTCATTTGATTTTCCTCATTTTACATTTCCCACTTTTATTCTTGTGTTTATTATTAGCATATTTCCCTATGTTGTCTTAGCAATGCGCCACACTCTCTCTACAGAGTCCCTCCTTTATATTTCATTTATAATCTCTGATTAATCCTCTTTTTATATTTCCCAACTATTCAGCATTTCCCTTACTCAGTAGTATATCATAGCCAGATTTTCTCATTTTATAATAGCCTTTATAATCCTACTAAACCCCTCCCCACAGCCATTTACCTCCTATACTAGCACAGAGGCACCTACCAAAGCCTTTAGACTGCAGAACGCATTTGCGTTCCACCATACACACTCCACACAACTGTTGGATAGGGATCCTCTCAGTGGGATGCATATGCGTTCCACTGCCGATATGCATTCCACCTCTGCACAACATGCGTCACACTTCTGGCGCATGCTGGACTTAACTGCCCACATGTCTAGTGATCTTCTGTGGCAGTGGCAGTCTTTCTTCATTCTCAGGTGGGACTATGTATAGTTATCCTCCCTACCTTCATATATGCTGCGGCCAGCATGTACGTACCCCTAGTATGCCTACACATTTGGCGACTCACCTTACTTATACTTATATTTACCCCCTGACATTCATATGTGTTTTTACCTTCTGCCCTATCTCTTTATACCTCCTGCGTTATTGATATACACTAACGTACTACTTCTCCATTCGAGGACCTATTTAAAGTTCTATACCTTTCTTGGTGCGCTATATACCTACTCCTCCTTCCCTCTCAACCTTCTTTATATACTGCAACATATAACATCTTTATATTTCATTATTATTATTATTATTGTTTATTTATATAGCATCATTAATTCCATGGTGCTTTACATTTGCGGATTTACATACAGTACACCAGATATACAAAACAGATAATACAAACAGTGACCAACTGGCACAGTGGGATAGAGGGCCCTGCCCGCAAGGGCTTACAATCTATGAAATCTATTTCATTATATATCTTCAAGTTTAATGAGTGTCTGATATGCAGGACTTTCCATGTATTAGCCTGATCATAAACCTCTGCGCGTTATAGAAGTTATTTATATTTGCTGGCTTTATCCAACTCAGATTTATGTATATATTTAATGTTTATTTTGTCTATCATGTTGATTTGTACATATTACCTCTGTGATTTATATTGTGTGTGTACCTGATGTATCTCGATGAACTATAAGTGATAAATATACTACATTTTCTTTGTAGATTTCCATTGAAAAAGGTCTTTGAATTAAACTGCAATGTCTGGGAAATTATATTTATAAAATTCTTACACTGCCTGCGAGATTTCACTATTTCTACCGTGTTAATAAAGAACTGTATTTCGCACGTTAATACCGATTGAGTGCCGTCAATTCCTACACATTTGGCATTGGCCTTGAGAGACCCTGGCTAGCACCTTCTGAGACGGAGTGCTCTCCTACTTTCTCTATAGGTTGGTGAGTGGGCACAGAGCTGCTCATTAAGGCTTATCCTGGGATAAAGTGAGCTGAGTTGCATATTTCATGTTACTGCGTATTTTCATGTCCATCAGACCATCAAAACTAACCAAAGTTATAGTCAAAAAGATTTCATATAAGGCTGAAGGTTTAGTAACTGCAACAAAGTCTGCAAACCTTGTTCAGAGGCCGAAGCCAGGTTGATAAAGTGTTTATTTTCAGGTTCCAACTTTAAGGACTGAATCTGTTTCAAATACAAGCGATTGAATGTAAAAATACTTTATTAGAATTAGTATCTTTCGAGTTATAGTGATCTTGGAATTCATTATATAGCATTCACTTTATTTAAATCTTGTACATTATTTTCTACCTTATTTTATTTGGATCTTATTTCCTGCTATGTGTACATGTTTCCATAGAAACAATCTGAGTACTTTTGTGCGGCAGTTCCCGGGGACAATTTGAATATATATTTTTGGTTAGCAGAATTTTATTTCTTTCAAAATGTTTTAAATTGCATCTCACTCTGTGCTTTTCCGTTTTGACAAAAGCAGTTATTATATGTAGAAACATTTGATTGTGGTTCAATGGGAAGATATTTTATAGATAATTTTCTTTCTATTATGCACACTTAACATCATGCATTCATAGTCTTGAGAATTCTTTTAAAGGATATTTTCAATGGGAATCTACCATTGTATCAATAGAACAGAAGTGTCTGAGAACTCCATAATGTAAGTTTTCTATTTTAATTACAATGTTTATTTCTGTTGAGTATGTTTAATATTGTGTGAATTTAAAGCTCATTTTATTTTTCTTCTGTATAGTCTCAAACTGAGACATTTATCAATGGCCCCTTTGGCACATTTAGTCTGATACCGATTATAGTGAAATTTAGCAACTTTTATAAGGGGTCTTTTAGACTGGTCAATGGAATAGACATTTTAGCTGGCTTTTTATGGCATACTGAGTTTGGCACTGAACACCATGCCATTTGACACCATGTTACTATACACATGTCTTCTAACAACCTTTTTCTCACAATATGGGTTAACCAATTGTATACCTAACTTTTTGACAGTATACCATGTCACCATGAAATTGTGACAAGGTATACATGACACTTATTGGGGTAGATTTATCAAAATGTGTTATCACCAGTCTTCATAGCATCTGAGCCAGCAGAGGGTGTGCCTCATATATAAAGTATACTCCATCTCATAAATGAGGCTCATCCTTTACATGAACCATGCACCTGGAGGGAAAAGTACCTCAGCTTTTAGCTGGCATATATTTTCCATGTCATTTACACCAGATTTCTGGCATAAATGACAATAAATCTAGCCGGGCTGGTGCCCCTACTCCCTGCAAGCCCATGTCATGAATCTTACCCTTCACATGGGCTGTGCACCTGGCATACATTTTGCACATCATTTATGACAGATTTCTGCCGCCCTCATCACGCCCCATTGTTGGAAGGGGGTTCTGGAGGTTAGTATGTTAGTAGGGCAAAGGTGAGGGAGTTGGGAGGGAGGAGAGAAATCTTGGGGTGTTCAGGAGGGAGGGTTATCACTGTAAAAGGATCGATCAGTGATTATATGATCAGCCACGCGGTGCACATTTTTTCAAATCTACAATGAGATCTGTTTTTCCAGGTCAAATCGAGGCATGCAATCTGGTTTACTTTGTTGATATAAAGCTGTCTAAATGGAATGTCTCGCTGGAGCCAGTATTGAGGTATTAGCACTTTTGCAGCTGATAAAAGAGAGGTGGTATGATTGTTTTTCAATGGTTTATAAGTAGCACTTTGTAGGGACAGAATCAATGTTTCCAGACTGATTATTAAGGCAGAATCGGAAATTTGTCTAATAGTTTGCTGTTCCAGAAGGGTTTAATGTCAGGACAATACCACCAAATGTCAGATAGCAACCCTTTCTTCTTTCTTTCTTCTGACAACTTCAACAAAGATAAGTGGCAGACATTTTTTTCTGCAATAACCAGCTAGGTGATCTATACCATCTGACTAGCAATTTATAATAAGTTTCTTGTAGGTAAACACAGGTAGCATGGCCATGTGCATCTTCTGTTAAGACGATTCCGAGTTCTCATTCCCATATGAATATGTAGACTGGTTTGGAAGACATAAAGGGGTCGCTAAATCTAAGTACCATATTTTTCGGACTATAAGATGCTCCGGACCATAAGACGCACCTAGGTTTTAGAGGAGGAAAATAGGGGAAAATATTTTGAAGCAAAAAATGTGGTAAAATATTTAATACTGTATATGGGAGTTGTAGTTTTGCAACAGCTGCAAGGCCACATTGACAGGTGACCCTGCAGCTGTACAGGGATGTATAGAGAGTCTTTTTTTGCGGGGCAAGGTGTACTTTTTAGTAATACCATTTTGGGGGAAGGCCAATTGCTTTGATCACTTTTTATTCAAATCAGAGGCGAAACAGTGAACTAAATGGCAGTTCGGCACTTTTGATACTTTTTCCCACTACAATATTCACCCCACAGGAAAAATATTTTTATAAGTTTGGAGACCGGGCATTTTTGGACACAGGGATACCTAATGTGTATGTGTTTCACAGTAATTTTCTACTTTTATATGTATTCTAGGGAAAGGGGGTGATTTAGAACTTTTCGTGTTTTTTTGTTTTTTTTTATATTTAAAAATGTATTTATTTATTTTTTTAACAATTTTATTAGCCCCCCTAGGGGGATTGAACCTGCAATCATTTGATTCCAAGTCCCATAGACTGCAATACATCTGTATTGCAGTCTATGGAAGATTCACTATGTTACTATTGCGGCTGGTCGTAGATCAGTAGACCAGCCGCAATAGTAATTTTCGTATGACAGGCCTTCAGTAGGCTCTCAGCTGTCACAGGAACAGGTCAGCTCCTGTGATTTTGCTGTGCAGAAGCTGGCCTGCAATGAACAAGGTACCCACCAGCCTGGGGGAAGTTTGGGGTGGCTTACAGATAGTAATTACAGCGGACACCAGGTAGCTATGATGACCGCTCTGCAGCAGAGAGGCCGCGATCATCTTTACAGACCCGTGCTATTACGGCGGATGCCAAGATGGGTTCACACCACCCGGGAACACCCTCTCCTACAAGCCCAGGGCCGGCGGCACGGCCCCCCCCCCCCCCCCCCGAGGGGGCCCCGCCCAGGAAATGTCATTCATGGGGCAATGCATTCGGACTATAAGACGCACCCCCCAATTTCCTTCCAAATTTTGGGGAAAAAAAAGTGTATCTTATAGTCTGAAAAATACTGTATATAGGAAATTTTAGTCAATAAGGGGCTAAGTGAGGTCAGTGATAGTTTGAAAGGTATTAGTTATGTCCTGATATCTTGGGTCCAGATGAATTTGCTCATAAAATTTTTAAGATGAGCTCTGTACAGGAATGAATTATGGGCACCCAACATTAAGAGCTCCAGTTGTGCTACGTTGTCGCCTTCCTGTAATGGTAAGGTAGCATCGAGGACGTTTCTTGCACTTGTTACTCTTTGCATTATATAGCCATAGTCCCGCAAGCAGAGATGGGTCAAATAGCCCTCGAGCCATATCACACGCTATCTTATTCTTCCCAGGACCAATCAGCTCAATCTACCGTTTCAATTTCACCACTTTATAGTAGCTGAGAAGATCCAGAAGGGCTATACCCCTGAGGTTTTCTTCTTTATCAATAGAATCAGAGGCAATCTAGATCTTTTGCCTCTCCAGAGTAATGGAGAGAAAATGCAGCACAGCATTTTGAAGAAAGTTGGCAGGAAATGTATAGGAACCATATGTAAACGATATAAGATCTTAGGTAGTATATAAGTCAGAAGAAGGTTTCTCCGTCCAAACCTTGACAATGGTAGTCTATTATACGAGGGCTGCAAGGATCTTATATCCAATATAAGCAAATAATAGTTTTCTTTGTAAACATCGTCAGAGTTAGTAGTTAGATAAACTCCCAGGTATTTTATTGACTGTGATTTCCATATAAATGGGGTGAGATGTCTAATTTTTTAGATGAAAGCCTGAAGTTCAGAACCTCTGATTTGGACAGGTTCGTATTTTGTTTGGATAAGGACCAGTATTAAGAAAGTAATGGAACAACAGCAGGCAGGCCTTCAAACGGATTTTGCAATTAAGAATAAAACATCATCTGCGAAGGCAGAAGCATGTAGAGTCTTTCTTCCCACTTTAAATCCCTTGATGTCTGGGTGGTTTTCTAGCTGCTTGCAGCAGCATTTTCAGGACCATGAAGAATAGGGTGGGTGATAAGGGGCATCCCTGCCTTGTCCCATTTTTTATGTCAAAGCTAGGGTTAGAGTGCCACTGATTTTTAGGCTGGCGTGAGGTGAGTGTAAAGGATGAAAATGGCTTTTATGAAAGGTTCGGGAATATTAAATTTACGCAGAGTGGCTCTCATATATAGCCAATCCACTCTGTCAGACGCCTTCTCTGCATCTTCTCCCAGAAAGACCAATCTAGTTTTCCGGGGGTAGGCTGACGGCATGTAACAACCTTAGCAAGTTGTCTTTACCCTCTCTCCCAGCTACAAATCCCGTCTGTTCTTTCTGTAGCTAGAATTTTTGCCCAGATTTTTAAGTCAAGATTGAATAAGGCCGGGGCCCCACATTGCAAAATATGCTGTGTTTTACATTACCTGCAAAGTAGAAGGGATTCTGGAATTCTTGCGTTTTTGAAAGTCGTATAATGTCAATTATACCTATGGAAACCCTGGCGTTTTCAATATAGGCATAATAGGGGCAGAAAGCCCGCAGAGGAAAGCTCTGTAGACTTTCTGTGAAAAACGCTGCTGAAAAAAGCGCAATGCGTTTCCACCACAGTCTAAAGATATTGGTCTGTAACTCCCACAAGAAAATGGGTCTTTTCCATCTTTTGCTATCAGGGTAATGTACACCTCCTGAGATTGTTTTGGAAGCGTCTTTAGCTGCTGTAAAGTGTTACAGGAGAGGGAGAGGAGGATAGAGTTAAAGGTCTTATAATAAAGCAGAGGGAAGCCATCTGGGCCTGGGTTTTTCTGTTTTGGGAAACTGTTCATAAGCGCAGTTACTTCCTCGAGGGAAATAGGAGCCGTAAAGGTGCATGTGTCTTCCGCTGAGAGGGTTGGGAGGTTCAAAGAGCTTAGGAATCAATCAATTCAGTTTTTGGTGGAGAGGTAAAGTCAGAGGAGGAGGAGTTCAAGTTAAAAAGGTTTAAATAGAATAAGATAAACGCAGTCGTAATACCCGGGGTAGTTTGATGTATCTGGCCTGCTTTATCCTTGATGACATGCTGAATGTTTTTGTCTTGGACTTAAGTAGCATCACAGTCATTTGTTTCCAAACTTTGTCTCCATATGCATACAGTTTGTCTTGGAAGTATAAAAAATGTTTGGCAGATCCTGCATTTATAATATTTTTTAACCTCTCTTAATTTCTGTAACTCCTCTTGTACCACAAGAACTCTACTGCATTTCTGGGCACATTCTATATAGGCAATACGTGAGAGGATTAGATTTACTTCTGCTTGCGACTTCCGTCTTTATTTTGGCTGCTAGAAATATGAATATGCCTCTAATGAAAGACTTATGCGCCTCCCACATTACTATTGGGCAAGTATCAGGTGAAACATTAAGATCAAAGTAATTTCGTAAATGGGTATTGACTAACTCTACTAGGTTTGAATGATCAAGGAAGGATTTGTTTAATTTCTAGCACCATTCTCTTACCAGAGGTAATTGCTGTAATGTTATTGTGGTCCAAACCAGTGCGTGGTCTGATATTGTCATGGCTTCTATACACATCTTAGAAGTGTAGGGAGTCAAGTGTTTGGTTACAAAGATATAGTCCCACCTCTGATACGACTGCCTGGGGTTGGAGAAAAAAGATAAATCTTTGACAGTTGGATTATGTAATCTCCAGATATCAACTAAATTCATTTTTTGATGCTCTTGCTGCAATTTGCCTAAGAGAGGATTGAATACTAGGTTAATGTTGCCGCCTAAAATTATTTGTCTTTCTGCAAATAATTTCAAAGTGCATAGCACCTCTAATAACCAAGACACCTGGTTCTTAATAGGCACATAGATATTAGTGAATGTGTATTTGTTGGACCATATGGAGCCTTTAAAAAAAGAACTCTTCCATTAGAGTCTGCATATTGGTGCGAGCACTGGAAGAGGATCAAGCTATGGAAAAAGGTAGATACTTCTTTTGTGGCTGAGGAGGGATTTGTGCTGTGAAACCATTGTGGGAAGTGGCGTAAGTACTGCCGTAGCAGCCGTATCGGCTGCCACAGAGCCCGTGACCTTATGGGGCCAAGTGGGCTCCTGCTGCTTTTTTTTTTTAACAGGCCGTTACATGCTGGAGTAACCTCAGTAGTTAACGGACTCTAATTACTTACCGATCCCTGTTCCTGCTCACGGCCGCCTTTGCTTCCCCTGCTACCCTCGAGGGGGCCTCGTCTCTTCAGACCCCACAGTATAATAATCGGAGGTTCGGGAAGGGGGGATGAGCAAACGTAAAAATCAGTGTTACTCACCTCTCCCTGCTGTCTTCGGGCCTCTATAGTGACGCCACGGACGTCACGTGGGTCAGGCCAGAGTTGCAACCCACAATGGCGTTGACGTAACCCATGTCTATGACATCATTGAAGAAGACAGAAAACAGCAGATAGTCTCCAGTACCACTGATTTTTATGTTTTTCACTTCCCCTGGGCCTCTTTTCAGACCCCAGAGTATATTAATAGCTTGTGAGTAGTGTACCCAAAAATTTTTTGCATTATTTGCAACGAACACCATTGGGGCCATGATGGGTCATAATACTGTGTGGATGGGCCACTATGGGACATCATACTTTGTGGAGGGGCCACTATGTGACAATATACTGTGTGCAGGGGCCGCTGTGGGACATTATACTGTGTGCAGGGATTGCTATGGGACATTATACTGTGTGTAGGGGGTCGCTATCAGACATTATACTGTGAAGAAGGGCAGCTATGGGACATTATACTGAGTGGATGGGCTGCTATGTGACATTATACTATGTGGAGGGGCCACTGTGGGACATTATACTGTATGGAGAGGCTGCTATGGAACAATATACTGTGTTTGGGAGCCACTATGGGACATAATACTGTATGTAGTGGCCACTTTGTGACATTATACTATTTAGAGGGGCTTCTATGGGACATTATACTGTGTGAAACGGATGCTATGGGACTACATATTGTCTGGAGGACACTTTGGGACATTATAGTGTGTGTAAATGGGACGTTATACTGTGTGGGGGCCCAGAAAGTGGTAATTAAGTCGTGGGGGGGCCCAAGTCAAAAGTTTGCTATGGGGCCTAGTCTTGCTAATTACGCCCCTGATTGTGGGAACTGTCTTTGTGTCAGATGAGGTATTCTGTCACTTCTGTCACCATTAAAATGAGTTTCTTGCAGGAAAGCTACTCCAGTGTTCAGCTTGTGTAGAATAGTAAAAACTTGGGATCTCTTAGTTGGGGAGTTGAGCCCATGAACATTAAATATGGTAATCACTATTTTGGACGTGAGTAGAGATTGAGCTTATGGAAATGAGACTATTCGATTTGCTAGGAAGTTAGTAGGGAAGGTTAGTGAGGTAAGTGGAAGTATAGGTGAGCTCTGGGAATAAAGGGGTAAGTGTAGGGTGGAAGGGATAAAGAGGAAAAAGTGAGTTAAAGATGGATGCTAAGTGGGAGTGCCTGTTATCCACTGAGGTAGGTAAGAGAAGTGAGGCTTATGGTAAATGAATAAACTAACAGCCTAAAGAAGTTCGGATGTAGTTCTGATGGAGCATACTACATCTCTTGCAAGTTGAAAAACCTAAAATAGTCGGGCCCAATAAGAGTACACATACAAATGGTTCCAGAGGGAAGGGATGTTTCACAAATTGAATATTCAAGGTAAGTTATACAAATGCACTCAAACTGAATATAGGTCAGGGAGGCAAGAGAAATAGACTTGTATGTAATATCACTTTAAGGCATATGGTAACACATATATAGGCAAGGGTAACCAGTGCTATACTGTAGGCTCTCTGGCCACGGATTGGCCATACAAAGAAACATACTGACCCAGGACTCCTTACAATTTGAGCAATGAGACCATGGAGGCACATTTCTGGCATACATTACACAGCTCAGTCAATGTGAAATCAACAAGACAGTTATCTAGCAGTCACAAATTTTATAAGATGCCTTTACAGGTTATGTGGTAGAATTGCAAAAACAGGTATCTATCTCTGATACTGAGATATAACTCACGTTACTGTGGTCTCCATTGAAGGTTCCTAAGGTATACAGCCTACATTTTAAAACTGAACTCAACATATAAGGTATAGGGTACTCGGTGGCACATATTTAGAATAAAAGCGCAACCAGAGCTAAGTGGTCTGTTGCAGAATTGCTAGGCACAAATTTAACTACATATCTGCCACATGCAAAGCCAGTGTTTTGAAGCTGTGCCTTTATTGTTAGCTTCTTGTTGTTCAGTGACTTGAAATCATGGGGAAAGCTGTTCTGCTCCAACTTGGGCAGCAGCGGCAGAGTCCTTCCAATCTGATAGCGGCAGCCACAATGGTATGGCTGTTGAAGGATTGTCCAGGATTGACCATGCCAAAGACAGATCTTCAGGTGAGTGCATGGTGACTCGCCATCCATTTTTCTTAACAGAGATCCCAAAGGGGAATAGCCATGCATATGGGAGACCATGCTCACGTGGGTAGATAACTGCTGTGCTAAAGCCTCTGAGTCGGATGTTAATTCTATACACATGGTTTCCAAAGATTCCTCTCGTCTCCCCACAGTCTGAACCTTGGTTTGTAGGTCAGCCAATTCCATTAGACTCGGTACTAATGCCTGTGCCAACGTTTTCTTGAGGAACAACTTGGTGATTATGTTAGTTGGGAGTTTGGGTCTCTCACTGCTCGCAAGACTGTCCAAGTTGGAGACCTCTGATGCTTCACCATTGCTAAACTTCTCAGATGAGAACCGGCTTCTTTCTAAAGAATTTCTGCTTGTCTGGTTGATAATGTTATCTCTTCCCACTTTGCCCATTATGACCAGCGAGAAATGGTAGAGAGTGTTGCTTCAGCCCTGACGCAGCTGCTGGCTCAAGCCTCCATCATGTTCAGTGGTCAGGCGCCGCCCCTCAAAAAATTTGCAACTTTTTAAGCCTTTTACGCCAGAAAACATACAAGGCATAATCATAATAAATCTGGACAAATGTATCTCTTTCTAAATGTGCACTGAGGAAGGAAAACTTCCAGAGAATGAATGTTCCACCAAAGATCATGTACTAAATTTAATGAAATTACCTTTTTAACCATGTTAACTTGTGAATGGAAAACAAACTCTTTGATCATGGATTGTGCTGTGGAATTATTGCACCATTGGTGTTACCAGGGGTGGATTGGCAATATCATTTCCCAGTAGGCCAATGTCTTTTTTCATAAAGCGGGCTGCCTGAATAACTGCTGTTTTACATGTCTGGCCTTCCACTTGGCAACAAAAGTTCCAAATTACATATACATTTATTATTCTGTGTTGTTCCCTACTCCATGATAACATCTGATCTGAGGTCACACTTCAGCTTGCCTGGTTGCAAATCCTACAATGCAATAAACATAAAAAGAACCATGTTGCTATTCAAGCTGTGACAGTTCCGAGTTGTGTTATATAATTAGAAGTGATCAGCCACGTGTTAAGCCCTGACTGGGTGACATACAATGAACTTGCAATTGTGATAGTATGAAGAGGCAGGTGGCATGGTTGCAGTTTACACAAAGAGATGAATATTGGCCACACAGGTATGCACATCATCAGGCTTCCCATTATAAAAATGCTGTGTACAACTTTTTAGGATAAACTTCCCATAAAATACTACAGTATAAAATATTTTGAGATTAATTCATTCCAAGGATCTTATATGTGAAATGACAAAATTTGTGTGAAACATTGCAAGAAATTTAGTATGTGGTGTTTTATAGCGTCTTCTCACTTCTTTTTTTTTAACATTAGAAAACACATGACACAGCTTTAATCTAAGTACATCTACAGCTAAAATAAAGATTTAATAAGATGGAAAATTAGTAAGAGAATATTACTATTGTTTAACATGATCAAATATACATGAGCATGAATAATATAAAAAATAGATCGATATAGTACTTTTGAATATATACTGTAGTATGTGTACATATGCAGTAAGAAGGTTATTAAAAGGGTACTCTTATCTTAGATATCACAGCATATGGCATAAATGCATAATAAATGTGTATTCCAACCCTGGGACCTGCACCTTTTGCCAGAATGTGTGTCCTACAGCCTTCATCTGGCCTGGTGCCACAACTGTTATGAATGGAGAGGTGTCTACAGATACACATGTGTAGTAAGTGGGTTAGGGGAATCCCATTCTGATCCAGAGGTCCCAGAGCAATGCTTCTAGAGGAGTATACAACTATAATAAAGCATGCAATGAAACACCTATTTTGTGAAGGATTTCTACAGATGTAGCAGTTTTTAAGACCAAGTCTGGCCCATTGCTGGTGCAATATAATGATATATACTGAATTTTTGCATTGAATTGGCACAAAGGACAACACACAACATAGATCCATAATATATGCAATAATACTTGCACTACCCTTTAGTATCCTGAGCTCTGATAAGAGTCACTATAGCAAAAAAATCCATGTTAAATAACTGGCTGCAGAAAAACAGGGTTTTTATTTGTTATAGTGACTATAGTGAGTGTTATACCATAGGATAGCTCAAGTGTTATAGCATATATTTTAATCCAATTTTGTTGACACAGTTGGCAGGAGGCATCCCTATTGCAGCACCCAACATCAATTATACTATTTCACTTTGTTGAGGAATAGTCAGCGCTGGTTTAACCTTATGTCAGATCAATAATATGGCTATGTGCGTTTTCAAGCCTTTTCATCATTAGCATCTTATTGTTATCCTAAAGTGGAAACTCAAAGCCCAAGAAGTTGGACAACAAGGACAACAAGTCCTCTATTAATCTTCTAACTTCTAATAAACATCCTGCCATATAAACACGATTGCTATACAGAAATTTTAGAAAAAAAAGGCTGTGTCTATGTTCATAATTTTAGCTCTCAGCAGAGGTTTGTGGTTTCAAAGTGAAATCATGCCTGGTTCCCTGTGGCTTTATTTTAATGGATTACCATAACTTTCTACTGGAATCCCCATTATAGTGATGATAAAAAAGGAAGGTCCCAAGATAAGGTCTGAATAATTTACACATTTAACTATTGGATCCTAACTGTTTAAATAAGAGAATCAAATTATTTTGGTCTTTCTGATTTTTTCGCTGCACTGTGGTTTCCTGGGGGCAAACAAAGTTTAAATTAGGTCCTATGAGTGCAGAAAACTTCCATTCACATTACATGAATATATTTATAATTATAGTGAAGAAGCTGAAAACATTGTGAAAGGAGGGAGATGTGGAATCAATATATGTTTGAGTCATTCTGGGAAAATTATACTTTTAAATATGTAGAAAGCTAACTACTGTATGTTAGTAACTGAGGTTCCTGAAGTAAGTATAAGTAGTTTTGCAATTTGATACATTGTTATATTAAAGGGGTTTTCAGGAACTTAAATATTGATGGCCCATTCTTAGATTGTGATTGATGGGGGTCCTAAACCAGGAACCCCCACATATCAGCTGCTTGAGGAGACCACAGCATTCTGGTGAGTGCTGTGGCATCTTCACTTATTACCAAGAAGAGCAGCATATATTATGAAGGGTCTTTGCTTGGTTTTGCATCTCAGCTCTATGAAGTTGAATGGGACAAGCTGGTGCTGTACCATGTAACCAATGAAGGAGACTTCATTAGCACAGGAAAGAGGCTGCAGAGCTTGTGATCACCACAACCTCTGGTACCGACCCCACCGATCATATATTGATGAACTATGCTAAGGATAGACCACCAATATGTAAGTCCCGGTAAACCCCTTTAAAGGGAATGTGTCCAGAAAATGACCTAATTTTTTGTCAAGTTTAATGTTAAACATATTTTTAAAGAATTTTTGGTGAGATTTTTAAAAATATAAATTTATAGTTTAAAAAGGAGTTAAAAACACGCTTGCAGTGACAACTCACTGGAACTCTCTGGAGTTGTTAAAGCCCTAGTCTGTAATTAATTAGCTAATATTCTACAGCAATTGCCAAAAACATTATATATAACTATGAAATACTTAGAAAATAAAACACAATATTGCAATTAGTAGTTTGTTTAGTATGAGGAAAAAAATATAGCTGAGGTCCATCTGTTGACTATGTAAGTTCATTGACATAATGGCAATATTGGTATATACAAACCAGTATATCAAACACTCTGATCCTGCATGAGCACAAGCTGATGGATGGCTGTTATTAATAGTCACACTCCTATGATAATGAGCGGGATCAGCAATAGTAAGTGCTACAATATGTATTGACCGTGGCAGTAACAAAGACAAGGGCTTCCAATGCTTGAAAAAAAAAAAAAGGATGAGTTGAGAAGCCCCGAGCAATCTGTTATTCCTTTAGGAAGTGGTCTTACTAGATTGGTTCTTCTGTTGGAACTGTAAGCCACTTTTTCTCGTTGGATGGCATTATTCCTTCTACTCTGGCATATTGGATAGCAGCAGCAGCCTTGACATCCCAATGGTGGGATGCATTGATATACAAAACTGTAATAGACCAAACTAGAAGGTGGAGACCAATAAAGTAAGGCACTGCACTCACCCTGGATTTATTCAAAAGCACACTTCTTTATTGACAACAAAAAACCATCACTCACGATGCCAACCACAGCGTATCTGGGTATTCCACCCCTTTTCCAAGTGAGATAGGGTATTAGAGAAGGATCCTCTCTTGCCAGATGGGTGCTAGAGCGTGTGCCTTCTCTCTGTGTGTCAAGTGGTATTAGTCACGTGCAGCGTCCTGCGTTACAGCAATTTGTATTATAAGCGTTGTGAGTTCCCTTGTTGGCGTAGATCACACATGCTGGTCTTCCACAACAGTTGTCTTCAGAATGTGGACCTTTGATGTGCAGGTCTTCACTTCCAGACCCAGACACCATGCATCTGCAACACTGTCTACATGCTGGTGATTGAGCGATGGTCAGGCGACATCTTGCCAAATTCTCACAACCTAGATGGGAGAGGCCTTTCCAGGTATTGCTGATGACATCTGCAGCCGTCAAGCTAGAAGGCAAGTGCACCTGAATCCACGCCTCCCACTGCAAAAAGTTTCCACCCCCTCTATGTCCAGTGACACCACCTTCTCACTCAGAGCCTGCTGTAAGTGGATCTTCTTCTGAATTATTTATAAGGTAAAGCTGAAGCTTTGTGGTCCATAAAAAAGTCCACCAATCCGCCAACGAGGGAACTCACAACGCTTATAATACAAATTGCTGTAACGCAGGACGCTGCACGTGATTACATGTAATACCACTTGACACACAGAGAGAAGGCATATGCTCTAGCACTCATCTGGTAAGAGAGGATCCTTCTCTAATACCCTATCTCACTTGAAAAAGGGGCGGAATACCCCGAAACTCTGTGGTTGGCGTCGTGTTTGATGGTTTTTTGTTGTCAATAAAGAAGTGTGCTTTTGAATAAATCCAGGGTGGGCACAATACCGTACTTTATTGGTCTGCAACTTCTAGTGGAAGCACTGTTTGGTCTATTACAATTTCGTATAAGGGGCTTCCATTGTCCTGTTCCTCTCAGTCTCCTTTCAGGGCAGGGGTCATAGATTTACGATGAACAGACTGCCAAACATTAAAGAAAAATAAAAAGAAGATCAAAGTTTATCCAGCCCTAGTATGAAGATGGTCTATGGGTCCCCTTGGATTCTGGACCCTTTAGCAATGACCCCCTATCATTATGATAGTGGTAATTTTATACCGCACCATACGTACAAACGTTTAGACCTGAACATGTAGAAGTTGCAGATAGGATATCTTATTCTCTTGTTTTTATTTTATTATTTTTACTATATTTATTGCACTGCCAGATGGTTCTTGATCCAATGATATTTTGTTTGAAGTTCTGTACTCCGTTACCCTGTGGCTATCCTAATGGTTCTTCGTGTCTCCTTTCTTTAGCTCAGTAGTAGCCTTTCCCTCTGGCAGGATGCCCAGATATTTTCCCATTCAGAGAAATTCAACTGTGAACTTAGATTGCCTTACAAATTCTGATAAAAGAAACAGGGTTAAAATATGTTGTCCGTGCAAAAGAAGTCTTTCTACACTACTGTTCTACAAAATACATAGAGATGAAGGAGTTGCTACACAAATGGTAGTTTGGCAATTTCCATGCTGTGCGTGGATGCTTCTTATTGAAAATGAATGGTCGCCACACTGCAATGCAAAACACAAAACCAACTTTTGTTAACACAATTATGAAAATTAGTTTCACAGCTGATAGACTTGTATTTACTTCAAGAGTTGACAAAAAGCACTCAATAAGAAACAGCATTCTACAGCAAGCTGCTATATGCAGGGTGCAGTCATTTCTCATTAAACATTTCTGTACATAAAAGGAAAATATAAGTATTGTTTTTGACAAGGAAGCCAAGAAATGTGGTCCAATTTGCCCATGCTTAGCACATACTGTATGTAATAAACAATTTGGGGCCAATGTATTAAAGGAGTTGTCCGGGATAAAAGCAAATTCCTACACTACTCTAAACACCCTCCCCCCTGCCTACTTTCTAAATAACATAATTTATCAAAAATGTATATTTACCCATATCCCTGGGGTGGTCATGTGAGATGGATCATGGATCGTCAGCTACAGAGCAACGCTGGGACTACTGCGCACACTGGCAAAATCAGAAAAGAAGGAGGGGCCATCCTGGAGGAGGAAGACTGGAAGGAAGTCACGTAAGTATAATAGGGTCGGGGGGTGGGCAGAATAGCTAGAGAGACAGGAAGGGGGTGTATGGAAGGGAGGGAGAGAGGAGGGAGGGAGAGAGAGAGAGGAAGGGGGGAGTAAGGTGAGAGGGACCTAGTGTGTAAGCTATGTAGCAGGAAGCTGAACCATGTAAACAAATGCAGAAGATGCCAGGAGCTTCCAGAGACACCCAGAAATCACTCACAACACTGTTAAAGGTATATGGGTGCATTTATTAACTCATTAATAACATTAACTGACCTTTTTTTAAAAAACAAACAAACATTTTTTTGCCCGGAAAACCCCTTTAAGACCGAACACTTAATAATTCAATTGTAGGAGGCCCCGTGCACTAGAATTGAAACTTACATCAGTCAACTATAACTTGCGCTATAACTGGCATAAGTCATATATTTGTTGGGCTGAGGAGTCTTCTCTCTGACTCCTCTTCATTCCTACCCTGCTCCACTCACTTTCTTGAAAAGTGGTGAGCGAGGTGCAAAATGAGCAAAAATAGAGGTGTAACATGAAGCTCCTGGGCAGCAATTCAAAATCTGTACCAGGTTCCCAACAATAATGTACTGTCTATAGTAATAATAATAATTTTTCTATATGTAGAGCCAATATATTCCGTAGCACGTTACAAAACAGAGAATGCATCTATAAACAAAAACACACATGAAAAGCAGAGGATTTCTGCTATGGCACTATCTAGAAAAGAGAAAGAATGTGGCTACCAATATCCTTAATCGTCCCATTTGTAACTCTGGGATCACATATACTGTGCCCAATGCACTACAATGATGTACTGTATACTGGATATATGTTATATATGTAGTTTGAGAATTTGCCTTGCAAAGTCCTTTTTTCGATTAGTCAAAGCTGTTTTAGTAGCACAAGGGGAATATAGAAATTATATACTGTATGAATGTATATATAATAAACAAAAAATCCATATATAAGACTGAAATTAGCAGAGTGGCGTATTAAAACATTTTTTCTGTTCTGTTACAGGATTTTTGCAATCTGTGATATGGCAGAAATTTTATGGATGAACAAACCACTCTTACTTTTATTAAAACTAGATCTGTCATTTAGGCTAGCGCCTCATGTAGCGAAACACAGCATAAAAACGCTGTGAAAAAAAATGCATCACGTTTTTTTCTGCAGCATTTTTCATTGGGTTTTTTCAGATTTTTCCTCAGCTGACTTTCTGCCCTTATTATATCTATATAGAAAAAACCTACGTTTCCACAGGTATAATTGTTCCGCTGCGGATTTTTTTCTGCACTGTGTGGATGGGATTAGCCAGAATCCCATTCACTTTACAGTTTCTGTAAAATGCTGCATTTCGCAACGTGGGTCTTCAGCCTTACGCTAGGTTCACACCTGCATTCAGGTTTCTGTCTGTGGGGTTTACTTGGGGACCCCACGAACGGAAACCTAATCTATTTAAAAAAGTGGTTACTCGCGCAAACCCGCAGACCCCTATAATCGGGTCCGCCGGGTTTCTGCCCGATTTTCACCCGAAAAATGCAGAGAGAAAAGTCCTGCTTTTCTCTCCACATTTTTAAAGCAGAATGGGGAACGGAATCCCCGAGCAGAGACCAAGTGCTAGTGTGAACCTAGCCTGACTGTGTTCTTTGGACCCTAGATCAACATTATGTTCATGGTACTCTGTTGCTGTTCTGCTTCCTTTCTTAGATATCCTTGATTATGATTTAAAAAAAAAAGCTTGGGCACTTTATTAACCCAATACATTGTCTGTGGGTTAATAAAGTATCTAAAAAAAATTTCACTACATTGCAGTGCTGCCTAGATTTTTTGGATATTTATTGGAATTATAGGCTGGCACCCAGAGCTGCAACCAGTGCTGTCTTTTGGGGTTTTTTTTATCCTCAACTATGAAATAGATATATATGTATATATAATATATGAGTACATATACACACATAGGCACAATATTGCAAACTAAATATTATTGTATACTATTTTTAATTCTGATGAATTTCAGGTCTTGATAATTTAGAATACAAACATATGTTTTCTGGATTATCTATTTTAAGGGCTTTTCATCGCTTTATTTTATTACCTGTACATCTCTACTTAAAGGTAGCATTTTGGTGGATTTCCGCTATAACTATCATCGGGTCAGCACATAAGAGCCATATAATGGCTATAAATATTCCTCAAGAGAGCCTGATAGCCTCTGAAAGGATTGTAATGGCTGTAATAAATGAATAATACAACATGAAATGGACAAGTTGCCATGAAAATGGCAAATGAACATGTGATTGCTCTGCTCAAAAGATAATTGACTGTTTTATGCATCCAGAAAATCTTAGCAGTTTACTGCAATCAGCAAACTTTATGGGGTGAAGAAATAGCCTGCTACAAGACTGAAGCAAATGCAGCAAAATTAAGGTATACAAAATAATCAATGCAATTATATATGTTACAACTCTGGTGTTTAAAAACAAAAAAATGTGATTGTATTCATGGTAAAAAAATGAAAAATAAATGAAAGTCAGAAAATAAAACTTTTCTTAAGGAAAATAAACAACGGATGAGAGAACTCGGACTATTTATTATATATTCTGCAATTAAAATAATGGCTCTTCTAGATGTTGAACCTATAATAAGAACCCATTGCAGCTGTCATAGACAGTAAAAGGGAAGGTTATTGTGCTAGAGAAATTTGTACTAGCTGAGATCAGTATTTTATGTTGTGAGGAAATTTGCACTGTAAAGAAAACAGCTGTATTACACAAATCACTGCTAAGGGTAAATGAATCTGAATTTATGAGTCTACCCAAAGAGAAAGGACATCATGTAGGAGGACAATGAACTTTAGCTTAATGCTAATAAAAAGGTGAATCAAAATAAAATATAGGGCCAACAACTCTGCGAGACTGCAATGAAACAATGCGTTTCCGCTGCATTTTTTTCCGCAGCATTTTTTTGCTGCGGCTCGCTACCTGGGGCCTTAGCCTTAATGTTTATTTAAATATTTAAAGTTTGAGCTACAAAAAAGGTTAACTAAGTGTTAATTTTGTGTGTGGATTAAGTAGTCATTAGTAGTTATATTACATACCAAATGGAGCGCTGGGGACAGGTCAGTATGTCTTATTTTTCATCTTTTACACCCACCTCAGCTGCACCACGGGTTGCTCCTGTCGGGGGCAAGTCCCCCTGGGATGGATGTCACCGTAATCCTAATTAAATAGATAACCAGTTTCGAGCGCTCGGGAAACAAGACGTACACAGTTATCGTGTATGAACCGTTTCTACTTTATTACGTAGTTCAATACAGTTTTAAAAGCAAGCTCAGTTACATAACAGTCATGTGATCAATATACATATATGGTCTTTCCAGTTCCGTTATCACACAAATTTGTTCATTTACCCATCACCCCAGATGTTTTCATTTTCACCTTATCTAAATGTCCTTCCAAGACTACTAGTTCTGCTGAAATCGGCAGAACTGTTGATACTCCCCACTCCTCCTTATCAACTAGGCAGTCTTGTTTACAGATCATTCCACCCTCTTGTGCTTTCTGTATACTGTGATATAGAATATAGTGCAAGTTATGTTTTAACCCTTACAATTCCCCCATTTTAGGACTTTATTTTTAATCAGTATTCAATGAATACATTCACACTATCTGTGTGCCATCTGTGATGGATTCTCCATTGAAAATGTTAAAAATAATGATCCTACCTTACATACTGAGTATTGTCCCTCATGAGATTGCATAGCGAAGGAATACATTGGATACAACAACATCCTAATATCATAAAAATGATTACACAAAGGATTATACCTACGATTTGTCAAAGGTATCCCAAGTCAGGTAGGAAAGCTAACAGCCAGTCCCACCATCCTTGGTTGACATCTTGTTTAATATGTGTTACCATTTCCTGCAACTGTTTCAACTTATCATGCACATCTTCTGAATGGTCAGACAAATTAAAACAGCACATTCCCGCAAAAGTGTTGCACCCATAACCATGTTTAAGCAGTAAATAATCTATAGCTGCTCTATTCTGCAATATTGCTTTTTTATGTGATTGCAAATCTAATACAACATCTTTAATGATAGCGCTAGTAGTGTTTATATTCTTTACCATAAAGCAAGCAATACGTGATATTATCTTAGCATTATATACAGACAAACCTGGTACTCCTACCAGTGACACAGCTAGGCTTATGTATTCTGCTTTCGATAAGAGTTTCACATCATAATTACAATCCTCAGGCAGTGGGATAGTACTTCTTTTGTGTAATATATGTACATGCGATTTCTGTGAACTCTGTCCATATGGTGTGGGTATCATAGTCAATGCTAATCTAGACAAGGCACATATGCCTCCAGTTATATTGGCAGGTATATAGGTGTAGCTGCTATTACCACACGCTAGAACCCACCCAGGTGGCAAGGGTACATGTAAATCTAGTGACGGGACAATAAGTGTCCTGTTACATTGCATCCTCTTCCCTTCCCTCAGGGTTTGACAATCGTTGTCAGTTTTATTGCAGATTTGTGGAAACTGCCCTTTATTCATTATAGGATTGCAATTAGGTATTGTTGTTTTATTACATGAAAATTTGAAACACAATTCTGCTCTTGCTACTGCCCCAGTCGATATCCTTATCATATTCTCCTGTAAATCTGTGTAGGCAGTGCAGTTCATACAAGCATAAGGACTTATCCAGTCTGCATGCACATGGAGATCAGCTTCCTGTAAAAGAGTATCATTTAACTGAAGTTTCAACAATTTAGTCCATACTGCAACAGAAGTCGGCACTGCAATCAAACAAGTTTCTAACACATTACTGGAATATGCATTTCTCAAACAAAATTCTGTCATGTTTAATACTTGGGCCAAATATAACCACATATTCTCTTTTGTTCTCCATATGTGTTCCTCCAGCTCCCTTACTCCCCGATTTGGGCTGTCTTTTTTTCCTGTAAAGTTCAAACCAGGTCCATATTATTAAAAGGCATCCAGCAAACATCAGCAAGTGTCGTGTTTTCATTTTGATGGTGCTTCAACTTTCTTGCAATGTGAAGCGTGTATCCAGGTGGGTTTTCCCTCCAATTTTACTGAAGTGGCAGTTGTCAGCAGTACTTGGAAGGGACCGTCATACCTGGGTTCAAGAGACTTCCTAGTGTGTCTTTTCACGACCACCCAATCACCAGGCTGCAAGCTATGCGTTCCTGAAAAATCAGAAGGGTCTGGAATAGAAGAGAACACTTGTTTATGTGTTTCTCTCAATTTCTGGCACAAACTCTGCACATAGCTAGAAATACTGTCATAGTTAAGCTGTAACGTCTGAGGGAAGTATAACCCTGTTTTGGGTGCACTTCCAAACAATATTTCAAATGGTGACAACCCTGTCCTCCTGTTAGGGGTGGTTCTTACTGAGTAAAGGGCTAAAGATAGACACTCAGGCCAGGGCTTCCCTGTCTCTGCTATCGTTTTTTTGGATCTTTAATTTGAGTGTGCCATTCAACCTCTCCACCTTGCCTGAACTCTGAGGATGGTAGGGTGTGTGGAAAGCTTGCTCAATCCCTAGTGCAGACATTATTTCTTTCATTATCTCACCTGTGAAATGTGTACCTCTGTCAGACTCAATCACCTCGGGCACTCCAAACCTGCACACAAGCTCAGACATCAGTTTCTTGGCAGTTGCTTGTGCGGTTGCTTTGCTCACAGGGTAGGCCTCAGGCCATCCTGAAAACAGATCCACACAGACCAATACATACTCGTATGTTCCAGACTTAGGCAACTGTATGTAATCTATCTGTATCCTCTGAAATGGGTACAGGGATTTTGATGTACACTTGGCGGGTGTTTTAACTACCTGTCCTGGGTTGTGTAGAGCACATATGTGACATGCTTTTACGTGGTTACTAGCAGCTCTTCCAAAACCTGGGGCAAACCATAATTTACCCACTAATGACTCCATGGCATTTCGAGAGGCATGCACCTTACCGTGGGCCAAGCCAGCCATCTGGGGGTAGACTGCTGCGGGCAGACATAATCGATCCCCCATTTTCCACATACCATCACCGTCTGTAGCACCTGCTTTTCTCCATCTTTCAGTTTCCACACTGGTGACCTTTGAGTACAGCCCTTTTGGGTCTGCTAGGTCAATGTCCATTTTGCTCACCTGGTTGGGACCCCTTCTGGCCAGTAGTGCTGCAGCCTTGGCTGCTATGTCAGCTCTCTCATTTCCACGGCTTTCAGGGTCCCTTCCTTTTGCGTGAGCTCTGACTTTCACAATTGCCAGCTGCTTTGGGAGCAGTATGGCCTCCATCAGTCGACTTACCACATCTCCATTCTTAATTGGCTTGCCCTGGGCCGTTAGGAAGTTCCTTGCCCTCCATATTGGACCATAATCATGTGCAATGCCAAAAGCATACCTGGAGTCAGTGTATGTGTTAGCTGTTCTACCTTTGGCTATCTTACAAGCCTCCATAAGGGCTTTAAGCTCAGCTTCTTGGGCTGACATGTGTGGTGGAAGAGCTTCCTGGACTATGATGTCATGTTCAGTGACTACAGCATACCCTGTAACAAATTTGCCTTCATCTGTCAGATACCTTGAGCCGTCCACAAACATCTCATAATCAGGATTTTGTAACGGCACATCCGTGACGTGGTCAAATCCCACTGTTTCCTGTGACATAAGAGCCACGCAATCATGTTCATGCTGGCTGTCAAACAGTTCTTCTTCAGAGAGGGAATTTAAAAATAACTCATCTTCCACTCCCCTTTTGAATCATGAACTCCTACAGGAAGAAGAGTTGCAGGATTCAAAGTTAAACAGCGTTGAAAAGAGATGTTTGAGGAGGACTGCAGAGCAAATTCCATTTTGCACTGCCGTGCCAAAGAAAGGTGACGTCTGTCTACCTGTGTGAGGATAGCATGGATGTCATGAGGTGTATACACAACCAGTATATGATCTAGGACAATGTCTGAGCTTTTCTCAAGCAACGCTTGTACTGAGAGGACAACCCGCACACAGGAGGATGTCCCCCTGGCTTACAGCATCTAACCATGAGCTGTAATGTGTTGTTGTGTGAGAACTGCAGTTGCGTGCCCTATCATCTCAGTCACGTAGAGCTGAAAAGGTTTCTGATAGTCAGGTAGGCCTAGGGCCGGAGCACTGACTATCTGCAACTTCAGCTGATAAAACGCATCCAAGGCCTCAGGTGTGAGGCTGAATGGCTTTGAGGAGAGGCTATCGTACAGAGGTTGCATGGTCAGAGATGCAGATCTGATCCATGGCCTACAGTAGGATACCAATCCCAAGAAGGTACATAGCTGAGCATGAGAGGTTGGCACCTGCATGTCTCTCACCACCTTGGTCCTCTCATCTGACAGGTGCTTGGTACCCTGGCCGAGACAGTGTCCCAGGAACACCACTTTTTGTTTGCAAAATTGCAACTTGTCCTTGTTGGCCTTGCAGCCGTTCTGGTAGAGGAAACACAACAGGCTGATGGTCGCCGCTTCACAGGTTGGTTTGTCTGGAGCACAAAGAAGAAGATCGTCAACATATTGTAACAGAACAACATCATCATGTGGAAAATACCAAGTACTCATAATAAGTGTAAGACACCTTGTGAATTGGTTAGGACTGTTTTGCGCCCCTTGTGGTAGTACTGTCCAGGTGTACTGTTTACCCCTGAATGTAAATGAAAACAAATACTGGCAATCGGGGTGTAAAGGCACAGAAAAATATGCATTGGAAAGATCTATACAACTGTACCAGGTGGTACCTGTGGGGACAGCTGACAGAAAGGTGTGTGGGTTAGGTACCACTGGGGTTTCAAGTAGTGTTACTTTATTCAATTCCCTAAGATCATGAACCATACGGTATGTGTCTGGTTCTCCCTTTTTGCCCTTTTTCTTCACTGGGAAAAGAGGAGTGTTTGCTACAGAAGTGCATTCCTTCAATGCCTCTGCTTTCACTAATTCCACTATTGTTACTGCTATGGCATCCTCTTGGGCATGGGTCAGAGGATATTGTTTAATCCTGGGTGGCTGAGCACCAGGTTTCAGGGTTACCATAACAGGGGGTACATCCAATTTACCTAAGTCTGTTTTCCCAGTTGCCCATAATGCTGTTGGCACTTGGGATAACAGTACATTTTCTTCTTCAGTGAGGACAAAAATACAATTTGGTGTACTTAACTCGGCAGATAACAAACACAAAATCTCATGGTTAGTATGTGTGACTTTTACAAATGCTTCTCCTGATGAATGCAACATGATGTTACAACCTAATACTCCCATCACATCTGTACCAAGAATGTTATCTGATGTGTCAGAGACTAAATACCTAGTGAGTATCCTGCAACCCTGAAATGAGGTTTCTACAGGATCAGTTTGATCTAAAGCATCCACCGCTTTAGTGAGAAGTCTTCCATAAACTTCCACTGACTCACCTTTCTCTCTCTTTTAACAGATACCTTACTTCAGGTGATAACAGGCAAGACAATAAATTCACATAACATAGTACAAGACATAATTTCATATGTTTGAGTATGTTCTTGAATATTTTACACATATATATTGTCATTGTACCTTACTTTCCATTTAACCTTAGGCTAACACTTTTATCAAAATATTTTCCCTTTGGGCATAAATAGTCATCATACACAGGCTGCGGACCCCGGAGGCCCAAAGCCAAGTTTCACTTTGTAATAATTGACATGTAACATTACTGGGTAACACAGTATCATATTCAGCTTGTGATTTTCTGCGTGCGCATCATATCAGATACAACGTCCTTGGAGCTACTTGGCAGTCAATTAATGTTTTGGTTATTCCCTGCAGAACATCTGCAGAGCGCTACAACAGAATACAGGAATACAATTCAAGCAGATAGCAGTTAATACTGACACCAAAATTACATATTACTATTTTTGTACAATTTTCAAATATTTCCCAAACCCCACAGACTTTAGAATTTTCTTCACTGGATTCCAACCAAAAGTTGAACCCCTGTGGAACATCACAATATCCTAGTTTCTTCTTTTTAGGGGACATTTCCTGAAAGCGGATTTAATTTTACAAAAAGCATAAAAGTTGAATCCTGGCATTGATATAAACAGAATGAAACAAAACAGGGCTATATATATATAAATATATGTGATATAAATACATAATCCAATAAACATCATACCGATGGTGGATAGTTTTTCTCTTTGCACTATATCAGATTCTCTGAGTATTTTGTTAAAGTAGGTAATATTTCATACAGAACTGGGAGATGAGATGGGTTATATTAAACAATAATACTGAGAAGGGTAATGTCTCCCTTCAAGCCTGATTCTCGGAGTGAGGTGGGGGTGATTCATTATTTCCTGAACTATCACCCCTTATCCTATTCTATTGCTTCCTTCTATCAGGGCATAAATGCCTCTTTGCAACTTTTTGTCCTGAATCAATCCCGCATGATCTAATCTCCACTGATCCCAAAATCTACTGTCTACCAACCCAGTTTTGTGTATTCCTGCTCTTTTTAGGATTTTCTTTACCTGTGCGGCTACTTCTTTCCCTTCCCCTATCTCTATTAGTTCACATGGGGTGTACCATATCTTAGATGGTCCCTTCCCCATCTTGGCTGGTAGCTAATCAGCCGATGAGTCTCTCACTCCTCTAGGGCAACCTTTGAGACAATAGAGGGTCACTTATGACTACTTAGTGAGAACTCCCAGACAGACTCTTCTGTCTTCTATGAACTACTCTACTTGTGCAAGTTCAGGAGTAGTGCTCAGGGCAATGCCTCAATTGGCTTCCACAGGCTCAACTTTCTGCCTGTGTCCCCTTACCAAAACACTCCCAAATCACTACACGCACTTCTTCGCGTGGATTCTACTAAGTCCTTCGTGCTACTACTCAGGTCCCATTCGATCTTGACCGTCCAGGCACGGCTGGAGGCTAGTTTTCCAAAACAAGGACTTTTCAATCACTCTGTGCTTCTCAGTTCGGAACCTTGTCCGCAACTCTAAACTCTAGGGGTTAAGAATAGAGAATTTTTCCCCATTCTTTGCAGCCTTATATATCTTATAACACAGGTAACATGCCTTCTCAGTAGACAGGTAAACAGGTAAGACAAAAAGCAAAGAAAACAATTTCCATATCATTTACAGGTGACATGACCCTTTTAGGTTCTTCCGTACTATACATTTTCTGTCGGGGGCAAGTCCCCCTGGGATGGATGTCACCGTAATCCTAATTAAATAGATAACCAGTTTCGAGCGCTCGGGAAACAAGACGTACACAGTTATCGTGTATGAACCGTTTCTACTTTATTACGTAGTTCAATACAGTTTTAAAAGCAAGCTCAATTGCATAACAGTCATGTGATCAATATACATATATGGTCTTTCCAGTTCCGTTATCACACAAATTTGTTCATTTACCCATCACCCCAGATGTTTTCATTTTCACCTTATCTAAATGTCCTTCCAAGACTACTAGTTCTGCTGAAATCGGCAGAACTGTTGATATCTCCCCCAGACTCCAAGTCTGTCCTTATCAACTACGCAGTCTTGTTTACAGATCATTCCACCCTCTTGTGCTTTCTGTATACTGTGATATAGAATATAGTGCAAGTTATGTTTTAACCCTTACACTCCAAATCCTGAAGAACCCCTTTAACTTATCTAATTTCTTATTTTACTATTTGCAATAATAATGTTATATGAAAATATGATGTATTAGATACATAGAAAAGCAAAACAAACAATAGCAGATTACAAGCATGTCAGCCTGGCACAAAAAGGGAATTTTTTCATTTGCATGATCAGCTGAATTCTGGACCATTACTTTATCACTATGCATCCACCAAGCATTGTTAGATTGATACATTTAAAGATAACTGGAATGTGTGTTGCATAATGAGGCATTGAGACAACTAATGTGCACTTTGAGGTTCATTTGGCTTAAAAATGCTATACAATTCCATTGGATATACAGTACAGACCAAAAGTTTAGACACACCTTCTCATTCCAAGAGTTTTCTGTATTTTCATGATTATAAAAATTGTAGATTCACACTGAAGGCATCAAAACTATGAATTAACACATGTGGAATTATATACTTAACAAAAAAGTGTGAAACAACTGAAAATATGTCTTCTATTCTAGGTTCTTCAAAGTAGCCACCTTTTGCTTTGATTACTGCTTTGCACACTCTTGGCATTCTCTTGATGAGCTTCAAGAGGTAGTCACCTGAAATGGTTTTCACTTCACAGGTGTGCCCTGTCAGGTTTAATAAGTGGGATTTCTTGCCTTATAAATGGGGTTGGGACCATCAGTCGTGTTGTTCAGTAGTCAGTTGGATACACAGCTGATAGTGCTACTGAATGGAGTGTTAGAATTTGTATCATGGCAAGAAAAAAAGCAGCTAAGTAAAGGAAAACGAGTTGCCATCATTACTTTAAGAAATGAAGGTCAGTCAGTCCTGAAAAATTGGGAAAACTTTGAAAGTGTCCCCAAGTGCAGTGGCCAAAACCATCAAGTGCTACAAAGAAACTGGCTCACATGAGGACCACCCCAGGAAAGGAAGACCAAGAGTCACCTCTGCTGCGGAGGATAAGTTCATCCGAGTCACCAGCCTCAGAAATCGCAGGTTAACAGCAGCTCAGATTAGAGACCAGGTCAATGCCACACAGAGTTCTAGCAGCAGACACATCTCTACAACAACTGTTAAGAGGAGACTGTGTGCAGCAGGCCTTCATGGTAAAATAGCTGCTGGGAAACCACTGCTAAGGACAGACAACAAGCAGAAGAGACTTGTTTGGGCTAAAGAACAGAAGGAATGGACATTAGACCTGTGGAAATCTGTGCTTTGGTCTGATGAGTCCAAATTTGAGATCTTTGGTTCCAACCACTGTGTCTTTGTGCGACGCAGAAAAGGTGAACTAATGGACTCTACATGCCTGGTTCCCACCGTGAAGCATGGAGGAGGAGGTGTGATGGTGTGGGGGTGCTTTGCTGGTGACACTGTTGGGGATTTATTCAAAATTGAAGGAATACTGAACCAGCATGGTTACCACAGCATCTTGCAGCGGCATGCTATTCCATCCGGTTTGCGTTTAGTTAGACCATCATTTATTTTTCAACAGGACAATGACCCCAAACACACCTCCAGACTGTGTAAGGGCTATTTGACCAAGAAGGAGAGTGATGGGGTGCTGCGCCAGATGACCTGGCCTCCACAGTCACCAGACCTGAACCCAATCGAGATGGTTTGGGGTGAGCTGGACTGCAGAGTGAAGGCAAAAGGACCAACAAGTGCTAAGCATCTCTGGGAACTCCTTCAAGACTGTTGGAAGACCATTTCAGGTGCCTACCTCTTGAAGCTCATCAAGAGAATGCCAAGAGTGTGCAAAGCAGTAATCAAAGCAAAAGGTGGCTACTTTGAAGAACCTAGAATATAAGACATATTTTCAGTTGTTTCACACTTTTTTGTTAGGTATATAATTCCATGTGTGTTAATTCATAGTTTTGATGCCTTCAGTGTGAATCTACAATTTTTATAGTCATGAAAATACAGAAAACTCTTGGAATGAGAAGGTGTGTCCAAACTTTTGGTCTGTACTGTAGATGCTATTGTTTTAAGATGAAACATGTCAATCCCTTTACCACAGCGTTGAAGGAATATGTTATAAATATGCTCCTCATGTATTTAGACTATGACACTTTTTAAATGTTCCCTCAGAATGGTACTGTGTGTATGACTATATTTCCGCTTACCTGCTCTTAGACTCTCACAACTACAGTTTTACTATACTGTACATGACACAAGTGCATTCTAATAGATCTCAATACAGTTACAGTACTTTGCAATCTGAAAAATTCCTGTGAACATGACAACTTCATTTTAATCACTGATGTGATAAGATAAGGATATTCCTAGCCATGTTGTCTGAAATCAAAGCTGCGTTGACATTTTATGAATGGAAAAGAGGAGCAAAAAGCAGCTTAGCATAAAGTTAGGGGCATAACTTCATAAATAAATAACTAACTTGAATAAATAACTTGAAAAGGATTGGACTCATGTGTCGCAGGACATGGTTACAATGAAACCTATTGCAAAGCATGAAACTGTAGACTCCTTGACCTGTCATTCTCTTTTATGAAAGTCTAAGGCCACTTTACGCCAGAAGTCTATAAAATGACAATATCACTCACATGACATCACCAACCTTGTACAGGAGGTCATGACTTTACTGCATCACACTACATGCATCGGGCTGCTGACTTTACAGCCCAAAAGAGGCTTCAGTCTCCCTCTCATCAGGAAATGTATGACACAGTGAGTGTATGTTTTATTGTTTTTTGAGGAAAAAATAGGGCACGTTCACTGGTATCCCAAACATTACATTTGCAGCCAGGTTCCCCTCCCAACAAATAGATCTATGATGATCCCAGCTCCCCACCCATACCATTTACAGGGTATTCTTCTTTCCCCACCCATCTTAACTATAAAGAAGCCTCCCAAATACCAAAAAACTATAAAGAAGTTCCAATTCTCATATGGATTTCAAGCCCATTTCTTCCTCCATTACATAAATATACCTTTTCCTTCCACATAGCATTTATAGCCAGTCATAACCTCCCCATAAAAAGAATATTTAAAAAACTCCCACACATAACAAGTACATTAAAGCCCCATCCCTACTCATAGCATGTATATCAAAGCTCCGCCTCACCCCCCACATAAAATGGCATTACTTATTTATTTTCATCCAACATGCCATCTTGTATAATTAAACACAGAATTTCTGTAAACATATGTGTAGGCCTTTTCAAGACCAATGTTTTCATAGTTAAGCATTTAGAAATGTTTTCTAATGGTGTTGAAAATTAGGTCATGGGACCCCTGTGCACAAAATGCTTTTTGAGTCTCTCTGCCTTCAACACCTAAGTAGCATAAAGTAGTTAAGGGATATTCTGGTATCAAAAGGATAGGGTACAACTTGCTCATTGGTGTGGGTCTGACTGCTGGGAACCCTATCAATCATGAGAACTGGGATGTTTTGCACCCTACATTGAATAGAGTTGAAGGTATGGCTACCAGCACATGTCTCCATTCATTTCAATGGGAACCCACGTGAGATGGCCAAGTGCTCAGCAAATTCAAGTGGTTCCATTGAAAGGAATGGAGCAGAGCTTCCCAGCTTGCCACTTCAATAAACTGATTGGTTTAGATTCCAGCCAACCAATCATAAAGTTACTCTCTAGCCATTGAATAATGGGTATTTTCTTATTACAGGAATATCCCTTTAAATACTATATATATATATATATATATATATATATATATATTTCTACATATACTGTATATATATATATATATATATATATATATATATTAAAAAATAAATAAATAAATAATATAAATATTTCATGTGCTTCAATTACTCATAGGAAACACACATATAAGCACATTTACCAACCACAAAGAGTACACATGCTACACATATCTCATGGTTATGTAAAGTATTTTAGTTAATTTGCTATACTGGAATAGGCCAAGTCATAGTTTCTATAACATAGTACAAATCTTAATCAATTCCTCTTCTGGTGTGAAATGCATCGGTGTCTTCAGCAAGATACACGTACAAATGAAAATAATGTCATTGTGCAAAGGTACACAGGAAACATTACAAGGTGATTCAAAAAGGATGGTGCAAAAGCAGCGGCATGCAGTTAAAGTAACATCATAGGAAAATGGCCAGTGACCGAAAATCAAAGTAAAAGTGCCTTAGTTGCAAAGTGTTGACATAATATCAAATAAAATGGTGACAACAAAGCAAAAAAACGGTTTTTGCATGTTGGTATTTACAAAAATGGAATCTGTTTGTGGAATAAACTTGGTAAATGTGCTCCACATAGAAACTGCATTCTGCATTGGGTGAATTAATTAAAAAATGCTAGGTGTTCATGTCATGGGGAAAATCCAGGTCACCCAAAGAATTCGGTAGAGACAGTGAACAGGATTCCAGCCATGTATGACAGTAATCCTAGAAAGTCAACCAGGCTGACTAGTATGGAACTACAGCTGATACGAACATTGGTATGGGGTAAGCATTGTAAGCAATACAGATTACATCTTCTTCAGGAGTTGAAGCCAGATGACAAACAGAAAAGCTGTGACTTTTGCATTAGTTTCCAGGGCTGATTAGAAGAGTGCAGCATCCCGGAGGCTACTGCTTTTAATTGTTTGTCTTTTGTGCCTCTGGGATTGTGTTGGTATGTTCCGTTCTATGTTAAATGTAATTGTTATACAGCTGTCCTCTGTATTTTCCCCCTGCATTGTTCAAACCTAGCCTTGGTTTAGCCCTGGCCTATCACAGGTCACTGGGCGGGGTTGTAAGGAGATCTCGTCTCCCCAGCAATGGTTGCTCTTCAGTCAAGTATGTGCAGATAGCTGGAGAAGGTGTGCCGAGTTTCCCTGCCACCAGCTTCTGGACTGAGGCCTAACGGTCAGCCTACAGCTTCAAGGAGGAATAACATCAGCCCCAGGCTCATCCAGAGACAACGCTGAGCAAGGGAGAGAAGCTGTCTAAGCTGTTGGACATTTTCGGTGCCGTGCCCGGAGGAGCAGGAGAGGAGCCTGACAGGAGTTCCATGTTCAGGCCTAGTCTTCAGGTAACCAGATTATTTTCCATCATAATTTGCAAATAAATTCTTTAAAAATCAGACAATGTGATTTTCTAGATATGTTTTCTCATTTTGTCTCTCATAGTTGAGGTCTACCTGTGATGTCAATTACAGGCCTCTCTCATCTTTTTAAGTGGGAGAACTTGCACAATTGGTGGCTGACTAAATACTTTTTTTTTCCCACTGTACCTGGCTGGGTTAGGCATGAGAGGAGGAGTAGTGGTGGATTATTTTGTGGAGCCTGTAACATCCCTGGGCACCATCCTAGACCCAAGGCTGGGGGGAATTGGACATTGTACTACTACCCCCATTCAGAAGCTGCCGTTACTGGCTTCCAGTTGTTTCAATAAAAACTGTTTCCTGGTTCAACTGTTACCACTGGCTGCTTGAGTCATGCCTGCTATAACATCAGGGTACTTCTGACTTCCATCACACTGACTCAGAGAGGAGAGGTCCCCTCTCCAACTGGAAGCGCCCTGGGGGAAAGATCTACTACCACCACCATCCAGTAGTGCTGCAGGACCCCCCTCGACTCTGTCCGGCCCAGGAGTGGGACTGGAGTGGTTGGTGAGTGTGCTCGGCCAATCCAAAACTTTGAAAAACAAAATTCTTGGAGTTGCCATATTGTGACACATTTTATATTTCCATAGACGGGGCTAAGTTTTTTTTTTTTTTTTGCAAAGCCAGTTGTACATTTTATTTATAATATTCTGGCAGAATGTCTGATGTTTTGTCTGATGTTGTGATCGCTTTTTCACCATATGGGAAAAATATTTCTAAGTTTGTAGTTCAGGCATTTTTGGACACAGGGATGTCTAATGTGTTTGTTTATGTATTTTTATTTGAGATCTAGGGAATGATCATCTAGGGTTGATTAGAAATGTTATATTTATTTAATTTTTTAAATCTTTAAAAAAGTTCTCTTTTTAGAGATCCCCTATGGCACGTGTGCCTGAGAGGGCATGCAGAGCCCTCTCAGTTGGCACACGCGCCGTCACCAGGATCGGTCACTAATGGGGAATCCGGTACAGCTTCTGTCAGCTATATGCAGGGCTGCGGGTGAGTTAAATACACCGATGAAGCAGGAGCCGTCCGCAGACAGCCCCTGCTTCACCATTGTGTGTGAAGCACATCCTTGTGTGCTCTGGTCCCTGGAGCTGCCGGCGCGATGTGATGACCTCACTTACATCACAGTCCGGGAGAAGAGACCTTACAGAGTGGCAGGGGAGCGAGGAGAGGTAAGTATTAGTGTTTTATTATGTTAAACTGGTGGCAGATGAAAGGGGGACATTAAACTGGTGGCAGATGAAGGGGGGAAATTAAACTGGGGGCAGCTGGAGAGGGACATTAAACTGGGGGGCAACTGGAGGAGGACATGTTGCCCCCCCATCCAAGTAACCCCACGGTTTAATGTCCCCCTCCAGCTGCCCCAGCTTAATGTCCCCCTCTAGTTGCCCCAGGTTAATGTCCCCCTGCAGCTACCCCAGGTTAATGTCCCCCTCTAGTTTCCCCCAGTTTAAACTGGGGCACCAGGAGAGGAGACTTCATACTGTGTGGTAATTGGAGGGGAACATTATAAAAAGGATGAGAATGGGCGGAGTCAATGTAGAAGTGGGTGGAGCTAAATTTGTTGCCGCATGCATAGCCTAATCACAGAGGTATTTTATGTAATACTCCTCTGAACATATAACCAGGAAGTTATTTGGTGCTGTGACCCAGACGTTTACCATTGTCTAGGTTGCAGCACCAAAAGAGTTGCACCAAACACTTACACAACACATACACAAAGTCATCAATAAAGTTTACATTTGACCCCGTCCCTGTCTTGTCCATACCTTTATAGAGTAAAATACTCCGACTGCCTCTCTAGCGATATCCATTACACACTAAAATAATAGCAATAACGATTATTACTAGAGATGAAAGTATAAAACATTTCTGACAGGCGGAAAAGTTCCATCAGTCACGTAACACACTGTCACCCATTGAATGTCACCATATAAAATCCCAGTTTTTGGCAGCTTTCAGATGGGTATAATTGCAGTTAGTGATGGGGGGACCTTATGAAAACTCTGCACTGGGCCCACCAATGTGTTAAAACGGCTCTGGCTATATGTGCAAATGCGGACCGCGGCTTACACTGACTGCAGAGTGTAACCTCTGCCCCGACGCAAGTCATCAGCGCCTGTGATCAGAAGAAGAAGGAGGACGCTCTTTGTGGGACTGCAGCCATACTGGGTAAGTAACATAAGCTACTATGTGGGGGCTCACTGTGGAGCATATAATACTGTGGGGGGGAACAAAGTGAAGCATATAATACTGTGTGGGGCATACTGTAGAGCATATACTACTGTGTGGGGGCCCACTGTGGAGCATATAATACTGTGTGTGGGCCCAATGGAAAATATAATACTGTGTGGGGGCCACTGTGGGTATATAATACTGTGTGGTGACCCTTCACTATTTATATCACACAGTATCTGTTTTATAGCAGACATGTGATATTATTACAGGCTGTAATGGCATTGAACGGTCACTATAAAACAGATCCTGGTTAATTTAAGGTTAAATTGCCATGTTGGCACTTTGTGATAATTTAGTGGGCTTTGGGTTGCAGTTTGGGCACTCGGTCTCTAAAAGGTTCGCCATCACTGCCCTAGGGGGCTTGAACTTGTGATCATCAGCAATGCAGACTGTTTATAAACTGGGTTATTTTGTCCTACTTTATAATTTTTCATTATAAAAAATAAAACATTTGAAAAAAACTTGAAGTACACCAAAGTTGAGTATTTACTATTGAGAGATGTTTGGAAGATACAGTGAGTGAGTATCCGCATGACAGATTGTTGTCTGGGGAATAAAAGGTAATCCACTGCATTGTCATTTCTTCTTAAATAGACAACCCCTTCTTAAATAGAACATATGGACAAAATAGAGGGAGTTCTTTGTTTAAAGGGGTATTCCCATGAACATAACCATATCTACAGTCATATGAAAAAGTTTGGGCACCCCTATTAATCTTAATCATTTTTACTTCTAAATATTTGGGTGTTTGCAACAGCCATTTCAAATTGATATATCTAATAACTGTTGGACACAGTAATATTTCAGGATTGAAATGAGGTTTATTGTACTAACAGAAAATGTGCAATATGCATTAAACCAAAATTTGACCGGTGCAAAAGTATGGGCACCTCAACAGAAAAGTGACATTAATATTTAGTAGATCCTCCTTTTGCAAAAATAACAGCCTCTAGTCGCTTCCTGTAGCTTTTAATCAGTTCCTGGATCCTGGATGAAGGTATTTTTGACCATTCCTCTTTACAAAACAATTCCAGTTCAGTTAAGTTTGATGGTCGCCGAGCATGGACAGCCCGCTTCAAATTATCCCACAGATGTTCAATGATATTCGGGTCTGGGGACTGGGATGGCCATTCCAGAACATTGTAATTGTTCCTCTGCATGAATGCCTGAGTAGATTTGGAGCTGTGTTTTGGATCATTGTCTTGCTGAAATATCCATCCCCGGCGTAACTTCAAATTCGTCACTGATTCTTGTACATTATTCTCAAGAATCTGCTGATACTGAGTTGAATCCATGCGACCCTCAACTTTAACAAGATTCCCGGTGCCGGCATTGGCCACACAGCCCCAAAGCATGATGGAACCTCCACCAAATTTTACAGTGGGTAGCAAGTGTTTTTCTTGGAATGCTGTGTTTTTTTGACACCATGCATAACGCCTTTTTGTATGACCAAACAACTCAATCTTTGTTTCATCAGTCCACAGGACCTTCTTCCAAAATGAAGCTGGCTTGTCCAAATGTGCTTTTGCATACCTCAGGAGACTCTGTTTGTGGCGTGCTTTCAGAAACGGCTTCTTTCGCATCACTCTCCCTGTGAAAGATCCTCCGTGCGCCAAACCGCTTTGGCCACACCCTGAGTCCTCTTTCATATAAAAAACCACACTCACCGCCAGTGAATGTCGGGTTCACCAGATAAATACAAGACAAGCTTTCTAAATTTTATATATTTATTAACCCCTAAATGGGTCGGTATTAAAATCTAACATATACAGATCAGAACAGATATGCAGATATATGCAAGCATTAACAGTTACTAGTTACAAGGTACAGTGCAATTAAAATAAAAGGGAATAAAGGTGAAATGATTACTTTACCACACATGTCCTTGATGTGGTTCTATAGTCCAATACTCACACATGGCATGTGGGAGTCACCAGTGGAGGCTTTTTAGCATGTGGCATTAAAACAATAATCCAGCCTGCATGCTTTTCACAGGAATCTCAGCATTAGTCCAGTAGTCTCAACAGAATCTCATCACAGCAGCCTCTCCTCATGGTCTGTCTGTAACAACTCTGTGGCATAATCTCCATAGCATTATCTCAGCACAGTCTTCATAGCATGATCTCCAAGTGATAGTCTCCTCCCACAGACCTCTTACCTCATCTTTTATACCCTTTATGCCACCTCCCAGAATGAGGTCACCGGCGACAGTACGTCTGATGAGTTAATTCAATCAAATCCAGATCTTTTGTATAGAGCTGAGACAAAGTGAATTGATACACTGTTATCAGTCATATCTGATCAACAGCCCAGGCTTGAACAATGCACTATTGTTTGATCAGCCAGGGCTGTATAGGAATACAATGGAGCCCTATTGTTCCAGCCTGGCCGCTACTGCCAATATGCACCTAGGCTTATAGCTGCGCACAGTATGAATGAGTGCAAGCAAGAAGGGAGATCCTATACCCAGAGACCAAAATACAGCTGAGTTATGGCCACACTTAAGCAGAATCATCACACTCCCATACAGCTTCTCCTTGTGCAAAGTGTGCTGTATTGTTGACCGATGCACAGTGACACCATCTGCAGCAAGATGATGCTGCAGCTCTTTGGAGGTGGTCTGTGGATTGTCCTTGACTGTTCTCACCATTCTTCTTCTCTGCCTTTCTGATATTTTTCTTGGCCTGCCACTTCTGGGCTTAACAAGAACTGTCCCTGTGGTCTTCCATTTCCTTACTATGTTCCTCACAGTGGAAACTGACAGGTTAAATCTCTGAGACAACTTTTTGTATCCTTCCCCTGAACAACTATGTTGAACAATCTTTGTTTTCAGATCATTTGAGAGTTGTTTTGAGGAGCCCATGATGCCACTCTTCAGAGGAGATTCAAATAAGAGAACAACTTGCAATTGGCCACCTTAAATACCTTTTCTCATGATTGGATACACCTGGCTATGAAGTTCAAAGCTCAGTGAGGTTACAAAACCAATTTTGTGCTTCAGTAAGTCAGTAAAAAGTAGTTAGGAGTATTCAAATCAATAAAATGATAATGGTACCCAAATTTTTGCACCGGTCAAATTTTGGTTTAATGCATATTGCACATTTTCTGTTAGTACAATAAACCTCATTTCAATCCTGAAATATTACTGTGTCCATCAGTTATTAGATATATCAAATTGAAATGGCTGTTGCAAACACCCAAATATTTAGAACTAAAAATGATTAAGATTAATAGGGGTGTCCAAACTTTTTCATATGACTGTATATTTGTAGATAACTAAAAGTTAAACATTTTTGCAAATATAAGTAGTTAGAAATTCTGCATAGCTTCAAAGCTTTCCTCTAACTATCTTAATGGTGACATCTGTTGTCTTGATCAGTTGCCAATGGATACGACCATAAATGCAGAAACTTTATATGGTCTGGGACTTGTCAAAAACCCAACCATGATTTTCTTATTGTAGCTGGGTTATCAGGCAGGGACACTACATGTATCAGAAGATATCCAGGCCACGAAAAGGAAACCATTACTGATTTTCTGACCTTAGAAAGGGCCTGCATTCATGGTCGTATCCACTGGCAACCGATCAAGACAGCAAGACTGTGACCACAAGATATTTAGAGAAAATCTTTTAAACTCTGCAAAATGTTTATTTACTTATATTTGCAAAAATGTTTAACTTTTAATTGTCTATAAATTTAAAAATGGTTATGTTCGTGGGAATACCCCTTTAAGCCTTGTTTTTGAGTGTTAACAAGAGAAGCTCTTGTGGACTTATGCCGTCCAAGTATTACATGGCCTATTATTCACTTGAATGAGTGTGTAATATTACTGTACATGTATCATTGGACATACTCCTCAAAAGGATAGCAGCTTCAGACTACTAAAGGAATGTCATAGAAATAACTCTCCAAAGTAAAATGTGCCACATACTGTTTAATGTAAAATGTAAATAATATTTATATAAATTAACAAATAAGCATAAAAATGTTCCTAAATGGAGTTTTTTCTTGACAACAATGACTACTGACTCTTAGGCTAGAGGCACACAAAAGAAGTGTAAAACAGCAGTGAAAAAAGTAAATTTTTCACAGGCATCTTACACCCGAGGAGCACCCATTTTCATGGACCCCCATACATTTCAGTGTATGAAGGGATCCATTAGAACAGCTAAAAATAGAACATGACCTATATTTTGATGGTCCGTGACCACAGACCGTCAAAATAATGGTCATGTGAATAGCCCTATTCACTGACAGACATCACAAGGCTACTGTTCACTGTCATGTGAATGTAGCCTATGTAATTTCTTTTTGCAGTCATTTACAGTGATACTACAATTAAAACTGTTCTTGCTCGCACTGGTATATTGGTGCAAGGTTTGACACCTCTCTGGACGTATCATGCTACTTCAAACATAAGCATCAGACAGTAAGTACAAGGTATATAGTCCAAATCACACAGTTACAAAGTCTTTAATTAAAGCACTAAAATAAAGTGAAATCTGAGAATTATAAATAGTAGGTAAAACAGTTTTTTCAGTAGGTTTTAATTAGGATCTCAAAACAAATTCAGCACTTCTGTATATTTCCAGCTGCATAAAAGGTATTTCAGCATAGCTCCAATCTGTTGAAGTTATCATCAAACATACATCAAATCTTTTCTATCAAAATGTGTGTCTCTTTTTAGGAGGCATTATAATGAGAACACCTAGTTCTCTGATTTATGAAATAGTACAAACATAAAATAGAAGAAAATCCAAAATGACCACTCAAAAACAGCTCATTCTTGCCCTACATGCTTTCACTTATCCTTTTATATTGTCGCTAGAAGGGGCACTTTTGATATTAGACATGACATATTTTATAAAAATTCACCCATGGCAGAACATTTCTAAGATAAAAAGTATGAACTGGATTAAACGTTCTTTCTATAGAACATTGTACAAAGAATCCCTTATATGGCGACTTTCTAGTTTTATATTATCATTCACATTTTATTATTTTGTTTTACATTAGCCTTCTATGTGCCTTTTTAAACTTTTATTCTAAATCATTTCCTTAAGAACCTCAAGTACAAAGAGAGTTTAATCATGAAACGGCAGTTTTTTTAAAGCAATCATGTAAATGCTTCAGCAAATAATAAAAATATCATTGTATTTGATAGAAAAAAGGACAGAATCCAAAATGAGTCTCAGAGAGCATCAGGATATAATTTTACAATTATTAATGGCTAAAAATAAGCCCTTAAGGACAGACACTTGAATAGATAAAGACAAAAGAATTTTAAACTTAAATGAGATAACATTATAAAGAAATATGTTATGGAAGTTTCACATCTTTGATCATTCTATTATATGATTTCAAAATATTATTTACTTTTGGGTACATTTAATATATAAGACAATGAATGTCTACTGTCAAGCACCATATACACACAGGGGAGGATTAAGGGTACCATGGCCTAGGGTGTTCAGAATATATGCCCTCCCCCCTCCCACTCATGCCAAAGATCCCTGTGACAAATTAATGTCCCATAATGGCTCTGCACACAAAATAATGTCCCATAGTGCCCCCTGCACACATTATAATGTCCCAGACTGGTGCCTACCTTAATAAAATGAAGAGAAAAAAAAAACGCATATATGGGGTGACTGAACCTGTTCTTGTGAATTCTTCAAACATTTCCTGTTCGACCAATCATGAAATTTTGAGGATTCACAACTAATAAACCACTATTAGACTTTGGGGTCTCTTCAAACCTATAATAAGTATAATAAGTGGAGGCCCAGGGGAGATGAGTAAACATAACAAACACCTCTTCTTGGTTCTGTAGCGGTGTTTATCGCAGGTCCCTGTCCACTTTGGGACTTTTTTGGCCTCCTAAATGATGTCATGGACCACTGAGTCCTGTGATTGGGTCATGTAGGGCTTGCATGTGTCATGACATCAGTCTGTTCCTCAGCTGAGGCCTGAACTTTGTGAACATTTGAAAGATAAATCTTGCAAGATTCACCCAACAAATACTCACCTCACCTATCAGGTGCTACTCCATTCGATTATGAGGGTAGATTATAATTGTGTAAATGGGCAATTAATTGCCATTGGGCCCACTTGTAGCCTCCGACCCCAGGCTATAACGCATTTTGTCCTTATTATAATCAGTTCCTGTATACGCACTTCCTTTAATCACATTTTAAGTTAAATAATTCTAGACGTTTGGAATTGAAACCATTTTTTCTCTTTGTGGTCACCTATTCAAACTTTGTTAGGCTAAATTCACATGACCGTCATTAGAGTTAAACAGTGATAGAATGACTGTTGCAGATAGGACACCCTCTGCCTCCTTTCACTGTAGCATAAGAAACATGATGGAAGCTTTCTTCTGTGATTTTTGTTTACTTTTCTGACAGAAGAAAAAGTCCCGCATTAGAAAAGTAAGCAAACATGATGTTTTTTACATTTCATACATTACCTGCATCAGTCAATCTATGGCCATTTAAGTCCGTTACTCTAATAGAATGTAATGTCATATCAATTTAGCCTTATGTGTAAATAACCCCTCAGAACTTTAATTTGCAATCCAGTAAATATTTGACCATGTGCAAATTAGATTCCTAATCAGCATACCTAATACAGTATTCTGCAATAACATGCCATCTCATCTGGTTTGCACTAGAGATGGACGAATCGGTTCATAAGGTACTGGATTTGACACGAATATTTCAAATTGTTCGGTATTTAACGAAAGCGAAATTCACTTTGGACAAAAATGGCCGCACTATGAGAAAATGGCAGCTGCCACGTGTTTGACCAGGAAAATATAGACCATACATGTGCACAATGACTCAGACACTGGCTGTGACGTTGTAGCAGCAGCTGACAGCCTCTCAGCTAATATACAGTACAATGATACAGTGGCTGGACCTTACAATGCTGATGTTATATGAAGTATAAAAACTTTTACACTTGTGATCAGCCTTTAGTTTCTGTAATGGTGGACATGTAAATAGATCTGTGATCCATCTCACTGCATCAAGGGCTATAGTACAGATCAGAAAAAGCAATATGAATTCCAGCAATAGTTAGAGGACTAGGAGAACTGAGAGAATCAAGCAATTATACAGGGCAGATTAGTGCTAGAATTCAATAGAGATAGGATAGGTTCATAGATGGGTACATAGTAGTGCTAGTGAGTGATTAGGTGAATCTGTGCTTCTTCTGCTGCAGTGATTACACAGACAGTAGACCCTGCCATTGCCAATAATCTAATTTTGCAATAGAGTAATTTCATTTCTATTCAAATTCTTTAAACATACTTTTTTACTGAGAAGGCAATCTTGTTAGTGAAAAATGCAAGAGTTAACTTTTTTTCATTAAATACATATTGCTGTTTAACAGCAAAGTGCTGCTGCTATTGCCTGCGCAAATCTTAAAAATATAGTTGTGTTATATACAAGCGGTTTCTTGTTGTTCACCCAGTATAGAGTCTAGTCTGTGCTAATCTTTAAAAAAAAACATTTTGTACTTTAATGTTTCTTTTACCACTCTTGCAGTCGAGACTGACCATACACAGTGTGACGGAGTGTTTTTGTTAATTTGAACAAAATAACAACGAATCTCTGTATACATTTCCCCCTGTGCCATAAACAAAGTAGTGCATCCCCCGCTAATGTAAAAAAAGAAATTCCGTTATTTCAGCTTTTTTTGTGTGTTTAGATCCAATATACAGTTACACCTGTGCTAATCTGAAAAAAGAAATTTAATATAAGCTGACTAACACAGTTCTAGTGATCAAGTCTATTAATCACTTTTAGTTTGATTGTTGCCAAATCACTAAACAGTGTGCAGTAAAATGACTGGAAATAAAAAAGGGCAGGGGACAAGCAAAAGGAGGGGAAGGAGGAAACACTTGTGTGAGTACTACTACTAACAATAGGAATGTGGATGGCAACAGCAACACTGCTTCTGGTTTTGAAAACGACACCAGTAGCTACTGTGTTGTCGTACTTCCTGAGAATAAAGACTTTTTTGAAACTAGTGAACCACAAATATTGAGTGAGGGTTCTGTGTGTTTTTCCTCAACATGTAATTTACCATGCTGTCTTTATGTACTGTCAACCAAGTTTTCTTCTTCATCTTCACTGACACAGATCTCATTTTCTATAAGAAATGCGGCATCTGCTGAGAAAGATATTCCTTATAGCCCAAAGACTTCCTCTTCTCCCTCCTCTTTTTGATGAAGTAGATGAGAACTGCCAGGTTTTTTGGTGTAGAGGTGGAAGATATGAGTGTTGGTGGAGGTAGTAGTGGCAGGGGGTATGCTACTGGTGTATCCATTACCATTGGGTTTCTGACAACCCCTTTAAGTAGTTAAGGATGTGAACAGAAATATTCTGTGAAAAATGTATTATAAATAAAAGTATAGTATACTTTACTAAACACATGCTAGTGTACACCTCACTGTTAGTGGGAGATGGGACCATCAAGGTTCAGCCAAGAGGCACAAGCATAATTGAAAGACACCCAATCCCAATCTGCACGTCAGCAGAGAAGGCAGAGTCTGCCCTGGAAATAAAAACTGTCAGTACAGCAGAGGTAGTAACCTCCCTCCCAGGCATCTTTGTAAACAAAGCCACAACATTCCTGTAATGATGAAGTGGGACATAGTGGGACATGGACAGAGTAAGGCCTCCAAAAACACATTCCAATATCTGTTCAATATGTTAAAAAGGCTTCTCATATTTCAATTCAGTCTATCAATAGTACAATAAGTTGAAGCCATCAAATTTTAGTAAATGGGACAATAGGAAGCCCACTGGTACTGTGGGGTTTCCCACATGCCTGACATGAAAAAGAAACAACATAAAGTATAAATAACTGTAGATAGTAAGTAGTGAGGCAAATACACAGACGAGTTACTGCTTAGCAGTCAATACTGGTTTTAGTACAGCACTTAAACTACATCCTTGAATAAACTGATGTTTTGAACTGCAGTTTGAGTGGAAAAAGAATGTATACAGTATTATTATGTTATAAAGCTAAAGAAGATGATGACTACACACCACATAAGTAGGCCAAATGACAGCAAAAGTCAAATGTTAATTTAGAGCAATCTATGTGTATAGCTAACACTTACATTGAACACATCGATGTCTAAAAGATAAGCTATTAATTCATAGAGTGAACAATTGGATTGAGATATTTTTATGTGTGACAGCTGTTATGTGTTGGCTAATGGAGAATCTCATAAATTGAACAATCTAACTTGATTTATGTCTTTCATACAGTCCCTGTGGATGTGACACAAACACATCATACAGATGCAGCTCCTTCACTTACACATTACAACAGTTAAAATTATAACAGTAGCCTGTTTACCAAGGTTATTAGACCTACTGAAGCGCAGCTGAATGGTGACTTAGGGAAGGTGGTATAACTTACACCTCATCACTTTCTTTCTCCCCATGCTATCCTGACTCACTCCAACATGTAACACATAATTCTTTCTCATCTCTGGTTCTATTATATTATTCAAAGCCTACTTTTTGATGCCTTTTTTTTTTGCAATTACTGGGATCTTTTCACAGGGTACTGTACCTTCTACAAGAGATCCTCATTGTTATGTTCTATTCTTTATCCCCATTTCATTCTTCACAATCTAAAGCAACAATTTTAGAAAATATAAATAGGATTTATGTAGATATCCCAAACTATAGGGCTTCCAAATCAATAGAACTCATGCATCAAAGCTACTGATGCCTGTAAGATTATACTTGTATCAAGACAGGCAATCTTTGATATAAGTATACATTTGCCCCAGCAAAAGATCACTATTGATCTTACTGTCTGAAATATTACATACTAAACAATACAATTGGTAGTCCACTTTATTGTTGAGGGAAATGTATATAGTAACAGTTTATAAATTGCCTATTGAAAAATAGATCAATTGAAAATTTTAGGAAATATTAAAGCCACAGTCACCTTAAAGGGGTTTTCCCATGAACATAATCATGTTTAAATTTGTAGACAATTAATGGGTAATTATACAGTAGGTGGTATATTTCATCTACCATTTATAAAGACAGTGTGGCAAATTCTGACATAATGTACACAAGTTTTATTAAACATCCCACCTAGTGCAAGGAACCAGGAATTTACAAAGGGACTGCGGCCTCATAAATCTGTTGGATGTCCTGGAGCCAAATGTGCTCCTTTCTCTAGAAAACTAGCTTAGAGGGAAAAATGAATTCCCTTCAGTGTTTTTCACTCATAGTGTTTTAGTAAACCAGCAGGGCATAACAAAATACTCACGGACCTCAGTTCAAAAGTTTTGCTTGAGCCATCTGCACAGCTTTCCACCTCACACTCCCACCAGCCAAAACCCATCCATACCTTTCAGGACATTGCTGGGTCCAATTCCTGGTCAACCACTTTAAAAGATTTATCTATGTTTCTAATATTGATGGCCCGTCCTTAGGATAGGCCACCAATATTACATCTGTAGGCTTCTGACGTTATTATCTGTAGACACGCTGTCCCAGTTCAGCTGAATTGCAGGATTCCTGGCTGTGGACAGTGGACCTCATCAATTCCACTGGTGGGCCCTAGACATCCCAGTCTGACAAGGGAATAATTTATTTTACGTTTTTAATAACATGTTCATATTTAAATGACAAGTTACGTAGATGGGCCCTTTCTTTACATAGATCATCAGTTACGGTAAATAGTTATTTTTATTGGCACTTTGAAATGAGTGGATTTTTGTCATAGAAGCCTCAATAATATGTTTTCTTTTTTTTTTTTTATTTTGCTTCCTGGTTTAATAAATTCACCTTTGATATACACTTAATGAGTGTTCAACACCTAAAATGCATTAAGGACTGAGTTAATGTTGTGGTGGAAAAAAAATCTGTCAGCGCTCTTTCTAAGATATGTGCGTATGAGTCCTGATAAAGCAAAAGGTATTAGCTCTCCAAACCTAATTGTTTGTTTTGGTAAAATCTTCTGAGATTCTAATAGAAATAGAGGAGTGGTCCAACCATTGTATCTTTCCTATAGACGACTCTTCTATTCTATCCAATAAGGTGTGGTCAATTAGGAATATATCAATACGAAAATATGTATTGTGTCTAGCAATCTAGAAGGTATAATCATGCTCTGTGGTATATTGTAGTCTCCATACATTGTATAATTTAGAACCTAGTAGAGATGAGAGTGTAAAGGATCTATGAAGTGTCATATTAGAAGTGTCATAATGCATTGTCATAATAATTGGTTTATAGAGTTGTAATCACTTCTGGCACCCAGAGAATGCTGCAAAAGCTATTTGGCGTGGGGTCTGGGTGTCGGTCCCCTACTGATCACATACTGATAAATAAATCACTATGGGGCTAGAAAATTACTTTAATTACCCAGAGCAAGGGTCACTAGCAGGGGGATTCTGAGGAAGGGTTGCCCCAGCAGGAGTGTCTGAAGTGATGGAAGGGTACCTATAGGGAGATTTGAGAAAGGGGTACACCAGGAGGTACTTCAGAGGTACTAGGCTCTCTGAGAAGATGGGGGACAACAGTAGGAGGCTACCTTTCCTCGCTTCTCCTGGACATACTTGCAGTGTGCAGAGGTATCTGACATACTCTTCCAGCCTGTTCCAACCAGAGGGTCAAACCTCACGAATGTTCATCAAAACAAATCTCGTGAGATTCCATCTCTAGTCATAACTTAGGCGATGCCCCTTTCCCATTAAACCACAGCTCTTTTTCATACAGGTTATAAAAGTGTCCAAAAAGTGTATAAAACACTTGATAAATGTAGCATGCATTATGTTACACCAGAAATTTCACAGTACTAATATTGTATATCTAGTATATCCCCATCACTAGTATATGGCACATACTATAAATCAAATGTATGAGGATATAAGATCTGCAACTTTATTTTTTAGACTTAGGTGTGTCACCCAAAACAGTACTGGAAAATGTTTATCTTGCCAACTGACATTATTATTATTATTATTATTATTATTATTATTATTATTATTATTATGGTATATTATATTAGGAAGTCAACAAACTGCCTTGCTTAAACATATTCAGTAGCCAACAATCCTATGCCATGTTTATGCAAGTACTGGCATCCTCAGGAGTATACGGGCAATTTACAATTTGTTAATGTGGAATATTAAATTACATGATTTGTTTCAATGTTCCAGTTAATTCAATTCAGAAATAAAAGAAGGCTATATATTTAATATGTTTATCTGCTTTGAGTTTTTAACCCTTATGCTCTATGGGTGGGACAGTTGTCATATTCAAATATTTATTCTATGCAAGGCTGGTTTCACATCTGCTTCGGAGAGCCTCTTGCACTGTGTGTCTAAAATTACTGGATGAAGAAGTTCTGCAAGCCAGATCTCAGTTAACCTCTTCCTGACGCAGACATTTTTCGATTTTCATTTTTGACTCCCACCTTCCAAATCGTTCACTGGGCAACCAAAATTACATGTCACCCATGGGTTGGTATGATTCCAGGGAAACCAAATTGATATAGTTTTTCTATGTTTTAACCCCTTTGAAAAAAATCCAAAACTTATATACATATTCGGACATCTATAACTTTTTTATACAGTATTTCCGTGTATGCATAAGGCATCTTTTTTTTTGCGGGGCCAGATGTACTTTTTAGTAACATCATTTTGGGGAATGTCTGATGTTTTGATCACTTTTTATTTATATATTTTTTTTTTTTCCCTACTATGTTGTTCGACGTATGAGAAAAATATTTTTATTTGTTTATAAACCGGACGTTTGCGGACATGGGCATGTATAATTTGTTTTTGTTTATTTATCTTTATTTCAAATATTGGGAAAGGGAGGTGATTTAAATTTTTAGGTTTTTATAGTTTTTTTTTAAATATTTTTAAAAACTTTTTTTTTTTATTAGCCCCCTGGTGCTAATGTGAACCTAGTGTAAGGTTTCTGGATTAATCCCTTCACACTTAGTGCCATAATATTACACTGAGTTTATAGTTAACATTCAACACTGTTATAGTGTGTTGCAGCAATGTAGTAGGCACAGAAGCTGGCAGGCACAAGGGCAATACCTTCAATGTTGCTGCGAAGTTCTGGATGCACTATATAGTCAGTACCCAGTCAAAGATAATTCAGATTCCAACAGCTTAACCCCTTAGATGGCATGCTCAATAGTGATCACAGCCTCAGTGGCTTTAGAGGAGGAGCCTCTTCTCTCGCCCCTTGCAATGAGATAGTGTGGTGTCAATTATCATGACATCTAGGAGGCCTAACAATGAATGCTTGTTAGGACCTGACAGAAAAAGGACCTAATAGGCATCTAGTAAAATGTACAGTATATTGCAATAAAAAATAAAAAATTATGGATTTTGAAATATGGAGATGGAAAAACAAAAAAAAAGTTGTCGAGCCCTTAAAGCAATATTCCTATCTCTGCAACATACTGTCGAAATGGAGATAACTGTGTTTAAATTATAACCCCCAATGCTGTGTCTGTAGCTCCCAAAGAAGTGAAAGCGAGCTACAGAAACAGTGTAGCACTTCTAGTTGTTTCTTTAACTTTGCAACTAAGGAAACAGTGTAGCTCATATCAGGGGTGGATTAATGGTACCATGCTCCACAGGCTGTTCAGAGTGCTTGCTGCTTCCCCCCCCCTATTCAAGCAAAAGATCCCTGTGACATAATAATGTCCCATAGTGGACCTCCACACTGTGTAATGCCCAACAGCGGCCCCTTCACAAAGTATGATGTTTCATAGTGGCCCCTCCACACAGTATTACGTGGACATACATAGGGTTGACCAAATGGATTCTTGTTACGAATGTTCCAAAAATTTTAGATTCAGCCAAACACAAACTTTTAGGGGTTTGCCACCCACGAACTACTATTATACTCTGAGGCCTCTCCAGACCCCAGAATATAATATGCAGAGGCCCAAAGGAGGTTAGTAAACATAACAAATAGTGTTACTCACTTCCACTGGGCTCCAGTGTGTAGGTTTCCCTCCTCTTTGGGCCTCTTTCATCCTGTGATTGGACCTCATCGGATACATGGATCATGGCGGCATAATGATGCACAGGCGCAAACATTGTTACATTGGCATGATCCAAGTGATAGCTGAGGCCCAATCACAGGTCTCATCAGTCCCTAACATCGTTAAAGAGTCTGGAAGACTTCCAAAGAGGGTACACCAAAGCTAAAGGGAGGTGAGTAACACTGTTTGTTATGTTTATTCACCCCCCTGGGCCTCCACTTATTATACTCTGGGGTCTGAAGAGACCCCAAAGTAGAATAACGACAGTTCCAGTTCCGTCATGTTCGATCTGAATAATACTGCTGGGTGAACCTTATGAGACTAATCTCATGAGGATTGACACATACTCACCTCCTGTGCCCTGCCACAGTAATCAACTGTATCAGCACATGCCTAAACAGTTAATTACGAGGTTGGATTATAATGGGAGAAAATGTGCAGTTACTTGCTTCTTGGCCCCCTTGCAGTCTTGAGTCCCAGGTAATCACACATTTCACTCTTATTAAAAATCTGACCCTGGTTCATGTGTACTACATTGTATCTGTAACTTCCATTCACCTCTTTGTAAGTTTTGGAAATATAGAGCAGCATTGCTCAGCTGTTCCTTTATGTTCCATTCTAGGGATCAGGCTTTAAGAGCAGTTCTTTTCATCGTCGGTAGCAATTTGTACCATGCCTGGTTTCATCCTAATATTCCAAATTGTTGTTTTTTTTACAAAAACAAACAAATGGAGATTCGTCTCGGGGAAACTAAAATTTCCACTACATAATAATCTAGGATCAGAGTATAATAGGTGGAGGCCCAGAGGAGGTAAAAAAAAATAAATAAAAACATTTATAGTTTCCTTCCCTTACCTCTTTTTGGCTTCCTCACAGCATCCAATGTCCGGTGTTCTTCTGTGATGTCCATAAGCCCAGGGGTCACAAGTAGGCAGTTACATGGGCTGGGTTTACTTTAGGGCTCACAGTCTCTGTCTTCTCTTCTTCCCTTTTCAGCAGCAGCACTAGGGAATTGCACAACTAGCAATTCTCTTACATCATAAGTATATAAGAAGTTAAAGATCTGAGTAATTAAACTAGTTATGGAATTTCTTGAAGAAACACAAAAGAAAACTTTTCCATAAAAGAATAAAAAAAAAAAAAAAAAAAAAAAAAAATGAAGGAGGGAAACCAAGCAAAAAATTAAAAAAAATTGTACAAAAATCTTTATTTTGGGGGTAAAAAAAAAAAAAAAAAAAAACAAAAAAAAAAAAATTTTGCACACCTAAACAAAATCAACTCAAATACAAATAAAAATATGGATGATAAAAAATCCAATTTGATATATGTAATAACTGATGGACACAGTAATATTTCAGGATTGAAATGAGGTTTATTGTACTAACAGAAAATGTGCATTATGCATTAAACCAAAATTTGACCGATGCAAAAATTTGGGTACCCTTATCATTTTATTGATTTGAATACTCCTAACTACTTTTTACTGACTTACTGAAGCACAAAATTGGTTTTGTAACCTCACTGAGCTTTGAACTTCATAGCCAGGTGTATCCAATCATGAGAAAAGGTATTTAAGGTGGCGAATTGCAAGTTGTTCTCCTATTTGAATCTCCTCTGAAGAGTGGCATCATGGGCTCCTCAAAACAACTCTCAAATGATCTGAAAACAAAGATTGTTCAACATAGTTGTTCAGGGGAAGGATACAAAAAGTTGTCTCAGAGATTTAACCTGTCAGTTTCCACTGTGAGGAACATAGTAAGGAAATGGAAGACCACAGGGACAGTTCTTGTTAAGCCCAGAAGTGGCAGGCCAAGAAAAATATCAGAAAGGCAGAGAAGAAGAATGGTGAGAACAGTCAAGGACAATCCACAGACCACCTCCAAAGAGCTGCAGCATCATCTTGCTGCAGATGGTGTCACTGTGCATCGGTCAACAATACAGCACACTTTGCACAAGGAGAAGCTGTATGGGAGAGTGATGCGAAAGTAGCCGTTTCTGAAAGCACGCCACAAACAGAGTCGCCTGAGGTATGCAAAAGCACATTTGGACAAGCCAGCTTCATTTTGGAAGAAGGTCCTGTGGACTGATGAAACAAAGATTGAGTTGTTTGGTCATACAAAAAGGCGTTATGCATGGCGTCAAGAAAACACAGCATTCCAAGAAAAACACTTGCTACCCACTGTAAAATTTGGTGGAGGTTCCATCATGCTTTGGGGCTGTGTGGCCAATGCCGGCACCGGGAATCTTGTTAAAGTTGAGGGTCGCATGGATTCAACTCAGTATCAGCAGATTCTTGAGAATAATGTAGAAGAATCAGTGACGAATTTGAAGTTACGCCGGGGATGGATATTTCAGCAAGACAATGATCCAAAACACAGCTCCAAATCTACTCAGGCATTCATGCAGAGGAACAATTACAATGTTCTGGAATGGCCATCCCAGTCCCCAGACCTGAATATCATTGAACATCTGTGGGATAATTTGAAGCGGGCTGTCCATGCTCGGCGGGGACCATCAAACTTAACTGAACTGGAATTGTTTTGTAAAGAGGAATGGTCAAAAATACCTTCATCCAGGATCCAGGAACTGATTAAAAGCTACAGGAAGCGACTAGAGTCTGTTTTTTTTGCAAAAGGGGGATCTCTAAAAAATAATTGCCACTTTTCTTTGGGGTGGCCCTTATTTTTCCCCTGCTAAAATTTTTTTTTTATTTATATTCCTAATTTTTTTTTTTTATAAAAAACCTCTTTTTTTTCTTGTATTATTTTTTTGTCTTTTTTTTTTATTTTATATAAAATTATAATGTTTTTTTTAAACACCAATTTTTTTTTATAAAAAAAAATTTAATTTAATTAGGGGGGTTAACTTTTTTTTTTTATTTTTTTTATATATATATATATATTGTTTTGTTTAATAATTTTTTTTCCCTTTTTTTTTTTTTTTATTATTCTCAATTTAATTATTGCTCCCACAGTTCATTTCTTCACACCAAGCTGCTTGCCTATTACAGATTCGTAGTCTTCCCAGCTCGGGGGGGGCCTCCAATTTGGTTTTGGGGGCCCTCCCCAGGTTTTTGGGCTTCCCCCTAGGGGGGGTGGGGGGGGGGGTGTTGGGGGGGGGGGGGGGGGGGCTTTTAAAAAGAAAAAAAAGGAAAAGAGGGGGGGGGACGAAGGGGAAGGGGGGGGGGGGGGGGGGGGGGGGTAAAAGAAGAGGTAAGGGGGGGGGGGGGGGAGGAAAATTGGGTTTGTTTAGGGGGGCAAAAACTTATTTTCCACCATAATTTACAAATAAATTCTTAAAAAATCAGACAATGTGATTTTCTGGATTTGTTTTCTCATTTTGTCTCTCATAGTTGAGGTCTACCTATGATGACAATTACAGGCCTCTTTCATCTTTTTAAGTGGGAGAACTTGCACAATTGGTGGCTGACTAAATACTTTTTTCCCCACTGTATATATACAGTCATATGAAAAAGTTTGGGCACCCCTATTAATCTTAATCATTTTTAGTTCTAAATATTTGGGTGTTTGCAACAGCCATTTCAATTTGATATATCTAATAACTGATGGACACAGTAATATTTCAGGATTGAAATGAGGTTTATTGTACTAACAGAAAATGTGCAATATGCATTAAACCAAAATTTGACCGGTGCAAAAGTATGGGCACGTCAACAGAAAAGTGACATGAATATTTAGTAGATCCTCCTTTTGCAAAAATAACAGCCTCTAGTCGCTTCCTGTAGCTTTTAATCAGTTCCTGGATCCTGGATGAAGGTATTTTTGACCATTCCTCTTTACAAAACAATTCCAGTTCAGTTAAGTTTGATGGTCGCCGAGCATGGACAGCCGCTTCAAATTATCCCACAGATGTTCAATGATATTCAGGTCTGGGGACTGGGATGGCCATTCCAGAACATTGTAATTGTTCCTCTGCATGAATGCCTGAGTAGATTTGGAGCTGTGTTTTGGATCATTGTCTTGCTGATATATCCATCCCCGGCGTAACTTCAAATTCGTCACTGATTCTTGTACATTATTCTCAAGAATCTGCTGATACTGAGTTGAATCCATGCGACCCTCAACTTTAACAAGATTCCCGGTGCCGGCATTGGCCACACAGCCCCAAAGCATGATGGAACCTCCACCAAATTTTACAGTGGGTAGCAAGTGTTTTTCTTGGAATGCTGTGTTTTTTAGACGCCATGCATAACGCCTTTTTGTATGACCAAACAACTCAATCTTTGTTTCATCAGTCCACAGGACCTTCTTCCAAAATGAAGCTGGCTTGTCCAAATGTGCTTTTGCATACCTCAGGCAACTCTGTTTGTGGCGTGCTTTCAGAAATGGCTTCTTTCGCATCACTCTCCCATACAGCTTCTCCTTGTGCAACGTGTGCTGTATTGTTGACCGATGCACAGTGACACCATCTGCAGCAATATGATGCTGCAGCTCTTTGGAGGTGGTCTGTGGATTGTCCTTGACTGTTCTCACCATTCTTCTTCTCTGCCTTTCTGATATTTTTCTTAGCCTGCCACTTCTGGGCTTAACAAGAACTGTCCCTGTGGTCTTCCATTTCCTTACTATGTTCCTCACAGTGGAAACTGACAGGTTAAATCTCTGAGACAACTTTTTGTATCCTTCCCCTGAACAACTATGTTGAACAATCTTTGTTTTCAGATCATTTGAGAGTTGTTTTGAGGAGCCCATGATGCCACTCTTCAGAGGAGATTCAAATAGGAGAACAACTTGCAATTGGCCACCTTAAATACCTTTTCTCATGATTGGATATACGTGGCTATGAAGTTCAAAGCTCAGTGAGGTTACAAAAACAATTTTGTGCTTCAGTAAGTCAGTAAAAAGTAGTTAGGAGTATTCAAATCAATAAAATGATAAGGGTACCCAAATTTTTGCACCGGTCAAATTTTGGTTTAATGCATATTGCACATTTTCTGTTAGTACAATAAACCTCATTTCAATCCTGAAATATTACTGTGTCCATCAGTTATTAGATATATCAAATTGAAATGGCTGTTGCAAACACCCAAATATTTAGAACTAAAAATGATTAAGATTAATAGGGGTGCCCAAACTTTTTCATATGACTGTATATATATATATATATATATATATATATATGTTAATTTGCCAGGTAAGAATAAGATCAAGCTGATTTCATTATTCAAAAGTTGAAAATCCACAATAACTTTTGGTTGTTGAGATATAACTTATCCATGAAAATATAATACTTACATTGAATTTAAACTTCAAAGGTCTCAAAGATTACCTTAGTGACAGCAAAGAAAAAGGAGATCACATCTACTCTAGTTAATGCTATGAAATCCTTCTTGCAGATTCCCCATGAAGTATTCAATTCACTGAGTATATCTTCACAGATATTCAAGCACATGATTTATATTTTCAGTAACAACAATGTCAAACATTTTGGTGTTTGCAAAATATTATTTTACACACAGATGGCAAACTACCATATAACTTCTTTGTCTCTGCAAAAATTGACAACATGTAAGGTGGATAAACAGTAAAACTACTAGTTGCGTCAAGTTATTGGAAGCTAGCACATAACATGCTAAAATAACAATAAAATATCAAATATTTTTAACAATGATATTTTTATGTTGATGCTAGACATAATCATATTATGTGCAAATTTTATTTTTACTTTGCATTGTATGCTATTTACTTGTGTACTAAGTAAGCCATATACTTTCCACTGCAAGTAGCAGCAATCAAAACATAGAAAAAAAATTAGTCTAATAGCAGACAATAAAATATTTTATGTCATCTGAAGCACATAAACTATGGACAAACAATAGGACTCTGTAAGTGCAATAAGAGGGAATTTGACTTCCTGCTCTGTTTTCTAATTATTGTATTTCAACATGCCAAAGAAGTGGGGAAGACTTTAATAACTTTGGGATATACTGCTGGATGAACCATTGTTCTACATTAAAGAAATAAAACATTGATTGAAGTGTACACTATTTTAGATGTCAAAATAGCTGCAGTTTAAATTTTTTTGTGAAAAAAAACAGGAATAAAATAACTATTGGTAACTTGTGGTACGGGACAGCCTTTAGGGTTACCATGTACAGAAGTCTGTTTGATCTTGCTTGAGAAGGCTGCTTGTGGGAGCCACACGGAAAAAAAATGTAAAGAAGGTAAAAAACTATAAAAATATGCATAATCAGTTTTACAATATTCATAATGACCAGTGCAATAAAATGATCACATTATTTATCTCACATGGTGCAACATTTTTTTTTTAAAAATGCCAAAATTGCAGTTTTTTTTGTTCATTCTTCCTCCCCAAATATGCAATGAAGTGTGATCAAAAAGTCAAATATACCCCAAATTAGAACTGCAAATTAAAAAAGGCAAACTTTCACACAGCTCAATCTTGGAGCATTATTTAAAATTAAAATGTAAAATCAATATTACATTGAATGCATATGGTATGCCAGACTCTTGTCATTTGGCATCATGACCCAATGTCATGTTTAATACTTGCATGCAAATATGGACAATAGTTTTAGAACAACTCAATTTTTCTAGTTATTTTTGACATTAAGTCAGGGCCCCATGTGGTGTAAATGTCCCGGTCTGGCGGAAACACCACGGCAAAAAATGCAGCGTTTTACAGGCACTGCAAGGTGAATCCCATCCACACATTGGAGAAAAATATGCGCAGCAGAAAACTCTGCAATTTACAAAACCATTGCAGTTTTGGAAATCGTCAATGTCAATTATACCTACAGAAATGCTGGCGGTTTATCTGAAAAGCACTGCGGGAAAAACTGAAATGCGTTGTCGCCATGGCTTTTCCCGCAGTGCTTTTTTGCTGTGTCCCGCTACGTTGGAAGAGAGCTGGAGAGAAGGTTCCACTCCATCTACCAAGAAAGTCCAAGGTTTGGGTTGCTTAATGAACATCATTTAATCTCAGTTGACAAGACTTTTGAAGAAAGGAGTTTATTATTCAGACATGTCTCTCAGCCTGGGGAAGGAGAGTGGACACATCTCCCTAAAGAGACTGGTAAGTGCAAGTATAACAGATTGCTGTTCACATTGTAATTATGTTGACTGACCTAAGATTAGCCCAGCCTGCCTAATCCAAGTAGTCATGGACTATGTTTAGTGCCTGGACAAAGCTAATATTTTCTTTTCTTTTTTTTCTTTTCTTTTTTTTTTTTCTCTTTTCTAATATCCAAAAACACACAATGTTACAAACACTTGTTAGCATACACAATATCATACTCAGGGGCGCACCACTAATGAGGCAAAGTGAAGTGGCCGCCTCAGGCGGCACTGTCCGTCACTGTCTGGGGGACAGCAATTTTACTCTTCAATGTAAACCAGTCCAGGACAGGCTGCTTTAAAAAAAAAAAAACAAAGCTGAGTGGGGCCTGTCCTGGGCTGGTTTACGAAACGTCGCATCTCAGCGCAGGCGGCATACAATGATGTCATCGCGCCGCCTACGCTGAGACACAGACGTCGCGGACATGAAGAGAAGGCGGCGGCTCCATCATGGGATTGCAGGTAGGAGGATAACTTTTTTTTTTTACATATAAATAGGCCGTAACCTACTGGAGTATCCCCAGCAGGTAACGGCCTATTTATTTACCTACCCCGTGTCTGCTCGTGGCCGCCTTCCACTCCCCTTTCTGCTATGGGACGCAGAAAGGGAAGTGGATACCACTGTGAGCAGCCGCGGGCATCGGTAAGTGAGGCCGCGGGCCTCAAATACTACTATTATTATACTCCGGGGTCTTTTCAGACCCCGGAGTATAATAATCGGAGGCCCAGGGGAGGTGAGGGAACATAAAACCAATGCTACTCACCTTGCCCACGATCCGATGTTACTCTGAGCAGGCTTGGGGCCTCTGGTGATGTCATCAGGTCGCGTCGCCGGCCTGATCACGTGACGTGTGTGCGCAATTAAACAGTGCCGAAAGCTGCAAGGAGTGCACCGGTGTTCAGGATAGGTAAGTAACACTGGTTTTTATGTTTGTCACCTCCCCTGGGTTTCCAATCATTACACTCTGGGGTCTGAGATGAGGGAAAGAGGAGATTCACATGTTCCATTATAAGAGAGGGACTTGATCAGGCATTTGGTTTATCATGCTCCTTATGGGGCCTATGGTCTTTTGCCCTCTGAGTATAGTCTATATAGGGTTTTGGGTGTGGTGCTTTGAGCTTCATGTTGGTGATTTGAAACTCCACTACACTAATATATTATATATACCTTATCTAGTATTCATAAGTTAAGGATACTTTGAGTGTTTTAGTGAAGTTGTCTGCAGTTTCATATTATCAATCTGCGGTGTTTTCACTTTTCACCGCAAAGATATAGTATTTTCTTGCGGCTGGTTTACCTATACTCCAATATTTATATAAGGGGGTTTGAAAGAATACTGTATCTACGTTTTCCCCTTATTTGGGATAGGTTTATCTAAAAGGATCACTTAGAATAATTATGGGTGACATCTTTTTTGGATGTCTGTGTTTTTAATTTTTGTAATAAAAGTTGAGTTTTATTTATTATTTCATTTCTATATTTTTGCCATTTTTTCTTTAATTGGTTTCTTCTCTTGTGTGTAAATGGGGCACTATAAACAGGGGCTATGTCGCCTGTTTATATTATAAGCTGTCTGTTTATAGTGGCCGTGTGATGTAATTCCAGCCTTGTCACATACTATAGACATGTACAGGATGAGGCTGTAGTTACATTACATGGCCGCTATGAGATGAATGACACTATGTAAACAGAGAAGCAGTCATGGCGCTTACACAGGTACCATTCAAACAGCTGATCAGTGGGGGTCCTGGGTTTTTGAGCCGCACTGATTAGTTTATTATTGACCTGGAAAACCTTTTAATTAGTTAACACTTGGGCATTATTAAGGGGCACTATTTATACAGGATAAACATGGACATTATTAATATAAAGATGCACTTGGGAGTATTATTCATTATGGGGGGTTATATCATATATTTTGTAATTGGGGGTAGCAGCAGGATGGGTGTGTAGGTGAGGACAATGTGAGTTGGCTACCTGGAAAAGTGAGGAGCCAAAGATGTCTGTGTTGCAAACTTTACAGAGACAAGTCACCGCTGGAAGAAGTGGTCATGGCGGTCCAAAGGGAAGAGAAGGGAAATTTGGAGGATTAGTCAGAGACGTCACCTGTAAGTCACAAAATGTTACTGCCCTGTATTCATCTAAATGATAGAGGATAAATACCTGATTGATGGGGGTCTGTCTGCTGAGTCCCCCACTGAGCCTGAGAATTGGGTTTTTTCCCCCCACTGGGTGGGAATCCAGCCTGGCTGCAGCCATATATATATAGGTGTGTCACTTGGTGGATGGACGAACCCGCGTGGCTCTCATTCACTTCGATGGGAGTGCCAAAGATACCTGAAGTCCAGTACTCAGCTATCTGGGAAGCTCCTATTATAGAGAATGGGGGCCACGTGGGCTCGTCCATCCACCAAGCATAAGATGTGTGAAGTTATTGTCATTGTTAATACCGTGTTGTTGTTCTGATACTGAAGTAATACAGGAAGAAGAATTCTTAAAAACTGTTTTATAACTTTGTGTATTGTGTATATTGTGCGACGATAACAGTGTGTTAAACTAGTAGCATGGAAACTCAATTTATTTATTTTTTTTTTGGGGGGGGCATCTTTCTATAGTCCGCCTCAGGCAGCAAAGACGCTAGGTTCACCACTGATCATACACATAAAAACAGAATGAATACAGTGCCGACTGTTGTACATATTGATTAAAGTTCAATCTTTCCTACAAAAGTTATTCTTCCCAGGCCACAAGGAAAGCATGTGTATGTCTCACAAAACTGTAGAACAGTATTTTCCAGAATAGAAATAACCAAAATACATAAAACATCATAACTCAACTTTGAGTGTCTTCCTTCTACCATTATGTCGCCTTGGGGACTAGCCCACTATATCTCAAAAGATTCTGCCTTGGTTTCTCCAGATAGATCAATCACTACATTACCTAACAGCTGTTGCTTAAGGTACCAGTCTGTAAATTTAAAGGTGTCGTGTAAAGCTATTTTTATTGCCAGTGGGGTCGTCTGACTAAAATTTTCATAGATTAAGAAGAATCTAAGGCTAGGATTTTCAATATATGGTATGTTTTACATGTGCAACCTGTGGAATAAAATTATGCCATTCCATCTAACCTATGAAATCTGACAATATGTGTATATATAGATATTATACACATAGTGAATGTTATTTTATAATCATATGAACTTGTTGATTTATTCCCAGTAAGGCTTTATTCACAGAATTGAGGTGCAAAATGGCTGTGAAAAATGTCATTGATCCCTCATACATTTGAGAATATGGAGGGGGTCTGTGAAAAAAAAAGGACATGGCCGATATTTTGATAGTCCGTTACAATGGACCATCAGAAAATGATCATGTGAATAGCCCCCATTCATAGACATTGAATGTAATGCTGCCATGTGAAGTCTGTTAAATAAACGGTTATCAGACTGCCATTATACATTGCCGTGTGAATGTAGCTTAAGTATGACAATAGGATTTTACCCTTGAAAGTAGATATTGAACCTTTGAGTAGTTTTCATGTATGCCTTCTCCTTTGTGTCTTATCAACTTGACTGAATCAATGTTGTTATGCCCATGGGCAAATATTATATACCACTATGGAATTCCCTGATGGAATACTAAAATGAAAATGCAATGAACTGTAAATCTTCAATGGAATTATTTTCAAATGATATAATAAAAGGAAGCTTGTTTCTTTTTTACAGTAATGACCTTTAAGATAAATCATCTATATTAGTGTGATATTTGACATATAATAATATATACTGTATACAGAAACCTAAATTTAACCCTTAAGAAGGAAAATAGAAATAAAAAGAGGCTAAAATACTGAAAAATATAGAGTAATACAAGGAGAATAAGGCTGTATGTTTTGTTAAGCTTTGTGGGATTTAGAAGATCATTATATGCATAATGTTTCACATACTGATCACATCCACTGCCATGCTATACATTATAATCTACATAAGTACTATGCTGATCACACCACTCTGTGATTATGGCTATTGCAATCAAAAATCACTCATACAGGTGTTAAATGATCATCTTAATAGGCTTTCAACACAGTGCATGGCTTAATGACAACATAAAAGTGCTCAGATATCTCACTCTCCATTTCTACATACAAAACTCTATCAATCTTGCATTCATATGTCCTTCTCTGCTTTAACATGATGCAGTTTTAAATGCAGAACCATGCTAAGAATTAGTTATATTTTTATTAATTTAAATGTTACTATTTTATAAAATAAGATATTAATATTTCAGTTCTTTATTATTTTAGTTTTGAACACCATGGTTGTTTGACAGAAAGGCTACTTGTGTCCATAACACAATCACTTTAAACAAGTAGCGAATCAGCATTAGGTAAAGATATAACCACTTGAAAGCTATCTACACACAGTAGTTTCTGTGTCAGTATACTAGACAATTCTCTAATTGGTGAATTGCTTGTGATTCCACTTGTTCAGAGTGTTTACCTTGTGCACATGTACAATGAACTCTATAATAAATATTGGTATTTAATCACCTACAAAATATACACTCATGAAATTTGACTAAGAAATAATCAATGGCGAATAGGATAACTATATATATAAAACAAAACTGTATCTACAATAGGAGCTGACTTCGGTGGTGATTTTCTTTTCCTTGTAGCATCAAAAAATGCTCTCTACAACCGTTCAACTAGATCAATTCTCTAGAGACTCCAACTATCCACATAACACTGCACAGGTGTCAGAGTAATATTACATTACTTTTACTTCAGTCAGTTAAAAAGGTCCTCAGACCACTCACCTTGAAGATATGTGTAAAAACACTGCTCTCCAACTGGCTCACAAATGTATCACATAGGCATTCCACAAAGTCAAAGGTGGATCTTACCCAACTGTTTTGGCTGTGGGAATACCAAAAGGGGTCTGGTCCTCCAGGCCAGGATACAGTTCACCCTATTATGTACTGTGGAGATACTGGCCCTATCCCCAAGAAAAAATCCATCCCTTACAAAGGAGGTACTAAGAAAAACTGTTCCTGTGGCTCTCCTTGACATACCCTATGCATTTTGTACTTCATTGGAAGTACAACTTAGGGGACTTACACTTCCAGTATCCTTCAATAGTATGGGTTCTATGCAGTTGTTGATTTGAAAGATAAGACTCAGACCCACAGTGGTGAGGAGTCTTCTGGCAAGTGCAAGAGTGGAAGTTTTTTTGGGGGGGCTGGACCAGTATCTCCATATGGCATAATAGGGTGAACATGGAGGACTTGACCCCCTTTTTGTATTCCCACAGGTAAACCTACAATATGGTAAAAGTCACCCTTGACTTTCTGGAATGCTTATATGATATAATTTTGACCCAGTTTAATATTTATCTTCCTGTTCCTATGCCATATGATTGAGGGCAGTGTTTTTCTTTTTTTTACAGATATCTTCATGGCGAGTGGTCTAAGGACCTTTTTAATTGTTTAAAGCAAAAGTTATGTTTCCTTATAGCCTCTCTGTTGTTCCACAATTGCTGATGTTAGCTTTAACATCCTACTATACTCTCAAGTGGGATGTCTCCAGTGCATAGGATCTATGGCGTGTCAATTTCAGTGATTGACACTGAACACTGTAGACTGCCCACTATACAGTACACTAGGATTAGGCATTGAAGCTACCAGTTCCAATTGTGAGCAAAGCAAGGAAGCTACAGGAAAAAGAAACTCACCACCATAGTCAGTGAATATGGGGCTGCAAAGGTATTCAGCCAGATGTAGGTCTTTGAGTATATCACAGGTTAATTTTAGAAAGACACCAGAATTATAAGTGGCTCATCGTGGAGTGCCCTGTTACAGATTTGGGGTCCCTGGAGTTGTATGTTATGTCTGTGTGTATTTCTATTATAGATTTTTTTGTTTCAATAACATGGAAACCAAAAATCCTACTATAAAAAAGGTTCAAATTACATGTCTTAGTATCAGCTCATGAAATACTTTGCCATCCCTCCACAATTGAGCATATAAATTAAAATATTAAGGACACTTATTCCTCACTTAATTTATAGACCAGAAACATTAAAAGCAGTTAGTTGCTACAATCTCTTAATCCCTTTTAAAAGAAGGTTTTGCACCAAGAAGTTATATGAATGTGAATTCACAAGCAGTAATATTCTGGTCAGTAACAAAGGATATATTGAACTCAAAGTGGATTAGAGAAAAATAAGGATTTTCAATTAAGGGATTATTTTAACAATAGCAGTATGTCCACACTTGCGTAAGCACTTTAACATGAAATACTGTGAAGCAGATAATTTGCTTACACAGCACACACAACTAACCCTTTGGCTTCATCTACTAATTTATATATTAGAAGATTCCTATTAAGATGCCTCAGCAATTTGTGATTGGCAGGAGTTTTGTTACTGTATGATTTACAGAAATTGGTAGCACAGTATTTCAACTATGAAAGCAGTATACATAAAAATAAAAATCATGTCAAATTTAAGCAAGAAACAAATAATGCAATGCTCAAAGTATATTTTAAATGCTGATCAAAGGGGTTGACTAACTCATTTTAAAAGACCCCAATGTGCTGAAGCTAACCCTATGATAACACTAATATGTAGTATTCCAATGTAGTCATTTCTGTTTAAGATGGAGACATTGGATCACATGGTCAATATATATCAACAATAATAATAATAATTGATAATTTTATTAATATAGTGCCAACATATGCTGCAGCACTTCATCATTGAAAAGGGACATGACCAGATCATAGCAGACATTATAGTATAACAAAATAACATATTAAAGGGGTATTCCCACAAACATAGCCATTTTTAAATTTGTAAATAATTAAAAGTTAAACATTTTTGCAAATATAAGTATATATAAATATAATTAAACATTTTGCAGAGTTTTAAAGATGTTTTTTTCTACATATCTTGTTGTCTTGATCAGTTGCCAGTGAATACGACCATGAATGCAGGACCTTTCTAAGATCAGAAAATCAGCCATGATTTCCTTATTGTGGCTGGGATACAGTATCTTCTGATTCATGTAGTGTCCCTGCCAGATAACTGAGCTACAATAAGAAAATCATGGCTGGGTTCCTGACAAGTTCCAGACCATAGAAAGTTTCTGCATTTGTGGTCGTATCCATTGGCAACCGATCATGACAATAGATGTCACTGCTAAAATAGTTAACAGAAAGTCTTTAAAACTCTGCAGAATTTTTAACTACATACTGTATATTTGCAAAAATGTTTAACTTTTAACTACAAATATAGATATGATTATGTTCATGGGAATACCCGTTTAACCCCTTAAGGACCCAGCCCAAAAGTGCGTTAAGGACCAGGCCTCGTTTTCAAAACTGACATGTGTCACTTTATATGGCAATAACTTTGAGACGTCTTAACTTACACAAGTGATTTTGAGACACATTGTACTTCATGTTAGTGGTAAATGCTAATGAATATTTTTGTATTTATTTATAAAAAAAAATAGGAAATTTGATGGAAATGTAAAAAAAAAATCTCAATTTTCAAAATGTGAAATGCTCTGCTTTTCAGACAGATAGTCATACCACCCAAATACATTAATACATATTATCTACCATATCTCTGCTATATATCAGCATCATCTTTTAATCCTCCTGTAATTTATTTTGGATGTTAGAAGGCTTACAAGTGTAACAGCGATTTTGCAGATTTACAAGAAAATTTCCCAAACTATTTTTTTAGGGACCACTTCAGTTCTGAAGAGGATTATAAAGGGGTATATATTAGAAACCCCCATAAATCACCCCATTTTCAAAACGGCACCCCTCAAATAATTCAAAATAGCATTTGGGAAGTTTGTTAACCCTTTAAGCATTTCACTGGAATGAAAACAATATGGAGGTGAAATTTAGACATTTAATTTTTTTCCACTAATTCCTTAATTTAGCCCTAAAATTAATACATTCACAAAGGGGTAAAGGAGAAAATGCATCTCACTGTTTGTTATGCAATTTCTCCCGAGCACGGAAATACCTAACATGTGGGTATAAACTGATGTTTGGGCGAATGGCATGGCATGGAAGGGAAGGAGCGACACTTGGCATCTGAAAAGCAGATTTTGCTGGAATAGTTTTCAGGTGCCATGTCTCATTTGCAGATCCCCTAGAGTATCAATACAAAGGAAACCCCCAAAAAGTTACCCCATTTTGGAAACTACACCCCTCACAGAATTCATCAAGGGGTATAGTGAGCATTTTGACCTTACAGCCGTTTCACAGATTTGACTAACACTGGGATGTATAAATGAAAAATTACTAAAATGTCACTTTATCCCCAAAGTTTTCATTTTCACAAGGGGTTAAAGGAGAAAAAGCACCCCACAGTTTGTTAAACAATTGCTCCTGAACACGGCAATACCCCATATGTGGTCGTAATCTGCTGTATGGGTACATGGCTGGGCTTGGAATGGAAAGAGCGCTATTTGGCTTTTGGAGGGCAGATTGTGCTAGAATAGTTTTCAGGTACCATGTCGCATTTGCAGAGCCCCCAAAGTACCAATACAGTGGAAACCCCCTAAAAGTGACCCTGTTTTGGAAGCTACACCCCTCACAGAACATATCAAGGGGTATAGTGAGTATTTTGACGCTACAGCTGTTTCACAGATTTTATTAACATTGGGACATTAAAATGAAAAATTACTTTTTTTTCCAATAAACCGTCAATTTAGCCCCAAATTTTTCATTTTCACAAGAGGACAAAGGAGAAAAAGCTCCCCAAAGTTCATTACACAATTTCTCCTGAATACAGAAATGCCCCATATGTGGTTGTAATCTGCTGTTTGGGTACATGGCAGGACTCAAAATGGAAAGAGCGCTATTTAGCTTTTGGAGGGCAGATTTTGCTGCAATAGTTTTCGGGTGCCATGTCGCATTTGCAGAGCCCCTAAAGTACCAATACAATGCAAACCCCACAAAAGTGACCCCATTTTGGAAACTACACCCCTCATAGAATTTATCTAGGTGTATAGTGAGCATTTTGACCTCACAGCTATTTCACAGATTTTATTGACTTTGGGACGTAAAAATGAAAAATTACTTTTTTTTTCCAATAAACCGTCCATTTAGTGACATATTTTTAATTTTTGCAAGTGGTTAAAGAAGAAAAAACAGCCCACACTTTGTTACACAATTTCTTCAAAACACAGAAATGCCCCATATGTGATTATAATCTGCTGTATGGGAACATGGTGGGGCTCAGAATGGAAAGAGCACTATTTGGCTTTTGGAGGGCAAATGTGGCTGGAATAGTTTTTGAGTGTCATGTCGCATTTGCAGAGCCCCTAAAATACCAATACAATGGAAACCTCTCAAAATTGACCCCATTTTAGAAACTACACCATTCAAGGAATGTATCAAGGGGTATTATCATTTTGAGCCTAAAAATGCCTCCCAAAAATTAATGTACAAAGTGAAAATTAAAGTTTTTAAATAAATATCTAATTTCAGTGCCTAATACGTTGCGGCTACTTTGTGGCATCAGAGACTCCTGAAACTATTAAGTGGGCTATCCCCGGGACAAAAAAATTTAATATGTGGGTGTAAACTGCTGCTTGGGCACACAGCAGGGCTCACAAGGGAAGGAGCACTGTGTTTTTTAGCTTTTGGAGTATAGATTTAGAGGGACTTTCTGGTCGCCATATTATTTTTGCAGAGCCCTGGAGATGCCAGTAAATTGGAATTCCCCAAGAAGTGACCCCCATTTTGTAGGGGCAATTTTAGGGTCTCTGCAAATGTGACATGGCATCCAAAAAACAACAATCTAAATATGCGCTCCAAAAGCACATAACGCTCTTCACATTTGCGCCCTGCTGTGTGCCCAAATGGCAGTTTATGCCCACATGTATGACACTGGTGTACCCAGGACAACATATTTAACAACGCCATATGTGGGTATTAACTACTGTTTGGGCACAGCCGGACACAGAAGGGAAGGAGCGCTATTTTGGTTTTTGGAGCACAGTTTGCCTTTTAGACACCATGCCACTTTTACAGAGCCCATGAATTGCCAGTAAAGTGGAATCCACAGACATGTCACCCCATTTTGGAAACTATACCCTTCAAGGGATTTATCAAGTGGGGTAGCGAGCATTATTAACCCTTAAGTGTTGCATTCTTTTAATTTCCAGAAATGAATGTGCAGCCGATAATGAAAAGTTAAAAATGAAATTTTTCCATAGATACGACATTTCAGTGCCCAATATGTTGTGGCCATCTTATGTCTGCAAAGATACACACTCCAAAAACTGTTGAGCGGGGATTCCGGGCACAACAGCTTTTGGAGCGTTCATCTCTGATACAAGCTGGGCACAACATATTATGCACTGAAATGATGTATTCCTGGAAAAATTGTCATTTTCACCTTTCACCATCAGTTGCGTATTCATTTATGGATAATAAATTATAGCAACACTTGGGGGTTAAAAATGCTCACTGTACCCCTGGATAAATTCCTTCAGGAGTGTAGTTTCCAAAATGGGGTGACATGTCAGGGGATTCCACTTTACTGGCATTTCAGCTCTGTAAAAGTGTCATGGTGCCCAAAAAACAAACTGTCCAAGTCTGTGCTCCAAAAACCAAATAGCGCTCCTTCCCTTCTGTGCCCGGCTGTGCCCAAACAGCAGTTTATACCTACATATGACATTAAGTACATTATCCGGGGTACACCAATGTCATACATGTAGGTATAAACTGCAGTTTGGGCACACAGCAGGGCACAGAAGGGAAGGAGCTCTATGTGGCTTTTGGAGCGCAGATTCAGATGTTTGGTATCTGGATGCTATGTCATGTTTGCAGAGCCTCTAAAGTACCAGTAAAGTGGAATCCCCTAGGGAATGACACCATTTTGAAAAGTGCACCCCTCAAAGAATTTATCAAGGGGTGTAGTAAGCATTAGTATCCTAGACGTGACTGCACAGCAGATGGGGAAAAGTGAATATGTAAGCTGTGCGGAGTACATTGGGTACGCTAAATTCCCTACTATTTCCCCAGTAGCTCCTATTATTGGAGGGGTCACTCTGGGTGTCACTTCTGGTTTATTTTCCCTTGTAAGCTCTAAATCTGGTTTGTCCCCTAATATACGCTCGCACAGCTTATACATTGCCTTCCTGACTCAGCCAGTTATGTTCTAATGATTTGGCGATTTTTGGGTTTTTTGTCTTCACATTGTATGAGCTATATTTTCTTTATTTTTCTGGTGATGCAGCCATATGAGGGCTTGTTGTTTGTGGTATGAGATGTATTTTGTAATGACATAATTTTTAGGTGCCTACAACTTATTAAATAAATTTTATTAACTCTTTCTTGGTGGATTAAAAAAAAAAACAACCATCAATTCTGGCACTGCGTTTTACCTTTTAAATTTTTCACCATGCAGCATAAAGCATAGGTAACATGTTACCTATATTCTGCGGGTCAGTACGATTACGACGATACCTTATTTATACAGTTTTTTTATGCAATACTAATTTTGCAGAACAAAAACCCATTTGGGGACATAAATTTTTTTTGCATCGTCATCTTCTGAGATGCGTAATATTTTTATTTTGCAGTTTACAGAGTTGTTTTAGAGCTTATTTTTTGCGGGACAACCTGTGCTTTTTATTGGTACTGTTTTGGGGCACATATGACTTTTTGATCACTTTTTATGGCATATTTTGTAAGGTGAGATGGCGAAAAATCATTACTTCCGGCAGTTTTTTTCTGTTGGTTTTTTCCCTGACATTCACCGTGTATGTTAAATATTGTTTCAGTTATATTGTACAGGTTGCTACGGACGCGTCGATACCAAATATGTATTGTTGTTATAAATTTTTAGGTTTATTTTTTATATAATTAATTTTATATAGGAAAAGGGAATTTTTGGGGCTTTTTTTTTTTTTTTTACTTTATTTTACTTTTTCATGTGTCCCATTAGGACACCTGAGCCAGAGATGCTTTGATCTCTGGCTCAGTACTATAGACTGCAAGACACAAGCATACATGTGTCTTGCAGTCTACACAGGAAGTCAGCGCTATGGAGACACAGGTCTCGGCAGGATCAACCAGATAGTGGGGTCTCCAGGCAGCCTGAGGTCACTGGGCAGACCCAGGGCTGCAGATTATAGATATCGGCACCCCCAATCTCGCAGCAGGGGGCGGCAAGATGGTGGAACCCCTTGGATGCCACGGTCATGTTTGACTGCGGCATCCAAGGGTTTAAAACCTCCGATCAGAACTCAGTTCCGACCGGAGGTTATGGAGCAGGGTGTTAGCTGTCAGTTACAGCTAACATCCAGTTCCGATGCCGCCCGCTCAGATAGTGAGTGGGTGGCCGGCCTCGGTGTTGCAGAGTGCGATTGCTGGATGTGGCAGAGTCAAAATCAGATAGACATTTGTACATAACAGGAACAGACTTTAGTGAAACATGAATGCAGTAAAAGAAGGTTCACCTCACATGGTGAATAACAGATCTAGTTCAGCACACTCACTAACAATACAGGAAATGTATATCAACAGCATCAAAAACAACATGGTACAGAGTGTCTACAGATAAACATTTAGTAACAGCTACATCTAGTGTCATAAATATGAACTGCAGTCAATCCAGCAAATATAGAGAGCACTGAAGCTGGCGGTTGCATATTTCCAACACTCGGGCGTAGTATTACGCCCTGGTGCGAGAAGTACCTAGTGCCCAGGACGTATTAGTACGTCCAAGGTCATGAAGGGGTTAAACAATAGGAATAAGGGGCTTGCTTGCAAGGGTTTGCCAACTATGAGGAAATAGGAGTGACACAAGGTAATAGTATTTGTTTGATACAATAGCCAAGTCATCTTTTAATACATAAAGTAATACAAATGAAGCTATATGAGCCAGAGTGAATGTCTAGGCTGTTTCCTCACAGACCCATACACGCACACATTTGTGTACGTGTAACCTAAGGAAAACTTCCTTAGGCCCTGGGCCCTAATTAAAAATTTGTTACGGGATCCCAAATCATCCATTAGCAGTTAAAGTACTGCCATCATATATCAGCAGCTCCAACATAAAGAATTGTTCAGTTATATGCTATATGGGGAACACATTTCCGTAGTCCATATATATATTTCCCACCCATGTATTTGTATAGTAATAAAAGTGGTCTATTTTTTTATGCATTTCAAGCCTGCCTATTAATACAGCCAAACACAGAAGCAGAAAATGCGTCTTTCAAAATTCATCCCAAGAGTCTTTCAAGGCGATTAATGTGTAAATGTGCAGCTAGAGTCACAGTATATTAATTCTCTATGAATTAGTGGGATCACTGAGGCTTGTGGTATGACAATATAACAGGTTTTGTGCATTTAACATTAAATGTTCTGTACTAAATTTTGACGTGCACCAACATATGCCTCTATGATGTATGTGTTAGAAGAAAAATAAATAAATAATAGTATAGATAGATAGATAGATAGATAGATAGATAGATAGATAAAAACACAGACAAAATTGTTGCCAACAAAAGTATTAATAAATTATAATTCATGGAAAATTAACAAATAAAAATCAGACATTGCTATTGAATTATGGTTCAACAGAATCATTTTAAAATCCAAATAATTAACCTGGCCTGGACAAAAATTATGGTACCCTTAACCCTTAGAAATCTGACGGCCACTAAGGAGCTGAGCAGATGCCATACCTCGCGATCAGGCGCCATTTTCCCAGATAGGATCACCGACACCAGGAAGGATATCCAGGGTCGGTGATCCGTTGTCTGACAACTACGAGTCTATTGAAAGTTCACAGACTTGTCCGGCATTCATTTGTGTGTCATACAAATGATGGTATTTTACAATGCATTGCAATGCATTAGCATTGTAATGCATTGCATTAGTGATCTGACCCATGGGATTGAAGACCCCTAGGGGACTAATAAAGTATTAAAATATATATATATATTATATATATATATATATATATATATATATATATATGATAAAAAGAATAAAAAAATCAAAACAACCCCTTTCCCTAGAATACATATAAAAGTAGAAAATTACTGTGAAAGATATATATATTAGGTATCCCTGTGTCTGAAAATGCCTGGTCTACAAACTTCTACAAATATTTTTCTCATAAGGTGAATGCCGTAGTGGGAAACAAAAAATCAAAAGTGCCATTTTTTTGCTGTTTTGCCTCTGAAAATTTTTTTTAATAAAAAGTGATTAAAGCAATTGGCATTCTCCTAAATGGTATAACTAAAAAATACACTTGGCTGAGCAAAAAATGACGCCCTATGCATCCACACACACAGAAATATCACACAAAGAAAGTCACACAAATGCTCTTTTTCTCCAATTCTACCCCATTCTGAATTTTTTCCCAACTTCCTAGTACATTCTACAGAATAATAAACGGTACCATTATGAATAACAATTTGTGCCACAAACATTAAGCCCCCATATGTCTTTGTGAACAGAAAAATAAAAAAGTTATTAAGTTTGGAAAGTGGAGAGTCAAAAATGAAAATCAAAAAATGCCACCAGTAAGAAGGGGTTAACTTACTATTTTGTTGCACAATCTTTTGAGGCAATCACTACAATCAAGTAATTTATGAACTCTCAATGAGACTTCTGAGCCTGTCCACAGGTGTTTTGGCCCACGCCTCATGAGCAAATTGCTCCAGCTGTCTAAGGTTTGAAGGGTGACTGTGTGTTTTGGGTCATTATCCTGTTGGAGGACCCATGACTTGTGACTGAGACCAAGCTTTCCGGCACTGGGCAGCACATTTTGATCCAGAATGCCTTGATAGTCTTGAGATTTTATTGTACCCCGCACAGATTTAAGGCACCCTGTGCTAAATGCAGCAAAGCAGCCCCAAAACTTAACCAAGCCTCCTCCATGTTTCACAGTAGGTGCAATGTGCTTTTCTTTGCATGCTTCGTTTTTGAGTCTGTGAACATAGAGCTGATGTTACTTGCCATAAAGCTCCAGTATTGTGTCATCTGTCCAAAAGACATTCCCCCTGAAGCTTTGTGGTATGTCATTATGCATCTTGGGAAATTCAAGTGCTACTTTTTAGGATTTGTTTTCACCAGTGGTTTCCTTATTGGTTGTCTTTCTTTAAGTCCATGTTGGCAAAGACAGCAACAGATGGTGCAATCTGACACTGTTGTACCTTGACCTTGGAGTTCACCTATAAACTCTTTTAAAGTTGTTGTGGGCTCTATGGTTACCATTTGTATTATCCGTCTCTCCAGTTTGTCATCAATTTTCCTCCACATCCAAGGAGGTTGGCTACAGTCCTGTAGACCTTAAACTTTTGAATAATATGTGCAACTGTAGTAATACCGTAGGAACTTGAAGCTGTTTTGAGATGGACTTATAGCATTTACCTTTAACATGCGTGTCTATAATTTTCTTTCTAATGTCCTGAGATAACTTTTTCATTAGCTTTCTTTGGTCTATGTTCAGTGTGGTACATACAGTGCCTTGCGAAAGTATTCGGCCCCCTTGAACTTTTCAACCTTTTGCCACATTTCAGGCTTCAAACATAAAGATATAAAATTTTAATTTTTTGGTGAAGAATCAACAACAAGTGGGACACAATTGTGAAGTTGAACGAAATTTATTGGATATTTTAAACTTTTGTAAGAAATAAAAAACTGAAAAGTGGGGGCGTGCCAAATTATTCGGCCCCCTTAAGTTAATACTTTGTAGCGCCACCTTTTGCTGCGATTACAGCTGCAAGTCGATTGGGGTATGTCTCTATCAGTTTTGCACATTGAGAGACTGAAATTCTTGCCCATTCTTGCTTGGAAAACAGCTCGAGCTCAGTGAGGTTGGATGGAGAGCGTTTGTGAACAGCAGTTTTCAGCTTTTCAGCAGATTCTCGATTGGATTCAGGTCTGGACTTTGACTTGGCCATTCTAACACCTGGATACGTTTATTTGTGAACCATTCCAATGTAGATTTTGCTTTATGTTTGGGATCATTGTCTTGTTGGAAGATAAATCTCCGTCCCAGTCTCAGGTCTTTTGCAGACTCCAACAGGTTTTCTTCCAGAATGGTCCTGTATTTGGCTCCATCCATCTTCCCATCAATTTTAACCATCTTCCCTGTCCCTGCTGAAGAAAAGCAGGCCCAAACCATGATGCTGCCACCACCATGTGTGACAGTGGGGATGGTGTGTTCAGGGTGATGAGCAGTGTTGCTTTTACGCCAAACATATCGTTTTGCATTGTGGCCAAAAAGTTCGATTTTGGTTTCATCTGACCAGAGTACCTTCTTCCACATGTTTGGTGTGTCTCCCAGGTGGCTTGTGGCAAACTTTAAAGGAGACTTTTTATGGATATCTTTGAGAAATGGCTTTCTTCTTGCCACTCTTCCATAAAGGCCAGATTTGTGCAGTGTACGACTGATTGTTGTCCTATGGACAGACTCTCCCACCTCAGCTGTAGATCTCTGCAGTTCATCCAGAGTGATCATGGGCCTCTTGGCTGCATCTCTGATCAGTCTTCTCCTTGTTTGAGATGAAAGTTTAGAGGGACGACCGGGTCTTGGTAGATTTGCAGTGCTCTGATACTCCTTCCATTTCAATATGATCGCTTGCTCAGTGCTCCTTGGGATGTTTAAGGTTTGGGAAATCTTTTTGTATCCAAATACGGCTTTAAACTTCTCCACAACAGTATCACGGACATGCCTGGTATGTTCCTTGGTCTTTATGATGCTCTCTGCGCTTTAAACAGAACCCTGAGACTATCACAGAGCAGGTGCATTTATACGGAGACTTGATTACACACAGGTAGATTATATTTATCATCATCAGTCATTTAGGACAACATTGGATCATTCAGAGATCCTCACTGAACTTCTGGAGTGAGTTTGCTGCACTGAAAGTAAAGGGGCCGAATAATATTGCACGCCCCACTTTTCAGTTTTTTATTTTTTACAAAAGTTTAAAATGACCAATAAATTTTGTTCCACTTCACAATTGTGTCCCACTTGTTGATTCTTCACCAAAAAATTAAAATTTTATATCTTTATGTTTGAAGCCTGAAATGTGGCAAAAGGCTGAAAAGTTCAAGGGGGCCGAATACTTTCTCAAGGCACTGTACTATGATACCAACAGCACATAGTACTTTTCACCTATTAAATAGGCAGACTGACTGATTACAAGTGTGAAGACTCCTGTGATATTAAGTACAGCACACACTTTAGTTTAACATGTCAAATTATTTTTAATCTTTTCTAGGGGTACCATCATTTTTGGCCAAAGTCAGGCTATTAGTTTGTTTTTTAAAATTAATTTGTTCAACTACAATTTAAAAGCAATGTCTGATTTTCATTAGCTGATTTTCAGGAAATTTTATTTTATTAATATTTGTGTCAGTTTCAGTGATTATTGTGGGTTTTTCATTTTTAACGAAAGGGTACCAACAATTTTGTCCATGTGTGTATATAGTAATCTTGGCTAGTACGTTTTATGTAAAATAAATAACAGTGTTATGTCTCTGCTTGTTCAGGTCTCTGCGCCACCCCCCTGCGCGCACGCTGCGGCGTAGGAGGCGTCCTCTTATTTGATTCCTTGCTTAGGATTCTGGATGCTTAGTCTGAACACGGTCCTAGTTTCCTTGCTGTGTAATGGATTCCCAGCCACACCCGTGTTCTGAGCATTGTTTCTCTCTGGACCGCATAGAGTTAATCTTTACCTTGCCTGTGTGATTGACAGCCTGAGTACCTATCAGGTCTGGGGCTGGGCCCAGACTTTCTATATACGGGATGTCACTTTCACAGCAAATTGCCGGTTATTGCACTGACTTTTCCTGCTTTCTTTGTACCTTTGATTTTTACCTTGCTATTATCTCTGACCTTTGGCTTGCCTTATGACTACTCTCTTGGATTTCGATTTGGTACCACTTTTGCTTCTCTGGTTGTGACCCCTGGCTTGTTTACCATTCTTCTATGTTGTTTGTCTTGTTCCGTGTGTCACTTTACTCAGTATAGGGCTCGTCTTCGAGTTGTCCTTTTACCGTTTAGGGTAAACTGAGGCAATAGGAAGTGACAGTGGCTGGGGTGAGATTAGGGCTCACTTGTCTCTGTCCTTCCTCCCAGACCCCTACAGTAGTGTGAGGGTATTGCTACGTCTGGCGAGACCCTAACAAACAGCCTTTGTAGCAATTGTCAAATATACTCATATGTTGGCTAGTTTTAGGTCATATAGAACATGTATGTCATTCTTTGCATATTACCAACATATGAAAATCATGTTCCAATTGAATGCAAAATTATTCAATTACAATAAATAATGAGATACTTCTTAGATAAAATAATTGCAATTATATTACCAAAACCAAAAACATATCATAAATCCATGAACCCACGTTTACTGAGCAGTTTGCACCAGACCTTGAGATAAATATTGCTATAAAATATTTGCAAATAGTCCAAATTTGCAGTTTAACTTTTCTCATCACTCAGCAAGTTTGAAAAGTAGCTTGAATAGTGAGCACGGAAACAAGGATGTGCAGTTTCTGTCAAATTTGTTGACAGAAAGCCATATAATGATACAAATTGGGGCGTAAACAGCGGCATTTCTTTAAATTGCATTAAAATGTATTAATAGCAACTGTTGACAACTGCTGACCTGTAATATTTTAAAGAACCATTAGGATAATAGAAATGTTAAATGCCCTGTAAGTGCAGTGTCTTACAATAGTGTATCCTTTACGACCTAATGTGTCACACACTCATATAACTATTTCTACAGAGCAATCAGCTACCTCAACAGTGTATGACCAACAGAAGTGACATTTAACAGGCCAGTTCATCCTATTAAAATATTCCTTCTCTAATTAAAATTTTTTGCTAAATAAAATAAGGTTCTTGATGGCAAATTATCTTTAACTTAGTGAAATGAACAGTTGACTTTTATTTAATTTCTTCATCACAACATAATGAATAACAGTAAGGTAAAATATTTTCTTTGCTGCCATGACTTATTTTTACAATTCTTTAAAATATATTTTCTTCTAAGAGACTTCTAATGCAGAAAATAATGAAAAGTACAGATGTGGGAACACTATAAAAGGTTTGTAAATGTATATGTGCCTTTTAATGGAGCAAACCACTGAAACTTAGTTGACTGTACGACCCTGACTTAGAGAGTTCTAAATAAGGAAGGGGAGGGGACAATTGGCCCTCCTTCTTCAGCAGAATTAGGGCGTAGGGTGTAGAGGAGAATCTAGGAAACTGAGCCACAACTCTGATTTGAGTATACCAGCTTTAGGACAGTCAAGTGTTGTTATACAGTCAGGAAATGAGATTTATCTCTGTTCTTCTTGGGTAAGTTGAAGTGTGCATGATCAGTATATTAGGATAAAGTTGTGTGGACCTCATAGCTACAACACTGCATCCTTGAGACAAGGCAACCCTGAGAATTTACACATGGGAATTGTAAAGTGGCTGTGGATTAGGAAGATTGTAGCAGTGGAGACACAGATTGCTATCAGGAAGTACAGTGCCTTGCAAAAGTATTCAGCCCCCTTGAACTTTTCAACCTTTTGCCAGATTTCAGGCTTCAAACATAAGGATATAAAAATTAAATTTTTTGGTGAAGAATCCAACAAGTGGGACACAATTGTGAAGTGGAACAAAATTTATTGGTCATTTTAAACTTTTGTAAAAAATAAAAAACTGAAAATTGGGGCGTGCAATATTATTCGGCCCCTTTACTTTCAGTGCAGCAAACTCATTCCAGAAGTTCAGTGAGGATCTCTGAATGATCCAATTTTGTCCTAAATGACTGATGATGATAAATATAATCCACCTGTGTGTAATCAAGTCTCCGTATAAAATGCACCTGCTCTGTGATAGTCTCAGGGTTCTGTTTAAAGCGCAGAGAGCATCATGAAGACCAAGGAACATACCAGGCACGTCCGTGATACTGTTGTGGAGAAGTTTAAAGCCGGATTTGGATACAAAAAGATTTCCCAAACTTTAAACATCCCAAGGAGCACTGTGCAAGCGATCATATTGAAATGGAAGGAGTATCAGAGCACTGCAAATCTACCAAGACCCAGCCATCCCTCTAAACTTTCATCTCAAACAAGGAGAAGACTGATCAGAGATGCAGCCAAGAGGCCCATGATCACTCTGGATGAACTGCAGAGATCTACAGCTGAGGTGGGAGAGTCTGTCCATAGGACAACAATCAGTCGTACACTGCACAAATCTGGCCTTTATGGAAGAGTGGCAAGAAGAAAGCCATTTCTCAAAGATATCCATAAAAAGTCTCCTTTAAAGTTTGCCACAAGCCACCTGGGAGACACACCAAACATGTGGAAGAAGGTACTCTGGTCAGATGAAACCAAAATCGAACTTTTTGGCCACAATGCAAAACGATATGTTTGGCGTAAAAGCAACACAGCTCATCACCCTGAACACACCATCCCCACTGTCACACATGGTGGTGGCAGCATCATGGTTTGGGCCTGCTTTTCTTCAGCAGGGACAGGGAAGATGGTTAAAATTGATGGGAAGATGGATGGAGCCAAATACAGGACCATTCTGGAAGAAAACCTGTTGGAGTCTGCAAAAGACCTGAGACTGGGACGGAGATTTATCTTCCAACAAGACAATGATCCCAAACATAAAGCAAAATCTACAATGGAATGGTTCACAAATAAATGTATCCAGGTGTTAGAATGACCAAGTCAAAGTCCAGACCTGAATCCAATCGAGAATCTGTGGAAAGAGCTGAAAACTGCTGTTCACAAACACTCTCCATCCAACCTCACTGAGCTCGAGCTGTTTTCCAAGGGAGAATGGGCAAGAATTTCAGTCTCTCGATGTAAAAAACTGATAGAGACATACCCAAGCGACTTGCAGCTGTAATCGCAGCAAAAGGTGGCGCTACAAAGTATTAACTTAAGGGGGCCGAGTAATTTGGCATGCCCCACTTTTCAGTTTTTTATTTTTTACAAAAGTTTAAAATATCCAATAAATTTCGTTCAACTTCACAATTGTGTCCCACTTGTTGTTGATTCTTCACCAAAAAATTTAAATTTTATATCCTTATGTTTGAAGCCTGAAATGTGGCAAAAGGTTGAAAAGTGGGGGCCGAATACTTTCGCAAGGCACTGTACCATCAACTAGCTCAGCTGCATCCCTTTGTGGATGCTCTGTAAGAACTGTACCTCCAGTATCTGGATGCTGCTGAATTTACCTTGTTCTACCACAAGTAAACTTACTTTTTTCAACAAACTCTGTCCCTTAATCTTTTTCCTGAATTACCATCATGGGCACTCCACCCACCATCAGACCTAGGGGGACTTACAAACCTAAGAACTTGCCCCAGGGGAACACTAGAACTACCATCGGCCACCATGCAGGACATCCTGAGCACTACAAAATACCAACCTTGGAGGAGAGCTGAAAGATCTAGTTGAGATTCTTGCCACTGTAATCATAGTGACTACTACTCCCAACCACCTGGTCTTCTTCCTCATTGGCCGTGGCACAGATGATTATAGGAAACTTTGTACTATGTCTTATCAGAGGAAAATCCCTCCTATATCCATCTTGAAATGGACTGCAGGTCACATGACTCAGATTACACATGTCTATAGATGTCTATGGAGAGGGAAGGGGGAGAAGTGAGCAGGCTTAGTCTGATGCTGAAACTAAAGAGGTACTTTACAGGATCATCACTAGAGATGGGCAGACCGATTCGTCACAAGCCGGGTTCGACTTGAATATTCAAAATTGTTGTTTTTTTGTTTTTTTTTATGAAACTGAACAAATGCCATTAGATGAATTAAAATGGCCACCTACACATGAATTGCACTTGGAAAATACAGATGAGACATGTCTTGTGAGTTACTGTGACATTCTGGCACCACCTGACATCAGCTGATGGCCTCTCAGCCAATAGTCAGTGGTAGGTGGATACCTTAAAGTACTGATGTTATATACAATAGATAAGGTGCTGTAAGCATAAACATGAGGCATTGCAGTGATGGTGGATGTAGGGAGTTATCTATGATTCATCTCACTGCATGATACAGGGAACACTGAAAAACTTACAAATTGGAATAGGGCTAGAGAATCTTAGCAAAAGGAGAGATTTGTCAGATTTAATCAATTACTGGCAGATTAGTGATAGAAATCATAGATAGGACAGAGTGAAGGAGAATATCTGTGCTGGTGTTGTGAGCTTGACAGCACAGCAGCCTGAATTAATACAGACAGACAAAGGATGGTTAACCCTTTCATTGCTAATAATCTAAATTTGTCTAAGCCTGTTGTGCAATAGAGCATTAATGAATCCAATGATGATTCTATTACAGATAAAACGTGGCAACCAAATCAGGGTGACATCACAGAAAGAGGTTAGTGTAAAATGCAATAGTAACAACAGCCTCAATATCCAAAAGAACTGCCTGGGGTTGAAAGATTACAGCATACAGCAAACCACACACACAATGGAGTGGATAACCGTGAGAGGAAAAAGAACAACTTGTACCTAATGATCACTTTAGGAATATAGTCCATATAGATATTTCAGCTGATAGCATGCCCCAAATTTTTCTTGAAATTCTGTAAATTGTTACTCCACCAATCTGATGTTGATGAGGCATGTGCTCCCAAACTGGTATAATCAGCAAGATAATCTAAGTTCTTTTCTGCTTCCCAAGTGGTGTTCTCATGGTCATAGCATCTGCTCCATTTCAGAGTATATTCTAGTCTTTTCCAGCCGGCAGGCCAGGTATGCTGATAGTGTGTCACAAATTTTGGTTCAAATCTTTTAATTGTTACTCATTGGGTAAGATTTTAGTGGCTTTTTTAAGTCAATTCTTTATACCTTCAGTTTTTCAAGTCCCAGGCAGGTTCACAGTGTGCCATAAATTTTTCTTAAAATTCGGGGCATGGCTTGGCCACTGAAGCTCATGGCCATGTGAAGTGAAGCTTTATCCTCATCACAGCTTTAACAGCATTTTAATCCTGCCAGCAATCGACTTAACGACTGCTACCAATGCCTGACATCTCCCTGCTAGCCATGGGCAGGAAGTGGCCAGGTAAAAAAGCTATTCACAAGCCCATACGCTATTTTTACCCACAGACCAGGATAAGAATAAAAATGGCATGGACAGCTGCCCGGTCAACTTCACAGAGCCTACCTAGCGCCTCACCTCGATAGACACAATCCATCGGAGTCTGCTTTTTCTAGCCGGGTGTCACAGAAGACTATTAAGGGGACCCTGCACTTTGAGATTCCTTCTAGGTGGTCCATGTCTCCCTCCTCAGCTACAGCCAAGATGACGCTGGCCTCTTCTCCTCACCACGTGCTGATGCTCCTTCCTCTCCATCTAAAACCCTGTGTGCCACGGCCTCCACCTTGCAGTCTTCTTCTTCCCATGAAGACCCTGACTCTCCATCAAGGAGTCCGGATAAGCAACGACAGAGGCGATAAAGCCCTGAGAACATGGACGGGGTTAGTGAGACATTGATACTTTTGCAAAGAAAAAAAGAACCACCCGACGTTTTTCTGCATTTCACACCTCAGAATCACTTAGGGTTATCTTTTACACACCATTTCTCTATTGAAAAAATTGAATTCTTAGATTTATTAATATCCATAACACCAACTCGTTCCTTTTCAACGTCTACATATTTTAGCTTACTTATAAATATACTCAGTTAGCCTCTAAAAGGTATCGTCTGATTTCTTCACTCTTCCACTACATATTTTAAAACAGTAAATGTCAATAGTTACTTAGAATACACCAGTGCACACTACAAACATTGGCTCAATAATATACCATTTAGCCAGTTTAAAAGAATTAGAAAAAACTGTGACAATACCCACACTTTTATCAAACAGGCACATATCCTGAAGAAACGTTTTACAGAAAAGAAATATTCTCGTTCTGTTATCAACAATGCTCTCAGTAAGGCATTACTGTGCAGTAGAGGTGGATTATCGGCTGCAGAGCACAGACCAGCGCTGGGACTATTGCACGCTCTGGCAGTCAGAAAAGAGGGAAGAGCTGTCACGAAGGAGGAAGCCTGGAAGGAAGAGAGGTAAGTATAATGGAGTGGATGGGTGGGAGTAGTAGTTATGTTCCGTTTCCAGAAACGGGGAAATGGATTGTCACCGGATAACCAGTAAGTGTTCCTGGGGCGGTCACATGATAATGGGTAAATATAAATTTTGATCAATTATGTTATTTAGAAAGTAGGAGGGGGAGGGTGTTTAGATTAGTGTAGGAATTTGCTTTTATCCTGGACAACCCCTTGCTGCACCCTTGAGAAAGGGTTCTACCCAAAACACGTTGTGTGTTACACCTATTTGGAATAAAGATTCTTTCAAATTGGACTAGCACTTCACCGCCTCACTTCTTTGGGAATTTTCTGGAATATCCTGACGTGTACTTGGTACTACGTTCCTGAGGTCGCCCGCCAATTTGAGAGGTCCATCAGGCAACTCATCCCAGCTTACATGCTTAATCAGTGGTTGTGGACTAACCACAACCTAAAAAGGTGAGCAGCAAATTGCTAGCTATCCGTCATATTTATTCTTAACCATACTGTACTACACTATTAGCGCTCCGCGCTGTCTGTTTTTTACTCTTTTGGTATAACCCCTTTAAGAACCTCTACTAAATGATGCAAACTACGGTACATCTGCCTATGTGCTATATGTTCCTTATATGGTTGTGTTTTCCAACTGTTGTTAAAGATTATGTAGTTTTTGGCAGGAGTCTCAAAGATTGTATATATATATGTCATATTTCAATACGACACCAGAAAATACCTTCCTTGGCATCCACAGATGGGATTGGGTTGCCCCGATGCTGGAGGTTTGCAGCAGCGTATCCTTTTTCTGATTTCTTGGGATTAAAGTAATGTCATTGAATGAGAAGGGTTTAAACAATCCCTTTAAACGTTTTCTGTTGTGGAGGGAGTCTAGGGTCCTTAAGGCTGATATATTGCAAACCCAGGAGACCCATGTGTGTGATACAAATCCTCCTAAACTCTCACACTGATTTCCCTGTGGTAGTGCAGTTCTCTTTTAAGAAAAAAGCTAGGAAAGTACTAATATTTTAAATATACTCGCCTCCACCTTAAATTCATTCCTTTGGAACAACTCCCTCTATGACATCTGGAGACTACAACATGCCTCTGAGAGGGATTACTCTTTTCATTCTGCGAGGCATGGCACGTATTCTCGTTTTGATGCCTTTCTAATAGATAAGTCTAGACAGAGCTGAGAACACTTCTATTAGAATTAGTAGTTGGTCCCATTACTGTAACGCTCGTGGAGCGCTTCCCTACCACTAACAACTTTGTGTGGAGGGTGAACACTTATATCTTTGCCCGTGATCAATGCTGGAAAGGGAAAGAGACTGAACTTCAAGAAGTTTTAGAATCAGCAACACCGCAGAGGTGTCTACTTTTGCACTATAGAATGCCCACAAGGCATATGTTAGAGGTTCCCTCATCCGACTGGATAGTAGGATGAAGATTAGAGAGGCCGAGATTGCTGAATCCTCAAATAAAATGAGGTTACTAGAAGGACAACATAAAACAGCTATCCCTTTCTCACCTAAGGTTGAGCTAGAAAACGAGAGAATGCGCCTACACAACTTACTCTTTCAAAAATATGAAGCCTCTTTCCATAAAAAAAAATGCAAATTTTAATCTCAGGATAATAAAGCAGGTAGTTTCCTTGCTAGGAAATTTAATTAGAGAGCTCAGAAGACGAGAATTGCTTCTCTGATACATCCTACCAGTAGGCAGAATGTTTTGCCTTCCATGTCTGCCCCCCCGAACAGATGGGTACTCTGAACTCCACCATCTCCCTGAAGAAGTTATTGCCACAACTAAAGTTATCCCTCTCTTTAAAACACCCAGCTCAGCCATGGCGGTGTGAAGCAGCTTACTCAAGCGCTCCTGCCTCGCTGAACCACCGGGCCACCTTGACTTAGCTCTGATCGGCACTGCTCCTACCCACTGATGGGGAAATCAAGACGTGGGCCCCCTAGGTCCTCTTCCACACCGCCTCCGACAACCCCAGGAGAGGCTCTTCATCGCCTGTTCGGCTCCACCGGGTCCGCTCCGCACAGGTCAAAAATGGCGCCCGTTCCACACACAGCACCTCAGACTTCCCAGCACTGCCCTGCTTTGCAGCATGGATCGCGCCCGGCAGGAGATGCAGATACCCCTGTTCCGGGCTCCACGATGGACTACTCTTTTCAGCTGTTTGCGGGGGCCTACCGCAGCAACTATGGAGGTACCTCTTCCCCTTCCCCTACCTCCGATGTGGCCCTGGATGCAGAGTGGCCGTCCCTGCCTCCCTCCCCTGCAGCCTTCTCCGCTATAACGGGGCACAGCACCCCCATCGTCCCCACTTTTCCGGGTACTCTCTCATCTGGCCATGTCCAGGGACCCCCCTCCATGTGGCTCTCTGCTGGTCTCACTCTTCACGCTGGCACGGCTCAGGGGACTCCCTCAACTCCTCCTAGCACTGGCACCGCCTTGCATGTGGCCTCTCCGGGCACAGTGCCCTATCATGCCCTTACAGACCCCACTGCTGCTGCTGCTGCTGCACTGACTGCCCCACTGGTGGACACCCTGGGCGAATTACGCCGACTAAGCGCTCACCTTAGTGCCATACCTACCAAAGCTGACATGGAATCCTATGTGTCGAGAGCGGAACTGTCCACTGTTTCTTCCTCTGTCCAACACTTAGAGTGCCGTGTTGCCGCGGTTGAGGCCTCCTCTGCTACAGTTTCTGCCAGATTTTCCACACAGGACTCTACTCTGCTGACTCACTCCCACCAGGTCCAACACCTAGCAGATGTAATTGATGACCTGGAAAACCTCAATAGATGCAACAATATCCGCATTCGGGGGATCCCTGAATCAGTTAACACACAGCAGCTGGATGCGACTCTCTGCACATTGTTTAACTCACTCCTTGGGGTCTCTCCGGATTCGCCCCTGGAACTTGATCGTGTACATCACTCCCTGGGACCCCGTGTCCCAGACCCCAACAACCCGAGAGATGTAATTTGTTGGGTCCACCGCTATCAGTTGAAGGAAGCCATAATGCGCAAGGCCAGAGAATCCAGGCAAGTTCTCTTCCAAGGTCACCTGCTGGATTTTCTTCCTGATCTTTACCATCTCACCCTGGCCAAGAGGGTGCCCTCAAACCGCTGTTGGATGTCTTGATCCGTAACCATATTTCCTACACATGGGGCTTTCTGTTTTGTCTCCAGGTGCGCAGAGAGGGGTGACTCCTGGTCCTCCAACACCCTGACGAGGTCCCTTCCTTCATGACGGCTCTCGGACTTCCTCCAGTGGATAGAAAGAAATAAAAAGAAAAAACAGCGCAGAGCGCTAATAGTGTAAAACCAAAGGATGATAGATATCAGAACACTGATATAAATTGCTCACCTTGGTGGGTTGTGATCAGCTCACAACAACTTAGTAGGCATGCAGAATCAGATTATCTTCATTGGGACCTTGTGAAGCAGCTGCTAGCCTCGGAACCGTGGTATGAAGCATGTGTGGAAGAATCCAGATGCAGGTAGAAAAGAGGAGGCAGATGAGCGATGGTCCAGAATAAATGTAGTCCTTAATCCAATTGAATAAAATACATGACGCGTTTCGGGACAAGCCCTTTTTCAAGTGTGCATAAAAACATAGCATGGGTAGCATAGCATATATATACTTTACAAAAATAAAAAAAATAGGACAAAAACGGGCGGTAGCCACGCCCCCTCACGCGTGGGGGCGTGGCTAATTGATCTAAACTAAATAGAGAGAAAAAAAAAAAAGGTGGCAAAAACGGGCTGTAGCCACGCCCCTAACGTGTGGGGCGTGGCTAATGGGTCTAACCTAAATAAAGAGAAAAAAAAAAAAGAAGAGAGAAAAAAATAAAAAAAGTAAAAATAAATATATAATTATATGTGAGAAAAAAAAAATGAGAAAAATTAATTAGAAAACATAGAAGCAATAGAAAAAGTTTACAGTACATTATATGAATAATTCATAAATAAGTGAAATAAGTTAGGAATAAATAAGCATACAATAATAAATACAATTGATAAAATATATAAAATAATCAAATATTGAGTACGATAAAAACTAATTATTGGAATTCCTTAGTGGGGAATAGAATGGGAAGCTCAAAACGAGAGGAAATCAAAGGTACATTGCATCAAATTGGTTTAACATATGAACTTGGATTGATACTCAAAAAAATTTTTTCTGATGCTTCATTTAGACCTACTGGTACCATTGTGTTCAGTCTATAGATCCAAAAGAATTCTTTTCTTTTAAGTAACTCATTATTTGTAGTAGTAATTTGATCTATTGGAGTGATTTTGAATACATTAAATTCACAATCATGATATTTGGCGGCGTGTCTAGAAACACTATGTTTCTGAAAACCCTTAAGAACGTTGGCCCGATGTTTGTTTAAACGTTCCCTGAGGTGCATAGTGGTGCGCCCCACATATTGTAAGCCACACTGACAGTGAATAACATAGATGACAAAGGATGAGTTGCATGTAAGATGTGGCTTGATTGGAAAAGTCTCATCTGTGGAGTTACTAGTAATTGTAGTTTGACCATGAGTGATGCTACTACAGCATTTGCACCTAGTTATGTTACATTTGTAACTCCCACCTTGGGCAGGTTTTGGCTGAATATTAATCACTCTAGGAATCTTGGATTCCCTCAATTTGCTGGGGGCTAATAAATTTTTTAAATTTCTGGCACGTCTGTAAGTGACACACGGTGTGTTTGGAAGAGTTTTACTCAGAAAAGGGTCATTAGTTAATAGTGACCAATATTTTGAGAGTATAGACTTGACCTGCTGATGTTGATAGTTGTAAGTGGTTATAAAATTAAATTGGGGAGGTTTCTTTCGGAGTTTAATTGAGGGTTTGATACAATCAAGTTGAGTTAGTTGCTTCACTCTATGTTGCGCTGATTCGATTATTCCTGTCGGGTAATGTTTTTCAGAAAATCTTTTTGTGATGATTTTACTTTGATTTTCATAATCGTGATCTAATGTACAATTGCGTCTTATCCTCCGAAATTGACTGTAGGGTATATTATTCTTCCATTTTTTATAGTGAGAACTGTTGTAGTCCAGAAGACTTAGAATCGACTTTTTTGAAAAAAAATTTTGTCACTATCTTACTATCAATATTCATCAGTTGTAAGTCAAGATATTCAATGGATGTACTTGATGTTGTACCAGATAGAGTAATGCCCCATTCATTCACATGTTGTTCAAATGGTCTGTGAATGCAGCCCGTTTTTGCCCCTTTTTTTTTTTTTTTTCTCTCTCTTTATTTAGTTTAGATCCATTAGCCACGCCCCCACACGTGAGGGGGCATGGCTACCGCCCGTTTTTGTCCCATTTTTTTATTTTTGTAAAGTATATATATGCTATGCTACCCATGCTATGTTTTTATGCACACTTGAAAAGGGCTTGTTCCGAAACGCGTCGTGTATTTTATTCAATTGGATTAAAGACTACATTTATTCTGGACCAGCGATCATCTGCCTCCTCTTTTCTACCTGCATCTGGATTCCTCCAGTGGATATCCTTGATTGGCCTGAGCTTCCAGGCGCCCCAACGGTCTCACCACTGCCGAGGACCCAACACAGACCTCGCCGCCGCAGACGTGATCGTGCTCCTGTTATTGACGGCAACCCAGCGAGACTTGATGCTTCACCACCTTGATACCAGACTGTTCTCTGTACTGTACTTCCCATTGCGCGGCGGGCACTCACCTGGGGGGACTATGGGTTGTTACCACTCCCTTCCTTAGTCCTGGGGACTTATTGTCGCCCTTTGTCACTGCTGGTGTCCCCGGGTAGTGCAGCCGCTCCTGTTTACACCCCTCTGCCTTATGCACCCATCCCCTCTCTTATCGCCCCTAATATTCCTTTGCAGTTTTCAGACCGGTTGGCACTATTATATTGATGTTGTTCGCTGTTAATTCATTTGGCCCGGGGATCCCTTCCCGGTGCGTAATGGTACTAGACAGGGTTCCCCCTTATCCCCCCTCCTCTATGCACTGGTAATGGAACATCTTGCTGCAGCTTTGCGTGAGTGTGCTGGCGTACGGGATCTTTCAGGTTAAGATGGCGTTGTACGCAGACGACCTTCTCCTCTATGTCACCCAACCCCGTGTCTCCTTACCATCCATCCTTAAAGAGTTCCAACGCTTCAGTAACATGTCTAACTTTAAAGTTAACCTCTCCAAGTGTGAAGCCCTTAATGTGTCCCTACTACAGATGGAGGTGGTGCATCTAGCTGCCCAGTTTCCCTTTAAATGGCAGCCTTGCTCTATTAAATATCTAGGGATACAGATCCCTTCTGACTCCTTGGATCTGTTTCACCTTAACTACACCCCCCCGCTAGAGAAAACCAAGAGTGATCTGAAGACCTATGGTGCCCTTGGGTTGTCCTGATTTGGACGCATCAATGCTTTAAAAATGGATGTAGTCCCCCGGTTTTTATATCTCTTCCAGGCCCTGCCAATCCCAGTTCCAAGGAGCTACTTCTCGACACTTCAGACTCTATTTGGGCGTTTTGTTTGGGGCCCCTCTCGCAGCAGACTGAACTTTCGGACTCTCACCCGGCACAAGTCCACCGGTCGGGCAGGTCTTCCGGACCTCCACCTGTATTACAGAGCAGCTGTCCTGTTGCACATCTTTGATTGGTGATACAGGTCTCTGGATAAACAATGGGTGTCCATAGAAGCAGATCTCCTCTCTACTTCTCTCCCTTCCTTGCCGTGGATCCCCTCCCATTGTCGTCTGACCTCAGCACGACTCAATCTTTTCTCCTCGTGTTTCCTATCTGTCTGGGACCATGTGTGTCAGACTGATTCACTGGCTAGGGTCCCTGGACCCTTAAGCCCTCTTTTTCGGAACTCTATTTTTCCTCCAGGTCTCGCTGCTCATCAATTCCTTTGCTGGTCTGCTAGTGATGACATTAGGCTAGGTAAGGTTGCTGGGTCAACACTGTTCTCATCCCTTAGCCAATTGCAGGCATCTGCCCCTGACATTCCACTTTCCTGGCTGGAATACAACCAATTAACTGACTTTCTCCGCAAGTTCTCCTTGCTGCCCCTGCTCTCCTCTACTCCCACTGCCTTGGAGAGTATCCTCCTTCAGACTGAGGCCCCGGCACGTACCCTCTCGCTCCTCTACGACATCCTCCTGACAGCTGCCACTTCGGTCCTCCCCCCCTTACACCGGACTCTGGGAAACGGACCACAACTTACATCTCTCTCCTGCTGACTGGGCTCATTCCTTCCTGCTTGTCTACAAATTGCCGCTGCCTTGTAGTGCTCCGGAAATTTTTTTTAAAATCCTCACCCATTGGTACCGGTGCCCAGACCTCCTTTACAAGTTCTATCCTACTGTCTCTGACAAATGCTGGCGCTGTGGTTCCACTGTGGGCTCTCTCTTCCACATTTGGTGGGAGTGCAGTGAAATTCAGTCCTTTTGGTCTTCCGTGTTCTCTCTTTATACTAAAGTTAGTGGTCGCCCCGTGGCTCCCTCTCCCCAACTGGCTCTCCTCTCCATTGTTCCAGGTAAGATATCCAAGGTTAAGGGAGACCAACTGCGTCATTTTCTCATGGCCGCCAGGACGGTTATTCCTCGGCACTGGCGAAGCACTACAACCCCCTCATTGATGGAGTGGCTACAGGAATTCCTTCTCATCAGGAGGATGGAGGTTTTGGTTGTGGAGAATTTTACAGACTCCTCTAAGTTCGACGCCCTCTGGTGGCCGTGGGTTGTGTTTCAGGAGTCTTCGGAGTTTACCACACTCTTTTCATAAGCCATCCTGGTCCTGAGAGACCCCTCTCTGTTGCCATGGTGGTTTCTGCCCCTCTCCCCGGACTCCACCCCCTCCCTCTTGTCTCCTCCTTTGTTGCCTGTTCCCCCTTGTGTCTTTGTTTACTTGTTGCTTCCCCCCTGCTTCCTACTGATTCTACTTCCTTGCTCTTCTCCAAGGTTTTGTGGTCCCTGCAGCACTCTTTGTTTCTCGTAGACCTGGAAACCATGGGCAGGGTTTTGTTCTGATGCCTCTCACAGTTTGCTTTCCCTTTTTCTTAGTCTTTGATTTCATATTTGTTCTTCCTTTGACATGCCTGTTTCAGACATGATGGTTTGCCTATGCACTGGCTTATGGCATTTTTTTTCTCTTTAAGCACCTTCTGGTATGCTATGCTATGTCTTGTTACTGTTTTGTTACATAGAAAACTTCAATAAAACTTGATTACACTTAAAACACCCAGCCCAGATGGTTTTCCCATTTATTACCACAATTTTTTCCCTATCTTAGATCCTTACTTCAGTATTTACAGCAGCGGTTTCCACTGAACAATTCACCAATGAAATTCTTACATTCCTGATAGTCACCATACCTGAACCCAGTAAAAGTACTAATAGACCTGAAAATTATAGGCCCATCTCCCTTCTAAATAGCAATGTGAAAATATACTCCAAACTTTTAGCAGCTCATCTGATTAATATAATTTCCACTTTAGTCAAAACTGATCAGACAGGCTTTGTTTATGCATGGCAAGCTCCTGATAATACAAGGCACTTAAATTCCCTAATGCAACATTGTGAACATCTGAAACTCCCTTCTACTTTCCTCACAGTTGATGCCGACAAGGCATTCGATAGAGTGAACTGGTGATATGTTTTCTCAGCTCTTCAGAAATTAGTTTTTTCAGGACATATTTTCTCGGCTATTAGCGCTCTGTACTCCAATCCAGCTGCTAAAGTCTTTGTTAAAGGTAATAACATTAGGCAAAGTTGTCCCCTCTCCCCAATATTCTTCATCCTCTCCATCGAACCGTTTGCTGAAAGTATCAGAATTAACCCTCATATTAAGGGAGTCTGCATTGGCAATTGTGAACATAAACTTGCTTTATTTACAGTCGACATCATTCTGATTCCATTTTCTTAGTTGTCAGTAAATTTAGTAGTGTCTCCTTCTGCAAAATAAACACATCCAAGTCCCAGAATCCTCCTCTATCTCCGCCTGTTTGAGTAATCTCAAAAATAATTCCCACTTGATTGGCAACACACTAAGGATAAACATTTGGGAATCAAACTGACTTACCCCTCTAGTAAGTTGTATGAGTGCAATTTTCTGCCCCTCCTCCCTGAGTTCTCTAAAGATAGATAAAATGCTTCTCTTGCCCAAGTTTCTGTATATATTTCGAAGTATCCCTATTAAGTTACCCTCTAGCTTTTTTGTACAGGCCAACAAACTATTTGGGTCATTTCTATAGTCCTATAAGAAGCATAAGAAGCATAGGATGGCTCTTCTGGTGACGGTATTACATAAAAAATCAGGAGATATAGGGGTCCCATATCTACAAGATTACTATTATGCATCTATACTGGATCAATTTCTTTCTTGATGGACCAAACAGAGAGATAATTTGGGTGGATATTAAGTATCCCTTTACAAACTTGCTTACTATCTTGTGTGTGGGATCTCAATCACCCCCCCCCCCCCTCCCCCAGCCTTTCCCCTCCAGTCTTACTTCTCCTTGGTTCAGACTTCAGACTAGGCCTGGAAGCATTTGCTGGATTATGTGGAGAGGAATGTGTCATTCCCCTTGAGACTTTTTCCACTAGAGATGCTTGCACTCCATATCCCTGACCTAGACCTATCCTCCTGGAGATTCATGGGCGTCCATAATGTTGACGACCTAATGCACTCCAGAGGGGTTCGTGACTTCCAATCACTATCTTTAAAATATAGCTTCCACTCTAAGGATTTATATACCTATATCAGGGTTGCTGACTGGGAATACAAATTCAATTCTAAGATTATGACCTTTATGTCTCCGACCACATCCAAACGTAAGGATATCACCTTTTTCTATAATTTTTGGAGTGAAAAATTGAGCATTAGAAAAAACTCATACATGGTATGATGGGAAAGAGATCTCTCTGTTCAGATATCATTATCACCATAGCGTTCTGCCTTCCAGTTGTACCTTTCTGTTTTCCATTGTGTAACACAAAAATAAACTCTCACCAAAACATATTTAAGATGTTATTACACTCCTGTAAGCCTATCTATCATATTCTGAGATTGCTTTCCCCTTTGTTGGTGTGGCTGTGGTCAGAGAGGTTCATTGAAGCATATACATGTGCCCTTTTTTTCCTGACTCTACAATCTGCACTTTTGTTGCTTGATCTTCGGGATCAATCTACCAGTCATAAAACAGTTGTGGACCATCTTTTGATGTCCACCAAATTAGTAATTTGTAGATAGTGGAAGCAAGCTACACAACCTCATATTCAGGAAGTTATAGGTCTCATGATCTCTACCTGTGCTTGGGGTATTACCCCCACTTCATAAATTTACTTACTTATTTACTTCATAAATAAATAATGGTTACCTTTTGTGTTGTGTCTGTCTAAAGGCAAACGTATTGCTAGTATCGTAAGAGGAACCTTCCACCCTCCCGCTTCAATTCCCCCATAGATCTGAGTACCAGTCTGGTGTCTCTTGCTGTTTGTATAGGTTTTGTAGGATCTGCTTGTATGCCTCTAATCCTCGGATTGGAGGCTTATGTTTGTATATGAAATACACTCTTCTACAGTTGCCAGTATCACTTACCTCTGACACTCTTTTGGCATGATAAGAAGAAAATAAAACAAACAACCAAACCATTGCTTCTTCCAATACCAATGCAATGTTGTTGTGGCATTCTGCTCTCTTAGGCCGGGAATCCACATGGTGTAAACGCTGTGGTTTGGCCATTGCGGTTTTGGAAATCGCAAACGATGGTGGTTTCCGTATAGGTACAGATGCATCTCAATAAATTAGAATATCTTTGAAAGGTTTATTTCTTTTAGTAATTAAATTAAAAAGTGACCTCCTATATTTCCTAGATTCTTTACACACAGAGTGTTCTATTTCAAATGTGTTATTTCTGTAAATGTTGATTATGGATTACAAGTAGTAAAAACCAAAATCTAAGAAAATTTCAATATTGTAAAAAAAGTTGAGTATTGTAAATTCAGTGTGTCACCTGCCAAGGTTTCCTAAGCTTTTAAATGGTCCCTCAGTCTGGTTCAGTAGGACACACAATCATGGAAGATGCTGATTATGAATTGTATTACTGAATTACTGAAATGAATGAACGTTTCAAAAATATTCTAATTTATTGAGAAGCACCTGCATAATGGAAGCAGAAAGTCCGCAGAGGAAACCTTTTGTGAAAAGCGCTGCAGGAAAAACTATGATGACTGAGTTTTTTTCCGCATTGCTTTTTCGCTGTGGCCCGATACGTGGGGCCTTAGCCTTAAAGGGATATTTTTGGTGGCTTTTTTTTTCAAAGTCAATTCCTCATCACTTTTAAACTACACTCACAGTCAAAAATTAGTATCCCAAATAAAAACAAGCCTGTAGCACGTGCAAGTCTCAAAAGGCTATTTTTTCTACAAAATCTTTGCTTTTTGTAATATAACTGCCATGTGTGTCTAAAACACCATGGACAAGTACCTTTTCCCCAAAAAAGCGTAATTATTGGAGTATTTTACATGCTAAAATGCGTAAAAGCGTATCAGTCCAGTGTATCCACTGCTTGCCCTATGTTTTTTATACTTGTCACCAGGGCCGTTTTAACCCATTGGTGGGCCCAGTGCAAAGATTTCATAATTGGACCCCCGCATCACCACCACTTAAACATCCCTGACCCACCCAAATTAAAATGGCCCCCACATAGTATAATTCCTTCTTAGAGGGCCCATACAATATACGTGGTCATGCCCCTGCATGCCCCTTATAAATAATATGTCCTGTTCACAGGTAACTGCCCCCTTATCAATAATAATTATAAGGCGGTCATTATTTATAAACAGGGACTATTATTTAAAAGGGGGCTAAGATTCCTTGCTTATAAATAATAATCCCTGCTTATAAATAATAATCCCTGTTTATAAATAATAATGCCCCCTTATAAATGAATGTCCCTTCTTATAAATAGTGCCCCTTATCAGGAATTGTCCAACCTTATTAATAATATTCCCCCTTATTACTAATAGTTCTCCCTTCTAAATAGTTCCCTCTTATAAATAATAGTTCCCATTATCAATAATAGCCCCACCTTTATAAATAATATTACCGCCTTATAGTTCCCCCTTTTAAATAATAGTCCCCATGAATGACTAATAGCCCTCCTCCCTGTTATAAATAATAAGGGGGAACTATTATTTATACAGGGGAACTATTATTTATAGGGGTGAACTATTATTTATACAGGGGAACTATTATTTATCAGGAGGGGAACTATTATTTATAAGGGAGAACTATTATGAGGGGAAAACTTATTTTTAAGGAGGCCTTTTTTAAGGGGGGGAATATTGTTTATAAGGGGAAAAATTTTATTTATAATATTTCCAAATTAAAATAATATTCCCCCTTATAAATAATAGTTCCTCCCTTATAATAACCATCCTTAAAAATAATAGTTCCCCCACTATAGATTATACCCCCTTATAAATAATGTGTCCATGCTCAGAAGTGCCCCCTCAGCAGGAATTGCCCCCTTTGTCTTTAAAAGCAAAAAAAAAAACAATAAATCTTATACTCACCTTACCATGATCCCCTGCTGACTGGAGCAGCTAACATCTTCTGCTGTTGTTGCGCTCTGATACAGGTGATGCAGTGACGTCATCACCTGTGCCAGGACCTCCTGCACAGACTGTAAGGCTTCTATTGCAGAGCAAGGAGTTTACAGCTCCCTGCTCTGTCATAGGCTTCAACTGTATCAGTGTGCATAGCACGTCGATGCAGTTGTGAGTGGAGCTCTCCCGGCCAGAAAGTCTTGTGCCCGGATCTGGGGGCACCCACAACCATAGGGCCCAGTGCAAGTGCACCGTTTGCCCTATGGTTAAAGCGGCCCTGAATGTCACTTTTACTTTAACTTAACTTTAACTTCGGCTGTGTTTGCCTTAGAGAGGCAGAAATTGGATAGATAGGTTCCTTGGAGCCCAGACAGTGTTCTACACGATCTTTTGAGCCAATTAATTTTGTGGTTTTTACAGAACTTGTTTGACCCAAAACAAATCTTTGACCTACCACCTCCCTCTAACCCAAAATTAATCTTGAGAGGTTCGCCCATCTCTATTCATCACTTCCCTACATATGTCATGCATGATCCTGGTGCTGTTTCTGAGTGAGAGAGACATTTATAGAGCACATTTGCCACTAGTCTCTGTGTGCAGAGTATGGCAGATAGTCTCCACCTGAAATTCAAACTGGAGATAGAGCTTGCTAATTGCTAAACATTGCAAAAAAAAATAAGTCATATAATGGCCAGAAGAAGTGTTACTCCTCATATACACCAAACGCACAATGTACTGTTGATTCATGTAATAATTTGAAAGGTTAGGTAATCTTTATCCATCTCCAATGTATGTTAAGAATTTAGAACATCTAATTGGATGGTTTATGTTTAGTAGAAGCTCACATAATGAATGTTTTATATCACTAAATGATTTTCTCTTGCTAAGTTTTGATCTTGCCCAGCAATGTTTATATATTAAAAATTATCTTTTACATCTTACCATAAACAGAGACCATCCATCCAAAATGTTTTTTTTTTTTATTCTATCTTTAAATATATTTTTATAGTAATATAAACAAATTTTACCACTCTCTAAAGGGGTTTTCCTATTTCAAACACTTCTGTGGAGAACATAATGACAAAGGTTACTTCTGCACCCTCTTTGAAGGGAACTTCTGTACAGCCACATTCAAATTAATTCTCTATAAAACTGGTAGTAGGGGGCACTGGTCTGCAGGAGATATAACTTTTTCTGATCTGTCTTTATTTTTAGATTTTTTTTTAAATTTAATTTTCTGCTCATAATTAAAGGGGCTATCATCTTGCCTGAGCTTTCTTTTGTTCTGTTAAAATGATTGGGAATTATATGCTATCAGTGAGGTTATTAATGGGTGTCTGAGGAATTTTATGTCCCACTGAATGCACTTGGGCACCAAATTATCCACAATTAAATCATACCTGAAATGAAGACTAGACAGGCAGATCTCGCGTAAGCACCTGGCAAACCTGGGCAAGTACCAGGGCCCTGTGCTCCTGTGGGCCCACTCATCAGCTCATTGCTGACTGCTACACTTAATCTTCTTGGCCTTGAAAACAGTTTTAATTGCAAGACATTGGGGGCAACTTTGCAATTAAGACTGTCTGCATGGGCTGCCAGGCTTCTCCTGCACCTCCAGTCTTACTCTTTGCTACTGAATCTTCCATCGCCAGGCTGATCTTGGCTACTCCTGTGATATCGTTAATGTATTTGATCTCAGTACATGGCAGCTCTCAAGGAAGGTCCGAGTTGGATGACAAGGGGAGGAGCTACACAGGAGCAGCCAATAATAATTTTTAATCAGTATGTGATCTGTGGGGGACGACACCCAGACCCCGCACAGATCAGCTGTGGCACATGCAGACATTCTCCTTACTTGAATATGAACAGCTGCACATGCTCCCTGTTTACTGCTGTAACTTCTCGCTGTATCTTCTGTCCTATTTTTTACTTTTCTCACAGAGGAAGTTGTGCATTCTAGACTTTTTCTTCTATCACAAAAGTAAAGAAACATGACTTAAGAAAGCTTACATCATGTTTTTACCATGCTGCAAAGGGATCACCCAAGGGCCCACATAACTGTGGAGGTGGCCCTGAAGACAGGTCTGGCTACAGGACATTATGCCATCCCACACCATAATCCTGGGAGTAGAACTGTGTGATATAGCCTTTTGAAGGCCTCTTCATGGACTTGCCTATGTCATCTCTAGATCAATGTCTAGCTATCACTGCTCACTGCACCCAGGCAAAAAATGGAATAGGACAGACATCCATTCCATCCTTCATTGCCAACTTGTTGTGTATTGTGATAGCATTTGAGATCCTTATCGTGAAGTCAATGGAACACCTGTAGCTGGATGTCTGGCTTGTAGCCTGATGTTGTGCATACACCTTCTGATGGCTTGTGTCAACATTGTTTGCTGCCATAGGCATAGGATGTGATGTTCAGTTTCACTTTCAGTACAGAAGTAAGTAAAATAAATAAATAAAAAGAATGGATCACTACTCGCCATTCTTACAATCAGGCATTCTATGCACACTTCTTCCAGTTTGTTGTTTCTTTCCCAACCACTGGGACATGCAACATTGAATGGAGAAGTGTAGCAATCTATTGGAGTGATAGACCAAGGGTTCACAGTTCAAAGACTCTGTCCCTCCCAGTTTGAGAAAACTGGTAATAACTGGCAGGTTGATGAACAGGAGGCGTTGCACAATCATACCTCACCATTTGATCTTATTTTTGAACTTTAATGTGGCTAAAATTCTTTGCTTTCAATCTGGATTTTATGCCCTTTCTACATGTCACAGTTTGGATCCAGGTGCTTGAAAATTTGATAATTTAAAGATTTTAGCAACACCTGATACTTCCTTGATTTGCATAACATTACGGTTTGTCCTTCTTGGTGTTACAATTTCAATATTGAGAAGCGTATGAAAAGTTCTTAAAAATATGTTTAACATGAAATCTTGGTTTAAAAACAGGTCATTTTCTGGTGAAACATTTCTTTTAAATTTAAGGCACTGTATGTTGGGGTTCCAAGAGTTAAACCCCCACTGATCAGTAGATGATGACATATCCTAGTGACATTCCATCTCTTAGTTTAGTGGAACCACCCTTACCACAATAGGAATATTTATGCTAGGGCTACACCTAGAATTTTTATCTCTAACCAAACAATATTCCTGTAACATTGGCAATCACAGATATGTTGCAGTCAAGTGATTTGCTAGTGATTTATTTTTTAATAGTTACAGACTGGAAATTCTGAGCAATTTAAAAAATAGTAGATTTTTTTCCTTTCTACAATATAATGAAAATTGCTTTGAAATATCTCGAAAATCTTTTGAAAATGACTTGTTAAGGTTTTGATAACTATAAAAAAAAGTGTAGATGTAGTTTAGTCAAATCTTGAAACTTCTTTTTATCTAGTTCTTTTACGTCATAAAACTTTGCATATTTTGATGTTGCTTGTTCTGTGTCACGTAAAGATGGTTTATGTAGATGACTATTACTTCTACTATTACTAGTACTATTGTTTAGGATCATCAAAAAGTGGCTAATATAATATGCCGGATATTTACTGATATGAACCAGTTGTACATTTTGTTAATGAATGCTGATCAACCCCATGCAATCCTCATTTAAGCAAATGGACAGTTTACTAAGACTGTATGCCAATCTCTAGAAAAACTCTGGTGGAATAAGATGCACAAAATTTATTAGAAGACACACCAGTGGCGTAACTAAAGTCTTGTGGGCTCTTCCCAGTCATAAACCTTTATCCTACTTTCAATCCATTCATTGACTTTGAACAAAATTTGTCCAGTACCCAGGCTCACCACATCTGGCCAGATCAATCCTAGTATTGAGGAAGGAGGCAGGTAGAATGGCTTTTCAAGATCCATACAAACAGTATTCCAGCACACATATGAATAGAGTGGTTACCCACCCTCTGTGAAAAGCAGCTCATGGTATTAGATACTACCATCACTCTGGAAGAAGCCCTGTCACACATGCAATGTGGCAAGTCACTGGGTCCAGACGTAATTCCAATGGAAAAATACCTCAAACATCAAGAACAATTATTGGAGACCAGTCCTTTTAACAAAAAATATTCTCACCCACCTTCTATGATGCCATTATTGTAGTCATACTGAAACCTTGGAAAGACCCACTGGACTGTGGATCCTATCGTCCCATATCACTTCTCAACTCAGACTATAAAATACTTTCGAAAGTGCTTGCCATCCATCTGAATAAAGTGATAACTACTCTTATCCACTCTGATCAATAAGGTTTCCTCCCTGGATGTAGTACCTCTGATAACCTATGCAGAGTCCAAATAATAACCCAACTGGTCACTGTTGGAGGGGAGGATAGGGCTTTGGCCTCAATAGATGTGGCCAAGACCTTTGACCATCGCGTGGTTGTACCTCATCAAAGTTCTCCAGAATGTCTGGCACGAAAAGACATCATTATGTGCTGGATTGATAGATGCCTCCCAAGACTCAAGACATGAAGAAATTGGTTAATTTGACTCTGTATTATGAGCGTATAGTTTACATACATTGCAAGTGTCCACAGAAGTTTGGAGGTACAGGCTTCACACATCTCCTTCCTCCTTACTCATCTTCCTTCCGCTACAGAGGACTTATTTTAGGCAATGGAAATTATCTCACGACCATAACTAATTAATCCACACATATATGATACTCTGAACAAACGCATGCCCGTGTGACTCACCCCTCCTGGCCCCAGGACATCAGACCTCAAAATAATTCCTAATGTTTGTACTCTTTGTTTTTTGTGCTTCCTAGTTTCTACTAAATCAAGATGTATATAAGTATACTGTCTGATTTTATTGAAAGGTATTATATGTCAAATACACATGTCTAAACCTGTTACTGAATTCTATAATTCTGTAAGGGTCTTGCCAACCGTAGCAACCCTGACACTACTGCAGCGGTCTGGGAGGAAGGACAGAGACAAGTGAGCCCTAATCTCACCCCAGCCACTGTCCCTTCCTATTGCCTCAGTTACCCTAAACAGTAAAAGGACAACTCGAAGACAAGCCCTACACTGGGTAAGTGACACAAAGAACAGGACAAGACAAAAACAACACAAAAGCAGAGTGAGCAAGCCAAGGGGTCAGTAACAAACGAGCAATGCAGTACAAAGTCAAAATCCAAGAGAATAGTCAAAAAGGCAGGCAAGCCAAAGGGTCAGAGAATCAGGTAACAAAGTAGCAAGGAATAATATAAAGAGAGCAGGCAAAGACAAGAGCAATAACCCGGCGACTATGTGAGGGCTGACAACCTGTTTATAGAAAGTCTGGGACCAGCCCCCAGACCTGATAGGTACACAGGCTGTCAATCACACAGGCCAGGAAGAGATTAACTCTATACCGTCCAGAGAGAAATGTTCAGAACACGGGTGGGGCCAGAAATCCATTACACTGACTAGGACCATGTTCAGACTGAGCAGCAAGAAACTTACACAAAGAACTAAACTGAACACGCCTCCTACGCCACAGCGTGCGAGCGGTGGACGGCGCCGAGATCCGAAACGGCAGAGACGTTACAAATTCACTACAGTTTTGTGCTTGTACTGGTCTTAGCTTATTTTTAGATCACTGTGGCATTTGACGCATGTCGTACTGTACACCATGTACTATTACTCCTAACTTTTGTGCAAAGATGTAATCATATCTTGATTTTACTGTATATCAACTTTCTTTTAATAAAATGAGTTTAAAAAAAAAACAGAGTATATTTGTCCTCCTCCACCTTCGTATGGCCTCCCGCTATGTCTGACTCAGAGTTTGCCTTCACCCCACACATTAGTCACTGAGCTTGGGCGGAGCTGCCCATGCACTTCTGTGAGGAAACAAAAACTTTCAGCTCATTGACTAATGTCTGGTGTATGCGGGCAGGTAACCTCTGACTCAAAGATGGCAGTTGTATGGCCAATATTCCAGACAAGAGCGTATCTGTGTGTGTGTGGGGGGAGGGCGGTATAGGCAGGCAGTGCTGTTAGAATTGTCTAGTTGGGGGCACATGTTGAATACAGTGACTGATTAAGTGACTGACCAATGGGACAACACAGTGTATTATGCAGCTACAACTCTTGTGCAATAAGCTTAATAAATCTGCATAGTCTCTGACCTGTACATCACACCATTTATCCCCCTCCCCTTGTTACTCACTGACTGATGTCATTCAGCAAGCAGGAGGTTAATAATGTAAGAAAAATGCATGTATTAGGATCTTTAGGATTATTACTTTTCCATTACACTTTGCATTATGTCCATCCGAAGTTTCCATCTGACGAAACAATTGTAATGCTCAGTGTACAATATTTTATTTTATGCCTCTGTATGGAATAGTATAGTCAGCTGCACTATTCCATACAGTGAAAAAAGGTACCCTTAGCATGTACCATATCATATAAGGAACATATCTTTGGCCTCCATCAGAGTAATGGTGGCTGATGAAAATGTTTAACATGAAAAATCCTAGCGCATACAATAAATATGCAATGGGGACACAATTACAGTTCATGTATATGTGGGTTGCCTTTGACAATATGCATCAAAGTCATTAAAGGGTATATACTGTATACATTAACTTTTATTAGTTTTTATTAGTTTTGGTAGGGGCACTGGACAAAAACAGCTATTCCATATCAATATTTTTTGCATCTTTAAATGTATCTTTAATGAAGCCTAATTAATAGATTATACATGCAATTAAGACAATACTGGTATAGTCCTTTTTTGTTTTACTATAATTGCACATTAAAAACATACTTAATGGATTAAGTAAGCTATTCTGATGTTGGTTTTAGCACTTTTATATGTCCTGCTTCCTTCAGTTTATGATGTTTTAACCTTATTATACAGATCATTTCAAGTCCATTGATTTCATACACATAATGGTATCTTACAAACAATTGCATGGGACTTGGGTGGGATGGGGGAATTTGTCTGGGCAGTTTGTGTAGGGCCCCTGGGAAGGGACTTGCTTGGGTTCACTGGTTGACATATAAAAAGAGGTGCACGTGGGCGGGCTCTTACCTTGTACTTTTCTTATCTTTTTTTTTCAAGATATCAAAGCATTGCAGGGAGTACATGCACATTTGAAGAGGAAAAATTTGGTCCACATCACCTCTGCCACACAGCGTTTGGCACTCGAGCGAAGTAGAGTGGAAGAGTAGGAAGGGAGATTTTTTCACTTTTTTCTGTTTAAAAATTGTTGGTTTAAATAATAAAACCCCCACTTAATAGACGACACCCCAAGTAAAGCAGGTTAAGGTAGTCCAGGCAGTCAAGAAGAACAGGGAATAGTTGACACAGGTGTTAACAATGCTGGTAATACAAGAGACAATATGCTAAACAGGATAAACTTGCCCAGGTAATCCATTGTGGGGAAACTGTTTGAGGAGCTCTTAAGGGACTATAAACAGGAATATGTGACTGTACATAATATTATAAGTGACAGACAGCATTATGTTACTAAGGACAGAAGTTGTCAGACTAACCTGATTTGTTTTTATGAAGAGGTGAATAGAAGTCTGGACAAAGAGGAGACTGTGAAAATCTTGTTCCTGGACTTTGCAAATGCATTTCACACTGTCCCTCATAGACTTTTTATGGGTAAAATCACATCCAGTTCTGGGCATCAGTTCTGTCCTGAATGCAGCCGCCAGACTCATCTTTCTGTCAAACTGGTACACATACGCATCTACCTTGTGTCAGTCGATGTATTGGTTGCCCATCCATCACAGAATACAATATAAAATTATCACACTGACCCACAAATCCATCCATAGCACTGCGCCCTCCTAAATCTCCTCTCTCATCACTGTCTACCACCCTAATCATCCTCTCCGTTCTGCCAATGACCTTAGACTTGCATCCTCTGTTATCCGAACATCCGACTCCTGTCTCCAAGATTTTTCTCGAGCTGCACCAGTGCTCTGGAATGCTTTACCCCGGACAATCCGATTAATCCCCAAATACAGCAGCTTCAAAACTGCCCTAAAATCACATCTGTTTGGTCAGGCTTATCACGTGACCTGATCATCGTGTAGTGTGTGGAGGTGTAGAACAATAACACCTTTTATCCTTCCTCCTCTGTTCCTCAGATCATGTCCTTTCCATCTAGAAGTTACACCGCACTCCTTGCACTTAGTATACGGTTATTTACAGATATTGGATGGTGACGGGTTCATACAGCTTCAGTTACATAACCTTTACTATTAAAAGATGGCTGGACCATTGTAGCCAACGAGCCCTCTTACCTCTTGTGTCCCCCTATCTCCTCATAGAATGTAAGCTCTTGCATACAGGGCCCTCACTCCTATTGTTTGATATGTTTATTTCTTTGTCTCATTGTAATGTCTCATATTGTTTGTTCACGTGTCCTCTGATTTGTAATGTTCTACGGAATATGTTGGTGCTATATAAAGTTTATTATTATTATTAATATTATCTATTACTTTATATGTGTTTTGTGTGTGAATGTACGATTGAATATGAGTTTTAGGTGCAAATATACAGTATGTTTCAGTGCATTTTTTCAAAGAATTATTTGTGTTTGTGAGAAAGTTACATGAAGGTGGACATGGCTATTGATAATACATTGAGACACATGTAATCTCAGGTTGTCTACTTTCAATAAATATATAGGGTTTAGGGGTGTACTTGCTTTTCTCGGTGCATTACATTTTATAGGATGATACTTTTTTAATCATGAAACAAAAATGGCCACCACAACATTATTTGAGATAAATTATTATACCGTATTTTTCGGACTATAAGACGCACTTTATTTCCTCCAAATTTGGGAGGAAAATGGGGGGTGTGTCTTATGGTCTGCAAGTGGGTGTTGGGGGAAGGGGAGGTCGGAGGAGCGGGGTCGCAGCATCTCCCCAATCCTGCCGCCACCGGCTTTCTGCAGCGGGGCTTCCTCCAGCGGCAGTGGGGGCGATGTGTGGGCCCTGTGATCAGAGGAGCAGGTGTCAGTGAACCCATCCCGGCATCTGCCGTGCTATTACAGCGGTTGCCGGGTATGTAAAGATGATGGTAGCCATAGCTACCGGGTCTCACGTTGTAATGTACAGCGCAGACTCGGAGCTAATGCCCGCGATCAGACTCCAGTCTGATCGCAGGCATTACTACTTTAAAGCCCCCACAAAAGTAAAAAAGTAGCCCCCGAGGCCGGTCCCCACCGGCCCCGTACCTTTGAAGTTGTAGACTGGTTCCCGCGCGGCAAGATCGCAGGAGCCGACCTGTTCCTGTGACAGCCGGGAGCCTTATGAAGGCTCCCAAGCCTGTCATAGGAATATTACTATTGCGGCTGGTCTATGATCGGTCTATGACCAGCCGCAATAGTAATGTACAGAATCTCCCATAGACTGCAATACACTTGTATTGCAGTCTATGGGACTTGCAATCCAATTATTGCAGGTAAAAGCCCCCTAAAGTTCTAAATCAACCCCTTTCCCTAGAATACATATAAAAGTAGAAAATTACTGTGAAACACATACTCATTAGGTATCCCTTTGTCCGAAAACGCCTAGGTCTAATGTCATAGAGGGGAAAAAAAAAATCAAAAGTGCCGAACTGCTGTTTTTTTCACTGTTTCACCTTTGATTTGAATAAAAAGTGATCAAAGCAATAGACATTCCCCAAAATGGTATAACTAAAAAGAACATCTGGCTCTGCAAAAAAAAGATGCCCTATGCCTCCCCGTACAGCTGCAGGGACATCTGTCAATGTGGCTTTGCAGCTGTTGCAAAAGTACAACTCCCATATATTAAATATTTTACTATTTTTTGCGGCAAATTTTTTATTCCTATTTTCCTCCTCTAAAACCTAGGTGCGTCTTATGGTCCGGTGCGTCTTATAGTCCGAAAAATCCGGTACTCTGAGGTCTTCATAATGCTCAGCATGCTCATGTCACTGCTGAGGTCCAATCACAGGCCTCAGTGCTGACCCCAGGCATGTGACATCACAGAAGAGTGCCAGATGCCGGCTCTGGCGCTCTTCTGAGATGACACACCCACAGAGGAGGAAGAAACAGATCACCGGATGCTGCAAGGAAGCCAAAAACAGGTGAGGAAGGTGAGTATAAATGTTTTTTGTTTTTTACACCTCCTTTGGGCCTACTCCTATTATAATCTGGTGTCTGAAGAGACCCCAGAGTATAATAATTTCATATCTGAGAAAGTTTGGACCAAACCAGAGGAGCACTTTGTCCGACCACCGGATGAAATTACTCTTCAGAAGTTTGTCATCCTTAGTCATGACATTGATGCATCCCATGTAACTGCTAAGGCTCAATCATAGATCTCAACAGTCTCTCAGCAACCCACAGTGTCACCCAGGAGGCCAGAACAGGCTGTAAAACCACCAAAAAGGACCCCAAGGGAGCTCAGGAGAGGTGGGAAAAGGTGAGTATAAGCATTCATTATGTTTCTGCACATCTCCTTGGTCTCCATTTATTATACTCTGGGGTCTAAAGAGACCCAAAAGTATAATAATATCGCTTCCAGTTCAGGCCGAACAAGTTTGGCCCTACACTAAACAGGCAGACAAAGCCACGAATATTCAGTGAAACGAATCTCATGAGGTTCGCCCATCTTTAGCCTAATCTCTAGGTTTTGTGAAGAACTAGAAAAGTATGTGAATAACACAAGGGTTAATATCACTTTTGCATGGGCTGTTGCTTAAATAGAAATGTTACCTACATGATAACATTCTGAGGTTGCACATGTCTATAAATATAACCACTTATTTGCAAATTGAGACATATTAGATGTGTGATGTCATTACAGCTGTAATTCTATGCTTCAGCAGCTAAGTATTTTCTAAATTATCTCCTTATTGTTCTTCCACTTTAATGTAATATGGTGTCTATGGCTATTTTCTATTCTAGAGTACACTTATGTTTATTTGAACTCTAGATGGATATCAGGCTCTCTTTGTGCACTGGAATAATGAAGGTTCATATAACCCTCCCACCATTTGTAAAGTATTCCAATACTCCACAACCACTATTAATGTATTTGACAAACAAAAGCAAATGGGGTGAATGCAAAATAAATAGAAAATAGAAGCTTGTCCGGGGAGATCAGTATCAACATGATCTATAATAATAATAGCAACTGCTGACAGAATTGCAAATCCAGGTATGCTAATAATTGCTGCGAAGAGAGATGCTGACTTTGTGGTCATTGATTTTTGCTCACTGAACATAACCATTTTGCATAACAATTGTGCTTGCCACTACTTATTTGAAAGAATGAAAAGCCATCTAAACTTATGATTTTAATTGCAATTTTAAATCATTTGAATGAAATCAAGAATAAAAATACATGCAAAAAATATTAACTTATATAAATGGTAATAATACAATGTGCACTCCACCATTGCTTATTCTTTAGCTGTGCAGTATTTCACTGCCTAAGGCCACCTCAAAAGTATAACTGGACATAGACCTTTAGTAATGGTTAGCTGACAGCCAGTTCTTGTTTCCCTTCTCCGTCACCCACTATACACATGCACCCTCAGTTGATAAACTAAGCCGATCCTTCTTTGCCCTGGATTCATCTGTCAGGGGAAAGTGAGGATACCCCCATAGACATTAGATGGCTGACTGGCCCCACCACATTTGGCAGGTTTAGCAGACATTACTCTAATGTGTATGGCCATCTTAATTTTTCCATCTTGTCTCACAGGTTGACACTGGAGACCTACAGCAAGCAATGATTAATGTTTGCCAGGAGAGAGATCAGAAATGCAGATGCAACGCGACTCATCTCTGTGCAATCGGTGAGTTATGATGACCCTGAAAATATAAATGTTGCTTATATACATTTAAATTGAGAATTTCTGCACTGGTACTGGCAAGTATTGGTTTCAGCAGCCATGTGCCATACGTACTAGCATCACTCCTGGAACCAGTAATTGGCTACAGTGGTCACTGTCATTGGTTTGGGAAAGTACAAACAAAATTAGTCATCACAGACAAACACTGGGAACTATATGTGCTGATGTATTCTGCAATAGAAATGCAAACACAAAAAAAGTTACAACAGCACTCTGCTAATACCTGAAATATATGAAAAATCCTAACAAGGCAAGCTCTTTAGATGGGACCCTACACTACAAAGACTTGTTTCTCTGGGCTTTGGCCTCCAATGAATTCAAAACAAGTGTGTTTCAGCCATGTTCTGCATACCACGCACTAAAAATATTCTCCTCACTTTGGTCCTGGGCTTCCAACTAAATTCAGGGGAAGTGTAGGTCAGCCATATTATCTGAACTGGCCTCTGAATTCATTTGGAGGCCAAACCCCAGAGAGAGGGAGTCACTGTATTGTAGGGTCCCATCTAAAGAGGTTGTCTTGTGCCTGACAGATGGGCTCATACAATTTAATCTAGGTGTGCAATAAAGACCTCATCTTCATACAGTCTACACATAGCAGTAGCTCTATTGGTGCTAACAGAGTGCCATTGCAGCTAATTGCTTTTGCAATTTTCATAAGAGCCACAATAGATTAAGAAGATGAGTTTTATTTTTTTCATAACACTTTCTGCAGCTAGCTTATTTTTGATCTCTTTAATTTTGCCAGAGATCGCCTACTGAAGGCTCCCAGGCTTTTCTGCCATTAACTTCTATTGCAGGCTGCTCTATGCTCTATGCCAGGGGTAGGCGACCTTTTTTGTTCGGTGTGCCTATTTTAATTAAAAAATCAAAGATGAGGTACTTGGAGTGCCGGTCAATAATTGTAAGTCTGATGACCCCTAAACTAAAGTTATATACCACAAACCATAACACAGAAATGCTGCCACAAGATGCTTTAGGACACATGCGTTTACTGCTATTTCCTGGGACGCTCCTGTACTTTCCGATTAGAAGCAATGAAAGTACAAGTGCATCCCCCAATTAGTGGTAAATGTATATGTCCAGGAGCACCGTATGGCAGCACCCTTATGGTGAATACACACTATGTACAGTATCTGGATGCAGATATAGTCTTAGGCCACTGGAACTTTTACTTCAATGTATAACTGCGTTCACATGGTGCATTTTTGCCTGTGTTTTCTGTGCAAAAACACATCCTTAATGCAGAAAACACACTGTTATACAGAATAATGTCCCATAGCGGCCCCTGCACACGGTATTATGTCCCATAGCGGCCCCTGCACAAGGTATTATATCCCATAACAGCCTCTGCACACCGTATTATGTCACATAGTGGCCCCTGCACACGGTATTATGTTATATAGTGGCCCCAAAACACGGTATTATGTCATATAGTGACCCCTGCACACCATATTATGTCACATAGTGGCCTCTGCACACCGTATTATGTGACATAGTGACCCCAGCACACGGTATTATGTCATATAATAGCCCCAGCACACGGTATTAGGTCCCATAGCGGTCCCTACACATGGTATTAGGTCCCATAGCGGTCCCTGCACACGGTCTTAGGTCCCATAGCGGTCCCTGCAGAAGGTATTATGTCCTATAGCGGTCCCTGCATATGGTATTAGGTCCCATAGCGGTCCTTGCACATGGTATTAGATCCCATAGCGATCCCTGCACACGGTATTAGGTCCCATAGCGGTCCCTGCACACGGTATTAGGTCCCATAGCGGTCCCTGCACATGGTATTATGTCCTATAGCGGTCCCTGCACACAGTATTATGTTCCATAGCGGCCGATGCACACGGTATTAGGTCCCATAGCGGTCCCTGCACATGGTATTATGTCCTATAGCGGTCCCTGCACAAGGTATTAGGTCCTATAGCGGTCCCTGCACACGGTATTATGTTCCATAGCTCTCTTCAGACCCCTGAATATAATAAGTGCAGGACTAAGAGAGGGAATAAACATAAAAAAACAATGTACTCACCATTCCACGCTCCGCAGCTACTCTGTTCTCTTCGGCGCTTCTGCCTGAAGTTAGCGACCGCTGATTGGATCTCTGGGGTCACGTTGCGTCATTATGCGTAATGACTCCGGACGTGACCCCTGAGGCCCTGTCAGCTGTCAGAAGCGTCTACAGATCGCACAGCCGCCGCGTAGCTCAGGGCGCAAGGTGAGTATCATTGTTTTTTATGTTTCATCACTTCTCCTAAGTCTCTGCTTATTATACTCGGGGGTCTGAAGAGACTCCACAGTATAGTAATAGCAGTTTCGTTTCGGCCATGTTTGGTCCGATTGAAGCTGCTGGGTGAGGAATCAGCTGCCGTGCCAGGGAAATAAGCCTCGCGTGCCAAGAGTGGCACGCATGCTGGGGGTTGCCGACCCCTGCTCTATGCAGTCTGCAATAGAAATATTGTTATTTTGCAATGCATTGCAATGCATTAGCATTGTAATGCATTGAATTAGTGATCAGACCCCCTAGGGTACAAAACCTCTAGGGCAGTGGTGAACCTAGCCTGTTTGCTGCATGAGGCGGACTATAGAAAGACGCCCTCCCCCCCCCCCCAAAAAAAAATATAAAATTGCGTTTACATGCTGTTAGCGTCACACGCTGTTACTGTCGTACAATAAACATACACAAACTTATGAAACAGTTTTTAAGAATTCTTCTTCCTGTATTACTTCAGTATCAGAAATAAACAACACGGCATTAAGAATGAAAGTAACTTCACACATCTTCTGCTTGGTAGATGGACGAGCCCACGTGGCCCCCATTCTCTATAATAGGAGCGCCGCAGATAGCTGAGTACTGTACTTCAGGTATCTTCGGCACTCCCATCGAAGTGAATGAGAGCCACGCGGGTTCGTCTATCCACCAAGTGACACGCGTGGCTCCCAGCGTGTTTCAGTCCTGCTGCTCCGGTGTTTTCTTCCCCTCAGCGGTCATGTGTGGTGGGGAATTCCGCCAGAAGAGAACAACAATGCAGCAGAACCAGACTGCGGTGGGAGACATCGGAGCACAAGAGACAGGTGAGTAGGTGTTTTTTTTTTTTTTTAATACAGTATTACACAGTATTATGGCCCACAGCAGCCCCTGCACAGTATTGCATGGTATTATGCCCCGCAGCGGCCCCTGCACATGGTATTATACCCCGCAGCGGCCCCTGCACATGGTATTATGCCCCGCAGCGACCCCTGCACACGGTATAATGCTCCATAGTGGCCCCTGCACTCGGTATTATGCTCCATAGTGTCCCCTGCACACAATATTGTGGCTCCTTCACATGGTATTATGCTCCATAGTGGCCCCTGCACCCGGTATTATGCCTCATAGTGGTCCCTGCACTCGGTATTATGCTCCATAGTGGCCCCTGCACTCGGTATTATGCTCCATAATGGCTCCTGCACGCAGTATTATGCTCCATAGTGGCCCCTGCACTCGGTATTATGCTCCATAGTGGCCCCTGCACCCGGTATTATGCCTCATAGTGGTCCCTGCACTCGGTATTATTCCCCATAGAGGCCCCTGCACTCGGTATTATGCTCCATAGTGGCCCCTGCATACAGTATTATGCTCCATAGTGGCCCCTGCACTCGGTATTATGCTCCATAGTGGCCCCTGCACACAGTATTATGCTCCATAGTGGCCCCTGCACTTGGTATTATACTCCATAGTGGCCCCTGCACCTGTAATTATGCCCCATAGTGGCCCCTGCACACAGTATTCTGCTCCATAGTAACCCACCCATGAACTATTATTATACTCTGGGGTCTAAAAGACCCAGGTGGTGACAAACATAAAAATCAGTGTTACTTACCTGGGCTCTGGTGCGCCCCCTGCTTTCGGCCCTCTTCAAAGTCGCACAGACCGCCGTCGCCACATAATGACGTTGGCCTGGATCATGTGACGCCTGGGACGACACCAAAGAAGGCCGAAGCCTGCTGGGAGTAACATCGGATTGCCAGAGAGGTGAGTAACATTGGTTTTTATGTTTATAACCTCCCCTGGGTCTCCAGAGTGAACGCTGTAAAAACGAAGCCCTTAAGAAAGTCGCACAAATGCACTTTTTCTTCAAATCCACCCCATTCTGAATTTTTTTCCAGCTTCCCAGTATAATTGTACACAATAGTAAATGGTAGCATCATGAAGAAAAATTTGTCCCGCAAACATTAAGATCTCATATGGCTCTGAGAACGGAAAAATAAAAAGTTATGGGGTTTGGAAGGCGGGAAATCAAAAACGAAAAGCAAAAATTGAAAAATTCCTCTGGCAGGAAGGGGTTAAAACCCCTTGAATATTGTTACCAGCAGTAGCAGTAACTGTAGTAGTACTGCCATTGTCTTCACAGGCTATATTTCATTTTTAAATCCAGTCAATGGAAAATGCTAGCAAGTTTCTTTCCCAGTGGTTGTGTAAAGTGCATCTTTTTGGAAAACCTGATTACTTGGTGGCCTTTAAAGAGTGATTACCTTATTGTAGACCATTTGATGCTGTCTTGCCAATTAATGCTATGTCATGTCTTTGTGTCTCATACATCACATTTTTGGGCAAGGTAGCCTTTATCCATTCACAGCAGAATTAATGATTGTACCTTGTAGAAGGCTGCCGAGCTATGCTTTTTCTCCTGATAAATGCTGCTAACCTTTAATGTGTATTACATTTGGAATGCACCTAACTTGCAATGTAAAATTGGAATGGTGTTTACAAAACCAGCACTATTCATGTACTATGTAGCACAAATACTGAGGACGCCTTACATAATATTAATGTCATTCAAGTAAATCCACAAACATTAAATGCAGCTTAGAGCTGACCAGGTAATACTGTATAATAGCTGGGGTCTGGTCTGCAAGATTGGAACCTTTTTTTTTTATAAAAAATATATCAGTACTAGCATCAGTTGAGGTGTCAGGGTACAGAATTTTTAGACAACTTTTCATATGGTAATGGAAATAGTAAAAAATATAGTTTAAAAATCATGGTATTATTTTTTTCATTTTTAACACCATTCTCCGCTGTATAAGTAGTTATGAGTAAAACTTTCTTTTTTATGATGTATCCTCTGTTCAGGATTGCTGTCAGGCCCAGTAATATACACTGTTTGGAGTCAGAAGCAGAAAGCCCCCCACATTATTTAGTGGCCCTATATCATTCCTGTGGCTCAGTTGCTGTAGCATTGCATGGCCACTATACATGAAAAGTACTACATACATACCAAGGTGTGATGATACGGGACTTAGATATGGATTTATTGTACTAATATTTGCTCATACAGTGTGGTTTCTGTCTGTTATCAGCAAGAGTCACTGACACAGGCCTTTATTTGCATAAGACTGCTACACTCATTAACCCGGTGGGGGGTCCTGCAGAAAGGATGTGCTGGGGAAGCGCTCTGCATATCGTCTGCAGACAGACCGTAGCCAGCTTTACTTCAAAGGGATTATGGTTTTATGACAATATCTGGCCTGAGGGACATCTTACAGTCACCCAGATAAATCCCCCACATGCGTCAGGTCAAGGCACACACTCAGAATACACACGTTCAAAGTCCGGAAAAGGTCCAGTCTACGTTTTGGGGATCTCGCCATGAACCCTATCATACCGCTGGCCCGACTCTATAGTCATCGGGTGAGGAATTTTAAAGAAAAATGACTCTAAGAGATGTAGAGAGGGGGCGGGGCTCCTCCTCCTGGTGACCTCACTTAGGGAGGCGACCAGGGGAGGTAAAAGGCCTCAGACCAGGTTGAGAGGGTCTTTTTTTTAGTCATTTTTTTATCATAAATCAAAATAATTGTACTGAGCTAAACAGCAATGCTGAGGGTAGGTCCACATAGATATATACAATGGATTTTCTACTATGGGAAATTCACGGCATTTGTGCCTCAAGTTTGCAGAGGTAAAACCATGCATTTCTAATGCAGATTTTGTCCACAATTCCTGCTGTAGATTTCACCATAGGCAATATAAATGGTGAAACTCACTGTAAACATGCATGTCAATTTCCCCTGCAAATTTATTAGACAGCGTGTGGATGAGATTTGTTTCAATCACATCCACCTTGCTGCTAAGGTAAACACTATAGATTTTCACCCACAATTCTGTGATGGGAAATCTGCAAAGTATATGTTCCTTGTGAACATTTCTAAAGAAAATATACAGAAATAAAACATTGGTTAGAGCTACATATCTGGATTTTCACTTATAAATGACTATGGACTGACTCCTGGTTTTCATTGAGATTTTGGTGTTTTTGATAGCAATGATAGTGCACATTCTTAATACAGCTTGATTGTAAACAACTAAAAATATACAGTATGTTTATGGTAAATTACAAATATCTTTTCTTACCTTTCTTCATGGCTGAACATGTCCAGATATATATAAGAAATCTAGATTATCAATAGAGCATAGTTTTATGATATTTATGTGTCTATCCAGGGCCTGCTCTAGGTTTGTGAGGGCCCTTAGGAGCGAGCCTCAGTGGGCCCCTTTTGGAGCAACTCATGCACACTGCAGCAAAAAACTACCAAAATTGAGTGTTTTTTTTTGCTGAGGCAGACATACTAGAATGTACTGTAATACAGTACATTCCATATAAGTAGACAGAACCTTTTCAGACGTCAGAAAGTAAAGACAAATTTGAGGCAGACATCTGGCTCGGATTCTTCTTTATTTTCTGCCCCCGACTCACAGTGCAGAGCATCAGTATTCTGTTGTGGCTTTCCACCACTGACTAGGCCAAATGAATGAGTCTAACCAGTGGGGAGTCTCAAGCCATGGCCTCCGAATCAGCTGCAGAATCCATAGCAACATGGAGCAGGATGCTTTTTTTTTCCAGCATCCTGCTCCAATTGTGTTCAATGGGAGGCATAATGAGGGAAAAATCTGCCACTGAATTCGGAGAGAAATCCGCTTCAAAATCAGTGCTAGATTCCACTGTGTGAACAGGGCCTGATAGCCAGTATAATGTCCCATAGTGCCCCCTGCACACAGTATGATGTCCTACAGTGGCCCCTGCACACAGTATAATGTCCCATAGAGGCCCCTGCACACATTATGATGTCCCATAGCGGCCCCTGCACACAGTATTATGTTCTATAGTGTCCCCTACGGTATTCTTTGCAAATATTGCAAAAAATTTGGGTTCAGCAGAACCTGAAATTTTTGAGGGTCATCCATAAACTATTGTTATACTCAGGGGTCTTTTCAGACCCCCAAGTATAATGATCGGAGCCCCAGGGGAGGTGACAAACATAAAAAATATGTTACTTACCTCTCCTGGGCTCTGCCATGATTCTCTTCTCATTCTTCGGCCCTCTTCGATTACATCACAGATGTGGGTCACGCCAGCATCATTATGCGTCGCGACGCCGGCCTGACCCATGTGACATCTGTGCCAAAAACAGCAGGGAGTCGCACTGGAGCCCTGGAGATGTGAGTAACACTGGTTTTAATGTTTGTTATCTCCCTGGAGCCTCCTATCATTATACTCTGGGGTCTGAAGAGACCTCACAGTATAATAATAGCAGTTTTGGTTCAGACGTTTTTTGGTCCAAACCAAACCTCCAAGCTAACTTACTAATCTCGGCTCCTGCCCATGGCCACCGACAGCAACGTGATATGCGACACATGGGGCCCCCTAAAGGGGAAAGGGAACCATCCTCATAGTGGTTTTGAAGTCAATTGAAAAGATATTACAAGCATATTATGATATTTCACAAAAAATTCCACAACCCAATTTGAGTTAAGGTCATTGTGGACACATCCATACAATACTTTGTTGTTTATGGCTTCCAATTATTGTTTTTAAAATTGCGCATTACATGTAGATAATTTTTTAGTTTATTCTCCATTTTGTTTCATAACTTGGGGGCACTCACACAAATACATATAGAAATCATTTGCAACTAATCGTTAATAAAACTTTGTGCTTTCAGTGAATTATTTTGTACTGCTGGTTGTATGCAATAATTGTTGATGCGAACAGAACTTAGTGAAATGACATCTAAACAGCATGATAATTCTCTGAGCACTCTGAAACATGTTCGGTAATGAAATCTACATTAGCTATGGCTGTCCGTTCGGATTTGTAGCTTTATATCTAATAAACAAAATGCTACAATTAAATACATTAAGATGGCATCTTGTTTTTAACAGGTTTTTTAATAACAACAAAATAATTTTTGCTTACAACTATATCAATAAATGAAATATTTTTTGTAAGAATATTATTTTCTTTTATAAATGTTAAAACATTATTTGAAATGTACAGTAATTTACACTGTACAAAATGAATTAAGCATTATCCATTACCATTGTATATTTACTTCCTTATATTCATGGTTTTGTGTGTGTGTGTTTACTGGAACATTTAGTACTTAACAGTAAAACTAGCTTCAAACGTGTACTGACTTAAAAATAGCATCTATTACATATCATTTATTTTATATTCTATGGATAGATATAATACTGTGCAAAAGTTTTAGGTGTGGAAACAATGCTGCAATGCTTTCAAAATTAGAATATTGATGTGATTTAGATTTCTCTTTTGTTCATTTACTTAATTTTGTTAAATCGCAAAAATATACTATTAACATTTTTATTTTTTTAAAGCTTTCTTCTTTTTGTAACACTTTCCCACACTTGCCTGAAACTTTTGCACAGTACTGTAAATATAATTTAAATTTGGTATTCCATATTCTCTTGCTATAGTATGTAATAGAGTTACTTTAAAGTAAGTTTCCCCTCTGTAAGAAATAAAGACAAGTATGTCTTCTCCTGAAGGATGAAGGGTCCTGTTTATTGTGTGGACCAGCGATTCCCAACTGGGATGCCATAAAGACCTCCCAGGGGTGCCGTGACAATCTGTTGGGAAAATGGTCAACATCCTTAGGTGGCCGATATAGTTGAATAGAATGGTGCAGCAGGCAGACTTTAGCTTCCTGCTCTATTACTCTGACATCAGCTAGTGATGCCTGCTACTATAGAGACATCATTAGTTGCCTGCGGGCTACTGAGGGACACTGTTAGTTGCTTGGGGGCCACTGGGGGGCATTATTACTTGCCTGGGGGACATTATTACTACTTTTTACTTTATTACTTATATTATTGTTTCCAGCTGCAAATTCAAATACTGCACTAAAAAAATACATCAAAATGATTGTTTTTTTGTCTTTTGGTAAAAATTATTTGGCAGGGGTGCCCCGAGGAACTTTTATTTTTTTCAGGGGGCCCATGAGTCACAAAAGGTTGGTAAATACTGGTGTAGACTTTAGATTAACATTTATCAGACATGAAATATTGCTTAAAATTATGAAGCTGCTGTAAAATGTAGCAGAGTTTTATAACTATAGTACAATATGTCGACAATGTGATCTTTGCCTAACTAAAACCAGGAGAGACAAATGTCAACTCTGGAAGTAATAAAAAGGAAACAGTAACTGGCTGTACATTACCATTTTCTATCCTAGTTACATAAAATTTGGGGGGGCTGGGATGGGCAGGCTTTGTGACTGGGGAGGAAGGTGTGGACTGAATCATCAGAGACATCAGACCAGTGTTCCCCAAACTTTTCAGTCTGCACCATCTGTAGTCATAGTGCCCCCACACAGTTTAATGCTCCCCAGCGCCCTGCCCAACAGTATAACTGTCCTCAGTGGCCCCTATGCACTATATTAGCCCCCAAACAGTATAATGGTCCTAAGTGACCCCAATGCTGTATAATGGCCTCTAGTGTTCCCCACACATTATATTGATTTTCAGTGTCTCGCAGTATAATGCTCTCCAGTGGTTTCTCCCCAGTATATTTGTCATCAGTGGCCCCCATACAGTATAATGGGTATAATGGTCCTCAGTAGCCCCCACACAGTATAATAATCTTAAGTGGCCCCTAGTATCATGATTAGAGATGAGCGAATCGAATTGGAAGTGGAATTCGATCCGAATTTCAGGAAATCTTCGATTCTCCATGATTCCGGATTTCCTGATGCTTTGTGGTAACGAATATTTAGTAAGGAGATGGTCACAAGATATTTTCTAGTGATGTGATTGGGTAGGCGTGTCTTTGCTTGTTAGCAGATCATTCCACATGAATAAAAGTTGTCCATGCTGAAGAGAGAGAGAGATAGAGAAACATGACCGCGGCATCTAAGGGCTTTCGCCATTTTGCCGCCCACCCTGGCTCTTTGCTGCCCGGAAATAGCTGTTTATTTGCCGCGAAGTAATTCGGATCGAAGCAAATTTTTTTTGAACTTCAAATCGAACTGCCAAATCGAACTTTTGAGAAATTCACTCATCTCTAATCATGATCCTTAGTGGCCCCACATATAGTATAATGGTCCCAGTGGCTCCGACACAGTATAATAGTCCTCACAGGACTACCGAATCATACTCTTCAGTGACTCCTGGCTTTTCCATAACTTCACTTCTACTTGCATTTTTGTTTCAGAGAGACATTTCATTAAGATTCACATCATTGACATGAATATTAATGTAGATGGGGAAGCTGAACTTGGCAAAAGTCCAGACCAACGCTGGTGTGCATAAAAGTGATTGAAGAGGACTTGCTGGGCCCAGTCACAGTTCTACTAGAGAGGGGGTTAACTTTCTGGCACCAGCCTCCAGGCCCCTTTCCATTAGAACTATGACTGGACCCCTGTGACAGTACCACAAGTACTGCCCTGGTGGAAATCCAGATCACATCTTCAAACCTTCACTTATAATCCTTCACTGATTATAAGTGAAGGTTTGGTAAGAGAACATTTAGCTAAGATTAAGGAAACCAAGTCCCCAGGACCGGATGATTTACACCCTAGAGTTTTAAAAGAATTAGCAGAGGAAATAACAGAACCCCTTGCAATAATCTTTAATAAGTCATGGGAAACAGGAGTGGTCCCTCTAGATTGGAAAAGGGCAAATGTGGTCCCCATCTACAAAAAGGGGAATAGGGATGACCCAGGAAATTATAGGCCGGTAAGTCTGACCTCGATAGTAGGAAAAATCTTTGAACAAATCGTTAAAGAACATTTAATTAGGTACCTGAATGGGAAGGCTTTAATTAATCAGAGCAAGCACGGCTTTATGCCCAATAAATCTTGTCAGACTAACCTGATTTCCTTCTACAATAAAATCACTGAATGGTTGGACCAGGGGAATGCAGTGGACATAGTATATCTTGACTTTAGTAAGGCCTTTGATAAAGTATCACATAACATTCTTATTGAAAAAATGATCAAGTATGGCTTTGATAAAAAATCAGTGAGGTGGGTTCACAATTGGTTTAATGATCGGGCACAACGAGTAATTCTAAATGGCTATACATCAAACTGGAAGAAAGTAAAAGCGGGGTGCCGCAGGGCTCTGTCCTGGGCCCAGTACTTTTTAATATTTTTATAAATGATCTGGATGATGGGATTATTGGGGAACTAATAAAATTAGCAGATGATACAAAGATAGGAGGAATAGCCAACACTAGAGAGGAGAGAGAGTGTATCCAAAAGGACTTAGACACACTGGAACAATGGGCTGAGGTGAACAAAATGGTATTCAATAGGGACAAATGCAAAGTCCTACATCTGGGTAACAGAAATGCAAGAAGCATATATAGTATGGGAGGAATAGAACTAAGTGAGAGTACAGGGGAAAAGAATCTGGGCATAATAATAGATCACAAATTCAACATGAGTCAACAGTGCGGTGCGGTGGCTAAAAAGGCTAATAAAATTCTAGGATGTATCAAGACGAGCATTGAAGCTAGATCAAGAGATGTAATTATTCCGCTGTACTCTGCCCTGGTCCGACCCCACCTGGAATACTGTGTACAGTTCTGGGCGCCCCAATTTAAGAAAGACATCGATTTATTGGAGCAGGTCCAGAGAAGAGCAACCAAAATGGTGGAAGGTCTACAATCCATGTCCTACGAGGAAAGGCTAAAAGAATTGGGATTGCTTAGTTTGCAGAAGAGAAGGCTAAGGGGAGACTTAATAGCGGTATTTAAATATCTTAAAGGTTGTCACAGTGCAGAGGGATCTACCCTATTCTCATTAGCAGAAGGAAGCACGAGAAGTAATGGGATGAAACTAAGAGGAAGGAGATTCAGATTAGACATTAGGAAAAACTTTTTAACAGTAAGGGTAGTGAGGGAGTGGAATAGGCTGCCACGGGAGGTGGTGAGTTCTTCATCAATTGAAATCTTCAAGCGGAAACTGGATAGATATATAGCTGGGATGATTTAGGAAATCCTGCTTTTGCAGGGGGTTGGACTTGATGGCCCTTGAGGTCCCTTCCAACTCAAACAAAACAAACATCTATATGGGCAAGTCTACATGCTCTTGAGGCATACAGAGTCATTTGAAATAAGCTGATAGGCACATTGTACAGTGTAATTTGTAGCAGTAAACTACAAGACAAAGGTGCATAGTAGTATGCTATATTTATCAGACATTTACAACATTTATATGCCATGATCTATGTAATTTAATATGTCAACCTGTAATTTTTGATAATATATACATTAATGTGAATGAGAACATGTAATAGAACACAACACAGAAAGTATCATTTGCAAGTCTGGGAAGCAGAGTATTGAGGTGTTTTGTTTGCCAAAAGTGTCAACGCTTGGGTATAACTCTCCATATTGAACTGGCTCCTAGGGAAAATGCTCAGTAGTATCACAAGCCAATTATTAAAATCAATGATCGTCTTTGTAATACATGAATGAGTCCGGTATCCCAGGAGACCATCCTCTATAATGTCCGTAAGCCTTTACAAGTGGATGGTACTCGTGAGACAACACCTTTCTATTTTCTATTCAGACCTTTCTGCATTGTCACGATCTAGTATATGCCTGAGATCATTACTGTATTGAAAACTCAGAATTATCTGAGGTGTTGTCACTTTAATGAGGATACAATTTTTGCAAACTTCTAAAATGATGTACCTTATGATATGATTGATGATTCTTTCCAACTGTCTCTGTTGTTTGATAAATATGAGCAAGTCACTTAAGAGATTTTTCAGATCCTTTGTCAATTTCTCAACTGTAGTATATTGCTTATATACTACTTATATTAGTAATTAATAATTATACATATGAACTTATTATTGACATATTTGTACTATGAAAAGTACATAGCAGAAAGATTTCAAAGTCTAAAAATAAATTGCATTGTAGATTTACTTTGATTAAACCCTGAATTTATTTCAACACATGGAATAACCATTGTTAAAATATAGAATGTTCTGAGTCTCTTGAATCAATATATATTTAGCATACTTATTATTACACTCAGGAACAAGTAAAACCATGTTCTCCAGCTGGGATAGGAGACATGGAACACAAGAAGGTTTACTGGTTTCATTTCTATATTAAACAGAATTTTAAAACCATTCCCAGCGATGTCACACTGTGCACAGCTTTTTCATGCTTGCTTCCAGAAATGTTTTTGCATTATGTAAAGCATATCAATGAGCTGGAACTTGTTCACATCAACACCAGAACATCATTTGCATACGGAGACAAAAAAAAAAACATTTGGGAGGAAGACTTGTAGTACAGAGAGTGATTAGACATTTACAAAAGGAACCTTAAACTGTAAACTTTACAAGCGGAATATGGCATTATGATTTAATTATACTGCTACATTGTAAAGAGAAAATAATAAATACATGTATTAGCATGTGCTAAGCATTCCTTTGTATACAGATCAAGCATGTTTAATTCAAACTTTCTGTGGAGTACAAGGATAAAATATACTGAATCATTTCACTTCTGCCATATTAATTACGCGTCACGTCTGACCCTTTTGATGGTGCAACAAATTTCATTGCTTTGACAAACACAAATAAAATCTGAATTAAGAAATAAATACAACATCATATTATACTCACAAAACTATATATTTTCTAAACGTATGCACCTTTAACTTCACAAATATGCCACCAAGTGCATTACTATGAGTTAATTCATGCAATTTTGCATCAAAGTGTAATAATGGCTAAAAGTCGTATGGTCAAGTTTGTGGTTAAAAGTCTGACCCTAGCAGAGAGACAAAACATCTCTAATATGTAAAAGTTCAACATATGCAGAATTCAAACATGCAACTTATACCTATGCACATAAAATCACAAAATGATCAAAACTAAAGAGACCAAATATCTCTATGATTCCAATGCCAGTAAACATCTGAGTAATGGAGGAGACAAATGGCGTGATTAGGCACAGGCGGTGAGCACATAGTGAAATGCTCAGCTTACATTCACATGAAAATCAGTTGTGTGACGGACATTTTTTCAAAGGATAGAAATTCAGAATTTACTAAATGTGGATTGGGGCTATTTTTTTTTCTGGTCCATTTTAAGGGTTTAATTGGTCATTCCTATTTTTAACTGTTTTGACATATCCTTCAATACACTCAAATGTATAAGGGATCCATGAAAATGAACACCCCTTGGGTGCAAAAAGGCTGTGAAAAATGTGGCAGACAGGGCACAGCAGACATGAAATTTCTAAAAAAAAAAAAAAAAAAAAAAATAAATAAATTCATTATTAATAGCCAAACAATGTGTAGAGAAATTGTTAGTATAATCTTTAATTTCCGTTGCCATAGGTTTCAAAGCAGGATAAATAGAGAGGACAATATCAATGGTGTGTTTTCATGGGATAGAAGCCCTACAGATTTCCTGTAGCAGAAAATTTGAAGCACTTCTGCTTGAGATCCAGCTAATTTTGTTATGAAAATGCGCCGTATTTGCTGTCAATTTCATCCTTTGCATTGCAAAGAACAAAACCTGCAATAAAAATTTGCAGCATAAATTGACATGCTGGAGATTTAGGCCGGGTCCCACATTGTGAACTCGCAACATTTTGGCCGAGGTGGATGCTAATACCATCCACACATTGCAGAAAAAAAATCTGCATTGAAAATGCTGTGATTTCAAAAATGCTCGCTTGCTGGCGTTTTCCGTATAAGTATAATAGAAGCAGAAAGTCTACAGAGGAAAACTCTGCAGAAAAAAAAACGTGATGCATTTCCATTGCGGTCCTTTCCGCAGTTTTTTTCTACTATGGCTCGCTATGTAGGGCCTTAGCCTAAGGGTGCTTTTGCATGTGTCAGATTTTAATGCAAAAAAATCAGTTCTATTCATCTGAATAGAGCTGTTTTGGAGGCCTACATTTGGATCTCTGCAGGCTCCATTAAAATAAGTAGAAACAAGTTTTAGGTCGGGGCCCCATGTGGCATAAATGGCATTGAAAAAAAGGGGGCATTTTACAGTCCCTGCATAGTGGATGGGATTCTAGAAAATCCAATCCACACAATGCAGAAAAATAAGTGCTGAGGACACTCTGCGATTTCCAAAAACGTTACGGTTTTGGAAATCATAGCATGTCAATTATGCCTATGGAAACACTGGCGGTTTCCCTATATGTATAGGTATAATGGAATCACATTTCTGTGTGGCCTTAGCCTTAGTCACAAAACTGATTTTATTTTACATTTACTTTTTCAATTTTACATTGAGAGAGAGCAGGAGAGAGAGAGAGAGAGAGAGAGAAAGAGAGAGATTGCCATACAATTCTTTCTTTAACAATTTAGGATTCTTAAGGTTAGTGTTATATAAAAGAAAATATGCATGTTAAGATAACAATTTTAACCTATAAATATGAGCTTTAAAAAGAAATTTTAAGGTAACAATTATTTCTGTAAATCTTAAACTCAATTCCTACTAATTATTACTATTATATAAAAACAATGGCATTCTTAGATCAAGGTGATTTTTTTCGGCATAATTAGTGGAACTCATTTGAGTGTTAATAATGCTATTGTTTTACTTTCTAAATTTATTCATAACTAGGTACTGAGAGATGTGAATAGAACACTGATTATCATTAACTAAGTTGCTAATGCTTAGCATACAGTTCAATAGCTGTTCATGTTCAAGAACAAATTTTAAGGTTTGGTGTGAAACATTAAGTGGTCATTTAATTGCTTTTTTTTTTATTCATTTGCTATAATAAGAAAATTAAAAATAGTTTAAAAGGATATTTGTTTTACATATGTGTACAGAAATTAAAATTAAGGTATGATTTTATTTCTTAAATATAACAATACAATAATAGTAATAATAATAATTAATAATAATGTAGCAGAGATACTTACAGAGCACAAGGTTTGTGGTCCACAGGTAGCAGAGATGCGTAGATAGCAGAATCCCAAAGGCCAAACATTCATAGCAGAAGGCCTGAAGTCCCAGACAGGTAGCAGAGATGCATACATGGTGGAAGTCTGAAGGCTACACATTCATAGCAGAAGGGCCCGAGGCCAAGATAGGTAGCAGGAAAGCATACATTGTAGAGGCCTGAAGGCTAAACATACATAGCAGAAGCACATGTGTCTAAAACACACAACAAAAGGAAATAAGTTCATGATGCATGGCAGAAGGACATGGACATCCACTTGGAAATACATAGCAGAAGGAAATGCATCTAAACACATAGCAGATGAACATGCATCCATGAAACATGGCAGAAGGATATTTCTGTGATATGTCACAGAAGGATATATGTGTCCACTCATAAATATATGGAAAAAGGACATGTGCATCCACACAGGAATACATGGTAGAAGGGCATATGTGTCCACACAGGAAACCAGCAGAAAGAAAGCATCCCACATGGCAGGCAGCTAGCCCCCAACAGAGAATAGAATACCATAGCACTGGCAGAAGGATATCCCACATGAAGCACACATATAATAATGCAGATGAACTAGAGCATTGCTTAGACAAACAGACAGCAGAGTAGCATGAGGCAGATCACAGAACAGAAAACTGAAGTAAACTGTAACGTCTCTGCCTGTTCGGGTCTCTGCGCCACCCTCTGCTCGCACGCTGCGGCGAAGGAGGCGTGTTCAGTTTGATTCCTTGCATAGGTTTCTTGTTGCTCAGTCTGAAAATGGTCCTAGTTCCCTTGCTGTGTAATGGATTTCCAGCCACACCCATGTTCTGAGCATTGTTTCTCTTTGGACTGCATAGAGTTAATCTTTTCCTTGCCTGTGTGATTGACAGCCTGTGTACCTGGGCCCAGCTGGGCCCAGACTTTCTATATACGGGATATCACTTTCTCAGCAAGTTGCCGGTTATTGCACTTTGTCTTTGCCTGCTCTCTTTGTGATATCCCTTGCTGCTTTGTTACCTGATTCTCTGACCTTTGGCTTGCCTTGTGACTATTCTCTTGGATTGTGATTTCGTACTGCATTGCTTGTCTGTTACTGAACCCTTGGCTTCCTGACTTCTCTTTTGTCATTTGTTTTGTCTGTGTTCTGTGTTGTCACTTACCCAGTATAGGGCTCGTCTTCAGGTTCTCCTTTTACCATTTAGGGTAACTGAGGCAATAGGAAGGGACAGTGGCTGGGGTGAGATTAGGGCTCACTTGTCTCTGTCCTTCCTCCCAGACCACTGCAGTAGTGTCAGGGTATTGCTACGATTGGCAAGACCCTAACATAAACAGAACGGAGCTCAGCATACAAAAAGCAAAACATGTTTGCAACAAGGATACATAGCAGAGACTGCTCAGGCAAGGCATGGGTAGGAAAGCAGACTTTTATGCGCTGATCATGGGCATTAACCTCCCTGGCACCACTTTCCTGGTGGGGCATGGGTTCCGTCATTTTGGGTTGGATCGCCAGCCCCCAGAATGAGATCCTGGGGCAGCAATGCCATGACAGCCTGGAGACTATGCAGCCTGTAATACAAGTGCTGCTATTTTACAATGCATTGAATTGTATTAGTGATCAGACTCCTTTGGGTTCAAAACTAAAAGTTACAAGGTCTAAAAATTACAATTAAAAAAAAAAAAAAAAAAAGAGAACACATCTAAAAGTATATAAAGTAAAATACCTACACATTAGGTATCCCTGTCTCCAAAAACACCTGATATACACACTTATAAAAATATAACTGCCATTTTTTCTCTGCTTCACCTCCCATAAAAATTTGCATAAAAAGTAATCAAAACAACAGAAATTTCCCAAATTGGCATAAATAAAAAGTACATCTGCCCCCACAAAAAAGATTTTGGATTTATTTTAAGGGGTTAACATGTCATAAAAAATATATATAAATTTGGTTTAACCGTAATCGTAGTCACCCATAAAATACCGGTGATGTCTTTTAGACTGCACAGTGAATGCTGTAAAAACATACCCCATAATAAAGTCAAGTAAATGTAGTTTTTCTCCATGGTGGATGTGGATAGCACCACCAGTTGGTGTGGAGTAGGGTCCCAACCCTTAAATATCTGAGATAATGGACTCCGTACGTCAGAGGTTTCATACAATGAGGTGTGCTTTATTTGCTTTCAAACACTGTAAAGTATACAGTAATTGTGACATTTCGGTCTAACCAACCTCCATCAGACTTTACAAAAACAATAATCATACAGTGACATTTGTGCAAAATATGTATATATGCAGTATATCTATATATACTGTATATAAACATAAATATACATAAGTCACAAAATAAATGACAATTTAAAGAGACATTATTCCATGGCATAGGTGGCAACCTGGAATAACTAATAGATGAAATATAATATAAACTGTAATCAGAGGTATACAGAACAGAATAAGTGTCCATTTTCGTCCTGTACAATAAGTCAAGGCTTAATAAATATAGTATGTATAGAGAGAAGTATATCAGGTTTGTGATGGTGACCCATGTGATGCATGTTAAACAGTTCTAGGTATAAATATGCTGTGCATCATCCCAGCCCCATTTCCCTCTCACTCTTCCCCCTCCCTCTCTAACACCTCCTCCCTGTCTCCCTAGCTATCTCGCCCACCCCCTTACCCCATAATACTTACCTGTCTTCTTCCTGTCCAGACTTCCTTCTGTGGGGAACGGCTCCTCCTCTCCTTTCATTTTGCCAGCACCTGTGCAGCAGTCCCGGCACTGTGCTGTAGCCTTCACTCCACTTCTACTGCGCATGCGTGGGCGGCTCATTCAGCTCTCACGCTTGCGCTATAGAGATGGAGTGTCGGCTACAGCGCAAAGCCGGGACTCTGGCTCTTTTGCGCACGTGCTGGCTGACGTCACAGAAGAAGAAGGAGGAAAGTATGATGGGGTGGAGGGGGGAGTAGTAGTGACGTTTCCAGAAACAGGGAAAATGGATCGTCACCGGAAAATCAGAAAATGTCCCTGGGGCGGTCACATGACCGCCCCAGAGATATGGGTAACTATACATTTTTGATAAATTATGTAATTTAGAAAGTAGGCGGGTGGAGGGTGTTTAGATTAGTGTAGGGATTTCTATCTATCCCGGACAACCCCTTTAAGTGGCAGCAGAAATTGATCTTCAAAATGATTTGTAGAAATTTCAGTATACCATTAAGATTTGTTTATTTTAAATTTATTACTTTTTCTTATAAAATGAAACTAAATAAAGATAACTGCTTTAATATTAGACTACTTGCCTTCTTACATTGCACACAGTATATGGGGCTAATATTAATACGAGTACCAGAATTGATGGATTGATTGGATTGATTTTGAATATATACTGCATCTCTTGAGATGTGACTATACAATACTCTGAAGGTCTCATTCACAATGATGCATGTAAATGTCATTTGTCTATACTAATGAGTTGTCTGTCATTTTAAATTGTTTGATTTCATTATTTTAAAGACTAACGGTACATGTTATTGCTGGACACGCAGAAAGTCTAATGAATAAGTAAATGTCTGAGATGTCCTTGAACTGACCTGTATACTCCCGTGTGCAAAACCAATGTCTGCATGGACAACAGGTGCTTTAACAGCACGTAGGTTTATGCTGTGACAACTGTATAGAATTCCCTTCCTGCTGATTTAAGACACCTTGTTTGGCAATTTAACTAGCAAACATAAATGAGCCCTGTTTTTCTAAGTGTAGGAGCTTAAAATAAATAATATGCAACTGTCATATATGAAATACATGATATATTTGATACATTTAGGTTAATTAACCCCTTCCTGCAAAGTGCTGTGTTATTATGTCACACAGAGCTAATAGGTGACACTCAGTACATAATAATCTGAAGCATATATCTGGCAGTTACAGTAGCTTTATCTGCAAGATCACTTCTGGATTCAGACTGTATAATATAGCTGGGACCTGCGACTAACTGGGACTGGGACTAACTGCTGGAGTCGGAGTATTTTCTCTCTGGAAGATTAACCCCTCAGATAATGTGATAAATATCAATTACGACATCCTAATGGTTAGGGTGACTCTTCTTTTATTCCCATGTCCTCACTGAGGTAGGATCAAAGAGTGCAGAGGGGTTACCATGGCTGCCAGGAGACCACTTGATAGTGTCCTAGGTGCCATGTGATGTATTAGGCCTTGGTCTTATACGCATAGACAGTAATGTACTATATACTGCTGCACAGAAATATTGCAGTAAATTGTACAGTAATAGAAGATGGATTTCCTACTCCAGAAATTTGTTCAAAGAACATAGTCAGAGTAGAGTGCAGCCTACACTCTGTAACAGTAAATTGTACAGGAGACTGTCTCCCTTGTGGAGAGTCATTTAAAAAAAAAAAAAACTGTAAAAAAAAAAAGAATAAAAACTTAAAAATAACCCTTTCCTATTTCAGAAAAATAAATAAATTAACATTTACAGATGTAGCAAAGTTAACTCGAACTTCTCGAATTGTTTACATTGCTGCAGCATGATATCTTATTACAGAAGACAACAAAAACTGTAAAAAGTCATTGTAAAAAACATTTTTAAAAGACTTTTCATTGGTTTTGTTGTCTTCTGTAATGAGATATCACAATGCAGCAGTTTAACCAAATGTAGAAGTTCGGGTTAACTCTGCTATATTTTTATATAGACATTGCTGTTGCATATAAGTCCACACTATCCAAACATGATGGGGCACATTTATTATGCCTTGTATGCAAGTTTTTGTTCAAATTGGTGGTTTGTACAAAAAATTCTGACTTCTTTGCTTCTGGCAAGGGTGGGCAGGGGACAGGACTATACTTTTAAAATTTGTAATAGATGTGAATAGACTTTTCAATATACTGCAATACATTAGTATTATAGTATAACACAACCAATAGTGTACCAACCGTGAACCCTATAAAAACAAAACCCATAAGAAAATGGAATTTTTTTTTCCAGTTTCCCAATACATTTTATGGAATATTAAATGGTACCATTATGAAGTACAATTTGTCCTACAAAAAATAAACCCTCATACATTTCTATAAATGGAAAAATAAAAAAAGTTATGGCTTTTGGAAAGTGGTGAATTAAAAACTAAAAATGATTGTGTCTGGAAGGGGTTAAAGTAAAAGTTACACAACATATTTAAAACATATTCTATAATCATATATTTATTACTTGTTCAGAAGGAAAATGTTCAGAATGTCTATGTATGCCATACAAACATTGCACGCTATATAACCACAGATAGTGGTGCCTCACATTTCTTGGAGTTACATATTAAACATCGGATATTCCAAGAAAAATGAGAGGAGACATTCAAATGGCTTGATAATAAGTTAGACCAATGTATTTTATGACATGTTTCCTTATTGGGTCAATGGGCTATACAAGGAAGCAAACATTAATAAACAGATGATCCTCACATCAGAGACAACAAATTACATGTCAGTTACAGGAGCGAGTCTACCTCTGACACTGCTCCCAGAATACTTCTGCTTATTTACAGAACTGCACAGCATATCAAGTGATTGTTCTACTTCATTGTGCTATTGCTGTGTTATCATTTTAGTCTCATGATCACATGAAGCCTTCACATATGTGAAGTCAAATGTCGCAATATGACAATATGACAACTGTACAGTATAATACATATTCTTTACAATTCCTGAAACATTTTTATATTGTAGTTGATCAATGAACACAAAGTAGAATTAGGGATGTCTTTTGATTGCAGAATACTTAACTACAGATGTGTAATTTATCATTAAGAAAATTATATCTTCATTAATTAAGGCTACACTCACAAGTAAGAGGTGCAAAACGTCCATTTTTCACAGCCGTCTTGCACCTGAGGGGTACCCATTTTGACGGATCCCCCATACATTGCAACAGACAGTCAAAATAACGGTCATGTGAATAGCCACCATTCACTGACAGCGATATTAATGTTGCTGTATGACGTCCATTAAAAAAAAACGTCCGTCACATGGCCATTATCCTTGTGAATGTAGCTTAAGACCTTTCTCACATGGCTGTTCCAATTTTCATGTGCCAAGTGTCCATAAGAAATGAATGTATTGGACTGCTTGGCCATCGAAATGGACACATATTGGAAATGTTAAGTTTTTGATGGATCATTTAAAAACCAGACATATGAATACACCCATAAACTTTTGTGGTTTTTAAACGGGCCGTTTCATGGCCATTCAAACAACAGATATTTTCACATGGCTGTTTTTCACTGTTGTGAAAATATGGCCTAAGGAAGGTGTTTGATATTAGAAAAAAAAAAAAAAGAAAACCTTGACTACATCACACTTGCCAGTGCACCATCATAGCCTGCAGTGCTTTACAACTATCACAGTCACCGTTCCATATAGAGCTCACAATCTAAATTCTCTATCAGAATAGCTTTGGAGAATAACTCCTTGCAGATGAGCTCCTTTCTTTGGCAGGATTTGAATCCAGGACTCCAGTGCTGCAAGGCTGCAGTGCTAACCACTGAGCCACTGTGTGGCCAGAAAGAAGCTATATTTTCCTTATTGACTGCAATTCCTCTTAATCCTAAATATAACAGATTTTAATTTTGATAATATGCACATCAGAGAAGATACATTATATCCTCTAAAAAAAAAAATAGCAAATACAGTTCTGATTGTACATATTCATGACAGACAGATATTCATTACAACTAATCCCAGAGAGCTGAATGAAAGAATATTGGGAAGATTATTCTTTGACCCTACTGCCCATTGGAGTTACCAGGAACACATTACGCACAGTATACTCTATTACTTTATGTCTGTTATTGTTGGTTAAGTGTTCCTGCCATGATTGAGGATTGCTCAACAGTTAAACTATTACATTACCCCATTAGATCATGCAAAAACATAATAATGTATTCTTTAGAATATATTTTTTAAATATTGTCCTGTGTATAGATAGTGCTGTTATTTACTAACTGTACTTGTTTTGTTGTCTGCTTAACCTGTCTCGTATTGTAGAAAAGTCACTTCTAGCATATGACTATCGCCAATGAAGCAACTTAGTCCCAATAAAAGGGGATTTCCGAGCAAATAATATTGATGACCTATCCTAAGGATATCAAATCGATGGCGATCTGACATCACAGTACCTTGCCAATCAACTGTTCTCAGTAGAGTAGATCCAGAAGCTCTGTTCTATGTGTATTAGCTGTGCTGAGTTACTGCAGCTCAGCTTTTATACAATGTGTATCTTACTGCCACTATGGAAAACAGATTTATCTGCTTCCAGCTCTCTTTTTCATATAGTGGCTGCTGATCAGCAAGGCACCAGAATGTTGGAACACAGCCAATCTGATATTGATGCCTAGGTAAAGGTTATTAACATCTTTTGCCTTGAAAACTCCTATAACTTTCTAAGACTAGGATTCAGTGAGCTGCTGTGCCAAGCACAGCTACAACTGTACTATACATATAAAACTGTGCCTATGTAAACAATAAGAAGGAAGCCAACCAAAGACTGGAGAGCCGCTTCAATTCCGTTTTATGGTCCCAATTTCTTGATTAGTAATCCACATTACTGACTAGTATAGAAATGAAACCAAACTAAATTTTTGTACAAATGCGTCCTCACTTTCTGCCTTGACAAGTCCAGATAGATAGATAGATCGATCACACGATAAGGAGGTGTTCTAAACACAAAATGGCTTAGCCCAAAGTGATATGCTAACTATCCTATTTCTGCTCACATGGGGGAATGTGAATTGTATACTTTTAAGGCTTTCCTTAGTATCTTTTGATATTGTGTTGAATTGGTTGTCAAGACATACCAAATACTTTAATCAAACCGAATATCAATTAAATGGACACATCCATATATACTTTACTTATTCACATAATGAGTCAACAGGTCAAATGATCACAAATACAACACATTCTACAAAGATTTCAGCGCTTATGTCTTTACAAACAAAGATAGTAACTAATAGATTCAGAATACTATACTTGCCATGAGCAGAATTGCAAGGCAGCTCGAGTCTCATGAGTATTTAGTCTTGGCTTGCTATTGATTTAGTCTTTCCACAGTCTCTAGCCCCCTTACCAATCAATTGTTTTTCATATTTCATGGACCAGCAGGAATCCCTCAAAGGTCTACTTCCTATTTATTTTTTAACCAACGTGAACCTGCAGGAAACAATACCAAATGTTTGTATAGAGTAAATTTTTATACAGTTATTTTCACCTCTATTAAAGATAATGATGATTTCTTAGTTAATAAGAAAATTAAGTTAAAATTAATAACATGAAATAATAAAATCTAATCCAGGAATAAGTTTAATATTGCTAAAACAGGTTAATAAGAAATGTCAAAATAAGTTTTAATGTGGTTCATGTTTATCTTTTTAATAATCTTTAAAGTGGAAAATTGTTAATTTAAATTATAAATTGTGAAAAACACAAAGATAACCAAAATGTATTTAAAATGTATAGTGAAAATGTTCTTGCAAAGAAAGCATTATTTTAACTTCATCAAAGAAAGAACTGTGAGTTATTTGTCTGTCAATCCATCTATGATAATTGTCAACAGATAATGAATTTATTGTAATATATGTGAGACTGAACTGTAATAGTCGGCACGACAATTAGCACAGAGCTGTGCCTGAAAAACAATACTTTATTCACATGTTTGATGCTGCCAGTCAGACCCACACTGATCTAAGATTCATGGTCTATCTTTTATTATTTAACAAACACAGCGCCATACTTTTGTTAGTGGTTGTGACTGGTATTCCAGCTCAAATCATCTGTGTCCCATTTAAGAGAGTGGGACTGAGATGTCATGTCACAGCTGTTATCATTAGTACAGAACGGTGTTCTGGCCCCTATAATCTTTTGACTGGAAATACCATCAATTTTGTAGTCCCTGACAACCCTCTTTAGCTAAAAGTTGTGAAATTCTGAGACAAGAATGCAAAATATTCATCTTTGCTGATAAAAATGTGTGATTTCTGTATATGGCAAAAAGCAATGCCTAATTCATACAAGACATACTGTAGAATTGTTTCCAACTGGGGTGGGGGGGGGAGTTGGAAGGATAATGCTTTGGACTGCTTGGATTGTTAATAAAATGTATGTAAATTACTTGAATGCATTCCTTCAAATAATTTTCTTTACTTTTTTTTGTGTAGAAAATCATGATTTGTATAATCGGTTTTTGGCACTTACTTATATTGCCTGACTAATCCACTGTCTGAAAAAAAAAAGCAAAGATACACACTCAACTGTTTGCATCACTTCCATACAGATTGAATGCAGGGGTATCATGCATGCTTGGTCACCCCTCTATTCAAACTCATCCCAACTACAAACATGTGGAAGTGAAGGGACTAGGAATCAAGATCCTCTTTTAGTGATCACGGGGTTCCCAGGTTCCCAAGTGATCACACTATACATTTTTCATATGTCCAGTGATGACTGGTGGAATATTTTTCTCTAGCTGAGCAATCAGTGATGTTAATTTCAGCACCAAAAATGCTAATTAGGCTATCTACTGTGAGTTGGGTGGTCCTGGGCTGTCTGCTCCAGCCTTGGACCACCCAGGTGACTGTAGAGAGCCTAATTAACATACTGGGTGCTAAAACTAATACCACCGATTGCTCAGGAATGGTGGAGGCTAGAGAACATTCTTAACTATGCCAGAATCAGTGGAGCAGTGTCTATTGAAGAATGCTAAGAACTGGAGTTAGTGGAGGTGATGAAAGATCCTCTTTAATACAAATACAACGCAATCACAATCACGTACTAATAAAATCATTTTGTGTACATATTGTACTGTATGTACAACAACAGATTGTATTTATTTTAAGCACAAAAATATTTTAAGCAGCAACAGTCTCTAAAAAAGCAGTGATTGCTCATGTTCCAATTCTGACTTACCTAACCTTATATACTCCTGCTGATGTGACCATACTTAATGCATAAGAAGTCCAGCTGCATTAAAATGTAAAAATATTTATAGAGAATTTAATCAGGATTTTAATGTTTTTGTAAATCGCAGCATCTCAATTATATCCATGGAATCACTGTATAGGCATAATAGAGTCAGCGGACTTTCTGTGAAAAACGCTGCAGAAAAAAACACGGTGCATTTCCACCATGGTCTTTTTCCGCAGCATTTTTTGGCTGTGGTTCGCTACATGGGGCCTTAGCAGCTTTTTTTGTTGCAGATTTTGCTGCGCTTTTATGATCCAAACCCAGAAGTGGATTGAGCAGAAGGGAGAAGTATAAGTACTTCTTATATATTTCCCATTCCTTTTGTAGCTTTGGCTCAAAAAACTGCAGCAAAATCTGCATTTCCGCAACATGTGGCCTTACCCTAAAGGGTTTACCAGGCTTACAAAACATGACGTGATATCATGAAAAGGAAGTGGTGTTCTTTTCTAAAGAAAACAGTCATGTGTTCCAATCCTGGATAAACCCTTTAATATTATCCAATCTGTAATTTTATTTTTTATTTCTTTTCACAGCAAAACAGTTATAAGATGTATATTTTCGGGATGGCTTATATATCATTTAGATAGAAAAGAATGTTCAAATAATAGCGTTTATAGACAGAAATTATTTTTTTAGAGGTAATCTTTGAGTCAAAGCTTTTCAGTGGGTAGTAACAAGTAGTTGCTTTATTTGGACTGCAAAAGCTGTCTCTGTATGATTAATATAACTTATACAGTTATGATATTTTTTCACTTGAAATAACAGATTCCTCCAGCAAGCCAGTCATCATCTACAAAACCTTTTTTATATGTATTAGCTTATTCTCTTGACAGATTTTGATATATTTTAAAAGATTCAAGAGGGATTCATGCTGATTGCTCCAAATATGCTGTTTGGCTTTTTATGCCTTATTTTCATTAAAATACAACTAATTATTATACGCATTTATCATCATTTGGGAGTTAGGATGCAGCAAGGCCAAACAGTAAACACGTTTGCATCATGTAGTAATTGAACGCAACAGTAAATTACTTTTTAAGTGATCATCAAGGTGAAAATAGGGCACTCAAATGCCTCCTTTTAGTACTAGTTAGAAATCTTGGCAAAACAGATGAAATAGATATATTTAATTAGCCTTTCCTTAATGTCTATCATCCATCTAGGACTAATTATTAGAACCTAAAATAAATTGCCCTCTCTATTTAAAAAGAAAATGTACATTTCCAACACTTTTTCAACAAATTTAACAATAAACATAACAAATGCAAAATTAAATTTATTACTATAAATACATACAAATGTAATGGATATAGTTTACATGGTGTAACGCTGGAGGATTAAGGAGGTAATTTTTCTACAAATATAGTAGAAAGTTTTACAATATACGTTCTTATTGGTTTCTCAATTTCGTTTTAAGATCTCTACTTAATTTCATTCAATGAGATCCTTCATTAATTGTTTCTGTTGGAAAAAATCTGTCCTGAGCAAGTCATGGATTTACTAGTGTATGGATTATTAGTAGTCCACCAATGCCTCATAATTTGTTCATAGAATTTCAAATGGCACCATGATGTCTTTAAATATGTAGATTTTATTTTTGCCAAGCATAAAAGCAACAACAGACATCATTCTTTGCTAAAAAACATTTTAATATCGGTGTGTAAATGTATAGTATGGTATACACTGAACAATTTAGTGTAGAACTCTACTCTTGGTCACATGACACCACTCCTTTTCTTCATAACTCTGCCCATACTACAATATATCATAAAAATAGTATTCATAACATCCATAAAGTCAATATCATACTGTACAATACCACGCTTGCATTGGATCCGCTGTGATGATATTGAGTTTATAAATGATAAAAGTATTTCCAAAGGTATTTGGGCATAACAAAGGGTTACTATAAGTGTTTCTGCAGACTCCATATTACTAGTGCATGTAAAACGTATGTATTCATAATACTACCAGGATATATTTTTATGAATCAGAACTGATGCAGAAAGTATGTTAGAACATGTTATATTATTAATTATGAAATAAATTAGCTTTACTTGATGAATTTGCAATACCGCTTTAAAAATGAAACTACATACAACATTAGAGGTCATGCAAAATTTTTACTCAACAAATATGTAGTATGGCTTGCTTCACAATGCATAGAAATACAGTCATATGAAAAAGTTTGGGCACCCCTATTAATCTTAATCATTTTTAGTTCTAAATATTTGGGTGTTTGCAACAGCCATTTCAATTTGATATATCTAATAACTGATGGACACAGTAATATTTCAGGATTGAAATGAGGTTTATTGTACTAACAGAAAATGTGCAATATGCATTAAACCAAAATTTGACCAGTGCAAAAATTTGGGTACCCTTATCATTTTATTGATTTGAATACTCCTAACTACTTTTTACTGACTTACTGAAGCACAAAATTGGTTTTGTAACCTCACTGAGCTTTGAACTTCATAGCCAGGTGTATCCAATCATGAGAAAAGGTATTTAAGGTGGCCAATTGCAAGTTGTTCTCCTATTTGAATCTCTTCTGAAGAGTGGCATCATGGGCTCCTCAAAACAACTCTCAAATGATCTGAAAACAAAGATTGTTCAACATAGTTGTTCAGGGGAAGGATACAAAAAGTTGTCTCAGAGATTTAACCTGTCAGTTTCCACTGTGAGGAACATAGTAAGGAAATGGAAGACCACAGGGACAGTTCTTGTTAAGCCCAGAAGTGGCAGGCCAAGAAAAATATCAGAAAGGCAGAGAAGAAGAATGGTGAGAACAGTCAAGGACAATCCACAGACCACCTCCAAAGAGCTGCAGCATCATCTTGCTGCAGATGGTGTCACTGTGCATCGGTCAACAATACAGCACACTTTGCACAAGGAGAAGCTGTATGGGAGAGTGATGCGAAAGAAGCTGTTTCTGAAAGCACACCACAAACAGAGTCGCCTGAGGTATGCAAAAGCACATTTGGACAAGCCAGCTTCATTTTGGAAGAAGGTCCTGTGGACTGATGAAACAAAGATTGAGTTGTTTGGTCATACAAAAAGGCGTTATGCATGGCGTCAAAAAAACACAGCATTCCAAGAAAAACACTTGCTACCCACTGTAAAATTTGGTGGAGGTTCCATCATGCTTTGGGGCTGTGTGGCCAATGCCGGCACCGGGAATCTTGTTAAAGTTGAGGGTCGCATGGATTCAGCTCAGTATCAGCAGATTCTTGAGAATAATGTACAAGAATGAGTGACGAATTTGAAGTTACGCCGGGGATGGATATTTCAGCAAGACAATGATCCAAAACACAGCTCCAAATCTACTCAGGCATTCATGCAGAGGAACAATTACAATGTTCTGGAATGGCCATCCCAGTCCCCAGACCTGAATATCATTGAACATCTGTGGGATAATTTGAAGCGGGCTGTCCATGCTCGGCGACCATCAAACTTAACTGAACTGGAATTGTTTTGTAAAGAGGAATGGTCAAAAATACCTTCATCCAGGATCCAGGAACTGATTAAAAGCTACAGGAAGCGACTAGAGGCTGTTATTTTTGCAAAAGGAGGATCTACTAAATATTAATGTCACTTTTCTGTTGAGGTGCCCATACTTTTGCACCGGTCAAATTTTGGTTTAATGCATATAGCACATTTTCTGTTAGTACAATAAACCTCATTTCAATCCTGAAATATTACTGTGTCCATCAGTTATTAGATATATCAAATTGAAATGGCTGTTGCAAACACCCAAAATATTTAGAACTAAAAATGATTAAGATTATTAGGGGTGCCCAAACTTTTTCATATGACTGTATGTCCATATTCACATTCTGAGTCATATAGTATTTAATTATGTAGCATTTTTGTTTTTGTTGTCACAGCTGGAGCTGATATTTATAGATGTAAGTGTTGAATATTCAATGAGAGAAAATTTGAAGCACTGATTTCCTACTGTGTTAGTTCTAAAATGGAAATTCCATATATTTGTATAGAGGCAGCCTGTGCAAACCTTAAAGAGATGTTAAATCATGTTTTTCCCATGTTATGATTGTTGCTCAGAGTGTGTCCCTTAGAGTTTAAAAAAAAAAAAATATATTGGTTGAACAATCAAGCCAAATACTCTACTATGTTACTATATCATTTCATGGACTTTATGCAAGCCTAGTGGGGTTTAGCTATGAACAAAATAATGGCTATATGGCCTTTTTTTGTTATTACAGTATATTTCCTTAACCCCTTAATGACCAATTCTGAAAACATCCCAAATGTCCCTAACTTATTATTATATGGACTATGAAAAAAATAATTTAGGCTGAGGCCCCACGTTGCGGAAACACAGCTTTTTTTGTTGCAGATTTTGCTGCGTTTTTTTTGAGTCAAAGTCTGGAGTGGATTGAGCAGAATGTTTAAGTATAAGTACTTCCTATATATTTGCTATTCCTTTTGTAGCCACTCTTGGTTTTGGCTAAAAAAAATGCAGAAAAATCTGCAACAAAAAAGCTGCATGTCCGCAACATGGGGCTTCAGCCTTAGACTTCTTTTTAAAGACATATTATGTTGCCTTTTCACATCCTCCTTTCCAAGCCAATTCGGCATTAGGACATGAAAAGACATCAGAGAAGCTCCCCACTCTCCTGCTCTCACTACATGCTACTAGTACAGACACAGTGACAGGTAGTGAGTGAGGAGATACAGCAGATATGGTAACATTAACCACTTAGATGACCATGACAACGGCGTTATGATTGCAGTATCTAAAGGTTTTTTTGTACATGCTATTTCTCCAATTCGGGGGGGGTGCTGATATTGATTAATTGCGGCCCAGGGTTTTATCAGTGCTTGCTCAAACCGACATACCCGATTTATCCAGTCTAGAAGGGAGGCTGTCAGCCTTTATACTACTAAACCAGTAATTAGAAGATTGGTTGTTCAAGTCCCCGATTGGTTGTTCAAGTCCCCTAGTGGGACAACCAAAAAATAAAAAGTTTAAGTGTGTTAAAAAAAAATTAAAATAGAGCACAAAAATGCTAAAAGCAATGATTTTTTGCAATGTGGTAGATATTTTTTTTTTTATGCGTGTATATACAGATGTAGCAAAGTTAATCCGAAGTTCGGCAATTTGTTAAACTGCTGTAGCATAATCTCCTATCACAGAAGACAACAAAACACAATGAAAAGTCATTGAAAAATGTTTTCAAGTGACTTTTCATTGGTTTTAGTTGTCTTCTGTGATTGTGATAAGATATTAAACTGCAGCAGTTTAACCATTTCACGCATAATCACGTTAATTTACGTCATTATGCAGGAAGGGATGTATGGAGAGGGCTCAGGAGCTGAGTTCACTCCATACATGGCAGATGCCGGCTGTATAATACAGCCATCACCCGCCGCTTAAAACTGCAATCGGTGCCAACACCAATCGCAGCTGTTAACACTTTAGATACCGCGGTTACATGCGACTGTAGCATCTAAAGCACCTCTCCAACTGGATCCTAGACTACCTCACAAATCGACCTCAATACGTGAGAGCCAGAGACTGTGTGTCAGGTACCGTGATCTGTAATACGGGGGCACCTCAGGGTACGGTTCTCGCCCCTTTCCTCTTCACACTGTACACTGCAGATTTTAGGTGCAACTCATCCAGCTGCTACCTACAGAAGTATTCTGACGACTCTGCAATAGTGAGTCTCATCACAGATGATGATGACAGGGAGTACAGAGAACTGAACCAGGATTTTGTGGACTGGTGCCACCGGAACCACCTGAAGATTAACGCGGGGAAGACCAAGGAGATGGTGGTGGACTTCCGCAAAGGCAGATGCCCTCCAAATCCAGTGGACATCCTGGGGACGGGCATCGAGATTGTGAACACCTATAAGTACCTGGGTTTGCTCCTTAATAATAAGCTGGACTGGGCAGATCATATGGAGGCCCTGTACAGGAAGGGCCACAGCAGGCTCTACCTGCTTAGGAAACTGAGAGCCTTTGGAATCCAGGGGGCACTTCTTAGAACTTTCTTCAACTCGGTAGTGGCATCAGCCATCTTCTTTGGAGTGGCCTGCTGGGGGAGCAGTATATCAACCAGGGACAGAAATAAACTTGACAAGCTGATTAGAAGGGCCAGCTCTGTCCTGGGGAGCCCACTGGACCCAGTGCAGGTGGTGGGTGACAGAAGGATACTGTCCGTGGTGAGCTCCATGCAGAAGAAGAAGTCCCATCCCATGCATGAGACTGTGATCGCGCTGAGCAGTACTGTCAGTGACCGACTGCTCCACCCTAGGTGTGAGAAGGAGAGCTATCGGAAGTCTTTCCTCCCCACCGCGGTTAGGCTGTACAACCAACACCGACCTAAGCGGAGATCATTACACACAGAGAACTGAAATATCTCTCTGCCTGTTAAATCCCCCCCCCCCTCCTCTGCTACGTCCTATCTGTCTGTCTGCTATTAATGTAATGCCTCTCACCTTGGAACATTCCTGTACATGTTGTATTTGTATTTGTATCTGCTTATCTTTGCTGCTGTAACACACTGAATTTCCCCATTGTGGGACTATTAAAGGACTATTATTATTATTATTATTATTATTAAAGTGCGCAGCCGCCCTCTGGATCATCATAGTGACTTGCAGAGCTGGACTGGGTCTGAGAAGACCCAACAGCTCTGCTACATAGAGAAGTACTCTGCTGGGTCCAAAAAAAGCAGCAGCACTGTGAAGAAGATAAAACAGAAGTGGCCTGCTCCTGTAAGATATTACAAGCACAGGAGAGTTAGTGCCAAAAGACAGTACTGCAGATTTAGGACCTGCACCAACCTCCATCAAAAAACTGTGGGTGCTCACTATCAAGTTAAAGAGGTGTTTTGAGATTTTTTATTTTCAAAATAGGTCAACCCCTATTAATGTATCCTTATAAATTTTAAAATAAGGAATAAAAAAAGGCTTTTTCTTCATAGCAGGCTATACATTACCATGTATGTTTTTAATGGAAATATAGTAATAAGCCACCACCAAACACTTCTGGCAGTTCCTACAGAAACAAAGGCTCTGTGAACCACACAGATATGGAAACCAAACAGAACCAGAAAACTATGGCGCAATTTGAGGGGGGGGTCGGTTGCTCTACCCACAAATAATAAGTCATGAGCCCCTATAACGTTAACACAACTTTCTACTGTAAATTACTAATAGGAACACATCAAAAAGGCAGCAAATGATAATAATGTTGGAGAATTTTAACTATGCTGAAACAGGATATCCGCGAAAATAGGATAGTTCCCTCTTCCTTTTGGAGGAGGTATTCTAGCTTGGCTATTTCCTAGATTATGCTACTAGATTTCAGGAAAACCAGACATTGATCTATAGGAAGCTGTTATGATATTTCTGGAGCAAATATCAAAAATTGCATGATCTGGCCGACAACACAGAGTAGTAGAATAAACTATGTAAATCTCACCCAGCACTGAGAGATAGATCCTGGGCACCCAAACGTCTTCACCAGTGCCAGCTGTGAAACCAGATGGACTTGTGCTGATTTTGGCCCGAAGTTATCAGCACAGAAAGTGGTATAAGAAGTAAACACTCTACAAACTGAAGTCAAACTAGAACACACAATAACTCATAAGGCAGATCTAAACCAGAGGGTTGACTCAGAACAGAGAACTTTGCCAGTATTATACTCTCCACAGTGGCCCACGCACAGTATTATACGCTTCACAGTGGGGCCCCATACAGTAGTTTATGCTTCACAGTGGGGCCCCACACAGTAGTATATGCTTCACAGTTGGGCCCCACACAGTAGTATATGCTTCACAGTGGGGCCCCACACAGTAGTATATGCTTCACAGTTGGGCCCCGCACAGTATTATACTCTCCACAGTGGCCACCGCACAGTATTATACGCTTCACAGTGGGGCCCCACACAGTAGTTTATGCTTCACAGTGGGGCCCCACACAGTAGTATATGCTTCACAGTTGGGCCCCACACAGTAGCATATGCTTCACAGTTGGGCCCCGCACAGTATTATACTCTCCACAGTGGCCACCGCACAGTGTTATACGCTTCACAGTGGGGCCCCACACAGTAGTTTATGCTTCACAGTGGGGCCCCACACAGTAGTATATGCTTCACAGTGGAACCCCACACAGTAGTATATGCTTCACAGTGGGGCCCCGCACAGTATTATACTCTCCACAGTGGCCACCGCACAGTATTATACACTTCACAGTGGGGCCCCACACAGTAGTTTATGCTTCACAGTGGGGCCCCACACAGTAGTTTATGCTTCACAGTGGGACCCCACACAGTAGTATATGCTTCACAGTGGGGCCCCACACAGTAGTTTATGCTTCACAGTGGGGCCCCACACAGTACCTTATGCTTCACAGTGGGGCCCCACACAGTAGTATATGCTTCACAGTTGGTCCCCGCACAGTATTATACTCTCCACAGTGGCCACCGCACAGTATTATACGCTTCACAGTGGGGCCCCACACAGTAGTTTATGCTTCACAGTGGGGCCCCACACAGTAGTATATGCTTCACAGTTGGGCCCCACACAGTAGTATATGCTTCACAGTGGGGCCCCACACAGTAGTATATGCTTCACAGTTGGGCCCTGCACAGTATTATACTCTCCACAGTGGCCACCGCACAGTATTATACGCTTCACAGTGGGGCCCCACACAGTAGTTAATGCTTCACTGTGGGGCCCCACACAGTAGTATATGCTTCACAGTGGGGCCCCACACAGTAGTATATGCTTCACAGTTGGCCCCCACACAGTAGTATATGCTTCACAGTTGGCCCCCACACAGTAGTTTATGCTTCACAGTGGGGTCCCACACATTAGTATATGCTTCACAGTGGGGCCCCACACAGTAGCTTATGCTTCACAGTGTCCCCCACAGTAGTTTATGCTACTTACCTAGTCACGTGAAGAGCTGCCATCCCACGAAGCGCGTCCTCCTTCTTCTGATCGCGCGCGCTGATGACTTACGTCATCACGCCTGCGTTGGGGCAGAGGTTACACTCTGCATTCAGTGTAAGCCATGGTCCTATGGACCGCAGCCTACACTGACAGCTCAGAAAAGAAGCGATCGCTCGATAACAAGGAATCCTGTACCGGATTCCACGTTAGTGAGCAATCATGGCGACGACGCGCGTGCCAACTGAGAGGGCTCTGCGTGCCCTCTCTGCACGCGTGCCATAGGTTTGTCATTATGGCCATATGGTATATCTACTTAATAAAGCCTAACATTTTTGGGTTATTTTACCATAAAGAGCAATCATCAGACTAAGTTTCCATTCTCATGCTCAACATATCCTTTATCTGTTTTTTGATGCTTATATGGCACCAACATTTGTAACATGAATCACTGTCCACAATAACATTTACAGTATAATAAATTTGTATACACTAAGGCTATTTTGTAAAAAGTTATTAATAACATATGACTTGTGGGAAGAAACCAACTAACCTGTAGGATACCCTTAAAAACATGAGGATAACATAAAAAAAAAAATCAATGAAAATGTTCAAATTTTAACCCAGGATCAATGCTGCAAAGTAACAGAGCTAGCCACTGGGTTACCATGCTACTGTTATTCATATGTGGATGTGTTATAAACAGGACACAGTAGCATGTTAAATAGAAAGTTCAGTTATTAAAGTAAACCAATATAATGACAGAACAGAACACATACTGTAAGAATCTATGGCTAATTGGGTAGTTCCTGACCTTTATGAACCTAGTAATTGATGGGCGTATTCCGATGTCTACACTAAGAGTACTCATTATCTAAAATGTACAAATGTCCTTTAGATAAGTGTTGCTGGCAGCCCAAATAAAAGTGAAATATAATATGAAAATGTCAATTTTTGTCAACCCCATGTATTCCAGTTAGAATCCATCAGTGTTTTATTACTTATAGCGAGAAGAAAAAATGTGAAAACGGTATTCTCACATTGGTCAGACAATTATGATACTCATCCTGCAGTCTTTTTTCCTTACATTTCTAAATAATGTAGGCAAGTTGACTGCAATATTTGCAATGACAGTTATTACAATTTTTTAATTTATAGCATAAATAATTGCAAAAAAAAAAAAAAAAAACACACTTAACACGGCTGAAAAAGGACTTTTTACAACCTACACCAACACCAGTTTTTTTGCATCCTTAAATAGGTGCAACTCCTCTGATTTATGGTGCAGTTAGAATTTATGGTGCTGTTAGCTCCCTCCATTCCTGACTAATCCATTTGCCTTCTCAGGCGTTCACCACCCACTTGACAGTAGAGAGCCAAATAAGCTTATTGGACATCAAACTAACTGCACTGACTACTCAGGACAGGTGGCTAGAGAAAAAACTCCAACCTCACCAGAATCAGTGGAGTAAAGTCTATTAAAGGATGCAAAGAGCTGGAGTTCGTGGAAATGGTGAAAGGCCCTTGAAAAAATAATATGAGAAAAGAAATATGAGCTGAAATATTTTTAAATATGTTAAATATTGATGAAGTATGGTTGCCCTCTGTTAATAGCTGAAAACACAATAAATATAGTGGGAAAGATTTATTGCTGTAGTTATAACTAGATCCACTTTTCAGTACATCTTGGTGCATTCTGGCATATCTAATTTGAGATGAAATTCATCCAGCTTGCTAAACAAGCGGCATGGCTTAGCAGGAAAAGAGACATGGCTTAAGATGCGATAAAATGTGACACAATGCACCCAATTTTTGTCCTGAATTACTGGCTCAAGTTAAGCCAACTAATAGGTATTATAAACTTAGACCTGCCTAACTTAGGTAGGATGTGCAAAAGGGTGACTTAAATATATTTTAACTATCATATTGAAATGTTGAAAAATTGAAAAATCTCACACGGAGAGCAATTTCTTTGTGTTAGATTTATAAATTGACATCTAGAATGACACAGGCCTTTATATCTTCCTTGTTTAAATAAGGTTTTATTATACTCAGCTAGTTTTCTATTAGAGAAATAGTCTACTGTGTAAAATTTGTGAATTTTATTTATAGCTTTGATTTTCATGGCACTTTTAATATCATTTTCAATTTTATTTTTTTTTTTACTGTATATTACCTTAGTGCCCTTTATCCCCTCAGTAGAAATAATGTGTGTTAAAGTGTATGAAAAAGTAGAAATAAATATGTTGTAAAATAGCTTCTAAACACAACCGACAATGGGCACTTCATGATCAACAAAACTTCAATAGCATTAAAAAGTAACATTTACAAGTTTCAGGAGAACAGTATTAATTTTATATAATTGGAAGATAATGATCTGAAATTTCCATTTTAGGTTGAACAATCTAATTACAAAGATTACAAAGGATTTTGAGAACAATTGTGAAACACAAGAATGTCTCTGTGGGAATTCAGTAAGACATTTTGTTAGGCTGCCAGTTTACTACAACCAAGCTTACTGTCAATCATGAAGAAGTAAATAAAACTGTCACTCACTATGAAAGAAAGAAGATTGTGACCATTGAAAGGAAAATAACATCGTATTGACACGAACCGCTCCATATGACAACATACTGTACTACACACCACATAAACCCTGACAAGGCCAAAGCTATTTTGACTCTAAAATTGAGGCCGCTTCTTGTCCAGATTCATCGAGGATGTGAAATGAATAACATTTATAAAATTATTGATTGGTTTTTATTATTTATCTTTTAAAGAGGATCTTCCACCACTCCCAGTTTTTTGTATCCTTTAATAGGCATTGCTCCACTGATTTCAGCTAAGTTGGAATGTTTCCTCTAACCTTCACCATTTCGAAGCAATCCATTTCAGTTAGTTGTGGTGCCTGATATGCTAATTAGTCTCTCTACCTTCAAGTGGGTGTCTCAGGCAAAAGCAGGAAAGAGGGCATGATTCAGAGCTCTATGGCATTATTCAATCAGAGGTAGACATTATCATATCTCAGAATCATGCCCCCTTGTTTGCTTCTGCTTGAGATCATGCACTTGACAGTAGAGAGCCTAATTACCATATCAGGCACCACAACTAATTGGAACTGGTTGCTAGAAAGTGGTGAAGGTTAGAGCTCAAATCAGTGAAGCAATGAGTATTAAAGGATGCAAAGAACTGGAGCTGGTGACGGTGGTGAAAGATCCTTTTTAAATACCCCCTCAAGTGCAGTTTTCTAAAAAGATGTCAATTAAACTCAGTCCATTCCCCTCTGGGCCCTATATCTTTAATACCAATAGTATGCAAACACTAAGGTATATTTCTTAAGAAGCCAATTAAAATGATCATATCCATGAGGTGCGAAAGTTAAAGGGAAACTATCAGGTGGTTTTTATACCCTAAACTGGTCCCAATGTTTGCAGCTTCAAGTAATGACCTTTTCCATGGTGTCCCTCACTAAGCTTTTTGTTGCTGAAAAGTGACGTTGTAAAGTTTTAAAACCATAGATTGACATATGCAAATTTACTTTAAATAGTCACAGGGGCAGAGAGCAGCTTCATATAGTCGTGCTGTAACGCACTAAATCACAGCCTGTCAGGCTGACAATTAGGTAGGGTATCATGCTGTCATTTGACAGTGATGTACATGTCACACTGCACGATCAGATGAAACTGCTCTCTGCTCCAACCTCCCCATTTCTAGTTAAAGTAAATTTGCATAAAGTTTTAAAAGCGTATCATGTGACTTTTTATCAACAGAAAGCTTAGTGAGGGGCACCATAAGAATAGTTATTATTTGATGCTTCTTGACATGTATAGGTTAAAAAAAAAACACCTGACAGGTTCCCTATAAGCAGAATACTAAGATAAAAATATCAACAACATAAGGAGAACAAAAAACTCCATGCTGATTTTACTCTTGTCAGGTTTACCACAAGGTTAAAACTCTGACCAAGTTTTATGACCATTAAATTAATACACTTTCAATATAGACTCCTTACTCTAACTGATTGCTTAAAAGTTATCTACTCACCTACTGTAGCTAACAAATGGTTGAGGTACCTACGCACAACACACATACTGTATATGTGTATATATATATATATATATATATATATATATATATATATATTTGTTTTGTATTTCAGTTGTATTTTGTCACATACACACTTGAAACTTGTCAAACAGAGTTGTGAAAATTTATCTGAATCCACAATTTTGAAAAAACTGGGAACATATAAAAGAAGGAAGTCAGCCTCATGATACATGTCAAGGGTTAACAAGTCACTTTCTATATTATGAGCCATGCGCAGTACAAAGTGAAGCAGTCCTTGACCTGATTGTGAAGCCTATCCTGGATGCCACAGGGAAGGACATAAGGACAGTAAAATAATCAGTCAACAATCAATAATCATAATCAGAGTTCTCCAGTTGTGGATGTCCAGAAGAGGACCATCATAATATTTTGTATTCTTTAGGTGCAGGGCATGTTCTTAGTCTGGCATAACACAAGCAAAGCTTGCCTATAAATATTTTATTATAAATTATAAATTGTATTTTTTTCTTCTGAAATATATGCATTGAAATTCTAGCATCTAATAGACAGAGTCATCAAAATAATTATTGCATAACCCTTATAAAAGTTTACAAATAAGGAAAACTTACTTACTCTAGGAAACATATTGGAAGTTTAATTGTACCATAGATATAGATATGGCTATATAAATCAACCTTGGGTCTAAACGTTGGATCATGTCTAAATTGATTTAAAATTGATGCATGTTTATGTGTTTTGTGTCAATTGTTTCATATCTGCCATTAATTTAAGTTGGATTAATTTTAGGTCTTTTTCCAATTATGTTAATGAATGCTAACTATCTAATTCCCTCCTCCACAACACTCAATATTTGCCCCTGACCTAGCTAAGCTCATTAGGATATTTCCCTCAATAATTTTGTCAATTTTAATTGCTTGGTTTTCTGATAAATCTTAAAGAAAGACAGATAATTATAATACTGTAGTCACTTGTTGTTGGCTGATTTATATACTGATTCATGCCTTCAGTTTCTTCCAACAAATGGCAAAATTATCTTGTCCTTGTAAAGTATTTAGAATATAATTGTATAAAGCTTTCTTTATGTTCAGTATTAAAATATGTCTATACAATATACTGTATATGTATTTTTTATTTTTTTTGTAAAGTTATTCATGTACATTTTCTGTACAGTTAACAGCACCGTGTAAAAAAATTCTGAATTCATACAATAAGATGTTCTTTTTACAAGCTGTGTAAATAAATAAAATATGTTTTTCTGTCTTTAATGCCTTAAGTAGTTTGTACGTTAATGCTAATGACTTTTTTTGTATTTTACCTCCCCATCTTCCAAAATTCATAACTTTTTTATTTTTCTGTCGACATAGCTATGTGAGGGCTTATTCTTTGCGTGACGAGTTGTACTTTCATTTGCCACCATTTTGGGGTACATATAATGCTTTGTTTACGCTTTTATTTACGTTGTTTGGGGGTCCATGTGAAATAACACACAATTCTATCATAATTTTTTGCATTTAGTTTAAAAGGCATTCACTCTGCATTAAAAATGACATGGCAGCTTTGTCCGCTGGCTTATTACGATTATGAAAATATCATATTTATATTGTTTTTTTATTACATTTTACCGCTTTTACAAATAAAAAGTCACTTTTTGAAATTGAACGATTTTCCAGGGGTCACCGTATACTGACACCTATACCTTTTTTACTGTAATGTTGATGGAGACAGTGACCAAAATACGTTAATTTGCGCATTGCAGTATATTTTTTTTTATGGCGTTCACCGTACGGGATATATAATGCTATTTTTGGATAGTGGGGACTTCTATGCACATGGGGATACCTAACATGTTTGTTTATTTCTATGGGGAAAAAATGTTTATTTCAATGCCAACATTGGCACAGTCAACAGGTGATTACTCTAATTGAGATGTTAGTCTTTCATACAGTTCTTCATTATGTAAAATTAGCTGAATAGGAAAGTCTCTGCATGCTTCCTTTCCACTGTTGTAACTTCCGGAGGCTGCAGGGTATTAGACCCCCACAGATCACATACACACGTGGACAAAATTGTTGGTACCTCTCGTTTAATTAAAGAAAAACTCACAATGGTCACAGAAATAACTTGAATCTGACAAAAGTAATAATATATAAAAATTCTATGAAAATGAACAAATGAAAGTCAGACATTGCTTTTCAACCATACTTCAACAGAATTTTTAAAAAAAGAAAACTCATGAATCAGGCCTGGACAGAAATGATGGTTCCCTTAACTTAATATTTTGTTGCACAACCTTTTGAGGCAATCACTGCAATCAAACGATTCTTGTAACTGTCAATGAGACTTCTGCACCTCTCAACAGGTATTTTGGCCCACTCCTCATGAGCAAACTGCTCCAGTTGTCTTGGGTTTGAAGGGTGCCTTTCCCAGACAGCATGTTTCAACTCCTTCCAAAGATGCTCAATAGGATTTAGGGCAGGGCTCATAGAATGCCACTTCAGAATAGTCCAATGTTTTCCTCTTAGCCATTCTTGGGTGTTTTTAGCTGTGCGTTTTGGGTCATTATCCTATTGTAAGACCCATGACCTGCGACTGAGACCAAGCTTTCTGACACTGGGCAGCACATTTCTCTCTAGAATCCATTGATAGTCTTGAAATTTCATTGCACCCTGCACAGATTCAAGACACCCTGTGCCAGATGCAGCAAAGCAGCCCCAGAACATAACAGAGCCTCCTCCATGTTTCACAGTAGGGACATTGTTCTTTTCAAGATATGCTTCATTTTTCCATCTGTGAACATAGAGCTGATGTGCCTTGCCAAAAATGTAATTTTTTTGTCTCATCTGTCCATAGGACATTCTCCCAGAAGCTTTGTGGCTTGTCACCATGTTGTTTGGCAAATTCCACTTTGGCAGATTCAAGTTATTTCTGTGACCATTGTGGGTTTTTCTTTCATTAAACGAGGGGTACCAACAATTTTGTCCACGTGTGTATGTGATCTGTGGGGGTCTAATACCCTGCAGCCTCCGGAAGTTACAACAGTGGAAAGGAAGCATGCAGAGACTTTCCCATTCAGCTAATTTTACATAATGAAGAACTGTATGAAAGACTAACATCTCAATTAGAGTAATCACCTGTTGACTGTGCCAATGTTGGCTTTGAAATAAACATTTTTTCCCCATAGAAATAAACAAACATGTTAGGTATCCCCATGTGCATAGAAGTCCCCACTATCCAAAAATAGCATTATATATCCCGTACGGTGAACGCCATAAAAAAAAATATACTGCAATGCGCAAATTAACGTATTTTGGTCACTGTCTCCATCAACATTTTTACCCAATCCACTGATCTGTTTTTAATGGATGTAACATGGACATCAAGTATGGACATCTGTTAAAAATGGATACATTGATTGTCCAAGTGTCTATGAAGAAGGACAAAGATAGAACATGTCATTTTTTTGACGGCTGTGAAAAACGGTAGTCATCAAATGTGGTGAGAAATCAATGTGTTCTCAAAACAGCCATTTTTGGACCCCATGCCTTTTTACAGAACCCCTGAAATACCAGTAAAGTGGAGTCCCCTGACACATGACTCCACTTTGGAAAATAAACCCCTAATGGAATTTATCAAGTACAATGGTTTATTGGGGAAAAAAGTCATTTTTCGTTTACACGTCCCAATGTTAATAAAATCCGTGAAACAGCGGTGGGGTAAAAATACTCACTTATATCCTTTTATAAATTCCGTGAGGAGTGTAGTTTCCAAAATGGGTCACTTTTCATGGGTTTCCATTGTACTGGTACTTTAGGGGCTCTGCAAATGCAACATGGCATCTGAAAACTATTCCAGAAAAATCTGTCCTCCAAAATCCAAATAGCGCTCTTTCTATTTTAAGCCCCGCCATGTATACATACAAGAGTTTACTATCACATATGAGGTATTGCCATGTTCAGGAGAAAATGTGCAGGGCTCAAATCTGTAATGTGAGGGTGGATTTAACTTCTTTTTTATATTATTTAACTTTAATTTTTTTATAAGTCTTTTTATTTATTTTTATTTATTTACATTCTGCCCCCCCCCCACACCTTTGGGGGGCATCTTAATAGTACTTTTTTGGCTGATTTCTACTGTACCTGGGATGATACATTTAGTCCTAGTACAGCCTCCTGATCATAACAGCTCTTACATGGCGGATGACAACACTGCTGGATCAGAGGAGAGCCGCATCATGGCGGCTCTCATAGCTGTGTATACAGAGCTCATTGAGCACCGTGTACACAGCAATCGGGAAGGTAAGGTTGGTAATAGACTGCCCTGCCTTCTCTACAGGAGCTCTGGCTGTAGTTACAGCTAGCTCCCCAGTTCTGCAGCTGCATAATTTTGTGCAGCTGCTTAACAATGCAAGGATGTACAGGTATATCCTTGCAGAGCTAAGCGTGGACCACCCAGACATAAATACTCTATGGGCAACCTGAAATTGCTTAAAGCATTTTTGGCCATGTTATTAAGGAGTTAAAGTGCATTACATTTTGGCCCAGAATCATATGATCTATGAAATTAGACTACAGTCATGGCCAAAAGTTTTGAGAATGACACAAATATTATATTTTCATATGATCTGCTGCCCTCTGGTTTTTATGTGTGTTTGTCAGATGTTTTTATCACATACAGAAATATAATTGCATTCATATTATGAGTAACAGAAGCTTATATTGACAGTTAGAATGAGTTAATGCAGCAAGTCAATATTTGCAGTGTTGACCCTTCTTCTTCAGGACCTCTGCAATTCTCCCTGGCATGCTCTCAATCAACTTCTGGACCAAATCCTGACTGATAGCAGTCCATTCTTGCAGAATCAATGCTTTAATTTTGTCTGAATTTGTTGGTTTTTGTTTGTCCACCCGTCTCTTGATGATTGACCACAAGTTCTCAATGGGATTAAGATCTGGGGAGTTTCCAAGCCATGGACCCAAAATCTCTATGTTTTGTTCCCTGAGCCATTTAGTTATCACCTTTGCTTTATGGCAAGGTGCTCCATCATGCTGGAAAAGGCATTGTTGAGCGCCAAACTGCTCTTGGACGGTTGGGAGAAGTTGCTCTTGGAGGACATTCTGGTACCATTCTTTATTCATGGCTGTGTTTTTAGGCAAGACTGTGAGAGAGCCGATTCCCTTGGCTGAGAAGTAACCCCACACATGAATGGTTTCAGGATGCTTTACAGTTGGCATGAGACAAGACTGGTGGTAGCGCTCACCTCTTCTTCTCCGAATAAGCTGTTTTCCAGATGTTCCAAACAATCGAAAAGGGGATTCATCAGAGAAAATGACTTTACCCCAGTCCTCAGCAGTCCACTCCCTGTACCTTTTGCAGAATATCAGTCTGTCCCTGATGTTTTTTCTGGAGAGAAGTGGCTTCTTTGCTGCCCTCCTTGAGACCAGGCCTTGCTCCAAGAGTCTCCGCCTCACAGTGCGTGCAGATGCACTCACACCTGCCTGCTGCCATTCCTCAGCAAGCTCTGCACTGCTGGTAGCCCGATCCCGCAGCTGAAACACTTTTAAGAGACGGTCCTGCCACTTGCTGGTCTTTCTTGGGCGCCCTGGAGCCTTTTTGGCACCAATGGAACCTCTCTCCTTGAAGTTCTTGATGATGCGATAGATTGTTGACTGAGGTGCAATCTTTCTAGCTGCAATACTCTTCCCAGTTAGGCCATTTTTGTGCAGTGCAATGATGACTGCACGTGTTTCTTTAGAGATAACCATGGTTAACAGAAGAGAAACAATGATGGCAAGCACCAGCCTCCTTTTAAAGTGTCCAGTGGTGTCATTCTTACTTAATCATGACAGATTGATCTCCAGCCCTGTCCTCATCAACACCCACACCTGTGTTAATGGAGCAATCACTGAAACGATGTTAGGTGGTCCTTTTAAGGCAGGGCTGCAATGATGTTGAAATGTGTTTTGGGGGCTAAAGTTCATTTTCTAGGCAAATATTGACTTTGCAAGTAATTGCTGTTAAGCTGATCACTCTTTATAACATTCTGGAGTATATGCAAATTGCCATTAGAAAAACTGAAGCAGTAGACTTTGTAAAAATTAATATTTGTATCATTCTCAAAACTTTTGGCCATGACTGTAAGCTGTCTGAAAAGTTAGTAGCTATTTAAATTTGTAGACAAATAAAACATTTTTGCACATATAAATAATTAAAAATTTTGCAAAGTTTAAAGATTTTCTTTAACGCTTTTAGTGGTGACAGTCTGTTGTCTTGATTGGTTGCCAATGTATATGACCATTTATGCAGGAACTTTCTATGGTCTTGGACTTGTCAGAAATTACATGTATGAGAAGATAACTCTGTTCACAATAGGGAAAGCATGGCAGGTTTATGACAGGTACCCAGACCATAGAAAGTTTCTGCATTCATGGTCATATCCATTGGCAAGATAACAGATGGTCATCACTAAGGACCGGTTCACATCTGCGTTCGCTTTCCGTACACGGGAGTCCACTTGGGGCCCCCCGAACGGAAGCCTATACGCAGAGAGAAGCGGTTAACATCAGGAAACCTGTGGACCCCATAGACTATAATGGGGTCCATGTGGTTTCCGCTCGGTCTCCGCACGAAACATGCGGAAACATGTGGAGAGAAAAGTGCTGCAAACAGGACTTTCCTCTCCGCATGTTTCTGCACGAAACATGCCGGAACTGAGTGGAAACCACACGGACCCCATTATAGTCTATGGGGGCCGAAGGTTTCCTGATGTAATCCGCTTCTCTCTGCGTATAGGCTTCCGTTCAGGGGGTCCCCGAGCAGACTCCCCTGTATGGAAAGCGAACGCAGATGTGAACCAGACCTAAGATGATTAGAAAAATTTTTTTTAAAACTCTGCTAATTTTTTAATCATTTACATTTGCAAAATTGTTTAACTTCTACTTGTTAACAAACGTAAATATGGTTATGTTTGTGGGAATATACCTTAAAGGTGTGTATGTGTTTTAAGACCTTACTTATAAACAAAGATTTTTTTATCAAAGCAGAGATCTTATATATATGATTTATCCCTATTTATATGAAATTGTGAAAAACCCATGATATATCCCTTTAATTCCCCTCGGGATATGATATATTGCTCAGTGTTATGTACATGCCACCAATGAACAAGCTACAAAGTATTTGATCAGATGGGCTAACAATAACCAGAAACAAAATGAATTCCTGCAGCTGAAAAAAGTTTATGACTTCCAGATATCAGTAATTAAATTTTTTTCAAGGTGAATTCAGCCAATAATTATTTGAGAAAACGACATAGTATAATATGATGATAATATGATGATACAACAAGAAAGGTATAACGTATTCCATATTATTAACTGGTGAGGCAAAACAAGCTATTAGAAATGTATTCTAATCAGCAGTTTTACCGTAATAATCACTATTGATATTCTTATTAGTAGAAGTAATAAGAGTGATGATGATGCTGGTAGTAGCATTATGATTATGAGAATAGTTACAAATACATTTCCATAAACATACAGCTATTTGCACAAGGTAACAGTAATTTGCTACATTATTTTGTGGCCTTTTTAGCTATTAAATTCAAGGACAGATCAAGATTTAAAACATTGCTCTTAATTTCTCTCATGCTGCCTGGAGTATAAAGAGCAAATTAAATTCAGCGAAACAAAATCAGAGCTAAATTTTGGCACAAGACTCAGCAAGCTCTTAGAGTGCCAGCGGTGATGCCTAAAGGCAAGAGCCAGTGTTTTTCCCTTAAAACAAAACCCATTGTCACCTTGAAGGGGGATTCTTTTGAAAGGAAATGTCACGGCTGATGCAGGAATGAATTTAATTGATACATTATTCATGTTCTTTCTTGACTATGTGGGAAAAAAAATAAAAAAAAGTTTAGTGGCTTCTTGTTTAAAAAGTGACAGGAAAAACACAGTTGTTGAGAAATGCTTGATGTGAAGGAAGGAAGTAAACATTAGAGAATATTATTGCTCTTTTAGAACATAAGACACAGAGGACATGCTGTTACTAGGAACTATCACAGCAGAGTACAACAATGAATTCTGGGGCGAATACAGTTAAGAGATTCTGATAATTGCATTAACACATACAATCAAATTGTTTGCAACTTTTGTAAAACATCAACACATTTCACACCACATGAAAGGTATATAATTATTAAAACAAAGTATTTTTCAGACGACATACTCAATCTATTAATATAGTAAAAGTATAGTATAAGGAGTTGTTGTTTTATTTATATTTATATTGTATTAAAGAGAACCTGTCAGGTGGTTTTTGCACTATAAACTGTCCCCATCGTGTGCAGGATGAAGTCATTCTCTTTCCATTGGTCCCCTCTGTAATCTTTTTGTAGCACTAAAGTGAAGTTATAAAAGTTTGTGAGCATAAAAAGTCATATGGAAATTATCCTAAGTAGTTACAGTAGGCTAGGATCAGCTTCAGCCTAGTCATCCTGTTCTTTGGCTCATCACACCTCCTGTGCATGACTGACATCTCCCTCACAGTCCCACCCTCGCTGACATAACAAGAGAGATGTCAGTCATGCCCAGGAGGAGGGATTACCAAGCATACAGAATGACTAGGCAGAGGTTGCTCCCATCCCCCTGTGACTATCAGGGCCGCTTTAACCCTGTGCAAAGGTTTCATACATGGGTCCCCCATCACCACTTAGAAATACCTGATCTGCACAAATTACAATGCCCCCTTAATGGCTCCCACATAGTATAACGCCCCTTTACTGGCTCTCACACAGTATAATGCCTCCCTAGTGGCCCCTTAAAATATAATGCCCTCATAATGTCTCCTTCCAGGTTGTCCCCACATTTTCATGTCCCCCTCCAGGTTGTCCCCACAAATTCTTGTTCCCCTACCCCCCAAGTTGCACCCACACTGTCATGCCCCCAGGTTTCCCCCACAGTATCAAGTCCCCCCACCCCCCAGGTTACCTCCACAGTATCAAGTTCTCCCACACTGTCATGCCCTCCTCAGGTTGCCCCCAAAGTGTCATGCCCCCCCAGTTGCCCCCACAGTATCATGTCTCCCCACCCCCACTCCCCAGTTGCCACCATAGTGTCATGTCCCCCCTCAGGTTTCATCCACAGTGTCATGCCCCCCAGGTTGCCCCCACAGTATTATGTCTCCCGTCCTCCCAGATTTCACCCACAGTGTCATGCCCCTCCCAGGTTGTCCCCACAGTTTTATGTCCCCCCGCTGTTTATATATAAAAAAAATAAATAAATAAACCTTAATACTCACCTTTTCCTGTTCCCCTGTTCACTCCTCTCTGGTCTTCAAGTCTTCAAAAAGTAACAGGCGTGATGTAAGTGACGTCACTACATCACGCCTCCTGCTCCCAGGACATCTAGAGCAAAGATAGCGGCCGGGTGGTTAAGCAGGGAGCGGACGGCTCCCTACTTCATCACTGGCTTCAACTCATCGGTGTCTTCTGGATGCCGAAGAGGTGGGGCCTTGGCCCCTGCCCTGGACAGTGGGACAGCAAATGCAGGACTGTCCCGCTGTCCAAAGAGCGCCCTCGCTACCATAGGGCCCGGTGCAAGTGCACTGTTGGCCCTATGGTTAAAGCGGTCCTGGTGACTATTACTAATAACTAGTTCCGACACTGTTCCTACCATATGACACAGTGGTAGCACACGCAAAAGAGCTATGACGAGGCCATCACATGCAGGAGTCAGCTATAACTTACATCAATCCTGGCCTCTTAACTTGTTAGATGTAAGGTCAATAGTGACTATAGCACCTAAGTTGTTTTCATAAAATACAGCACCTAGCTATGTAGTCTGCCTTTACTAACATTTGTGAAAGAATGGATCGTTCTAAATAACTCACTGAATTCCAGCGTGGTACTGTAACACCATTTGCCATTTTGCTAAATCAGTTCTGAAATTCTTTATCTTCTAGATATTCCATGACCAATTGTGAATAGTATTATTGAAAAGTTGAAGCATTTAGAAACCACAGAAATTCAGCTATGAAGTGACAGACCACATGAAGTTACAGAGTGGATTTGTAGATTGCTGAATGCTCATAGCCCATAAAAATCATCAATGATTTGTTGACTCATAAATGCAGAGTCTGAAACCTCCCCTGGCATTAACTTTTAGAGCAAAAACTGTATACAGTATATGAGGCTTCAAGTTGCCTCATGTTGCCACTGGACTCTGAAGTAGTAGAAACACGTTCTGTGGACTTGATGAATCCCGATTCCCTATCTGGCAAACATATCACAGAAAAAAAAGGCCACACTTAGCCAGTACCAGATGAAACATGGCTCTGTGCAGAATGCAGACAGGCCTATGCAGTATATTATAGACAGAGCACAGGTGCAAGATGCTAATAGAGGACCCACTTACACACTTATAGTCCATGAGGGAGGTGGATGCCAGCATTTTAAATACACACAGATAAAACTTCAACTATTACTGGCATATAAGCCATACAAAAGTCACTCCACTTTCCTGATCTTGCCAGATTTCTCCCCATAATTGATCCCAGAATTTTATGCCAGTAAGTAGCTGGTGTGGAGATCTGTTTAGTCTCATGGACACCGAAGGATACGCCTAATTTATGACAAGGGGTGCACTTCATTATAAATTAGGTGTAAACGCCGGCAGTTGGAAAACATTGTTCTTGATAAATCAGCCCTTATATTTTCTATATTACTCAGAGGTTTCGCAATCTGTATTGACTACAGCATCTGGGGAGTTAAATGGCTGAGATTGTTATTTGTTGTTGTCAGCCATTGAGAGATACTATCACTGCATAATAATTGTAAGGTGGTTGGCAGGAATAAAACTACAACTCTCAGCAGGTCCTGAGGATCTGGGGTTACTGGAGGTTGTAGTTCTCAGAGGATCAGGCCTGTTCAGATGGCAGAAAAAGAAGAGTAGTTGAGGTGGACTTCTTCCTCAGATTCTTCTTCATTTTCCAGCCCTCCAGCTCCCCGTGGCAGAAAGCTAAAGCAAAGCTTCATCCACTGATCAGCCCTTTCCTGGCTCCCACATGGTATAATATACCCTTTACTGGCCCCACATGGTATAACACACCCTTTACTGGCCCCCACAAGGCATTACAAACTCTTTCCTGGCCCTCGCATGGCATAACATCACCTTTCCTGGCTCCTACATTGCATAAAGCCCCCTTTCCTGGCCCCCACAAGGTATAAAGCTACCATTACTGGCACAGACATGGTATAATCCACCCTTTACTGGCTCCCACAGGTTATAATGCACCCTTTTCCTGGTCCCCCCACTCGGTATAACACCCCTCCCACACAGTGCCTCCTTTCACACAGAGTTTTTAGTGCCCAACTAAAAAACCTAATACTAATGGCCTATCTTTAGGATTACATCTGCTGGGGTCTGAGAGCCAGGACCCCTGCAGATCAGGTGTAGTGAGACAGAACAACTCTGTCGGGAACCATGCTGCTCGCCAGCAATACAATGTGAATCACTTCGTTACTTAAACCCACCGCTACACACTGTACAGTGAGTGAGCAGAGTGGCTCCTGAAATTGTTAAAATTACCAGTAACCATGCTGTCCTGGAAAAGCTGATCTGCAAGGGTCCCAACTGTCTTACCCCCAGATGTAATATTGAGAACAGGCCATCAATATTAGAAAGGTTAATAAACCCTTTAAAGAAGTTGTCCATGAATTGGAGCAACCCGTCTGATAGCCAGGGGAGGTGTAAAATAATTTTAAAAAAACATTCTCATCTGTTCCCTGCTCTCCGTTGTCTGCCACCATTGTCCATTCAGTCTTGCATTAGTACCTTGTTGCTGGATGTTCTACGCCTCATATGACTGCTGAGCAGCCACTGTTAAGGCACTGGTGACGTAGGTGAGGGATGCCACTATTCTCTCTCCAGTGACCCCTTAGGCCTGATTGCTCTCAGTCATATGAGGTGCAGGACTTCCAGCATGTGGAGCACAAGACTAAATGGAAACTTGCGGCAGATAATATAGTGCTGGGGACTTGTGAGAATGCTTTTTGTTTTTTCTAATTTTACACCTCTCTGACCACCACAGGGGTCACTCCAATTCATGAACAACCCCTTAATGACTTACACACTTTATTGTCCACCCCACAGAATACTGCCCCCATCACTTCCCACATACAATATAGACCATCACTGGTCCCTCATACAGTGACCCCCATAAACAAGGGGGGACCAGTGAAGGGGCCACTGTATGGGGAGACCAGTGAAGGGACCACATTATTGGGGAACCAGTGAAGAGTTCACTGTATTGGGGGGGACCAGTGAACAGACCACTGTTTGGGGCGAACCAGTGAAGAAACCACTGTATGGGGGGGACCAGTGAAGGGGCCACTGTATGGGGGACACACCAGTGAAGGTACCAATGTCTGGATGGACCAGTGAAGGGACCACTGTATGGGGGGACCAGTGAAGGAACTACTGTATGGGGGGAATGAGTGAAGGGACCTCTGTATGGTGGATCAGTGAAGGTGCCACTGTATGGGCCATAGAGCAGAATTATGTCATTACTTATCTGTCTGCTCCCCAGTCCCTCTTTGTCTCTCTGCTTCTTGTTGCAGGAGCACAAGACTTCACAACAATGTGTGCAGACCAGGAAGGATCTGGTCTGTGGCTTCCTGCTCTACCAGTAGCAGAACCAAGTCAAGGTACCACTTCTCCCCATTTCTGCTGACCTGGTTATTAAAAAAAAACAAAAAAAAACGAGGAGAACCAGTTGTGCTTTCCACTTACCAATCCCTGCTCCTGTTCACAACTTCCTCTACTTCCACTTCACCCTTTAGAGGGCCCTGTATGTTGAATATCATGTTCCAACGCTATGACATAATGTACGGGGTAGGGAGTCTCTTGGAATTTGAAGAGGAAGTGGAAGAGTTCAGCCGGGAATGACTATTAAAAAATCAGCGTGCTCCCCACTGGTGGACCAGTCCAAGCCTGATACCGGCATTGTAACAGCTGTTAATTTAATGGCCGTCACACAGCCACATTAATTTTACTGCACTAGTGAGATTTACTGCACTCTTCCTTTACTTTTAAAAATCAAGTAATTGAAAGGACTCTTATTCCTAATTAAGAAAAACCCTTTAGGCTATGCCCACACATGGCAGCAACCCACTTTCCGGAAAAAAAAATTCTAGTTTTGACTACAGGTTTAACCCCTGTTGATAGAGCAGTTTTTAATCTTTGCAATGCAAAAGATGTAAACCACCACAAAATCTGTGCTATGGAATCTATTAAAGTCCCATTAACTTCACTGCTTCCATATTTAACAGAGGGTTAGCTGCCAGCATTTGTGAACTTTCAACATGTGTTTGACTCAAACTTAAACTGGATGTCCAGTCCCTCTCTTCACCTAATCTGATATCAGGCTTGGAGAAACTCAATTGTACACTATGCAGGACAGTTGCTGAGGCAACAAGCTGATATCCAGCAATTTTCTTGCATGTGTCCTAATAATTACAATTGGACTCATGCACAATATTTTCTGGGTGAAGGCTGCATCACAATTGTCACATTCTGCAAACAGAAGCACCTATCCATATTTGATGATTAGACTGGGTGAGGGAAAACTGTATAAAAACACATATTTGTAGGGAATCTATCAACTCCCCCAAGTGTCAACTGCCACCATAATATTATAGAGCATATTACAGTGATGAAAACATACCTTTGTTATGTATGTGAATTTTATAGATTTGGAAAAAAACGGGTTTGAAGTCTTATACAAATGAGGCAGCTGGTGCACTGAGGGTGGGCCTTCAGCCCTCAGAGCACTGCCCTTGCTGCTTAAGTAAGAAGGGTGCCCACTTTCATAAAAAGTAGTTAATGGGGTGGAAAACAAACGATGTGGCAAATCTTTGATGCAAAAATGGATAGTGCGCCAAAGATATGCCACATTTACACCCATAGATAGGATACTAACCATTCCCACCATTGAATATTTGTTGCTTTTTTATTGCAGATTTTGCAGCATTTCTTTTCCAAAGCCAGGAGTGAATTTTAACAAAATGAGAACAATAAAGCATTGATTTGTACCTCTCTTTCCTGCTGAATTCACTCCTGGCTTTGACTAAAAGAAAAAAAAATGGTGCAAAATCTGCAACAAAAAATAGCAGCAAAAACTCAACGGGGAAGATGTACTAAGCAAAATGTGCCAGAATTCTGTCATAAATTGTCATGTGTGAGATCCCTGGCAACAATCCCCCCTCCCTTCCAAATAGTGCTTTGTCCATTGTTGATCTGCTTTTCATATCACATTTTTTTCACTATGCATAGAAAATAAAGTAAATGAAATAAAAAAAACAGATTTGTTTCTCACAAAATGAGAAGGGTGGGGTGCTGTCTGTGAACAGCATGGCCCTCATATGTGTAAAAGAGACCTAAGAACTAAATCTGGTGTAGACTGTCTGTCTAGTCTTGTTTTCACTGTCTAAAGCTAAGACACTATCAGTTAATCTGGTCGATGTGTCTCCAGCCTTAGACTTTTTTGAAATAAAGATAATAACATAAAAAAAAAAAAAATTTACCTTCCCGTCGGTGACATTTTTTAACTTTTGTTTTTGACTCCCCACCTTCCAAACCCCATAACATTTTTATTTTTCTGTCCACAGAGCCATATGAGGCTTAATGCTTGTGAGACAAATTGTTCTTCATAATGATACCATTTATTATTCTGTACAATGTACTGGGAATCTGGAAAAAAAATTCAGAATGGGGTAAAATTGGAGAAAAAGTGCTTAGTTTTTACTGCGTTCACTCTGCAGCCAAAATGACATGTCACCTGTATTCTATGTTTCGGCACAATTCTGGGGATACCAAATTTAAATAGTTTTATTTACATTTTAACCCCTGACCAAAAATCAAAACTTTGCAAAAAACCATTTTTTTTTCTGAAAGTCACCATATTCTGACACCCATAACTTCTTTATATTTCTGTGTACGCATAGCATGTCTTTTTTTGCAAGTGTACTTTTTAGTTATACCATTTTAGGGAATGTCCATTGCTTTGATCACTTTTTATTCAAATTTTTATCCGAGGCGAAAAGCAAAAAAAAATGTTTGTTTGGTACTTTAGATTTTTTTTTCCCACTACAGCATTCATCATACAGGAAAAATAATTTAATAACTTTGTAGATCGGGCATTTTTGGACACAGGGATAACTAATGTGTATGTGTTTTTTAGTTTTATATGTATTCTAAGGAAAGGAGTGTGATTTGAACTTTTAATTCTTTTTGTTTTGTTTATATTTTTTTTTTACTTTTTTATTGCATTTATTAGACCCCCTAGAGGTCTTGAACCCCAAGGGGTCTGATCACTAATACAATTTATTATAATCCTAATGCATTACAAAATATCGTCATTTGTATGACAGACTGCATAAAAACAGCAGAGACCCAGCGGCTATGGCAGACGCTCAGCTCCTGAGCAGCCACAATATTTAAATAAACGACATCCACCATACTATTACGGCAGATGTTGGGAAGGGGTTAAATACTTAAAACTATGTTAAACTTTTTTTTTTTTAAAAAAACCCAAAACAATAATAGGTATTATTCTAATGATAAATTCTCTTTGATTACTGATTATATTGGCTGTTTGTTATTGTCACCTTTTTCTGATCTAGTAAAGTAGATTTGTTATGCAGTTTTTTTCTTACATACTTATATTTCAAAATTATTAAAGCTGACAATGAAAATGTTTTTCTGAAGAACAAGACGGCTTTTTTTTTTTTTACATATATTTTAAAATGAGCTACTATTTTGAAATGTGTTTGATGTACGGCAAGATTTAATCCAAACTGAAAATGATGAAACTGGTTATGCCATACACTTAATTTATTCATTGTACCAGTATAATACCAGCCACCTCCTGTTTTCATTATACCAATCTACTGCCAGTCATTTCCTGTTTTCATTAGAGAAATGTAATGCTTTCCTCCTACTGTTTTCATTAGTGCAGGACTGTGTAATGGCAACCACCTCATGTTTTCATTATAGAAGAGCTGTATGGTGCCAGCTGCCACTTTTCTCACTTTGTAGTGTAACATTTTGACCAAGAATTTTGATATCTGGGTGAAATATTGGAAAGATTTTGTGATTTCATTTTATGTATGATGATATGTTTTCCTACTTTATAACATATGCTGAAATTCTTAAAAAATGACACATTATCACAAATTATGGCCAAAACATTTGCAGTTTATAAAAGAGATTGGTTTTCTGTCAAGAGATTTTGAAATATTGTTCCATCTCCTTTATTGCTTGAAAATAATATATTTGCAAACCACATTTGTTCTGCATTCAAGAATTTGATGGAAAGTTCAGCCTTCCATGAACAATACAATTCCTTATTATTTTCTAATTAGTAAGTTATTAACATCATTGAACAGGGTAAGTGGCAGATGTGTGTAAGTTTTGCAAAAATGATGAAAAGGTATTAAAACTTGAAACATATCATTGTTTTCCAGGAAACAGTGAAATATCCATCTGTTGTACATTTATGACAAAGAGCAAACTCACCTCTGAAAATTACATCTGTCACCTAAAGTCCAAATATGTAAACATCAGAAAGGCAATCACGCCATGATGCTGCCATTTTACTGCATTTTCTCAGTTACAAAGTCTAAAATATTTTTAAATATTATTTATTATTTACTATTTTAACAATAATAGTAGTAATAATAATAATTATATAGGAGTGATGGCATACTGAGGGTCCAGATCTTGAATTCGACCAGGGCAACATCTGCAGAGTTCATACTGTATCCTTATACCTGAAAAACATACCAGAGTTCAATCCCAAACATTAACATTACCATCTATAGATGTATCCTTCCTTATCTTTACTCTAGGCTCAACATATCCCAAGATGTGTGCTGCAAAATGCAAAACCATTCAACCATTCTAACATGATTTCCTGGTCTTCTGTCACAAAATGTGTCTGTGTGTGGCTATGCTGTGGTTGCCTTCTGGACAGCAGCCTTCCACAAGTTTTGCTTAAGGAAGGGAATCTCTCTCTTTGTGGAGAGCACCAGTAAAGGTGTGTAGAGTTTTGAATTGCCTTTTTGCCCTCTACTAAGCATCTACATATCACAAGGCATTATGGGAAAAGGAGCTGGGAAGCTCAAGTGCCCTCTGTTGGATGTAACAAACCATCAATTTGCTTTTGACCCACTGAGTCTTGAGAAAGCAAGAGGAATTTTAGCCAAGCCAGTATCACTCATCTGCATACAGCGCCGATGAAGGACAAAAATCCCGAAACAGCGCCGTATGCAGATGAGTGATATTGGCTTGGCTAAAATTCCTCTTGCTTTCTCAAGACTCAGTGGGTCAAAAGCAAATTGAGGATCTGTTACATCCAACAGAGGGCGCATGAGCTTCCCAGCTCCTTTTCACATAATGCCTTGTGATATGTAGATGCTTAGTAGAGGGCAAAAAGGCAATTCAAAACTCTACAAACCTTCACTGGTGCTCTAATCAAGGAGAGAGATTCCCGTCATTAAGCCACTCATTGTCTCCCACAAAGCCAGCCAGTTCACTCTGATCTGCACTGATGAAGGACAAAAATCCCGAAACAGCGCTGTATGCAGATAAGTGATATTGGCTTGGCTAAAATTCCTCTTGCTTTCTCAAGACTCAGTGGGTCAAAAGCAAATTGTGGATTTGTTACATCCAACAGAGGGCGCTTGAGCTTCCCAGCTCCTTTTCCCATAATGCCTTATGACAAGTTTTGCTTGTATGTCATGATATGAAAATGGAGTCTGAATTCGAGCTAAAGTAAGGGTGGACACACCTTTATGAGTAAACCAGAAGTAAGATCTAAAGCCAATGTTTATTTCACTTAAAGCTTGTGCTATAAATATCTTTACTTCAATGTAAGCCTGTAGATAGAAACTCTTCATTTCTCATTTTGATTCTTAGTGTATCCTAGCCAGGAAGAGATTTGTTTTATTGATAGTTGGCTAAGATACTTGGTTCCTTTGTGTCTTTTTCATGGAATGTCTGTATAAGAATCACTTAAAGGGACGATGACATACCTTGTAAGTCTAGATGCAGCTTTCCAGGGCAATAACAGCTAATAATAAGGGGTAAGAAAAGCTGGAGTGAAGCTTCACTTCAAAAAGGGCTGCCTTAGTGCACTCTTAGTGCAGTTTTGTCTATGAGTATAATGTGTATCATCATTTGCTAGGGTATTTCGTGTGCAGTAATCATTCTGCAGGGTGGTAGAGGTCAAAAGAGGAACTAAGTTGTACCCACTACCTATTGACAATGATGTGATCTTATGCTGTTACACCAGTTTAATAACATAAATATTAAAGGGGGTTATCTAACAAATTGAACAATCAGACAGTACCTTACAATCCTACTCCCTATATATGAGAGTGAATAATATCAGTGACATGGAGCAGTGATATATAACAGGGCGACACAGGAGAATTGTCAGAGCGCATACAGAAAAACAACACTGTGCCATACTCCGCCCACATACTCCTCTATACTTTAATTTTTATCACTCCTTTAGCAATCAGTTTCCTGTAGGTAATGGCAGGACATTGTGTGAGGCAGCTGCAGTGTACACACAAGACCCTGACTCTAGCTAGTATGCGTCAGGTTGCTCTGTGCTGAACTCTCAGATCAGTTATCCCCAAATAGTTTTGATTCCTCCTTCTGTACCAGTGGAGACCAATAGCTCTGCAGCTGGGACCTTCTGCATCATGGTGAGTCCAGACAGTGGTCAGTGGTTTCAGACAGCTGTATATTCTGTAAATTGTGGGTTACGAGTAACTGGATATTGCTTATTAGTTTCTATTAGGTCTCTGACACCTGTCATAGAGTAAGGTTCGGTTCACATCTACACTAGTGATTTCTGTTATTATACTACAAGTGCATCTCAATAAATTAGAATATCTTTGAAACGTTCATTCATTTCAGTAATTCAGTAATACAATTCATAATCAGCGTCTTCCATGATTGTGTGTCCTACTGAACCAGACTGAGGGACCTTTTAAAGGCTTAGGAAGCCTTGGCAGGTGACACACTGAATTTACAATACTGAACTTTTTTACAATATTCTAATTTTCTTAGATTTGGGTTTTCATTACCTGTAATCCATAATCACCATTTACAGAAATAAAACATTTGAAATAGAACACTCTGTGCGTAAAGAATCTAGAAAACATAGGAGGTCACTTTTTTAATTCAATTACTGAAAGAAATAAACGTTTCAAAGATCTAATTTATTGAGATGCACCTGTAAGTCATAAGAACAGTACAATGAAAATGATGGAAGTAATAGATCTAGAATATGACATATACCAATGTGACCTGCAGAACTCTGTTGCCTATTATGAAGTTGGTCAGGTTTTCATCATGGAGCCAACCATTTTATTGAAAAAAAAAAATTCCATGCTATATTATTTCCTCCTACATTTTTTACAGAATCCTAATGAAGCCTCTATTACCTCGACACTGATGTGAACAGAGGCTAACATGTTGAAGTATAACAGGATTGGTGTGCAAGTACTGCAAGGTCCATCATCTGTTTTGACTACTACCCTTGTAACTACTTTTACATCATACATTATACTCTAGTTTCAAGTATTTCTTTAGCAAAATAATTTTAGTGAAATTGAACCCCACAATTACTCCCTGCTTATTCTGTCCTTGTGCAACAGTTTTTTTTTTTTTTGCTTGTTTTTTTTTTATTGTCTAACAGAAAATTTGATGAATCAAGAAAAAAAAACAGCAATAATGTACAGTTACTGCATATGCTGTGACCACTTCACTTACCCCGCATATCTCATGCCATGTCCATTATGTTCCATACTGTATTGCTGATGATGGGAAGTCATCATACCTAAAGGGTAAATACAGCACAACAAACTTGAAACTGCTACCACATAAAGCTATAACTTTTGACAAAGCCATTGCTTCTTCTGATACCACCAGTGTACACAGACACTAGCAGGCATTTTTCCCAAAAAAAGTAATAAGTTTTGTTTTTTTATTAACACTGTAGATACATACGCATAATACATTGTCCCATGGGAGGAGATAATCCGCCAATTTAGGATTTATCATTATCAATAAGCTTGCACAGCTACATTTATTAAATGGAATAACAGAAAACAAAAGTATAGAAGCCACTGCCTCAATAAAAAAAGTGGTTGATACAGATTTAGTAGGGGAGAAAGAGAGAGAGAGAGGGAAGAGAATGGAAATGGAGGAAACATGAAAGAAATAGGAAAGAGCAGAGAGGGGAGACATGTTAGTCAGGACTTCTCAGCTGCACTCAAATAATCAGATGGCAGGTACAGCTCCTCCAACAACCACGACTCAAAAGTCTTGTACGGTCAGAAGGCAGTCCATGGCCTCCATGTCACATGAAAGACTTTTTTTTTTTTTATGCTTACTTGTATAGTGCCATCATATTCCACAGCACTTTACAGTCACTGTCCCATATAGGGTTCACAATCTACATTCCCTATCAGTATGTCTTTGGAGTGTGGGACGAAACCAGAGTACCTGGAGGAAATCCACAAGAACACACAAACTCCTTGCAGATGTTGCCACTGGCAGAATTTGAATCCAGGACTCCAGAACTGGAAGGCTGCAATGCTAACCACTGAGCCAGCATGCTGCCATTACTTCTCCCACTTTAAATTATTCCATAAGCAATAATTAGTTAAGGGCATATAGTTATAGAGCATGTTATGGGGTGGTGCAATACCGCAACAACCTAGGAATAATTTGTCTGACTGCTTCCAAGAAATGGTGGAGAAGGTTCTTTTTTATATTGGATATAGGTGCTGGTAGAACTGACAATGGAGCATGTTCAGGGCAAGTTGAAGTTGGAGACAACACATGCTTGGGAAGGAGATAAGTCTTGCTCCATTTTCATCTACAGTTTGAAGGAACAAAGATGAAACAAGTCCAAACTATAGAGAATGCATAGAGTAGTTTCATAATACAGGTGTAGCAGTGTTATCCTGACATTCTGCACTGTCCTATCTGATCACAGAAGTCAATGAAAGCCAATAGAAAGTCTTTTCAAAAAACTGTATCAACACTCTGTGCCACAATGTTTATAAAGCATTGTGATTTAAAACTTTACTATATCTTTACAAAAAAAAAAAGTCAGGGAGCGACCCCCTGACAAATTACCATAAAACCCTGTTGGAAGGTAAACCTGTGCCACCTACAATTAACATAGCGTATAACAAGTTTCTCCCCAAGCCAGGGAAAGACCTCTTGCAGCCGGATCATAGCGACCCATCTATCTCATTAACCAAGATTTAAAACTCATTGCAAAAATTATGGCACGCCTATTACGCCTATCTTTGATCTCATCACATCTTATAGAGCTATCTCTATATATAACATGCTTTTCTTCTTATCTTTCTCAATAAAGTTTATTTTTAATTAATAAAAAAGTCATAGACTCGCACTTGGTACCTTATTTGATTGACTGACACAGTTTAGATCTGACCCACTCCAAACAAATTCTCCAGAGACATTGAAGAGCCGTGTCTAAAACAGGTAAAATAGTTTATGCAAAGTATCCATTTTTATGCCAATCCTCTACAAGGTCAATGATGACTACTGCAGTGACCCTAGGCTTATAATTTATTAATTTAAGAAGTTGGGAATGTCTCTGCCTGACATATTTACCATAGTCTAAACCAGAAAAGTCATAAAACTGACACAAGTTCTAGGTAAGAGGTTTTAATTCTGGTGCACGGGAGCTCCCACTATATTCCAGAATTAATAAGATGCTGAAATGGCTTAATAACTGTGGCTGCCACCAGTACTCAGAGTATTCAGATCAGTGCACAATGTGTCAGTCTTAATAAATAATTAATAATTATATAATTAAATACTATGACATTTTGCTACTTAATACACAATGATATACTTTTACAGCATGTCCATGGAGCCCACTCAGGAGCTCAGCGGGCGCCATGAACTGAGGGTGTCAGCAGTATCATATAGCTGACACCCTGCTGTACTTCCTGCAGTCAGGGGTACTATCCCCTTAGATACCCCTGTACCACTTTGGGGAGAAATTCTGTTCCTATGGCTGCCTGGGTGCTGATCAGTATACTCCAGTTTGTCTTCTTCCTTGCCACTGATCCGGCATAGGCTGATATATTGCAGGCTATAATAATGAAAAAGTGATCAGAGCACAGTTGATTCGTCCCATAGTGGAACTAAAAAAAGTAAAAAAAAAAAAAAAGTACTACAAAATTGACCATTTGCCATATAAAAATGCTTTATTATGCAAAAAATAAATAAAAGCCAAATAAAATTAAAAAAATTTAAAACAAGAAACAAGGCCACAGAAAGCAGAGTTATATACTGCAGAAGGTGCAAGGCCACAGATTGCAGAATTATATATTGCAGAAGGCACAAGGCCACAGGATGCAGAGTTATATATACTGCAGAAGGCACAAGGCCACAGGAAGTATAGTTATATATATTCCAGAAGGGAAAAGACCACAGGATGCAGAGTAATATATATTGTGGAAGGGAAAAGGCCACAGGAAGCAGAGTTATATATTGCAGAAGGCACAAGGCCACAGGATGCAGAGTTATATATATTGCAGAAGGGAAAGGCCACAGGATGCAGAGTTATATATATTGCAGAAAGGAAAGGCCACAGAAAGCAGAGTTATATATAGTGCAGAAGGGACAAAGTCATAGGAAGCATAGTTCTATACATTGCAGAACGGACAAGGCCACAGGAAGCAGAGTTATATATGCTGCAGAAGGAACAAGGCCACAGGATGCAGAGTTATATATATATTGCAGAAGGTACAAAACCATAGGAAGTAGAGTTATATATGTTGCAGAAGGCACAAGGCCATAGGATGCAGAGTTATATATATTGCAGAAGTCACAAGGCCACAGGATGCAGAATTATATATATTACAGAAGGGACAAGGCCACAGGATGCAGAATTATATATATTACAGAAGGGACAAGGCCACAGGATGCAGAATTATATATATTACAGAAGGGACAAGGCCACAGGATGCAGAGTTATATATATTGCAGAAGGCACAAGGCCACAGGAAGCAGAGTTATATATTGCAGAAGGCAAAAGGCCACAGGATGCAGAGTTATATATATTGCAGAAGGCACAAGGCCACAGGATGCAGAGTTATATATATTGCAGAAGGCACAAGGCCACAGGATGCAGAGTTATATATGTTGCAGAAGGCACAAGGCCATAGGATGCAGAGTTATATATATTGCAGAAGGCACAAGGCCATAGGATGCAGAGTTATATATATTGCAGAAGTCACAAGGCCACAGGATGCAGAGTTATATATATTGCAGAACGGGCAAGGCCACAGGATGCAGAGTTATATATGTTGCAGAAGGCACAAGGCCACAGGATGCAGAGTTATATATGTTGCAGAAGGCACAAGGCCACAGGAAGCAGAGTTATATATATTGCAGAACGGGCAAGGCCACAGGATGCAGAGTTATATATATTACAGAAGGGACAAGGCCATAGGATGCAGAGTTGTATATATTGCAGAACGGGTAAGGCCACAGGATGCAGAGTTATATATATTACAGAAGGGACAAGGCCATAGGATGCAGAGTTATATATATTACAGAAGGGACAAGGCCATAGGATGCAGAGTTATACATATTGCAGAACGGGCAAGGCCACAGGATGCAGAGTTATATCTATTACAGAAGGGACAAGGCCATAGGATGCAGAGTTATATATATATTGCAGAACGGGCAAGGCCACAGGATGCAGAGTTATATATATTACAGAAGGGACAAGGCCATAGGATGCAGAGTTATATCTATTGCAGAAGGCACAAGGCCACAGGATGCAGAGTTATATATATTGCAGAAGGCACAAGGCCACAGGATGCAGAGTTATATATATTACAGAAGGGACAAGGCCATAGGATGCAGAGTTATATATATTGCAGAACGGGCAAGGCCACAGGATGCAGAGTTATATATATTACAGAAGGGACAAGGCCATAGGATGCAGAGTTATATATATTGCAGAAGGCACAAAGCCACAGGATGCAGAGTTATATATATTGCAGAAGGCATAAGGCCACAGGATGCAGAGTTATATATATTGCAGAAGGCACAAGGCCATAGGATGCAGAGTTATATATATTGCAGAAGGCACAAAGCCACAGGATGCAGAGTTATATATATTGCAGAAGGCATAAGGCCACAGGATGCAGAGTTATATATGTTGCAGAAGGCACAAGGCCACAGGAAGCAGAATTATATATATTGCAGAAGGCACAAGGCCACAGGATGCAGAGTTATATATATTGCAGAAGGCACAAGGCCACAGGATGCAGAGTTATATATATTGCAGAAGGCACAAGGCCACAGGATGCAGCGTTATATATTTCAGAAGGCACAAGGCCACAGATAACAGAAGCAGAAGCCATAGGCCTCAGGTAACAGACTCGGCAGGACTTTTATACAAACAGGGCAGACAAAAACGCATAAAAAAGCAGAGCACCGTGCATGCTAACCCATTGCTCAGACAAACTTAGATCAAACTTAAACTTTAGCTGGTGCAAATGCTAAATCTTAAAGAAACAGTAGCACACTTAGGAGTTAGCCGGTTAAGCTAGGTCTGCTAAGAAAGGCAGTATTCCGAAGACCACAGCATTACATTGGGTACTACAATGGCATATTTCTTTAAAAATTTAAATTTTTACTCTGCACATTAATTTTTGGGAAACACTATTGTGGTCAAAATCATCATTATACCCACTGAGAAATTCTTTGAGGGGTATAGTTTCTAAAATGGAGTCAATATTTTTATTTCACCTCAGATCTTCTGCAGCTGCCCACAGAGGCTCTGAGGTGATGACATGGGGTAAGAGGGAGGGGTGAAATAAGGGTCTATAAAAAGTTAATGTTCACAATCAGAGAGGACTAGGTTCAGGGGCATTACCACGGATCTTTGCATCGCCATATTATTATGCCAGAAGTTGGGAAGGGGTTAAACAATTTTAAGAAATTATTGAACATTCATTCATATATTATCTTGTTCCAGCTAAACCAAGATAACAGTTTTATATTTCTAAAAGCTAAAATGTTCTCTTCCTTATCACCATGACTAACCTACTTTAGTCTTTTTGGTTTTCATTTTTCTTTCATCACAAAGCAGTTTCTATAATTTTCTATTTGAAGAATACTAAGGCCATGGACACGAGTTACAGTCTAAAAGAAAAATAAATCTTGCTTTTTCCTTAATTATTTATACCTATAAACAGTGTACTTTTGACACTCCATTGACTATTGACCTTGAGGTTGATCTGTATTCATCCCATTCAACCTTCTCACTTTCATAGGGCTAAGACATATAAATGTTTCAGGAAGCCTTTACAGGCATTTACAAGATAAAGGGAGAATTAGTACTAAGAAATATTTCCAGCAACATAATACTTATTGTAGTGTAAGCAGGCTGTATCATGGATTAGGTTACCTGGCAATTTTCTGAATTGAAAAAGGCCCTTAGGGTATATCACTTTACACTTCAAAATGTTACAGCCAGTAGTCAAAGATTGTTCTCAAATGGACTTTAAATTACATTTAATCAAATGATATGTAATTAAAAAGTTTCATACACATTTGAAAGGAATACGATTCAGCTCCGGTATTTGGTAATTAGCAAAGAATTATTATTATAGCATATTTATTCTAGTATTAAATTGATGGTTTCAAAAGGTCTACTGAAATAAAATTGCATATATTTTTTTCCTGTCAAGGATTAAAAGTAGTTTTTATTATCAGCAGTAAAGATATATTAAAATAATTGTCTGATTTAGAAAATATCAAAAACTTTATTATAGTATTTTTAGTGTAAGGAGTACTCCTCTTTCAGTATTTCTGGGTATATTCAAAGGATATCTCAAAAAACCTGATGGATGTGCGTCCCACCTTTAATAGAAAAATGTCCCTCCATTAAGATGCTGCTGCAAGGAGCATCCTTCTTTGGAGAATTAAGTTCATTTACAGAATTTATTTACATGGACCAACCCTTGTTTTTAATGAAAATCATATAATGCTTAACTTCACCCGTATCCCTGCAAGACACAGTGGATCCAGCATATTTTCAGAGCATACTTCTTCAAGTTTCAGTCTAAAATTATAGAGTGGCAATGCTAAGAAAACATAGAAAATCATATTCAAGGTCAAAAAATATCAAAAACTCATAAACAGCCATAAACATAAATGATACTGCTCCTGTATTGTGTAGTCACTGCAGAGAATTGCTGCAGTATGACATACTTGACTATTGCACGTGACTGCTGAGGCCTCTCATTGTCTGCAGTGGCCACGTGAGGGAGTGCTTAACATCATGACTGGAGCACCCCAGCACTAAGGACTGGCTGTGAGGACTAGGAGGGCTATGACTGGAAGGGCAGGCAAAATGGCAGTTGAGTATAACTTCTTACGTATTTTAACTTCTTTCCTGTCCTTCACTAATTTTTGTTTGAGGGAATAAAATCCTTGAAATTAATATTTTCATAATTACGGAAATGGACCTGCTAGGATCATTTAGCATCAGGCCTATTAATTCTAGGATCACATCAGGCCTATTCATTCTTTCACTCTAAATCAACAAATACAGGTTTCCTAGGTACTCTGTACACTATATATCCCTAAAATCACGAGAAACGAAAAAAGTTGCATGTTACTGTAGGATATTTGCCAAAATAATTATTCTATGATTTTACTCAATGCTCTCGAGATATTGGCTGGAGCTTTACCATAAAGTCTTTTTGCATGCACTTTTCATATAATATTATTCATTTCCAGATAATTATTACACCTACTTTCTAGTCTAAATTCAGGTCAACACTGGCAAAAAGGAGCAGAGAGCTCACAGTATTACCAGCATTACGTGCAGAGTCTTTGCAGGGCCAGGAAGTCTACAGGAAGAGAAAGTCTACAGAACAGAAAGTGTACAGCTTCAACCAATAGCTGCAAAGCAGGAACTGATAACAGAGAAGGGGCGTCAGCCCAATAATATGCAACAGCAATTAATAAGACATTTTTAAAGGGAGTCTATCATTAAAAAAAACACTTTTTAAACTAATGTCTTGTTGGAATGGCCTTTAACCCTTTCCCGACATCCGCCTTAATAGTACAGTGGATGTCGGGTGTTTAAATATAGCGGCTGCTCGGGAGCCAAGTGGGTCTCTGCTGTTTTATACAGGAGAGACGCGACGTTAATGCCCGTGATGGGTGCCCACACTGATCGCGGGTATTAACCCCTTTGGCGCCTCGGTGAAAGCTGACTGAGGCATCATTTTACTGGGGGCACGTGGGCGCCGCCATTTTGCCAGAGCAAATTCCGGGGCCGGCGTCCCTTAACTATTACAGCCGGGAGCCCTGTGAAGGCTCCCAGGCCTGTCTTTCAATAGTTTCTATTGCAGGCTACTCTATGTAGCTTGGAATAGAAGAGCTGTTTTTTTGCAATGTATTGCAATGCATTAGCATTGCATTAGGGATCAGACCCCCTGGGGTTCAAAGACCCCTAGGGGGTCTAATAAATGCAAAAAAAAAAAAAAAAAAAAAATTAAAAGTTCAAATCACCCCCCTTTCCCTAGAACACATATAAAAGTACTTAAATACTGTTAAGCACATATACATTAGGAATCCCTGTGTTCGAAAACGCACGGTCTACAAATCTATAAAAATATTATTATACGGTAAACGCCGTAGCGGAAATGGCGGCCCAGGCAGAGCTGACTGTGCATGCGCATGCCCAGGCCGCCATTTTCCAGTGGTCTGTTACAACGCTGCGTCCGATGCCTGCAAAAGACAGAAGATACAGAGAACAGGAAGAGGGGAGTGAACACAATGGTCTAAGGGGCGGTGGAAAGATATGACGCGGGGGGTGCTCGCAACACAGGAGGAACGCCCAAGGTGCTCCATGATGGTAATTAGCATAACTGAAGAAACAAATTTTATAAGAAATGGCTGGGATTGCTTCTTTTTTCCACGTCCTGCTGTGATCTCTGCCTCCCACTGAAAACAATGGGAGGCGGATTCCGGGAGGAATCTGCTCCGGATTCGGGGGCAAAATCCTCTGTGTGAACACAGCCTTAGATAGGCAGTACTGAGCTGGGCACATTTGATAAAGGAACATGCAGTATGCATGTATGGCATCCGTCTGGTCTAGTTTGACCCTTTGACAGTGTGCCCATATTCCCCACCACTGTGGGTCTATATTTGATTGTCTACTGGCCACTGCATAGCAACATTGATTTATCAAGCACTATTACTGTTATAAAGACACAAAAACATAAAACAAAAAAACACAAAAACGTAGCATACCATACTTTTGTATCCGTCAAAAAAAACTGATGACACAAACATTGATCTTTATGTAAACAGATGGTCATCAGTTTGCATCTATTTGCTTCTTTTTTGCATCCATTTAACGGATCTGCTAAAAGATGTTAAAGACATGATCTGAATGGAGCCTAACCTGTACGTTTTGTGCTGGAGAGGACTGCAAGCCCACCAAAAAAAACAAAACAGAAAGCCAAACAAAAAAAAATCCATGAGGTGTCATCATGCTACTAAGTAGAGTTGGTTTGGGTTGTTCGGGACCAAGATTTGTTTCGGGTCAAATAAGCTCTTGTACAAACCACACCTTAATTTGGCTTAAAACAAAGTGTAGAATATTCTTAGGCTAAAGTCCCACGTAGTGAAACGCATCACGTTTTTTTACGCAATGTTTTTCATTGCGTTTTTGCAGTGTTTTCCTCTGCTAACTTTCTGCCCTTATTATACCTATACAGAAAATGCCAGCATTTCCGCAGGTATAATTGCAATGCTACGATTTTCAAAAACGCATGCGTTTATGAAAACGCAGCTTTTCCACTGTGTATTTTTTCTGCAATTGACTTTTTTTCTGTGCAGGTACTGTAAAATGCAGCATTTTGCAACATGGGGCTTCAGCCTTAGGGCTCCTAGGAACCTATCTATCCAATTTCAAAGTGAAACTGACATGTACAGTACAGACCAAAAGTTTGGACACACCTTCTCATTCCAAGAGTTTTCTGTATTTTCATGACTATAAAAATTGTAGATTCACACTGAAGGCATCAAAACTATGAATTAATACATGTGGAATTATACACCTAACAAAAAAGTGTGAAACAACTGAAAATATGTCTTATATTCTAGGTTCTTCAAAGTAGCCACCTTTTGCTTTGATTACTGCTTTGCACACTCTTGGCATTCTCTTGATGAGCTTCAAGAGGTAGTCACCTGAAATGGTTTTCACTTCACAGGTGTGCCCTGTCAGGTTTAATAAGTGGGATTTCTTGCCTTATAAATGGGGTTGGGACCATCAGTTGTGTTGTTCAGAAGTCAGGTGGATACACAGCTGATAGTCCTACTGAATGGAGTGTTAGAATTTGTATTATGGCAAGAAAAAAGCAGCTAAGTAAAGAAAAACGAGTGGCCATCATTACTTTAAGAAATGAAGGTCAGTCAGTCCGAAAAATTGGGAAAACTTTGAAAGTGTCCCCAAGTGCAGTGGCCAAAACCATCAAGCGCTACAAAGAAACTGGCTCACATGAGGACCGCCCCAGGAAAGGAAGACCAAGAGTCACCTCTGCTGTGGAGGATAAGTTCATCCGAGTCACCAGCCTCAGAAATCGCAGGTTAACAGCAACTCAGATTAGAGACCAGGTCAATGCCACAGTTGGCTCTACCATTTCGCGAATGGAGACTCGGGGGCTGGTGTTAGTGAAAAATGGGTTTCCCAATGATAGAATCCCTTTAAGCAATGAATATTTTTTTAGATTAACAACAATGCTACGTCACACTGTGTATGGTCACCAGAGTGGAAAAATAACATTAAATTCTATTTTTTTTTCTTTCTTACATTAACACAGGCTAGACTGAATATTGTGTGAACAACAAGATGACACTTGTATATAATGGAGTTATTTTTTTAAAGATTTGCACAGGCTAAAGCAGCATTTTGCTGTTAAAACAACAGTATGTATTTAATGAAAAAATGTTAAACTCTTGCCTAGTCCATAACAAAACATTTTTCAGTAACAGGATTGTCTCATCAGTAAAAAAAAGTATGTTTAAAGAATATGTATAGAGGTGAAATTGCTCTATTGCACGACAATCAGTTAACCCTTTCATTGCCAATAATGAAAGGGTTAACTGACTGTTAACTGAAAACAGAAGCAGAAAATGCACAGATTTACCTAGCCACTGTCTATGAACCTATCCTATCTCTATTTAATTCTAACACTAATCTGCCTGTGTAATTGCTTTATTCTTTATGTTCTCCTAGTCCACTGATGGCCAACCTTTTGAGCTTGATGTGTCAAAATTCATAAAAAAATGGAGCATAACTCGGGTGGTGTGTCACTTTGAGAAAAATACATAATTATGTGATATTTATAGCTCTAATAACAAAAAGTTATATTTTTAATATATGCACTGTATTTATTGATAAAGCAAAAACAAATAATTCTTTACCTTACCGCTTAGTGACTTTTTTGTTGCTGAATTTTATTTGCTAAGTCTTCAATTGAAGGTTGGTATTTCGTACACATCAAGACCAAGCAAGCACTACTAACTTCATCTGTCACCCGACGCGCTTTTCGGGTGGTGTCAGCTGGACACCGACTTTCCATTTATCATTGTGTATTATTATGGGTATGTACTTTCATACATGTAATCGATCATTGTATTGAGTTACCTCTCATACATATGCACTGGCTGTTTTTATACCGCTAATATGTTGTTACTATAGGTATTGGATTCCATTCCACACTGTAATTTGGGCCCTTATATAAGTGATTTTTTGGTAATATTCCTATAGTCGGGCATATTTATGGCCTTTTTTGTGACATGGTACTATCCATTCATTTGTTACATTGTATATGTTTTAAGCATTACTTATATGCAAATATTTGTGTGGATATATGGTCGGTGTCCTTTGTCTGACACCTTTTTCATTTTCCTCTCATCTATCTTTTTGTCATACATGTAGTTTTTAAATTGTTTAATAAATTTACATTATTTTTATACTTTTGCTTTGCCTGCTGAGTATCTTTTCCAATTTTTCTGGTTTTCTATATTATATTGTATTTAGCAGAAATATTAGGCTGTCCATACAAGTGGATATCCTGGACCCCATGACTCATATTGAATATTTCTGTGGGTGTTGTCACTATGAACCTCTTATCCTCTTATCTTGTTTCCCTTATGCATTATATATTATTATTTACTTTTTATATACTCATTTTGGAAGAGTTATGCTCCTTTAGTGCAATTAAACACTATAAATATGAATTAACCCTATCTAAGTCTAGATAGAGTGCTCAGTTCCCTTGCCAACATGGGTTTCTCTTTAATGATTAACATTGTTAGTGGACTTACATATACAGTGCTTTGCGAAAGTATTCGGCCCCCTTGAACTTTTCAACCTTTTGCCACATTTCAGGCTTCAAACATAAGGATATAAAATTTAAATTTTTTGGTGCAGAATCAACAACAAGTGGGACACAATCGTGAAGTGGAACGAAATTTATTGGATATTTTAAACTTTTTAAAAAAATAAAAAACTGAAAAGTGGGGCGTGCCAAATTATTCGGCCCCCTTAAGTTAATACTTTGTAGCACCACCTTTTTCTGCGATTACAGCTGCAAGTCGCTTGGGGTATGTCTCTATCAGTTTTGCACATCGAGAGACTGAAATTCTTGCCCATTCTTCCTTGGAAAACAGCTCGAGCTCAGTGAGGTTGGATGGAGAGCGTTTGTGAACAACAGTTTGGCTGTACACAGTCTTCCTCCTACACTATACTGTGAGCGGGTTCTGCAATGTTCAATGCTTCTCTCGTGGATTTTGCACAAAACAGATGCTCACATTGCTTATAAATATATATGCGAGTTGCAGGAAAACTGTAGAACATTTTTAACCACTCCCTGACATCAATTGTACATTTATGGAAGGTGTTTGGTTTTTAAACATGCTGCTGTTCTCAGCCCCTCACTCCAACAGTGCAACAAACTTTGGAATTTTCTGAAGGCTTCAGGCAGGTTGTAATAGGAACATCATAATCCACTTTCCCCATTTTACAAATGAAAATAAAGAAATAAACATATTTGAAAATGCCCAAACTAATAAAAATAAAATGATGGAAACAAAATGGAAAAAAAAAATCAAAATGCACAAATTCTATTTTTTCAATAATTCTCCTCCAAAATAAAATGAACAAAAAGTCATACATTCCCCAAAATGATAGACCTTAGATAGCGCCCTATGTATATATATTTTACAGTAACGATAACTATATACATTTGACATTGTTGTAGTCATACTGACTCACAGAATAAATGTAATGTGTTACTTTTACCGCACAGTAAAAGCCTGTAAAAAATGGCACAACTGCATCTTTTCCAATTCCAGTCCATTAATATTTTTTTCTAGCTGCCTAAAACATAGGATGGAATAATAAATGGTATCTTTGGAAAGTTCAAATTGTACTGCTAAAAGAAGCTCCATATAACTATATGAGTGGAAAAATAAAAAAGTTTGGGTTTTTGGAAAGAATAAATTAAAAAAATGGCTGTGGAAGGATGGAGTAAATGGAAGCCAATAGCAGATGTGTTTTATTTAATAAAATACATGCAATGTGCAAAAAAAAATGTGAACATTCTTTGTGACAGGGCCTAATAGAGTTGTCAAGGTGTTAGGATTTTATGTTAGGATAGGTCATAAATTTGTGATATTTGGGGAGCTAACAGCCGGCCGCCGCATCGTTCAATTGTACAGGGCCCCTTCAGATGTCCATAATAAACAAAATACAGAGCTAGAAGTAGTTGGCGTCTTGCCCTATGTAATGGTTTGCCTATTACTACAGGGACAAAGTTTCAGCGATCCAGAAGGGCATCCAAAAAACAACAAATTACAGTCCAAAAGGCAGCAATAATAATACCTTAAGTCAACAGCTGCAGTTTGACCAAGTACAGTAAATGAAACAGAGATTACAAACATTCTTCAAAGTTTATGCACTTTAACATGATAACTAGACCCAGACCCAACATCAGTCCTGAAATGTTCCGAGCTGACCTGCTCATTTTGACAATCAAGAACATAGGTAACTGTTGAGCAGCTACAGACCTGTCTCTAACCTATTCTTTCTATGGAAAGTTATAGAAAATTCTGTTGCTATCCAACTATCTGGTGATGGCATCTATGACCAGTTCCAGTCAGGCTTCAGGAAAAAAACATAGCATTGAATTAGCATTCACATAAAAAAAAAATAACCTGCTCATTGCCATTGGCAAATGCACCATCTTAATTTTCTTAGACCTCTCAGCAGCATTTAACAAAGTTGACCTTGGCATCCTAATACATAGACTCAAGGAATTTTGTGGATTTGATGGAACAGTTTTTCAGTAATTTAGTTCCTTCCTGGCTGACAGACCACAAAGAGCATCTCTTGACTCATCATCATCATCACCAGTCCCCTCAAAATATGGAATTCCGCAGGGCATGGAACTAAGTCCAATCCTGCTATTTAAGCCCAGCGTCAATGACCCATCTCCAGAAATAAATTCATGCCTAGCTGAACTACAAGAATGGATGAATGCCAGCTGGCTAAAACTGAACAGCACAAAACTGAAGTTTTCATGTTTGGAGGTTAACAGGTAATGGCAAAAATCCACACAGCTCTTCAAAGCTCAGACGATATGTGAAATTTTGGTATATTTATTGATGGGGGACTGTCTCTCAGAAACCAGGTATCCTCCATTAACAAATTTTCGTACTTCTACCTGAGGAACATTGGAAAAATAAAAGACCTTATTCCAACAGAAGATCTCTCCATGCTAATCCATGCTTTCATAACCTCATGTCTGAACTGCCCTATACATAGGCCTTCCAGATAAAGAAATACATAGCCTTCAGCTAATCCAAAATCCTGCAATTAATACCCAAACAACCTGAAATGCTCCCATAACCCCCCCCCCCCCCCACACACACACACACACACACACACACTGCACTGGCTGGCTGTAAATTGAAGAATAACTGTTAAAGATTGCTTCATAACCTTCAAATCCATAAACAGCTTAGACCTTGACTACTTAAAAGAACTTCCTAAGCCCCATAATCCTTGCGGACCTCATAGATCAGCAGGCAAAAATAAACAGCCCATCCCCAGAATCCACCTGAAATGATTTGGAGCCAGAGCCTTGTGCCATACCGTACTCATTCTCACCCAGAGGGATCTCATCCTTGAACAATTTTAAATCAAGACTCAACACACATCTCTTCAATCTGGCATTTGACGGCAAATAACACCCTCACTATATGAAGAATACTTTAGAACGATGTTTACATAACCAGTGGACTGTACTTTCTATTGTGAGAAAAAGAGCATTACAAATGTTTATGTTGTTGTTGTTACTGTCTCAACAGACATTATAGCCCTTGCACTTTTATAGGATAACATTCCTGATTAAGACCCCAGTACTGCAACTAATACTGCCAAACACTGAACCACCATACCTTCAAGAGGCCATATCCACGTACAACCTTATCTACAATGAGTACATCATTATTCAAAAACACCATCTACAGGTTGATGTCTCTAAATAGATAGAAATCTAAAATGTACATTCCAAATAAATACTACAGAGCTAGAAAAACTGAATCATTACATCAGTTTCAGCTTTTGTATTGCTTTTTAAAAACCTCATGCAAAATATATAATAAGTAATCTGAAAAGCTTTACACATTACGACAATAGAAGAATAGCTAGTTTAAGGTATTTGTTTTTGGAGTCTTTTATCTGCTTCAGTGAGACTTGTTGATAATACAAACAAGCCCTTGTCTAACAAGGCCTTCAGCGACATAAGGCACATTCTGGCAAAGCTTTCGATATTTGGAATTCAGCAGATAGGAATAGTGTGTAGTTTGAGAATAGATGAAAGCCAAGGGCAGACAGAATGGCCTTGTCTATTTTTCACAAAACAATCTGGGCTGAAAAGGGCCTTCTTACAATGCATTCTCTATGCAAATAATATGCAAAACAAGTATTAGAACGATTTGCCTGCTCCTGTATCATTATGTGACTAAAGAAAAAAAAATCATAGACATCAAAAATCATGACTTATAGTAGCCAGAAACAGCCAGAAAATGTAACCATTTCATGATTGGGTCAATTTGCATTTTTGCTTTTAACTCTCCGCATTCCAAGAGCCAAAACCTTTTTGTTTTTCCATTCACATAGCCATATGCGGGATTATTTTTTGCTGATTTTTTTGCAAAAATTTTGAAAAAAATTGAGAATGGAATGGAATTGGAAAAAATGCATTTGCCCCATTTTCTTATGGGTTTAGTTTACACATTTAGTATGTTCTGCTGGTCAGTATCATCATGGTGATACCAGATTTATACAGTTATTTTAATTTTTTAATACCTTTCGAAAATGTAAAACTTTGACAAATACAAAAAACTTTTTTGTATCACACTATTGAGGCACATATAATGTTTTAAAAATTACATATACAAAGCTGTGTAAGGTCTATTTTTTTGCAGATAAAATGTAGTTTTTATTAATAGTATCTTAGGGATGTATGTAGTTTTTATCACTTTTCTTTTTTTTTTTTTTTGGAGGCAAGGCATAGAAAAAAAAGTTGATTCGGAAATTTAGATTTTTAGTCTCTTTTAATTCTACAGGAAGGGGTTAAAGGAAAAAAGCATTAATGCTATATTTGTACAAAACAGGACCCACTGTATTTTAAGTTAATAGACTCTATTAGATGACAGTAGTGTATGTCATGCTATTAATCTGGCACTGCACTTGGTTTTCATTTATAAATTTTACTATGCTATTACTATATATCACATACCAATTTGTATAGAGACTGGTATGTGTAGAAATACTTGTGCAGTCCCTGTCCACTATTTAACATCACTTGGAGCTTAGTAGATCTACCAATACAATGTACAATTGTGAATAAAGACTGAAAGTACATTTTACACAGTTTAATAAAAAATAGAGAAAAGTGTATTATGTCCTAGGTACTACAGGAAGGAATACAAGTCTTACACACCTAACAACAGAAATGTGTGTGTAATTCTTTTGTTTTGTATATTTTAAATGTATCACTTTTGTCAGTTATAGTTGCTTATAAAAAAATAAATAAAGATATATGGGGGCCCAGGGGCTTCCTCCATCCTTCATTTGGCTATGTGTTAAACCTCTGAAGCCCCACAAGCAGTTCTAATAAACTGTGCATTTTACTTGCACAGGCAGTCATGTAGGCATGACAGAGCATTACGTAGTTGTTAAAATAAAAGGTTAAAATAGTTCAAAGTAAAAGTTGCCTAATAAGAATAAAAAAAGGTTAAACATAAACAATACTGCCGCAATCATACTGCAATGTGAAAATGTATAAATATTGCATTTTTTAATTTTATTTACTGAAATTTACTAAAACACTATATATATATATATATATATATATATATATATATTATACTTGTCTTGACTAGTACAATAAAGTTATACCCTGTAATATTTTAATGGTGAAATTTATGAAAAAATAAAATAAAATAAAAACAATACTTTTTTAATGCATTGATATAAATATAGGTTACCAAAAATAATGACTAAGGCTATGGCCCCATGTTGCGGAAACACCGCTTTTTTTGTTGCAGATTTTGTTGCGCTTCTTTGAGCCAAATCAAGGAGTGGATTGAGCAGAAGGTAGAAGTATAAGAGCTTCATATATATTTCCCATTCCTTTTGTAGCCATTCTTGGCTTTGGCTTACAAAAACGCACCAAAATCTGCAACAAAAAAGTTGCATTTCCACAACGTGGGGCCTCAGCCTAAAACAGTAATGACTCATCCCACAAAAACAAGACTTAAAATAGCTATGCACTGTAGCCTTAAAAATAAAAACATTATGGCTTACAGAATGCAAAGAGACAATAAGACAAAAAAAAATCCTTGGTCCTTAAGGACAAAACTGTCTCATCCTTGAAAAGATTAAACAACAATGGTAATGAAATATAATGGCATGCAAGTTATTTTTAATGAACAAGATAATCTTTATAAATAACCAATGTTTATGATGAAACTAATTTCTTAGCTTCCTGCTGTGCACTTGTTTCACTTTAAAGATTATTATAACTGTGTCTCTAAGCTGCCTCATCTTTGATTTTCTCCACTTATAGCACTTTTAATTTAACTTTCTAAGGATCTTTTTAAAGACTCATAAAACTATTCACTTGAGACTACAACTATTAACAACCCTCAAAACCAGTCTGTAGTCCCACTCTTCATGCAGATGTGTCCACCCTTAAAGGGGTTGTTCTTCCTTTTATTAAAGATTTTTTTTTTCCAAAAGCAGAAAATAATGTAGTAAAGAGATGACTCACCTTCTAATGGTCCCTCTGTTCTAGCAGTGTGGGTCTGGATCCAAAGCTTCTAGTCCCCTTCACAATAACACAAGATTAATATTTTACATGACCACTTGGCAAAATACTGACCTCAGCAGTCAAGTGCCACACATAATTGCTGAGACTAGTGATTGGCTAATGAGCTATGAACATGATGGTCCAACGTGGACTAAGTCCCTCACTGCTAAAATATATATGTACATTCCTAAATATTGAAATTACAACACCAAGAAGGAAAAGGTTATGCACTTGAAGGAAGGCAGGTGTCATTAGATCTGCAAATGATCAAATTTTCAAGTACCTTGCTGCAATCTGTAGCATGTGGCAGGGACATAAAAGACATTGAAAGTAAAGTTTCTTAACCACATGAAACCTCAAAAATTGGAAGTGGTGTGGGCTGATTGTGCAATGCTCCCATTGATCTATGTAGCTATTATCACCACTTGATGCAAACTGAGAGGGACAAAATTCTTGAACTGAGAGACCTTGAATTAGCCAGTACCGTTCAATGTTGTGTGTCCAAGTCATTGGAAGAACAATGATCAACTGAAATGGCAGAGAGAGGTGTGCAGAGGCGGATTATCTAGAAGAATGGCACACAGTGATACATTCTGCAATGCAAGTGAAATTGGACATCACATCCCAAGCCTAGTGCGTCAAACAGTGTTGACACAAATCATCAGAAGCTGTTTGCACAATATTGAGCTATAAGCCAGATGTCCAATTGCATGTCTGCCAGTAACCTCATGCCACTGCTCTCAAAGACTATGATGGTGCACAGCAAGACAGCAATGGAGACTGGAATGTAGGTATATCCTCTTTGGCAATGAGTCACACTTTTGTCTCAGATACAATGATAACCAGAGATCGGTCTGGAGACCACATGTGCAACCCATAAAGAAGCCTTCACATGGGAACATCACACTAGTCCTACTTCCAAGGATTATGATCTGGGGTGATATAATGCACAACAGCTGGACCATCAAGCCTTTATTTTAGGTACTTTAACAACTCAGTGTTACATTGATGTAGTTGTGCAACCAGCGGTACAGCCATTTCTCCAAAGTGTCCCGGGAGCAGCCTTTCAACAAGGCAATGCTAGGCCGCATGCTGCTCATGCTACTCTGAACAGACTGTGCTACTGTGGCCTGCAGCCTGTCTGTACCTGTCTCCATTGGGCACATCAGGGTAAACCTTGGTCGACAATTGCAAAGGGACCTGGCAGCAGGCAATCTTGATAATTTGCATGTCCAATTGTATTCAGTGTGGCATAGCCTTCATCAGACAACCATTAATAACATCATTGATAGTAGGCCAAACCTCATAAGTGCGTGTATTTATGCACATGAAACACATACTCAATAATGAAAAAAATTTTAAAAATATTTTGTTTCCAATTTTTTCCATGTGATCTCCCATAATTCCAATGTTGAGGAGAAAAAAAAAAAAAAAAAAAAAAATATATATATATATATATATATATATATATATATATATATGCCGCATATCAATAAGACAACTTTTCTAACATTATAGCAGCAAATCACTTTGTCATAACTTGCCAAGGAAGACTAATATGTTTAGATAAAACTTGTGGTACACATAGCTGGACATTTCCAGTAAGAGAGGACATAACCTCTTGCAGCAGGTTCAGGGACACTCACAATGCTTTCTGTTCTTGATCTTATAGATTGGAAAAACCATACATACTCAGCAAAAGTGTACAGGGTTCTGGATAGTTGACAGTCGGCTGACAGCTGTTTTGTTTGTTGCTGGATTTTGAAAACAAAAGCAAATCTGCTGTATGCCAACACAATATACATAACAGATTTTGCCATATTTTATGGGAAGTATAGCACAGCATGCAGCAATGTTAGACACTATGACTGAACACTGTAGACCCTCAATCATTTTCAGAGAAGCCCATTTGGATCCATTGGTATCTGTCATGTGAGTGATCTGGCCCTCCTTTTTAGTTTTTTGTTGGGGACACAACTGATGATAAATGATATTTTTTTTTTTGTTCTTCACCTTTGTTAACACTAATAAATTACCATTACAGTTGTTCATGAACGTAGAGATCAAGACCATAATTGTCAAATGTAAAGGGACCTTTAATGGAGACATATCAGGCTTAGTGCCTGTTGTAGCATTAACTGCAATTACAGCTGTGTTGGTCAGCCATGTTCCAACACCAACAGATGCACATTAAACGGTTAGTTGGTCACACTATTTTGGCAGACTTGGCCAATGTTAATCTAATGACCAATGGCTAGAGTACACAAGCAAATTACAACCCACACAATCTTGTATGAAGCCATAATATGGGCAATACAAGTGATTGAGTCTTTACTATAATTTATAAGATTCTGAATCCAACAGAAGAAAACTTCTGACATGCTTCATCGAACTTCATATGTATGGGGATATCTTTCCCTAGAAGCAATGGTTCCAGTGAAGAATAAATGTTTGGCTCCTGATGGAGCCTGAATGGCCAAGAATGAAATCTGTGCAGCTTCTAAATTGGTTAGAATATTTAAATGCTGAGATATAGATGTAGCCTTCTTCAGCTTGAGTCTGATAACTTAATGCATTGTGATATAAAAAGAAGGCCTAGAAAACCACTGGAAAAATAAAGTTAAAGATGTCTGTTTATACAATGTGACAAATGTCATGTTAAACTTAGCTACATCTGTATATCTAAGATTTTATTTCCTTATTTTATTTTTTTTAAAAGTGCGGTATAAATTGAAAACAAGTAAAAAAGAAAAAATATGTCAAACTGTTCACGTATACCTTCTCCATATACATAGGGCTCAGATGAAAACCCCAGCAATATGTATGATATTCTCAGTATGCAGGTTCTCCTGGATTGCATGTTTTCAATATGTACTGTAGATTCCATACACAAAAAGAATATTTTATTTTTTCCACGTAAATACTTTATTACTTTAGCACACAAAGAGACTTATGTAGTGGGTAGTGTGTGTGTGAGAATGAAAACACATTTGAAAACATCTGGTATGCTATATTTTGACTAGACATATGTTTTCAGAAGAAAAAAGTATATATAATTGGCTTCAGCATACTGCTTCAATTGACCTAAAAGGTCATGTGTAACACTCTGAGGTCTCCTAGGACTATGTCCAACTAAATCCAAGCTCCTAAACACTAAGACAGCACTGTAATTCCAAAGTGACAACAACACATATGGCTATGGGTAAACAAATGGTAGCCACTGGTAACCAACCACTTGCTTAAAAACACACCATACTGTCAGATTTTTTTTTTACAATATATATATATATATATACAGTGCCTTGTGAAAGTATTCGGCCCCCTTGAACTTTTCAACCTTTTGCCACATTTCAGGCTTCAAACATAAGGATATAAAATTTTAATTTTTTGGTGAACAATCAACAACAAGTGGGACACAATCGTGAAGTGGAACAAAATTTATTGGATATTTTAAACTTTTGTAAAAAAAAAAAAACTGAAAAGTGGGATGTGCCAAATTATTCGGCCCCCTTAAGTTAATACTTTGTAGCGCCACCTTTTGCTGCGATTACAGCTGCAAGTCTCTTGGGGTATGTCTCTATCAGTTTTGCACATTGAGAGACTGAAATTCTTGCCCATTCTTGCTTGGAAAACAGCTCGAGCTCAGTGAGATTGGATGGAGAGCGTTTGTGAACAGCAGTTTTCAGCTCTTTCCACAGATTCTCGATTGGATTCAGGTCTGGACTTTGACTTGGCCATTCTAACACCTGGATACGTTTATTTGTGAACCATTCCATTGTAGATTTTGCTTTATGTTTGGGATCATTGTCTTGTTGGAAGATAAATCTCCATCCAAGTCTCAGGTCTTTTGCAGACTCCAACAGGTTTTCTTCCAGAATGGTCCTGTATTTGGCTCCCTCCATCTTCCCATCAATTTTAACCATCCTCCCTGTCCCTGCTGAAGAAAAGCAGGCCCAAACCATGATGCTGCCACCACCATGTGTGACAGTTGGGATGGTGTGTTCAGGGTGATGAGCTGTGTTGCTTTTACGCCAAACATATAGTTTTGCATTGTGGCCAAAAAGTTCGATTTTGGTTTTATCTGACCAGAGCACCTTCTTCCACATGTTTGGTGTGTCTCCCAAGTGGCTTGTGGCAAACTTTAAACGAGACTTTTTATGGATATCTTTGAGAAATGGCTTTCTTCTTGCCACTCTACTATAAAGGCCAGATTTGTGCAGTGTACGACTGATTGTTGTCCTATGGAAAGACTCTCCCACCTCAGCTGTAGATCTCTGCAGTTCATCCAGAATGATCATGGGCCTCTTGGCTGCATCTCTGGTCAGTCTTCTCCTTGTTTGAGATGAAAGTTTAGAGGGACGGCCGGGTCTTGGTAGATTTGCAGTGGTCTGATACTCCTTCCATTTCAATATGATCGCTTGCACAGTGCTCCTTGGGATGTTTAAAGTTTGGGAAATCTTTTTGTATCCAAATCCGGCTTTAAACTTCTCCACAACAGTATCACGGACCTGCCTGGTATGTTCCTTGGTCTTCATGATGCTCTCTGCGCTTTAAACAGAACCCTGAGACTATCACAGAGCAGGTGTATTTATACGGAGACTTGATTACACACAGGTGGATTATATTTATCATCATCAGTCATTTCAGAAAATATTGGATCATTCAGAGATCCTCACTGAACTTCTGGAGTGAGTTTACGGCACTGAAAGTAAAGGGGCCGAATAATATTGCACGCCCCACTTTTCAATTTTTTATTTTTTACAAAAGTTTAAAATAACCAATAAATTTTGTTCCACTTCATGATTGTGTCCCACTTGTTGTTGATTCTTCACCAAAAAATTAAAATTTTATATCCTTATGTTTGAAGCCTGAAATGTGGCAAAAGGTTTAAAAGTTCAAGGGGGCCGAATACTTTCGCAAGGCACTGTACTAGCAGAAGGACCCGGCTTTGCATGGGTATATTTAATTTTCTGTTTTGTGTAGTGACCCCATAAGAACTGGCCAGTTTTGCACTTGACATCCAGTATGGCACTCCAGTATAGGTATAGTCTATTTATGGCTGTGTTGCTATGGAAACCTGGTAAATGAAATGTGAACTTATATTGGCTGATGCACGTCATATGACTGAATATTTAAGGACCTGCGAACCGCTATTGACTCATACAGGTCATAAATAGCTTGGTTGCTATGGAAACCTGGTGTAAAGCCGTGTGTATGTCAAGACTGAAGAACCTGAGATTTTCCATTGGTCCATAAGCGTCATGTGATCATGTGTATCTCAGTTTGGATATCAGTGAAAGACCTGCGATCGGTTGTTATGGAAAACCTGGAGTAAAGCTGTGTGTACGTGACCTTGTATAACAGTGTCATCCACAGCGCCCTGCCCCTTTAAAGCTGACCCACAGCAGTGAAGAAAAATGGCTGGATTGTTATGGAAACATGGAGTGCAGCTGTGTGCATGTGGCTGACAATGCCTTGTCAGATTGGAGATGGGCTTGGGTCTGCTGGGTTGTTTCAGCAGCTCGCTGTTGTTTGTGACATACCTTTTCAGATTGGAGACGGGCTTGGGTCTGCTGAGAGTTTTCATTAGCTCGAGCAGCAGCCATGTGTTTTGCTGCAGGAGGCATGAGTAGTTTAAAAACGTTTCAATTTATAAGAATGCTGAAATCCAGTATGGCAGGTCAGTCAGTGGTGTAAATACCGGGGTAGCAGTGGTAGTGGCTGCCACAAGGCCCGGGACAATAGGGTTCCCGGCGGGCCCCTGATGTTTTTTTTTTTTTTTTAATAGGCCATTACCTGCTGGTATTTACTTACCGATCCCCCCTCCTGCTCCCGGCCATCTGCACTTCACCTTCTGCAGAGGCGACTGTGAGCAGTAGCGGGGATCAGTAAGTAAGGCCTGCGGGCTTTGAACCCTACAAACACTGCTATCATTATACTCTGGGGTTTTTCAGCAGGCTTTGGGCCTCCTTGGTGACGTTCCAGACGTCGGTGGGCCAGTCCGACGTCATTATGCATCGCGATGCATGCCTGGCTCACATGACATCTGGTCCAACATTGAAGAGGTAGCGGGGAGTGCGCATAATACTATATGAAGGGGCCACTATGATACTGTGTGCAGGGGCCACTATGGGGCAGAATACTGTGTGCAGGGGCCACTAAGGGGCAGAATACTGTGTGCAGGGGCCACTATGAGGCAGAATACTGTGTGCAGGGACCACTATGGGGCAGAATACTGTGTGCAAGGACCACTATAGGGCATAATAGTGTGTGCAGGGGCCACTATGGGGCAGGAAAGCAGTTTGTGCGGGGGGGGTGGTTGCGGGGGGGGGGGGTCCCAGGTCAAATGTTCACCTTGGGGCCCAGCCATTACTAGTTACACCACTGAGTCCAGTATAGGTACAGTCTATTTATGGCTATTTAGTTATGGAAACCTGGTAAATTAAATGTGAACTTATATTGGCTGATACACGTGATATGACTGAATATTTAAGGACCTGCGAACTGCTATTGACTAATACAGGTCATAAATAGCTTGGTTGCTATGTAAACTTGTGTGCCTGAGGAGAGTAAGTGTCTGCGAGCTCTTATTGGCTGATAAGGGACATGTGACCGTGTGTATGGCAGTTGGAATATGAGTGAAAGACTTGCAGGCTTATATTAGCTAATGTTGGTCATTTTTTGGGAATACTGTATCTCAGGAATGGTACGTCCAAGAGAGCTGAAACCCAGTCTAACATATTCCTGGACACCTGATGTACATGTGTGCCAAATTTGGTGAAGATCGGTCCAGTCGTTTGGTCGCGCATAAAGAACAGACAGACAGACAGAAACTCATTTTTTTATATATAAGAGATATATACAGTATATATTATATATATATATATATATATATACACAAATACATTTTATCTCTGCATACAATACCGGCTTCAACATATTGCACGTATTATACAGAAGCATCTAATGTGTTGCATTCAAGAACCCTCCTTTATTCTTGTATCGTTGTGCATATAATTTGAGGGATAAGCTGTTCTCAGCCAATGTTGGTACATTTAAACCTTCCAAACAGGTTGGAATTTTGGGTACCATTCGTAAGGGGTGTTTTCCCTGTCTAGGTTGTGTCAATTGTAGTCTTATGGAAAAATGTAGTACCTTTATACATAATGACAAACAATATAAAATTAATATTTATTTGACTTGCAATAGTGTCTATGCAATTTACATGCTCAAATGCCCATGTAATTTAATTTACATTAGAGAAACATTTTTTTTTAATTTAAAAACTAGATTAAACCAGCATAGGTATACTATATGAAAAAGCGCACTGACCTTCCAGTACCGAGACACTTCATTGAATGCCAACATACTGAGCACCAATCAAAATTTAAAATCATAGATCATGTTCCCCCTCGACGTAGGGGTGGCAATAGGATTAAGGCCATTAAAAAAAAAAGAATTAGAATGAATTTTTCATTTGGACACCCTACACCCAAAGGGACTTCATGTCCTCTCATATATATGTGGGGGTCTAATCTATTTCAAAAAATTTTTTTGGGATTTACTAATTCTTTGTCTTTTTTGTAGATGCACAATGCCACTTTGATTGTAAATTGAAGCACCTCAGCAGGATGGATGAAATTTTCCTTCATTTGCAAAGCATTCATTAGTATTTTTCTGTTGATTTTTTTTTAATTTTTTTGTAAAAAATAATATAATTTAATTATAAAATATTTTTGTATAATATGTTGCAGATTTATTAGATATACATACATTTTATTCTAGTAAATATTTATATATATTTAATTCATTATTTATCTTTTTAATCTATATATTTTTTTTATTTTTATTTTTTTTATTTAGATTTTTTTTTTATTTTGATTAAATAGATGAGTATTGGGATAAATGGATATTTTGCATATTCCCAAAGGCCGTGAAAAAATGGATGATGATGGGGGTGACTTTTCGGAGGATATCATGGTTGTCTCCATTGTAGCCCTAGTATGGGGTTATTGGTCCTGTACTACGTCTGGTTGATATAAATGCATTCTGATTGGGCAACCTATAAATAAGATGCTGCCTTTAATATTCCCTATTCAGAGAGTTCTTTTGATTTACAAATCTATTAGGGATAGTCTTTTTTCTTTATAGTTTGGACAGTTGCCCTTATTAAAGATGGTGTTTGTTCGTTGTCCACATGCGTGCTTCTATAAAGACATCACCAAAGGTTGTGAGGTATTGACAGCAATGTTCTGGCATTCAATGTGCAAAGTTCACTTTGCTCTGCACTGATGAGGGACAAAAATCCCGAAACGGTGCTGTATGCAGAGTGATAGCTTCTCGGCCTTTTGGCTAAGATCAAGTGTAGTATCTGTTCTTATCACAGCCAGTAGGTTGGTTCTGCCAGGGGGAGGCACAAATTCTCCTGTAGGGAGCCAACTGAAAACTGTGAATATGGGGCAGAGAACCACACCGGGGTTTGAGGGGGCCCTGGTAGATCAAGGCCAAGAGGCTGGGGAGGCTTTCGAAGGTCTCATGGTGCAAGTGCCTCTGGGGACGGTGACTCTAGAGGTGCCTTATCTCACTGGGCCTGGGAAACCCACTGAGTTTGCACATTGCACAAGCACTTGAATACACCTGAGGAGCACTCACCCTATTGCTTGGTTTATCCAACATGGGTAATTTTTTATAGATCCGGCAGATAGACCGGGCCAGTACACTGGCACTCTATTCACTTATTTATTCTTTTTTGTATATCACGTTTTGTCACCTGTTTGTCACTGTTTTTGTGTGGATGTAGGGGTGCAGAAACCCTTTTGGGTCCTACCCGAAGTCTAGGAGTTGGAGTGTGTGGCCCTCGGGTTCCCTCCTTCTTTGCTCTCCAGTGTCTGTCTCTGCTTTTGTGGAGATAGACAACAGTTGCAGGCTCAGTCGTACTCTTGGGGTGGCAGCCCTTGAGGGGATTGATGCAAGTAGCTGGCTTGGTAGTACTCCTGGTAGTGGCAGCCCATGGAGGAAACCAAGTAAGTCACTGACCCTCCTGTTTCAGCAGTTGGGTTGGTTTAGCCCCCTTACTCGTGGGCCTTTTGGCTCTGAGTTTGGGGACAGTTTCGGAGGACCCATTCTCTTTTGAGATGGGTTTTGCGATAGGCAGCATCCTTTGCACGTTTTTTTCAGTGGCACCCGTCACTTTTTGCCGTGCACTGGTGTTTTCGTTGGCACAGTTCTTGAGACCTTCGATAAAAAAAAAAAAAAAAAAAAAAAAAATCAATGTGCAAAGTGCACATGCTCGTGCATGCGCAATAGTAATTTTGTCTCCTTTGTTCTGGACTTGCCCAGTTCATGTGTGAATGCTGAATGGTGTCTATAGAAACATGTGATGATTATGGCTTGTGAATAGTGATGAATTCTAACTTGCTGAGGTATGTTTATATACAGGTGATATACACATATGTGATACATATAATGAATTTATTGATTGTACACATATGTGATACATATAATGAATTTATTGATTATTTATTGTTCTCTATGAGTTATAACATTTTGATTACACTCACTTTGCACTATTTTTTTCACTTTGCACTTTATACATAATGACTCTTTTGACTTTTTATAAATAATTGTATATATTTTTTTTTTTCAAAAGGTGCAAACCTTTGCTTTCAGGATCTGGTGTGACCCCATAGTGCAGAAATAACTGCAGCTAAACTTTTCCGGTAATTGTTGATTAGTCCTGCACATAGGTTTGGAGGAATTTTAGCCAATTCTTACATACCAAACAGCTATTATTTTGGTCGGCTTTCTCCCAGTTCATTGAAGGTCATTCCACAACAATTCTATTGAAGGTCAGGACTTTGATGTGGCCATTCTAAAACTTTAACTTTATTCTTCTGTAACCATTCTTTGGTAGAACAACTTGTGTGCTTGGTCTTTTTGCATGACCCACATTCTCTTGAGATTCAGCTCAAGGGCAACATGGTGGCTCAGTGTTTAGCACTGTAGCCTTGCAGTGCTGGAGTCTTGGGTTTGAATCCTGCCAAGGACAACATCTGCAAGGAGTTTGCGTGGGTTTCCTCCAGGTACTCTGGTTTCCTCCCACACTCCAAAGACATATTGATCGGGAATGTAGATTGTGAGCCCTATATGGGACAGTGACTGTAAAGCGCTGCATAATATGATGGCGCTATACAAGAAAGCATACTAAATAGATGTTCTGACATTTTCCTTTAGAATTTGCTGGTATAATTCAGATTTCATTGTTCCATCAAAGCTATCCTGGCCAAGATGCAGCAAATCAGGTCTAAACTATGATACTACTACCGCAGTGTTTCACAGATGGCGTGAGGTATTTATGCTGGAATGCTGTATTTTATTTTTTACAGAAAGAATACTTCTCATTTAAACCAAATTGTTCTCTTTGGTCTCATCCATCAAAAAAAACTTTTCTTCAATAGCCTTCAAACTTGTTCAAGTAATCTTTAGCAAATTACAGATTGGCAGCAATGTTCATTCTGGAGAGCAGCGGCGATCACCTTGCAATCATGTCATGCTCACCATTGTTGTATTTTCCTGGGGATGGACTCATGAACATTTATCTAAAACTGCACAGGCTAAAAAATGTGCCAAGAGACATCACATCATGCGCATGGGCATAAATTATCAAACACTTGCAGCTACCATTTATCCAGATTCACAATAAAGGGCATGTGTATTTAGTGCCACAGTCTTACTAGCACAATCTACTGTAAAGTGTATGCACGTTCAACATCACAATGATCACCCATGCCACAGAAGTATAAAGTCATAGCACATGTGCATAATAAGAACTAGTACAGCACCGTGGTATAAGATGAACAAATACCAATCCTAAATCCATACTTAAATTAATATATAAATGTGAAGAAATATATAATATAAATAAAGTGGGGAATTTATCAAATAGTTTGCATAAAAAATGATGTAATTTGCGCCTCATTTTATCTGTAATAACTATTAGCCATATTCTTTATCCTTTTATGTCATTTTCTGATACATTTGCACCTATCTAGCATTATTTGCAATGTTTCATTAAAAAGTGGGCATAGCCTGGATAGTGCTGAGAAATTACTTAAATACAACAATTGCAAAATACATACAAAATATACATATAAAAATACAAAAGTCATATTTATAGGCACAGCTTAACTACACATTTACCCTGGCATAAACCTCTAAAAAACTGCATTATGCACTTATTGCATCTAAATAGTTGCCATACCACAGGTCAATTTTTAAATTGCACTAAATTTATCAAGCATTTGTGAATATTTGATGAATATTTCTCAGTTTGCACAATTTCTTTTACATTAGATGAAGTGATATGTCCAATCATTTTTAGGCGCATTTGATGATTTCCCCCATCCCACTGTGAATATAAATGAATACTGATATACAAAGCAATTCAAAAAAATTGTGCAAAATTATGGCCTCGGCATTCCTCAGATATGGATTCCACTCTCAGTGATGCGTTGCCTCAGGTTGTTCAGATCCTGAGGTTGGTGGTGGCAGATACCTTGAGTCCTTGATATAGCCCCACAGAAAAAGGGCTCTGGAACATAGAGTGGTACAAATGGCTAATCTGGATGTAAGAAAAATAGCTACTTGCGGGGGAGGTTAAATTTAGATCGTACTTCTGCAACGGGACCTGTGGTCTATTATGTTCGCAAATTGTAAGAGGCCTGCCCCAAACCAGGGGCCCAAGCCCACCAAAGTAATCGGTCATGGAGGAGTGCAGGAAGGAGAGAGGGAAGCGGGCAAAGTAAGTGTGCCAAATGTCTTGTGTAAGCACCATTGGGCCTAAGAGGGTTCCAGAGGGTGGGCTATAAGGGTTTTACCATAAAAGGGATTTGGGTTGAATCTGGGCCAGCCATACATTTTCTGTTTCCATCCATCTGGAGTATGCCAACAGGGTTGACCAAGCCGGGATTCTCTGACACTGGGCAGTCCATTAATAGAGAGTCAGGTTGGGGGACATCATAATCAGTTTGGAGCCCTGCAAAGGCCAAAGGTCCTTAAGAGGTATTTAGGTAGTATGGTCATCTTAACAGAATGAAGATCTCTTTTTCTAAGGGTTTTTATAAAAAATATTTTCTTGTTGAGTATTTTTTATATTATTTCTTTTTCAATTAATTTTCACATAGTTTATATATATGTATTCGGATAGAACTATTCAAATAGTACACACGCACTATATATTCACACTATTATCACATTACTTACACATAGTATTTACCTACACAGAAGTTTTCATTCACACCTATTTACGTGCCATATCACATATACATATACTGTATGTATAATTTTTTCTTCTTTTTACAATATTTCAAATATATATACAGTATATATATATATATATATATATATATATATATATATAGTTATGGCCTTAAGTGTTGGCACTCCTGAAATTTTTCCAGAAAATTAAGTATTTCTCAAAGAAAATTATTGCAATTACACATGTTTTGTTATATCTCCTTTGTTTGTTTGTATTGGAACAACACACAAAAAAAAAAAACATAACAAAAATTCAAAAATGATATAATTACTGGCACCCTCAACTTAATATTTGGTTGCACACCCTTTGTAAAAAATTACTGAAATCAATCGCTTCCTATAACCATCAACAAGCTTCTTACACCATTCAGCTGGAATTTCCGACCACTCTTCTTTTGCAAATTGCTCCAGGTCTCTCATATTTGAAGGGTGCCTTCATCCAACAGTAATTTTAAGATCTCTCCACAGGTACTTAATGGGATATAGATCTGGACTCATTGCTGGACACTTCAGAACTTTCCACAACTTTTTTTTCCATCTATTTATGGGTGCTTTTTGAAGTATGTTTGGGGTCATTGTCCTGCTGGAAGACCGATGACCTAGGATGCAAACCCAGATTTCTGACATTGGGCCCTACATTGAGACCCAAAATACTTTGGTAATCTCCAGATTTCGTGATGCCTTGCACACAGTTAAGGTACCCAGTGCCAGAGGCAGCAAAACAACCCCAAAACATCTTTGAACCTCAACCATATTTGACTGTTGGTACTGTGTTTTCTTTGTAGGCCTCATTCTGTTTTCAGTAAACAATAGAATGATGTGCTTTGACGTTTTACCAGAAGGATTTTGGCTTAGTCACTTACATTTTGGCAAACTTCAGTCTAGCAGTGGGGTCCTCCTGTGTCTCCTGCCATAGCTTTTCATTTCATTCAAATGTAGTCGGATAGTTTGCACTGACACTGATGCACCGTGAGCCTGCAGGACAGCTTGAATTTCTTTGGAACTTGATTGGGGTTGCTTATCCACCATCTGGACTATAATGGGTTGCAACCATTCATCAGTTTTCCCTTCCCTCCGGGGCCGGGGGGGTGGGGGCCGAGGGGTGGGGGGTGAAATTCATGAATATGTTGTGCGCCGGGGAGAAAAAAAACAAAACTCTGGGGGGGGGGGGGGGTTATGGGGGGGGGGGGGTTGTGTTCTGTCTGGTTTGGGTTGTGTGGTGGGGGGGGGTGGTGGCCCCCTCTCTCTTCTCCGCTTTGTGTGGGGGGCGTGGGGGGATGTGGGAAAAAAATACTTCTCCCCTTTTTTTTTGGTGGGTGGTGTGTTTTTTTTTCCCCCCCCCCTTCTTCCGCTGGTAAGGTGTGGGTGGTTGAAAAATTCTCTCTTTTAAAAAAATTGCGTGTTTTGTGGGGGGTTTGGTTTTTTTTTTTTTTTTTTTTAAAAAAAAAAATTAATAAAAAAATTTTTTAAGGGGTTTGGGTTGTTGTGTTTTTTTTTTTTTTTTGGGAAAATTAAACCAAATTTGACCGGTGTAAAAGTATGGGCACCTCAACAGAAAAGTGACATTAATATTTAGTAGATCCTCCTTTTGCAAAAATAACAGCCTCTAGTCACTTCCTGTAGCTTTTAATCAGTTCCTGGATCCTGGATGAAGGTATTTTTTACCATTCCTCTTTACAAAACAATTCCAGTTCAGTTAAGTTTGATGGTCGCAGAGCATGGACAGCCCGCTTCAAATTATCCCACAGATGTTCAATGATATTCAGGTCTGGGGACTGGGATGGCCATTCCAGAACATTGTAATTGTTCCTCTGCATGAATGCCTGAGTAAATTTGGAGCTGTGTTTTGGATCATTGTCTTGCTGAAATATCAATCCCCGGCGTAACTTCAAATTCGTCACTGATTCTTGTACATTATTCTCAAGAATCTACTGATACTGAGTTGAATCCATGCGACCCTCAACTTTAACAAGATTCCCGGTGCCGGCATTGGCCACACAGCCCCAAAGCATGATGGAACCTCCACCAAATTTTACAGTGGGTAGCAAGTGTTTTTCTTGGAATGCTGTGTTTTTTTGACGCCATGCATAACGCCTTTTTGTATGACCAAACAACTCAATCTTTGTTTCATCAGTCCACAGGCCCTTCTTCCAAAATGAAGCTGGCTTGTCCAAATGTGCTTTTGCATACCTCAGGTGACTCTGTTTGTGGCGTGCTTTCACAGAAACGGCTTCTTTCGCTCACCCCCCCCTACCCCTCTCCTTGTCCTTGTGGTGCGTTGTTTTGTGCCGTGCCCCGTGAGCCCCCCCCGCCCCAGAAGGTGGGGCCGCCCCTTTGGGGGATGGCCTTGACTGTTCTCCCCATTCTTCTTCTCCCCCTCCTTTTTTTTTTTTTTCTCCCCCCCCTCCTTCCCCTAAAACAAACCCTGCCCTTGTACTTCCCTACTCTATTTCTCATACTCCCAAAAGAAAGAGAAAAAATAAAAAAAAACTTTTTGTATCCTTCCCTTGAACAACTATGTTGAACAATCTTTGTTTTGAGATCATTTGAGAGTTGTTTTGGGGGGCCCATGTTGCCCTTTTTTGGGGGAGATTAAAAAAAGAAGACAACTTGCAATTGGCCACCTTAAATACCTTTTCTCATGATTGGATACACCTGGCTATGAAGTTCAAAGCTCAGTGAGGTTAAAAAAACAATTTTGTGCTTCTGTAAGTGAGTAAAAAAAGGTAGGGAGAATTAAAATAAAAAAAAAAAAAAGGGAGGTAAAATTTTTTTGCCGCCGAAATTTTTTTTTTTAATATATTATTTTTTTTTTTTTTTATAAAAAAAATATTTTTTTTCTTAAAATAAAATGTTGTTTTCTTTTTTTAATAAAAAAAAAAAAAAAGGGGGTGGCTATACAAAAAAAAAAAAAAAAAAAAAAAAAAAAAAAATAAAAAGGAAAGGTGTAAAAATATTTTTATAAATATATAAAAAAAAAAAATATGTATATATATATATATATATATATATATATATATTGGATATGTATTCAGTTGTTATTTTCCATGTGGAATACGTACACTAGGAATTTTATTTTTCAACAAGTGGACTGAAGAATCCATGAATTCCTTATGGTGATGGACTTGTAAAGGATGGGGGGGGGCTATAAATGTCTCTTGTGTTGTCCTTATTGGTAGAGTCTGGGGGACTGTGGAGCCTCATATGTGAAGTTGAAGTGTTTTCTTTACATTGATGGATGGATTTAATATGAATACTAGTCGGCATTTTATTTCCAATAAAATATTTTGTCAAGAAGAGATTGACCAGAAATATGTGGATAAAGAAGAATATTCCCATTGGAATGGATATATACATATTCATATATTTATATATTGTATTAGGACTACAGCTTTTGTAAATATGATGTAGAATCCAATATAAAAAAGTAATATTTACTGATCTCATTTGGGGTATAACCACTGTGTTTTTTTCTTTAACCCATTTTTCTTTTGAAATATATGCAGAATATTTGCTAAACCAAGCAATATTTGATGCTACCATCAGATCCCAGAGGCCAAGGGGAGGTTCAGCAACATAATAAACCATTATACTCATCTTGTCTCACCTATCTTGGGATCCCTTAGTGTCCTTTTCTGACCTCTTTCGGCCTCCTAGAGGACATCATGCACCCCGGGGGACTGCAGAAGTCTGTGACTGGGCCTCAGTGGTCACATGGGGCACCACCAATGTCATGGCATTTAGATGCAAGTGTCATTTCATCAGTGTGGCCAACATGACCACTGAGGCCTAACCACAGACCTCAGCGGTCCCCTTGGATATGTGACAATAGCCAGGAGGCCAGAAGAGGGCACAGAGGGACCTCCAGATGCCGCAGGGGAGCCCAGGAGAGGCAAGGCAAGGTGAGTATAATGGTTTACTGTGTTTCTGCACCTCCCATGGGCCTCCACTTTTTATATTCTGGGGTCTGAAAAAAGTTATATATTTATATAATATATACATTTCATTGGTGATGGAGAATCAGGTAAAGTGACTATCTCATTATTTTGCAAGAAAACCGCAGACAATACTATTTAACATGCCAAAAGCAGTCACTCCCGCCCAACTGCTGATGGTGAACTAACAAGGATTAAATGAGCATGTTCAACACTCACAGTTATATGAAGAAAACCACCCCTCTTTACATTAGCCATTAGTGGATATGGACATTGCAGATGGCTCCCTCTTCTATGAACCAAAATGGAGGAACCACCATGGAGGAGCAAGTCCTGTTCTTAAAGACTGGTCTCCCTGTATTACTGCCATTCATCTAAATGGGTGTCATGAAATACTACATTTCCATTTTGGCAGAAATTGCCTGACTGGCTGCAGCTTCTTCAAGATAAAAATAAATTACAAGTTGGCCAAGAGCAAGAAGTAGGATAGCAGCTGATTGCAGTGGCGGACATATTTTACCAGCAGTCTCTCACATTCCTTTTAAAGATACAATTATATTTGCTTGTAGGTAAGAGGAATGTAGAAATACAAAAAATATAAATGGAAGAGCTTAATAAACTGATGACATCAGAGAGGAAACTCAAGTAACATCAGCTCTAAGTATTGACAGTATCCTATAGCTAAATAAAACAATAATAAAAAGTAAAATCGCCGATCAAAAATTATAGTTGGGAAATTATAGAGTACTCAATATTAGGAGTCTATCTCTTCTAAAGTTACTAGATAGCACTCTGAGAGTAAATGTTTATGTAAAAAGTAAAATTTTTCATCCTATATATGAATGGAGCATTTCAGCGGTTTTGATCCTGCAAAATTGCTGACAGTGCTAGGTAGGTGCCCTGCCCTGGTGAGTTTTATAACATATCTATGTGGATAGTTGTAGTGTCTGCATCACTTTGAAAGAGATCATTTAATCCAGTGTGTTCCACTTCTGCAAATGCCCTGAAGGCAGTCCCTAAAGCTGAAGTGGCCTCTGCTCTCTTAAGTGCACTATTTTACACCCCTCCCTTCTAGTCTGAATGATGTGTGTAACATCCAACTAGGAGACCACTACAACTGTCACTCCAAGCAAAGAAGAGGGTTTATGCATCTGCTCAGTGCAGAGAGCACTTTAGAAACTATCTTCTCAGGCGGAATTTGCTTTGACTACCCATTCTGGATATGGTAGCAGTTTTCTACAATCTTGTAGGTGACCCTTTCTAGATTCATAGAATTTAAAAAGCTGTTTGAACAATAATTTTGGCTGTTTGCACTGTTTTAAGGTGCTTCAGTGTTTCACCTTATTTATGTAGTTTGTGGCTGCTTTGCTGTGCTCGCCAGGTTGCTTTTTTGTCTGTGAAAAGGAGCGTGGTCTAAATGGAGCATCTATGTAAGTGTAATTTATTATATGCAACATTTTAATAATTGCATGACTTATTCTACTCGATCTGTAGCTTAACACCTGCAACAAAAAAAGGTGCGTTTCTGCAACCTTTTGCTTCAGCCTCATGAAGTAGTCATATCTTTGGATCTAGGTATGGTATTACCATGAACAGTTTAAACCAAACAGGTTTGCCCAAGATCCTCAATCACTAGATCTAGTGCACCTGATTTGAATGTTTGATCTTCAAGATACAGTAATGTCAAATGTAAGAATATACTTTTTTTTCACAAAAGAAAATAGGTGCTACTAGCCTCATAGATCACTATAATGTGTGCAATCCTCATCTCCTGAACAAATTCAGACTGGGAATGGAAGCATAATATGGTCTGGATTTCCAGGACTGTATTTTCTTGTGTGCATGATGCTTTAGCATTCTGTTTTGGAAAAGCACCTTAGTTTCACTATGTAAAAGGGCCCCAGAAGGGTAATGGAGCACTGATGTTACGAGGGTACAATTGCCAGTTCTAAGGGTATTCAAATTCAGCGCCAAGAGCAGCCTTGCCCTGAAAAATACTCTCTTTTATTCTAAACTAAATATTTACTGCTTAATTACTGCTTAAAACTGGTATGTTATATAATTTATAAGCACCCTATAAATATATCTCAAACCTTCAGACGTGTGTGCATATAGAGTAATCGCATACTTTCCTCTCAGCGGGCTGATAAATAATAGAAACTGTGTAGGTTGATGCCACTGTTGAAGATTTGCCATTTAGTGAATTTATGTTAGACGCTGCAGGAAGGTAAAAAAGCTATTCATATTTAAGCATTCTCAAGTGGTCTATAATACAAATATGGGATGACACTGTACCATACATACTGATTGTATTGGTGGAAAACATTTTTTTATGACATTTTAGGATAGCAAATGTAATAGTGTAATAGTCATGTTTATGTACAGTTAGATTGACTTCACAAATATATATGTACAGTAATACCTCGTACACTCGCGTTTCCGAATTTGCGAATTCACAGATTTGCGATATTTTTTTGGCAACTAACATATATAGATTTTGCTCTTTTTTTCTCAGATCTGTGAAATTTAATAAAAAAAAACACCTTCGCTATTGGGTAGTAGCGTCCTGTTCGTTACGTACCCGGTAATTAGTTTCATTTTACTGTGAGTGTATAAGAAAAATGAATTAATGTATTAATATACAGTACTGTACAGTATACTTTAGTATACTGTACAGTACTGTAGGGTAAAGTTTATTGATATTTAGGGGTTAAACATTAGAAATTGGCATTGTAAGCCCTTCTAAGCGCTTGTACCAAACATTCGCGATTCCTCGCGATCCGCGACCGGTTCTGGACCCTAACCTCGCGAATGTACGAGGTATTACTGTATATACATATTTTTTTTGTGAAATCTGGGTCTGGAATTTGTATCACATTGACCAAATCTGAAACTTTTTATCTCTCTGTTAGAAATATTTTTCAGAAATTCCTTTGAATTACTTTTAAATCCCTCCTGTGTGTGGTATGGAAATCACTTGGAAATTGATTAAAATCCCGCATTCTTGTTTTGATTAATATTACATTAAATATACGTACACTGTCTGAATTATGGACTAAGGTCCCCACCAAAGGGATGATACCACCACTATATTTAGGTATGACATTTTACCTTAAACTTTTCAGTGTCTAAATGCATATTAAATATATTTCACTGGGGTAAATGAATCATTCCTATTTGTAGCTACTTAGTTGTTTTTTTCCAAAAGGTAAAGTAGCATTTACCTTACAGATGCATTCAATTGTGATGTACTGCTACTCTATTTCTATCACAGGCCATGCCCACAGTCATATTACTTTTTTTGGTTTGTAGGTGTTTAGTGAAAGAAAAAATAAAGTAAAATACCCTTGTACACTTCTAATGAGTAATATTCATGTGATATAGTCAGGTGCTAGGATACAAACAGCCAGATTTTGTACTGTGTGTACACTGACTGTCCACACACAGAACAGTACTATTTTAAAGATAGATAGATAGATAGATAGATAGATAGAGATATACACACTGATATATATGTACTGTATTGCCATGAACATATCCTCGAACACAAAGCTATCTGCATTTGGACTATTAGACACTCCAAAAGATTAGAGCACAGTATAGAGGAAAAAAGTGAGTCTAAGGCTAAGGCTCCCATGCAGCATCCTGCAGGAAAAAAAGCGCAGCAGGAAAAACCATGGCATGAATGCATTGCGGTTTATCCTGTAGCGCTTTTCACAGAAAGTCCACAGAGGTTTCCTCTGCAGACTTTCGTTATACCTATAGGGAAACCTCCGGCGTTTCCGTAGGTGTAATTTACATGCTGCAATTTCCAAAACTGCAACGGTTTTGGAAATCACAGTGTGTCCGCTGCACAAATTTTCCCGCACTGTGGGGATGGGATTCACTAGAATCCAATCCACTATACATTTACATTAACTGTGAAACATTTCTGCTGCGGTCAAACAGTAGTGTTTACACCACATGGGGCCCCAGGCCTAATAGTCAAAAAAATATGGCATCTCTTTTACTATATTTTAATAGATATAATAGATGTGCTCTTATTATGTAAAGGTGTTATCCTATTTTAGCAATAAAGCTAAATTGCTGTATAATGAAATGTTCTGCAGCTTTCTGAAATAACTTTTTTCACTTGGTATGGGGGGGTGGACTACAGCACCCAGTATTTACTAATATAGGCATGTAAGTGAGCCTTTTTCTATCATAAACTGGTCCCAGTGAGTGCGACATGAAGTAATGACCTTTTCTATGGTGCTCATCACTAAGATTTCTGAAAAGTGAAGTTATAAGCTTTTAAACCTTTAGATTGGTGTATGCAAATTTACCATAACTAGTCATGGGAGGTGGCGGTCATAGTGCGCAGACAGAATACGTATCCATTCCCTTCAATGTACTAGTTCAGGCATGTTTTTTTTTTTTTCACTGACCGTAGGTCTGTAAAAAAAAAAAAAAAAAAATAACAACATACTTATTTTTTCTCACTGATGCTGATGCGTCAAATATTCTTCACACTGTGTGCATCTGTTTTCACAACCCAGAAACATAAAAAAACTATAAAAAAAATTGATTCATTTTTCACAGATGTGGAAAAAGGATCAACCACGCACAGCACACCACCCACAACTGAGCAGGAGCACTGTGCGTGATTATCACAGACTTCACATGTCCACATTGTGTATAAGGCCTAAGTGATCAGTTTTTACATAAGGAGTCTGAAAAACATATAGACTTGACCTGCATTCATAAAACAGTAGGTTACTCAGAGGCGTAACTTGGAGATCCCAAGCCCTTGGGCAATATCAGTTATAACTTCTTCTCTGCCTACCATGTGTCATATATAATAATGATGTCGGACCAACCACTTTAGCATAAGAAATTTTACTTGTGACAACCCAATAGAGTGCTATTGATCCGAAAGAATACTATTTCCGTGTACAGGGTAGTATTTGTAGGGTACTACGGAATATGTTGATATTATATAAGCAAGAGGAAATAAATAGATATAATGCTGGAAACCTAAACACAAATATACTCCAAATACTGTTTTGTGCTTCTTAGAAAAAGATATATTGACTTACAGATGTATTAAAGTTTAACTAAAGTTAATCTAAAGTTTTTTCTTTCATTATATACCTATTCTCCCAATACATATAGTATGATTTAGCAAATATTACTGTATTTAATTATTCCCTTTTGTCTGAAAAAACCTACTCTTTTGGGTCATGTGATTTCATGGAAACCCTGAAAATAACACATTTTTCTGTCTTCTTAAGGGGGTCATCAGCTCAGGTAACAGACAGGTAATAGTACAGGTAATTTACCTGTGAGATCATGGGAGGGGGTGGAACAAGCCAGGGGTCATGGGCTGCTTCCGATCATGTGACCAAGAAGTCAGAACCAGACCAGAACCCCTGGGTTCATCATCTTGTGTCCCCCAGATCAGTTATGATAATCTTAACTCCCCGGACAAACCATTTAAGTTAGATAGAATTTGGCTTAGAAATCCAATTTCTCATGAACCAATTCAATACAATATCAAAACATGCTAGGAAAACCCTTGAAAGGCTGTAATGCACAAAATAAACAGTGGATATACACACATGGGATATCATTGATTTATACTTTGCAAGAAATGTGGACTACATAGTGGCATTCATGGAGTCATTTAAAGAGGACCTTTCACCACCCCAGGGCTGTGCAGTTTTTTGTACCTTGTTATAGGTGCTGCTGCACAGACCCTGGGGCAGTTTGAATTTTCTTCCTAGCCCCCACCGTTGCGGAGTTATGGACCCCGTTATTAAAGCTCTTCACTGTCAGAAGGGCGATCCCTGACTGTAAGTGAAGGGCTACGTCATTTGCATCGCTCTGACACTGTCCAATCACTTACAGTCAGGGAACGCCCCTCTGACAATGAAGAGCTTTAATAACGGGGTTCATAACTCCAAAACAGTAGGGGCTAGAAAGAATATTCAAATTGCCCCAAGGTCTGTGCAGCAGCGCCTATAACAAGGTACAAAAAACTGCACAGCCCTGGGGTGGTGAAAGGTCCTCTTTAAGAAGCAATGTTATTTACACATTCCTATGTGATTTGTAATGTTATTGGTAAAGCATACCTAACCATGTGGATGAGTTTTAACCCTTTAAGGATGCAGGGTAATTTGTACATTAATGCTTGGTGACTTATTTCTTATTATTTTACTTTTTTATTTTTCTGATGACATAGCTATGTGAGGATATATTCTTTGCAAGAAAATTTGTGCTTTCATTTTGCACCATTTTGGGGTACATATACTGTTTTATTTAGCTTTTATTAATGTTGGGAGGGTCCATATTAAAAAACCCACAATTCTATCATCATTTTTTCCATTTTGTTTTTACAGCGTTCCCTCTGCATTAAATATTACATGGCAACTTTGTCACGAAGGTTATTACAATTATGACGATACCATATTTATAATGGTATATTATGTTTTGATGCTTTTACAAATAAAAAGTCACTTTTTGAAAATGAACGATTTTTCTGGGGTCACCGTATTCTGATACTTATAACTTTTTTACTGTTTTGTTGATGGAGATATGTAAGAGCTCTTTATTTGCAGGGGAAGCTTTAACTTTAATTGGTACTGATGTTTGGTATGTGTAACTTTTTGATCACTTTTTAGTGCTATTTTTTGGGGAAAGCAAAGTGACTGAAATACTTTAATTTGTACATTGTGACATATATATATTTTTTACGGCATTCACCGCACGGGATAAATAACACGGGATATTTTTGAATAGTGGGGACTTATTTTTTTTTGTTTAATGTTTATGTTATGTGTTTTTGAAATGTAAAAGTGGGTTTTTTGAACTTTTTATTATTTGTTTATGTTTTAGTCTTTATTTAATTTTTTTTTAATTGTCCCTCAAGCGTACTTGAACATGGGACCTCTGATCCCCAGTGCAATGTACTGCAACACATAGTATTGCACCACATTGCACATAGATTCACTATGTGTAATGGGCATATGCAGTCAGGAGGCTGAGCAACGGGCAACCCCTCAGACCACGCCATCTTATCACAAGGGATCTGAGGCGTGGGAGGGTATGCGAACTTGCTCCCGGACCTCCTGTAGTATCTTCCGATTTCAGCAGCTAATCCCAGGCTTTGGTTGTGTAATACAGCCGAGTGCCGGAAGTAATTCCACAGGCACAGTTATTACAGCACTGGGTGTTAACTACACGCTCAGTGTGACGTAATACTACACCGCAGAGCAGGAAGGATTAAAGATAAACTGTCATGTGTGTCTGTATAAGAAAATAACACTGTTTATGACCAGAATATGTATTCTGCAGATATAGGCTCTATCTATAATTTTGTTTTTCCTGAGCTATTGAACGGAGGCATGACATGATGTCTCCCAAGGAAAGCACATGGAACAAAAATGGATTTTCTGCTGCCAAACTCTCTCTTACTCATTATCAGCACCCCCAAAAATCCTCTTCTATGTGCACTGATAATTTGATACTTCAGTGAACTGACAGTTGGCCTTAGGAAGGTGGACAGAGATCAAGATGGGCACTGTCCAGGACCATACGCGGACACCACTTGGGCAAGTCTATTGAATAGAATGTATATTTGGTGTTTATATCTATTCACAATTATGAGTAGTAGTGGACAAGTCTTTTGGACTTTTTACAATTGATAGTTTTTTTTTGTCTCATGTAATATATGTGATTTTATTGTGTGGTACTTAGCTATGTACAGTCATGGCCAAACGTTTTGAGAATGACACAAATATTATATTTTCACATGATCTGCTGCCCTCTGGTTTTTATGTGTGCTTGTCAGATGTTTTTATCACATACAGAAATATAATTGCATTCATATTATGAGTAACAGAAGCTTATATTGACAGTTAGAATGAGTTAATGCAGCAAGTCAGTATTTTCAGTGTTGACCCTTCTTCTTCAGGACCTCTGCAATTCTCCCTGGCATGTTCTCAATCAACTTCTGGACCAAATCCTGACTGATAGCAGTCCATTCTTGCAGAATCAATGCTTTAATTTTGTCTGCATTTGTTGGTTTTTGTTTGTCCACCCGTCTCTTGATGATTGACCACAAGTTCTCAATGGGATTAAGATCTGGGGAGTTTCCAGGCCATGGACCCAAAATCTCTATGTTTTGTTCCCTGAGCCATTTAGTTATCACCTTTGATTTATGGCAAGGTGCTCCATCGTGCTGGAAAAGGCATTGTTGAGCGCCAAACTGCTCTTGGACGGTTGGGAGAAGTTGCTCTTGGAGGACATTCTGGTACCATTCTTTATTCATGGCTGTGTTTTTAGGCAAGACTGTGAGAGAGCCGATTCCCTTGGCTGAGAAGCAACCCCACACATGAATGGTTTCAGGATGCTTTACAGTTGGCATGAGACAAGACTGGTGGTAGCGCTCACCTCTTCTTCTCCGAATAAGCTGTTTTCCAGATGTTCCAAACAATCGAAAAGGGGATTCATCAGAGAAAATGACTTTACCCCAGTCCTCAGCAGTCCACTCCCTGTACCTTTTGCAGAATATCAGTCTGTCCCTGATGTTTTTTTCTGGAGAGAAGTGGCTTCTTTGCTGCCCTCCTTGAGACCAGGCCTTGCTCCAAGAGTCTCCGCCTCACAGTGCGTGCAGATGCACTCACACCTGCCTGCTGCCATTCCTCAGCAAGCTCTGCACTGCTGGTAGCCCGATCCCGCAGCTGAAACACTTTTAAGAGACGGTCCTGCCGCTTGCTGGTCTTTCTTGGGCGCCCTGGAGCCTTTTTGGCACCAATGGAACCTCTCTCCTTGAAGTTCTTGATGATGCGATAGATTGTTGACTGAGGTGCAATCTTTCTAGCTGCAATACTCTTCCCAGTTAGGCCATTTTTGTGCAGTGCAATGATGACTGCACGTGTTTCTTTAGAGATAACCATGGTTAACAGAAGAGAAACAATGATGGCAAGCACCAGCCTCCTTTTAAAGTGTCCAGTGGTGTCATTCTTACTTAATCATGACAGATTGATCTCCAGCCCTGTCCTCATCAACACCCACACCTGTGTTAATGGAGCAATCACTGAAACGATGTTAGGTGGTCCTTTTAAGGCAGGGCTGCAATGATGTTGAAATGTCTTTTGGGGGATAAAGTTCATTTTCTAGGCAAATATTGACTTTGCAAGTAATTGCTGTTAAGCTGATCACTCTTTATAACATTCTGGAGTATATGCAAATTGCCATTAGAAAAACTGAAGCAGTAGACTTTGTAAAAATTAATATTTGTATCATTCTCAAAACTTTTGGCCATGACTGTATTACATAAAATGAATTGCTTTAGTTATACCTTATATGAGTTTGTTGCATTGTGTTTGGATATTCACATCCATAGCTTTGTAGGTATTTTAGTCAACATCTGCATGGCATTTGTATGCCCTCCCTGTGTTTGCATCAATTTTCTCCAGGTACTCCACTTTCCTCCCACACTCCAAAGACACATCAAGGCTAAGGCCCCACACGTAGTGAACTGAAGCTTTTTCGCTGCAGAAAAGACCGTGGAGGAAACACATCACGTTTTTCTCCATAGCTCTTTTCACAGAAAGTCTGCAGAGTTTTCCCCTGGGGACTTTCTGTCCCTTTTATATCTATATGGAAAACACCAACTTTTCCGTAGGTATAATTGACATGCTGCGATTTAAAAAAAAATCACAATGGTTTTTGAAATCGCAGCATTTCCACTGCAAATATTTTTCTGCAATGTGTGGATGGGATTAGCCAGAATCCCATCCACTTTGCAGGTACTATATAACACTGCAGTTTTTGCCATGGTGTTTCTGTCATGGTCAAATTGCAGCTTTATCGCTACGTGGGCCCTGGCCTCATAGAGAATTTAGATTGTAAGCCCTATATGGCACATTTTTGTAAAGCGCTAGAGAATATGTTTGAGCTATATAAGTAAGGGAAATAAATGCAAATTTAAACTTGCAATGGTTGCAAGGTCTGGCTAGTCTAAGTTGACCAACAATTTTTAAGCAGAAAATTACCTATTTGGAGACAACTACATTAAAGTAGGTAAGTAGATGTTTTGTAAATAAGGTGGGCATACACAGACCATTTCCTACTTCTTAATAGTGCCATTGCCAGTATTTATAAATGTGCTCCTTATACCTATCCAATATCAGGTTAAACACTTAACCTGCAGAATTCATATATTGAACAACAGTCCTAATAGCAATATTGTTAACAAAAATTCACTACCTTTCATTTAAACTTTGTTTTTAATTGATCATTTATGTAAGTCTCTGTTATTAGAATGATTGGATCCATTTTGCTATAGCCATGTATAAGTTATACCCATTTGAAGCAAACCACAAACAATTTCCAAAATACCATTACATTTTAGTATCCAGTCAGATAAAATAGAAACATACAGTGTTAAAAAATACAAAGATGAATTGTAAACATGACACGACCATTCTTCAGGATGTCCAATGTCTTGTTGTGATTTGGCTGAAATTCTCGACAACTGATGATTTTCAGAACCCAGCAGACGCACAGTTTTGTGTAGGAAATCCATTGGCTTGTATATTTTTTCAAATCATCATATTAAGCATTAAAACATACTGTGACTTATTCAATTAACTATCTTTGCCTACTGAAATAATTATGTAGAGGCGAGAAATGAATTTGATTTTACTGTGGAATTTCAGCTATTAAGCAAAATCAAGCTTTACCCTCCTGCCGGATAGGAACATTGCAGAACACATAGACAACACATTTAGGTACATAAATTGTCCAAAATATGTAGAGCGATGCAGCATTTATACACAGTCAATTGTTTATGGTACTCTTCGTACCATGAAAATGAGATACAATTAACAATGCAATGCAGCCAGTAGGCAATTGACAATGAATCGTTGTCACAAGACATTTCCTGGAGGAATGAAAGACATGGGATTCTCAACCACAGACCCACAAGTACATGTTCTGACTTTTAATTAGTACAAAGGAATGGTTTGACATAGAGTTATGATAATGCCAGTATTAAGCCTGTCAGCGAGTTTCCATGGTCATTATAACACCATCTTGTTCAATCTGAATCCAAATTCACATTCTGTTTTCAGCACTGGAGAGAGATGTTTTATACATTGTACATAATCTACACAGGGGATAATAATGTTTGATCAGCTCCATGTGTGTCTGTGCATATCATATGTATAAAAATTTTGTATTTTTATGTCTTTGTATTTTTCTTTTTATTTTATAAAGATGTATTAAAAAGACAAAGAAACGTGCACTTATTAAAATTATACCTTTTAGAAATGTCTCTGGACACAAGAATATGATTTGACATATATATTTATAAATAAAACCTAGTATTATCCTATTAAGCTATCATGGCACACATTTGCTAAGTGTAACTTTCCTTAAGACCTCTCATAGTACAAAATGGAGCCTAACAGCATAAGCATTCTGAGTGGCCTCATGGAATTAGCCCCACTTAGCAAACATGACTTATCAGGGCTTGTTAAACTAGGACTTTGGATGAGATCTTGAATGAAACAGCAATGTATTCTTTTTATAACAGTTTATTGTTTGCCCTTTCGCAAATAGCAATAAGTCAAGTCTGCGTCAAAGACACCTTAGAGGGGTTGTCCTGAATTAGAAACAAAAGACCTATTTTTTTTTTCAGAAACATCACTCCTATCCATTGGATGTGTCTAGTAGTACAGTTTAGCTTTGCCAAATTCAGTAAAGCTGAGATGTAATGCCAGGCACAGCTTATGGACAAAGGTGGCACTGTTTTTGGAAAAAAGTAGACTTTCCTAATCTCATACAACAAATGTATTAAATCAGCTTTTAGATTCTGTGTGAATACTTTTTAATAAAGGTTCATATTTTTTTGTAGCATTATTTATATAATTCAAAATTGGTGCTATCGATACGCTTCAAAATCGGTGCCATTGGGAAGAAAAAATGTTGCTAAGGCTTTATATGTTTTGTTCTTTTTTTTTTGGTTTCCTCATATGGGCTTAAATGTAAACTTTCACAATGGCATGGTTGAAGAACATGTTTGTTTCTTGCTCACCTTGCTCTGACAGTCCACTTGAACACATTTTGAACAGATTATGTACTACTGCAGTTTTAAGACCATACATGTAACAAGAGACTTAGCTCTGAGGCGCTGCTTCCCATACTCCACAGGGGAAGAGGAAACAGGAAAACAAAAACTCATAGAGTTCGACAGCTACCAAGGCAACACTTGCCATTTACAATATAAGCCCAAATATTTTTTTCATTTCTTTTTTTTTTTTTGCAACACAACTATATATTAATTTAATAAAATACACAATATAGCTCTTATACACTCAACAATTTGGCTCATATGCACTAAAATTGCAAAGAAATCATAAAAAATATGCCATTTTGATGTAAACACATTTAAATCTTCTTACATTTGCACATTTAAATGGTGATGTGATATTTGCTTCAATGAATAGGACATTTACTTTCCTGAGCAAATTTTAGTGTCCACAAATTAATAAAAAAACATTTTTAATGATGTCGCTATTTTACCTTCAAATGGTAAAAATATTTCTTACTTTTTTTAAGAACCACATTAATTGAGGTTGAAAAACATAATTATCTCTATAGAAATATTCAGTTGTGAATATACTGTCTATTTTTGTAGGACACTAAAATTCTTTTTTTTCAACACTTTTCATTTTACATAAAGTGAATTAGCTTATGCTAGTGCAGGACACAATAAATCGACTATATAATTTTTATATATTACTATGTGTGGCATGGAAATGAATACATGACACGGACATGTTGGTCTGAAATGTTTTGGAATGTTGTTCATTTATATAGAAATGTTTACCACAAATGGGTGTCAATGTTTGGTGCAGCTAGGACTACAGCGAAATTAGTTAGGACTTTAATTAGAAGCTAGTGATGCTTGTTTAAAATCCACACATAAATTAGTCAACCCTGTTAATCAATGGGTTTTTTCCTCAGCAAATGAAAAGTCACATCAACTACATTAGGAAGTTGCACAACTTCACAAGTAGTTCCGAGTTCTGTTCCCTTACACAACAGATTGTCAATATTCACTACAACATATTTTTCTTGACTGCGTCCAATAGAATTTTTTGTCAAAATAAAGCCAGTGTAATCTGAGTAACAGAAAAAACAGTACAAGATTTTGGGGGCACTTTGAACGTTCACTTAGAGCCACAGAGCAGCATCCATTTCCCATCTCCCCTGCAAATGTGCTGTTCCAAGGGAAAACTGTATTCACTTGACAAAGGCAAACATTTAAGCCTCTCCGTTCTTTTCATTTTCTTACAGCCACTGGTTCACTTCCTCGACAGTCTTGTAAAAGCTTATCAATTTCTCTCACAACTTCCTCAGCATCTACAGATTCTCGGCCCAAATCACGATTTGAATGCTCAAGATGGTCTAAGACAGCGTCCATTTCACTTGAGTCTCGACTCACTCTGGAGTGCACATCGGCAAACACATGAGCCATGGGGTCTGATGCAATATACTGTGGGTCCTTGGACTGTTTACTAGGTGATATGTACTGACTATCAGAAGACAAGTATTGATTGGTTGTTTCTGCCAAGACTCCTGATTTTATTTCACAGCCATTCAATGGTCCCTTAGTTGAGGCACAAGGCTCAATGCATGTCTTGGTTGGGCTGCTAGATGCAGAAGGAACCTCTTGCAGAAGAGGACTCAGGGCACGCTTGGCTTTTAAATATGGTTTTACATTGGCAATGAGAATGGTGTGCTCTCTTTTGTCTTTTCCAAATGTACAAAAGGTCTTTTTCCCAGTGGGGTTTACAGTTTCATAAGTCTCAGTCTCAACGTGAGCTTCAACAGTTGGAACAAAGAGATTTGTGCGATAATCTGCATTTTCCACCTGGTTTGTCGTGGGAAATTGTGGCATCCAACACCTGTCAGAATGACCGAGTACTCTGCATTCATCTGTACAATTAACACACTCCTCTTGTTCTGCAAAACAGAAAAAACAAAAACAAAAAGGTGACTTTAACATACCAAACACTGTTCATATACTGGGGCAAAACATAATTCACAATACAGGTTCAAAATTCCTTTTAGGAATATACAAAATGTTTACCAAGTATAATCAAATATCTTCTATCTTTATCCTTTTAATTACTATTCATTGTTTTGATCATAACAGCATACAGGATGGACTTGGCTTTTCCTGCCTATGTTGGAGTTTTCTAGAGAAGACTACAGAAAAGTAATGACAAAAAAAACCCCACTGACCTCAAAATTAAAAGCCCACGAATTATGTATGTAATACTTTGTATCAGAGGAGTAACTTTAAGCTCCTGGGCCGCAATGCAGAAACTGTAATGGGGCCCCCTTCCTACCTTGTGCCAATTAGAATATTGGTATATTTTATGTGACAGAGAGACCTTTGGAGCCCCCTTAGGATCCAGAATCTGGTACCTCTGCACCTCCTATAGCTATGCCCCTGCTTTGTACGTAAAACTGTGTATTTAAAACAAAGTACGATCTGACGGCATTATTTTAGGAAAACAAAACCTAAAACAATCAAAGTTGCATCTAGTTTTAGGCAAGTTTTTTTCCAACTAGTTTAACAAGAGGGCATGGTTTAGATAAAAAAGGGGTGTGGCTTAAGATGCAACAATATGTACTACAACTGTACTAAAATTTTTGCAGAAAATTCTGGAACACATAAGCCAGCTAATGGTTTATTTATTCTTAGACTAGATAGTCTTAAAATGCACCAAATGTATGACTATGCATGAACCACTGTGTTAAATCTGGAAGATTTTCAGACTTCCTAGATAAGTTTACATTGTCTGACTATTAATAAATGTGTCCAATGTGTGTGAAATCAGACGATTGTGATGGAAGTTTAGTTGCTTCTTGATCCCTATTCTAGTATTGAAGAGGATACTGTACATTTAGTATCACTTAGTATCACTACCTAAAGTTCCATAAAGGTAGACAAAGATAAATCTATCAGACCAATAAGTTCCCATAGGTTGAGAATCATCAAATACATTGACACATGAGTCCAACCTGCAGTTTCCCACTTTCTCCCCAACACTGATGTCAGTCTGAGAAATGGAGATGTGTTAGTGGGTTGAAGGTACCTGGGTGAATTGATGCAAATTTTGGTGTTACTGTTATAGGGCCTATACTAGGATACTATCCTCATTTTTGTTTTGGTGGGGAGCCATTGTGTATACTTATGTTCAGTAAATTGAAATAACAAATAAAAGAATTAAGGAAACAATAAAAGCTTTGAAAAATGCATTTTTTAAGAAAAAACACAATGAGCAAAGAGGATCCTTTTATATTTATTTAACAATACTTTAGCTATATTATAACCCCCATTATGTGCTGCATTCAGTTCAGAAAACTTTCACTAAATTAGATACTACATGTTTTTCATTCTCTGTTATTTGGCAGGCTACATTTTATTTTCTCTATATAATAAATTAAAATATAAGAATTATTTTTATATAGAGCTGAATAAATGATAACTCATAGCTACAGCTCTATTCTTTGTAAGAATGATGTTGAATGCCATCCTTTAATGCATTAAAGTAAAAATAAATGAACAGTATGTTATGGTCTGTATTCTTCAGCTAGGAGTGAATAATTGATATGCTTTGCTGTACCACAATCCTCCTTGTTAACATTTTTTACATTTTAAATTACATTGAACACAATATGCCCTCACAATTTATGTTTCACAGTGAAATAAATAGCTGCAGTTAGGTTTTGTTAAAGTACTTAGGGAATATCTAAAATTCGCTTAATTATATATAAGTAGTAATCATTGCAGCACAAGCACGATGATATTCCCATGCTCACTCAATGAAGGTGTCCCCAAACCCATTTCTCAAAAGTAATGGAATGGGAAAGTAGAAGTTTCTTGTAGCAAACTAATGAATCTAAATCAATTTGAGAAATGTATAACTTGTAGCTGGTTGCTATGAGCTGCATTAAAGCATCAGCATTATGGCCGCAAGACCTGGTGTACCTGTGGATAAACAAAACCAAACTTACAACATTATAGAACCATATGGTTATCTAAGTTGGGTTCACTTTCACTACAAGGGAATGGGTTTTGCTGCTATAACAGCACCATCATAATGTGACCATGTTATGGACACCTGAATACACCCTGTATTAGTACAGTACTATGGGGGAATTTATTAAGATTGGAGATCCTTACACCAGTATTAATTCATTCCCCGCCAGGCGCACAACTCGCTAGAATTACCATCAGTTCCAGCCTTTTAGTAATTCTAGTAGCAGATCTACACCAGTCAGGGACTGGCGTAGATTTGTGGTATAACTCACACCAGTTGTCCCCGGTCGACATTTTTGGCCACTTTCCAGGCACATCTGAATTAATAAATGTGGGCCTATGTGTTCCATTGAGCCTTGTGGCTGTAGCACTACTACTGAAATGTAAGCATGTTATGGCCACCCAAATGCATCTTCTATTTTCATGTATGCATGTATAAATTCCACTGGATCTTGTGACTGTAACAGCAATGCCAAAATGCTGCCATATCATGGTCACCTGAATGCACCCTCTATTAATACAGTACTGTGCATCTAAATTCTTCGGGCAATTTTAAGACCTGTCTGAAATAGTTATGTAATGCTTATTGGTTCTCATGAACTTCAACTAAAATAAAAAATAACAATAATAAAAAAAAATCTTGCTGGCCATTATGACCAACCAGATTTCAGCGTTGCTTCTAAAGTGCAAAGATGACAAGTTGACTCTGACTATTTGATATGGGCAACAAGGCAACATTTCCTGCAAGACAGTTTTGATACATGAGACCCATTATATCCCCATTTAGAACTTGTGTCCAGATCTATTTTACATGTACTAACAGACAGAACACCTAAATCATTAGAATGGTCTCTTCTTACACAGAGCTGTTGTCTAATATAGACTGGGCATTTTACTTGTTCCTAAAAGGCATGAACCAATATTCTTTATAAACATGCCTTTGCCTGATACATTAAAGTCTATTTTTGGCTTTGTTTTCTCAGTAATGCAGAAGCCAGAAAGCAGGATTTGGCAACAGTATCACAAGACCATGGTGAATTGACAAAGCTTATTCACACAGCAGTGAAAACCAGATGTGTTATGGACTTTTTTTTTAATGGCCATCACAAGGCCATTTTAAAAACAATGATGTTAAATGAATGTATTTGCAAGTTAATTTTTTAGTTGAACAGATAAAGAAGTCAGTTAAAAGAATGGACATGTTTTATATTTGTTCATTTTCACACATGGACTCAATAGAAATCAATAGGTCCACTTTCATAAGATGTAAAAACGATTGACTTCCAAGTTACTTCTGTTAAAAACGAGTCAGTTCCTTGGGTCAAAAAAAAAAAAAAAGACCAAAGAAATTAATCCATTTTTTTAACACTCCATAAAAAATGGATGAAAAATGAATGACATAAAAACGGACAAACGGACATTGAATGAATGTAAGATTTTGCAAAGGTTTTGCCCTGATAGAAATTCAGCAGCCTGCTTGCTGTGTGTGGCCCCAAGTTGCATTCCTGGTAGCTTTCAGATGCTATTCACATACTATAAACACAGATATTGACAGATAGATTTTAAACACTTTATATCAGTTTTTCGGCAGATGATACAATAAAACAATGATAGTAAATGGGTAATATATGCATATACTGTTTTACACGTCTGTCAAAAAACTAACAAGCTCTATCTCTGTTAATTTTGGTAGATAAAAAAAACAAACATTTGAATATGCCCATAGACTTTCATGGACTTTAAAATGGACATTGATGTTTTCCATTGACATACATAAAGCCAAAAACAGATTGACAAATCGGTTTTTCATGGACATTAGGTCTGTGAAAAACTGAACACTCATGTGAATAAGGCCTAAGGCTAGATGCAACACAAAGATGTACAAAATGGCCGTGAAAAAAGTCAATTTTTCATGGCCATCTTTCACACAAGGGGCACCCGTATTCACATTTCAAAAAACGCTGTGTTTTACATTACCTGCAAAGTGGATGGGATTCTGGCTAAAAAACTCGTTTTTTGACAGTGGCTCGCTACATGGGGCCTTAGCCTCAGGGTTTATTCAAATGTCCGTGACAAAGGGGCATGTAAATAAGCCCTAAATTAGCAAAATCTAAAAATGACATAGGATTAGTAAATCTTCCCCAATATTTTTTTTTAACAGGATGGATGGTGACAGCATCTCATTAAACTTAATAAAGCACATGATGTGTTCATCCACTTACGTGAATGCTACACGCTGAAATCTATACACATGCTTCAGAAACAACTCCTTTCAGATATATGGAACATATTTTCAGTCTATCTGCTGCATGTGAACATCCCTGCAGGTGTAAGTTTAAATCATACCTACAAGTTAAAGGGAACCTGTCATATGGAACATGCAATGCAAATTGCAGGCAGCCTGTCTCAGAGCAAGAGCAGCTGAGCAGACTGAAGTATAGCGGTGTAGGGAAATATTCATTCTAACTTTCCATTCATCTATTGAAATCTCTGCTCTTTCTCTGCTACAAAGTCAAGGAGAAGATCCTATCAGTAATTGACAGCTATTTCTTTATGGACAGTCATTGAGAGTAAGCTGTCAATCACTGATAGGACCGCCTCCTTGACTTCAGAAAGAGCTGAGATTTCAATGTATAAATGACAAGTTATACTGAATATTTTTCTATAAACCTGTATATCATTCTGCTCTGCTCCTCCTGCTCTATAACATGCTGTATGCAGATTGCATTGTATTTCCCATATGACAGATTCTCCTAAAACTAACTAAATAATGATTTATCTATGAACTTAGAATAATGTATACATCGGAGAAAGTTGCTTTTTAAATTGACATAGTTTTATAAAATCTTAAGAAAATAATACATTTTAGAAATCTTTAACTTCCTCTCTCACTGTAGACATTTGACTGTACCACAATCAACATTAAATTCTGCATATTTCTGCTTATTTTTATTTATTTATTTTGGATTTGGTTGAGATTTTTAATTTAGATTGAGGGGAAAGAAGAAACGCTCTGGCTACAGTGACGGGTTACATTAAATGTTTCTCTTTTTATGCTCATTTGTCTGTTACTTGATAGGAAACATACTAAAGAAAATCATTGTAGTATAGTAACTCCATGGGAACACAAAACTATGAAAGTATAATGGGATTTATGCATAACAAACATGCAGGTTATCACTAGGTCACAGATGGCAGCAAAACTTGAAAATGAAAATGACACGTTAAGCATTACTGAATCATATTACAGCTCCTGTCTACTTTGTTATTCCATCACAAATAACAGAACACACTCTAAATTTATAAAGGGCACATTTCATTAGTATGGAGACGTACAGTGTCACTGGGGATGCCCCACGCCTGACCTTATCATGCATATACTGTCACCTTTTAACCACTCATTCATATAACCTAGTGGCTGATATAAGTAAAAGAAGCAAAAAATATTTACTCGCCAAGTTCAACAATAATGTTATTAATATTCCCAATTATATTACATTTATATATGACCCAGTGGGCGGTGTTTTTCAATGACTGCTCCACGAACATATAAAAATTGCAAGGAACATTAGTACTACTGCTACTACTACTACTGCTGCTAACATTATAAAATTATTATTATATTTATTAAAACATTATTTATCCCATTATCCCGTTACTTGCAATAACGTGTGCATCTACTTTATCAAGGCCTCTGAATAGTTTCAAGTGTTAAATCTACTTTGATGAACCATTATAAATCTATTATGATATTAAACTTGACATCAAAAATAGTCTTATTTGAATTTTTCCTATTACAAGAATAACCTTCTTGCTCTACATGCAAAGATGACATGTATGGTAAATTATACTAGACGTTTACTCCTGGATGGGGAACAGTAACCTCTGCCAATTGAACAACATGGCTTAGGTATAGAGTAAATGAAACCTCTGCACCGCCTATACAGATTTAGAAGCTGCTGAACGAACTTTCATATCACACTCATAAACATTTGTTTTGCACCTACAAAGTCTGTGTAGTGTCGCTGCCATTCGCTTTGAATGGGAAATGGACATGTTATACAAATTGTATAGCGTGGAAATCGCTGAATGAATATATGTTATTGTGATAAACATTTGCTGTTTGCAGATGCTAAATCTCTAGCCATATTGCCAAGCACCGTGCTACTGTTGGTACTAAATTTCCACATTTGGTGACTGTTTAGTTGGACATTCTGACCTTTCAAACATATGGTCATGCTTACCCAGCAGCATGCCTACATAGTTGTATGCACTAAGTCTGTCAATAACTATATATATATATATATAGAGAGAGAGAGAGAGAGAGAGAGAGAGAGAAAGACCAAACACATGCCTAAAGGAAAATTAGAAGGAATATACAGTATTAAGCTATCAAAGTCTATGAGCACATCAACGTATATGTTGGGAGATTTTTCTGGTGTACACAGCAAGCATGGTGTAAATCAAACCTTAGTAATTTTGACTGCATTTATGTGAGTAATTTCCTCCTGTCTTCAGACAGTACAGTTCTGTGACAAACCCTGTATTTATTATCTAGTATATTCAAGGTTCAGAACTAGCTAAAATTCTCATTTACTTGTCATATATAGTGTGTTTCGTCAGACAAATGCTCAGGCAAATAAACATTTGAATGTAAGACAGTAGACAGTAAAACTCAGACAGGAGCTTTATGGCCCAGAATCATTTTACACAAATGGAAATGAAGTTTCAATATCTCATAGCTGCGGCAGAAAATATAGGAAAAACAGAAACATAATACTCTTGACACAACTCACCTGTTTTCCAGACATACATTGCCTTTGGTTGCACATTTCCATTTACTTTTATTACATGTTTGGTTTCTTTTATGACACTGTATACACTGGTGGAATATTTGCATGTCTAATTCATACCTATTAGGTTTTGCACTTTTCCATTAGGTTTTATACAAATGGTGCTATATATATCTTGTGGATCTTTGGGAACTTTTTGTGCCCTCTTAAATGGTTTTCTAGGTCAAACCTCACGAGATTCGTCTCATGAATATTCCTGAGGTTTGCCCGGCTGTTTCGGCAAGTTCTCTCCAAACTGGAACTGCTATTATTATACTCTGGGATTTCTTTAGACTCCAGAGTATAATAAGCAGAGGCCCATGGGAAGCAAGTAAACATAACAAGCATTGTTACTCGCCTCTCCTGGCCTCTGTCGCAGCATCTGGTGCTGTTCTTGCAAGCGTCATGGCATCAGTGCACCCCATGTGACTGATGAGACCCAAGTACAGGCCTCAATGGACCCCTGAGGCTACTGATGTCATTCAGGAGAACAGAAGAGGCCCAAAGAAAATGGAGGTCCCCACCAGATGCCAAACAGAGCCCAGGAGAGGTGAGTTACACTGTTATGTTTATTCACCTCCCTTGGGCCTCCACTTATACTCTAGGGTCTGAAGAGACCCCACAGTATAATAGTGCTTTGTGGTTAGTGAACCGCAAAAATTTCAAGTTCATGCAAACCCAAATGAACACAGCTTGTTACAAATTATTTTGCACTTCCCTAATTTATGTCAACCAACTTTTCCAAAGACCCCAAATCTACATTGTCAAGTGAGTACATTCACCCACCACCACTTTCTGCCAAGACTGTATTTACACACGTGGACAAAATTGTTGGCACCCCTCGTTTAATGAAATAAAAACCCACAATGGTCACAGAAATAACTTGAATCTGACAGACTGGAATTTGCCAAACTACATGTTGACAAGCCACAAAGCTTCTGGGAGAATGTCCTATGGACAGATGAGACAAAAATCGAAATTTTTGGCAAGGCACATCAGCTCTATGTCCACAGACGGAAAAATGAAGCATATCTTGAAAAGAACACTGTCCCTACTGTGAAACATGGAGGAGGCTCTGTTATGTTCTGGGGCTGCTTTGCTGCATCTGGCACAAGGTGTCTTTAATCTGTGCAGGGTACAATGAAATCTCAAGACTATCAAGGGATTCTAGAGAAATATGTGCTGCCCAGTGTCAGAAAGCTTGGTCTCAGTCACAGGTCATGGGTCTTGCAACAGGATAATGACCCAAAACACACAGCTAAAAACACCCAAGAATGGCTAAGAGGAAAACATTGGACTATTCAGAAATGGCCTTCTATGAGCCCTGACCTAAATCCTATTGAGCATCATTGGAAGGAGCTGAAACATGCTGTCTGGAAAAGGCACCCTTCAAACCCAAGACAACTGGAGCAGTTTGCTCATGAGGAGTGGGCCAAAATACCCGTTGAGAGGTGCAAAAGTCTCATTGACAGTTACAGGAATTGTTTGATTGCAGTGATTGCCTCAAAAGGTTGTGCAACAAAATATTAAGTTATGGGTACTATCATTTCTGTCCAGGCCTGTTTCATGAGTTTTCTTTTTTAAAGAATTCTGTTGAAGCATGGTTGAAAAGCAATGTCTGACTTTCATTTGTTCATTTTCATAGAATTTTTATATATTATTACTTTTGTCAGATTCAAGTTATTTCTGTGACCATTGTGAGTTTTACATTCATTAAGCGAGGGATACCAACAATTTTGTCCACGTGTGTACATCTGCATAAGAGGTTCCTTCAAAAATGACAGAATCCATAGATGGTGTGTCCATTACATGACAGATCCAGCACCTCCTTAATTTTCACTATTCAGCTATAATGGAGTGGAACTGAAATAATTATTGCACATGTGAACAGAACCTAATTTTGGCACTTTTTAGTTCTGTAAGAATTTAAGATAGCTCAGTATAAACAGATTGCAATAATTCCAGATTTTATATAAGATTATAAAATAATCTTTAACTCAATGGGATTGTGTCAGCATATAAAATAAGTAAATTTCACAAAATTTGTAAAGTGACATATAATTACCCAGACAAAGCAATGTAACATACAAAATTGTAATGTATGCTTTCTAGTGAACTGAATATGCAGCATATATTGTATAAAATCTTATATACAGGTATATTTTTGGCTGTAGGAAAACTAAAACCTGCAGCATGCTGGTAGTGGTACTTTCTATACAACTGGAGAGCTCTACATGCTATGAAATACTTGTCTGTATTTCTCTAGCCTCTTATAGGTGTATATAATATCTTCTGGTATATGATATCATATAGGATATTATGTGATACACAATATGCTGCAGATAAACTATTGTAATCTGAGCATCTGTTTTTGCGACATCTATGTGTAAATGTGTTTCCATAAACATCTGCCTACACACTTCCCCTCTATCTTGAAAATACATTTCAGGATTACTAAACAATAGCATAAAAATAACCTGGTAGAGATGACACTGTCCAACTTCATTAAATACTACGTACCAGCTGTGGTCTCTGAAACATCTGATTCTACAAATCACCTAGAGCCATTCTAGTGTATATTAGCTCTAACATCACCATACAGAAAATAGCATAAAGCCACAGATGGTATGTATAGAGAAAGAAGGACGTTTCTCTAAATAATATCTTTTATGTATTCAAACGATGTGGAGAAGTTTAATTGGGTTTTGATGACAGGATGTGCAGTGTCTTAAACTGATTTTTTCTCCATTTTGCCCTATATCTTCTTACAGATTGTAAACAATGTAGTGACTTTAGTTACAATACAGTAGGATACAATTCTCTGGAGCTAAAATTGCAGCAACAATTGGTTTAGCCAGATGGTATCACTGATAGAGCCATTATATTATTTTGCAGCTCACAGACTGGGGAAGTCGCAATTTTCAAAATTAATTACTGTACTGTACATGTTCAGCCTCTCCTTCCACTTACAAGCTAAGTAAGTTTATTTGTACATTGAATACATTACAGAACAACCGTTGCGGGTGGGTGTGTTATAGCTTTGCGTTTATATATAACACTCCCCCCCCCCTTTAAGTTAGTTACTTGTCTGCGAGAATCAATACGTGCAAAAAGCAAACATACTACAGTATACTGCATGTCAAACATGAGGTGGGAAAATTCTTAATACTGTTGTTGGATGCAGGAATTTACAAGCTGGTAAAGAATACTACAAATTGCATCAAATTTATTGAAAGGAGGAATATAGCATTCTGTCTCCTTGTTGCTATCACCCTCCCCTCCCCCGTTCTCCATAGACTTCAATGGACTACAGCTGTGTGCTATGTATCGCCTGCTAACTATGGATTTAAAGCGTAATTAAACTTTCAGACAACTTTTGATTTTCTGGCAGTATTTGTATCATTAATACATTTTGCATACTACTTTGTGAACAAATTTTGGCTCCTTTCTGTGAAATCTTGCATCTATTTATTCTTTCCCTTGTTTCTGTATTGAAAGCTGCTCCCTGTCTTCACTGAGTAATTATGTATGGACTAGGGACTTGAAGGGGGCTGTGTAAAATGTAGAGAAAATGAGGGGAGAGGAGGGTCATACGCAGTGACTCAGTGAGAGGCAGGAACAGCTCTCAATACAGAAGCAAAGGGAAAGAATAAAGAGATGCAAGATTTCACAGAAAGGAGCAAAAATTTGATAACAAAGTAGATTACAAAATGAATTAAAGGGGTTGTCCGGCATAAACAAAGTTTAACACTAAGCTAAGACCCCTCCCCCAGTCTAACTTCTAATTTACTCTCTTTAAAAAAAAAAATGTATATTTACCCATATGACCGCCCCAGGCACATTTTCTGATTTCCTGGTGAAGTCCCGTTTTCGCTGTTTCCGGAGACAGGAGGTCACCAGTACTCCTCTCTCCCCCCCATCCCCATTATGCTCACCAATGCTCACGTCCACTTCTTCTGCTGGGCATGGCTTTCTTCACAAGGGATCCAGAGCCAGTGCCTGCGCAACAGAATGCCGGGAAAACTGAAGAGAAGCAGCGTCCTATTGCATATGAATGGTAGGCCCACTGCTTCTGTTTGCTTCTGTCGGCATTCTATTGTGCAGGTGCCAGCTCCCAGGTGTGGGCAGAAGAGGGGACAGCAGCACCGATGAAAGTCATCTCCAGGACAAGAAAACAGATGAGTATGATGGGGTGGGGAGGGGGTTGGGGGACTGAGTTAGTTAGCTAGGTAGGTAGGGCTAGTAGTCCACGGACTAGCTAGGGAAACATGGGGTGGGGGTTGTGAGGGAGGAAGTGAGAGGGGGATCTGAGTGAACTGCAATGCATCATGGTAGTTGTAGGTTAAGACAGCAGGAAGCTACCCATGTAAACAAATGCAAAGGATACCAGGAGCTCCCATAGAAAGTCAGAGATCACTCAAAACACTGCTAAAGGTATTTGGGTGCATTTATTAACCCAATGATAGCACTAACAGATCTTTTTTAAAAATATTTTTTTTTCCCGGAAAACCCCATTAATTACACAAATATTGTCAGAAAATCAAAAGTTGTCACAAAATTTAGTTACGCTTTAAACATAACGTCAGAAACAGTAGTCAGTGCAGGAGAAGGAGGGAGTGAAATAACAGGAGAAAAAAAAATCATTTTTATTTAATAAAAAAATATAATACAAACTTTACTAGTATCACCTGCATTGTTGATTTATGATATTTTTCACAAAAGTTTAGGTACTGTAGGCTTCAGAGAAAATCTGTTTGCCTCTATGACATGTCTGCTATGTAAACTCTTGTATTCCTCATGAAATACCTTTTTCTAGATTTCTGCATTGCACCATTCTGCTGTTATTTTTCATACAACTTTATGAATAAATTGACAACAAAAAGTTACCAGCTGAAGTTGTCTCCATACATACTTTGACTGTGTTGGGACACCCATTAGTAAAGGGGAATGGCAACACCCAGAAATGACAGTAGGTGTGTTCCAGAACTGTTATATTATGGGCAATACAATTAGTTACAGAGGCAGATATGTCAGAAGTGGTGACAGGACCTCTTTAACAAATAAATACATACAAATAATACCAAAGTAATAGTCTACATAGAAGTGTTGGTGAAAGATTAGAAACAAGTTTTGCTTAGTTGGGAGAAGTAGCATCATTCTTGTCATATGTCTAGTATTCTATTTCATTCCTATTTACTTCAATTGAGGTGCAACACCAGGCACAACCTGAAAGTAGTGCTAGTTCTGGATAAATAAAAACCCTTTCTTAAAATCTCTAATAAACAACTTAAGAAAAGTCTGCACAGAAGAAAATAAACAACAAACATTCCGAACGCACATAAACATTCCACATCTAAATGGCACACATTCATACAGTATATACATACATTATTGGATCATCATTGACTTACTTTTCATGAGTACAGTTTAAAATAGAAAAAAAATCGAACAAGCACAGTTTCGCTAAGAGCAGAAACAATAAATATGAAATCGCCTTTTAACACTTCAAGAAAAGGAAGGGGTTATGAGAAACGTGAATCAATGGAAGACATGTCTATACTCTGGGTACAGGCGGTGATAAGGTAATAGCAGGATACACACTATTAGATTTTATGACATCTGCAAAGTATAATCTTTTGCCAGCAAACACATAGATTCATAATGACAAATAAGTTTTAATACCCAGTTTTCTAATTGTCTTGTACTATTTATGTAACAAGAAAGAAGCTATTTTAATTCAGTGTTAATATTCTTTATACATAAAACTGGCAAGTAACAGAAAACAAAGTTATAGAAATCAAATTAAACATCTCATAAGACCAGGCTATAAATAGCAAATAAAATAAATGTAGTGATCTGTCTCATTGTTAGGAAATGATAATGTTATTGTTGCACTTAAAATGCAGTTTTTTGCATGTACCTGAGAAATCAGTTCTCCATACAGTAATATAAAGAAATGATTATGTGTACAGTACATTTTTGGTACAGGAATGTGATTGTCATCTAAATGTTTATCACTGCATTGAATCTGTCTGAATAATTCATTATATGGATATCCACTGTTCACTTACATCTTTGCAGTAAAGTTCAGACTAAAGGGGGTCATGTAATTTAGATGAATCTCAGTCAAATCCACTGAATTTGTCAAGATCTGCTCCATGTCTTATTTGTATGGTGGTGTCCTAACTCTCCACTGACAGAAGTAGTCAGGGGAGATAACAATCATGTTGAATTGCAACATACCCAATCCTTTATTCTCAAGGGAAATAAGTCTCTACCTGGAAGAAGCTTATTCCCCTCTACAGATAGATAAGACATACAAACTTGTCCAAGCCAAGTTTCCATGTTTTCAGTGGGTGAGGGGAATAGCTGTTTGGCTATGGCCACTTAACACGTTTCAGGAATTCAGGAGCAAACTTAACACACCTTAGAATTCTTTATGAGCTATACCCTGAATTATCATATCTGAACCAGGCCTCACCAGGAGGATCTATTGGCTCTGTGGTGGGTAAGCCAATCGTTGGCCAAGAGCAAGAGAAATGACAATCACTGCTCTCTGGAGAACAGGTAACTATGAGAGAAAATATAATCATGGTAAGATGCCTCACAGATACAAGTTAAGTGCCTTCCAGAGGTCGATATAGATTATAACATTGGTAAAAAACAATTTTGTGTATTTAACGTTATTCTGCTTAAAAAAAGGAACATTCCAGACAAAGTCAATAAACTGTTAGGCCTAGTGCAGGGCTTGAGGGTGTATTACATGAAACCAATAAGAGTTCAGTACAAGAGACATGGACTGGGTTTCTGCTATATTTTCCAGACCAAACCTGAGCGAGGACACGAGCTCCCAGCAACAGTCATCGAGTACCTGCTTTTCCTTGGCTCTATTGTCCCATACTGTAATCATGTTTTCCATGTTTTCAGTACAGGGACAGTACAGCTATATGGAAGCAGTCACTCCTAGCATTATAGCTGACTGTGATGGTAAGTATCTGTGCTCTGGCTCAGTGTTTAGGCTGGGAAATGTGGTCAACATCTGGACCTTATCTCGTGGACCTATTATGCCTGTGTGAAGCCAGCCTTAGCAGTTATGTGCCATGCACTACCCCTGATGTCCTGCAATGCATTAGTTTTACATGGACTGCTCCTTCATTTTCTTTGCAGGGACTCATACACTGTCCATCCTTTTCTTCCTGGTTCAAAACAGAAGAGAAGATCTACAGTGACATCTGACTAAATAGCAACAAGCACATCTGAGCAGATCCAGGGATTAATGGACATTGAGTCCTATGGTCTTGTTAAATACATGATCTTTGCTGTCATGATGAGGATAAGGTAGGAACTGTATGTGATCCAATGTTTTTTTTTCACATAATAAGACCTTGTACACTAGGAGATTACCCTGCCATCTCAAAGGCAAAGAGAAGTGGATGGGGAGGGAATATAAAAGTGTGAATAACAATTCACAATATCTATCTATCCATCTACAGCAGGGGTCTCAAACTCGCGGCCCGCAGGCCAACTGCGGCCCTCGGGACAATAGTTTGCGGCCCCCACCTCAATATCAGTTTATTGCTAGTGGGCCCGAGTTTGATACGAATAACTATCGGGGTAGCAGCGGTAGCAGCTGCCACAGGGCCCGGGACATTAGGGGCCCCGGAGCCCTGTGGCAGCCGCTACCGCGAACCCCACAAACCAGTAACGATCGCGGTCGCAGGGGGTGCGACCGCGACCGGACCCGGCAGGGTACAGAGCCCGCGGACAGCTGGAGATGGCCGGGGCCCCGGACCATTATGATAGCGGTCGGGGAAAGCCTGGTTCCCCGACCGCTATACATAATGTTATTGGAAAGGAGTCCTGGCATATTGCAGACCCCTTTCCAATACATGCCAGCCCAGGGGAGGTGACTGAAAATAATAAACACATATTCTCACCTCTCCTGGGCACAGCGTTCTCTCCGGCGCTCCTCCGTCATGACTGAGACCTGTGATTAGGCCCCAGCGGTCACATGGGGCGTAGCCGCGTAATGACGTCAGTGCGCCCCCATGTGACCGCTGAGGCCCAATCACAGGCCTCGGCAGCGACGTCGGAAGAGGGCCTGAAGATGCTGAAGACGGCAGGATGGAGCGAGGATGTCAAGGAAAGGTAATACAAGGTGAGTATGAATGTTTGTTATTTTTAATCACCTTCCCTGGGCCTCCGATTATTATACTCTGGGGTCTGAGGAGACCCCAAAGTATAATAATAGCACCGATGTGGAGGGGGTTGTTGGGAGCTTATAATACTGTGTGGGGGCCACTGTGGGGAGTATATAATACTGTGTGGGGGCCACTGTAGAGCATATAATACTGTGTGGGGGCCACTGTAGAGCATATAATACTGTGTGGGGGCCACTGTAGAGCATATAATACTGGGTGGGGGCCACTGTAGAGCATATAATACTGGGTGGGGGCCACTGTAGAGCATATAATACTGGGTGGGGACCACTGTAGGGAGCATATAATACTGGGTGGGGCCCACTATGGGGGGCATATATTTTTGGGGGGGGGCCCTTGGGGGTGCATATTATACTGTGTGTGGGGGGAGCAATGTAGAGCATATAATGCTGTATGGGGGCCACTGTGGAGCATATAATGCCGTGTGGGGGCCACTGTAGAGCATATAATACTGTGTGGGGGCCACTGTAGAGCATATAATACTGGGTGGGGGCCACTGTAGAGCATATAATACTGGGTGGGGGCCACTGTGGGGGGCATATAATACTGGGTTGGGGCCACTGTAGAGCATATAATACTGGGTGGGGACCACTGTAGGGAGCATATAATACTGGGTGGGGCCCACTATGGGGGGCATATAATATTGGGTGGGTACCACTGTGGGTAGCATATTATACTGTGTGTGGGTGGAGCAATGTAGAGCATATAATGCTGTATGGGGGCCACTGTGGAGCATATAATGCTGTGTGGGTGCCATTGTTGAGCATATAATACTTTTGGGGCCACTGTTGAGCATATTTTACTGTTTGGGAACCCGTAACCGGTTCAGGGGGGTCCCCATGTCAAATGTTCGCCTTGGGGCCCAGCCATTCCTAGTTACACCACTGCCCCGGAGTATAATAATCGGAGGCCCAGGGGAGGTGAGGGAACATAAAAACCAATGTACTTACCTCTCCTGCGATCGGTGTTACTCCGAGCAGGCTTGGGGCCTCCGGTGACGTCATCAGGTCGCGTCGCTGGCCCGATCACGTGACGTGTGTGCGCAATTAAACAGGGCCGAAAGCTGCAAGGAGTGCACCGATGTCCAGGATAGGTAAGTAACATTGGTTTTTATGTTTGTCACCTCCCCTGGGTCTCCAATCATTATACTCTGGGGTCTGAAATAATACCATGTGCAGGGGCCACAATGGAGCATAATAGAAGTGCAGGGGCCACTAGGGAGCATAATACCGTGTGCAGGGGCCAATATGGAGCATATTACCGGTGTGGAAAACCTGATGCGGCCCAGCCTCACCCAGACTCTACCTTCAGCAGCCCCCGGGCAAATTGAGTTTGAGACCCCTGATCTACAGTATCTTTGTTAGAGAAAATACTTTTTAAGCCTAGAAGAAGAGAAGCATTCATGGATAACAGCACAACAGGCATGTGGAATTATTTACACCCTTTAACTTTGGATATGCATCTGCTTTTTGCAGAAGTGTTTTAACATTCTAATGCAGGGCACTGCACCAGAAACATGTTGGTTAGTCACTACTGGCAAGAGGAAATGCAAGCTATTTTTTCGAGGCCAAATCAATATGCTAACCTTCACATTAATGTATAATTTTGAATTGCAACAAATAAATTTGCCAAAATGATAGACAGCCATCTGAAGTCAAGGTTATTATATACAACCTTTTTTCACAGCAGCATGAATTCAAGCAGCCGGTAACTCTACACTGAAAAATTATTTGGCAGATGGGACTGGATAATGGACAAGCCTTTCTGTCATAATGAGCGCACTTATGGCTAAATGCATTACAAATAAAATTAGACGGATATATCTAATTTATCAACCGCACATGATAAAATTTAAATCAAACATTTATGGTGGAACAGATGTCTATTACAAAAGACCTCTATGTAATTATTTTAGAAAGTAGGCTCTACAATGATATACATTTTATAATCACCTCTCTCTCTTTCTCTCTCTCTCTATATATATGTGTGTGTGTGTGTGTATATGCTCATGCAGGGAGAGTTAGTAAAGAAGATAGTTTGAGCTTCTACTTCTACTTAATAAAGAGTTGTCATGTTTTATTGTATATTTCACAGATTTTTACTGTGATTGAGTAAATCGGTCAATAAAAATACTCACAGTCAATACTAACCCATCTACACCAGTTTTCTGTTGTAAATGAGTGTTAATGTGGCGCATCTTTGACTCCCATCCCTTTATTGTTCTTTCTGCGCCTTGCTCCCCATTTTTAGAAATGTGGGCAGAGTGAGGAATTGAGCAAAGTGGTTCGTGACAAGGTCATGGCAGTCTGAGAAATTTTGGTGAGTTATCCGAAAACGCTACGCTTGTTCCCGGCTGGCAAAGACTTCAATTCCGGTGCACTGAATAATTAAGTAACCAGAAACCTCATGCCAGTCAGGGACAAGGATCGCCAGTCTTTATAAATTCCTCCCATTTTAAGCGACAATGCAGCAGATCTACCTTTTACCATGTACAGTATTTGTGTAAGGTTATAGAAACAATCCAGTTCACAATGAAAATTTCACAATAAATGCATAATCCAAAGTTAAAATGCCTAGAGCCCTCATCATAAAGTGAGCACCAGCTTCTCACACTTTGTGCACACTGTGTTTGGTACAATGAGACACTCCAACTTGATCTTGGAAGGGGGTTGTATCTCAGAATACTAAAGCCCTGTGTGTATAGAGTAGTGAGAAGGTGGTAGACATTTTATTAAAAGCGGATGAGTGGACAGGAAAGTGAATGAATTGGGCCAGAAAGATTAAAAATGGAAAACATCAGGTATTTTAACTATGCATTATGCATTTATTGTCAAATGTTCACTGTGAACTGGATGATTACTTAAAAGGATATTTTAAATATATAAATGATATACTTATTTCCGGTAGCGTAGTGACTATGTTATAATGGGTTTCTATTTATTTTGAGCTCATAAATGTTACCATAATAATCTTTGTTATACTAAATGTAAATTGAATTTTTTATGGAAAAATCTAAATAATATGTGCATAAACATCACATTTTATTGTTTTTATTGTGAGATAAATGGTGATACAAAGTCACTACTAACCTCTTCCTGGGAAGCAGTTGGTTATAGATAGCCTTTGCAGGCTTCTGATTTTCTGACATAAAGTACTTTTTATTTTTGAAAAAGAGGTTCTTCAGCATCTGCAGTGTGTATTATACAGAACTGTGGATAATACAGAACTGTACATCTGTTGATCTTCATACTGCAATACCTCTTTATGAAAACAATGAGGATATTTCAATCACTCAACAGCAGACAGGAACATCCCTCTTACGCTTAAAAATAAGAAGTCCTGCAGCAGCTCAGGTGAATTTAAGTAGGTCACAGAACTCCAATATGACTTTTAGTATTCTTTGTAATTTATAGTAGAATGCACAGTACAATATCACTTATTATATACACTTCAGCTTTATATTGTATATGAGTGACATCATACGAAGGTACAGATATTGGCAGATTATTACTTGCATGATTTTATGCTCTTTAGCAATCCGGTCATGTCTAGAATATTTCATTTAAAAACCAAATGCCAACCTTAAACTATGGATTTATAAAATTATTGGCATATCAAGCACTCAAGGAAGATGTTGGGATTAAAAGGATAAAAGTGAAATTGGATCAGATGTGTTTACAAATATTCCAAAAACTTGATGAAATAGAAGTGTTAATAGTTTATTTTTGTCAAAAATGAAGTGAATGAGCAAAATCAATATTTGGTATGAACTCCCTTTGGGACAGGAGTCATGGAAATGATGATATGGCCCCAACAGAGCCTTGATCTCAACATTATCCAGTCTCTCTAGGATTACATGAAAAGACAGAAGGATTTGAGCAAGCCTACATCCACAGAAGATCTGTAGTAAGTTCTCCAAGATGTTTGGAACAACTTCCCTGCTGAGTTCCTTTAAAAACTGTATGCAAGAAAGGGTAACCATTCCAAATATCGATTCGATTTTTCTTTTGTTAATTCATTTAATTTTCTCAATAGGCAAAAATAAACTATTGATATTACTATTTTTGAAAGCATTCTTACTTTGCAGTATTTTATGCACACCAGCCTAAACCTTTTGCACAACACTTATATATATATATATATATGTATATATATATATATTATAGTTATGAACCTTTTGGTTGTTATTTCCTTAGTTCACAAACTGTATTGTGCATTTATAATTACTATATATAATTACTATTTTCAGCATATACTGGGTAATTACTATTTATAGTTTGAACAGATAATGACTATTTATAATTATATAGTACAACTACAGTGTAAACTAGAGAAAGCAAACACCATGTAATACAGCTACAGCCACACATACACAATGACATCAGCCACTCGGTAAACTATAATATTTTTCATTTTCTACAACTACCAATATTTTGGTCTTGGAATTTTAGAGAATTTTACATAAATAGTATAAATATATTTCAATTTTCTTTTAGCGCGCTAGTCTGAGTCATTTAATTTTGTTGGATATGCTAGTAGTATTTAGGTAAGCTTACATGAAAAAAACACAAACACATATGTGTAATGCATTGCAAAACCCTTTGTATAGAAATTCCCGAGCGCTGAAATCAAGGGCAATGCATTTAAATACAGGGATTCATACAAAACAAGGGACTAGGGACATATTCCATCCATGGAGGGGTATACTCTTATTAATACATAGACCTATATTTACGATTATGGTTCCGACTAGACACTGGTGTAAACATAATTTATCTAGTTTTGACTAAAATTTTTCAACATGCTAGACATGTGGGTGTGGATTCTCAGAAAAAAAGGGCCTGGCTTAATTGTGCCACAATGCACCAAAATAGTGTTGAAAAATTCGGTTTCAAAGTAAGTCAACTAAAAGGTGCTATAAACATAGACTAGACAGTCTAAAAATGCACCAGATTTATCATCCAGCATCAGCCACTGTGATAAATCTGGTACATTTTCAGACTGACGGTATATGTTTGCACTGCCTTGAACTAGTTTCAACTAAATCTAGGCCATAAATTTTCCTGAAGCCATAATTTCAGATTCCATATGACGTAGGTTTCTATATACAAAATGGGAGTTTAATATTTCCTTGGGCATAATTTTCACTCCCAGGGCAACTAGCCACTACCACTGCAAATGGATGTTCAGGCTGCCCAGAATTAAGCAGATGGTCAACCAAAGACACAAACATTTGTAATGTTATAAATCCTATTAGAGTTTCTGTTGTAAATGCCACATTGCTCATAAGCGTGGAACATACAGACAACAAGAAGAACAACCCACAATGGAAAACCAAACAGGTATCTCTAATTCTCTAATTTTTAATGCAGCTCTGCTTGTGAACAGAGTAGAATACATGACAAAACTGAAATAAGTTTTATATTCAAAAAATAACACAAATCAAATAAGCATAAGTATTATTAACATTACTCGACATTAAATTAGGGTTAAATTATGAGCTGCCTAAAAGCAAAGTTCTGCTGTAGAATAACCTGCACTTGAAAAAGGAGAATGTAATGTTCCATGGCAAATAGTTTAGTTTTCCCGGTAGAATACATAAAATTGTTGAGCAGAAATTTGCACTGATATTAGCTCTTCTGCCCTGTCATATGCTGCAAGACAACTGAAGTGTCATTTGTGATGCTTAGCGTCAGCATATTGGGACTCCATAATGTGGCCTTTGCCTGCGATCAATGTGTGTCAATCGGTAGGTCACCTGACATCTCATCAATGTGTTGCTTTCCTGGATCACTGTGTATAGACCCCTCCCCCCTGTTATTACTAGACCATAAAAATGTTTATATCAAGGTGTTGGGTTTTTGATCCCAACCAGAAGATTGTCTTGATTGAAAAATGTTCGGAGTGAAAAGTGCATCTATCAGTGGATTTCTCATATAGATGAAAGTAATGGCTTTTCTGCCTTGTTGTAAACATTAGGGGTTATGTGGCACTTCTGATGGGAACAATAAACTAAAGCCGCGCACCTGATTGCAGGTACCCATTTAATTACTATTGATTTGACATAAATAATTGGGAGTAAATAAATAGTTCTCTGTACTTGTTTGCAGTTATTACAGGGAGACAACTGAAATATGCACGTATTGGCTGGTCTATTTATTGCCTTTAATTCCGTTTGTCAACACTTTAAATTGCTTGCATTAGCATACTGATTGGCAGTAAAACAAAATGAACCTCTGCATGTTAAGACGTTATATAGGATACACTTCATTTTTGCCTGCCTTTGTCATAAACAACATACCTATAAAATCTTCTCTTGGACAAAATCACTGTAAATCATTTTCTGCTCTAAAAGTCTACATTGAGTATAGTCACACTAAGTTCCTCATTACACTGACCTGGCAGCAATACAGGTTCAAGGTTAGACTAAGTGATTTTTTACTTATTTTACTGCTATGTCATTTGTTTTAATATAATAAAATCTCTAGGGTATAAAGGGCAGTAACACCACTTTATCTTGGTTAGTTTTTATTCAATACTCCCACAGTGGGGGGAGTATCAATGACTAACACTATAACCTTAAGCATAATGAATATATATAAACTGGAAAGGTTACTGCATATACCCAGAGATGGGATTTCAACAAATGATTTAAATGTTCAAAAAATGTTATGGAATATTAAACTAAACAGAAAAAGAATAGTAATCACACATATTACAGAAAGAGTTTGTTGCATAAACTTGTTGCAATGCGAACCACATTTCTACCAAGTAATATCATTTACAACTGTTCAATAATGTTCATGTTCTTTTGGGGCTTATTCTCACGTTCAAGGTGATGTCTGGGTTAATTGTAAACACCACACAATCTTTGTTTGTATGCTGGATATAGTTGTACTGTTTTTCACATCCATGAACCACATACGTTTTTTCCACAGTAATTCTAGGTTTGTCATTGACTTTCAGTCTGTGTGTGTGTGTTTTTTTTCACGGACCCAAAATACATAAGTATGAATGAATATATTGAAATGATGGACCCATATGTTGTTTTTAAAAAAATATGGAGGCCGTACTTAGCTGAAATGCGGACTAAAACCCCTAGGTTAAGGTTCCATGTTGACTAACTGTAATTTGGTTCTCAAGCTGCGAGTCCTCCCCCAACTATGAGCAGAAAGTTGCAATAACGGTTGGCTATAGGAAATTGTTTTAGGCTGAGGCCCCATGTTGCGGAAACGCAGTTTTTTTTGTTGCAGATTTTGATACCTTTTTTTAAGCCAAACCCAGGAATGGATTGAGCAGAAAGGAGAACTAAAAGTACTTCTTATATATTTTCCATTCCTTCCTTAGCCATTCTTGTTTTGGCTCAAAAAAACAAAATCTGCAACAAACAAAGCTGTGTTTCCGCAACGTGGGGTCTCAACCTTAGGCTAAGGCCCCACGTAGCGAAACACAGCTAAAAATGCTGCAGAAAAAAACGCAGTTGAAACGTATTACTTTTTTTTCATTGCGTATTTGCTGAATTTTTCTCTGCATATTTTCTTCCCTTATAAAACATGTAGGTAAAACACCAGCGCTTCCACTGGTATAATTGACATGCTGCAATTTTTAAAAACACAGGCATTTTTCTGCAGCAGATTTTTTTTCTCCGATGTGTGGATGGGATTAGCCCGAATCTCACTCACTTTGCAGGTACTGTAAAATATGCTGCGATTTTGCAAGGTGAGGCCTTAGCTCATCTCTATACCTGTGTTTTTTACTGCTTTACTGCCCCCCTCCCCATATAAGTATTTGGATAAAATGCTGCAATTTCACAGGTAAAAAAAAAAATATTACATTTTCTACAGCATTTTTTTCTGCAATGTTAGTGTTAAGTTAAAAAAAATCTCATTCTCTTTGCTGGGACTGTAAAAGGCAGCATTGTTTTCTGCTGTGTTTCCACAACTTGGGGCCTTAGCTTTCATCACAAATATAGTACAGTATACACTGACACTTCCTTCCTATACTTTTCTCTCTATGCTGGTCAGTCTTATGTATTCAACTCTCATTCTCTTTTTCCTTCTGTTGCTAACCCACATAAATTATTAATATACTGAGGCAGGAACACCCAAACGGCCACACACACCCTAAGGAGCTACCAGTCAGGAAACAGATGTAATAGTAGGATACAGTAATACATGCCGTTTGTAGTGCTTTTAATATTGCATCCTGGGTCAAATCTCTCCAAAAATTTTGAAGAAATAATTGGAAATATGTTTTAGGACTGATCTTTGTGCTTAGAAGCTTGTTGTTGTAGTCTTTTATTTTACAATTATTTTCTAACATCACTTCTTAACTGTGATACTTGAGTCTCTCTATTCAAAGTACTGTATCCAATTTGAACAAAGGGATAAGAATGAGCAGCCTTTATTCGCAGAATGATTTTGCTTTTCTTTGCCGCTCGGCAGGAAGATAGATCCAAGACAGTTAATTTGTTGTTTCAGAGGGAAAATGTGAAACATAAAAAGATTCACTCCCCAAAGCTTTACATTTTCTAACACCAAGGGAACCAGATGTATTTGTAAAACTAATGCCTTGGGTATGTTTCCAGAGTTACTACTGAATAAATATCTGCCTCTGTTAAACACCCGTAATTGTTCTGGTGCAGAGTCTATTCTCAGTGGTATGTATATTAACAACATATGATAAAATGAATGTCAGAAAATTTGATAAAATTTTACTAAGGCATAAACATAATAGCATTATGTAACTACTTTTATTGTTACAGCATTTCACAATCATCAAAACATCAGCACAAAGAAGTATAATAAAGGCAGTATTTCAGAATATAAAAATACAATACTGAAACAAATATCCTCAAGGAACTACTGTATATGGAAATATGGAAAATAATACCAATATTACTGAAAGATACACTAAATGTATGCTGTGGGTTTCAAAAAACTGATGCTTTAGGTCTTGAACATGTAGGTGTACATGTCATCTACACTAATATTTCCAAATTGATAAATGTATGTAAATGATGATAATAATAATAATAATAAAGTAACATCTTTAAGATCCTTCCTATCACAAATACTACTGAACATGTATAGAAGATTCTATCTCTCTATTCATTTTGACCATTGAATAGTGCCCAGAAAGATTACGCCACAAGACTCTTTAGGGCATGTTCACTCAACAGGATTGTCACAAGGATTTTGGTGTGTACTATGTGTCAAAATCCATGTGAGATCACCCAAAAACCTCATCCTATTGATTTGAATAGGAAATCCATGCAGTAGTTTACGTTTGTTAATTTTTTTCACCCAGATGGTACATGTCATTTCTTGTTCTTACACACACTGAAAAGGGCGGACACCTGACTTCAGCAACCAATGGCTGCTGGGGATATGGAGCAGTCAGGTGAGGAGCAGTCAAGCAGGGGGAAGAAAGTAAAAAAAACAAAACAAAACAAAAAACCATTACTATAATACGCTACATCAACACTGCACAGCAAAAAACTAAACTTAATAGTGAATGATGTCACATTGATTTAATTTGGGTGAGATAAATGTATATAGGTCAGTCAGTCTATGTTCTCACCTGTGTTGGATGCTCTGCTAGGAGCATCCATCACAGAATACAATAAAAATGGAAAATTAATTAATATGAGACCAACAGACCCTGTTATAACCAAAGTGATCTTTTGGGCTCCATTGACATCCACTATTTTAAAGATCTGTTGCTTCCTTTGTTCTGCATCTTTACACAATGTATTTTTAAAGTTTGTTGGCTTTTGTTCAGCGTTTTTTCAGTCAATGATAATAGAGCTGAGCTGGTACCATCAGCAGCAGGTGACAGCTGTAATATACAGGGCTCAGCAAACATGAGTCCAGATGAAATATTCTTTTTAAGCCGGGCCCCACGTAGTTCCAACTAAGTGGCCTGAGAAAACACTTTTTTAAGGCATGGAGACTTTTATCTAATAGCTGGCTATTTACCATACTTTTTAGAGCATATCTAATAAATGTTAAATTTTAGTTGTTCCTTCTTTTATTCATTTATTCCATCGTGGGGTCTTAGCCTAAAACTCAGAAAAATTTTTAATTAAATATATTTACAAAAATGTTTAACTTTTAATTATCGAAAAATGTAAATATGGTTATGTTCATGGGAAACCCCTTTAGGCTAAGGCCCCAAGTAGCGGGCTGCAGCAAAAAAGCACTGCGGAAAAAAAAAAATGCGACGGCATTGCATCGTGGTTTTTCCCACATCGCTTTTCACAGAAAGTCCACAGAGGTTTCCTCTACAGACTTTCTGTTTCCATTATACCTATAGGAAAACCGCCAGCATTTCCGTAGGTATAATTGACATGCTGCAATTTCCAAAACTGCAAAGGTTGCTCTGTGTGTATTTTTCTGCAATGTGTGGATGGGATTCGGCCTTAAGGCTGAAGCCCCACGTTGCAAAAACGTTGCGTTTTACAGCATCTGCAAAGTGAATGGCATTCTAGCAAATCCAATCCACACATTGCGGAAAAAAAAATCTGAAGCGGAAAAGCTGCCTTTTCAAAAATGCCCGCGTTTTTGAAAATCACAGCATGTCAATTATACCTGTATATACCTATACATGATGCGCAGTTACCACAAACAAAAGTAAATGCTCTGGAAAGAACAGCCATCTGCTGGATGTGCTGCAAAGTTCATTTGCATAGTTCCCGACGCAGCCACTTTTCAATTTTCTGTTTTCATTTTTGCCTTCCAAAAGCCATGTTATTTTTCCATTTACACAGCTGAATGAGCACTTAATTTCTGTGGGATAAATTGTACTTTGTGATGGTACATTTAATATTCCGTATGATGAACTGGGAAGCTGGAAAAAAATCTGAATATTGTGGAATTGAAGAAAAACTGCATTTGTGCGACTTTCTTATGGGCTTCGTTTTTAGGGCTTTCACTCGGCAGTCAAAATTACATGTCACCTTTATTCTATAGGTCAGTACAATTCTGGGGATACCAAATTTATACAGTTTTTCTTTTTTTTACGTTTTAACCCCTTAAAAAATACAAAACTTTGCAAAAAAAATGTATTGGAGTTGCCATATTCTGATGCCCGTAACTTTTTTTTTATATTTCTGTGTATGTGTACATGTAGGTATGCATATGGTGTCTTTTTTGTGGGACAAGGTGTACTTTTTAGTTATACCATTAAAATTTTTTATGAGAGACCAAAATGTGAAAAACAGTGGTTCAGCTCTTTTGTTTTTTTTTCCCCACCACAGCGTTCACCATATGCGAAAGCTATTTGTATAAGTTTGTAAACTGGGTGTTATCAGACACAGGGATATCAAATGTGCATGTATTTAGCTTTATTTAAGTACTTTTATATATGTTCTAGGGAAAAGGGGGGGTGATTCAAATTTTTTATTTGCTTATATATATTTTTTTTTTTACTTTTTTTTTAATGTTATTATAAGAACCCTTAGGTGGTCTTGAACCCCAGGGTTCTGGTCACTAATACAATGCACTGCATTGTAAAATACCAGTATTTTCTAGAGCAGCCTGTAATAGAAGATATATAATGACAAGCCTGGGAGCCTGCACTAGGCTCACAGATTTCATTTTGTAATGGATTGTCGGCTCTAGATCTCATTCCTGGGGCAGGTGATCCACCCCAAAATGATGACACCTCAAGCGCTACCGGGAAAATGGTGCCTCAGTCAGCTTTGACCAAGGTGTCAGGGGGTTAAGGCCTGCGAATGCCACATATAATATAGTGGAGACCCAGTGGCTATGAGCTTCTGAGTGGCCGCTATATTTAAATACCAGACATCCGCTGTAATAGTATGGCAGATGTTGGGAAAGGGTTAAAAGTAAAAAAAAAATTGCCAGCAAGATTGCACAAAGTATGTTCACTGTGCCACTAATATTCCCCTCAAAAACAAGTGATTTAAGGCTGAAGTTCTTTGAGCCAATTTTTTTTTAGCCAGGAGTGGATTTCGCAAAAGGGAGAAGTATAAGAAGCTTCCTTTATATTTCCCATTCCATTTGAAGCCAATCTTTGCTTTGGCTCAAAAAACACTTCAGTAAAACCTACAACAAAAACCTTAACTGTTCTGCAACATGTGGCTTCAACTTTAGGCTAAAGCCCGAAGTAGCAAAACATAGATACAGTAATTTGTATTAACATATTAGGTTAAAGAAGGGACATTTAACAGGTACCAGCATTAGTCATTTAGAATATAACTTTTTTTTTTAAATGTTATATGGAATCCTATATAGATCCACTGGGTCTAGGGATCTAGGGATCCTAGGTAACACGATCATTAACAGTATGCTATACTGCTCTATACATACAAATCAATATTGCTACATGGAAAAATTACCAAATATTGATTACTGAAAAATGTATCTAAAATGTGTAGCATTTTCCAGCAATGTAGACAGTTACTGCATAGTTTGAAGAAATGCATTATCTTTATAGCTTTATATCTACTTTACATCTTGTTTATGGAATGTAGGGTGTATGATATACAACAGTGTTTATGACAAAAGCAATATTAAAGCAGAACATAACTGAGCCTACTGATACCACAAAATGGCTTAGTTTATGACCTTTAAATGCCAACACATAGTCATGTTTATGTTCATTTATGTTGATACAATTTCTTTTTTTAAGCTTTTGGCACTTAACGGCGGCATTTTCTATTTTCATGTGTTTAGTCATAACATAATGTTGATATATGTGAATGAACAGAAAGAGCTGCAGTACATGAAATGTTCAGACTTTATGACCAAGTTTAGACAAGTCAAAATTAAAAGTGAAAAAGAGGGTAAACATCCTGACGTGCATTAACATATCATGTGGATTATGAACGGTAATGGCTGATTGGAATGAGTCATTACAGCAGTTAGGAGCTGTATTTTCTTCATGGAGTAGATGGGCTGATAATCCTAATGAAATGAAAATTACAATGATTGGAATCAGGCTATGTTCACATCACCGCCGTTACAGGAGCAGAACAATGGAAATAACAGATTTTTAAAATGATGAATACCAACGTAACCCAATACATTCCATTGTCTATAATGGGGGTCCATTGGTCATTTCCTATTTTTGTCTGTTTTCACAAATCCCTCCATACCCTGTGATGTGTGGGGGATCTGTAAAAATGGGTGACCCTCGGGTGCAAGACAGCTGTGAAAAATGGGCGTTTTTCATAACCGTATTGCACCTTGGTTGTCTAAACATAGCCTTAATCTACAAAACTACAGTACATGGTGCTAAATAAATGTACATAAAGACATTCCACTTCTACAGATAAGGGCCTATTATCAATACATCCTACTGCGATACAAAACATGCTTTGTGTATTCCAAGTACCGGTATGCTCTAATTATAACACTGATCCTTATTGTTTTCTCTGTTTTTTCCTGTGCGAGATGATTAAGGCCAAGTGTATGACATTTCAGACAATTAGGAGACTAGTACAATAGAGTGTCTTTATTTATTTATGTCACTCATCATCTAATGCATTTCAATTGTTGTTAAGAGCTGATATCAGAATCTGAACTCTGTACCCATTATTGGTGCACATTCCTTTTTTATCAAAGGTTGACAAATTAAGGCTCTAGTCTACAATAACAGCAAACAAACAATAAATATAGGCATCTACAATACTTTCTGTGTCAGTGTAAACACAATGGAACTCAAATTTGTACTTGCTTCGCTATTATCAAGATCTTATGCACATACCAATTCCACGTGCTCAGGAGTGTACAGCAGAACATCACAAGTCTGCCATACCAACCTTGTCTCACTCTGTGTGCCATCACGTGGCACCTTAAATTTCCTCTAGGAGCGATACTTTAAGAATACTTTCATCATACAGTATGCAATAGTTTTCATGAATCGAAGTTCCAAGACACTTAAAATTCTCTGCATACCTGTTTGTAAAATTTACAGACACACAAATGTGCAGTATGAAGCCATAGCAGACTATGGATGCCATATTTTGGAATAAGCTCATGTGTATGGCATTGGAGTTATTTTACCAAGTTCAGGTAAACATTTCAAAGTGGTGTCCTCTGGCTAAAAGAGAATCTGCCCTCTCTGCTCTGCCTATCAGCACTTTGGATGTCGATTCACAAATATAATCTACATCCTACTGATATATCCTGCATATCTCAGATATTGCACTTACACCTGTCCTAGGGAGCCTCACAGTTCATGTTTCCACACTTTCCATTACACACAATATGACCTAGGTTCAGAATATGTCATTACTGCAGTAGGAATAGGCCTTATATCTCACAACGGACCTGTGCACTATGGACACATTTCTATGTAATTGGCTAACGCTGCTCAGTTATTGTCGTATTGGCTATCTTGCACTTCATCTCATAGGCTGTGTTGCTAAGAAACATAGATATATCATCTGAGGTAAAACATGACAAAGGATAAAAGGAAAAGTGACTAAGACAGTAAATTTTGCAAGTACTAAGTGCATCCTTGTCAATATGATAAGAAATTATGCAAAGTAAACACATGAATCCTCTCACAGAAAATCAGATAAAATGGAGATCGCTAGTAATATTCCGGATTATACATTCAAATTGATTTGGAGGTGAACATATAAGTGGATGGGGGGGATCGAATACGTTTCTAACATGTTATCAGTAACATCAAACTAACTGCATCAAGGCTCTACCCGATAAAACAGTCAAAGATAGAGAAGACTGATCTATTTTACAGTGTATATGGTAATATACAATTATATAAGTGTGAAAACTACTAAGGAATCGCAATGTAAATTCTTAAATAAATTAAATACTGTTCTATCCAGTTTTATAACTAAAATTGTTATAAAGTTGAAAAAACAACGCTTTCCTATAGTAACATACATTGGCCTACACTTACTAACAGCTAGATGATATATAAGATAGACCTTATTCATACAACAGTGCTGTTTATCACGAACCTAACGTCTCTGAAAATAGCTGTGTTAGTCCATTTAAACCCGTTGAAGGGGCTTATTCACATGAAAGCGAATAATGCCTGTGTGATGGCTGTTTTTTAAATGGCCATCACATGGCGCTATCTCTTGTGTTTCCCCCCTAACCCATAGATTGTAAGCTCTTGCGAGCAGGGCCCTCATCCCATTGTATGAGTGCTTTACTCTGTAATGTATCTTTTTGTCTGTATTTGAACACTACAAATTGTAAAGTGCCGCGGAATATATTAGCGCTATATAAATAAAATGTATTATTATTATTATTATTATTATTGTAAAACCCGTGAATGTGTATGGGTCTATTCACCTGGCTATCAAAATGAACAAAAACATGTTAGGCTAGATTCACACGAAAAAAAGGTGCAAAATGACCCTGAAAAACATTAATTTTTCATGGCAGTCTTGCACCCGAGGGGCAACCGTTTTCACAGATCCCCCATACATTTCAGTGTATGGAGGGATCCATAAAGATGGTCAAAAATAGGACATGACCTATATTTTATCAAAATAACGGTCATATGAATAGCCCTCATTCACTGCCTAGTGAAATCAGTTAAATTAATTGTGTGACATTCATTAAAAAAATGGACATCAGACGGCCAGCATTCATTAATTTAAAAACAGCCATGTGAAGGCTGTTTTGAAATCTGGCCATTTTTAACTGTTATGTGAATAAGGCCTTTCCCTAGGATCACTGTCTTCAAAGCTTCTAGCAGGAATTTATATTTGTAACTTGTTCATTTAATCTCATCCACAAATTGTGGGAAAGAAAAGCTGTGTTTTCCTTTTAAAGGCTAAAGCCCCATGTTGCAAAAACACAGTGTTTTTGCCCCTGTGTAAACAACGAGACAAACGCTGCGTTTTACAATACCTGAAAAGTGAAAGAGATTCTGGCTAATTCCAACCACATATTGCTGAAAAAAATCTACTGTGGAAAAGCTGTGTTTTCAAAAACGCAGCATGTCATTATGCCTGTGGAATTTTCCCTATAGGATTAATAAGGGAAGAAAATACGCAGATAAACTCAGCAAAAACACAATGGAAAATGCTGCAGAAAAAAATGTGATGTGTTTCCACTGCGTTTTTTTTTTTCTGTGCTTCACTATGTGGGGCCTTAGACTAAAAGGGGGAGAAAAACGCTGAAGAAAATGCAGTAAAAACTCACTTACAAGATGCCCAGTGAACTCATTGGAAACAGGTTTACGCCTTTTTTTTCCCTCAGTGTTACTTAGCTGTGTGGGACCTTAACTATTGGGCAATGGGCAACACATCTCTGTTTATTTAATAGAAAAAGAATGGTGACATGCTCTATTCTGGTCCATCGTGTGGACCAAAGATGCTCATTCAAGTCTATGGGTCTGTGAAAATAACAGACAGCAAACATGCCTTATTCCATGGCCACAAATACATTGAAAAAGAATTTGACTTTAAAAAAAGGTTGCTCTTATCAACTATGGGCAGTAAATGAACACAAAATCTAAAGAATCATGTGCAGTTTGTGATTAACACAGCACATGCTTGTTATAAATGTGTGTGAATAAGCTCTAAGATATAACATTTTTATTGCAATAAATCGTAGTATCGGACACATAAATCCTAATGCGTATGTCAGGATGCAGTACACAAACTGTGATTACGGCATTAACAAAATTAGGATTGTTAATTTTTAAACCAACTTAATATTAATCAGATGGTTGAAAGCAAATGCTGTTGACGTGTAATGCATTTGGATTGTATATTGTACAGCTGTATGCAGGCTAAGAGGCAGACTGGTTTACACTGAATTCAAATAAATTCAGAGGCAGCTGGGTGCTTACATCTTCTTCCAGCGATTCCAGCTATTTAATGCACCTGCGCACCTTCAGGGAATGTTTCAGTACCCAGCTGACTCACTGGATAGAATACTAAGACTAATATTAACAGCATGGTGCGAGGAAAGTATTGGCAGCCAGTAGAATACCCCGTGGGTGAAAAAACTAAAGGGAAATTGGACAGAAAACTATAAAAAGAGAATTCACTGAAGCAAAATAACAAAGGCAAAATGGAATTATGGAATGGAAAAAGTCATTAAAATGCCCTGTAAAACAGTGGCTTATTAAACCATTAGGAGCCTTTTCAAGGAGAATAACTTTTAATTTATGTTAAAACAAAGCATTAAAAAGTAAACATCAGCAATGTTCATCCAGTACGTTCTGAAATATTTTTACAGCTCTATAAAATCTCTGAACTTTATAGAACCTTAACATTACACCCATATACATCTATACTGTACGTACCTTTGTATGCCTATGTATGAATCAGAATCTGATAGACAAAAGAATTAGTATGCGCCATCAGATTTTATGCTAAGTAGGTATTCGCCTCTGTAATATGGTGCCATAGAGTGGCACCATACTGTATAGCTTATATCCTTGCATAGGGTTCATGCACTAAGCTTTGTTTTGTGTGCATGAGACTTATAGGTTTACATAGAATTAATGGTAGTGCAATGTTAATAATTCCTTTACTCAGACTGCATTCTATACCTAATAATAGTGCTTGGTAGTAATTGCTGAATGGTAACTCTTGCACATTGTCAGAATGACTAGTCTAAGTTCATTAGACTATTAGAGTATTAGTTGGTTTATTTCCCAAAAAAGTCAACATTTTGGTGCCGTTTTTGGTGTATGGTGTTGCAACTTAAGACCTGCTCCACCACTCTATCACTTTGTAAAACATTGTGAAAATGGCCATGAAAAACTGATGCAGCAGCCATTTTTTTTCACAGCTGTTTTGCATTTGTGGGGCAGCTGTACGCCACACTTAGTAAAAGCTCCGGCTGATGCTATCTGTACCTTAATTATCAGGAGGCTCTGTCCTCTTAATAAATCAGGTGCATGCCCATGTGTTAGAATGGAAATCTATGGCAGTCTAGAACTCCCATATATAACTCACACCAGAAAACTGTTATAATAAAAATGGTGGGCAGAGGAGTCCCCACCCTGACTCACCCTGCTTTCTACCCTGATCCACTCACATTCGCAGAAAGTGGCAGGTGAGGTACAGAACGGGGGGGTTGTGGCGTATCTTTGTCACAAAAAAGGGCAATGTGTCAAAAAGGCACCACAATAACACCCATTTATGCTAGAAAAATGACATAGATAGGGTGATGAATATGTGATGTGTTTTAAAAATGGCCATGTGATGCTGTTACAAAAACAGCCATCACACGACATGGTGTAAGGCATGTGTTCCAGTTTTTGGCACATTTTAACCAATAAATCTGCCCCATTATGTTTTGATGACACCTTTTGTGCCTCACTCAACAAAGAGGTAGTTGCTTAGAAGGAAAGTAGAGTAAGGCTATATTCACACGACAGTGAATAATGTCCATGTGACGTTTTTTAAAAATATTTAATTCGTGAAAACGGGTGCCTCTCAGGTGCAAGACGTTTTTGCACCTCTTTTTTGTGAATCTAGCCTACCTTAGTGACAACATGCCCCACATTTTTGGCAAAAATTTAAGCCAATAAATAGTTGGTGTAATGCAAGAGAAAAATATCTATCGTGTTTAGCCAGATAGCCCCAATTTATTATACGGCGTGAGCCACTGTGATAAATCTGGGGTATCTTTAGACTGTGTGATCTAAGTTTACACTGTATAAGGGGTCATTTACACAACCATGTTCTATCCACAAGACACAATTCTGGTGCTAACTGCATTTCCCAGACTTACGTTGGCTGTGTGAATAAACCTCAGTGTGTTATAATGCGGTGAGCAACCCATAGATTCATTCAACAGTTAATTTGTTCATTCATCCTGCCACCATTCAATAGTGTTACTGAACACAGAGTCCTTGGCATAATTTGTGAATGAAAAAGCTGTCACTTCAATATTATTCAGAAGATGCTTGTTTTCATTAATGGCTCCTCAGGTATAAACTAACAAATTGCAGCAATATCAGAATTATGTATTTCTAGCTGAGTTTACATTTGCCAGTAAAAAATAAGAAACTGAAATGAGTCCAAATATTTCAAATGATTCAAACAATTACAGGAGCCGGAAAATGAGAGTATAAATGGGTATGAATATTCAGCGAGGTATTAACGGCAAATAGATCATCAAAATTAAATTTGAAGCAGGCAAAAAATCCCTTAGTGTAATGTGTTCCTTTACTCTTATCTAGATGTAAAATGAAGAACGGATGCCAGGAGTGAATTATTAAACAAATGTTATCAAGTTTATTCCTAAATTGTCTTCTGAAGGATGGTAGATGCTAGTTTATAAAGATACCATTACTTAGCATTTCAAAGGCTGGATGAAAAATGCATATACGGGAAGCAATGAAGTCATGGACTCCAGAAAAGCTGCCTCATTTCATTGTATATTATAGACTAGATGGTCGTTATGAAAAGAAAAATCTTAGGCGCTTAGACAAAAAGTGACCCTTCTCCATCTGCAATAGCATTAAATTCTGTAAGAAAAGATACAGTTAAATATTCATGAGTTAATCTTATTCATGGAATAGACTCCTGCACCATTCTTTATTTAGTCTCTTAACAATGAGCAAGAGTGTTTGACCTTATAGTATCTGCAGGATACCATATGGAAAATCTTTGAGATATTGAATTTTAAGACTAGTTTTCTATGCATTTTAAATGTGAACATATTTTAAAATGGGACTCATAACAATATTTACTCTACCAAGCTAAATAGAATGAAATGACATGAGAAATTACACCGACTATACATTAGATAGCAAACCTGGCAGTCATTCTTACTGTATTGAGCCTACAGCAGGATGGCTGCTATAGGAAAGTGAATAAGGCTGGGGACACACAGAGCAGAAATGCTGCTTTTTTGACACTGCACAAACTCTTGAAAAAAAAACCCGTGTTTTACATTTTCGGCAAAGTAGATCAGCGTTGAAGACATGTCATCCACACATGGCTGAAAAAAAAACGTATTTTTCACAGCATTTTTTCCGCGTTTTACAGTCACAGCAATGCGGATCCCATCCACACACAGCGGAAAAATACGCGCAGCGGACACACTGCGATTTCCAAAACTATTGCGGACTTTCTGTAAAAAGTGCTGCGGGAAAAACCGTGATGTGTTGTCGCAGCGGTTTTTCCCGCAGCGCTTTTTTGCTGCGGTGTGCAACGTGGGGCCTTAGCCTAACAATGGTTATTCAATCAATTTAATCAAAAAACACCCCAGGGTACCTCTGTGTAACATCAAAGGCACACAGATGGGCCCATAGCAGTATATCAACTACAGACTACAGATCTGTACAACACCTCTTCCTGGCCAAAGGAGAACAACTCTATCTAGCATCCAAGTGACTTCATCACATACCTATTTCCTCCAATATATCTGATGCTGCATTTTTATACCGCCAGATCTGTTACTATTAGCAGCCACATAAGGTCACACAGAACCAGTATGGAATTGGTCTTTTTACAATATACTGCAGAGCAATGAAAAGAAGGAGAACAGCCACAGATTTGCTGAGACTGCATATTAAGGCTGAAGCCCCATGTTTTGAAAACACCGCAACAAAAAATACTGCGCTTACAGTAGCGGAATAACTGCGTTTTCACCATTGCTCACATTTTTGAAAATCGTAGCATGTCAATTATACCTGCAGAAACAATGGTATTTTCCGTATAAGTATAATAGGGGCAGAAAGTTTGTAGAGGAAAGCTCTGTGAAAATGCAATGAAAAATGCTGTGGAAAAAAATGCAATGCGTTTCCGCCAAATTTTTTTCCCACAGCGTTTTTTTGCTGCGTTTCGCTACCTGGGGCCTTAGCCTAAGACTATTAATAAAAAGGTTAAAAAAAAATTAGCATAAAGATATTCTATCAATCATAACATGGTCACAATTTTGAACATTTATACATATACTGTATATGAATAATCTATGTCTATACTAAATGCATAAATATTAAAATATATATCTATACTAAAAAATTAAAGCACAGTCAATGAAAAAGTGGGGCGCCCCCCTTTAAATCATTTATTTTTTTTTTTATATATGGGTGGGGGGGCCACTCCCTTTTTTATTTATATATACTAATGACGGAGACATTTTTTTTTGGGGGTGGGGTGGGTGTTTTATTAAAAAAAAAGTATATATAAAAAAAGAAAATAGGTGCCTCCTTTTTTTTTTTTTTTACTCCCTCTTTTTTTTTTCTTCCTCAAAAGTTCCTCCGCTCCCTCGGGGCCAAGGTTTCTTTTTTTTCCCTGGGCCCCCCCATAGAAACCCGAGGGGTAAGTATTTACAAATTTACTAACTGTTATATCCAAATTCAGCTGTGAATTTTTACAAAAATGAGGAACTTTGCTTTTGGCCGGGACCATATGTAACATAGTTGCAAAGCGATAGCTGTCAGCGAAATCGCTGTTGGCAAACCTGCTGTGATATACAGGACCAGTACAAATCCCATCCGCATACTGCTGAAAAAAAGGCAACGTAAAGTGTAGCACTATTCTGTATCACGGACAGCTCTAGATGAGGGTATTCCTTTATGTCACTATACGGTCACAGGTGCAATCTATTGGAGGAGACACTCATGGACTTTTGCTTATTTGTGCTATAAGGACTACTACATTTTTTTCATGGTGGATATGCAAATACTATACACTCAACAATACCAGCAGATAATCATGAATATTGTATGTAGGCCAATAAATATTGGCTTCCTTTATTCATTTCTAACCAGCATATACCTTTCAGTAAACATATGAATTACAACACAGAATAAAGCAGGTTTCCTTTTAAAAGGCCTCGTAATAGAGTAGGTTTGACAGTATTATTTATTATTTGCTTCCAAGAAAGAAGTATTTTTGCTTATTTTTTTAAGGTAAAGATAACCTTCTAAGTAAGCTTTGCTTCCTCATTCATTATATGTCTGTGCTTTCTCTTTTCCACAAAGGAATTGCATGATAAAAGGGAAAGAGTGGCTTATCAGCTGAAAGTATTATATCACCTGCTCGCAGAATGCAAACAAGCTTTGTCAGTTTAATATAGACCATCCTTCCGCAACAAGAGTTAAAACTGCTGAATAACTTTAAAAAAAAAAAAAAAAATGGCAATAATGTCAAGACAACTTTTGAATATTGCACAAAAACTGGTAATACACTAAATTCTTTAGAAACTATAGGCTAAGGTGAAAACATGTACAATCGCCGAAGCAAAAAGCACCCAAAATCAGGTGGTTTTCACTGCAATTCTCCTGCAGATTTCACTACAGTCTTTCTGTAGCTTTCAGCCTCTGAACTGGAAAGGCTGAAATCTGTGAGTTAGGCCAGGGCACCACATTACAAAAACGATGCAGTGTTTTACAGTACCTGTTGTACCTTCTAGCTAATCCCATCCACACATTGCAGAAAAATATCCACAGTCGAACTGCTGCGATTTCAAAAAGGATGTGTTTTTGTAAATCGAAGCATGTCAATTATACCTACGGAAACGCTGGCATTTTACGTATAGGTATAATAGGGACAGCAAGTCTGCAGAGGAAAACTCTACAGACTTTTGGCGAAAAGCACTGTAGAAAAAAAAAATGCAATGCGTTTCTGCCACAATCTTTTCTGCAGTGCTTTTTGGCTGCTGGTCACTATGTGGTGACTTAGCCTAAAACAAAATAGGTGCATGACCTGCAAGCACATCCACACCACTGACAGTGTACCTATCCCACAGTCACAACAGGTGCACAGAATTAGGGGGACATTTTCCTGCAGGTCTTCCAATGTGGTGTATGTCATAATGTGTGTGCAATGTCCCACCACAGGCCTCTATGTGGGGGAAACGGGGCAGAGACTTAGTCAGTGCATGGACTCACACAGAACCATTAATAACAGCAGAACAGATCTCCCAGTGGCCGCACATTTCTCCAGAGACGCCCACTCTATTGAAGATTTGCGGGTTGTGGTTTTAATGGGACTTTTTAAGACGCAGAGGGGGAGGAAAGAATGGGAATACAAGTTAATGCAAAAATTTCAAACTCTGCAATTTGGACTTAAAATTCATGCCAGTTTCATGTCACACTATGTATGTACTGTGAGGGTCACAAATCACCACCTAATAGCAAACAGATAACAGCAAGAATTAGTGATCCCTCCGTTACGCCCCACAAGTTTCCAGATTGTTTATTTTTTGACCGGTTGTAAATAACTTCTCTACTTAGATTGCATTTTGTGTTTTTTAAGGACTCTAAGATCCTTTGAAGGTCCATGTCTTTAGGGTATAAAAAATCTGTGAATTTTCAGTTTCTTGTATAACACCATGTCTGATGAAGGGAGCTAGTACTTCCGAAAGCTTTCCATCAAATATACTCAGTTAACCTCTAAAAGGTATCACCTGATTACTTCACTTAGCCTAAAACATGCAGCAACAATTGGCATAACGATTCAATTTGGTGGAGTTTTTTGTTTTTATTCATTTTTTATGCAGCATTTAGATAGGATTTGTTTTAGGCCCATGAACATTGCTGTACATAAACCCTATTTTCTAAAGAGCTGTAAAAAGGCCCATTGTATGCTATATATACAAAATTATTCTCCCCTACTACAATACATGCAAGTGCTGTGCATTGGGCTGTGTGCATAAGCCCTATCTCTTCCTTATCTATTAAGGCTAAGGCCCCATGTAGCGGACCGCAGCAAAAAGCAATGCTTCTTTTATACCTGTATGGAAAATGCCAGTCTCCGTAGGTATAATTGACATGTTACGGTTTGCAAAAACGTTTTTGAAATCGCAGCATTTACACTGCAGATTTTTTTCTGCCACTGTCAAAATGCTGTGTTTTCGCAACGTGGGGCCCCAGCCTAAGAAGGACACAGCACTCTATTAATAGTACTATTATTACCTGCAATAAAACACAAGACAACACTACCAAAATAAAAACATAAATAAGGAAAGAAACATTGATGTCTGAGACGCATTGCTTGACATACTTTATTTTTATTCTAAATAAAAAGTTTTCTAATACTACAAATTTTCCAGCTTTCAATTTATTTTGCAGGAGAACCCCTGAGATGACCTATTGATCCCTTGTGACACCTACAGTGGGACGGGGAGTGCAAGTGGGGAGGGGCAAGTTTGGTCACATATCTAGTAAACCTCTTAGTGGAGTACTGTAAGGCCTTAGGGGACGTTCACACTACTGTTGGTGACCATCAGTAGTGTCCATTGCTATTGTCCGTTACAAGATTTTAGTAACGGACACTAACTGAACCATCAATAATCCATTAAAATTTCCATTCATTTCAAAGGAATTTTATTTTGAGTCCGTTAGTGACCGTTAGTGTCTGTTATCCACCCAATTTGTCACATGCCCGTTTTTTTTTCACAGACAAAAAATCCTACATGCAGGACTTTTGTGTCCGTTGAAAAAAACGGTTTCATGATGGTCGTCAAGTGTCTGTTATTTTTTAACATTAAAGTCTATGAGTAACGGACAGTAAAGGACAGGTGTCCGTTATACTGTCTGTTATTACTGTCCGTTTTTTTTATGCACGTGCTCAGAAAGCAAAAAACGGACACTAAAAAAACGGACACTAACTGATGCTAATGTGTCTATTTTTTTTAATTAATCCATTAAATGGATCAGTTAAAAAACTGACTCATTAACATCAGTTAGTGTCCGTTAATGTCTGTTATGATAGGTGTCCGTTTTTTTTTTAATGGACACTATCATAACGGATATCCAACAGTAGTGTGAACCCTCCCTTATTCAGTGAAAAATGGTTGGGTGTAGCGGAATATGTTGTCGCTAAACAAGTAAAATAAATAAATAAACATACTGCCCTCACACTACTGTTTTAATACCTGATGTCTAGTTTATTCACATAATGATCGGATAGACCCTTTTTCAGGACTGCTAAATAAACTAACATGAAATCACAATTTTTCTCAGTTTTGAAATATATTTTAATATTGCTTTTCATTTTAAATACATTCAGGAATTTTATCCTGCCAAGAAATTGTAAATATTGACATATAATTTAATTTGCGCAAATGTATACATTGTCAATTTGAGTAAAATTTTCTTATTTGTGCTCCTTGAAGCAGAGAACCGTGCTTGCATTTTGCTTTCCTTATGTAGACAGTCATGCATGCATGCACCTCTAAGCGTGCTTGCAATGCTCTATTAAGTTACATGTTGGTTACCATGGCAGCTGGATTGGTAATGGGCCTAATCACAATCTAAATAGATTGCTCATGTGGGATAGAACATAAAATGCATTTCCATTTGTTACTCTGTATCTCAGTGTAACAATGTTGTGAAACAAATGGCCATTCTTTCCTTGTCTAGAAGCATTATTGGGATGTCAAGAACACAATCTGTATGAGCTATCTTTAAACACACTTATAGAGTAGAAGTATATGCAGAACATTTTCAGAATATGTTGATGGTTACAAAATTATTAGTTATATTTCTGAAATCTAACTTTTGACTTCTTTGCTTTCATTACTAAATTTCTAAAGTAGCCAAAACCATTTACAAAAAGTTGCAACCACAAAATACTGTATAAATCTATAAAAGCCTATTACAATACTTACAGGTTTACAAAAGGATTTATTTGGCATTAATGCTGGAAACCCAATAGAAAAACAACAATTTGTAGTCTCAACTTTTATGTGCTTGCAAAAAAGCATTTTGAACAAGGGGCTGTTCAATTTGGACAATGTGTTTTAGATAAGGCCCAATGTAGTGGGCCACAGCGAAAAAGCACTGTGGGAAAAACCCGTGGCAGAAACGCATCACGATTTTTCCCGCAGCACTTTTGACAGAGAGTCGGCAGAGGTTTCCTCTGCAGACTTTCTGCTTCAATTATACCTATAGGGAAACCGTTGGCATTTTTGGAAACCACAGCGTTTCCGCTGCGCGTATTTTTCTGCAATGTGTGGATGGGATTTGCTAGAATCCCATCTACTATGCTGCGGTTTTTGCTGCGCTTTTTCCACCGCAGTTTGGCTTAGTTTGGCTGTGTGTTTTTAGGGGACATCCCTTAACTGACCTAAATTGGCAGGTTTGTGCTGCGGGTTTCTAATGAGGGTAACCCAAGTTCAAACTCTACATTGCAAAGGCTGAAATCCATGCAGCAGAAAGTAAGAATTGACATGCTTTAAGAAAGTTTTCAATTCATATACAGCATCATCACAAGAGAAATGAAGCATTACCCTTTAGTCACATGAATATAATGGGCCATGTGATTTATGTCTGTGAATGGGGGATATTCACATGACCTATATTTTGATAGTCCATAGTCACCATCACTATATGAAGATCAAAGCTTGCAAGTCAGTTTTTTTATGCAAATTAAGCAAGAATTCACATTTAGCTTAGTAAATCACCCCAGTCATTGCAGCTGCTCTCTGATATCCCTAATCAATGATCCTAAGTGGTGGACCTTCCTCTATTTTCCAAGAATGTACTTATAATATATTTGAATATGGGTTTTTCAAAACCAAAGTTACAGGCTATATATTATGTTAGCCTGTGGCTGGTAAAGTACTGGAAGTGGTATACTTCTCATATGGTTGCTTAAAGGAATTGTCCAGGATAATTTTTTTTTTTTTTAATTAGGGGGAGGTGAAAAAAATAAAAAAAACATACTCACCTGTCCCTGGTGATCCAGCGTCTACCAGTGCAGATCAATCCTGCAGCTCTGTTGTTTTCTTCCTTTGGAAGTCCCCACCGCACAAGATCGATGAGGCCAATCAGTGGCCTCAGCAAAGGACAGGGGATGTCACTAGCTATGACATCCCTAGGTTCTTTTCTTACGCCGCTGATTGGCCTCAGCGGGTGACTGCTAAAGCCAATCAACTGTCTCAGTAGAAGGGACACCGGACTTGGACTTCGGGCAAAAAAGACAGCTGAGCATCAGGACTGGACCATACTGGACACTGGAGCACAGGTGAGTATGGTTTGTTTTTACATTTTTTCACCTCCCTGGCCTAATAAAAAGAAACAAAAAACTGGACAACCTCTTTAAGATGGATGAAATGAGGAATCCTAGTCCTGTGTGAAAGAAATAAAAAGGACTGGCGTAGATTTCTGGCACAACTAACATCAGTTGTTGACATGAGTTATAGTAAATTTGAAGGGCCAAGGCAAATCTAGATCCCTGCCCTGCTCGACTCACTTTTTTTGAAAAGTAATGACAGGTGCTCAAAATTGGAAAAGTTGCATTTTTTGTGCAAAAACTAGCCATGTACAACAAAAATTTTTGAATTTTTCATGCCTTGTATGCCAGAAAACTATAATTCAATGCATGAATTGAATATCCCAGTGTTTCAAAAGTTTCCTATAAAATGTGATATACTGTTGTATACTGTGCAAGTGATATATCGACCACATTTGGCACCTCCTTATAATTTTTTCTAGAGTGCGAGTTTGAGAAACTGACACAATCTTCACTACCACCAAAGACATAATAAGAAAAGTATTGGGTTTTTATATACAAAGTTAATGAAATGCTATTACACAGTCTGAACCACCTTGAATAAATTCTGGCTTACAGGCCCTGAAAAATTAATCAGGACCAGGAAACCAGAATATAAATTCTGTCTTCTAGCTCCAACCAGTGGATCACACCTACTCACTGTATGAGGTGCAAATTGAAGCCGTATGTCATAATGATTGGTAATCACAAGAAAGCATACCCTGCCAGATATAAGCTGCTTATAATTATGAAAAATGGTGCAATGTTATGAAATAATTCTTCCACTTTCATTTTCACATGAGTGCATTTTAAAATTATCTTATAGGCACAAAAATGCTCTACGTTCCATGACTCATGAGTAACACGAAAATTATAAAAGCACTTCTAAGGCCTTTCAGATTATGTTTTTATGAACAAAATATGAGATCTTGAGAATTTCTTCTTTGCATTAGTCACCTTTCACAATGCCAGAGAAATTATCCTATACATCAATAACAGATCTTTCCTTTTACAACACTTATGCCATGAAAATGTGCTTATTATTGAATAAAAAGCTGTTAAAGACATCAGTAGAATTTCTCATCTTACTAAAACCACAGCATACAGACCCTTATACAACCCGTTCCTATTAAGCTACTGTATATACTCTGGAAATGATAGAGCTAAGAATTCCATACCCTAAAGACAGATCTCCCTCATTGTCTAGATAGGCCATCTGCCAAGCATAGCTTTTGTGTCCGTCCTCACTGTACATTTATTGTGCCGATCCTTAACAGCAGGCTTCCAATGCTGTAAGTTTGTGATGTGGTGCCAATGGGATAATAAGGGACATTCTACTGGTATTATTAAAAAGGAGTACTCTGCTTAGAAGGATCACTAGGGGAATTTAATAACCCATCTATGCCAGTTTTCTGGCGAGGATGGTTATAAATGGGACATGTCTTTAGCACCTGGCCCTTTCTTGTGCCAAAGATGCCCCACATTGTTCTTTCTGAGCCACACTTACCACTGAGCAAGGCTAGACAGTGCGTGGATGTGTCAGTCTGACAAATTTACTATAACTCATGTCAGAAAGCTGGTCGGAGTTATACCTGAATTCTACGCCATTTCCTGACTGGCATAGATTTCAATTATGGAGCACAGGAGTGTGCCTGAATTAAGGCAAGGATCTGTACTGGGGTGTCTACATGGAGATTTTACTGGCAGAAAATTTCAGTCAATGAATCTGCCAATCTGTTTTTTTCAGACTGATTTTGGAGACATTTTTCAAGCTCTCTTTGTAGCTGGTTTTAATGCTGAGGACTTATTCAACTGATGAAACAGCTTTTTAATTTAGGATGTATTCAGATGGCCAAAATAAGGGCATATTATATAGACTGGTGTGTAGAATATGGAAATATTATAGCTGTGTCAATCCAAACTTGTTATGTTCCTTCCTATACAATATTGAACTGATAGAGTAAGGATTCTCCTGAATGACGCACCCTCTATAAGGTAAAACCAAGAAGAAAGTCCAGGATCTTACACATTAGAACAAAGACATCAATTTAGCAAGGCATCCATTTTATATCTATGGAAATATGCCAAATCTTCACTTCTGGCAAATATTGAGGGAAAGAAGGATCAGGAATGTTAGATTTCGAGGGAACTAAACTGATGCCAGAAGTTTCTGGCAGAAATGTATTTCCCTTTCCCCACCCAGACCACATACACACTTGGAATATCCAGTCAACATAATGGATACAATAAATGCAATTGGTTTCAATAAATTACCTTTTGTGATTATATCAGCAGATTAGAGTTGAAAGTGAGAGCTCCTGAGATAAAGTTTTCTAAAGCAAGTAATACTTCATAGTCTATGCCTCAATGACACAATAGGATCCCTGTGAATACATATGTTATATGCACAGAAAATATAGAAAATCCACCAAATAACTGTTCTGCACATGACCCCTCTGCCCGTTATGAAAGAATAAAAGTATAATTTTTCAGATGTGGATAGAATGCAGTAAATTAGCTACTTTAGTCGTCATTTTAAATTAGGAAAATGGAAAAATAATTGACCCAGGTACAATATTTGATTTGTTTTGAGAACAGAAAACTGGCAATGTGAATGCACACTATCCTATACTGCGGCACATCAATCTTTTAAAAGAAAGAAAAGCAGGAGGCAATCATTTATGTTTGATCATGCAATAATCATTTGTGCTTCTTTGCATAAGATTCCATCTTTCATGTCTTTTTTCATGTATAAAATAGCTCGGAAGCTGCTCTTCTCTCCATGAAGCAACATCAAGCAAGGCATTAAATCAATCTCCACATGTCAAACAGGAAAACACAGAAATAGTGTTTCCAGTCCAATGCATTTTGGAAAGAACAAGAAAAAATATTATAAAAAGATACTGAGAAAATAGTGAACTAGCGAAATGCAAGTCCAACCTTACCAGCCAGCAGTGAATATAGATTAAAGAGGTTATCCACCTTTTCACAATTCATAGCCTATACTTAAGCAGGGACCTGACTACCAGGACTCCCGAAAATCAGCTGTTTTCCTGGGCACACATCTCCCAGTATTCTTTACATATACAGTCATATGAAAAAGTTTGGGCACCCCTATTAATCTTAATCATTTTTAGTTCTAAATATTTGGGTGTTTGCAACAGCCATTTCAATTTGATATATCTAATAACTGATGGACACAGTAATATTTCAGGATTGAAATGAGGTTTATTGTACTAACAGAAAATGTGCAATATGCATTAAACCAAAATTTGACCGGTGCAAAAATTTGGGTACCCTTATCATTTTATTGATTTGAATACTCCTAACTACTTTTTACTGACTTACTGAAGCACAAAATTGGTTTTGTAACCTCACTGAGCTTTGAACTTCATAGCCAGGTGTATCCAATCATGAGAAAAGGTATTTAAGGTGGCCAATTGCAAGTTGTTCTCCTATTTGAATCTCCTCTGAAGAGTGGCATCATGGGCTCCTCAAAACAACTCTCAAATGATCTGAAAACAAAGATTGTTCAACATAGTTGTTCAGGGGAAGGATACAAAAAGTTGTCTCAGAGATTTAACCTGTCAGTTTCCACTGTGAGGAACATAGTAAGGAAATGGAAGACCACAGGGACAGTTCTTGTTAAGCCCAGAAGTGGCAGGCCAAGAAAAATATCAGAAAGGCAGAGAAGAAGAATGGTGAGAACAGTCAAGGACAATCCACAGACCACCTCCAAAGAGCTGCAGCATCATCTTGCTGCAGATGGTGTCACTGTGCATCGGTCAACAATACAGCACACTTTGCACAAGGAGAAGCTGTATGGGAGAGTGATGCGAAAGAAGCCGTTTCTGAAAGCACGCCACAAACAGAGTCGCCTGAGGTATGCAAAAGCACATTTGGACAAGCCAGCTTCATTTTGGAAGAAGGTCCTGTGGACTGATGAAACAAATATTGAGTTGTTTGGTCATACAAAAAGGCGTTATGCATGGCGTCAAAAAAACACAGCATTCCAAGAAAAACATTTGCTACCCACTGTAAAATTTGGTGGAGGTTCCATCATGCTTTGGGGCTGTGTGGCCAATGCCGGCACCGGGAATCTTGTTAAAGTTGAGGGTCGCATGGATTCAACTCAGTATCAGCAGATTCTTGAGAATAATGTACAAGAATCAGTGACGAATTTGAAGTTACGCCGGGGATGGATATTTCAGCAAGACAATGATCCAAATCTACTCAGGCATTCATGCAGAGGAACAATTACAATGTTCTGGAATGGCCATCCCAGTCCCCAGACCTGAATATCATTGAACATCTGTGGGATCATTTGAAGCGGGCTGTCCATGCTCGGCGACCATCAAACTTAACTGAACTGGAATTGTTTTGTAAAGAGGAATGGTCAAAAATACCTTCATCCAGGATCCAGGAACTGATTAAAAGCTACAGGAAGCGACTAGAGGTTGTTATTTTTGCAAAAGGAGGATCTACTAAATATTAATGTCACTTTTCTGTTGAGGTGCCCATACTTTTGCACCGGTCAAATTTTGGTTTAATGCATATTGCACATTTTCTGTTAGTACAATAAACCTCATTTCAATCCTGAAATATTACTGTGTCCATCAGTTATTAGATATATCAAATTGAAATGGCTGTTGCAAACACCCAAATATTTAGAACTAAAAATGATTAAGATTAATAGGGGTGCCCAAACTTTTTCATATGACTGTATGTGCTTTGCTTCTCACTCGCCATTTTCTTGATAGTCGTGGTTATCAGTACTGCAGGCGTATACTAATCAAGTCTGAATGACAGGCCAACAATTTTGAAAAGATGAATAACTCATTTAATAATTCATGTGATATATTTTTGATAAGTTTTGACAGCAATAAATAGAGACGGTTTTATTTTCTGAGGATATTTGTCTGTAGATCATGTATGCTATGCAGAATAATTATCATATGCCGCTGTTCTGGAATGCTTATAAATGTTATATGGAGCAAAATGTCAGATAAGCAAAATATGAATACTATTTACTATATATAATGTAGCCATGACTATATTAAAGCTATTAAAACTATCCAAATGAATTTCATTGCAAAGTGTTTGCAGAACTTTTTTCTAAGTATTAAAATGTGTATTTTATTTCTACAGCACCATCTCCACAAACATTTTATGGTGAGCAAAATCTATAATATGTCACCATATACTGCCTCCTAAAGAGTATATTTCCATACAACTGATTCGTTGGAGGGATTTCTTCCATTGCCACACTGATCTCAATGAGGTTTGCAGAAATCCATGCCATGTGATACAAAAAAAGAAAATGCAGTAATGCAGAACTATATATATATATATATATATATATATATATATATATGAAAAAACTCAAAGAAGAGGCTGAGGGGGGAATTTATCAACACATCAACACCAACTTTCTGGTGTAGATGTGATAATGTGACATGTCTTTGACACAGGGCCTTTTGTTGCTCCAAAATTGCACCACATCGCCCATTTTACGCCTTGCTCTCCACTTTCCAAGAATGTGGGTGGAGCTAGACAGAAAGCGGGACATACTGTATTTATTGCAATGAACAACAGTTTTCTGATGTGAGTTATACAGGAATTGTACGCCAGTTCCTGACTGGTGGAGATGTCTGTTCTGGCACAGGTCAGAGGGCCTTTAATAAGATTGGTGGCCTAAGCTTAGAGTATGTTTCTAGAAATACACGTGGCTGAAACATTAAAAATATCCATACAGTCACATAGGCCCTGCTAATATCAAAGAGTATATATAATTATAGCATTTCATATAGTCTGCTTTGCTTTTACATATAGTGGGCCACTGCAAAAAACATATACCACATGGTATACATTACTTTAACATGGGAGCCTGTGTGTGAGATATGCCACAGAATTTCAGTCACCTATGTCAGGGCATTACATTCAGGTCATGTGTTGGGAAATTTCTCTGGCGTGTTTGCATAACTTAAAGACATAACATATTGAATATGTTATGAATAGTGAATATTGAGAGACTGCTCCTGAAAGATCCTCGCTGTACCAAAATCAACTTCTCAGGTGTCATTCTGATTTGAGTGGCTTTTAAGAGTCAATTTACATTTCCTTTGAAACTTTATATCTTATCTTCACATTCTTTTTTTCACTGGCTAGTAGAAAAATAGCAATATAATCTGCTCACAAAACTGTTCTAATAGGTTCCTATGGGGTCATTTTTGTGTCCAATAGCATCTACAGTGGGGAAAAAAAGTATTTAGTCAGCCACCAATTGTGCAAGTTCTCCCACTTAAAAAGATGAGAGAAGCCTGTAATTGTCATCATAGGTAGACCTCAACTATGAGAGACAAAATGAGAAAATATATCTAGAAAATCACATTGTCATTTTTTTTAAGAATTTTTTTACAAATTATGGTGGAAAATAAGTATTTGGTCACCTGCAGACAAGCAAGATTTCTGGCTCTCACAGACCTGTAACTTCTTCTTTAAGAGGCTCCTCTGTCCTCCACTCATTACCTGTAGTAATGGCACCTGTTTGAAATTGTTATCAGTATAAAAGACACCTGTCCACAACCTCAAACAGTCACACTCCAAACTACACTATGGTGAAGACCAAAGAGCTGTGGAAGGACACCAGAAACAAAATTGTAGACCTGCACCAGGCTGGGAAGACTAAATCTGCAATAAGCAAGCAGCTTGGTGTGAAGAAATCAACTGTGGGAGCAATAATTAGAAAATGGAAGACATACAAGACCACTGATAATCTCCCTCGATCAGGGGCTCTACTCAAGATCTCACCCCGTGGGGTCAAAATTTATTTATTTATTTATTATGCTTACTTATATAGCACCATCATATTCCGCAGCGCTTTACAGACATTGTCAGTCACTGTCCCATATAGGGCTCACAAATTACATTCCCTATCAGTATGTCTTTGTAGTGTGGGAGGAAACCGGAGTACCCGGAGGAAACCCACGCAAACAGGGGGAGAACATACAAACTCCTTGCAGATGTTGTCCTTGGTAGGATTCGAACCCAGGACCTCAGCACTGCAAAGCTGCAGTGCTATCCACTGAGCAACCGTGTTGCCCATAGACACAAGAACGGTGAGCAAAAATCCCAGAACCATACAGGGGGACCTAGTGAATGACCTGCAGAAAGCTGGGACTAATGTAACAAAGTTTACCGTCAGTAACACACTACGCTGCCAGGAACTCAGATCCTACAGTGCCAGACGTGTCCCCCTGCTTAAGCCAGTACATATCCAGGCCCGTCTGAAGTTTGCTAGAGAGCATTTGGATGTTCCAGAAGAGTATTGGGAGAATGTCATATGTTCAGATGAAACCAAAGTAGAACTGTTTGGTAGAAACACAACTCGTCGTGTTTGGAGGAGAGTGAATGCTGAGTTGCATTCAAAGAACACCATACCTACTGTGAAGCATGGGGGTGGCAACATCATGCTTTGGGGCTGTTTTTCTGCAAAGGGACCAGGACGACTGATCCGTGTACATGAAAGAATGAATGGGGCCATGTATCGTGAGATTTTGAGTGCAAACCTCCTTCCATAAGCAAGGGCATTGAAGATGAAACGTGGCTGGGTCTTTCAGTATGACAATGATCCCAAGCACACCGCCAGGGCAATGAAGGAGTGGCTTCACAAGAAGCATTTCAAGGTCCTGGAGTGGCCTAGCCAGTCTCCAGATCTCAACCCCATAGAAAACCTTTGGAAGGAGTTGAAAGTCCATGTTGCCCAGCGACAGCCCCAAAACATCACTGCTATAGAGGAGTTCTGCATGGAGGAATGGGCCAACATACCAGCAACAGTGTGTGCCATCCTTGTGAAGACTTACAGAAAACGTTTGACCTCTGTCATTGCCAACAAAGGATATATAACAAAGTATTGAGATGAACTTTTCTTATTGACCAAATACTTATTTTCCACCATACTTTGCAAATAAATTCTTTAAAAATCAGACAATGTGATTTTCTGGATTTGTTTTCTCATTTTATCAGATAAAAAAGTATTAAATTTCCAGTTTCTGTATATGACTATGGATGCTGGATAGATGAACACAATATACAACTTTTACTTCAGTTGTGTCCAAATCAGCATAAAAAAGCTTACCAGAGCCACCTGACATGTGTGAATTACCCCAACGTAAAAGTTTTTAAAAAGTTGTATTTTGGATCTAGGTACATGCAATGTACATAAATAAAAATCAAAGCCCAAGTGATATCTGCAGGGTAAATACACATCAGCAGTATTCTCATTACATTATTGCATACATCGAGATTTTTTTAAGCAACTATATAAGATTGAAAACATAATTAAATCTAAAATAAACAAGAGAAGAAAATGTCTGAAATATGATTGAAATATTTCACATTATGGAATGTATTAAGCAACAGAATCCAAGTCAATCTATCTTCTCTATGTTTACTCTTTAGAATTAAGTGTATTTTCATCAACCTAAGAAGTCTAAACATCTGAAGCTTTAGAACACTATATCTGCAATTTATATCCGTTCAACTGGAAATAAGAAGAACATTTGTGCAGATTTGAGGGAACGAGGGTGGAAAAGAAAACAGCTTTCACTGAAGTTCCCAAACATTGTCTAGCATTATAGTAACCAAGGAATATATTAAAATGCTGTTTCGTTCAGTAAGTCACTTTCTGAACATAAAAGGAGCATAAAAAGCATGCTCGTACAAGAATTAGATTTTTTTATGGATGGTAGAGGATTTTATATTTTATTTACTTTTTTTATTTAAAAAATGGATGCTAAGGAAAATAGCTTTTCACAAAAATTAGTGTAGTCTTAGACTCACATAATATGATTTTGTCTTAGATACTCCTACACATATAAAAGAGAATAGTCCCCCAACTTGCTGCAAAGGCTAGCTCTACCTCTGAAGGACTAGGCAAATATGTGCATTATAAAGATCAGCTATTAAATTTACTAGACACTTGCAATGTTCACTACAAGATGGACTCACCTAAGCAGACTGAACTTCCTCAACAATGAAATATTGCTGTCTTACGCATTTACATTTAATTGTCCAGGAACTGTAATATAGTAATGGTCTGTTCATACCTGAAAAATTTTTCAGAATTTCAGATTTGAGTAGACTATGATATTGAACTCCACTTCCTCTTCTCAGACCAGTGGCATCATGTCCATTGGTCACATGGCATGGTGCAGCCCAGTTCCATTCAAATTAATAGGAATGAGCTGCACAGCCACTATACTACATATGGCGCTGTGCTTTATAAGTAGTGAATAGGCCAATCAATATCATAGTCCCAGAATACTTCTCAATTAGGTTCCTAATTCAAAAGAAGTGAATTACTCCTTCTAGAATGAATCTTGTGTAACTGTAAGGTATCCCACAAATATGAATCCATGTTATTAAATAGATAGTGATTGTCAGCTTGCCATACAACTGTAGACTCTGTAAGAGATGTCACCAGCAGATATAAAGACATAACAATGCAAAAACATATCTGACTATCTATTAGCAGTATTTTCTATCTGTAGCCGTTATTATGATAAATGCTATATCTATGGGACTAAATCAATTATTTCATACTGATAGAAAGCTGAATTGCTGGTACGATATATGGATTTTTGTTTCAATAAGTAGATGTTATGGTAATATTGCAACGTAATGGCAATATAGCAAAATACAGTATATTGAATTATCATCCGAGAACTGAAGTAAGAAGACGGCAAAAATAATATTTCCAAAGACAGTGGGAATGATTTTTCCTAAGGAAAATAGTTTTCAATAATTTCACATTGAACTCCCATTTAATGATATAATACAGAGAGGAAATCTTTGACAATTTATTGGCAACATCTATAGCCTACTATAACATTTGTATTACTTACACAGAAAATCAAAGCTAATTCACAGTTCTTCAACAGAAAACAATGTTGGTCCTCCTAGCCTTCCTACTGAGATCAAAGTGTTTTTTTTTTCAATGTAACCACTTTATGAGCTTCACTACCAAGTCACCAGCTTTGAAGCCTGGTACATAGTCAAATTTGAGTTACTAGACTTATCATTTGTGTACTTTAGCTTACTGTATGTCTTCTGAAGGCCTATATCTCCTGAAAGATTATTGCCCAATTTAATTTTTCACCATATGTGTATTTATGCATTTATATCAAGCTGTGCAACGGATAAAAGAGTTGTTAAAGTAACTTAAACATAATAGGAAACAGAAATATTTAGACAGATAACTTGGTTCAAAAGGTTTTCCTACATGATTACAAGTATAAAAGAAGTTGTAAATGTACCATCTGTCAGAGGTGTTTATCTGGCAATTGCACAACATAAGTATAGCACATGGTAAAATAAACACCATTTTTAATGGAAAACCCTCTGTAGGATAAACTAACCATGAAATGGAAATATACAAAACAATATTGGACTAATAATCCCGACACTAGACAAACTAAAATAAATCATACATGGTTTATACAGAATATACATATTTTTGTGAGCACAACTTTGTTAATTATCTTAGAGATTGCAATCGAAGCCTCCACAACCTGTAATATGAAATTGACTAACACAGTACAAGATAATCAAATCTTTGTGGTGCTTTCTTATTTACGTCCTTTCAATTGTCAGATTAGTGTGATATCTCATTGACAAAATGTCTCATGTGGTTATCATTTTTGACCACATGGAAAATTAAAAATGAACATCACTTTAAACTAGATGGATAGTTTCAAATATGGCATATGGTTGCTGAAAATACATTAGAATCAACCAATAGTAGACAATCATGTAGAGTATGATCTGTATAATTATTTCATTGGATACATTTTGCCTTCTTTTTATATGTCTAGCAATTAGAATGTAACTTTAGAAATATCAAATCATGATGACATATATAATAGAAGAGGAAGTTAAACTTGGCTTAGATACTGTAAATGACATTCTGTCATTCCATCTTTAACTCTAACCACATTGCAATACAAACAGTTATGTTGAACAAAACATATAGCTTATGCCATCCATACATGAATAAATAAAAATATATAACACTTTCTGTGTATGTTAACTTGTAAGTAGTATGTACAGGAAGAATCTGAAGTCAGTGGTATTGTCTTGTAACCTTGGTAACTATATAGGATTCTATTATTTTATTATTATTTATTGGGCACAAATAAACGAATTTGGCCATTTAAATTCTTGGCAGTGTAATTTTCATACCAGGTGGTATAACATAATTTGGTATACTATAGGAAAGGATATCTGTCACACTGCATGATAGGAGCTTGGCTAAAGTATTAGAGGTATGCCTGTCAACAAGTTTGACCAACAAAGCTGTAAATTCAGCCCCAGGCTATAATGTAAACTATAATTCAGAGTGGCATACAGTATGCTTTAAAGATTATATTAGATTGAATGAGAGTGAATAACCATGTCCTAATATATTGCAAATAAGCAGGACATCACATAGACAATGTGCTACAATGTGCTTCATTCAACTAGTTAGAATTAACACGAAAAAAAAAATGTCACTGTAGTTTTGACATAGTTTTTAGAGCCCAAGCACCAAATGGAATCAGCAAAAAGAGTAGCATAAGTCCTTCCAATATTTTTCACATTCCATTTGAATCCACTTCTGGCTTTTGGCTTGAAAGCTGTATTAAAAATGTCCACAATACTGCAGTCTAATCTAATTCTTCAAAATTATGTTAAAATGCAAAATAATTATCCAAATGGCAAGTTTAAATATTACTTTTAAGCACAACGCAGTATGCCAACTAGTGTAACTGTTTCTTTAAGGGGTCGTCTCATCATGACAGCCCCATATAAAAGGAAGCTGGTCTAGCTTCAGAAAGTCAGACATACATTTATCCTACTGACTGTACGAATAAATGGCTACCTACAACATAGAAATCATGAAAGTTCTGCCAGAATGGGAGCCACTTCTACTTTGCAGCTCACTTTCTAGCCCATAGAGGGGAACCACATGGGAATTCCCTTCCATAAAGTCTTTGTGCCACAATACGGTGCATAGAGTTTGATTTAGTGAGAAAACCAATCTAATTACAATGAGAGGTGAGGGTTTGCTGGACATTCAGCCTATTTTTTATTATTAAACTGACTACATGGCACATCTATTTATGTCACTGACAACTATAATTTACATCCACCTGGAAACATTGTTAATCTTGAGAGTTTTTATTGTCTTATTTTTATGCATTACCTAAAATATGATCTCAAATATATTTTGTAAATGCCACCGTCAAAGAAAATACCAGTTCATGTCATCAATTTCATAGGGAGATCAGTAACTAACAAGTCCAGACGTGGTTAACTACAATAATTGATTCCCTTAAGCATAGTACATTAATTGTAAGACAATTAAAATTAACACATCAGACGTGTGAAGTTGGAATCAAACGACTGCAAAGTCTCTGAGAAAACTGTACTATCCGCTAGTGCTCTTTTTTTCCAGACTGAGACATCTGTTGTTATTTCTTCCTTATCACAATTATTAACAGCTAAACATTTCTTCACACTGTTGTCCCACAGTTCTTCTTTCATTTCTCTTGGTTTTATGGGAATTATTTTTTTTTTCTTTTGAGCAGTACTTTTCTTTGACGGATAAAGACACCTCCACAAAATGTTGATATATAAACAAAGATCACTCTAACTTCATGTTGACTATATCACTTTCTTCTGGGAATATGTTCATCTAGTAAAGTAAGAAATTTCCATTCATGTCCCTTGTTTTTGTAAAATATTTTTTCTGCTGGCAAAATAAATGAATACACTAAGGAATTATATACAGTAGACCTATTCAATAGATGCTTTGCAAAATACATTACAGAATCAACGCAAGAACTAGTAATCTTCCCTATTTATAATAATGATTATGCTATCAGTACTTTGTGGTCAAAATACTGTATATTAAAGACCTTTGTAGGGGTACGGTTTAGAAATTGTTTAATTGTTTAATGTAACAAATTCATTTCAACAAAATCTATGAAAATATTCTTTTTCATTCCTATATGCTAATCAGCTCCTAAACTGTTATGCAGTTGCCTAGCAACATGCACTGTAGACAACTTATGACTACTTTGCCCAACCTATTCAACAAAATCTACTAAAAAACTTTAAGTAAACTCTATAAGCTCAGTGGCCCCACATATTGTAAATGCCACAGTTTGGCAGCGGCGGTAATTCCTGCAAAGTGAGTGGGATTCGCACATTGTGGAAAAATATGCGCAGCAGACACGCTGTATTTTAAAAAACCATTGCGGTTTTGGAATTTGTAGCATGTAAATTATATCTACAGAAACGCTGGCGGTTTCCCAATAGGTATAATGGAAGCAGAAAGTCTGCAGAGGAAAGCTCTGTGGACTTTCTGTGAAAAGCGCTGCGGGAAAAAACGTAATAGGGCCTTAGCCTAAAAAGACTTTTTTTATTCCCTATCTGCTCATCGTTTTGTAAACTGCTAGGCACTTGCCTAGCAACATCCACTGTAGTAAATTGATGACTACTTGGGACCTCCGTATTTCTGTGAAAACCAATCCATTTAGCCATTAGCTTATATAAGAAATTACATTAATTGCTATAATTATCCCATTCTCTTTTAATATTACAGTATTTAAATATATATGTGGATTCCATGAGAACCATAGAAAGAAAATGTCTTTTTGCTCTGGTGTTCACCTTTAAATCCTTCTTGCTTTCGTAGGTTTCCTATATCTGTTACGTAGCCTGGATTAAGCAGACAGGGTTGTGATATTCTACTTCAGAAATCCTTTTGTATAATGAATGTATCCTAATTGACTGTGATGCAGTTTTTCTGCTTACATAACCTATATATGAGTAATAATAAATGACATAATTGCTAACCTAGGAGTGAGACACTGAGCTGTCCTGGGAAAACAAGACATGAAGGAGTCCTACACTTGAATCATAACTTTGTACTGGGCCTATTAAAGTCTTAATTGCAACAGTTACTTGGATGAAGAAACATTTTAAAGAAATTGCAAATAGATACAGATCTTCCTATAAAAAGTCTTTAACTATCATTAATATAAGATTAATATTAGCTTGTCATTTTATATACATCTTAAGAGTAGGTTCAAACTACAGTTATTTATGTTCACTGCTCTCATCCGTAATAGGAAGAGTGTAATGGAGATTAAGTGACTAATGCAGACGGGACATCCTCTGTCTGGTGTCCATCTGCATTCAGGTAAAAAAACATGACAGGAGCTTTCTTCTGTCATGGTTTTGTACTTTTCTGATGGAAGAAAATGTTGTGCATGCAGGACTTTTTCTTCCATTACAAAAGTAAACTAACATGATGGAAGAAAGCATCTGTCATGTTTTTTACATTAGCGTAAATGGGAATGGACACTGACTGTATGAGGGGGCTGTATGTCCACTTACTCTGTTATTCTATGTAAAGATATGTTAAATGTATTAAAAAGTGTCAACTCTTTTTAAATAATCCTTATACATAAGATTAGTATATTTATAGAAAAGTAAAGGTAGCCATAGACTGATGAATGCTAGCCCCAAGCTTCTGCTTTGGGCATGAATGGATGACCATCTGTTGTGTATAGGGGTGGTCCAATTCTGCCCCAACAGCAGATATTGTTGAAAAGAAGGATGGGGCAAGTTGGATTTAATATGCCTGATCATTTTGTTCTCCAGTGAGATGTGTATCAGCAGTTTATTCTCCTCACTCTATTGAAAACTTGTCCAGTGGGATCTTGTGCGGAATAACTGGTCAGGTGACAGCTAAATTATCAGCTATTTTTAGTGTAAACAATATACCTCAGTATTACAATTAGGATATGTTATCATTATAAAGTCGGTGGGGATATGACACCCGACATCCCAACAATCAACTGATTCGGGGAGCTGCCAGAACCAGAACTATATAGTGAATGTAGCTAGAAGCAGACAGCTCCAATGTCTATCAGCAGTACCAGTTTACAGCATCTCACTTAAATGGGAGTTCATATACAATAATGAAGAACAGCCGCTACATACTATATGGATTTTTCTACTTCCAGTTCTAATATACATTATAGTTTAGGTGCTGGTGGCTCACCACATCAGCTGATGGGTGGGAATTGAAAATGTCAAACTCCCACCAATCTGATATACTGTACACACGTGGACAAAATTGTTGATACCCCTCGTTTAATTAAAGAAAAACCCACAATGGTCACAGAATCTGACAAAAGTAATAATATATAAAAATTCTATGAAAATGAACAAATGAAAGTCAGGCATTGCTTTTCAACCATGCTTCAACAGAATTTTTGTAAAAAGAAAACTCATGAAACAGGCCTGGACAGAAATGATGGTACCCTTAACTTAAAGAGGACCTTTCATGTCCTCAGGCACATGCGGTTTTACATACCGCTAGAAAGCCGACAGCGCACTGAATTCAGCGCACTGCCGGCTTTCCCAGTATGTGCCCCGGGGCTGGAGATATCGGCGGTGTAAGTTTCACGGTTTACTGTCAGAAAGGCGTTCCTGACAGTCTAGCTGTGCTGTGAGGAACGCCCTATCTGACAGTTCTCGTTCATAGACTTGTACTGGGGGGGCGTTCCTCACAGCTCAGCGTCATCGCCGGGCAGTAAGGAACGCCCCCGCTGACAGTACAGGGCTATAGATGAGTACAGAGAGAGGGGGCGTTCCTTACAGCTTTCTAGCGGTATGTAAAACCGCATGTGCCTGAGGACATGAAAGGTCCTCTTTAAGTTAAGGGTACCATCATTTCTGTCCAGGCCTGTTTAATGAGTTTTCTTTTTAAAAAAAATTCTGTTGAAGCATGGTTGAAAAGCAATGTCTGACTTTCATTTGTTCATTTTCATAGAATTTTTATATATTATTACTTTTGTCAGATTCTGTGACCATTGTGGGTTTTTCTTTCATTAACCGAGGGGTACCAACAATTTTGTCCATGTGTGTAGATTAACTATTCTTAGGATAGGCTGTCAATATCAAATGACCGGAAAAATCTTTTGTCTCTTTGTCTGTTCAGGTAATATATCCCATCAGATAAAACAATCAAGACAGCATTAACTTTAGAAAAAAACAGCTATTATTTACTACTTTATGTGATTATTTACAGTTATATAGCAGATGTAGGAAAAATAATTTCCTTGATCTACTACAAAGCAATCAATGTAAAGAACTAAGCTTCTCTTGGTGATCGAACACATACTTGTCAGCTATCAATACAGTCAGCCCTATATGCCACAATAAACTGCAGCGTAGACGATCAATCACAACAATAACAGCTGTGTAGTATGGCCTTAGGCTTCTCAGAATTAAAATGAAGTCTCAGTTTGGAGACTCTTTAAATATTAAATTCCCTAATAACCTTTTCACATTAAATTCCCAAATGCAACATCATTATTGGTAGAAGTGGGGCGATTCAGATATTGAAGTCTATCAGCTCCTTCCGAGTCAGGCACTGCGAGACTCTTTCCAAAGAGACAGACGTCGGACATTTAATTTGAAAATGTCACTTTTGAAAAACCAATGTGAATAAAAGTGCTGGATTCTAGTGCGTCTTTAAAGCAACCATTCAGGGTTCATACGCCACAATGCTTTATTACTTCAATAATATTCAGTATCCTGTTGCCATAAATATTTACTTAAACCAAAACATATTTATCGATGAAAAAGATAACTCTCTGCAAGGGTAAGATAATAAAATACAGGATTCCACCTGGGGAAGATATGATGGACGATTTTTAGAACTGACACAGATCAGGGTGTTGTTAGTACTGCAGTTTTTGATGTATGTCGGGAAAATTGGTTGTCTTGAAAGTAATCCTGCCACCTTGTAAATTACTGCAAGGATACTGAACCAAAATGACAGTGTCTTCAATTCAAAAGCTGGTTATTTCATCACAAACTGGTATGAATCTGGTATTGTGACACCTTGGAAGACTGAGTCTGACACATATGTGCAGAATCCTTGAGCAACTAGCTAATGCGTTCAGTGTGTAATGCTGTGAATGATCCCCTGTGAGTTATGCTTTAAATAACCTCTTCTATGTAGCATCTAAACATCTCAAGGTTCAATATTTTCTCCTGGGAATAATCTAAAGCTAAACAGACTCTTCTTCTGGGATTACACATGCTTTTAATTTAATTCTCTCCTGACATTTGACCAATTATTTATTATGTTGATCTGAAGAGGATGTAAAATTAGACCGTATTTTCACGCCTCTTAATTCAATACAAAAATGTCAGGTAAAAGATCTTCCAAGATACAGTATTTAACCAGATGGCTGCACCAAGGAGTAATAAAAACCTAAATTGTAAGATTACAAACTTCAATCTATAAGCCAACTTGAATCTATGATCTCTTAAAATATATTTTTATTCAAGGAAAAGCTGGGCAACTGGTATGGTCACTATGTTAGCTCCCACAATCTAAGTAACGCTTCTGCCTGGTTATACAATGATAAAGCCCCCTCCCCCAAATATATCCAATCTTAGCTAGGCAGAATTTCCACTTTGGAGTTTGGTAAAGCTTAATGCTAACCCAATGGGAACTATAATGACTAAACTAGTCAAAAAGGGTCTGGATGTCTATCTTGAAGTGCATGTAAACAATGTTACCAATTATCTAGATCAGAGTTTCTAAATGTTTCCAAGCTTCAGTAAGTATTGCCCACTCAAATAAATTGCATCAAGGTACCTCAAAGACAATGATTTTTTGGTCCTGCCCTTTGATTCAACCCTTCTGGTGCCATGTCCAGACTTTGAAACAGCGTGTGTTGGGTCTTATTCCCCCTCCTTCCTTGTACACATCTCCTTAACCTGCCTCCCAACAAACTGCGGAAGAACTTTTTACAATTGTTTTTACATATCCTTACAGATCCCTACAGATGCCTCATAGCTAAGCATTGGAGACAGACCCCCCTACCTTCCTTCATTGGAAGAGATGTACATTAGACTGAGAGACTCTAAAAATCTTGAATATCTGACTGACCTCTTGAATAACAAGGAGGACCGATTCAAGGCCATCTGGCAACTCTGTGATGCATTCTTGATACTTCATGATATTTGACCTCTAGAGGTCTTCTCTCCCTTTTAAGCCTCACTCACCAGATAGAGACACTAGATTACTTAGGGTTATATTTTTCTTCTCCTTCCTCTCTCCCTTATTGTCTCTTGTCTTGTGTCGCCCCCCCCCCCTTCTTTGTATTATTGATTTTAGTTGGTTTTGGCTGTAATTCTTCTGCCTAGATACAAGCACTGTTTTCCCTTTTTTGACTATACCATTCGACTGTCTTATACTACTCTGTATTGTGCATTTCTGATTATGGCTTTTTGTTTGTTTTCTTAAACTGTTAAAATTTCATAAAAATTTACAATTGAAAAAAGAAAAGGATTATGCACATTAAAAGCATAGCTTGAGCATAGTATGCCAACTACAGATACAGTATAAAGTATACCCCCTGAGCTATATATAGAAGAAGTTGAGAATCTACTGTGGTATGTATATTGCTTGAGATGCGCCATTGACCCAGAGAGTTATTCTGACTGTCATATCTGGACTTGATGATGACAACTGACTGCTACCTCATAGTTTTTTTGCCTTCATACTGATACCACTATATGAGAATAGATAGAACTAGACAGTTGTACACCTTCTTTTTAACCTCTCTATGTTACTACAGTATGTACGGTAAAAATTATTGAACTGTTACAGTGATTACTGCACCTATGGAAAGCCACATTAGTATATCAGGGTATAATGTACTAAATATGCATGCCAAAGACATACTAATAGAGAATTTAATTTGTGAGTTCTACTGGGACAGTGAGCGAAGATGTCTGTAAAGTGCTGTGGAAATGTTTGTGCTGTATAAGCAAAAGAAAGGAATAATAAATACTAAATTACAAAATCAACTCTGAATTTGTAGTTATAGAATTACTGAACTCATTTGCACCTATCTGCCAGATGACAATTCAATGACTTAAAGAATACCTTTCATTGGCATTGCTCCCAGTATGCAAATTAAGCTATCTAAAATCAAGTGAGTGGTCTAAGGAAGGAGCAGACAGGGTTCCAGACACTGCCCACCTCTGACTGATGCAAAGAATCACGCCTCCTTGTTTGCACCTGCCCAAGACTGCTTGACAGTAGAGCGCCTAATTAGCATATCAGGTACCAAAACTAACTGAACTGATTACTCGGGAATGGTGGGAGCTAGAGAAAAAATTCCAACTGTGCCAGAATCAGTGGAACAGAACTTATTGAATGATGTAACTGATTCAATTACATTAAATGGTGGAGAGGATACAGTGTTTATAATATGTTTATAATTTATATTTTTTAAAATACAAAATGCATTTGAGAACATTTTAGCAAAAGTGTTACAGCTTTAAAATTAAATCTTATAGTTAGAACAAATACAATTAAAAAAAAGTTAAAATAATTTCAACATTTACTAATTAAAAGTATGTATTGAAGATTTTGCCTCCTTCTTACATGAAGCGAGACCCCTTTCAGTCCTTATGTTTCATTTTCTTAGTTCTGCCAATACACTGACTTTAGGCTGCTGTCTGTTATTTGATTCAGTGATGCTCCACAGAAAATGCTGCTTAAAATAGTAAGCCCCCTGCCGAACATACAATTCTCATTTGGTTTACATGAGAGTCACAAGCTGATGCGACACTGTACCAGCAGCTGCTAAATGTTTAAGCTTGCTATTAAAATGCTTGTTGTACCAGACAAAGTGGCCTCATGGTTGATCGCACACACAAATTAGTCTTTACCCAGTCTTCCATGACATGTTCACTGGTGACAGCCAGGTTCTATAGATTCTAAAGGATGATCTTTAAATCTACTTAATTTATCTGTTAGCTTGTGTGTTTTAGATTGATGGGATTAATTCATTTAGTTTCTGTAGTATTAGTGTTGGTCAGTCAAGAGAGCTCATGAGTGATGGAACTCTCTATAAAATGTGAAAAAAACACAACATAAAAGTTATCCATTCTAAATGTCTTTTAAAGGACGCTTACCAGCAGAATTGATTTCTTTAAATGAGAACATTTCTCATGATACCCTAATAAACATAAATGAGGAGGTGCTGATCCTCTACTGTCAATTGGGTGTTACTTATTAAGGCTCCCCAAACTTGGCGTGGACCAACTGACTATCTTATATGAGGGAAAGAAGGACTGGGCATTTTGAATTTTATCATGCCTGATCCGTTTCTTCCACTAGGTGATTAGCCACCAAAGTGTCCGGCAGCAACTAAGTCTCATTTTCCCCATTGAAAACACGTATCCATACCCAACTGAACAAAGCCTGCTCGTGTATGGTTGAGTTTTCACATTAGCTGTCTATCAAAAAAGCATACAGGCAACAGGTATTATGTATAGTCATCTTTATTATCAAGGCCTCTCAGGCAAACCAACAAATAAAAATTCACACTGAAACAATGCGAAAACTGGATCATAGGTTTGAATGATGAAAATATATCTTATTGTCAACCCTGGAGGCGTTTATTTGGTACAAAAAAAAATTACAAAAACGCAATTAATAATAAATTAAAAATATAAAATAGTCCCAATCATATCCTAATCACTTCATCCTGTAGACATTTTAATTTTTTCAGTTTCTTTTTGATCTTCTGCTGACAACTACTCTTAAAATGGGAGCATTTGTTGGTCTATGAAATTACTGTACATTGCACTACTAGGATGAAGCAACAGAATGAAGAAGGAATCATGGTGGAAGTGATTTGTTTGGCAGTTATATAACACAAAACAGTGTTCCAAAGTCCAGCAATAGGAACCGGTATGCACTGTTACAAAAATATCTTCTTTATTCCAAATATTAAAACATACTGCCATCATCTACTTAAAATACATATAATGCTGCAGAATGTTTCCTTAGTCTTAGCTATATGATATACTGTAACACAGACCACTGAAATGTGTGCCATATTTAGAAGTTCTTACCAACAATGGACCCTCTTAAATGTTATGCAGTATCCATGTTATCATAATCTGATGTTTCTGTATACTCTACTTATTAACTCTAGTTGAAAAATGTCACATTACCCTTCACTTTTATATAAGAAACAGATAAGACTGATCACAGGTCATCATATCAAATGGCAAACTCTGTATGACTGTATTGTGTGTGATCCACGTGCTTACTTCAAATCAGGTCTTGTGTACAATATATAGCCACAAGTGTTACTATTGCAGCTGTTGACCAGGATAGGGCATACAGAATGGTCCATTATCCTTTACTAAAGGTTAAGAAGAAAGTGGATTCAATGAATAGATAAATCAATGGAGACTGGTATTGATTCACTGCTATCATAGTGTACTTCACATCACACTCATAATCAAATCTAATGGACGTATGTCACTAAAGTCTGGCCTCGAAGTCTGTGGTTACAGATTAGATAGACATCGATTGACCTGTTTCTGTTAGATGTGAGTTAGTTTCATGTTACTTAACACGCATCAGGGTAAATTACCAAGTGGCTAAGTATTTTGAGACAAACATTTATACGGTATAAGCATGTATTAAATGGGGCATCTGCTATCAATCCATTCATTATTACTATATTATAGGGGAGCCTTTTAGTTATGCCTTCCTCCATAGAGAACCATTGAAACCAATATTATCCGCTAGTTTAAGTGGTAATAGCACACCATGCTAAGCAATTCTACCCTGTGAAAATACTAAATGGTGGTGGTAGTCCTAGCATTTCTGCATCAGCCTCTACAGGGGACAAAATACAAATGATGACTTATTTTATCAGTAGCATACAGTATATGTAGAGGTTTATTGGGCATGTTCTTGCCAAAACACGTAATAGCAAACTGATGACCCCATCTATCTGCCCTACAATTACTGTAATGCACCCACAGCAGAACAAAAGGGGTAAATGCAGCCAGGCTTCTATTTCAAGGAACATCTGCAGGCTGAATAGACATTCTGATACATATGTATTGCACAGAATATCTCCTTTGCGTATAATATATATGTGATCTGTAAGGATATAACAGATCTGAATTGGGTTTTCAACTGTTTTCTCTGTGAACCAACTTCTACTTTACAACAATGAGAGTACAACGTAAATGTAAGTACAGTGTACATGGTGATATAATTTCCACATATTAATAAATGTTATATTATGTATCTGTAATCTATCATCCTAAGGCAAGGTTCAGATAGAGGAATTTTTAGAGGTATTTGAGGGGTTCTTCTGAATCAGATTTTTCTTCAATCTCCGGCCCTGTGGAACCCTTGATGGAAGAACTAAGCAGAGCTTCGGCTTTCAACCATAGGTTTGCTCACTGATTAGCCTCAGACACAATGGACATATCCATAGTTGGAAAAACCTAAATATTGAGGTCTATGAAATTATATGAATACATCTATTGTTTTGGACTATTTTAGCTAATAAAAATAAGAGGGGAAATTCATCAAGACCAGCAAATTGTATACTGGTCTTGATGTTCCTTTCGCACTCAGAGGATATGACAAGATGTAATTTACGATAAGATGCCCATCTCAACAAGTGGGAGCCCTGCACCGCCGCTAAAATCTACTCCAGCTACTTCCTGGTGCAAATTTCTGCCGTCATTTACACCATAAAAGTGGTGTAAATGATAGTGAAACTGGAATGGCCACTGGCTCTGCCCATGTCCTCTTTTAGAAAAGTGATGAGGAGAGTGTATAAACACCACTTTTTAAGTCATGCGTGGCATAAAAAAGTTGCAAACCAGTGGATTGCAATTTTTTTAAAGCCAAAAATTCATAGATTCCTAGTGAATTGGCCCCATTGTTTTAATAGGATAGAAACATGCCTGAAGTAAATGTAGAGTTCCTAACTGCATCATTCTTTTCTCTGATAACTGAATGTGTCACATTTAATCTACAATTAGAATAGAGCAGTATTCCTTTTATATTCCTTATATTGCTAGTACCTAGTATGATAACAATTTCTGCAATATATTCATAAATCTAGCAAATATGGGAAACATTAATTTTCTATGAAATAAAAACAAAACAGAAAATGCTTTAATCTCTGAGAAAACATTTAAAGTACAGAGCATAGACTTTACCAATATTCTAAAGCCCTGATATTATCCTGTTTTGAAGGGATAACCATAGATTTTTTTAATGGCCCTTAAGCAAAAGAACGTCATTCACTTTACACTATACAGTTTTCAGCAGTCAGACAGATCAACAGTAAACATAAGCTTTGTGCTAACCTGTACCCATTGAATCAGGTGGTAAATAGTTGTTTTTGCAAGTTAGGCTCATACTGTTATATTTGCTAAGTTGACTATTATTCAGTACCATGTAAATAGCGCTACAATTTGATAATGGCTCACAAAGCTTTAGGCACAGATTTAAAGCATTAAAGGATAATGTAAGACTTATTAGATTAGCCCATGCCATGATCATTTAGTGTCCTAGAAATGATTATTAGTGATAGAATTTAGTTTTGAGTTACTATACAGAATTGTGTATGACTCTGACCTCTTTTTCAATAAAATACACAGATATAGCAGTGTTGAGCCTGCTATTTGGTGGATGTTATGGTGTATTAGATGTACTTTTCCATAGCACTGCAGGTGAAGATACTACATTATCTTAACTCTACTACATATGTAAATCATGGAGTGCTGCAATAGGTAACATGAGCTGAGTTCATAAATCAACCAAAAGAGCAGCTGTCAGAAAACCTGGATAATATCAGAGAACATGCATTCTCCACTTCCTAAAAGACATGACTTCAGCTTTACTTTTACAAATCCATGAATGACTACTTATTTAAATAATGCTTCGTTCACACCTGCGCTTGGTGTCCGTCCGTTGCCAATCCAGTGAAAATCTCGGCGAACTGGATTGGCATCGGATACAGACCGGTCAGTGACGCATTTGAATGGGTTTTTAAAGCAATGCGCGGGTGTGCGCTTACACCCTCTGCGCTGCAAATCCTTTTTTTTTCGTCGGACACGAAGTCCTGCGTGTCCGACTTTGTTTCCGACGAAAAAAAAGGATTCACAGCGCAGAGGGTGTAAGCGCACACCTGCGCATTGCTTTAAAAACCCATTCAAATGAATGGGTTTTTAACCAATGCGTCGCTGACTGGTCTGTATCCGATGCCAATCCAGTTCGCCGAGATTTTCACTGGATTGGCAACGGACGGACAGCAAGCGCAGGTGTGAACCCACCCTTAGTATTGCTTTAATGTTCCCTTTATTTTCATTTTCCATAATGTGGGCAAATAAACAAGTTACAATAAGCATATGGTATATTCTATAAATATTACTTAAAAAAATAATAAAGAGCTCATTTTTAAAATATCATTTAAGTTTGATATATTAGTAATCTATAATAGAATATCACTGTAGGGTTATAAAGAATGAAAGGCGCTTTTCTTTTTACATACTCACATGGTTATTACTTTATCTACAATGTGTGCTAACTCAGCAGGCACTAAGCTCCAGAGTTAAAAAATGAAAAACCAAGAATATTTTTAATATATTTCCATTACCTTTTTTGCAATTTAATTTTACTTTGATATTAATTGTCCGGATGATAATTGGAAACTACTAACAAGCTGCTGTTTATTGACTCAGAAGCTCGATAAGAAGCCTTCATCCTATATTCTATAATATTTGATGGAAAATAGTGCTGAACACAGCACTGTTTCATCCTTCAAAGAACACAGTGGACCCTAATATCATTCAATGAAGTTCATTGGACACCATTGGTATCTTTTATCTATTAAGGCTGTGTCCACAGCACGAAAGCCACAGCACAGATGTGAACATAACCTAATTCATATTGGTGTATGCATCTCTGTTTAGTAGTTTGTATGCACTGCAGTATATTGCTGTGAATGAATTATGGTTAAGAATTTCTTAGAACACCCTTAAGACCCACTATGGTCCTACTTATAAACACATGCAAGTGGTATTTCTTACTTAGTCATACTAGATGATACCAAATCCAACATGCAGGTTAAGTCATAGTTAGAATTAGATCAATCCATAATAACATTTTCTGAGTAGCAGCAAAGGTGGAGCTTCCCTTCAAATGTATAAAACTATCAGACTTGCTTAGACTGGGATGGGCTTTAATAGATTAATCTATCATGTTTATGTCACTGAAATGAGCTAAATTGGGTAATATAAATCTACCAAAGCTATAACATTGCTGGGATTCTGCAGCCATTATTAACCAGCTGACACAATATCAATGTGTGACCAGACATATAACCACTTCCCCTGAAATGATACTCTCAATACGGGGTTGGGAAATGCAGTCAAGCAAAGATTATCACCCCCTATCAGACTCTGATCACCCAGTGTAGGCATCTTACACTACACTAGACCCTATATTGATATGATCTGTCAGCCCAAGGCTTATCAGTTGGATGTTGTCTAAAGATTTACTAAATATCCTGTTTCTAATTGTTCCGCATAGTTACTGTGCATGTTTTGTATCTGTATATATAAATGTAAATCTATAAACACATGTATTGATACATTTCAATGTAGATGCAAATTGTTATTCAGTTATAAAGGGTGAACTTTCCAACAACTTGTTTTTTTGCATGATACATGTACTGTAATAAGTACTTTAATATATTTACATAAATAACATTTTTATTCATGTAATTCCCTCTGGGGGGTACATATAGAGTCAGCTTTCTTCCTTCCTGAGGAAAACTAATTTGCATATGTTGTTCACTAAAAAAGATACACAGCTTGTGACAATGTAACGCACAAGTTGTATTTATCATTTCCCTGCAAGGGAGTCAGAATAGCATCCATAAGACTGGTGACAGGAGGTGAGATGATCCAAATATGTGGTCATTTTCCAATAGCAGAAACAACCTACAATGATCCTGAAATCAATGCCAGGGTCAGAACAGCCAGACATCAACCGATTATATGAATCCATATATTAACAAAATCAATGTTCATTTTGACCACTGGATTATTTCCAGCTTGGTATGAAGCTGCAGGACTTGGTTGTCAAACTTTTCCTTTTCACACACTGCAAAATGATATCACATCTAAATTTCTATCTACTCACATTTTTCTTCTCTTGTAGTTGCAGACAATGGATTGCAAGCATTAGATGTTTGTTGTATAAATGTATTAAAATACTCTAAATGATAAAATGGATCATGTCACAAGGTCTGCAGCTATATTAGAGCCCATATGGCTTATTTTGCGATAGAACGTATTATTGAACAATACATAATGCACTGAGATAGATCACGCATTTCACTGTAATGTAATAAGGTGCTATTTGCAAATTTATAGTGATTTGCCTTAACAGCAAAAGCACATATCTCATTTGCATCTTTACTCTTCCTACAGAAATACTTATTTTGTCACTATGTAAGAGACGAGAATACACAAATTCACACATTTTCACGCATGTCTAATCAAATAAATACAATAATGCTTTTAATGGAAGATTCTAATTAACTCCATACACAGCCATTTCCATACCCTAATTAATTTTCCATTTATATTTTTACTTTATAACATTTACACCCCCCTTATATTATAATCTGAAACCTATTTATAAACCAATGATCCATCTCATACACATTATATGGTCAGGCACATCATGATGAAACTTCATGTGTCATAACATAATCATTTATTGCATGCTGTTGAGAAGTCAAAAGAAAATATTTTTCTTTACTAGGTTCTATATCTGACCTGATAGCTTATGTGGTTTATGTCTGCTGAAATGACGAACGCGATAACAGAAACCCATCAGACCCCATTATACTCAATAGTGATTGTCATGCAATGGATTTAGAACTGCCGTTACTTTCATTGTTTTTTGTCTATGCAGAACTGAACAACAGAAACCAACAAAACAGGTGTGAACAGAGCCGTACATGGTGTTGTTTAGGGGGATGCATAGTTTTACAAACAAAATGTTTGTAATAGGTCAAAATTTGGCCTCCAAAGAGCTTATTTTTGGCTTATATTGGCATACAATCTTAAGGCACATGTCCATCTAATATGTCTATATTAATTCTGCAATGTTGATCCAGAGGAAGGCAAAAAAATAAAAAAATGAAGTGGAAACTAATTTTATTTATTTCAGAGGAATAAAAATTTTTCCAACTCAGAATACATCACTGAGTTAATGAACCATGTCTAGTAATCTGGTAAGCATAAACTGTAATATTTGTTACAGTCAAGAAAGGCATCTGGGTACTTTGGAATTTGTTATGACAACTTCTCTGGCAGAGATTTCCATAATCTCCCCACTCTTACAGTAAAGAACCCTCTTATGTTGGTGAACTGTAAGAAACTCTTTGAGATCCAAGCTGTCGCTTTGTAGATACAGTCCTGGATACCCACAGATGATTGGATAGATTTCTGTTTTGACCCCTGATTTATTTGCACATAACTATTAAGTGAAAAATAGGTATGTAAAAGCTATTAAGATGATGTAGAGTACAAAAGACCAAATGATAGCAGAGGAGCCCAACATATTGTAGTACAGTGTTGTCACAATGTGCTATATTTACAAACACCATTTGTATGTGATAGGCTATATATGCATATATGCAAACAAACCCAAGCCTAAGGGTAGGTTCAAATTACAGTCATTATAGTCCATACAGTCATTATAGTCCATGCTATGAATGACCATTGCTCTCATCCATCATAGGATGAGAGCAATGGATATGAATGTTAGTAGAGTGACTGATGCAGAGAGATCTCCCTCCATCTGTGTCCTTTACCATTGACTCCAATGTAAACAATATGATGGATGCTTTCTTCCATTATATTTACTCACTGTTATAACAGAAGAAAAGTCCGCTATTTACATGAGGATATTTGCAGATGGGCATCAGATGGAGGGTGCTCTGTTTGCATCAGTCACTTAATGCCCATAGCTCTTATCCTTTGATGGATGAGGGCAATGGACATTAATGGTAGTGTGAACCTACCCCTAAAAGGCAATACAATGACTGATGCAGACAGAGTACCCTCTGGCACCTCTGGAAAAAAACATTTTGGGGCATCCCTACCAAACATTTGTAATAAATAAATAAAAGTTTTTTATTTGATGCAGTTTTTACCGCAGTTTTTGAATTTATAAGTAGAACAGAAAATAAATTTGTTTCACTTGTAAAATTAGAAAACTTAATAAATGGATGGAGCTGCATATGTTTTTTCCAAAGCTGTTTTGATTGTACGACAACTACCCTCAACTGCCACAATGTGCCCTCAAAGAAGCTACACCATCATATACTTCCCACCCAACCACCCCACCAAACACATTTGAAAATTCATCTTTCACCACTACCTACTACCCACAGTAAATTTGCCATCATCATAATCCTTTTGTGTCCCTCACACAGTATAATGACCCTTAGTTGGCTCCACCCCAATAATAGCCGTGTCCCCAATAATGCCCCCATACAAGTAAAAAAGGTAGTCCCATTCTTACTGAGCTCTCTGTAGCTCTCCTTTCGACAAATCTTGTCTACATCGCAATGTAGCAGGTTTGCACTAAGCAACAAACAGCATTAGTTACAGCTGATGACTTCCCGCTTCACCATTGTATTTAACTCTTATCTGTGTCCTCGTCCAAACACTAGACGAAACAAATCTGCAGAGGTTCACCCATCTTTACACAGTATGTGTGAAGATTTTTAAGTCACACAGTATGCATAAAATGCGTTTTTAATATATATTTTATATATGATACCAGTGCATGACCCCCTCCACCAACATAAAAACCTAAAGGAATCTTATTTAACTATGTGAAAAAGATCTTCCATTCCACTTCAAGGGAGGTGGTAATCTTTATACCATCCTATCCAAAGGCAGTACAAAGTAGTGACAGACATGCTGGTTTTAGAATGAAGTCTGTTATATGTGCCTGTTGTGTAGATCTTGAGACGTTTACACTTTATACAGTAAGTTGCAGTACTCACTTATTAATAAGGACTTATTCCTTTAGATTTTGTGTTTGTGTGCTGCCCATGCTTTATCCACTTTAAATGCTCATGAAAAATGGATCAAACTGTTTTCTTTTCAAAGTAAAATTCAATCTCCTTCAAGGTGTTTGGGTCTTTGGAAAATGGACAACACGCAGAGAGCATTGGTATGCTGTCCATGATTTTTTAGGACCCATAGACTTGAGTGGGCATCTTTGGACTGCAGGACAAACCAAAATAGAGCATGTCCTCATTCTTTACCCGCAAATCAATTGTCTATGGAAAATCAGACATCTGCATTGCCCATTAAAATCAATGGGACTGTTTTCTGTTTGTGATCAATATGGACAGCCCATATCTATTAAAAACTGATGTGTGAATAAGCCCTAAGGCTGTAAGAAAGGAGTTTTCTCAATATCATGAGCTCCAGACTAACCCCACCCTCCTTACTGACAGTTTTCTCCCTTTGCCCATTAATATGGGGAAGCTACCAATCAACAGCTGGAGAGCAGGCAGCCTCACAGCTCAGGAATACAAGATCAGCCATATAGGAGAACTGTAATACTTTATTAGAACAATATCATTAGATAGTTGCATTGAACATAGTACATATTTTGCATCAGTGTATAAATGGTTCAAGCTCTGAATGGGTTCTGTTGCCTGCGTCTCATATAAGTTAATATTTTCTCAACTACAGAAAATCTCCATCCAACTGCTGTACCATAAAGTATTGTAGCTTTATACAAATGCTACTTCACATCCATATGAAGTTTACAGAGGTTACAGAGGACATTGGTCATTGGTAAAACATTTTGTTGAAGAAATTAAATGTATTTTAAATAACACAACTCTGAAATTTCATTGTAATGCTTGGTGGTAGTGGTGAAGCTGCTTCCAATGTCACTGCTCGTGGCATTAGTTTTTAATATATGCCCATATTGTGATAACAATTATATACAAGCAAACACATACAAATCTGTTGTTCGTTTTAAGGTTGCCATGGAAACAAGAAATTCCCAGTGCTGTGCACTAAAGTTCTTTTGTTACAACAAGGATGTGTTGCACTCACTGTTTTATATAAGGATTTTGCTCTAAAGACATCATGCGTTTTGTCACTATCTACCTTTTTTTCACAATTTGTTTTAAAATGCATGTAAATAACACTATGAATTTCAAGTGTTCACTTATGGTGTTTTTTTACAAGCATTTTCGATTGTTTATTTTATTCTAGTGCAATTTGCACGAGGATTTTTTTTACATATATTAGTCTTATAGATACCAGAAAAAAAATGCAATAACCAGAATCTCATTAATTTTACTGGTATAATTATTTGCCCCAAGTCCAGCTGAAGACATGGTTAACTGGGTATATCCACTGCATTGGCTCTACAGGAGAGATGTAATATATAGCATTCAATAAGCAGCTGCCCTTTCTATAAGATTGTATCACCACCTGTGCTGATGTGAAAATAATGTACAGTATACACGTGGAAGCCACAGGTCACTGAGCAGTATAGCATAGTTCAGAAAAAATGCTACAACTGAAAGTCCAACCTACAAAGTTAGATGCACCTCTCAGAATTAAAGGGATTGTCCAAGTTTGCATCAAAAACAGGCATACATGCCTTGCACCACAATTATTAAAAGACAGATTCTGTGATAAATCTGCCATGTACTTGGACTGCCTAGTCTGTTTACACTGTCAGATTTTAGACAGGATTAGTAAATTTGTCCTAATACCTCTCCAAAAGGACAAACAGTATTTTCTGTACAAGAATCTATGCAAATTGTAACTACAGGTCAGGCCAAATATCTTTCCAAAATTGGTAACTAGAGATAAGTGAATAAGTTTGTAACTAACCGGATTCATTATGAATTTTCCGGCCTGTGATAGAACCTCAGCAGTCAAAAGGGTTGTGTGACTTCTGAGGCCCAATCACAGCAGAGACCTAGGACCACTAATGTCAGCAAGGAGGCAGGAGACGCGGAGAAACTATGAAAAGACGACAGAATGCCGTGGCGGAGCCCAGGAAAAGTGAATATGAGTTATTTTTTATTATTCTGCACCTCCCCTGGCCGACTATTGTTATACTCTGGGGTCTCTTCAGATATAATAATAGTACTTCCAGTTCAGAACACAAACAAAACTTGCAAACTTGTGTGGTTCGCCCATCACTATTGCTATTTATTGTTACCCTCTGGACTCTTTTTCTGTTTTTTAAAATTCATTTTAAGTGAAAACAAAACTTTCCGATAAATAGACCATATGGAAAGCATAACAGACAGTACAAGTAACTGCAAAGTGACATGTATTCTTCCCCAGTCCTTCAACAAATAATAAACAATGAAAGCAATGTATATATACTATAATCACTATCCCGCAGCCACTCAACAGATTTGATTCTGGAACACAACAACAAGGTTTTCTATCAGGACAGACACAAAAAATACGATTTCTTTAAAGGAAGTAGCTACAGCATATTTCCTAGTATATATATTAAAATCATATAAACACTTCAATCTTTTCACTAATGTTTATATTAAGATTACATTTTACCTTAGTACAAAAGTTCATGGACTAGCATTTCGTGTAAAATTAACTACATGCTAATTGTCCTCAAGGACTACTTACTTTCAGTGTTATTCGATAATTATTTTTCCTCCTTTTATCTTCTCAGATGTATTATGTGGCAATTATTAGTCAGATGGTAACTTCACACAAGCTAACCAACCCACTTAGTTTTGTTCTTATTTAATAAGTGTAATAAGGACTTAGGTTTTCACGGAGACATTGGCAAGTACTGTACATGTGTAGGATGCACTGTGTGAACTCTATAAATGCTCTGTAGAATTACTCTATCATACAAAACTTTTACTGAGTGAGTTGTGTATATAGCTTAAAATGGTACAAACCAAAAGCAAGCCAAGATGGTTTAAGGAGTCAGCCAGTACAAGGCAGTGAGGGAAATCAGAAATATCCATACAAGAAAAGTGATGTTGAAAATGAAATGTAAGGAAAGGAACAAACTCTGACATTGCATTTTCTTGATATGATTTTCAATGCAGTCTCCTGTCATTTTCTGTTGTGCTTTAAAGTGTTTAAAGCAACTCTGCCTGTTGCTTGTGGTTTCTGTTTCTGAGAGCAGCCTATGATCGAGGGAGAGAAGCTGAGCTCTGTGATATAAAGGTTTATATGAATTGGAGCAGTGTTTCTGAGTAAAAAGCAGTGTAAATCATAACAGGAATTCTACCCCCAGCGATACATAAACATACATAGGCATAGAAAGCCTGTATGGCTGCTGTAGGACTTCTGACTGGTGCAGATGGGACATATTGGAAGCCTGATGAGTCCTGGTAATTATGGGTTGAAACACGTAGTGATCAATAGGGTAATTACAGGGTGAAGATTTGGTACTGCCCATGTTAGGGCAGGAGTCATATGTGGGGTGATTAGGGTACAGTACAGGGTATTATTGGGACATATCCCTCCTGGCGGAATACCTGATGGATTTGACCTGTGGTTGCCCCACTATGACCCTACTTATGTGATAAAAGAAACAAGTTTAAGACTGTTCCTTATATATTAAGTTCTGGTGGTAGTTATCAGGTTTGAGATATTGAGTATTGCCAATATAGTTTAATCTGTTAATTTTACTGCAGCCTTTTTATGTTCATTTTGCATTAAAATTATGTTTTAGCTTGTTAGCACATGCTGGTTAAGGATATTTTGGTGTGATGGAATGTATTTTTCTCAACTTCTAGTGAGTAATTCACTGTTTTGCTGCGGTATATGTGGGTGGATAGCACTCTCAATGTCCCTCCTAAGAGTCCTGTCTTCATATACTTTTTTTTTTTTAAACTCAGAATTCCTGCTCCAGATTATAGAAACCTATATATAAATCAGCTTCTCTCCGATAGGGCAGTAGGAATTAAACAGTTTGCTTTTATGTGTTAGGGATTTTATAATCACTTTCTTAGTACATCTACCACTAAGTGCAACAACAAAAAAACTAACTGTGCCGTATTCCATTTTTGATAGGTATTTTCCACTAGAAGTTTTTTTCTAGGGAAGAATATCTTGCTAATATACTACTTCTTAATACGGAGCTGAATTGTGTGCCTCTAGACAGGTTATGCGAATACAGCCATACAGGAAGCCTTAAAAGAGAAACCAACTGCTTTACAAAAGCCTGCACCTGATGCACCAAAAATGTTCATACTGGAAGTGCAAGCTGTATCCTGCAGATAGACAATACTGCTGAAGTTTGTTTTCCTTGATGTGTACCTACTTACTTATTACATTTATCTTGTTAAAAAAAGAAGAGTTTAATAATAGAAATATATTGGAGCAATGCTGATAACAGTTTCCTAATACAATACAATTGCTATTAATGGAACCTGGCAGTCACTGGACTTCAGATATTTTATATAAAAATATATGAAACTCACTTATAATGAAAGAAAATACCAAAATAAAACATGAACACAAAATAAACAATGCTACCATATCTTTTCTAGAAATTTCCTTGTTGGATATATCTGCTCAGTTTCCTCTTTCTGACCTTGTAAAATTTTCCACTATATTTCAGACTAAGAAGACTTGCACCATGGGAATAGTCATGTATCCGGAAGATAAGCATAATGAAACATTTGTTTAACAAATTATCATTTTATATTTTTAATAGCATATTGAACTAAATATACGATAAAAATAAGGTTGCTAAGGTCTGCCTGCTAAAACTCTTACAACCTCATAAATGTTGTTGTCTGCGCTCCATACCTAATGGATGCATGGACACCTTTTAATAAAGTCAATGAGATATATGGGAAATAGCAGACTGTGCTAACATACCACTTTCCATATAATATCCACTGTTATAAACACATATGTGGCTGCTTCACTGCCAGAAACGGCAATCGTTTTTGGATTGATGGGGTCTCACTGGTTAATCACCCCCCCATCCACACTTATCAAACTTTCCTTTTTAGGAAATAGTTTTTTTTAAATAATTGTTAAATGTAAAAGCAATAGATACTGTATATGAATCGAAAACAATGCAAGTCTTAAAGCGTTTTTAATTCAACCGATCCAGTACATTTGCTATGCTGCTGAAGTCTCAGATTTGACCTGTATGCATGCAATGCAGAAGAAATCCATCTCAGTTTTAAGGAAAGAATTAAAACATGATTGCTATATCCACTAAATGAATTTGCCATTATGATAAAGCTAGAGCACAGTTAATACCGGAGAATTTAACTGTATTCTAATTTTGTGAATTTTAAAATGAGCAGTCCTGTCAAAGATGGTTTGCGGTAATATATTAGAAAAAGATGAAATTGTACAGAATGTGTTCATTTTACATAGCTGAAATAGTTCCACTTAAAGAGGACTGGTCACCTTTGTCCAACCCCAACTGATACATAAATACATGTAGCAAGGATGAATTTAATTTGAGCCTAAAATATTATTTTTTTTATACCTATACTCATATTGTGATCAAAATCAGTTTTGTATTTATTCTGGTAAACCATATTTGACTGACATACAGTACTGAATGATTAATATATAAAGATATTATAGGACCCTATATACTATTACTGTATGATGTTAGGTACATATAAAATTATGGAAACTGGTTCTTACCTGTGCATACAGTCTTACACATAGACTTTGCATTACACCGCTCCAGAGTTTTACAACAGGGATCTGAAAGTGCAGAAATGGATGGCTATGAGGTAACACTTATAACATAATCATGTATCTATAATACATACTGGAAGGAGAATAGATACAACAAAAAAGTATATTTATTACTGAAGCATTGGAAAGGTTTTAATGTTCATATTAAAGGAGGTTTCCAGCCAAATGATACTGATGGCTTATTCTTAGAATAGGACACCAATATCAGATCAGTGAAGGTCCGACAACCAGGACCCGCATTAACCAACTGTTCTTTAGAGCATATACTGTACATGGAGAACAGAGCTGGAAGCAGATAGCTCTAGTCTATTGTAGTAGCTGTAAAGGACTAACTTGTATAGAAGCCGAGCTGCAGTAACTCAGTGTGGCCACTAGACAGAGAAGAGCGCTATCTGTTTCCAGCTCTGTATCCCATGTAGCAGTTGGTGTCATCAATATCATTACCAGATAAAACCCATTAATCTTTGGCAAATTTCCTGTATTGGCCATTAACAGGATCTTAAAAGTGCTGCATTATTACATATTTTGGATTGTTGAATCTTTTTTTTTTTTTTATATCATAGAAATGTCCCAATATATTTCAGGTTATTTTTGTACTGTAGTTGTATAAGTTTGTAGCTCTGAACGGAGAATAAGTGTGGAATTACCAGCATTTCTGAACTACCACATGCTGGATTAATGTACTACTGTAACATATTCACACATTTCTGAACATGTGTTGGGGCATTACAGACCTGAAGTGTTAGACAGGATATCAAAACTTCTGTAATCCATCTGCCTGTCTGCATGAAATGTGTTATATTTCCTTAAAGTAAAATGCCTTTCATTCAACATCCAAAAAGTTTCAAAACTTAGAATTTGTTTACAGCAATGTAATGCAGAAGGAGACTTGACACTGAGTTGCAGGAACATTGCAGCACACACTGATTCATATTTCAGTGTTTCTCAATGAGAAAAAAACTGTGAGTCAAACTTAAGAGCATCATAAAACATCTAACTATGCTAGAGTTTTAAGATTTAAGGTTGCTCACAAGTTTTCCCATAAGGAGACATTAGTTTCCTTATGGCAAAGTTGTGGTGTGAGTCACGGTAATCCTTTAATAATATTGAGACTTGCGGGTAACGCTGTATTGATGTGTTGCCCTTACTTAGAAAACAAAACATTAGAAGATTTGTGTTTGTGTTCACACAAATATCATGCCAAGGATACAAGCTGTGATTTATGTAAGAAGAGAAGATGAAACAATACACAAAGTCCTTATCATTATTGCGAAGATTTTCCTTGCAGCACAAAGAAAGGATGTAGTCATGTGGTACAATAAGATTGCCTTTTTAATTGTACAATGTGCTTTTTTCCCACCCTGCTTCCTAATCCAGGCAGTACCTAACATTATTGTGCACAGTATACATACACACACAAGATACACCAAAACATACAGGGAACTGGAGCAAAGTTAAAATTGAACACAGGCAATTACATGAAGGCACACAGGCATATCAACCAATAGAAATACAAGGATTCAGATACTGATACGTTTATATGTGCATCATGTCTAAATAGAACTTAAATAAAAGAATAGTCATACTGAATTGTATTCCTACAGTGAAAATACGTAAGTAAATGAATATGCCTGAATACATATTAAATAATAAAGTAGAAAATGTATACAATTTATAAACAATCCTTTTATTTCAATAAAGAAGTTCCATGGACATCAGTGTTTCTTATAAACAATAGGTCGGCATGGTGATGTGAAACGTTGCAGGAAGAGAGAGTGGATACCTGGAATATGTTACAAGATCCTGATGTTGGTGGATGGTATATTTTTTAAAGTCTATTGTAAAAATGAAAATAGTTAATAAAAGACAAAAACTAACTTGATGCATGAACAAAAAAGGTCTCTGATTTTATACAAATTATAGATAGGGAGACATAAATTACATTTATCAAATACACTAATAAAGGTTTGTGAGGTTTCCCTAAGCACAAACCTAATCTATTAGGCAGTGCAGAGAGCAGCTGAAGAGAGTGTTTCTTGCTCTGGAGGACCTGACACATTCATACATTATAAGGAAAGGCCATTGATTTTTGTCATAACTCTGCTTATTGACAAGTGAGTACAAGTGAGTACAACTGGTAAACTGCACCGGTACACTTCAGATAGAATACTATTTAACAGACTAAAACTATAGATCTAAAAAGGAAAAAGGTGTATGTCTTTTTTACCTGGCGTAAAAAGTGGAGAATATACAAAATACTCAAAATAACAAATCACATTTTTTTTTCTTTTAACAAAGCAGTGTCAGATATTCACAAACCCTCTACCCCTTCCCTTGTAAGTTGTGTATCGTTGCATACAGAATCCCCTATCGTCTGTACCAGTTGGTTGCTAAGCTAGTTTATTTTCACTGTACTTGTTTTTTTATGAATGTAAATCACTTATGCATATGAATAGTGCAATGGAACTAATAGGGCTCTGAAAATATAGAAAATAATATTAGTTTGTGGATTGGTGAGTGTTGAAAGTAGAGCCATGGTTGGCATATAAAGTGGAATTTATGGAGAGAGAACAATTTAAAATGTGAAAAATCTTAAAGTCTAGATCTTAAAGTCTAGATCACTGTTTTTAAAATTTGGACCATGTGAAAAAAGAGGTGGTGCATAGGGAATATGAGCCCCTTAGATTAAGGAAAATGCACTAAAGTGAGTTATGGATTGTCTGGTAATCTCTACCCCCAATCCCAATAGGAGTAGATTTTAAAGCATCACAGAGGGAAGTAAAAACCAGAACAGTAGTGTCAACCCATTAGGCATTCAGAATTACTTTAAAGGAGAACTCAACCAAAACATTTTCTTCTATCCCTGCATCAATCACCTGATTGTCTATCACTCTCTAGACAACTATTCTGCTGTGGGGAAGTGAATGTTATCTCTATATTCTCCTAAATAATCTAAGAGACTAAGTATAGAGCCTGAGGCTGTGAGGTCCTTCATTATAGCTGTGTGACAGGAGTTGTCCGCTTATCAGTAGTTAGTGACAGAAGTTGTAGAGAGCCAGCGTGGTACAGTCCATCATACAGTAAGTCAGCAACATGTGCATGAACTTCGGTAGATTTTATCTGGTCCAAGTAAGAGTCACATGATCTTACTGAAAAGAAAAATTCAGATAGAAAGGAATAATTAAAAAGTAATGCTGGCTGAATTATTTGAATTGAGGGAATAGGTATACAATGATTAAAAAAAATCATTGGGCCACTCTGGTGTTTTATACCATCTAGTGGTGAACTTATAGCACAATTCCTACAGCTTAATGCAACTCAAAATGCCATATTATTTTATGCCATGAGATGTTTGAGACTGAGAAAGTTCTTTTTGTTCCAGATACAGTAGCAAGACATCAGTTTCCCAAGCTCACAAGAAGGTGGGTGTACTATCATTATGTGACATTGTGCATTTCTCGTACAATCTGCTTACTAGTTTAGGGATACAGTGCCTGATCTGTAAGACCTCCTGGGATCATTCTATTTTTGTCCTCTAGGAGAATTTGAGGGATACATATATTGTGCAAATTAACTTGGAGCTGAGATAAAAGAGGTAGGGTACTGGAGAATCAAGCTAGGAAATCAAGAACCTTCATTAGGCTAGGGCTACACAGTGATTTTGGCTTGGACTTTTGTCACATGGCCAAAGATTGACAGGTGGCCCTGCAAGTCCTTCACTAATGTTAGTGAATGGAGTTGCATTGCAATCCTGAGGGTGTCAAAACTGCCACAAAAAACTTGAGCAATTTTCAACTTGAAGTCAGGGTCAGGACACCTGTGGGGTTATAATGCTACTCCATTCACTAAAGTTAGTGTGGCCCAGCCATCTTTGAATATGCAATGGCAGTCTTGGTTTTGTAGTCCTACCCTTAAGGAGAAGGCACGGTGGATAAAGTGCATAGCTTTCTTTATGTTTTTACTTTACAACACCAATCATTTTAAGCAATTATTGGCGTGCTCATCAATCATAACTTCTGACATGCTACTATGATGTGTCCGAAACTTTATGAATCAGTAGGTACTTTTAAAATTATAGAAGACTGAATTTAATATATTGAAAACTGTAATTTTAAATTTGTTATTTAAGACTAGCAGTGTGACCATGTGTGTTGACTTTATTATTTTAATTTTCTAGTGACACTTATACATTAGTCCTTATATTGTGACTGTAAATGTAATTCCTCTCCTATTCACTTCCTCCTATTTATGGAGGAAGGAAATGCTTCATGGCACTGCGTGAGCAGTAAAGATATTTCACTACATATTTTCTGTATATTTTAGGCATGGTGCACAAAAACAAAATAAAACCTATTCAAGTACAATCATTCCATAAACTCATACATACACAATGTAAAATATATTTTATCCAGTACAGCTGATTTATCCTAAAAAAACAAAAACTTTGATGGAAGCCAATCAGAAATCGCAATCAAATGAAGCGAGTCCTGATGAGATAGAAATGATGATAATTTCACTTTGCTGGGATTCTTCTAAAACTAATAATGTTTTTGTATCATGCTCAGAGGAACACTTTCCTACATCCCCCATTATCCTTGCCAGTTCTTTGCAAAAATGTATAAAAAAAAAAAAAATGTTCACAGTGTTTAATACAAATGTAGAATAAAATATTTCTCCAAAAGGAAAGCAATATTAAATGCTAGTCCTTAAAGGTTTTTTCTACTATACTATGTGTTGGCATATGGCTATGATACTTTGTGTGTGATCACTATGCAATAAGTAGAAGCCTGTCCACTGGGACTTTGACCCATTTTGAAAATAACACAGTCTTGGGGCTAGACTGTTTTCCTAGATATGTCATCATGTAGTGCCCTTTTGTCTACAGAATAGCAGAAGTTTCAGAGAACAGAAACCCACAATCCAGATAATAATTGCATATTTTAGAACAAAAAAAATAATTTGTCCACTTCCTTCGATTTATTAAATATCCTATTCAGTACTTACTGTACATTCTTACAGCATGCATGTATATTGACTGAGCTGACTGACCATCAATATGGCTTCTAAAAGGTTGTTTACATAAATCTCTGTTGCGATGCAGGTCTCACTTGCATATTGCTGCATAACTAGCACCATTTGCTGACAACTTTCATGGAAGCCGTAATGGTGACTATATATTATTCAGCTATTCTTAGTATTGGATTTTAGCAATTGATTATTAACATATTTACTGTTTGGTTTTGGAGGGGTTTTTTTTTATTTTTTTTTTCAGCAATCAGCTTAGATCCTGTGTGTCAGTGCATGGAGATATTCATCCTACATACACTAATGGACAAACTCCGAAAACTATGCTTTTGGAGACCTCCCTAGGAACACTGGTAAGGGAGCATACCTCAAGTCAATTCTACAGCAAAAAGAGTTGTATTTCTCTGCATGTACATCTATGAAAACCCTAGATTACAACTCTGCACAAAACAGTTCTGTATATACTACTGTAAATTCTATATTTATTCAACCTTTATCTGAATAACTTGCCCAAATCAATTACTCTATGCACAGTATTCACAAAAAATAGTTTGAGAAGATAAAGGTAACATGTCTGCACCTATATACCAATCATTTCCTTCTTGCATATATTAAAGCTCCAGTAATAAAACAACTCTTTATACATGAATATTGCAAGTGAATATAAAAATTGTGTTATATATCTTAAGAAATTTCCTTCTCCACTTGTCAGGTTGAGGAGGAGGCTGGATAAGGCGCACTCTGCTACACTGTGAATGTGATACCTTTTTTGACATTGCTATATCTTGCAAGATAATGCTCTACCACTGTACATAATGCAGCAATAAATCCATGTTCTAACTGGCAGCAGCTTCCTGCCACCCTCCATAGATTTATATGTGAGGCTGGATATGGATATGTGTGTTATATGAGATAAGAGCTTTAGTGAATGGATGAAGGAGGAAAGCAACCTAATAAATGGAGAAGAAAACATATTTCTTTAATAAGATACATTACAAAGTCCCTCACATTTACCTGTACATTTACTTCATTCATTTAAAAGTGGTTTTCTATTTGGAGGTATGCTTTAAACAGAGGAGAATCAGCTATTTATTTTTCAAAAGTGCTGCTCATACTATCGAAAGGCAACAATAGATGCACAAGATTTTATTGACATATCCTGTGTTCAAGCATCTATTCTCTTCTTTATTCTAAGGCAGATGAATGCATACATGAGTATTTTTCCAGCAAGTCCTTTCTATAGTATATTGTAGGTGCACTATTTAAGCTAAGAGAGCAATCAATTTGCAGCAATGACAATGGAGCCCAGTGATCACCGATTAGGTTTAAGGTATCTTTATGGATTTCTATGTAAGTACACACATTGTTTTGGCCGCCAAAGCTGTAAATATGTATTGTACTTCACTAGTCAAATACTGATCAGTTATGAATAGAATAAAATATCTAGGGTGCGCTAGAAAGTCAATGAGCTATCTTCTCATGTAAAGTCTATTAATATTTTACTCTGCCATTTTCAAGTTATTTAGGTCTAATGGAATCCATCGTCTCCATAGGAGCAGTCATTCAGCTTACTATAGATCCTTTAGCGCATATAAAGCTGTATTATTATGCAGTTACATCTTATTACAATACAGATTTACATGCTCCTCTGAGTTTGTGAAAAGATGGGAGACAACCCTATTGCCTACCATCCAACATGTATTAGTGAGGTTGACTAGAAACAGGATTGTACATGTCTCCACACAAGGGAAACACATTTTGCATTAACATTTTCAATAAGGGCATCTACATGGAGTGTTCCCTTACAGGTAAATTTTGCATACTTTTATTTATTTGCTCAGTAATCATTTATGTCTTAATTAGTAATTAGGTGATACAATTAATGGAATTAAGTCATGTCATGTTACTGTATAATAGTGTGCCAGCCTGATGGTGATGGTGAGAAAGAGACTATTACATATTATAAAGATATCTGCTCTTGCATGGTATGAAAGCATTCATTTCTGACAAGATACAGGTGCAAGTTCCTAGATAATCTCTCCAGAGAACTTTGTGCCATCTATGCAAAAAAAACAGAATCTTTCCTCACTCAAGTATAATGCACTGTGCAACAAGTGCTAACAGGACATAATAGATTTCTGCAAAACATTAATCAGTTTACCCCTTTTCCCTGAATACTTTCCCCATCTAGCTTCATCATGCAGCAAAACTGAAATGGCTGTATCACTATAGGTTTCTACTGTCAAAAAATGTAAAAAAATAAGATTATTGTTGCTATTATTATTATACAAAATACTTTAAACTCTGTCATTAACAATTATTAGCAGCTACATGAAACAAGAAAAATTACACAATTTATTTTGTAAATTATCTTTCTTTTATTATTTAATAATGGTGCTTAGGGGCCTATAAGCATAAAAAATACTCACCTCTCCCTGGGTCTGTGTTTGCAGTGCTGGCAGAAGCTCCAGTCTTTACAGGTCCTCCAACTGTGCCTTGTGACCTCTGCAGCCAAACACAGGTCTCAATAGTCACCTCTTCACAAACAGCACATCACGGCAGTCAAATGCCATTTGTGAAGAGGTCACCACTGAGGACTGTGATTGGCTGCAGCGGTGCCCTAGCACAAATGGGATATCAATGGTGACATCAGCTGAGGGATTTGTATATAGAAGATAGGACCTGCTCCTGCTGGACATTATGTTTATGGACCTCGCAGCACTATTAAATAAGAAGTCGGAACACCCCTTGAATGTAACTCACCCCACTCTTAAAAGTTTCCTAGTACATTTAGATGATATACACCCTTTAGCAAAACAGTGGGGGGAATTTAACAATGTAACATGCGTAAAGTTATAGCACAAATCCTTGTATGCGCAAAAAATTGTAACCTTTGGCCCGTTTATGCTGCACTCACCTCTTTAAAAAAAATAAATAAATAAATAAAATGGGCAGAGCATGCTTGGTGATGGGAATGGGCTTCACTGACTAATATATTATTATTTTCATCAGAAAACTGGCATAAATATGGCGGAAATCTTTGGCAGTTCTTGTATGGACCACTCGAGATATGACAAAATTATTAAGAGGTGTGCCCTTCCTTAATATTTAGACACATTTCACTCTTGTTCGACTGATTAAGACATTTTCTGGTAATTTAGGCCTACTATATGGCAACCTTAATAATTTGTCAGCAATGTTTTTGGCTCTATTGCATTTAACAGGAAAGTTAAATAAAACATGTTGGGATACTGTTACAAATCTCCTAAAACACTGGCATGCCTGCTGAGTGCCAGATTTATTATGCATTATAGATGGTCTAGTTTTTAACTGTCTGAATTCAAATCTGCCCTTCTAACCCGGCATTCTTCTGTTACTCCCTTTTGTCTATTTTCTATCTGTTGGTTAGCAAAAGGAAGACTCAGAGGGAATGGAGCATAACACAGAACTGCAAGATCAAAGGTTTGTTTGCCATAATGTAACAAGGAATAAAACAGTTCTGCACAGGGCAACGCTGTTTGCAGAAATGAACATACTCTATACAAACAATCACAGATGACAAAAGTAGCAGATTTCCATACTTGACATGAGGAGGAAATGGTAATAAAAGTTTAATCTGTAGTGAGTCTCCAATATTGCTATGTAAAACTGATCATACACAAGACAGTTACATGACCAACACATTCTGATATCTAAAACTGGTCATACGTATGTGATGAATATTGACTGAACCTCTGATTTTGGTGGGATCAGCTGACCATATAATGTGCACGGAGCTGTCCCTTCTCTCCTCAATGGCAGGAATTAATAGAAAGAAGGTTGGGCATGTTGAATTTTAACATGCCCAATTCTTTTGTTCTGGAAGAAATAAATCGCCACCAGAGAAGTCTGGCAGCAGTATAATCTCTTTTGCATTAAAAACACAAGCATGCTCAGACAAACCTAGTGGGCATGTGTATGGTGAGGAAGAGCAGTTGGCCAAATGAGCATTGAACAGCTATAAAAATATATGGCCAGATTTACTTTAAAAGTGTATGGATACATTTTAACTCTACAATATCCTGATTGTACAATTTTCGTAGGAAAAGAAAGTCTATTATCATTAATTTAACAAGAAACTCTAAGGCTATTTGCATTAGATTATTATTAATTACATGACCTAATAACTTATATTTGCAGCATCTTTAAAACATTTGTTGCAGAAAATTTCTATGCTGGATAATGTTTTACAAAATGCAAATCTCTTAATTCCCTGTTAGATACTGAACCATAAGCGTGACACTCGCTTCTACTGAGATTCTGCATAAATTCTTAATCCGAGTCATCAATATCTTGCATGAGTTGTTATCTTGTCATGCTATGCAGTTCAAGGAGCTGATACATCAAGCAAAACTAAGTTTAACTATAATTGATGACTCATCAGCACTGAGCATCCCATAGTGAGATTTCTTGTCACATCAGGAAAACGACACAATTTCTCCATAAAATCTATCATACCATACACGTAGATGCAGCCGTAAATTGGAATATTTTTTTTTTTTTTTTTGTCTTCAGCAGCATTCCCGCGCTGGCAATGCATTCCACTTTAACGTAACCTTTCATATTTAAATATTTGACATTTCTGAATAAAATGCTGCATTGTAAAAGTTTCAAATTAAAGCACAAATAATCCCATAACCGGCCTAATAATAGCAGGCAATTCCATATAATAATTCTGCCGTGTCCTTTCTCCCATGACCTTTACTCCAGTGAGAAACCTCATTTAATTCTATCTATCGAGTGAACATAAAAACAGTTTATGTAGCATTCGGCACAATCCCACTGGAAATAAGTTTGAAAGAATAAAGCTGGCTTCATCTTTTTTTTTTAAGTGTTACTCATTTTATTGGCTAAACAGAGGCAGCCAATAATTGGGAGCACTGGGGTATCATTTAAAAGGTTTAGTATAAGTCAATCTAATTTTTAACACAGGTTTTATTGACTGTTCTTTGTTTAGGCTCGGAAATCCAGTAAGGTGCAGTTGTTTAGCATCGAAAGGTTTTTGTTCTTTAATGTGCTAATAAAAGCAGTAGAAAGACTGTTATTCAATAAGTCAAAGTGCATTTGTGTCAGCGTCATTATCTGAGGCCAACACTGGCTATGTCAGATACTACTTTTAAATTGTAATGAAAAAGAGGGCACTAGAAGATCATTTCCTTAAGATGCAGGATATCATCTGAAATGAAGCACACAGGATGACTAGGCCTCTGGGAATTGGGAAAGCGCTTTGTTTACATACCTGTCATTTGCTTGCATTGTTCTCAGATAAATTGGTCTAATAAGATCCAAGCTTCGTTAAATTCTACCATAAAGTTCAAATTCCAGCTAAGTAAACTGACAATAATGAATACGATGATCAACTGTTATGCAACTGCTCTTATATAATAGGAAATGAGAATATTTCCTCTTTGTCAGATTATATAATGTCAGCAGGTCCCCTATTATTTGTTACTGACATCACGACCTATATACAAGTGCAATAAAACATGATTCCTAACAAGTTTCTATTCTTAGCGAAAGAGAAACAAGTACTCAGTATGCTGCTCCATATGTACAGTACATTATATAGAGTAAGATACTTTCAGGATATTACTACAAGAATGAGGTGGGTTACACTAAGACAACTTACAATTGTATGAAAGAAGTTTTCTTGTTTTATGAATAAAGATTTGTAACTACATAATTTTTTTTAGTTCCTTGGCATTTTCAAGAACTCTGCTTGCTGCCTGGTTACAATATCCACAGTTTCTATCAGGGAAGGTAGGAATTATCAAGATTTCCAGTGTGTTGTTACTGTTTGTCATTCACAGCTGAATGCTTTAACTGACACACTGTAACAAACAAGCTATGAAGATGGAGAACTAAATCGCAAAGTATTTTAAAGATCTGTATGTTGGAGTTGATATTTTTCGCTAACTATTCAAGGTACAAGTAAAAGGTATCAAGACTCTAAGAAAAGCAGCTTGGACACCCAAGACTGTATTACAGCATGTTCTGGGTTGCATGGGGTCATAATATTGTTTATATGTGTGACCCCTTGTGTTCACATTTTTATGGAGCCATAATAGAGCTTCCATAGATGTGCATGGTGCTGTACCTTTGATTTCATGAGGTTTTTTTTGCCATACAAAACTGACAAAAATGTGGCATGTTACGTCAAACGGTTTATGTACAGTATGTAGATATTCTCTACTAGAAGTAATGCTTACTGGGGATGATATTTTAATACTGTACATACAGCAAGCAACTGAGAATTAACAGTACAGCAGTGCATGAAGACACTGTAGATCTAAGGTAAGGAGCAATATGTCCTCCATGCACTGATGTACAGACTCCATGTCTTTGTGCATGAGCACTTGTTCTTCTGCTCTTTTCTACGTCCAGTTCTGTTTATGGCTAAAAAAGAAACTGCATTGATACAATGTAGTTCATAAACAAAAATGGTTTCAAAAGTGATGCTAGGAAACCAGATTTTTCTGCAACTATTCAGTCCCCAGAGTCTCCAATTCCCATTATTTTTTGGCACAGAACCCTCAAACCTGAGTTAATCTTCAAAATGTTTTTCTAGTGGTTACATATTATTTACAACCCAAAACATAAAAGAAGTCATACTCACTTCACATAATTTCTGCTGTTACCATTCTTACATTTACAAGGTCCCCTTGTATCTACTTCCCAGACCAGTCTCAATTGCCCTCTTAGCCAATCACTGGTGGCAGTGCTAACTTGTCTTTGCCAGTAATTGGTTGAGTGAGCATTTTCAGGCATTTCCTGTGTGTTGAGATGGCTCCAGGAAGTAAGAACTGGAAATGGGAACGGTAGGGGATTGTTGAGATTAGTATTGCTTCTTTTATGTTTTCATGCCACTCTGTGTAGTTTGTAAATAATAGTTAACCACTGGAACCATCTCCTTAACAATCTATCTGAAAGAAAGCAAAACATGTTCATGTAGTGATTAAGCCCTCATGGGCAGGGTCCTTTATCCCACTGTACCAGTTGGTCACTTTTAGTATTGTACTTGTTTTGTGTATTTTGTGAATTGCATGTAAACCCTCAAATGTACAGCACCATGGAATTAATGGTGCTCTAAAAATAAATAAATAAATAAATAAATAATAATAATTAATATTCTAAATATAATATTTAGACGTTATTCTAAATATTATATATAGTAATAAAATTCAGGCCATATAAAGTTCTAAAACAAACTTGAATTCCATGTGAAACACAGAAATTCTTCACAAAATGTTATGTAAAAAAAAAAAACAGGAAAGAAATGTCAAGGAAAATGCTCTTGTTTAGTCTAAAACCTACAGAATATGGTATATATAATAGTGTGCAATTTCCATCATCTCATGACCCTTTTAAATGTATATCCAGCTAGATTGAAAATAGTAATGAACACAAATAATATTAAGGATGAAACAGGTTTGTCCTCCTTATTTTTGACTGGATTTGCTATAAGCATTTATATTACTTGTATTGTTTTGCTCCTAAAATGATATCAATTCCAATAATGAATGGCTGCCCTGTTCTTCCGTACAGTATATTGTTTCTATGTTTGTCCTTGTATCGAGGACTAAAAGGTGAGCTGTGGAGGATGACAGTTATAGTTCGCCAGAAAAATTACTGTTTCTTGCAAGAAAAGAGTCAGTGGCTCAGATTTACTTGGCATACCATTTAACTGATATGATCCTGTCTCTGCAGAGGCTGAAGTCCCAGTAATGTAAAAAAGATAGGTTGCAAAACAAGCATACAATGATGGGGGTATTTAATGTATTCTAAAGTGGCCAAATGTACTAAAAATGGCCCTAAATTCCCTGTAATGAGGCTATCAGATGCTTTTAAAATGTTTAATTTCCCACTGAGTGGCACTACACATGATTATGGTCAAATAGCACTCTTTCAGCTCTGCTGTAGAAAAATCATGATTAAGTGGTTTATTTATTTTCTGTGACACGGTAAAAGCTATAATGTTCTCCGATCCATTCCAATGAGGATTTTTTTTTCTCCTATGGAGCTTTCATTTGTGTAGTATAGAATAAGCTACTGCTTAAAATTAAAAAGGGTAGCTCCAGTGTGAAATGTCTTCTAAAAAAGGCCACAACATATTTATACAGATCAATGTCCAATTATAAACAGAGAACCACTATGGTAAAAGGTCAAAAAATAATAATCTTTCTGGCATTTATTACTTGCAAAGCAAGGTCTTGTGCAAGGTCAACCCTCAAAATATACAATAGAAATTACACTGCGGTATTTTAAGTATTCAAAGCAACGCAATTTTGCAGTTTTCAAGAAAATGGAAAATTTGAAAAGAAAAGAACCAGTGATATTCTACTAGTTGGGCTGCTTTTCTGAACTGCTACCACATTTTTTGCATATCTTTTGCAGTCCCTGGGCTCTTTTATTGGTCTAAAGCATGACCATGGAAGGTATAACATAGCACACACTTCTATTATGCATGTGTATATTAAAGGGAATCTGTAAGGTCAATATGGGACACTAAACCACACATTGGTCCTTATAGACCTGGGGTTTACAGTAGTGTCCCAAATCGCCCTGTTGTAATGTAATCCGCAGGCGCATTAAAAATAAAAAACCTTTATACTTACCTAGAGAAGGGTCCAGTCAATGCTGTTCATCGAGAACAGTCTGGCTTATTCATCAGATTCTTTGTTGGCACTCCTCCTGGTGCCTGCACTGTTCTTCAGTGAAGCCAAAGATGGACACCTGGCTTCACTACGTAATTGCGGGGTATGCGCACTGAAGCCGTGGTGTACTCCTCTGGCTTCATTGAAGAACTGCATAGATGTGGGGAGTACAGCGGCAGGGTGAGTATATGACTATTTTTAATGCGGCCATGGATTGCGTTATAACAGGGTGATTTATGACACTAAACCCCAGGTCCATATGGACGTGTGGGTGGTTTAGTGTCCCAAAATGCCCTGACAGATTCCCTTTAATGTAAAATCAAATAATGTTATTGATAAGAAACTGAGCTTTAACTAAGCTTCCGGATTTTAATAGCATTGGTCATATATTATAAATGACACTATTATCCAGATCATTATCAGTGTGGGTCATCAGGAAGGCATATACACTAGTGTTAACTGTTATGTAAAAGAAGTCCATATTATCTGGGATGTTGACTTAATATACAAATCATTTACATTGCTTAGAAGTACTGTGGGAAATATATCATGCAGGAGTGATTAAAGCTTGAGACTAATAAACACATTGCCTGCCTCTTAAGGAGAATGCATGTACAGAAAATGATCTATAATTTAAAAACAAGTTTTATGGGAAACACCTTTAAAAATAAAAAGATATATGGCTGTTTTTTTTTTCTAATTTTCAATGTCACACTTGTCACTGAGCTTTATAGTAGGAGGACACTTCCTGTTCTGTAGAGATATCTTCTATAATAAAAGGTAACACCTACATATAGATAACACAGAATTCACCACTGACAATAGGAGTGATGGTCACAGTTGATTCCCCCCTAAACCTACACACTATAGTGACTCCTATACTGGTCACAGTGTGTGATTACAACACTCGCCAACAGAAGTCAAGGGGGAATTTTCAAGCCCTGCACCTCAGATATCTGGGGTCAAAAAGTCATAAAATAGATATTCTTGGGCAGTTTGGGCTTATTTGCACAAATTTTTGAATTTATAAGCCGCTCACTCCCCTTTTGAAAAGTGGGTAGTAAAGTAGACATGGTTAACTTCTTGAAAAGAAGGACTAGATTTATCAAATCTCTTTTAGAAAGGGAGGTGGCATGGAAACTGTAATAATATCTCAGGGAAATTTTTTTTTTACAATTAAAGATGTATAAAATATATGAAACATCCTGTAATAAATTTGACATAAATTACGATAACACAGACTTCAGCAAAAGTGACTTAAACTGGAAATTCACTTCATGATCTCATTCCCATCCAGTTTCCTATGTATATGTAGCTACATAAAAGGAAATCTCTGAATCCTGTTAACATTATCCTCCCTATCAGCGTGCCTTGCGGTGCATTGCTATTCTGTCAGTTTGGTAATATTTTTGGAAACATAATAGAGCTTTATAAATTTGCCTTTGGATACAGTTTAGAAAAATAATTAATCTACATATAACATCCAGTAACTTTTTACATACATTACAATACTTGTTTTCTATGGATCCCAAATTATAGCCTGAATACACAGTTGCAGTCACAAATCCACTAGTTTCCACTGGAAACTGTCAACTTTGATGAGTGAGAGAGTGTTTCCATCTTCATATTACAGTACAGTGGGAGAAAGAGGACATTTCCTTGGGTGCAGATTACTAGAATAAGGTCTATAAAGACATTGAGTTAGCAAGGAATTCTGGGAGATTTTGGCCTTGAATTACACAGAGCTATGATCACATTTCTTTTTTTATAATACACGCTGTAATTCTGAATTAGCACAAGAGAAATACAGTAAGTTTACCGAAATCTATTTAGTAAATGTATAGCATTTAATGTGTGTTTTATACTTGTATGGGTTGTACTGGACTTATTCTTGAGTACACCAATCTCATACTACCATCAAATTATTTGGGAAACCTGCACTAGAAAAATGACAACCGAAATCCAGTTACTTTGAGAAGCACTACTAATTTTTTTTTGTGTTAGCATTAATAAATGCATTTATTCTCTACTGGATGAAAGGGGAGCAGTTCACACACAGAACAAGGCTTTGTGCATAATGTATTGGGCTTGTAGAGTATTCATCCTTATATGCATTACTATGAAATGCAAAGGGAAAATGTAACAGAAAATATATGTGTAAGTATAATAACTTGAGGTCTTTACAAATCTACGAATGGTCCTCGGGTAACTGAATACTGAGTAACATTCCTAAACAAATGATTCCATGGGTATTGATTTTGTTCCCTTTTTTCAATTCTTGACCTCAACTACAGGACTACAGCTCCATTTCATGAATATGAACGACTCTTTATGGACTATTTAGAAAACATTACTGGCCAAAGCAAACATCAGTGAGAAAATATGAGGCAGTTTAACCTTTTTTTAATAACATCAAATAACAGTATAGTGTAGATATGTATAGATTAGATCCAGGAACCAGAGCTGGTATTTGCTTTACTGTATCTGATCTCTTTTTCATGAAGAACTACAAAAGGGGACACAAGGCTCATGGCATCATCGGTGGCTTATGATGGGAAAGAGGCAGTAAAATCAATGACACTGGAATATTTACTAAGCTAAACTAAATATGCCATGGTTCTCTATATATCTACGTATGCTATGTGTGGAGGGCTTTAATGTAGTACATGTTATGTGTGGGGAAGGGGGTTTTATTGTATATTCTATATGTGAGGGAGGGGACTTTAAAGAAAGCTATGGATAGTGGAAGGTGATCTTTTCAGATCCTTTCTACGGTGGATGGGGACTTTGCTATAAATTTATGCTGGGTAAAGGAAATTCTTAATATATATAGAATAATGTTGTGGAACTTTTCTGTACTTGCTCTGTATATGAATCTTGATAGATTGTTTTTTGTGGGGAAAAGAAAACTTGGCATAAAGTCTGTGTGTTTAGGGGTTCTTTTATTTAGGGTTTTTTATAGATCAGATGCGTAGGTGAAATGAACTTTACTGTAAATGCTATGTGTGGAAGAGAAGGAAATTATTCAGTAACCCATTTTCCCCTTTTTTGTAGAACACCCTTCTAATAAGAAACTAGGAAACCATTGCAAATTCCCAGTACTGAGATCCCCATGGGGCCCATTCAGAGGTTTGCTATGGGGCTGAGCATGTTTTAGTTACGCCTCTGCTTATCATCAAGTTACATAGCTAATAACTGTAATAAAATACAATGGTCAGCAATTCTGGAACACATAATTCATCAGGCTCTGCGCGCCATTACTGGCACCAAGTGCTAGTCTAAATTCATCCTGTTATAGATTTTATTTCCAACAAAGATTCAAGTTTTAATGGCTAAAAATGATGAAAAGTTTATTATATTATACATTAATTTTTCATTAATGTTTTAATGTGCATGAAATCCATGAGTGCAAATGTAATAAAACATATATGAAGCGTTTCTCATAAACATATATCACATGTGGGTTACTTCCAGTACTATCTATGGTGATCTCTTGTACTTGTTTGCGATAATATAATGAAGACAGTTGAAACCTAATGGAAACATGCAATAATGCTACATACAGTATATAGATTACACGTACATACAATATTACACTATTTACTGACCTTCTTCTGGCAGATGCCACTTAAATGAAAAAAAAAAGATATGCTACAACATATTTCTCAGCCTATTAGTTCAGATTAAAGTGATGAGGATACCCAGTGTGCTGTGGTGTAGTTGAAACAGGACACAGTGTGATATTTAACCCCTTACTTAACATGATAATGGGATGGTTACTCACCCTGCTCCAGTGGCTGGCATTTAGCTGAAGTGGTTTTCATCTTAAGGGCTTCTCTTACAGACATGTCACAGCAGGAACCTTTGTTAGTGTCTTGATCACTGTCAGCTTGATCACTGTCTCCATGACCACTGTCCCTTAGGCTTGCTCTTTCTGGGTCTTTGAAGGTTGAACTACTTTATAAAGAAATAAGTATATGTAAGTGTCTGCCAATGAGAATTATGACCAGAAAGGAGCATTATTGAGCTTTATGTTAAATTCTATTACCTTTGCACAAACTGTTGTCTGCTTCCCATGTAATTGGACTCTGCAGGAAAATTGTCTGTCTGTGAAGAGAATAGAACATAAATATGTAAGTACATATTGTATGTATATGAATGCATTTTGGACAAACAGGGTGCTCAGCAACAGGGTTTTCTGGCATATAAATTATAAAAGAAAAAAATATGTTTCTACATTTTAATTAGATTCTGGAACAAAACTGAGTACCATGGTAAGCAAAATTAATCAATCCCAGGCATTAGCTCTTAAAGTAAGTATTAACACTTTGCCACTGTTATATATAGACTCACACTGCCTATGTTTATGTATTTTTTATTAGCTGGCTATGATGATGGAATATTTAAGGGAATAGAATAGATAGTGAATGCCGCACACAAAAACAAGTAAATCATTTATTTCTGTTCATTTTTAGCCCAGCGTTGCCTATTTAGGTATTTGCACACCATCAATTCAATTTGAGATCCCCAAAACACAATGTTAATTCCTCCTTGTAGGGCAGAGACATGCAAATCATTCCTCTTCATTGCTGTGGCTATCTATTAATATAGAATTACTCCTGTACGCCACAGATAGAGTCTTCAATTATGGAGACATTATTTTCCAGCTTGTATATAGCTGGTTCAGTCTTGTTTGTCCTTATAAGATGCAGAAACCATTGCTTGCAACTGGAGTAGTAAGGTTATAGTGTGATGTGATCAAAGGGACCAAAAATTCTTCAGGCCCTGGTTGTAGGTCTAGAGATGCTCCAAAGACCAGTTAGCCAATGCACCTCGGAATTTACAGCTGTTGTCTATTTGCATTCTTTTTTTGTTCAAGGCGTTGTCCAGTTTCAGCAAATAAATGTTATCATTTGTATAATGAAAAGTTATACATTTTTTTCTATATACTTTCTTTATCAATTCCTCATGGTTTCCTAGATTTCTGCTGGCTGTGATTCATTGTTTACTTTCAGTAAATATCTGTCCATTGTCATGTGATGTACAGTCCATGGTCATGTGGAGCACAATGGTAGACAGCCCGTTATAAGACAGATGTCTGATTACTGTGGTGTGACTGTAACAGGCAATACACCTGTGTGCCCATCACATGACCATGGACTGATTTTTATCCACTAGAAGTAAACAAAGGACGACAGCAGAGATCAAGTAAACTTCAAGGAATTGATACAAAAGGGATACTGGAAAATAGCATAACTTTTCACTATACAAACAATAACATTTATTCGCTAAAACTAGACAACCCCTTGAAAGTATTCTAGATGAGTGACTTTAAAAAAATCCTCCTGTCTCCTTCAGCCTAGATTAATATGTCTAGCCAACCACACTAAAACCTTACTGGTCATCCTATACATTTTTATTAATTTCCGGTGGCTCAGTGGTTAGCACAACAGCCTTGCAGCGCTGGAGTCCTGGGTTCAAATCCTGCCAAGGACAACATCTGCAAGGAGTTTGTATGTTCTACCCGTGTTTGTGTGGGTTTTCTCCGGGTACTCCGGTTTACTCCCACACTCCAAAGACATACTGATAGGGAATATAGATTGTGAGCCCTATATGGGACAGTGACTGACAATGTCTGTAAAGTGCTGGGGAATATGATGGCACTGTACAAGTAAGCATAATAAATTTCCATTCAGATATTTTAAAGCTTCAGATGGAAATCATGGAAACCCAGGCATTTAGACATCAATTTCACACAAGTATTATGGATACATTAAAATTTAGGAACCTCCTTCCTCTAAGTACATTGACCTTTGTTTCAACATTATTACCTTTGTCAGAAAATGAATGAAAAAAACTAACTAAAAAAATAAAATAAAATAAAAAAACAAACAAGCACACAAACACATAAGAAATGGAAAGATATGCTTTAGAAAACATGTCTTATGGGCCTTTTTTTAAAATTTGAACAAAGCAAGCATGGCATGTATGGATAATTTAATCTTCATAATTAAGTCTCATCCATATTAATAACTGTTGCTGTGTAACACCATTGCATGCAAACAATAATATTAATGATCACAGTTGCCAAGTGCAAAAGAAAAAAAAAATGTCATTTAATGGTTCTGTTAAGTATTTTTAGCACAGCAAGCTCGCAAACCAAAGATCTAATGTTGTTTACTAGATTCAAATTATATGGGCTTCTGCCAATTACAGTCTGAATTATCTTTGTATAAGTCATGGAAGCTTCAAGTGGGATAAACAATAGAATGGAGACAAACAAAATAAGATGATAGGAATGAGGCAAATGCATCAACAAGCCTGTATCCCTTGCAGCTGTCATATTGATAGAGTCTTGACTGCTCTACATACCATATCACGTTGCGCTGCACCAGCAATGTTATTTTAATGTGCGTGTGTGCGTGTACAAAAACACTTAAGAGGCAGTGAGAAAATGCTTAATTAATGAAGCAGAAAGCCTAAGGTAATGGTTAATGTTGCACAGCGAGTGTTTACATAAATGGCTAATCTTAAAAATTACCCTCTTTTTCTGGGAGTTAATTTCCTTTAATCTTGCTGGTGGCCTTATGTCATTAAAAAGATTTTCAGTAATGAAGATCTAATGATGTCATTTATAAGACTGTACAAGATGTTAGAAGTTTGGATGTAGTGATATCCTTCTTGTGAAATTGCCTTGCGCTGTTATTTTCACCTTTTCCTAAATTATTTTTTTGAATGTTCTACTTCCCAACATTTCTGTTTCTTGCTAAATCTCGCCCAATTAAAAAGTTAAATTGCACATCATTGTGGATATATAAAGTGTAATGAATATTATTAGCAATTTTAAGTAGTTGTCCCATGATCTTTTTTTGCACATGACCTTTTAGGGCATTGGGACCTGCCTCTATGGCGATTGCCGATTCATCTCATCAATTTTTACATACAGTGTACAGCCATGCATTGAAATGGCCAAAATATACTACCAAGTTAACCTTATGTATAATCTGTGGATATCTGCAGATTTTCCTGTCGATGTAAAGTGGTTCGGACACACACCTTAAACATTTTGGCCTGTCGCATAGGAAGGGTTAAACCATGGCTTCCACTGCGCCTGACTGAGCACAGTCTTAGTAGTTGGTACACCACATCTTGGCATTGTATGGTTTGGTATATCATGTGTTGTGATGTAGTTGCCCTATATAGTGCTGATGTCACTTCAGTTAGTGCTCATCATTAAGCAGTCAGTGTTCTAGTACTTTCTGCAACCTGGTGACTCCTTAGAGGCAGAATGTAGTTGCACCAGTGAATTTCACCATAAGACACGTTATTAGTTGTTCCCTCATGGTGTGACTCACTGAAGTAAGTCACTGCCCAGGTTACTCGGGGGCGGGAATGGTTCCCTATTTCAGGGTCACATCCACACGCTGAGTGGGCTGATTTGGATAACAGTTTGGAAGGAGGACTGCTTGTAGGAGTGAAGAATGTTTAAAAAGCTTAAGGTTAAGGCCCCACATTGTGGAACACAGCTAAAAAACACTGCAGGAAAAAAGGCAGGTGAAACACACCACATTTTTTTCTGCAGCATTTTTCATTGCATTTTTGCTGCATTTTTCTCTGCGGGTTTCTTTCCCTTATTAAATCTATATGTAAAATTGACATGCAGTTTGTTCTCAGTGTTTTTTTTCCCCGCAATGTGTGGATGGGATTAGCCAGAATCTCATTCACTTTGCTGGTACTGCAGCGTTTTTTTATGCTGCGTTTCTGTAGCAAGATAAACTCTATGTCTCCTCAATGTGGGGCCTTAGCATAAGGCCCGGTTCCCATCTGCTTTCGAGTTTCCGTTCGGGGAGTCCGCTTGGGGACCTATACGCATAAAAAAGCGGTTTACCTGGGAAACCCTCGGACCCCATAGACTATAATGGGGTCCATGTGGTTTCCGCTCGGTTTCTGCACTAAGCAAGCGGAGAGGAAAGTGCTGCACATGAGTGTTTAGGGCAGCTTATGAAGGGAAGCTACCTCCAAGTCACAAGTTCTAGGCAAGCTGGGGCACCTGTGGGTAGAAGAATGTGTACTCTAGTGATGGGAAGTTCATCATCTGTCAAGTGGAACTGCGCAGTTCATCACCACGGTCTGCAATCTTACACACTGGACCTAACTACATGTGTTACTTTCAACCAGTCATGTGTCATCTTTTGTGCCATTGAAGAATTGCATACCCTGTACTGACATCATCTCCTTAAATAAAGTTTGAGGTGAGCTGCAGGGGTTAGTGTTTGAGCAGAAGATCAGAAGAAGAAAGGCCGAGTACAGTGATTTATTGGCAGAGGAGTGAGGTGTCAGATGTAGCCAGTAGTTGCAGTTGCAGCCATATTGTGATAGTTTCTGATTACAACTGCAACACCAGCTATATAGATGTGGGTCTAAATATAGGTGGATACATGTAAAAAGCTTTATGAAAGAAAATATTTAAATAAAGAAAAGTAAATCATTATTTTCAGATGCAAGATCTATTTATTGTAATAATTGAGAAAAATATTAGGGTAAACTTGCAGCAGATTTTTTGCAGACATATCTTCAAATGTCTTAGTTATCTGAATGGAGCTTACAAAAAATCCATACTCATGCTGCAAAAACAGCCTACAGATGTAGAAGTTAACCCCAACGTCTGCAACAGGTTAAACGGCTGCAGTGTGATATCTTATCACAGAAGACAACACCAATGTTAAGTCATTAATCTGTATGTTTATCATGTTTACAAAACTTGATAAAATGGTGTATTACCTTAGAAATTGCATAGTCAGGTGTCATAGTACAGAACTTCAGCAGTTCTTCAACTACTTCAAGTGTGTGTCTGTCATCATGTTTATCATTTAGAATAGGAAATATCACATTTTTAACCAGTAGATTTTTTTTTTCACTTACATACTTTTCTATAAATGTTTAGACATTTTGTTGCTCAACTTTAAAAATTGCTTGAAAATTGATGCCATAGGAATACACTAAGTGCTTGAAAATTGTTCTGACCAAACTGCTTGATGGTTTTTGCAGTAGTGTGACTTATTTTCTTTATACAGTAGGATGAAAATTGCTTGAAAATCACTTGTATCTTTCAAGAGATTTGTAGGTTATCAATACAGAATCATGTTGGCAAATGAAGTCAAGTAACTGTCTATAAGTACCATAGGCCTGACAAAGTCCAAAAACATTATGAATTGCATATATTCTATATAATATGAATCAATACATGATAAATACTATGAAAGCAGATATCAGCTGAGTTTAATGGTTAGTAGCATTGTAGGCCAATCTGTTGTTTTCTAGTCCTGACTCGTGAAATATTCAATCGGCTATGTTTGTTTTACACAATAAGTCAAAAAGAGTTAAGGTTCATTCCACAACTTCATTGCACAATACTCTGTCTTACTGACATGCCTCCCACAGGAAACAAAAATGACCGCACAAAAAGCCTAGCAGAATTGTGAGCACTATATTACTTGTTGATCACTTTAGAGTATAGGATTATATTCATATGGATAGATCTACAATTACGTTTTATGACAATAAAACACCACATCTTAAATAAACAAGTGTTCTCACCCTTAACTTAGCATAAATTTGGTTAGGGATTCCAAATTCTCATGAAAGCATTTCAATAAAATATTGGGATTCACTAGGCAAACCACTTGACATACTGCAACTCATAAACAAACAATGGGAAGCCAGCCATAGATACATGTAGGATATTACTCTGTGATACAATATCACAAAACAGTATTGTCTTGAAAAACTAACTCTCTTGCGACAAACACCTATCATCAGGACATGCCCATTCAAGAGGAAAGGTAAGAGAGGTGACATTAATAACAATCTGAGCAACCCTTTATTAATAAAAGTTACTTCCTTATCAGAAACCATATTAGTTTGTTAGCAAGTGACAGAGAGACTGACTCCAGTTTAATGCCAATTTGACCTAGATACAGTGTACTACTGTATAGCATTCAGTCATTTTTTACAATTCCATTGTCATTATAAGTGTAAATGAAAATAAGATGACCACAGATTTTCTTTCAGCTAGGCCGCATAGTAATTACTTGTAATCTGCAGAGAATATGGTGGCTAGTGTTTATTTTTCCTGCGTTGCCACTGCAGGGGAAATTGAACATTATATAGTTCCCACTAAAATCAATGAGCTGTCTGTATGATGCCTGGAAATCCCTGGGTGCCCTCCTGGGAAAGAGACAGTGTAACTGTTTTTTCTTTAACTAGTAGATGGGTTTTTGAATGAAGGGACCACCTCTATTTACTCTGAATACCCTCGTAGGTTATTTTCACAATGGTTTTTAGACAACCCTTCAAATCACTGATGTGTTAAGTTGAAAATGCAGCCCATTCATGCATGCTACAGAGCAGAAGGAGCACAGCAAATTGAAATATATGTAGTTCTATTAGAAAAATTCCATTCATTTAAATCTCTGCTCATTCTGGTATTAGGAGCCCAGTGGACGGTATTTCCCTGTATAAGCATTCACACAGAGATAACTACCGATCATTGGTTAGGGCCACTCACATGACCCCTAAGCTCCAAACAGCAGAGAAAGCATCTCCTTCTCAATACCATGCTGTCTACATTTTCAATGTGATATGTTGTTATTAACCCCTTCTCACTCAGTGCTGTACTATTACTATTAAAATTTCATTTTATTAGTAAACACAGTAAAACATAATAAACCAATATAAATCTTACAAATATAAAAAATAATGATAAAATTATGGGTTTTTTTCACACAGACCCCCCAAAAAACATTAATAAAAGCTAATTAAACATTATATGTAACCCAAAATGGTGCCAAATGAAAGTACAACTCGTCAAGGAAAGAATAAGTCCGCACTTAGCTATGTCGACAGAAAAATTAAAAAGTTATGTATTTAGGAATGCGGGGAAGGAAAATATGAAAAAAGTTGCCAAGCATTAACGTTCAAACTACCTTGTGTCCTTAAAGGGTTAAGAATTTACAATTCAACCCAAATTCCCTATATACAGTACACAGCCTTTATGGGTGCATGAGAACTGAAAATGATAGCAGGAAAATTGTTCCGAAAAAAAATCTTTTTTCTTGCTCACGACCAAACTTCTTAAATTTTCAGCCTACTGTATATTTAATTAAATGTTAGATATTGAATTGACTAACTGTGACAATAAATGAGTGTGAAAGTGTGAAAATACAGTATATATGTATAAGGAGGTACATTAATTCACATACAAAGTCTATATGCCTGTACTACACCTCCATACACTTCTGATTTCAGCGCTATGTTCTATCAGTTGATGCATTACAGAGATATTCTTCCCTATCAAAATTGCTTTTAGGTTAGAATACCTCTGTATTCAGTTCCATAAGGAGGCAAAATATGGCAGCTTACAGCTCCATAGTACAGAACTACAGGGACTCTGTGTCCTGCCACATGGACTCCATACAAACAGCTTGGCTATAAAATAGAGGTCTTAAAAGGATATTCCAGTTCCAGCAAATAAGGTTATTCATTGTGTAATAAAAATGAATAAGATTTTCCAAATTTTATTTTGATATCAATTTCTCGCAATGTTTAATATTTTCTACTTGCAGTCATTCAAAATGGGCCTTTATTGCTTTGTTTTATTGGATAAAATGTGTCTTGGTCATTTGATAGACACTATCTAGACCACTAGATATAAGGTAGATCTGATAACTGTACTGTACCTGTAATAAGCCATTCTCCTGCATGATCACCATATGACCATTTTTATCCACTGGGAGTAAACATGAAAAGCCTATTGACTGACTACTGAAAAACAGTTTATTATTAGACTATGGCAAATGTTGTATAGCAAACTGCAGTGCATTGAACATAAAATGGAACTTACAGGAACACTTTAGGACAAACTTGCAAAGGATCTGCACTAGCCATAAGAAAGTGTATTAGTTTCTCATGTACTGTACTTTAATTTGAAGTTTTCACTCGATAACTAAAAAAAAAGTTAGATTTTTTTTTTTATTATTAACTTTAACTCCTAAGGCGGTCAACATAGAAACTGAGCAGTAGGTTCACCGTGTACAGTAAATATCTTAAGTTAAAGCTGAGAGTCATGGAGTTCAATAGGTACTCTAGGGAATTAAAACCACTGTCATATAATACTGTAATGGTTACATTTTTACTTTTAATGTGTTTATTTTTTATTCACCCTAAATCTGGTGAACCACCATTTATTGTGTGCAGATCACCAATGATCATTCATTGTGTTTGTGCAGATTAAATGGGAGTATAATAAACACAATCTCAGTCAACTTGATGAGGGCAATTGATCAAATAGAGTTCACATTGCAATCTAAATGAATTGCAGGTATAAGCTTTTCACAACTTATGACTTCATTTGCATTAATCAAGCTGGGGTGCAATTGCCAGCTACTTACAAATTTAGATTGGATCAATTTCTATCACTATCTACATATTTCATTACAAGATTGCTAAATGGGTTCTGCAGGACTAAGGAAAGTTTATTGAAGGAAGCACATTTCTTGTTGATATATTATACTGTACCATCTACCATGTACTAGTTACAGTATAATGCCGATGTCTTCTTATGCACAAGAGGCCCACGTGCGAATGCTACCACAGCACCCTTTAAATGTATTCTACTGTAACCAGCTACTGATTTTAGGGCCTGTATTGCTTCATTCATCAAAATTGTACATGAGCATTATTAGCATTTATCATACTAAAGATACTAGTTAACACATCTAGTAGCAGCATGTCTCAATAATGACCATTGTTGCCCTGTATCAATGAGTCATCCAGAACTGACCAGCAGAGACACTGCATGGAATTTACATGTTCTATTGGTGCTAGGTTTTCTTTTGGGTACTTCCACAGTCTAGCAACATTAGCCAAGAGTAACTACTGTGGTTATGACTAGACACTTGCGCAATATCTTTGACACAATGTGGCACAGCTTGGCCCATCTAGTTTGGGATACGATTTTTTTTGATGTCCTAGACATATAGATGTGGCTTCTCAGAAAAAGGGGCATGGCTTAAAATGTACCATAGTGATACTGTATGTTTGTCTGAAAACAAATCCTAATATGTAACAATATCAGAGCTAGAAAAATCATGTGTACAGAGCTGTGGAATATGTTGCCACTATTCAGTATAAGACTAATTTCACATCAGTCTGTTCTGATCCTATGTTGGACAGACTGGAAAACTAATATAATGATGGATGCAGATGGAGAACATTCTGTCTGCATCTATCACCATTCACTGAAATGTTAAAAACAATACCAAATCTTTCTTGTGCTTCGTCTGCATCCATTATTATATTCATTTTTTTACTCTGTTGTTTTGATTCTATGATGGATCAGAACAATGGACTTACAAGAAGCTGGTGTGAACTTAGATTCAGCAACATAGTTAAATAAATGAGCAGCATTCCATAAATTAACATATAATATGAAGTGAATCAACTATCTGTTCAACATACATATATTTGCTGTCATTTTTGTGATCAAATTAATGAATCCAATGTGAGTCAGTAGGGGTAATGTCTCTCATTAAGGAGAGACTGCTATAGGGACTTATTAAATCATGCATGTCCTTCTAAAAATTCCGGGGAAGGAATACAAATAAGATCTCATTGGTGAAAAAGAGGAGTTTGCTCCTAGTACCACCTATTGGAAGGTACCATTCTCTCCCTAATGAGAGACATTAGCCCTTCTGACCATAATTTAGACCTCTCACACAGCAAGCCAGTATCCTACTTTGCGCTGATAAGAGGAACCTCTTCCTTCTGGAGGAGTTATACTGGCTTAGCTGTTATTCCCAAATTATGCCCATAGGTTTCTTTGAAAAACAGGTATTAATCTATAGGGAGCTACCTTCCAATAGGTGGCGCCAGGAAAAAAATAACATTTTTTCACCAATAAGATCTTTTTTGTATTCCTAATCCAATGTGATTCAATCCAATGTGATTATAGATATGTTTTAATATTTCTCAGATGCCCTATAGTCTTGTGGGTGCAAAACACTTCCTTGGACGTGACTCAATGACAATCAACAAACAGAAGAAGCAGCACTTGAGAAGATAAAGTGAAGTCACTGATTTTATTCACCTATGTTCACAAAGCAATGTTTCATCTTCTCCATGGAGCTTAAAAACATCTCCAAGGAGAAGCTGAATCGTTGCCTTGTGAACTTGGGGGAATAAAAGCAGTCACTTCATTTCATCTTCTACCTCTTTACATATACAGTAGTGTGTTAGACCATAACAGAAAGCAACAGTTGTTGTTTAAAGCTTTCCTCACATAAATTTTTGTGACCGTATTGGGCATAACTTGCATATGTTTTTTGCAACCGTTTGTGAGTGGTTTTCTTTACAGACATGTTTATTATATTAATAATTTGTTTCTTTCAGAAACTAATATTTTCAGAAAATATTACTGAAAAAATGTGCGGTGAACCCTAAAAATGCACTAAAACTGAGAAATGACTCAAAAGACAGCACCACTTGTAGCACATTTCATATTTCCATAGTGCTTTACAGATAACATCTGGCCACAGCATTTTTGTTAAAAATAATGCTTACAAAAATTTCAGGAAAAGCTGTTTTTCTGAAAAAAAAAAAAAAACAGGCTTAGGCTAAATACACAAGGGATGGATCCTTTTCGGAATTTTCACCATGGCTTTCAGTTGCGAAGCCATTTCATTTCAGCTTTTTCTGCAGTGTGTGGATGAGATTTATTAGAATCTCATCCACTCCACTACTTCTGTACATCACAGCTGACACATTGCTCTTCTGACCTGTGTGTCCCTGGCCTAAAAAAGTTCTTTTCAGAAACAATGACCATGGGCTGTTGTTGCATCTCAGCAGTCAAGTGAATGGAGCTAAAGCACAACATTAAGCATAGCCCATGGCAAAAACGTATAAAGCACGGATTAAATGCAAATGCAACATACAAGTTATTAAAGTGATGACATTATGGGAAGTTCTATATGCTGACACCTAAGGTTTTTGAAGCTAATGTGGCAATTCAGCATGAGCATCAGGTGACTCTGCAATCTCGGACATAAAGCATCACACACACAATTGCCAGTGTAATATATTTGCATCATTCTCTTCAGATCAGACCTCATTTTGCTGATATACTGCCAATAAAATGCATTAAGAGCCATTTCAAAGAGTCACCCTGTTCCAGTTTTCTTGTCAAGTTAATACATTGGATCATATTAACAGTAATTCCTTGTCAATAATGCAGATCAAAATCCAGTTAATGGAGTTATGCTGCCAATACAGTGCTCTCTTTACTGATTACCCTCACAATGTGACAAAAAGGAAATCCGATTACACAGTCTCCTTATGCTTTGGCGCATAAATATTTCAGGAATTTTGAGTCAACAACATGGTAAAATAACACTTGTCAAACTCATTTATTTAATGTTGTATGTGCTCTGCGAGAGAAAGCAGCGCTCCACTAGTATGGTGGCGTCAAATCACACTCACTTATCACTACACACTGTTCATTTAACAGAGCCAATTTACAATGTCACCTCACCTATGTGCCATGCGGTGCCAAAACACAAGGGATGGGTACAAAGTATTCCACCTGAACATCTGTGAGAATAAGACATGACAGGCAAAGAATCAAAGTATAAATGCAGCGACTGCATCATGTATTGTATGGTATACAGTTCATGATCAGTGAAGCTTATTTGTTAGGAAACTGCATTTATACTAGGTCTCTTGTATTCTTCTGTCCTATTAATGTAACAGCATCATGAGTGTTCGAGTATTCAATGTACAATGTATACCATACAAGCAATGGCAGTGACTGGGAAATGTATGAATTCACATTCAGAAAATGCATTTGTGTTGGCTTTTTCAAGGGAATCTGTCACCATGAAAAAGTGAATAGAAAATGGGGCAGACATATATGTGAAAAGGTGCCAGAAGTATGACATTCATGCCTTACACCACATTTATTTAGATCTAGCAGAAGGACCTGGCTTTGTATGGGTATATTTCAGTTTTTGTTTGTGTAGTGGCCCCATAAGAATTGACCAGTTTTGCACTTGACATCCAGTATGGCAGTCCAGTATAGGTACAGTCTATTTATGGCTGTGTTGATAGGGAAACCTGATAAATGAAATGTGAACTTATATTGGCTGATACACATCACATGATTGAATATTTAAGGACCTGTGAACTGCTATTGACTCATACAGGTCATAAATAGCTTGGTTGCTATGGAAAGCTGGTGTAAAGCTGTGTGTATGTCAAGACTGGAGAACCTGTGATTTTCCATTGGTCCATAAGCGTCGTGGATATCAGTGAAAAACCTGCGATTGGTTGTTATGGAAAACCTGGAGTAAAGCTGTGTGTATTTGACCTTGTGTAACAGTGTCATCCACAGCGCCCTGCCCCTTTAAAGCTGACCTACAGCAGTGAAGAAAAATGGCTGGGTTGTTATGGAAACATGGAGTGCAGCTGTGTGCATGTGGCTGACAATACCTTGTCAGATTGGAGATGGGCTTGGGTCTGCTGAGAGTTTTCATTAGCTCAAGCAGCAGCCATGCGTTTTGCTGAAGGAGGCTTGAGTAACTTAAAAATGTTTCAATTTATAAGAATGCTGACATCCAGTATGGCAGTCCAGTCAGTGGCGTAAATACCGGGGAAGCAGCGGTAGCGGCTACCACAGGGCCTGGGACATTAGGGGGCCCGGCAGGCCCCTGATGTTTTTTTTTTTAATAGGCCGTTACCTGCTGGTGTAACACCAGCAGGTAACTGGCCCTATTTACTTATTGATCCCTGCTCCTGCTCATGGCCGCCTGCACTTCACCTTCTGCGGAGGTGGCTGTGAGCAGGAGTGGGGATCGGTAAGTAAGGCCGCAGCCCGCGAACCCCACAAACACTGCTATCATTATACTCTGGGGTCTTTTCAGTGTGTGCAGGAACCACTATGGAACATAATAGTGTGTGCAGTAATACGGTTTGTGCGGGGGGTGGGCCCATGTCAAATGTTCGCCTTGGGGCCCAGCCATTCCTAGTTACGCCACTTGGTTGGTATGGAAACCTTGAGTAAAGGTGTGTGCTTGTGGAGACTAAGCACCTACAAACTTCTATTGGCTGATAAGGGACATGTGATTGTGTGTATGGCAGTTGGAATATGAGTGAAAGACTTGCAGGCTTGTATTGACTAATACAGGTCACTTTTTGGGAATACTGTATCTCAGGAACAGTACGTCCTAGAGAGCTGAGACCAGGTCTAAAATCTTCCCGGACACCTGATGTACCTGTCTGCCAAATTTGGTGAGGATCGGTCAAGTCGTTTTGTCGCACATAAAGAACTCATTTTTATATATATAAGACATTTAAGGCTGAGACCCCATGTTGCAGAAACGTAGCTTTTTTGTTGCAGATTTTGCTGTGTTTTTTTAAACTAAAGGCAAGAAAGACTACAAAAGGAATGGGAGATATATAGAAAATACTTATACCTCTCTATTCTGGTGAATCCACTTCTGGCTCTGGCTCCAAAAAACGAAGCAAAATCAGCAGCAAAAAAGTTGCGTTTCTGCAACGTGGGCCCTCAGCCTTAGACACTTTTTAGTTTAGACATTTAAGTCTATTAAACAGTCATACTTGATGGACCTAGGTCTATAACCCAACTAACAACTAAGAGGTGTGACTTTAGATTACACAGTCTACAGATGAGCCAAACTAATGATCCAGCATCAGCCACTGTGATAAATCTGGCACACTTTAACACTCTCTAGTTTAAATTAGTTTTCACTATTAACCTACAATTACAGGAAAAAAGGTGAAAACGGCTGTGAAAACAGGCCATTTTTCATGCTTGTTTTAAATCCAAAGGGTCCGTTACAACGGACCATCAAAATATCGGTAATGTGAATAGCCCCCATTACACAGGTGAAATTGAATGTGACGCCATTAAAAAGACTGCTGTCACACGGTCGATTTTTATTGTCCTGTGAATATAGGGTAAGGCCCCATGTTGTGGAAATGCATCATGTTTGGCTGCTGCAGAAACATAGGGGGAAAAAATTATGTATTTTACTGTACCAGCAAACTGAAAAAAATAAAAATAATTTCATGTCATCTACATATTACGGAAAAAAGCTGTGTTTTCAAAAACATATTCATTTTTGAAAATCACAGCATGTTACTTTTAGCTGTGGATTTGTGAGCATTTTTCCTGTAGATTTCATAGGGAAGAAAAATGAAGAGGAAACGCAGTGAAAAATGCTGCATGTTTTTTTTTTTCACAGCGGTTTTTAGCTGTGTTTCACTACGTAGGGCCTTAGCTTTACAAATTAAAAATTACATATCAGTCTTTTCAACTATCTAGCTATTACAGTAGTTTATGTGGGTAGAACATAGTTACAGATTCTCTTTAGGTCACATTTAAATGGAGTCTTCTACCACCACCAAAGTCGCTTGTAAACCACTTGTGTGCTGCTGTAGGGGCTGTAAGTAAATAGTAAATGTACCTGTTTTGCTGCAGAGAAAATCAATGTAAAATCTGTGTGCCCGTAAACTGTTCAGTGCATTTAGTTGTGGCCTTGACCAGCGGCTGTTACCCTGTGCAGACCTCTGTCATAAAGACTAATAGGTCCTGATGAGTGGTAACCACAGGGGAAAACGTGCTCTGTGAGACCTAACCATGTTCCTGGCACACCAATAAACTCATTAAGGCTACACACGAACGATGGTCACAACGGCTGTGAAAGACGTCCATTTTTCACGACCGTTTTGTACCCAAGGGGTGTCTCTTTTCATGGATCATTCATACATTTGAGTGTCTCATTTGTAAAGATCAAAAATGCAGGGGGCACTCTCCAGAGCATTTCATAAAAGGTAGACTTTTATTCCAAAAACGTCCATAAAAAAATGGACACAGATAGGATATAAGCCATAGCACTTTGGCACAAAAAAATGTATGTAGCATGCTCTAGGTATATTATTTTTGTGGTTATTTTTGGCCATTGATGTCAATAAAGGAAATTTGAACGTGAACAAAAGAACATTTTCTATAGAAAGACCTAACATGTTTTAGTGTTTTGTTTTTTTAATAAAACGTTCTCATAATGTGATCATACATTGCCTTTAAACCAGCAATTTCATGTGTATGTAACAGTGGTCTAATTCCCCACATTATTATTACCCTGTCTGTTCAATGTGTGTACCTGGGCCAAAAGGGGGTTTAAGTGGGTCCATTATGGAGTTTATGTTTTATATCAATTCTATATCACTCCAGGATTTTTATTCTAGGGATATATCTTTATTACTATTGGCTAATAATAATTCATATCTTATAGGTTAGTGCTATTTATTCCCAGCCTTGCAGTAGCTTTCTGCTGGATTTCCCCTATTGCGCAATCATTGTAGATGTTGGAGAATAAAGTGAATACGTTTTTCATTCAGGAATTGAAATAACAGAGGTTAAAGAAACCATCTACATTACTTAAAAACCCATTAAAGCAACTTAAAACAATTCTTATATTAGTATAAAGCAGTCTTGTTAATGTGGCTCAGTTTAATACATGACAATTTTATACTTTTTTTTCACAATTATAATTTCTAAGTAAAGTCACTTCTCAAATAAGCTTTTTTCCCAAAACTTTCAAAGCTGAGTTTAAAAACTGTAGAATAAAATGGCTCCTAAAGGTCACTGAATTGAATTCTCATTTATATTTTCATTTAGCAATGGAGTGTACCGAAACTTAACGATTACATTTGCCACGCTTTACTGCACCTTTTATCTCCATCCCCCACCCTGCTGACAATACCTTAAAACTACCAACTAGAGATCATATTTACAAGATTTAGCCAACTGGAAAGATATGTAATCTCCAATTATATGTGGCTTATTAAACTACAAGCTGAAAAGAGAGCAATTAAGTCAACTGATAAAATCACAGTATTTATTTTTGACAGATGTTTGACATTTCATGCAGATTTTTTTTTTTTCTGTACAAGTACATTTTATTGTTTTTATTACTACAAAATTATACTGTTATTTGTATACCTGCACTATTTTTATATACTAAACACACCTAACTACAAAGCTTAGTAAATGTCGATTGTCATTGGCACAGAGAAAAAGTGACAAAGAAGTCTTTTCCAGACCCCCAAGTGCAATCCCCCATGCTTAATACAAAACACCAAGAGAACATTAGGTCTGAAAGCTGTACTTCTGCTATAGAAGGATAAACCAAGCAGATACATGCTCCACTTGTGGGAAGCTCAGTTTATATTTGGAGAACTAAGTAATATACTAAGATTCATTAGTTTATGCTTTATATTACAAATGAAACACTCATTTTTGTGACAGTTATAAAAGCTACAGGTTTTACATTAAAGGAGTTTCCAGGATATGTTTTTTATATATATTAGACTGCATGACAAGATTGGAGCAGTAGGACCGCACCATACTTGGAAACACCAGAGCACCAGGGACAGGTGAGCCCATCATTGGCTGTACCAGTGACACATTACAAGCCGTGATTGGCTGCAGCAGTGACATGTTCCTGGGTTAAGGCTTGAAAGCTGTACCAAGAAATGCAGAGTAGGTGGTGGAAGGAGGGGTGGTGATCTGTGAGGTAAGTGGGAGCCATTTTAAATATTGTTTTCTTCTACAGTGAAATATAAAGTACTACATACAAAGCATTTATCTTTGTAGAGTTTTTGTGGTGTCTTTAGGGTCAATGGCTTTTTTTCCCAAAATACAGTATGTTCTGAATATGACATTTTTAATGAAATTTCATGTCATGTTTATTTTCTAAAATAAGAAAGTCATCAAAAACTGCTTGTGAAAAATGCTTAGAATTTAACACCTATAGTACATACAGTATATGACGGACATACAATAATAAGAACACTATTTATATTCACTAAGGTAATATTTTTTCCAAAGCAGAAATTCTACAAAGAAATGTTCCAACTGTTGAACTTTTTAATCATAATTATTTGTTTTTAATATAACTAGCCATGGGTGGTTGGCAGTTACATTTTATCATGAGAACTCTAGTGAAGAATTCCTCCCACTGAGCCGGTTGAAGTTGAAGTGCCAAAAGCATTATGTTTAGACTGAAAGATTAAAGGATTTTCATTAAAACCTTTTTCCCAGGTGAAGGTCCATGATTTATATAATGGTTTATGCAAATCACCCCTGTTCTATTTTGTGCAAAAAGCATGATAAATGTGTGGTATTAAAGAATATATATACAGTATGTCTAAAACAGAACCTGCCTGCAAATTAAGGCAAACTTAAAATGCGCTTTGACAAAAACCTAGTGGTCATTAAAAGACCCCTATCTGAGCGGCAGGCTTTAATATAACATGTCTTATTAATATCTGTAGCCTCACTGTACCTTATTTGACTGTGATGCTTTGCTGAACAAGCCCCTTTGAACAGTCAAGTTCTCAGGGGACTCAAGTATCATGCTCCTTCTTTGTGAATATATCTGATTTAGCACTGCTGTCTGGAATAACATGAAAAATGTGTTCAGGTCCAAGTATATGTAACTTGAGATGACCAACTTTTCAAAACAATACTGTTTCACAATATTGTTATTGCCATATGTATGTGTGTTGCCACCAGGGTTTCTTTTGGATTGTTAGTCTGATGCAGTATTATATTGAGAAATTGGAGAAATAAGGGTGGAAACATCTATATTACACAGTATGGGTGTGCTACAATGAAGAAAAAAAACAAAGTCTCCAGTACTGAAGGTGCCGTTGTTTAAAATTTCTTCCACGAGGTACCAGGCAGGATTTAAATATACATTTAGAGCATGGCTATATATTAAAACATGTGAATAGTGCTATGCATTTTGGGGCCAGCCTGACTACATTATCTTTCATTTCACATATAAAGTGATTTTTTTTCTGTATATCCCAGAGTAGCCTTTATGGTAGGGTTAGGAGGCAGAGTAGATGAAGATGGCGGAAAAAGGGAAGATAAACATGATCAGTTTTTAGTTGCAGAAAGACAGCACTGGAGCCAGGAAAGGAGTGTAACCTAATGGAAAGCCAACTCCTTCAACAACCTAGACCATGATCACTCGTATTTACTCTATGATCACTACTCTGTCTAGATCATAAGGGACAGCGTTATTAACAATTACACTCTCCTATACCACCAGAGTTATGTTCACTAACCCCTTCATTACCATAGTACACTAGTAATGGGACCATTAACTGATTCAATATCCTAGATCTGGCTGATTCTACATCCTCATATAACATACTGCTTATTATTTAGGGTAGATAGGGAATTCACTGTTCATGTCAATTTCAACTGGATCAAGTGTATATTGTATACATGGTTTTAAATCTCTTCTATATCACAATGAATTTTTTTCTGAATTAAAGATTTGTTGACAGGTCTATGTATGAAGCAAGTTGTTTTCTGCTCCTACTAAACTTTACCTCTAATTTTGCTGCAGGAACCATCATATTTTATTATAATTTAATTTCATTCCTGCACTGTTGTTTTCTTACATTGTAATCACAGAGAGATCAGCAAAGAACATACTGTACAAGGTTCTGTAATATTCAAGCTACTTAATCTTCTCCATGATCATCAAAGCACAATTGTCTTTATGATCTCCAAATCTGCATATCAAATTACACTAAAGTTATGCAAAACTGCAAAGATGGTATCACATTCACAGGCATTAGGATTAACTGAATAGACTGGTATCCAGTATCCACATTCAGCTCTGCCCTATTAAAACCTATCATTCATACAATGAATTTACCAGCGGATAAGAAATTAGGATAATTAAGTGCTTTAGAACAGTTCTCATGTATAAAGATGCGGATTTCAAACAGGTTGCTGTGCACTTCATAAAAGACCCATCCAAAATGTTTAAATCCCATAAAAAATTTAAATTGCTCATATAAAAAGTTGTTGCCAACATAAATAATCTGCTTTGCTATTATTTAAAAAAATCCACTTATGACACATTGTAATACACTTTGGCATAATTTAATTCAATGTTATTGAACAATCCTAACAGCGAGTCTATTCATAAGTGGTTGCTAAGCAATCAGCAACGATCTGGGGGAAAATACTGTATGGAAAGACATTGATCGGACTTGGATTTCAATAACATTGTTTACTTAGAAATAAAAAAAAAAAAATCCATACATAATACACAACATTTTATAAAGAAGACACTAATCCGGAGACTGTACAAGCAAAACACGAACCTGTATAGCTTCAAAAGAAAAATATAAAGAGAAATATTTAAAACAATGTACAAAAAAGCATTAAAAATGATAATAAAATATTGTTTGAAGGCTTGTAAGTGATTTTATTGCTCAAGCTGTCAAAGCCTATAAAGGCTGCATTCAGCTGATAAACACAGTAAACAGGAAACTGTCCTTTAAATTTTCTCTGTAATGCTTTCTTCCTTTTAATTAAAAAAAAGTAATTAAGACACAATAGTACATTTAATGGCAAATATTTATGATGTAAAATTGCCACTCATTATGCTGCTTAGTATGATTTGTGTTACATTTCTTTAGACTGGTTATTACATTTTTTTTTTGCTGCACATTTTATTTTTTAATATACTACTGAATTATACTATTATTTGTACACACTCAACTACACAGCTTAGAAAATGTAGATTGTGATTGGCACAGAGAAAAAAAGACATAGAATCCTACTACCAACCCCCAGTACAACCCTTTTCAATAGCCTCCCATCCCTCCTCCCATGCTTAATAGAAAATGCCAAGAGAGCATTATACCTGAATGCTGTGTATTTACTATAGAAGGAATTTTATATATTATTTTAAGGGTAAACCACGCAGATACTAAACTTTAAAGTAATTTTTAATTCAAGTTAGAAGTGAAGTATGCTTGGGTAAAAAATTCACAATGTCACTTTTTTTTTTTAAAGTCTCATATAATGAATTAAACATCTAACTGTGTACCATCCAAACCACACCCACATTACAGTAGTGATGGGCAAACCTTGCAAGGTTGATTTTGCAGGTTTGCCTTCAAATTTTGGTTCAGACAGAACTTGTCTGGAAGAGCTATTGTTATACTCTGGGGTTTCTTCAGGCCATGCATAACCACAGAATCCCAATCCCAGGCCTCAGCGGTAAGCCAGGGCATGTGAAAGAAGCCGGATGCCCACGTGTTTTTTATCTTGGCCCTCTGCTTATCATACTCTGGGGACTAAAGATTCATGGGTGGTGAACGCCAAAATTGTTACGAACCAGTTTGCTCATCTCTAATTACAAGTCACTTTTGAAGAAAGATTCATTAGGCACAAATCGCTAAATTGGCTTACAGTTTTACCTATTTTACAGGTTTTTTAATGGTTGCACCTAACTTATTAAGGGCGTAAGCCATTTTTGATTTGAGCCTAATGCACATTGACTCACCAGAATTCTGATGCAAAAGAAATGATAAATTGGCCACAGTATGTGTGTGCTTTTTGCATCTTTTGCATTACATTTCTTGCATTTGCAAGTTCAAATTTATTAAAACAGGTATTTTTAGGTATTTCTCCTCCAATACAGCGAAAAAAAAAAAAAGAAGTCTAAACATAGCACTGCCTATAGAAATAATTGCTGCTTTTATTTTCCAAAGAACAATGGAAAATGAACAAAGGAATCTGATTGGTTATTCAAGGCAGACACTTCTCAATTCTTTTAAGAACAAGTTGTTTTTTTTTAGTTTTTTTTCTCCTCCAATGTGTCACTGGAGGAAAAAATACAATAAAAAAGTCCTGTGTAAATACTATTGTTGTGAATGGTAAACACTTCATGCTTTTATGGTAACATGCTTCACATTGATAATAAGGTTTAAAACTGAGACTTAGTATTCTGATGGGACACAAATCCTATTATACTTTCCCAAACAAGTGCATGCGCCGCTAAGTTTGGGTTTACATTGAGGGTATGTTGCTGCATGCAAATGGATGACCAGACAATATATCTAGATGTAGGGCTGAACTTTGCATTTACTTGCAGAGAAATCATTTTTCTAGGATGTAAAGAGAAGAAATTGTTCCGTCCTAGTAAAATTAAGCCTTGCTATTCCCTACATTGGAGTTTACACTGTACTATTACATATAGCAATTACAAGGATCTGATTGGGGAAAAGTTATGCAGGTCAGATAAAGATCTTTTTAATGGTCCAGTTATTAGTGTGATGTATATGCACTATTAACTATTTCAGGAGTCACTGCTTTAGAAATAACTGTAAACTGATCTTTATAGTTTGGAGTATTTACTACAACAGTTTCTTTAAAATAATAACCCCTATCCACCCAGAAAAAAATAAAAATAAAAATAAATACATTTGGGATAGTGGTGACCTTTGGTTTGGGCATTTTATTTATATAGAACCATCAAATACTGCAGCAGTTTACACTAATACTATTGTGCCAGTTATTACAATCACTGTCTTCACATTTTTGAATACCCATATTTTCCACATCATTTTTTTCTGCAACGTGTGCATGAGATTAGCCGAGATCTCATTCACTTTGCTGGCATTTTAAACACAGCATTTCTTTCCACTGTGTTTCTGCAGCAGCCAAAACTGTTGCATTTGTTTTTCTGAAGACCAGATACTTTAGGTACTAAATTACCATCAAGTTTTTCCTGCAGCGTTTTTCATTGCTTTCTTGATGCGTTTTTCTTCCCTTATTAAATCTATAGAGATAGCACCAGTGTTTCCGCAGCTTTGTGTGGGTGGGATTAGTCAGAATCTCATTCACTTTGCTGGTAAAACTTAACTGTAAAACTCAAGGTAGGTTCACACTTGCGCCCAGACTCCGTCCGCTGGAAATCCGACCTAAATGTGCGAAAAAAGGATTGGGAAAGGTTTGAGACGCATTGCTGAAAAACCCATTCACATCCTGCATGTCCGACTTTGTTTCCAGCGAAAAAAAACAGCTTCACAGTGCAAAGGGTGCAATCGGACACCTGCGCATTGCTTTAAAGACCCATAGAAGTGAATGGATTTTTAAGCAATGCATCTCAAACCTTTCCCAATCCTTTTTTCCGACATTTAGGTCGGATTCGCGGCAGATGGAGTCTGGGCGCAAGTGTGAACCCACCCTCAGTGTTTTTTCTGCTGCATTTTCGCGGCTGACAAAAATGCAGCATTTCCACAATGCCATCCATACATTACAGAAAAAAAATGCTGCGTTTTTCAAAAATGCAGCATGTCAGAGAAAAGTGCAGCAAAAACACAATGAAAAAATAAGTGGAAAAAATGTGATGCGTTTCTGCTACGTTTTTTTCCAATGTGTTTTTTAGCTTCATTTCGCAACAATTTCTGGCTAATCCCATCCACACATTGCAGAAAAACATCCACATGCTGAAGTAAATTGCAGCATGTCAATTATACCTATGGAAATGCTGGAGTTTTGTGTATGGGTATAATAGTGGAAGAAAGTCTGCAGAGGAAAACTCTGCAGGCTTTCTGTGAAAAACGTTGCGCAAAATAAAAGTGATGCGTTTCCGCCATGGTCTTTTCCACATCGATTTTTGGACTCACTATGTAGGGCCTTAGCCTCAAAGAGTTTTCTTTAGTAGTTCCAGTCCATACAGCTATCTTTAGCATCTAGTTAATAATTTACATTGAAAATATAAGATTTTCACATCATTTCCAGCTATTTATCCAAAGTTTCCTGTAGAGATGTACCAAATGTCTTACTATGAAAACACTCTACAGTCATATGAAAAAGTTTGGGCACCCCTATTAATCTTAATCATTTTTACTTCTAAATATTTGGGTGTTTGCAACAGCCATTTCAATTTGATATATCTAATAACTGATGGACACAGTAATATTTCAGGATTGAAATGAGGTTTATTGTACTAACAGAAAATGTGCAATATGCATTAAACCAGAATTTGACCGGTGCAAAAGTATGGGCACCTCAACAGAAAAGTGACATTAATATTTAGTAGATCCTCCTTTTGCAAAAATAACAGCCTCTAGTCGCTTCCTGTAGCTTTTAATCAGTTCCTGGATCCTGGATGAAGGTATTTTTGACCATTCCTCTTTACAAAACAATTCCAGTTCAGTTAAGTTTGATGGTCGCCGAGCATGGACTGCCCGCTTCAAATGATCCCACAGATGTTCAATGATATTCAGGTCTGGGGACTGGGATGGCCATTCCAGAACATTGTAATTGTTCCTCTGCATGAATGCCTGAGTAGATTTGGAGCTGTGTTTTGGATCATTGTCTTGCTGAAATATCCATCCCCGGCGTAACTTCAAATTCGTCACTGATTCTTGTACATTATTCTCAAGAATCTGCTGATACTGAGTTGAATCCATGCGACCCTCAACTTTAACAAGATTCCCGGTGCCGGCATTGGCCACACAGCCCCAAAGCATGATGGAACCTCCACCAAATTTTACAGTGGGTAGCAAGTGTTTTTCTTGGAATGCTGTGTTTTTTTGACGCCATGCATAACGCCTTTTTGTATGACCAAACAACTCAATCTTTGTTTCATCAGTCCACAGGACCTTCTTCCAGAATGAAGCTGGCTTGTCCAAATGTGCTTTTGCATACCTCAGGCGACTCTGTTTGTGGCGTGCTTTCAGAAACGGCTTCTTTCGCATCACTCTCCCATACAGCTTCTCCTTGTGCAAAGTGTGCTGTATTGTTGACCGATGCACAGTGACACCATCTGCAGCAAGATGATGCTGCAGCTCTTTGGAGGTGGTCTGTGGATTGTCCTTGACTGTTCTCACCATTCTTCTTCTCTGCCTTTTCTGATATTTTTCTTGGCCTGCCACTTTTGGGCTTAACAAGAACTGTCCCTGTGGTCTTCCATTTCCTTACTATGTTCCTCACAGTGGAAACTGACAGGTTAAATCTCTGAGACAACTTTTTGTATCCTTCCCCTGAACAACTATGTTGAACAATCTTTGTTTTCAGATCATTTGAGAGTTGTTTTGAGGAGCCCATGATGCCACTCTTCAGAGGAGATTCAAATAGGAGAACAACTTGCAATTGGCCACCTTAAATACCTTTTCTCATGATTGGATACACCTGGCTATGAAGTTCAAAGCTCAATGAAGTTACAAAACCAATTTTGTGCTTCAGTAAGTCAGTAAAAAGTAGTTAGGAGTATTCAAATCAATAAAATGATAAGGGTACCCAAATTTTTGCACCGGTCAAATTTTGGTTTAATGCATATTGCACATTTTCTGTTCTGTACAATAAACCTCATTTCAATCCTGAAATATTACTGTGTCCATCAGTTATTAGATATATCAAATTGAAATGGCTGTTGCAAACACCCAAATATTTAGAACTAAAAATGATTAAGATTAATAGGGGTGCCCAAACTTTTTCATATGACTGTATATTTGATTTAAGAACTAAATGTTTTACAATATTATTATAGCCATTCTATCAGACTGTGCCTTTCATAAAAATGAAAAAAAAAACCCTATTAAAAAAGATTAATTGTACATTGCTTATTTCACGGAGTACAACGGATTTGTCAAGTTTAGAAACATATTCCTGTTAAGAAATTTTTAGTCAATAAAGCGGGGTCTCCTGCTCAGGAGAATACACTCCAAAGACATACTGATAGGGAACTGTAACTGTAACTATAGAGGACATGTTCTGTCCTTCATTACATAAACAACCCATTGATTTCAAAAGGCGCAGTGTAATGTTTTATCTCCCCTATGATGGTGCATCAGGAAATCTCAGCTACTTTCTTCTTCTCGTCCTACAACCTGTATTAGTGACCCTTTCCCCTCACACCTTCTCCAGTCTCTGTCGCCTGCCATCACGACTTACCTTACTAAAATATTTAACCTCTCTCTCTTCTGGAATTTTCCCATCCTCTTTCAAACATGCTGTCATAACCCCGCTACAGAAGACATCCTCCCTTGACTCGTCCTGTGCTGCTAACTATCGACCTGTCTCTAACCTTCCTTTTATCTCCAAAATCTTGGAACGCTTAGTCTATTCTCGTTTAATCCGCTATCTTTCTGCTTACTCTCTTCTTGACCCCTTACAATCACTGGCTTCCGCACTCTACTGAAACGGCCCTCACAAAAGTCTCCAATGATCTCCTAACGGCTAAATCCAAAGGTGAATACTCTCTTCTTATTCTTCTAGATCTCTCAGCAGCATTTGACACTGTTGACCATCAACTCCTCCTCACTATTCTCCGTTCTGTCGGCCTCACAGACACTGCTCTCTCCGGGTTCTCCTCTTATCTCTCTGACCGCACTTTCTGTGTATCATTTGCGGGCTCTGCTTCTTCCCCTTGCCGTTGGGGTTCCTCAGGGCTCGGTCCTAGGTCCCCTGCCCTTCTTCCTCTACACAGCCCCCATTGGACAAACCATCACTAGATTTGGCTTCCGGTACCATCTTTATGCTGATGACACCCAATTATATACGTCATCCCGTGACATCACCCCTGCACTAATACAGAACACCAGTGACTACCTCTCTGCTGTCTCAAATATCATGTCTTCGCTCTATCTGAAACTGAATCTCTCAAAGACTGAACTACTGCTGTTTCCACCATCTAATAGATCTGTCCCTGATATCTCCATTGCAGTCTCTTGCCTTACCATAACTCCTAGGCAGTATGTCCGCTGCCTCAGGGTTTTGTTTGACTCAGACCTTTGCTTCACCCCCCCATATCCAATCACTCGCATGCTCATGTCAACTCCACCTCAAAAACATCTCCAGAATCCTCACTTTCCTTACCACAAATACACTAAAGACACTTATTGTTGCCCTGATTCACTCTCGCCTTGACTACTGTAACTCCTTAGTAATCGGTCTTCCCCTTACTAAACTCTCCCCTCTACAATCTATTCTGAATGCGGCGGCCAGGCTCATCTATCAGTCTAGACGCTACAGTGATGCCTCCGGTCTGTGTCGGTCACTACATTGGCTGCCTATTCAATACAGAATACAATATAAACTTATCACCCTCATTCACAAGGCTCTCCATAATGCTGCACCTCCCTACATTTCCTCCCTCATCTCTGTCTATCACCCAACCCGTACTCTCCGTTCACTCAATGACCTAAGACTAACATCCTCTATTATCAGAACCCCCCACACTCGTATACAAGACTTCTCGCGAGTTGCACCACTTCTCTGGAATGCTCTATCCCGGACTATTATATTAACCCCCAATTTCCACAGCTAAAGACATATCTTTTCAGATAGGCCTATCACAACTCCTAATGTAAACCCTTCCGTAGTTAGAATCCCTAAAACATACCCTCCTCTGTTGATGCTCCAACATTACCTCACAGGATATGATGCCGTATCAGACTAACTTTATATGTCCAGGCACCATCTGCACGTCAAAGGACACGACTGGATACGGCTCATACAGCTTTATATATGTGTAATAACAGTAACCTCTATTACAAAATTGTCTGACCATTGTTCAAGCAATGCTATGTCTGTTGCCGCCCCTGCTACCTCTTGTGTCACCCCCTCTACCTCATAGATTGTAAGCTCTTGCGAGTAGGGCCCTCAGTCCCAGTGTGTGAATTGAATATTTCTTTGTAATGTATCTTTTTTGTCAGTACTTGAACCCTACAAATTGTACAGTGCTGCGAAATATGTTGGAGCTAAATAAATAAAATGTATTATTATTTTTTAAATCTGAATGATTATTAGCAAGTTTCCCCACAAGTAACAGCTGACCGCTAAAGGCTTGTCCAAAGCAAGGAACCCCTTTAATTCACTTCGCTTATATATTACTTTATGTAATCACCGAGAGGTGACCTTGTAAAAACATTAACAAGATTAAAAGACATACTGTTAGGGAATTGACAGTTAAGCAATTCCCCAGTGCTGCTGCTGAAACCTGGGAGGAAGGGAATGTCAGCGACAGTGAGTCCTAAACTCCACCCAGCCCCAATCCCTACCTACTTTCGTCAACTAGCCTAGGCGGTAGAGGACAACTAGGCGACAGTCCATTCATACAATACAACTGTAAAGGTCAGAACCAATCGCGTACACAGTAGAGAATCGGAACCGGAAGAATAGTCAGAAGGGAAAAGCCAAGGTCAGAAATGAATCAAAACAGCAAAATAGTAAATAGCTAGCACACTGAGAGAAGCAATAGCAAGCAACCAAGATGGGGCTGGAAAACAATATAAAGGGTAACAAGAACCCACCCCAAGCTTGATTGGCAAGTGAGGATGTCAATCAAAGAGCTATTAGTGTTAAATTCTTAGTAACCAGAGGAGGTCAAGCACTGGCTGGACTGACACACAGCAACGAATATTCAGCAGTGCTAAAACAACAGGAGCAGAAGATCATAAATGGACACACCTCATGCACCGTAGCATGCGACTGGAGGATGGCGCAGAGGCCTGAACGGGCAAAGATGTTACACATACATAAAAGGGAAAAGGATAGAAAGGGAAAGGTTAGAATCTGTTCATACTGGAATGTACACTAGATAACTATGTGACCAGAAGCAGCTTTGCCACAAGTGAGCCTGCTACTGCATGTCGACGGCAGACATCCTGGGGCAGGCATGATGTGTGGGGCCTTAGCCTTAAAGCAGTATTCCCATGAACATAACTATATTTAAAATGGCAGACAATTAAAAGATAAATATTTTTGCAAATATAAATAATTACAAATTTTGCAAAGTTTAAAGATTTTCTTTAACCATCTTAGTGGTGACAGTTTCCTTGATCAGTTGCTAATAGACATGACCATGAATGTTGAACTTTATCTACTCTGAAACCTAGCCAAGACTTCTTTGTTGTGGCTGCATTATAATTTTGCCAATGCACTATCCCTGCCAGATATCATGGCCACAATAAGGAAATAATGGCTCAGTTGCTGACAAGTGCCAGACCATAAGAAAGTTCCTGCATTCCTGGTAGCATCCACTGGCAACTGATCAAAGCAAAAGACTGTAATCATTAAGATGGTTTCAGAAAATTTTTAAAATTTAGCAAAATTTTTAATGAGCTGTATTAAAAATGTTCAACTTTTTTTTTTAATTGTCTACAAATCTGAATATGGTTATGCTTGTGGGAATACCCCTTTAACCACTTCCGTATCGCCCATAGAATATATACGTCTTAGTGGTGGTTGTCTATTTCTGCAAGGGCGTACCAGTACATCCAAGCAGAAATCAGCAGCTGCACGAGATCGTGTAGCTACTGAAACTGGGAGTGGCTGTAACTTCAGCCGGAGTTCCCAAAAAGAAGACAAGGAAGGTTTATTACCCTCCCTGCCTTCCCGATCGCTGTGTATACAGCTCTCAATGAGCGCTGTATACAGCACTATGGGCGCCGCCATCTTGCGGCTCCCCTCTGACCCGCCGGTCATGTGATCCTCTGGGTGCAGTGTCTGTAAGAGCTGCTGGGTCCTACAGAAACCAGATCAGCTCTGCAGTAAGGTGCAAGTAACGTGGAGGAGGTTGTATTCCTCCTGCAGCTGGGGCTAAACGTACCAGCCCCAGTTACAGGGGAAATCAGCCTCCCCAAGAAAAAAAAAAAGTGATCAGATGTCTCCAAAGGTCTATTATGACCTTATGGGGACACAATGTAAAAAAAAAATTAAAAATAAAAATGTATAGAAAAGTAAAAAAAAAAGATGTAAATAAAATAATTAAAAAATAAATCTAATAATACGCCAATAACACGGACACCTTTCTGGTTCCTCCTCTTTTGTTTATATTTTCCCCGGAAAAATAAAGCCCTATGTGTCACCGAAAAAAGACGCAGAAATTAGTTGAAAACGCACAAGATAAAATGTTATAGCCCTCAAAACCGCACATACAAAAAACTTGAAAATGTGCCTGGTCTGAAAGAGGGGTAAAGCATCTGGTATGAAAGTTAAATAACTGTCCCTAGTTACAATAGAAAGCTTTGGAGAAAAAAGAATGCATAAAACAGTGAAATACTGTGCACACTACAAGACAAACATGGTTTATGAGCATATGTAAGTTTTATTATGTGGGTGGACATGGACTTGAATATTACTCTTCTATAAAGTGTTGTAAAATTCCAAAAGTGTTTTTTTTTATATTGAAAAAATGCATAAATAGCATTGTATTGTATTAAGCCTTCAATAAATATAAAACCGACTGAATAGTGGCTTTAATTATTTTAATATATTCTCTCCTAATCAGAATGTGGTTTATTTATGCAGATTAGTTACAGCCAAAGTCTCATTTATCCACCTGTATTAAACCTTTGATCATGGAGCTTGTTAACATAAATGATTCTTTATTGTTATGATTTTCTTTCACATAATTACACAGTATTTAACTACCCATTTTTTTTTTTTTTATAAATACATGAAATGTGCGCCAATCACATTCCGCACACCTACATTAGATCATCAGTGAACTAGAAGAATCCATACAAAGGCACAATTTCAATATCATCAGAGCAAGCAATATAATTAGCAATATCTCTTTAGTTAGTTGCAAAAAAAGATATAAAAAGTAAGATTACAATACATATATGTGACCAAGGGATTCATATCCATTTAAAGGAGAACCACATATACTGTATGTTCTTATTTTCCCTTTATGATTACTTTTTGTAAATACACTATTACAACCTTGTTAAAACAAATAACTTAGTCTCTTTGATGGTAACTTTTTTAGGTATTTTTTGATAATTTTTTTACACTGTGATTGAAATGTCATAACTATGCATCTATGGTGAAATTTATCATGTGTGGTACTTTTCTGCTATTTTGCTGTTATTTGTCAAATATTTATCAAAATGTCGCAAAGTGGGGCCAATTTATTAAATTCGTCCTTTTTTGTCATTTTAATCCCTTTGAGCACTGGCAGGAAATGTGCTCAAATTATTAGAAGTCTTTGGCCTCTTAATAATTCAAGAGCATTGTGGGAGGTCTCATGCACCAAAATTGATACCTATGTCAGTTAAGGACTGGAACAGTTTCAGCAACAACTTGCGCCAGTTTTCTAGTATAAGTTATAATAAATTTGTTGGGTTGAGGTGTCTCTTCCCCAACCTTCACCCTCACCTACTCTACCTACTTTTTTGAACGTGAGGTGCCAAATGAAAACTGCATGTGCAATAAAACAAGTGACTTTTTCATGCCTTGTATATCAGAAAAGTGGCATATAAGGAATGATTTTCCCTATAGGTATTATTGAAGCAAACAGACCACAGAGGAAAATTCTGCAAACTCGCTGTGAAAAGTGTAGCATTGTGGTGTTTAGGCTAAGGCCCCACATAGCGGGCTGCATTGAACAAGCGCTGTGGTAAAAAACCCGGCGGAAATGCTTTGCGTTTTTTTCCGCAGCGCTTGTTCAATGTGGCCGCTATGTGGAGCCGTAGCCTAAACACTACAACTTTTGCCCAACATTTTATAAAGTCATATTTTGGGGGATACAGCATTTACTGCTACTGATGCTCCTCAGAGTGGCAAAATGCAGTGCAATTTGGATATTTTTTAATTGCCAAACACCAAAACATCTTTTAATTGTTTAATAGTTTTTTTTTTTCCCCTAAAAGTGCAACTGTATAATTTGGACAGTTTTTTCTTGCCATGCACTAAAAAAAACAGTAACATTTAAAAAAAAAAAAAAAAAAACTACAGTACAATGTATTACTACCAGCTACCATTGTTTACCTATAGTCATATCTCTTGCTGTCACTTTGACATTTAGGATGTTTGCTTTAGAGTGCTAAAAATTGGATAGATAGAGTCCTAAAAGCGTTAAGTCCCCTGACAAACTATTGCAGCAATATGCGTGGGGTTTCCCATCCCTGCCACTCTGTTTATATTGAATATTTACACAGTCCTTTATTAATTGGAAGTTATTTATTACTGAGGTGATATCTTATGTATTTATTTATATATTTATTCATTTATGTCTAATACATACTTTATTATTGTATGGAGTTCGGACTGTCTTTTTTAATATTGGGATTTTGTACCCTATTTTGGGGCAGATCCTAAGGATGTACTCCAGTTATAACAGTAGTCCTTGAACTTCAGTGTTTTTAATTGTTTTTAATGGTATGTTTCTTTGTATTGCCGTGGTTTGATAAAATATATGAATTTCTTTGAGTGTGCTCCTATATTTTGTGTTTTTGATTGTTATATCTAAAAGTGGTCGAGAACATAACAGCATAGTCTACGCTGTTATAAGCAATACCATTTTAAATCTGTAATTTTGCTATTTGCACCATATAAGTAAGTGGCCTCCATTAGGATCTGTTACTTTCTATGTCATAGCTTTAATAACATTTGAATCATATTTGCAAAGAAATAGAAATAGGTTCTGATGCTCTGTCCAACAGACCTCGGTGTATGGAGCCTTTGAGGGGTGCATAGAGCCTGTACAGCTGCTTGCACTGCCAAACAGACTCCACTGAATGGAGATAAAAAAAAAGCTCATGCTCATGCAAGCCTTGTGAGCATTATTGTTTGCCAGCAAATCTGAGGATGTTAGTGAACTCCTGTGATTTCCATAGAAATGTATTATGACCTCATCAAAAGAGTTTTGACAATATAGAACCTCACAAAGCCTGCTTATAGCAGAGGCGCTAGATTGACAAATTGAATTACATTTTAATAATATGCCTAAATTATACCTTTCCGTTAACTGTGACAATGTATGCAGCCACTGTAACAAGCAGTTATAATGGAAACCACCTCATATCTGCCTTACTTAAAGTGAAGAAGAGGCTGTAGAGTTCCATTTATTATACACCTTCAAAATCTTTAGATCTCAGAAGGAAACAATAAGAGATGTAGTGGAAGATAGGATTTATTAGATGCTGTCATCAAGGGACAAAAGCACATACTGTATGAGGAGCAGCTATATTAAAATGCTGCAAGACACTTACTCTGTTTTATGGTCTGTAATATCCTGATATAACGTCACACTGAATACTGCAGGAGGATTTTTTTTTTGTTGCTAAAAATGCACCTTAAAAGAATTGTGAAAAGCTGGTTGCTGCTGACACATTACCTAGATACTCCTAATATGGCCTACTATGGGACACCAACAAAGTGTTTGTGAGTGTAGAATGATGGAAATATTTAGATTTTTGGATTTGACTAGGCGCTACCCAATATCTAAAGTACTAATTCCCATTACACAATGACAATGATCTCTGTTCCTTATTAGATACAAATATGATCTAGGAATCTTTTAATTGCCTTCTGCTACTCTAGGGCCTATAGTTACTTTAGCCCTTGGCCACCACAGTCTTATTTGCATTTTCTTTTTTTACTTCCTAATTTGCAAAAGTCTTAACTTTGAGCCATGTCAGGGCCTATTTTTTGTTAAGACAAATTATACTTTGAAATGGTGCCATGTAACATTCCATACAATGTACTGGGAAGCCAGAAAAAAATTTAAAATGGTGTGTCTATGTGCTGTGTCTATGTGCAACCACCTATTGTGTTATTACTTGTCAAGCATTTTACTATCATATTGCAATAGTCTACTAAACTGGATTCCTGAGAAATTGGAGTCCTTAGACTAAAGAGGGACCTGGATGCCTTACTTGAGAGTAAGAACATCATAGGTTATGGGATCTAGACATTTTTAGAATAGGATGTTGATTCAGGGGCTTAGTCCAAATGCTATATTTGAGGTTGGAAATTATTTTTTTCCTCTGAATGAAGCAATTGGCATTGGGGTTTTTTGCCTTCGTCAGGATCAACTTGGTAGATTTATAGATCGGACTTGATAACCCTGTGTTTTCATCCAGCATTATCTACTATGTTACATTGTTACTATGTTTAGCTGGTGTATATCAGTATATCTGATTTTAAACCATATTAAAAAGCACAATTGACTATGCTTTTCATTACAAATGGATCCCATGTAAAACCTAAACCATTCAATCTCTCAATCTAATACATATATTTTTTTTTTTTTTTAATCATGCGGGTCAAATATAAAGTGCACAACTGTAGAAAAAACAGCTTTGAAGTCTTTTACAATTGAGGAAGCTGGCGCATTATGAATTGCCCTTCAGCCCTGGGACCAGTACTTTTAGTAGGGGAATCATATCCTACTGCACTGGGTGGTGCAAGGAGAGGATAGTAGGGGTTTGTGTGGCAAGAGCAGTGTTCCAAGAAGCTTAAGACCCACCCCCCAGTGCACCAACGACCTCATTAGCATAAAAATCCAGGGTTGTTTTTCTCCAAATCTACATCAGCGACATACATAACAATTGTATGCTAAGTATCTTTGTAATGTGCTCTGTAACATGGTGGTGACAGTTGAATATGCTTGGGGGAAGTGGTAGAAACCCTTTCACTTAAATGCAGATGTTGAGGTTTAGGCCTACTGCACACAACCAACCTTAGTAGTATTTACTGTCTGCAAAAACTGATCTGCAATCTGCAAAAATCGTGTGAGTATGTCATCTGCAAAAATGGATCTGCAAAATGACTTGTGTGATCTCCTACAGTTGTTTGTGCTGCAAATGCAGACAAAAATAGGACATGCTTCATAATTTGCGTTCCTTGGGTATGACAGACACATTATTACAAAAAATTTGGTTGTCTGTCTGGGTCCATAGAAATGCAATTGAGGTTCCATCAAAATTACCATCGTGTGAAGGAGGCCTTACAATAGTGTGGGTTTAACGTTCAGGACTATTCTCTGTACATTCATATTGCATGATTATTTGGGTAAATTATCATTATGTTTATATATACAATGTATATTTTAAGCTTCATAATGAAAGGTTTTGGGACCACTTATCTATGACATACACAAAGCTGAGATCACATGACTTTGAATATAATCTCGTTCATGAGTATTTTCCTGAAACATGTTGTTTTACTGTCCGGTTATGCTTTAATAATGTCCATTACAATAAAATATCTCTAAATCTTGGAACAGATTATGAAATGATAGCTGACCCTTAGATTTCACATAAAAAGGGTTTCTACCAGAGAGACACACCTACAAAAATAGCAAATTAAATGAAAAATTGTGTCATTCTTCAACGTGCCCCTGATACGCTTTGCCTCATTAAATTTTATCGCTGGTTCTTCTTACAGATCGAGAAGACACTTCAAGTTAGAATCTTTGCGGAATATAATCAGAAGCAATTATTTACTTGTTTCTTTTTTAGATTATGAACAGGTTCACAGATTCCTAATTAACAGAAACTGAAACTGTAATATGCAAAAAAAAAAATCATTTAGAGACAGCTCTGACCAGATACTCTGACTAATACAGTCTAATTTCTAGGGTCTCAAAGAAAATACAAATAGGAAAATAAGTCTTTTTAACTACTTGATACCTATATGCCCTTGCAGAAATAGCAGCTGCACATGCTCAGGAGTAGGGAGCCAGCTGTCAGTGACAGCCAGACTCCCCAGAGAGAAGGCAGGAATAGTTTATTACCGTTACTGCGTTCCTAATCACTGTATACACATAATGTGGTTTTACCCCGGCCATGTGGTATTGTTATCCACCAGGTGCCGGGAACTTCAGGAGCTGTTGGATTCTAGAGGACCCAGGTCAGCACTGTTTCAGGCTGTTTTCCTCCTTTAACTGAGGCTAATGTATAAGCTCCAGTTACAGGGCAAATTAGTAAAAAAACAATATTAAAATGCCCCCAAAGATCTAGTATGACCTTATGGGATGCACAATGTATAACTAAATAAACAATTATTATGGCCAAAACAAAGTGAAATAAAAAAAGAATGTCACTGCCATCACAAAACTGTGTCACCTACATGAAAATTACAGTAATGGAGAGGAACAACTATTTAAAAAAATACGAAACCCAGAGACATTTCGTCTCCATTTTTTACATTTCCCTCTATATTTAAAAAAAAGAGTAAAAAATGTGCGAAAAAGAAAATGACATAAAAATTATCTGTATCACTGAAAAATACACCCAAAATGGTTTAAATTTTAAACTTTAAATAACCTGAATGAAAAAATGTAATACCTGCATGTACCCAAAAAAAATGTGTCCATCATGAACCAGGGGAAAAGGCCCCATCATTAAGTGGTTAATGAAACATTTATTAAGTTAAAACTGTAACAATGTTAAATGTGTTGTCTCATGAAGTCAACTACTATACATCTGATATGTAGGAAATATAGGCATCATATTCAGGTCCCCCTTCTTTGAGCCAGAATGGAAAGCTATAGTACTGTGTATGAGTGTCTCCCATTTTGGTGGACTTCAATTACAATGATGTCCATTCATCAAGTTCTCAATGGCTATCCCTGACAAATTCAGCTGTTTGCCAGTGCCTCTATAACAGTACCACCAAATAGTTTCTATAGCAAGTTTTTAATATTATTGTATTATTCATTTGAGGATATGTATTAAAACCATACATACTGTACCATGTTCCTTTCAATTTCAGATTGTTGGTATATACATTTACACATAAGTATATTTACAATATACCTTTTCACATAAGTATATTATTATCTGCACATGTACCTTTGAAATTAAAAATTAGGAATGTTTTTTTTTCTAGTGTATATTTATCAAGGGCATCTGCTTAATTTATTACAGGATAACAATGCTTTAGTCTCTCAATTTTTTGCATACACTCATGTCAAAATGTCTGTTGACTACTATCAACGTTAGGAGCTCTAACAAGTCTACTGCTGTATAGATTATCTAATATACTAAATAATATCCTGAATGTATATAATATAATAATATATGTAATAGTATATAGTAACAGTATAGAATAGTATATAGGTTGGACCCCCTAGTGGTGGCAGTGGTCATTTTTACCATTGTGCAGAAAGCACTGGATCAATGTGTCTCTACCACTTATTAACTATTATATTAATGGATTTGCAGGCATCTTGTCCAGGTTTCATACAGAATTACAAATAAATGGTTAAACAATTCTTATCTATTTGAAATTAAACCTGTAAATATCAATTCAACTCCTAGTAGATTTCAAACTGTTGAGTTGTCAGTATCCTTAAAGACCCTTTACAATCATTTGTAATAACTAATGGAAGTTATTACAAATAAAAAAAAAAAAAAAAAAAAAACTTTATACAAGAGGACAAATGAGGCATAGGGAACGTGCTATTAAAATGCAAACGGGTGAACTGGTTGTGTAAGGTATAAGGCAACGTATTGTATTGTTTGTCAAAGTGATCTATAGAAAACTGTTTTCAAAAGTGGTCAAGCTGCATTTGCTATAATGAAGACAAAGTGCAGGGCAGTCACAAGAAGTAGATGTTGAGCCCTGAGAGTATAATTTGTTTTAGCATTTGTCACATTATTTTCATTTTGTCTACCTAAGGGCCTCTTGCCAATGCTAATCATGTATAATAATCTATTCACAATAAAACATCCTAAACAATATGACTGAGTAATAGTCTCGGAGTATGGCACTATCTAGTAAATGCACTACAAACACACTGTAAGTAGGTAATAATAATAGAAATAATAATAATGATACTTATAATGACGCTATACTTAAAAAATGTATACTGGTTTGGCAAATTTAATTTTATATGAAGGTAACCATACCAAGGTTTTTCCTCAAATAAATGCATTTTAATATTGGAATGCTCACTTGTATATCAATAGATAAGAGGGTGTGACTTGTGGAAAGAGTCTTTGCTTAAAAATTGCAAACTTTTGGTCTAAACAACAACCAAATTTATCATACAGCATGTTCCACTGCGATAAATATGGGACATCAGTTCTATTTCTGCCCCATTTTATCCCATTTATCTGCCCCATTGCCTTTGACTAATACAACTATAACTGGGATCCATATCGGACAGATCCCAAATATATTTTGTATACATATATCATGACATAAAGTTACAGAGGAATAAGAAGATCTATTTATATGGCATCTGAGCAATATACCATATGAGTTACGCATACTTTGCACAGAAAGGGTTTCTAAATAGTAACTGAAAGAAATATTAATTTTAGGAAACTATTTTTTCGCTGTGAAAAACTAAAAGAGCATCCATCACCGTTTAGAATGCAAAAATCTGTATTTAGCTTCACACATGTCAATTTATTAGCAACTCTTACACTCAAAAATTCTGGAAACCAGTTTTAAAGCAAAGAGTCAAAACTAATGCTTAGAAATCCAAATGAAAAAAAAATGTATCCTTGCATAATAAGAATAAGATTTCTTTTGCGTGCTCTCAATATTTCAGTACCATATTCTAGTCAAGTAAAAATTTCTGTAAGCCAGTTAATAAATGTGCATAATTTACTATATTTGTCTGGCTATCTGCTTTACCTAGGAAAGTGTTCTTTTGCATTATAGTTAAATTTTGCGTAATAGTTCCTATATGGCATTATTATACTTCAATTTTATTAGGTTATAGAACCGTGAATAATGCGGTCATCAGATACAAGGCATTCATTTCAGTCATGTTGTCTTGATTTTTCTGTTTTGTTTTGTTGGGTCTCGATTCGTTGCCAGTAAGATAAAGAAACTCATTAGCAAAGCACAAATTGCTTGTATTGGTAGAAATGCTTTAATATTAGGATAAAATCTGTTGCACTGCCAAATGAAAATGTGCTGCATATGTGATCATCTGTTCCATGTGGGAGGCAACTTTGGCTCTTCCTTATAGGGAATTCATAAAAGACACAAATCCCATACATGCATCTAATGTATCTACATCATTAACCCCCTACAAGTCACCAATACATTTGTGCAGTATATATGTCATGCTGCAGCAATGTAAATTCAAATGAGCAACTTGAAAGGAGTTATACCACAAAGAAATATTATCCCAATCCATAAAGTGCTCTACTGCAGATATTTCCATCACTCCTATTAAAATGAAAGGAATGGGGGCAAGGGAGTAGCTATAGGGGGTGCAGTGGTAGCATTTGCTATTGAGCCATGGACGTTGAGGGGATCCACAAAAGTTCCTCTCACAGATAGGAGCTTAAAGTTATACCTATGAGGGCATGCATTCTGTATTCACCACTACATTCTAAATGAGAGTAAAACACCCCTGCTCCCAGGATCAGTGGGTGTGTCAGCAGTCGGACCCCACTGATAAACAATTTAAAGAGATTGGACTGACACTGTGCCAACCCAATCTCTTAAAGTGACAGGGAGCTGAAATGATCAGCTCCACAACACAGGCTGAAAACAGGCTGAAAAAGTGAGCACTATGTTAGAAATGAGATCGAAATGCAAACCTACTTCCTGCAATCAGAACATTGCCATGGAAAACTGGGAAGACTTGATAATGTCATTGGCTTCCAACAATCTAATAGGAGAGGGGAATGCTGGAAGGATATGATCTGAGTTCTCCCAGTAATCCCTTTTATACAGACTGGCCACCAAGCATTACTATTGTCTGTGATCTGCATAAAGAGGAATGCTGGGAGGACTATGATCATGAGGTAGAGGAAAACGTAATAAAAAAAAATTGTAAAAAAAAAAAAAAAAACTAAGCTAAAAATACTAAAAAATGAAATGCAAACAGTCTTTGAAATAAAAACATAATTCCAATCCCCCTTCACCACCAATGACAATTTTCTGTAATATGGATGCATGTTACATGAACATCATGAACACATATAATAGATAATACATCATTATCACAGAAAATGCTATATTGAATCCACACTAGTTTTTGTCTCCCTAACCCCTCTTCTATCTGCTCTAAAAAAAAATTGTCTAAGATTACTTTGTTGCACTTTACAAATCTAACATACCAGCTAAAGGCAAAAGGCAATATAGAAAAAATAGTGGCCTTCTTCTCAGGGATTATAGCGCTGTTGCAAGTGGGGTAATGTGCACATATTTGGCATCATTATACACGGGAGAATGCAGAGAGTATTTTGTGACATCATTTTGTTTGGGTTAACTATCAAATTAATTTCAAATTACAAAAGGAAAAAAGGAAATTTGCATTTTTACCATTTTCTGCGACACAAAACTTAAAAAAAAAATAAAAGTTTCTGTCCTTTTCTTGCTACCATATAGAAACCCCATCTTTCATATCCCTCAAAAGAAATATGTTCTAGTTAAACTCTAAAAATATTACAGTAGAGGAAGAAAAAAAAAATCACTCTACAAAATGGGTTTCCTTCGGGTACTCCAGTTTCCTCCCACACTCCAAAGACATACTGATAGGGAATGTAGATTGTGAGCCCTATATGGGACAGTGACCACAATGTCTGTAAAGCGCTGCGGAATATTATGGCATTATATAAGTAAGCATAATAAATAAATAAATAAATAATGAAATTCTGCTTTGGACACTTAAGTATCAGTTATTTGACAATAAATCTTGGTCTTCAAAGGGTTATTTATAAAAACTTACTACACATAAACAACTTGTTGATCTCAGCTTAGGGTGGGTTCACACCTGTGTTTGTGTCCGTCCGCTGCCAATCCGAGTGAAAATCTCGGGGAACGGGATCAGCACCGGATACCGACAGGTTAGCAACGCATTGGTTAAAACCCATTCATTTGAATGGGTTTTTAAAGCAATGCGCGGGTGTGCGCTTACACCCTCTGCGCTGCGAATCCTTTTTTTTTTTGTCGGAAACAAAGTCAGACATGCAGAACTTTGTGTCAGACGAAAAAAAAAACCGCTTCGCAGCGCAGAGGGTGCAATAGGACACCCGCGCATTGCTTTAAAAACCCATTCAAATGAATGGGTTTTTAACCAATGCGTCGCTAACCTGTCGGGATCCGATGCCGATCCCGTTTCCCGAGATTTTCACTCGGATTGGCAGTGAACGGACTCAAACGCAGGTGTGAACCCACCCTTATCTGTTTTCAAAGATCTCTCAATGCAAAATGAATACAGTGCAAGCCGTGTCTGGCTGGGGTGCCTAGGGTCAACCAGTAAAATTTATTCTCGGGAACCACTGTACATATAAATGCAAACGTTAATTGAAACTTATTTGTAAATTCCTAAAACTGCACACATATATTTTTCAGTAACATCATGATGCCTACTGCCCTGCGGGCCCTGCCCTGTCACTAGTCTGCTGCCTGGCTCTTGCCAGGTATTAGTGATTGATGGAGTTAGGTTAGCAAGCGAGTTTGGTATTGTACTTCCATTTATTGCAAATTATACATGCATGCTACGTACAGTTGGTGACTATTACTACTACTAGCTGGTTTAAGGAGTAACTAAGCTTATTCTGGTAGTATCCAATGGATATATAATGTACTTTAATGTATGGTAATAAAAAGGTATGTTGTAGTTAAGCTCGGTCTCTGTGATAGGATACATAATAGTGCTGACAAACCCCCATTCTCTTAAATTGGGTCTATCAGGGTACTGAAAACTGATGCATTCTTGACATAAAAAATACTGGAAACCCTGACAGACCCGTAAAGGCTAGTGTAAACAAAGCCTAATAAAGTCTGTTGCTCTTATCTGTCATAGGATAAGAACAACTGACTTAAAAAGAGCTGGAATGACTAATGCAGACCAAGACCCCTCCAGTGTAAAAAGCATAACAGAAGTTTTCCTCCATTATGTGTGTTTACTTTTCAGATGGAAGAAAAGGTCCTGCATGCAGCACTTTTTCTTCCATCTTAAAAGTAAGCAAAAATCATTCATTCCAATTCCATTTAAGTCTGTTACTCTCACCCTAACACACTAAACAGTCATTATATTATTGTGGGGCTTAGAATTCAATATAAATTAATTAATTACCTTTATTTATTATTAATTTTATTAATTATTATGAAATGCTATATGATTTTCTGTGGCCAGTGCAAAGCACACACAATGCTTCAATACTTTCTCTTTTGCTTCAACTGTGTAAGAAATATGATACATGTATAATATACATCACCATGCCACAATCATGGAAATCAATTGATCATGCAAATTTAATAGTTGTAATATATATGAATTTCGCAGCCTCAAAGAGCCATGGAGACACCACAGGAGAGAAAGTGTCAACATTTCAATATGCAATGCTTTGAGGGCACCTCCCACTTTCTCAAGCATGCTGCTATAGGGACTTTCATTACAACTATGGACATTGCTTGATCGATTGGTTCCCATGTTCCTGGAACTGTAATGTATATTATATATTTTTTTATAAAGTTGAAATAGCAAAAAACTGTTGAAGTGTTACGTGTGTAAGGTCTCCTGTGTGCGCTTTGCACTGGGCCTGGACATAAGTGGATAAGTTTCACGTGCACAAAGGAGCATATGCCGTAGTCTGCTTGTCATTTAGTTATTGATGTGATTTCCTGTACTAATTTCTAGTGTTTTTCAGGATCGGTTTGAATTCAGTAAACAGAGAATATTTACTTCAAGGGCATAAAAATCTGTCATCTGTGGTTATATGCTAATGGCAATAGTGCTTGACTTGTTAAAGCCACAGTACAATTATCAGAGCTCTCTATTGTATTATGCCATGCACTTATGTGATCACATGACATGGACTGATTTCACTGGTGCTTAACAATGACCTACTGAAAACAGGTCTTGAAAACTGTATTAAATCGAAAAAATGTATACATGGTCCCATAAGTTACAATGGCCTCAGGGTACAATATTTTCAATATACAATAGTCTTTTTTGGACCTTTGTATCTTGTATCCAGATTCAACATACAATGCTTGGCTGGAAGCTCCAACAAATCAGCATGGACATGTCACTGGCAAAACCCCTGCATTAGTGAGTAGCATGCACTGACTGGCCGACTATTAGCACTACAGTACTACATGTTCTGTACTTCTCTTTACCTGTGCCAGTATGAGCTGCTCCTTTAGACACTAGGTGACATTGGCTCCATGTTATTTTTAGGACCCTGAAAAAGCTCCATCACATATACAGTGATTTACAGCTTCCAGCATCTCTTTGTGACGTTTTATGTGCAGGGGAAGGGTCTGTCCAAAACCAGCCTGAGGCTGAGGCCCCAGATAGCGAGCCACAGCCAAAAAGCATTGCGGGGAAAAAATGCTACAGAAATGCATCATGGTTTTTCCCACAGCGCTTTTCAATGAAAGTCCGCAGAGGAAAACTCTTTGCTTTCTGCTTCAATTATAGCCAATATGGAAACCGTCAGCATTTCCATAGGTATAATTGACATGCTGCGATTTCCAAACATGCAACGGTTTTTGGAATCGCAGCATTGCCACTGTGGGCATTTTTCTGCAATGTGTCTTTGCAGGGACTGTAAAACGCTGCGGTTTTTGCCATGGCGTTTCTGCCACATGGGGCCCAGCCTGACACAGGCATCCCACCCTGATTTGGGGCCAAGGTGGAGCTGATCTATGTGTACCACTTAAATGACCCTATTTCTTGGACTGAAAAGTTGGTAAATGCATAAGATGAATTACTTTAGTAGCCAATGCATAACGGTTGAGTTGACAGACAAGACAGATACTGCTATGCTAATGTAATGCTGAAGAATGAAACGCATTTGTATTTTTCATTGCACTATTACAAATAATTTTGATGTATTAGTTTATGAATGCCTTCCAGCAACTTATTTCAAGTGTACTGCTTCATCCTTTTGTCTACCGGCATTTGGATTCTTTTAACACACATTTTTTTTAGCACTATCAAGCACATGTAAAGAGTTTTTACGTTTTTTTAAACAAGTGTTTTTAATTATATTTTTTATTTTGTAACATTCAATACATCAGTTTTTTCTGGACGTTCGCAAGTCATAGAGTGACCTATGAGTAAAACTACAGAAAAAATGCCATACTAATAGTATGCTATATCTCAGAAAAAATAACACTACAAATGCCAAAAAACACCATAAAATAAAACTATGTATGTTATGTATTTTATATTTTAATATAGAATTTAAAATAACATCTGACTGCAAAACAGAAATGCAAAAAACGGATATTAAAATGATGTAAAATGCTGTTTGTGAAACTGGCATCAGCAGAATAAGATTATTCTACAAGTGCTGTACAGAGGAGCTGATTTATTTTTATTGACCATCAATACTCCACATTTCCACACATCAGCTTCAGGTCATACCCAAAAACAGCATCTACAACATTAAATTGCTTTTAACTACTGTAAATCAAATGCACAAGGAGGCCTTTAATGTATTGTATATAATGGGTATGTCATTAACATACTGTATAGGGAGAAACCTTCTTAAGAGATCTCAAACCTTTAGAAACCATAGTTAAAGATACCGGATGTCATGATTTTATACAACAATGCTATTAGCATGGAAATTAGTAAGCCAATGACATTACGTGAAACAAGCAGTGTATCTGAACACAGCAACAACATGAGATACAAGAGACTAGCCTGTAAACCTGCTGTAGATTAAAGATTATGGCTAATATACTGAATGTATATGCAAATCCTATTTCAGGTCTATAATATCTATCTAGCTATCTATCTATCTATCTATCTTCTAATGATGATGACATGTACATTGTAAACATTAATAAGTCTCCAATGAATATTAAACTAAATGACATTGCTCCTACCTTTGTTAATGGTATCCAGGTAGATGTATTTTCAGCCGATGACCTGGCTTGTCCAGTATCATTGTTGTGACTGTGACATTCGACATTTCCTTCAGACTCAGTCTGATTATTGGAAGTAGGAGTAAGGTACATGACTCCTGAATGAGAAGAACTGAGAGGAAGTCTGGATTGACTATCAAAGTACATTGGAGATGTAACTAGTAACGGACAGCTGACAACATTCATTGCATTTTTCTCTTCTACTTCACTCTGCACTAACATTATATCGTTTTTATTGATTTTCTTCTTTTTCATTTTTCCTAGCTTTGGTTGAGAGGTATATGCTGTTCTGCCATTGTATGGGCCAACTTCTTTATTCTCCTTTTTACACTTAACAACTATGGTGACCATTGCAGCAAAAAGAATTATGGAAATTGCGCTCAGAGCAACCAACACAGGCAAATAGATGTCCCAGTCGCGTTGTTCTCCTATAATATTGCCCTCCTCTTCATAGCAGCCTAAACAGTCAGAATTTGCCTTAATGATGAGTTTTGCTACAGTTGAAAGGGAAGGTTTTCCATTATCCGTGACCTTAATTATCAGTTCTACTACGGGTGCAATATTTTCCCAATGTGCATTGAGCAGTCTGATCTCACCAGTGACCGAATCTATTTCAAAGAGGTGTTCTTTACTTTCTTGAATGATTTCATAAGTTACTCTTCCACTTTCTCCAAAGTCAATGTCCATAGCTCTTACAGTGCTTATAATGTATCCCATTCCCACATTCCTGGGCACATAGATCTCTGCAGTATCATTCTGTAAGCTTGGCAAAACAATGACTGGCGCATTGTTATTAACATCTAGTACAGATACTCTCACGGTGGTATTGCTTTCTAAATGTGGAGATCCTAAATCTTTTGCAATCACTTTAAACTCGAAATATTTGGTCAACTCATAATAGAAAGTTCTCAAGGCATAAATGGCACCATTGCGAGGGTTTATGGAGACATATGTATAGATGGAGACGCCGTCAATGTATGACGGGAAGATGGAATAGGATACAGTGCCATTTTGCCCCAAGTCTGGATCTTGTGCTAGAACTGAACCAAGGTATTCTCCTGGGATATTGTTTGCAGATACTTGTAGGGCATACATACTCTTAGAAAAAGATGGAGGATTGTCATTTTCATCCAAAATTTTCACAGAAAAAGAGTTGGTAGAATCAAGAGAAGGGTTGCCATTATCTCTAGCAATGATAGTTATGTTGTATTCATCTTGTATCTCACGATCTAGAGGTCTGCTTGTTACCACTGTGAAAAAATTATCATAATTATCTTCTAGCTTGAATGGCACATTGCCCAAGACCCAACACTGGAATTGTCCATTTTTTCCTGAGTCTTTGTCTGTGACCCGAACCAAAGCAATCACGGTACCAGGGGGTGAGGCCTCACTGATCGCTCCCTGTCTGACTGACACAAAGCTAATTGACGGGAAATTGTCGTTGACATCAGTAACAAGAACAGTCACTTTGCAATGCACAGGTATTGGATTAGGGCCTTCATCTTCTGCCTGAACATCAATTTCAAGCATCTGAATTTCTTCATAATCTATGTTACCCTTGACTTGTATGACACCCGTTTTAGAGTCAATTGAAAAGAGCTCCCACACTTGATCAGATGCATAACCACTGAATGAATACATAATGTCAGCATTGGTGCCCTCATCTGCATCTGTTGCATTAAGGTCAATTATCATTTTGCCAATAGGTGAGTTTTCAGCTATTTCAACAGTGTAAGATTTGGCTTCAAAGACAGGGCTATTGTCATTGGCATCAATAACTTTAATGTTAATTTGAAGATTTGCTGATCTTGGAGGGATACCTCCGTCAAAGGCAGTTAAAATGAGTGTATGATGGGACTGTTCTTCTCTGTCCAGTGTTTTCTGAATAACTAACTCTGGAACTTTTGTACCATCACCCCTGGATTTTATATCCAAAGAAAACAAACCATTATCACCTCTCATTTTATATGTCTTCAAGCCATTATTGCCGAGATCAGGATCTTGTGCAGTTGTCAATGGAAATCTAGTGCCTGGGGATGCATTTTCTGAAATATCAATATCGATCTGGTCTGATGCGAACTTAGGTGAATTATCATTAATGTCAAGGATCTCCACTTTGATCATACATATTTCTTTGTCATTGGCAAAGACCTCTAGAGAAAGAACGCATCTAGGGCTGTTTTTGCACAGAGTCTCTCGGTCAATGCGTTGCTTAGTGTACAACAGCCCACTATTTGGATCAACATCCAGTAGGTGCGGAGCGGAGTTCTCCAACACTCTGAAGTTAGTTTTTTTACCTCTTTCGGGTAATTCCAGTTGTGCATCATTAATATTGCCAATGGCATTTCTTGACCCCCCTTCTTCTGAGATTGAATAATTTAATGTTTTCAAAGCCTCAACAGAAACCCAATAGAAAAAGTAAAAAAATACAAAGCGGTACATCCCAATGAGTGGCTGTTTATCAGTTTACTAATTGTTTTGTCAGTACAGTCTCAGTTGAATTAAAAACTAATCCAGAAGATAAGCTCCCAGCAAGCTGACACATGAGGGCAGTTATGACAGTATTAGGAGATTGATTTCAATTTCCAAGAAAATCAAGTTTTCCTATCTTGGAAGGTTTAGAGCTGATGATAACTATCTCTACTAAAGAAGATTAGACAGACTGCAATCTACACATTCATTTCTGATGCACTGTGAGAAAAATTGTTCCTCTGATAGCAGTAGCGTTGGACACAAACACCTTGCAAACAGCATTCAGAAGGCAAGAGGATTTAAAAGTAGTTTCAAAGTGTCCAAAAATGGCAAGAATACGGAATGATATTTCAAAACAGCTTCTGTGCTTTCAATGTAAAGCCGCTTGCTTGCCAGATGTCCTTTTTAAAAACTGTCAATTTGTATTTTGCTTCACATTATCTCTATTTCCAAGCAGAAATTCATGAATATTAAACAACACTGGGATTTGCAGACTATCTGGAAAAAATCCAAAAATACAGGGGCCCATCAAAGTTGATCATCAATTGCAAAGTATTACAATCACAGCTTGCATTCAGTCATTTCACACTTGCTTTTTTTTTTTTTTTTTTTTCGTTGTGCAAGGCCAGTAGCCACATCAGCTTACAACTGACAATTGTATTCAGTTATATTCCAGTTTTCATTCTGCAGGCTGGAACAAATCAACAGGCAAAACATGGCTGGATGCTCACATTATAAACCGCACAGAGAAGAAAAATCACAGTTGTATGGAGAACAGTTACAGCATTCATAGCTAGCTTTCCTTTAATGCTCCCTATTTTGATTTTTTGTTGATGACTTCTATCTTATCACTTTCTCTTCAAGGTCTTCAACAAAATACACTAAGATAAAATCCCCATGCAAACTATTGGACAAAAAAAGGGGGATTTTCTGCAATATTATTGTGAATGATGAGCATAAGCAATCAATAGCTGCAAATCCCCAATGGACTCCACATTAAAGCAAGAGCCGCAGTGACTACTGCTTGTTCTGGATGTGGAGCATTAAAGAGCTTGTGAATAACATTTCACTGGCAAGCAAAAAACAATAGACGCTATAGACATAAGTTAGAATGAGGAGTCATCATTCACAAAAAACATACTGAATTGTATGAAATGTTGTGGATTTTCCTTCATTAGTTGTAAACAGCTCAGCTGTGAGTCAGGCTTTTCAGCATCTTGCTCAACAAAGAATCTCGGAAAAGGTTTACTATATATATATATATATATATATATATATATATATATATATATCACAGGTTTGATGATGAAAAGGCTTGAAATGGTTCTACTTACTCCAGCGTCCTTGCAGGAGAGATGCAGGGAATATAGAAAACCCAGTTATCCAACCAGTCCCGAGTATTAATTATTCTCTTCAGCTGCTATGCATGTAAATGCCACTGATCTTGTGAGTGAAATAACAGATCAGATTCTGAGCAGGAAAAGCACAGATAATTCATTCCAAAGGCAGAGATATGTGTTGATTTGTTTCCCCATCTGCTATTTTTTTCCTAAGTCCTAGACCAAACGCTGCTATTTCTGCAATCTGCAGCAGCTCGTGCTGGTACTTCAATCGCTCATTCACAGCATTCGGAAGACTCTGCACTACGATACATTAAAAATGTTGGAACGGAATACACCAAAATGCAAGCAACATATTGTAAGTTGGTAAAATTCAACAGTTTAGGGGTGTCTTAAATCCTGTGATCCTCCATTTGCCATACGCCAACCTTCACTCTCAGTTCTTCTCTTTGACTGACTTAATTTCTTGTCTCTCTCCTTCTCTCTCTCTCCCTCTCGTTTTTTTCTTTTTTTTTTTTTTTTTTTTTTTTAAAGAAAGCCTAAGAATAAAGATCAGCTTATTACTGCCACCTACTGGCTTTTCACTGTACTGCTTAATATTTCATCATTCGGTGATATACTTGGTAATGGAGCTTATATTGCCATAAGGTATTGGGTTTTCACAAGTATGTAGTGTCTAGCCCATTTCAGCTCTTATATTCACTATCTGGAAAGCATTTGGGGAGCAGTATTGCTCTGTACCAAGACCTGACAAACTGCAAGAAGTATATGCTAAGTGTAATGAGTGGCCCATGAATACCATAAGTTATCCAGCATGACAGTACAGCTAAATAGGTGTTAATATGAAAAGCACAAATAATATTTCAATATGTATATCCACATGTATATAGAGCAATAATAATAATAAATAGATAGATAGATAGATAGATAGATAGTGTAATACTGGGAATCAGCAGATTGCATCATATTCTCTAATTATTTATTTTTCTTATCATTAGGATATATTCAATTAAGCACGACCATTATTCAATTATGGAAGAGTATTTTTAGATATTTGAGAAGTGTTACATTTCTAACTCCCTTTTGGTTTAGCTTTTAAATCTGTCTTTCATGAAAACCAATTGCATATGTGCCCTTAGCAGGGTTAGATCAATTTCAATTCCAAGGTGCATTAACTGTTTAACCTTTTGCAAGCTGAAGAGAGCTATGATGCAGTGCAGATATATACTCTACAAGGTCCATCTGACAGTAAATTCCATATAGGTTTGTAGTAAAATCTTGTCGGATGCTAGAAGGTTTAGGATTCAGGGGTTATAGGAGCAAGCAATTAATTTCTCTCTTAAAGCTTAATGTGCCATGACCAAATCTGACTCTCATTCTAACCACTATTATTGATGCAGTCATTGTTTTAAACTGCACTCCTCTTGTTTTATAACACAAGTTGCTGAAGAGCATAATAGGATGCTGAAGGGTATATGCATAGGTATAGTCTAATGCTCAACATGATAAGAAAACAAATGACACAAGCTACATTCCATTAGCTTTGTAGCTAGTGATAGAGGACTATACAAAGCCTACAAACTGGTTAAATAAAAGCCAGTACTGGAAAGAGTAGGAAACCTTGTTACCTGGTAAGGAGATCTAAATGCACCCAATATCCTCTAATAATATCTACTATGCAATATTCTAATTATATCACCTAATACCTAAGGTTCTGAATAGGAGCTATTTTTCTAATAGTCATTTTTATTAAAGACAAAGATACACATAATTAAGGACAATAATAATATGAGCAATAATGGTAATAAGAAAATATTCAGGATCATCATCACATATTCCATCCAGACCGAGAGACACCATAGCCCTCTCATACATTCAGAAGATGTGATAATTGATGATAACCTATGCTGCATATTTAACATTCACAACTGCTAATGATGGGAGAAATCCTAGCAACTCCCTGGAATCCCAGCATTTGTATATACCAGCCCCCAGTGCTATTTCTGCTATATAATTACAGCTGTGACTGGGCTAATTTCTACCCTGGTGCTGGCAGATCTACAGCCTACAAGTACAAGGAAAAAAAAATGTTCCTTCATATTTTTTACACCCTTGACAAGCGTCTGTTATAATAGTGTCAATGCATGAATGTACATTATGTTGTAAAGACCCAGCCCTTCTATTGAAGACTATCATTAGTAAATGGGAACCACTGCCAAGAATACTATACAGTGGCTGAAAACATGATAATGCTGGATTTGTTGTATTTTTAATAATATTAATCACAAGTATTCCACCCTGTGTACATTGAGTACACCATCTCTCAGACACGCACAGTACAAGGAAACAATTACAAATTAGATAATAGTTATAATCATATGCATTGGATTATTGCGGATTCCCCATACATGATTTTCTGCAAAATGTATAACCACCTTTTAAATGCAAATTTCATACTGCTTATATGACAGTACATACACAACTGCATTGTGAAACCCTAAAAGATGCTATAAACCACAACATAGACTGGCTGTATAGGTATATTGTGAAATACAATGCTGACTGTAGCCAAGTCAAACTACTTTTTTCTTATTCACTAAACTTGTTAACATTTGGAAACTATGAAGTCTCATGCCTGTTTATCATATGCACAATATTAATCTGCCAGTTATCGTATTTTCAGATTGGCTGCTTCTACTTTGTGTGTGTATTATGTTCTAATAAAGATATACGTGTTCTCTCATCCAGTCTAGCTTTTACTACCCACTTTTGTACACTTTCTAAAGTACTGCATACATATATACTGAAGTGTTCTCAAGTGACATATGAAAATCCATGAGTTCATAAATACCCCATGTATTCTTCATACATACAAGCATTAATCTATATACAGTATATAGAAAATCCCTTCTAAAAAAATGATTGTTTAAATTACATTATACAGACAAAAGTAGAGGCCACAATACTTAGTATTTATGAGTGTATCTTAGACCCTTCTTGCACACTGTATAACAGTATACCCTGTTGTAGAAAGCAAATATCCAGATAAAGCTTAACAGAGATACAAACTGTACCTGCCTAGTGTCCTCACTGCATACAAAAGACAGAGCACATAAAGGATAATCCTGCGAGTTATCCTAATCCTGGACATAGACCATGTTAGCTAATCTGTCATCCTCACTGATTTCTGTTCCAAAATGGTAAATTATTGATGGCAATATTATCTTGTAGCATACAACTGACTTCTAAAATACTAGTAATCTACTAATCTACAAGGAAAAAGAGCCTACAAATACACACTGACAGTCACAACCCCTTCATCTATCAGATACACTTTATCAGGGAAAACTTTGCTCCCAAACTGCTTCTGTAAACTACTAATGTCCCTTCTTAATAGACTCAGATTACATGAATGTTCTGCTTTTGGTCTCTCTTGTTTTCAAAGCATACACTCAAAACACATCCATATAATAACATGTATATAAAATAAGAGGCATCCATTTTTATGTAGTGTATGTCTGCATGTGTACTATGGTGATCGTGCAAATATGATTCTGCAAATATTGACTCTATAACATTCACAAATATGTAAGGATATAACAAACACCTATCATCACATTGGTTTACTCCTTAACAGGACTGTGGGGAAAGGACGTTGCAGGGCTTTATTAACACTGGGTTAGGGAGTAACAGCTACATGCATTCACTACCAACTCTGAATGTGTCTATTCCTGCAGGATGTGAAGAGGATGTGAAGCAGAATAGATGAATATCCTCAACTACAATGTTTACACATACAGTATGAGGAACCACGTCATCAAAGTAATGAATCACCATTACAGTCCTAGCTCTTCAGATTAGGATCAATACCACCAATAAGTCACAAGTCCAATATCATAACAGAGTAGCAGCCTCATGTATAACCAATGCCTTCCCCATCAGCAACACAGACTAGTGTAGTTTATTGGACTAAAAGCCTTTTAAACATCCTTTACACAGTCAGGTACACCATATGTTATTAGTCATTTCTCCTCTAACCATGCAAAGGGACTGTTGTGCTGCCTAGAGACTGAAGGGAACAGCTGTATATACTATTACTATGTTATCTGCACTTTAAGAAGACTCTGTTATAATATTAAGTGTGTAGTAATATTTGTGCCGATAGATAGATAGATAGATAGATAGATAGATATAGACAGACAAATAGAAAGTTGGGTTCCTAGATGTTAAAAATCCACCTGTTACATCAGTTACCATTCCAAATGCAACATGTTTATGCAATTCTAAGTGCATGAATGCAGTATTATCACAAAACCAACACATATATGTTACTACTACAAACACAGTATATACTGGATTCATGGCAATGTTGACTAATCTTGACAATATTGCAATGAAAACAACACATTTTAGTTTCCAGTATGCCGGGTATATTTGAGAAGTAGTGCGTTGTCCTGATGAAATACAAAGCCAGCTGTGCATGTTCTGTATTCACCTACCAACTGCAGTCCAGATATAAACTATGAATACAAATAGCAATGTTTCCATGGTAGACTACAAGCAAGCAATTTCCATGCAATCTGTTCTCTTTTAAACCTGTCCAAAAGGTTACCGATCTTGAAGGTGTATATAGAGTAGAAAAAGCATATTATTATATAAGGAGATGGATGTGTAATACAGTACTTGGGACTGTCAAGCAAAGAGTAGAAGAGAATGTGTCAGTGATCAGGGAGCCTGCAAGGCTGTGCTCAGCTAAAGCCTGTTTATGCCTGCAATACAGGTGGCATCCATTTCCATTATTTTTATCCAGACCAACACACATATACTTCAGCAATTGGTATTTTCTCTATAAAACACTACAGTATTCATATACATCACAAAGTATACATGAAAACCAGCATCATAAACTATATATTTTTATATTAGTAATTAGAATGCAGTCTTCCAGCCTAATGTTGACTTCAACCAGATCTTATGTTTGTGCTTCTATTCGTCATTCATGAATTGTCAGCAAATATCAAGCTTCAATACAACTAAGGGCTAATATATATTCATATACTTTGCTACCAGACAAGTATATAGTAAATACTTCCAAACAACAGCAATGCAAAAAGCATGAAACAAAACATGAGAGCCATTTGCTCGTATACAAGGGTGGTGGCCATACCTGAATTATGGACATCCGATTAGATGTTGTCTCAGTTGTGTTGCTCACTGGTCCAGTAAAACTGTTGTGGCAGCCAACATGGCCTTGAGGAACAGTCAGATTATTAGATGTAGGCTTGAGGTACATCACTTCTGAACGAGGAGAACTTAAAGGGAGCCTGGTCTGGTAGTCAAAATACATTGGTGATGTGGCAAGTGAGGGGCTGCTTACAACGTTCATGACATTCATTGCATTTCTTTCCTCTACTTCACTCTGAACTAGCATAATGTCATTCTTGTTTATCTTTTTCTTTTTACTTTTCCCCAGCTGGGGATGGCTGTACTCTGCGATCCTGCAATTGTAAGTCCGGATTTCCTTATTTTCTCTTTTACACTTGACTGCAATTGTGATCATGGCAGCCAACAGTATAATAGAAATTGTGCTTAATGTAACAATAAGAGGCAAAGACATATCCCACTGGTGTTGTTTTCCATTGACCCTAGGTTCCCCCTCTGGTAGAGATCCAGTAGAAGATTTAATGATGAGTTTTGCTACAGCTGAAAGTGCTGGTTTTCCATTGTCAGTCACCTTGATCACAAGCTCTACAACAGGTGACACTTCTTCCCAATATGGATTCAGGGTTTTAATCTCTCCAGTTACTGGATCAATTTCAAAAAGGTGCTCTTCATTGCCATATGCAATTTCATATGTCAGTCGACCACTTTCTCCAAAATCATTGTCCATAGCTCGAACTGTGCTCACTACATACCCCACACCTACATTTCTGGGAACATGAATTTCTGCAGTGTCATTTTGTAAAATTGGAAGGGAAATTACTGGTGCATTGTCATTGACATCCAGTACAGTCACTCTCACAGTCACATTGCTCTCTAAATGGGGGGAGCCAGAATCTTTTGCAAGAAGCTTAAATTCAAAGTATTTTGTTTGCTCATAATTGAAAGATCGAAGGGCATAAACAGCACCATTAGTGGGGTTAACTGACACAAAGGTATAAATTGATACATCTCCAACATAAGACGGTAGTATAGAATAGGACACTGTGCCATTATGTCCAAGATCTGGGTCATGTGCTACTACAGAACCTAAATATTCCCCAGGAATATTGTTCTCAGAGACCTGCAACACATGCAACCCTTTGTTAAAAGTGGGAGCATTGTCATTTTCATCTAAGATTTTAACAGTAAATGACTTTGTTGAGTTTAAGGGAGGGTTTCCATTGTCTCTAGCAATTATTGTAACATTATATTCATCCTGTGTTTCACGATCAAGTGGTCTGTCTGTGACAACAGTGTAGAAATTGTCGTAATTTTCTTCCAATTTAAAAGGCACATTGCCCAGAACCCGACACTGCAACTGTCCATTTTTGCCAGAGTCCTTATCAGTCACCCTCACTAAAGCGATAACAGTGCCAGGGGGTGCTGCCTCACTGATTGCTCCCTGGCGGACTGATACAAAGCCAATAGATGGAGCATTGTCATTCTTATCAATCACTTTCACTGTAACTTTACAGTGGGCAGGGATTGGGTTTGGGCCTTGATCACGTGCTTGCACATCAATTTCAATGATATTATTCTCCTCATAGTCAAGGTTACCCTTTACTTGGATAATACCTGTATTGGGATCAATGGAAAAAAGTTCCCGGACTCTGTCTGGTGCATAGCCACTGAAGGAGTATACAACATCACCATTGGAGCCTTCATCTGCATCTGTAGCATTGAGATCAATTACCACTCTTCCCAGTGGTGAGTTTTCTGGAATTTCCACCATATATGAAGGCGCCTGAAATACTGGACTGTTGTCATTGGAATCTATCACTTTGACATTTATTTGCACGGTGGCAGATCTTGGGGGGTTGCCACCATCCAAAGCAGTCAAAATTAAGTTATGATGGCTTTGTTCTTCTCTGTCCAGTGGTTTGTCTATAACCAGCTCAGGGAACTTTGTTCCATCGCCTCTAGATTTGACATCTAAGGAAAACAATCCATTATGGTTGATGACATATGTCTTTAAGCCATAGTCTCCAGAATCTGGATCATGGGCACTGGTGAGAGGAAATCTTGTTCCAGGGAAGGCATTTTCTGAAATATCAATATCAATTTGCTCAGATGGAAAAAAAAGGTGAATTATCATTAATGTCTGTGATATCCACTTTTATCATGTATATTTCTTTGTCATTTGCAAAGACCTCCAAGGACACTTGACATTTTAAACTTCTTCGGCACAAGGTCTCCCGATCAATCCGTTCTTTGGTGAACACCAGCCCACTGTCCTGTTCTACATCTATCAAGTTTGGCGCAGAATTCTCCAGTACTCTGAAGTTTGATTTCTTGCCCCTCTCTGAAATGCCCAGCTTTACATCATTGCTTAGGTTGCCCACAATGGTTCCTGCAATTGCCTCCTCCGGTACAGAAAAATTTAAGTTTTTTAAAGTCAGGGCAGGAGCCCACAAAAAGAATAACAATAAAACTGAAAGGTACATCCCCAAATGTGTATGTGAAGGGTCTTCTCTGTTTCACTCGCCTCTTCTCAGTTCCTTGAACCTGTTGATTTAAAAACACCTGCAGTTAGATAAGCAGCAAATGGACCATGGCAGAGGAGGCTGGCAGGGTTAAATCGGTGATTGTTTTTGTGCTGGAAAGACAATTCTTCACAATCCCGTCTAAGCCATTTGTCTCTTTTAAAATATTAATTGGAAAGGACAATTTAAATATCATATCCCCGCAGCCCAATAAAGAACAGCATCCTAGTAATATATGCCTATCTTCTTAACATTATCATGCAGTTATCATTACAACCCATTTCAAATCTCTATTAAAGATGCAATAATGCACATCTTGCTTGCAATAAACATGATTTGTTTGAAATTGTATCCTAGTCCTAGACTAACATTGCAAAACTGGATCCTGAAATTAAACTCTGTGGTGTGCACAGACATCAGCACATTCAATCTGGAACACAATGCATCTATCCGGCACAGAGCAATTAGTATATCTATAATAAAGAAAACCACAATAATGGCATCTAGGCTCCGTATATTACAATCACCTATTCAGCTCATTCTCATCACAGTAGAGGATTTATTTCTAAGAAATCATGTCACTGCATTGGCTTACAAGCAGTAGTATTCAGTTAATTTTCAGTTCTCATTCCCTACAGTAGATCAAATCAACAGGCAAAGCATGGCTGGATGCACAAATGGAAAACGGGAAAAACACACTTTATAGGAACAGGCAGTTGCTGCATTCAGAGAGATGATAAAAAAAATCTCCACCAAATACAAACTGACAGAGAGAATTTCTATCCAAAATAAATGCAAACCAATCATCCGTGACCAAGGCTTGAAATTAGATGCCCATAATACACATGAACAGCAATTATATAGGTGGCTGCATTGATATTCTATCATCTTCTGCGCCCCCTTTTTTGTGCTTTAAATCAATTTAGAAGTCAGTTCTAAGCTGTGTATACACATAAAGCACACATACAGGGAATTGCTGGCCCTTTACACATGAATGACACATGCAGAATGCAGATGTTTAATAACTGCATGAGTCAGATGTAGAAAAAAAGAATGATAGAATTAATAATTAGGAGGAAAAAAACCCCCACAAAGGCTGCAATTCTGCATTCATCACATCACAGGGCTATAGAGATCCACAGTGTCATCCAGTGATCTCTTATATCATGAAGGTAAGACTGATCCATGGCACTTACCTTACAGAGTCCCAGCTATACATGGGCTGTACACTGCTGCTGCCTCTATCCACACACAGCCTGTGCAGCCAAGTGCAATAGTCAAAGCCAAATACAATAGATCTCCACACACATATATAAGCACCATGGGTAGCTCCAAGTCACTTCCAAAGTGGCCAGCTCATGTCTTCTCTTTTTACTACAGAAGGCAGAACAGGGATCAGCAGCAGCAGCAGGGATGATAGGAGCCTTTGGCTTTTTCTATGCTGGCTCATTGCAGCTGGGAGCACAGATGCTTCCTCCAGTCAGTCCTATAGAAACACAATGCATAGAAATCCATTGCAGTCTGTACAATTCAACAGTTGTAGCTTTAATCCTTTATATCCTGCACTGTGTCACATCCAAGCTCAGCTCCAAATGCCTCTTTACTGACTGACTCTATTCACCTCACGCTGCTGCTTAAACATTGACACTGTTCTCTTGCCAGCCAATAGGCGATCGCCACCTTAGCCCGCCCATGCCGCCCGCTGACCAATGGCAGGGGAAGGGACGGTTTGATGGGCGTTTATAGAATGGGAATGCTTTGTGTCATTGATTAGATCAGTTAGGGCTGAGACAGTAACAATGTGAGAAGGCTTCTGCTTGTACAATGCTGCATTTCATTTCCACTGCGTGTCTGACTGGGGGATATAAGCCAATGACACTTATTCCTAGGCTGAAGGAAATCAACGCTTCACGATTCCTGAAGGAGAAAAGTTTGTAGTTTAGGGAATGGAGTTTTATCACGAAGAAAGCCATGTAAACACATGGTCTGTATTATACAGCGCAAGGAAATAATGCAGTGCATAAAAGATGTATATTCACACCTGTACATAGGCTGTCCTATTCACCAATAGCTCTAGAATTGTGGATATGGATGCAGCTCACTTGCAATGCACAGAATTTCATACAGAAGTAGCAAATTGTAACTTGGCATTGTTGTTTGTTAAATGTGAATTTAAACCTTGTTCCATCATGGTATATAATGCATTAAATATTGAATTAAACCTTGCTACAGCTGTATAAACTTTTACAGCAGCAGAGAAAGTTACAAAGATGAACACACACAGGCACACGTACAGGCACACACACAAGCAGGGGCACACACGCACACACAAACACAGGCACATGTACAGGCACCCACAGGCACAAGCACACACAGGCACAAGAAGGATGCCCACAGGCCAGGCACACACACAAGCACAGGCACACACACAAGCACGGGCACAAGCACACACAGAGGCACAAGCACAGCAGCACACACATGTACAGGCACACACACAGGCACACGTACAAGCACGCACACACTCAAGCACAGGCCACCACAGGCACACACACAAGCACAGGCGCACACAGGCACGCACATAAGCACACACAGGCAAGCACACACATGTACAGGCACGCGCACAGGCACACACAAGCACAGGCACACGTACAAGCACGCACACACACATCAGCCCCACAGGCACACACACAAGCACAGGCACACACACAAGCACGCACAAGCACACACAGGCATGCACACACACAAGCACAGGCACACAAACAAGCACACAGAAAGGCACGCACACATGCACACACACAAGCACACACATAGGCATGCACACACATGTACAGGCACAGGCACACACACAAGCACAGGCGCACACACAGGCACACATTTAGGCATGCACACACACAGCACACACAGACACACATACAGGCACAGAGGCTTTGTCATCACAAGGTGTATGTCCCCTTACATCATGTACCTGTGGTAGACAAAATTCCAAAGCTGGTTATCTTTAAGATGGATAGATAAGGTAGATATGGTATATATTGTATACACATGCTTAATAGATAAGAAACTTTGGAAGTTTCTGTACCGCATCCCACACTACAAGGTTCACATATGTCTCATATATACAGTATGATTTCAAACTGCAGTGTGTTATCAGAAATCTATATATCTGTTCATATCTATCTATCTATTCATAGCTATCATCTATCTATCTGTCTATCCATCTATGCAATCTGGCTCCGACATAAAAGCTGTGTAGCAATAAAAGATGGCACTTAGATCAAACAACACTGGAAAAAAAGTGTGACAAGCTTTTTTTTGCTGCTGGTTAGATAGATAGATAGATAGATAGATAGATAGATAGATAGATAAATAGATACTACATGCTACTGAAATAGCATAACGTGGCTACAATATTTTTGTGTTATTTTATACATTTGCCTATTTTTTATTTTCAGCAATACCAATTACATTTATTTTTAATTCTTCATACGTTTTTATTCTCACTGAAAGAAAGGCAATACTAACCTGATGTTAGATGAAGTTAGAGTTCCCACAGGATGCCTACTGACGCAAGTGGTAAAAGGCAGGGGCTGCACAAGTGGATAATAATGCTATTACATTCACTTACACACCTAAAATCCATTAGAGGGGTGCATGCTAGAATTTCAAATACACACAAGATAAGGCTTATACAAGGTTCCAGTCAGGGTCATAGCCAATGAGGGGTGCAGAGTTAGCAATCACTACCGGGCCCAGGAGCTTCAAGGGGCCCAAAGGTATTTCTGCAACATAGGATGACACCAGTATTATAGATAGCACATAGTAAGTGGGGGCCCTGTTGCATATTTTGTATTGGAGGTCATGAGCTTTAAGTTGTTGCCAAGGGTTAAGCAAACTTTGAGCTGTCAAGATTCTGTGGAAAGACAAGTTGTGCTAAAGGCCTGTGAGAGTCACAACCATAGTGACCTGGAATTCATAAGGCTAAGGCCCTATGTTGTGAATCATAGCTAAAAAAAACACTGCAAAAAAAATGCTGCAAAAACACATTGTGTTTTTTCCACAGTGTTTTTCTTTGAGTTTTTGCTGCATTTTTTCTGTTTTTTTCTTCCTCATATTCAATATATAGGAAAAACGCTCATACTATGATATTCAAAAAATATAAGCATTTTTGAAAACTCAATTTTACTGCAGCTCTGTTTTTTCCACAATTTGGAAATGAGATTAATAAAATGTTATTCAATTTGATGGTACCACTTGGTTTCTGCAGAAGCCAAAAATGTTCCATTTCCAATATGTGGGTCTTAGCCTAAGAGTGCCTAAAGGTGGTAAGAATAGAGCCCTCTAAGGCCAGGCACCACGGGCGTCTTACAGTCCCAGTTCTAGAGAAGCCCATCCACACATTGCGGAAAAGTATGCGCAGCAGAAACGCTGCGATTTCCAAAACTATCACGGTTTTGGAAATCGTGGCATGTCGGTTATACCTAAGGAAACACTGGCGGTTTCCCTGTAGGTATAATGGAAGCAGAAATTCCGCAGAGGAAACCTCTGCGGACTTTCTGTGAAAAGCGCTGCAGGAAAAAACGTCCATAATAGCCAATCACAGCATAGCTTTTATTTCTACAGTGTTTTTGAAAAGTGAAAGCTGTGATGTAATTGGTTGCTATGGACAACTAAGATCGTTTCTGTTTTAGGATAACACCTCACTTTGCGGAAAAGCTATTTTCTTTTTTGTTGTAGATTTTGATGTGGCTTTTTGTGCTTATGCTAGGTTCACACTAGTATTCTGCTTTCCATTCTTCAGGTCTGCTTGGGAACCCGAAGAACGGAAACCTAATCCGCTTAAAAAGACTATAGACTATAATGGGTTCCGCCGGGTTTGCGCCTAGTTTCTGCTTGCAGGATTTTTCTCTCCACATTTTTCAAGTGGATTTGGGGATGGAAACCCCAAACGTAGTTGGAACGCTAGTGTGAACCTAGCCTAAGACAGGAGTGTGTTGAATAGAAGCGAGAAGTAAAAGAGCTTTCTATATATTTCCCATTCCTTTTGTAGTCACACCTGGGTTTGGCTCAAAAAACTGCAGCCAAATTGCCAACAAAAAATATCAACTTTTCCATAATGTGGGGTTTTAGACTAATCCTGCATTTACATGACTTGTGAAACTCAGTACGTGGGTTGGGCGGATTTACTGGCCTAAATAGTATGTCGGAAAAGTGACTCCTAGCATACTTATTACATGGGTGAAACTCGGTCATGTGACTGAAGGGTAAGGCTCTATTTAGATCATGCTTTTTTACATCAGTTTAGAACATCTGTTTAACCCCTTAATGACCAAAGATGTAATATGGGTATGTATGGAGAGGGCTCAGGACCTGAGCTCTCTCCATACACGGTGGATGCTGGCTGTATAACACAGCCAGCAACTGCCGCTAACAGCTGTGATCGGTGCCAATGCAGAATACAGGTATACAGGTAACGTCATTTTTACCAAATAATGGATGCCGTAAAAATTAAAACCATATGAAATTTCCAGCTTCCCAGTACATTGTACAGGATATTGAATGGTGCCATTACAAAGTACAATTTGTCCCACAAACAATAAGCCATCATGTGACTCTGTGGACTGAAAAAAAAAAAAAAAAATATGGCTCTTGGAAGTTGGGGAGGAAAAAAACTGATACACAAAAACGAAAATTGCGTTAGTCTTTAAGGAGTTAATGGATACAAAAAAAACAATGAAAAAAACAGATGCAAAATGATGGACATTCTAGACATCAATGATAAAAAAAAACAAGATCACATCCATTTTTGTCCATTTTTTTAGATGGACACAAAATTATGGTGTATTACGTTTTTGTGTTCTTAAAAACAAAACAGACAGACACGGATCAGTTTTTTTAAGACTGATGTCTATCTAAACGGATGGCCATCTGTTTGCATCTGTTTGCGTCTGTTTTTTCATCCATTAAACATATTTAAAGAATATGACCTGAATAGAGCCTTAGGCTGAGGCCCAACACTGCTGAAAAGCAGCTATTTTTTTTTTTGCTGAATTTTCAGCATTTTTTTTGAGCCAAAGCCAAGAATGGCTGTAAAAGGAATGGGAAATATATAGGAATCACTTATACTTCTCTCTTCTGTTCGATCCACTCCTGGCTTTGGCTTAAAAATCCACAACAAAATCTGCAACGTGGGTCTTAGCGGAAAAGACTGCGGCAGTAACGCATCACGTTTTTTTTCCGCAGTGTTTTTCACAGAAAGTCTGCAGAGTTTTCATCTGTGGACTTTCTGCCTTTATTATTCCTATACAGAAACCACCAGCGTTTCCGTAGGTATAATTGACATGCTGCAACTTACAAAAACACAAGCGTTTTTGAAATCGCAGCATTTCTGCTGCAGATTTTTTTCTGCAATGTGTGGATGGGATTAGCCAGAATGCCATCCACTTTGTAGGTACTGTAATATGCAACGTAAGCTCAGGGATTCAAGGGGCACCATAATCATAGAGGGTCCAAAATTAAAAATGAAAAAATGTTTTAATTAATATAAAAAATAAAAAAAACATAAAAATTCAAATTGCCCCCATTGATCACATAAAAATTTTATAAAAATTGATCAAAACATCAGCCATTCCCCCAAAATGATGCCTCACACAATTCCATAAAAAGAAATTTTTCATGTAAAGAAAATTTCAGGTGTCAGAATGTGGCAACATAAATATATTTTTGTATTTCAATGTTTTGACTTATTGTAAAGTTTTTAAAAACTGTATAAATTTAGTATCACTGTGATCATACTGACCAGCAGAATATAGGTAATGTATCATTTATACCACAAAGTGAAAACAAAACCAATAAAATTGCATTTTATTTCTAATTACACCCCATTTTTCGAGCTTCTCAGTACATTACATGGAACATTGAATGGTACCATTATAAAGTACAATTTGTCCTAGAAAAAGTATTCTCTCATACAACTGTGTGAAAGGAGGAATAAAAAAGTTATGGTAATGATAACACAACTGTACTTATGCTGAACCCCTACCCAGTGTCATACTTAAAGAGGACCTTTCACATTCTCATGTATATGCTGTTTTGCATACCACTAGAAAGCTGACAGCACGCTGAATTTAGCGCACTGCTGGCTTTCCCGGTATGTGCCCCGGGGCTGGAGATATCGGCGGTCTTAGTTACACCGTTCATCATCAGAAGGGCGTTTCTGACAGTCTAGCTGCACTGTGAGGAACGCCCTCCCTGACTGTTCTCGTTCATAGACTTGTACTGGAGGGGTTTTCCTCACAGCTCAGCGTCATGACTGGGCGGTAAGGAACGCCCCATCTCTCTGTATTCGTCCATAGCCGTGTACTGTCAGATGACACTGAGCTGTGTGGAACGCCCCCTCCAGTACAAGTCTATGGACGAGTACAGCGCAGCTAGACCGTCAGGAACGCCCTTCTGACGGTGAACGGTGTAACTAAGACCGCCGATATCTCCAGCCCCAGGGCACATACCGGGAAAGCCGGCAGTGCGCTGAATTCAGCATGCTGTTGGCTTTCTAGCGGTATATAAAGCAGCATATACATGAGGACGTGAAAGGTCCTCTTTAAAGATTTATTTGTGTCACAACACTCATGTGAAAGGTGCTGGAAATATGCATGTACATTACTGTGCAACAATCTATTGTGAATGTGTTATTTGTCACCATGGATCCTTAACCTAAAGTTTTTTAATTTACTATCTGGTTATTGCTTTATGTTTTTAGCTTGGGTAATAAGTTCTATATTTGTAGAATTTCTAAAGTATCAGATACTGCATTGAATGAATTTAAAGTGGTTATCAGGTTTCTCGTATTGGTGGTCTATCCAGTCCAACACCCAGGACCCCTGCAGATCACCTGTTCCAAGACAACGTGGCTCCCAGTAATCTTTAGCAATTCCCCATAATGGTATAACTAAAAAGTACCTCTGGCCCTGCAAAAAAGATACCCTATGCATCACCATACATGGAAGTATAAAAAAGTCACAGGTGTAAGAATATGGCAACTTTTAGAAAAAAAAATTTTTACACAGTTTTACATTTTTGTTAAGGGGTTAAAATGTAAATAAAACAATATGAATTTAGTATCCACGGAATTGTACCGAAACATAGAATACAGGTGACATATCATTTTGGCTGCAGAGTGAATGCCGTAAAAATGAAGTCTGTAAGAAAGTCACACAAATGCACTTTTTCTTCAAATCCATCCCATTCTGATTTTTTTTTTTTTTTCAACTACCCAGTACATTGTACAGAATAATAAATGGGAGCATCATGAAGAAAAATTTGTCCCACAAACATTAAGCCCTCATATGGCTCTGAGAACGGAAAAATAAAAGAGTTATGGGTTTTGGAAGGTGGAGAGTCAAAAACGAAAATTGAAAAATTTCTCCGGTGGGAAGGGGTTAATATATATATATATATATATACACACACACACAGTACACTGTCTTTATCATCATCACTGTCATAATGTATAAGAAGTTATACATTCAGAAAATATCATACATAAAACATAAAAGCCAGGAGTATAGCTATTGGGGGTACACAGATAACAGTTAATACTTGGCCCTGATTTCTCAGGAGTCACAAAGTCCCCTCTGCCACTTAAGGCAACACTTATGGAGCTTTACAGCAGTTTCCTAACAATAAATCAATGCTGCAACTTATTCTTTATTCGGAGTAAATGGGGATTCTGAAAGCCAGATCCTCTAAGACCACAACGTGATGGCCTATGCTCTTATTATGCCTTTACTTTCTATAATAGAAAAACCCCTTTAAACATGGCACTAATCGTTTGTACAATGTAGGCTAAAACAGCAGGAAAAAGAACTCCATCTGCAGTATAGGAACTTAGAATTTCAATAATAAAGGGTTAGTATAATTGATATTCATAGTAAAGAATATTTAATTGCAATAAAATATCATACATACAATAATAAGATATAACTTAGAATGTATAAAACATATAGAATAAAAATAGCATTATAAGCACTTTTATACATTGATAGGTTGATATAGGTAACGTTTTAGCATATTTGTGGATTTTTACTTACAGTACATGTTGTGTATTATCTACTCTATATGTATGTGTCATTAGAACTCGAACAAGGCAATGTCCTGTAGACCTCTAAAGGGCATAGAAAATATCATATGTACAATAATAACATATAACCTAGAATTTCTAAAACATATAGAATAAAAATAATATTATAATTACTTTTATACATTGATGGGTTGATACAGGTAAAGGTTTATCGTATTTGTGGCTTTTCACTTAGAGTACATGTTGTGTACTGTATGTATGTGTCATTAGAACTGGAACAAGGCAATGTTCTGTAGACCTCTAGAGGGCATAGAAAACAATTCAACTGAAGGCAAGCAGTTCTTACTATTAGAGAATCACTGCAAAAGAAAACTGTGATGCATGAACTATGTCTTCAATTATTATTCTGTGTTATGCAGCACTCTATGTTACTGCAGACCAGACACACAGAAACAAATCTTTATTTTACAAGCATACTTGGAGGCATACCTTGCACAGATTTGCACTATAAATTTGCACAGTTTGCAAAGCTGCAGGCAAACAATTTAAATTACATGCTCTTTTATATTTTCTTGGAATAACCTTACATTCCAGTAGTAAATGTTGGATGGCATCATAACAGTGTCTTTATCAAATTCAGTAGATGCTGTAGTTGAAGAAAAAATTACATAAATACAGTAGATAGATAGATAGATAGATAGATAGATAGATAGATAGATCGATCTTATAAAGGGCAGGTCTGTATAAGTACAAGAATTAGATTTAGCCATAAATGTATCAAAATATTAATAAGAGCCATTATACTGGTTATTGTGGATGATTACTAAACAAGCTGCTTTCTGTAAACCAAGTCAAGGTTGATGAAAAGAGAAATTTACACCCTTTCATGCCTATTAAATTCTGATTAAAGAGATAATAAAATAACCTTCAACTACATAACTTTCACAAGTACAGCAAGTTTCATTTATCATCTTTCTTGACAATGCCTGGGGGACAATAGCAGTGGCATTCTCCAGCATCCGTGTCCAATGGAGAGTAAATGCTAAGGGTCTAGGCACCAGGTTAAAATGTGTATATTACTATATGCATTAAAAATGTACTCATGTAGCATAAAATATAAAAAGAGCATGTCCTCTTTGCAATATATACTGCCTGAAGACTTGTCAAAGTTTAATGCAAGTTCACATACAGCAGTCTACTTTTAAAACTTTGTTTTTTTACTATCTAGACTTGAAGAAGCTCTAATAAGTGAATAACTCTCCTTGATATACTGCAGTTGAAGTAAGGGGCCTGCTGCCAGTTATTCTGGCCATGTGGCTTTCTATATTCCCAAAGTCTTCCTCTGTCAGCATGGATCACAGTAGCATTTCCTACACCAGTTTTATTCAATTTGGCTGCTGGCATGTGATAAACCAGAATTATTAAAGGGGCTGTCCAGGAACTTCTTACTTATGGCCTATCCGTAGGATTGATGATTGGTGGGGGGGCCAATATACATATCAGCTGTTTGGGAGTATGTCAGGTTTGTGTGCTATTCAGTACATGAAGCTGGAAGCAGAGGTTTCCATGCCCTGTATAGTGGCTGGGTGCTGTTACTGCAGCTCAGCTCCCGTTGAAGTCAATAGAAGCAAAGCTGCAGTAATGGTGCCTGACCACCATACAGGACTCGCACCCATCTGTTTCCGGATCTGTGCACTGTATACTACACAGTCTAGACATACCCCCAACAGCTGATCTGTGTGGGAGAGGAGGCATCAGGTTGATGAACTCTTGTAAAACCCCTTAAGTGCAGAAGTCATGATTGAATGTGGTATCTAATGGATTAACATTCTCAATTGGAGTTTTTTCTGACTGCTATATGTTATAGCTGACATCTTTTGTCCATGGTGACATGTCCATGCCATATTAGTATGGCATGGTGCATTAAGTATAAATCTCCCATACCGATTAAATGGGTTAAATATTAACATTAAAATTATTGTTTATCTTTGATCTTCTTCATCATTAAAGGGGTTGTCCAGGATATACAGTTTATTGCAAGGAGGCCAGGGAAGTTGAAAAAAATTCCAAAAACCCATACTCACCTGTCCCCTGCCCTCTGGTGTCTCCCACCGTGGTCCGGTCCTGCTGCTTTTGGGGTCTTGTTCCGGCCAAAGTCTCTGACACTTGAAGCCAATCAGCGACATCAGTGGACTAAGGTAATGTATGTGAGTGACATACGATTCATTTCCTTAGGCCACTGATTGGCCTCAGTAGGCATGTGAAGCGCTGGAAGAAGCATCAAGGCGCCGCAGGACCGGACAGCAGCGGGGGACACCAGAACGCTGGGGACAGGTGAGTATATATTTTTTTTTCACCTTCCCTGGCCTCCTTGCGGAAAACTGTATATCCTACACAACTAATATCCTACAGTATAATGTCCTATAGCTGCCCCTCCACACTGTATAATGTCCCATAACGGCCCCTGTACACAGCATAATGTCCCATAGTGGCCCCTCCACACAGTATATTGTCGAAAGCGGCCCCTGCACACAGTATGATGTTCCATAGCAGCTCCTGCACACAGTATAATGTCACATAGCGGCCCCACAACAAAGTATAATGTCATATAGCGGACCCTCCATACAGTATAATTTTACATAGCAGCCCCTCCACACAGTATTATGCCCCATCGTGGCCCCTACAGTGTTTGTTGCAAGTATTGCAGAAATTTAGGATTCTGCAGAACCCGAAATTTTTGGGGTACACCATCCATGACCTGTCATTATACTCTGAGATCTGAATTATAATGATTGGAGGCCTGGGAGGTGGGCTCCAGCTCGACTCCCTGCTGTTTTTGACCCTCTTCATTGACATCACAGATGTGGGTTACTCTGGCGTCATTATGAATCCCAGGAGAGGTGAGTAACACTGGTTTTTATGTTCGCTCACCTCCACTGGGCCTCTGATCATTATACTCTGGGATCTGAAGAGACCCCAGAGTATAATAGCAGTATTTGTTGGGGTTCGCCCAACAAATACTCTTGCTGCGGGCCCGACTCCGCTTCCCCTTCTGCCCTCCAGGGCGCCCCGTGCATCCCATATCACATCACTGGGATGCATGGGAGAGGAGGGCAGAAGGGGAAGCGGAGGCGTCCGCAAGCAGGAGCATGGATCGGTAAGTAAATACTGCCCGTTAACTGCTGAGATTACTCCAGGAGGTAACGGCTTAATAATAATAAAAAAAAGGTCGCAAGCCATGTAGCAGTAGCTATGGCTGCTACGGCGGTACTTACACCACTGTTTGGGACATATGTTATATGGGACTTATTAATATTCCTGCCGAATGTAATATAAATGTAGTCGAACTGATACCATCTAACGTTATTTGCTATTAAAAAAAAGTACATTCAAATCAAGATAGTTTATAATAAAATAAATTTTTTACCTTTCCTTTCTGCTACAACATAGAAAATACATAGAGAAAATGATAGCATAAAAAGGCTTTAAAAGCACTGCCCAAACAGAACCTCTATGTTCCATGATGCAGTTCAGCTAGACCAATATTCCAAGTTTAGAAAAGCAATGATTTTAAACATATGTCAAAAATCTTTTAAGGACATGTGACCACAAGGAGAGAAGATACGTTCAGTATATCTATTCGAGACATCAGTCTGTTATGCTTGACCTCAGTCATCACTACCTTTGTACGTACTCAAGCACAACTTCTCCATTTACCATTTAAGTCACTATCACTGTTGTCCAGACAGCCATAGAAATCCTTGGCTTAAAGCTGCCAGAATACAAAATCATTCAACGGAGCAACAATCTGCTGTTCCGAATTTTCCTCATTTTAGTTGCCATTTTATTAGTAAATGCATGCCATAGAAACATTGCAGTATATGACATATTTATTTTGAACCCTGCTGTTTTAAGATAGCACAGTTGATGTATGAAGGCACTTATGATTGTGTGTGCTACAATGAAAGTAGAATTTTATCTGATGTATTTGCAAGTATAACTACATTGATAGGGAAGTGAGTGCTTTAAAATAATATTTGAAATGAATCAGTTGTCACAACATTCAGTTTGTTCTGTATCACAGCAATTTGTTGCAAGTGTGAAGATGGTTCTAAATATATATCTTATGTCAAGTATAAACACAGGTTTACATCAACAAAAGGCGGAAAAGTAGCAGGAAGAAACAGGAAGTTTTGCATGTTGTTTTCTAAACCTAGAGCCTTAATTTATAACTCTTCTAACTGGAACATCCTGCTAGGGTTTCCTGACTCTGATTAAAAGGTATACAAAAAAAATCACCAAATTTTTACTGAATTAAGATTTATTCTTTAACTTGAAACAACTTCCTTCATTCCATGGTTATGTGGAAGTTGGGATGATAGCTTCTTCCTTCAGATCTGATAACTCTACTCTAGGGACAAAAGTCATATATACACTTCTCTGTATATGGACTCTATTAGAGAAATAAAATATCAAGAATGTTCTTTTCCAGTTTTTTTTATTAATGTTAAGCACCCTTATGTATAGAAAATCTTAAACTGGAATAAACTTAAACTGAAAGATGTTCACAATACACTGATGAGCAAAAGGGTAACAATGTTTCGAACTTTTGACTTTCAGGCTCCATATCTCACCATCCACTACAGCTTCAAACGTGAGACTACCATAATTTTATAGACAATCATCTTGGCTATATCATACATAAATTTAGCATATGATTAGTTGTGCAGATTCTTGCCATGTAGCTGTATTGTTACTGTTTTGCTCCTAAAAATCTAAATCTTAATTTTTATTATTTTTTTAGTATTTTCTAAATCCACCTTTGGCTTTCAACACTGCCTGAATCTTTCTGGGCATGCTTTCGTTCTTGATCAGCATGTCTCAACTGAAATCTGATCCCAGGTGTCTTCTACACATTCCTAATGTTGGTGCATACTGGTTGACTTGTATAGGAATATAGTTTTTTCTTCAACTCTACACACAAGTGTTCGATTGGGTTGAGGCCTATGGGGAACCCTACTTCATCGTCATTGAACCATTTCTTTGCTAATCTCGATGTATTCTTTGTTGAAACACTATGTTGTCCTTTTCATACCCATAGTACTCAAATGTACGAAGTAACTTGTCATGTAGGATACTCACATATGGCTCATCAATGAGACCACTATCGATCCTGGTCAAGTATCCAATGCCTTTGACTGTGAAACAACCCCATATCATCAGGCTTTCTCCACCAAACGTAACAGTTCCTTCAATTTCTCAATCCGTTAGCCCCCTTTTCCCTTGTTTCTTCTAGACCCATTTGCACCCATCAGAGCCCAGTCTATTGACTTTCTGATAGTAGAACAGACAAAATGAAGCATACATATGATTTAGTTGCTCAACCCAAAAAAGGATAGAAATAAAAAATTTCAATTTTATTTGCATGAATAAATTAAAAATTGTTAAAAACCATAATACATCCAACTCCAATGGGAAATATATTTCGGAAGTAATTTCATATAGAATATATTATAAAAAACAAATTCATAGAGTCTATTATAAATAACAGTGGTATATATACAGTATGCAATGGATTAAATATGATAAAGTGCTGGAGTGCTAGTGTGGATATAAACTGTGAAAAACCTAAGCTTATCTGTATGCTATAATGTGTGTGTCAATGTAAGGGATCTGCAGAGACAAAAAGCAAACAACACAGAGAAACATACAATAAGTGAAATGAATAGAAAAAGGTATGATTACTAATAAATAAAGTGAAAATGCATAGTGATCATAGGCAACAACGTACTACAATGTAAAGATGCAGCACTGCAAAGCACATAGCATAAGGCTATGGTCACGCTAGCATTGTGTGACCAGTGAGGGACTCCATTCCATATTCCTCTTAAAGTATGCAGGACTTTTGTCTGCATCTTTTTGGGCGGAAACCAGGCCATTATAGTCTATGGGGTCCATGGGTAGCCACTTTTTAAGTGGATAGGGTTTCCATTTTTCGGGTCCCCAAGCGGACCCGAAGAATGGAAACTCGAACGCTATTGTGAACCTAGTGTAAGACTGATAATATTACCACTGTCAAGCAGAGACCCAAGAAGTTGGTATAGGAGTAATCCCATGCATATCGCCCTTACCAGGGATTCACCTGATGAAAATCTTCCTCATGACTGATCCTCGATTTAAACCAGTGACCAATTCCCTTTGGGAACCAACCTAACAACACACTGAGCTATTAAGGAATGTGAGAACTGGCTGTAATTTGTAGTATACAAGAAGAAAAAGATTTTTCCACCACCAGGAGCAAAACACTAACAACGCAGTTACATGACAGTAATCTGCATAACTAATCATATGCTAAATAGTTGCAAGTCAAATTATGTATGATATAGCCAAGATGATTGTATATAAAATTATGGTAATCTCATGTTCGAAGCTATAGTACAGGAGTCGGTAACCCACGGCAAGCGTGCCAAGAGTGGCACGCAAGGCTTATTTTCCTGGCACTGCGGCGGAGTCCTCACCCAGTAGCTTCGATCGGACCAAACATGGCCGAAACGAAACTGCTATTATTATACCCCGAGTATAATAAGCGGAGACTTGGGAGAAGTGATGAAACATAAAAAACAATGATATTCACCTTGTACCCTGCACTACAGCTGTGCAATCTGTAGGCGCTTCTGACAGCTGACAGGGCCTCAGAGGTCATTACGCTTAATGACGCGACGTGACCCCAGAGACTCAATCAGCAGTCGCTGACTACAAGCAGAAGCGCTGAAGAGAACAGAGCGGCTGCGGAGCCTGGAAAAAGGTGAGTAGCACTGTATTTTTATGTTTGTCACCTCTCTTGGACTTATTATACTCGGGGGTCTGAAGAGAGCTATGGAACATAATACCGTGTGCAAAGGCCGCTATGAGACCTAATACCGTGTGCAGGGGCCGCTATGGGACCTAATACCGTGTCTAGATGCCACTATGGGACATAATACCGTGTGCAGGGGCCGCTATGAGACCTAATACCGTGTGCAGGGGCCTCTATGGTACCTAATACCGTGTGCAGGGACCACTATGGGACCTAATACCGTGTGCAGGGACCGCTATGGGACCTAATACCGTGTGCAGGGACCGTTATGGGACCTAATACCGTGTGCAGGGACTGCTATGGGACCTAATACCATGTGCAGGGACCGCTATGGGACCTAATACCGTGTGCTGGGGTCACTATGTGGCATAATAAGGGTGTACAGGGGTCACTATGTGATATAATACTGTGTGCTGGGGCCACTATATGACATAATACCGTGTGCAGGGGCCACTATGTGACATAATACGGTGTGCAGAGGCTGTTATGGGATATAATACTTTGTGCAGGGACCGCTATGGGACCTAATACCGTGTGTAGGGGCCGCTATGGGACCTAATACCGTGTGCAGGGACCGCTATGGGACCTAATACCGTGTGCAGGGACCGCTATGGGACCTAATACCGTGTGCAGGGACCGCTATGGGACCTTATACTGTGTGCAGGGGCCACTATGGGACCTAATACCGTGTGCAGGGACCGCTATGGGACATTATTCTGTATAATTGTGTATTTTCTGCATTAAGGATGTGTTTTTGCACAGAAAACACAGGCATTTTTTTTGTGCAAAAATGCACCATGTGAACACAGTTTTACATTGAAGTAAAAGTTCCAGTGGCCTAAGACTATAGCTGCATCCAGATACATAGTGTGATATCACCATAAGGATGCCGCCATACGGTGCTCCTGGACACTTATATTTACCACTAATTGGCGGCTGCACATGGACTTTCATTGCTTCTAATGGGAAAGTACAGGAGAGTCCCAGGAAAAAGCAGTAAATGCATGTGTCCTAAAGCATCTGGTGGCAGCACTTCTGTGTTATGGTTTGTGGTATATGACTTTAGTTTAGGGGTCGTCAGACTTACAATTATTGACCGGAACTCCGAGTACCTCATCTTTGATTTTTTAATTAAAATCGGCACACCGAACAAAAAAGGTTGCCTACCCCTGCTATAGTGGATGGTGAGATATGGCGCCTGATAGTCAAACATTCAAAACATTGTTACCTTTTTGCTTGTCAGTGTATCTTTATTTTGTATTTTTACAGCACCATGACACCTTACATAGAGCTATTGGGGACCTACATTATAACAAGACAGTAGTGGAGATTTATTAAAAGAAATTTTTTTCAGTTTTTATGGAGTCTGCATTAGCCTAATATGCACCAAATTTGCACAAAATGTTTTCCCATGTTTGATATATTTGGAAAATCTATGGGTCTAACACTTCTGTCATAAGATTTTACTCCACTTTCTATACTACCTCCTTCATGGAGTGAGATTGTGACAATTTTTTACCTTCTTACAAAAGTTGCAGTTGATAAAACTAGTTTACAGACAGACTAACCACACCCACTTTGCCACCAACTTTTGAAAGTGGAGTTAGTGGTATAAAAACAGAAAATGCTGTGAAATTTTGTGCAAATGAGCTGAAAAACTTGCAGATATTTACACCTTGCTTTTTTTACGTTAGAATTCTGAAGTGCAGGGTATGATAAATCCCCTCAGAGTGTTAAGATAAATTAACCCCTTTACCTTATTAGTAACAGTTTGGCACTGTTACTACTATACTGTGCTCTGATTTGTGGGATCCTACCACTGTGCCCATGCTTCAAGAACAGGATCAGAGCTGTAATTTACAGCCCAGGTCCTGTTCTAATGGCAGAAATTAGAAAACCCTCTGATCTCCAATACATAACCCTTTGTATGCTGTGATCAAAGCAGATTGAAGCATAAAAGGGGAAGCAAAGTAGGCATCACCTTTGGATCGCATTACATGGAAATAAACTATACCCATAGGCTGTAGTGGCCCATAGTCTGTGGTCCATTTAAAGGCTACCTGAATTTTCCTGAAAAGTTGAAATATATGCAGGGTCTTGCTGGGCATTCAGTTCTATGACTGTATAAACCTTCATGCATGATGTCTTATCAATTTGTCTGCTTGTAATAATCATATTATGACTGCAGCACATTTTTTATTTGCCTCTGAGACTGTGGGCATTTACAATAAGGGGCAGTTTGCTCCCTTCCCTATCAATTACTGATACTACTGGTTTCTTTATATGTAATTCTGCCAGGAGTAACTGTACAGTAGCAAACAAATAGCTGAGAAAAGTCCATAACATGTGGATAAAAAAGTGACCATAATATGGGAGATTCAGGAACACTGGACTGCAAATACAGGGCAAATACATGCAGGCAAGCAACTAAAACACAGGATGAAAACAATCCATGAATACAGTCAGCAAAGCTGCTTGCTGTCTGTAAATAATATCCTATCCCAATCATATAAGAGGCCAGAAGTAGATACAAGCACATATATAACTTTTTTAGAGATTTACAGAATGTTCAGTCCTTTGCACAGAGGAAGCAGTTTATGCAAACTGTGAAAAGAATCAATACCTTTCCTCTCAATTCACTGTGTGAAGACAGAACAAAACCTTCTCCTTCCACTCACTGTAAAGCTGTCTTGCTTATCTAATGTATCTATGGACGGACCTTTGATGGCAGCAGGGAGTTAAGTACTAATTAGCTAGAAGGGAGAGACCTGGTAGGTTGAACTTTAGAGAGTTTTTAAAGGCAGATAGCCATCATTCCTCATAGATTGTAAGATCTTGCCAGAAGAGCCTTCACTCCAATTCCACTTCACGAGTTCCCTCTCTTTCAAGAGTTACACCCCAATAGCACCATTAAAGTGAGTCTATCATTAGAAAATGACCTTTTGAAGTAATGGCACATTGGAATAGCCTCCCATTCTCTTCTGCTCCCCGCCTTCTCTGTAAAAATCTGGTTCTTGTGATATGCAAATTAAGCTCAGGGAGCACAGGGTGCGTTCCCCCTGTGCTCCGAGCACACCTGCATCATCATCATTCTCTTCACGCCCCCTTGCATCTTCTCCTGATCCTTGCGTAGGCATCCGACACTGCGCTATACGTTGACTGCGCATGCTCCGTCCGCATGTAACAGACCACCGCAAAATGGCGGATGGAGCATGCACAATCGGCTCTGCCCGAACCCGAAGTGGCAGAGCCGACTGGCATGCATGGGATTTCAACTGCGTATACTCAGCGTCGGATGCCTGTGCAAGGCAGAAAATCAGGAGAAGATGCAGGGGGGCGTGAAGTGAATGAACTAAGTGTGGCGAGAGGTGATGAGGCCCTCTGTTCTCCCTGAGCTTAATTTGCATATCACAAGAACCGGATTTTTACAGAAACGGCGGGGAGCAGAAGAGAATGGAAGGTAGGAGTAGAATAACCTTTTAAATGGCTATTCAAAAGTGCCATTACTTCAAAGGTCATTTTCTAATGATAGACTCCCTTTAAATTTTCAGATTGCAATGGTCATGGTGGGCGGTCCTTACTATGCATCATGTGATGGCCTGCCTACTAATGAAAACTATATTTCCTAGATGCATCTTACTTAGGACACCTCGTACATGGTTATTATAGTCCTGATCTAATAAGCAGCTACAGGGAAGTCAAAGATAAACTAAGCATGCTCATCCTGAATGAAGATGGACTACAGATCATATCCATTGGCAACAGTGCTCAAACAGTAGCAGGGAAAGCAGGATTTAATTGGGCTTTTTCTAGTCACATATACAGTTTTGCTAATTGTTTGCAATGGTTGACAGTGATTTTTACAAAGTACATTTATATGATTGTTGTTGAGGGTGTACTCCTTTAAATATTTTTATCAAATTTAAAAAAATAAAAAAATATTTTTGATAATAATAAATTACCACGTATCAGGTACCACCATAATAAAAAAAAAAAGTCAATTTTATAAGTCTATAATGCTAATTAAGTCAATTGTGAAATAACTTAAAATAAAAATAAGTAAATAGATATGTATAAAATTATACTAACATATAGGTACTAATTTATAGGTCCAAGAAAAACTCATCCTGCAAAAATACCTCAAAGTCTTATACAAGTATGTCAAAATAAAAATTAAATAGCTTTGGTTTTCAGAATGGTGAGAGGCAAAAACAATTATTTTGATCCTTAAAGGGGTTTACCCATCTAGTAAAGTGAAGGCATATTGCTAGGATACACCATCTCTTTATGATCATCAAACCTTACCCTGCATAACTGTACTGCTAACCACCTATCTCTACAGGAACCATTAATAAGGCACTGTTGTACAGGAGAAGCAGTACTACAAAAGAATTTCCTCACCTTCATTTTCAGGATTGATAAGGGTTTCCAGGAAAGGAAGTACTGCTCTATACAGTATTTATTTCCAAGACAGGGGCTATTTCCTTGATTAGAACAATGGTTCTCAAAGGTATTTTTGGGATGATTCACATAATTTATCCTGACTTCTTGAAACTATGAATATAGCGGTTATTTGGGGCCATTTCACTTAACTCTATATGCAGTCTTGGGGTATATTTACAGTTGTTTCTGGAGCTTCAGCTTTTCTGCAGTTCTTTTTTTCCACAATGTTTGGATGAAATTAACCAGAATCTCCTTCACTTTGCTGGTACTGAAAAACACAGCAATTTTGTTCTGCTGCATTTCTGCAGTGGGCAAAAACACTGCATTTCTGGAAAGTGAGGCCTTAGCTTTAACCTCTTAAGGCTAAGGCCCCACGCAGCGGGCTGAAGCAAGAAAGCGTAGCGGGAAAAACCACGCCGGCAACAAATCACAGTTTTTCGCACAGCGCTTTTCACAAAAAGTCCAAGGTTTCCTGTGCGGACTTCCTGCTTCCGTTATACCTATAGGGAAACCGCCGGTGTTTCCGTAAGTATAATTGACATGCTATGATTTCCAAAATTGCAATGATTTTGGAAATCACAGTGTGTCCGCTATGCGTATTTTTCCGCAATGTGTGGATGGGATTCACTAGAACTGGGACTATAAAACAGGGACTGTAAAACTCTGCTAGAATCCCATCCATGTGGGGCCACAGCCTAAGGAACAGACTATTTTCAGATAGTGAAACTAACTTCAAGTTTCCATGACATAATGGTGGTTGCAGGAAATCCAGGCAGCAAAGTTTGGTGAGCAATATGACCACATTTAGTGGTGTGATGCGACATGTTACATATGTTGTGACCAAAGTTTCTGTAGTCTTAACCTTAGTGGTTTTCTTCAGCCTAAAGTCACTAGTTTTTAATCACAAAATAAATTGTAAATCCACTTTTCCACAGGAGAACAATACATGTTTATCTGCGTATTTTGAAACATTAGTTATAAAAATAGATGGCTAATGCACTAATGAATTCAATTATATAATGAAAGGAATCAAATGGTGCAGATCAGGAGGAGGCATGTAAAAGGGACAAACAAAGCTTTTGTGAATGGTTGTGTGCCTGGAATAAGAGAATATAACTGATTAAAAGAAAAAAGCCATGAAGGAAAATATGTTTACTTTTAATTGATCAAGAACAAAATGAAAAATGAAAAACTGGCAGGAAATATGTTCAACATGTAGTAAACAATCCATTTCAAAAATGAAAAGGGTCTAGATGTAAAATATGTGATGCAGTTGAAAAGCCAAATACGTACATTGAATGTACTACACACCCTTTTTTTTCAGAACATCATTTCATTCATTGATTTCAATTCCAGAAAAAGCTTAGATTGAGTGTTACCAATTTAATGAACAATATAAAAGTCACTTAAACAAATTAACACTAGCACAGTCACATCACTTAAACTGATTGATCTGAACTTTTACCATTCAATTGTTTCTGTTGTACTGGTGCTTACACACTAAAAATGCTAGAGATCTGTTCATGCTAGCGGCTAGCCTAGCGGAGTAGCTGTAAAGCACATGCCCACAAATCATATTTCTGCATAGCATATTTCTTAGGTAAGACATTTTTGAAGCACCTACTGGATATTAGGCATGTCACTTAGAACAAAACATGTTTGGTCATTGTGCTTACCCCGTAAGATATAAGAATTGTTGCTAAATGTTACACTAATAGGACGCCCTATTATTAACCAGTACAGAGGACACCAGTCCATCATTCCTCCTCACTAGCATGACCACATTAAGTAGGAGTTTGCATGAAGCAGGTGATGAACATGGCTATTATGATTGCATACAATGTCATAGTAGCTATAATATTATATGGGAATAGCCAAGAGAAAGCACTTGCACAGGGTACTTGAGACCCATGTGGAAGTGTTCAGAGAGGATCCCCAGTCATTTAATATGTGTCATATATTACATGGCTAAATACTGTGTTTGTAACTGGCCATTAGAGTAACTGTGGTTTTTATATTTCTCATTCCTTTTCAAGCGACTCTTGACTTTGGCTCAAAAAACTGCAGCAAAATCTGGAACGAAAAAGCAGTTTTTCTGCAACATAAAGCCTTAGTCTTAAACATTATATAAATATATAAGCTAATATGTCTCTACCATACTATATGAGTTATGTACTAGTTTCCATTTTCACAAAACTTAATTCTTTTAAGGCATGTAGGTCAGTAAATATTGAGGTGTTCTTTTTGATTTGTTAGAACATACAGTACAGACCAAAAGTTTGGACACACATTCTCATTCCAAGAGTTTTCTGTATTTTCATGACTATAAAAATTGTAGATTCACACTGAAGGCATCAAAACTATGAATTAGCACATGTGGAATTATATACTTAACAAAAAAGTGTGAAACAACTGAAAATATGTCTTATATTCTAGGTTCTTCAAAGTAGCCACCTTTTGCTTTGATTACTGCTTTGTACACTCTTGGCATTCTCTTGATGAGCTTCAAGAGATATTCACCTGAAATGGTCTTCCAACAGTCTTGAAGGAGTTGCCAGAGATGCTTAGCACTTGTTGGCCCTTTTGCCTTCACTCTGCGGTCCAGCTCACCCCAAACCATCTCGATTGGGTTCAGGTCTGGTGACTGTGGAGGCCAGGTCATCTGGCGTAGCACCCCATCACTCTCCTTCTTGGTCAAATAGCCCTTACACAGTCTGGAGGGGTGTTTGGGGTCATTGTCCTGTTGGAAAATAAATGATGGTCCAACTAAACGCAAACTGGATGGAATAGCATGCCGCTGCAAAATGCTGTGGTAACCATGCTGGTTCAGTATTCCTTCAATTTTGAATAAATCCCCAACAGTGTCACCAGCAAAGCACCCCCACACCATCACACCTCCTCCGCCATGCTTCACAGTGGGAACCAGGCATGTAGAGTCCATTCGTTCACCTTTTCTGCGTCGCACAAAGACACAGTGGTTGGAACCAAAGATCTCAAATTTAGACTCATCAGACCAAAGCACAGATTTTCACAGGTCTAATGTCCATTCCTTGTGTTCTTTAGCCCAAACAAGTCTCTTCTGCTTGTTGCCTGTCCTTAGCAGTGGTTTCCTAGCAGCTCTTTTACCATGAAGGCCTGCTGCACACAGTCTCCTCTTAACAGTTGTTGTAGAGATGTGTCTGCTGCTAGAACTCTGTGTGGCATTGACCTGGTCTCTAATCTGAGCTGCTGTTAACCTGCGATTTCTGAGGCTGGTGACTCGGATGACCTTATCCTCCGCAGCAGAGGTGACTCTTGGTCCTCCTTTCCTGGGGCGGTCCTCATGTAAGCCAGTTTCTTTGTAGCACTTGATGGTTTTGGCCACTGCACTTGGGGACACTTTCAAAGTTTTCCCAATTTTTCGGACTGACTGACCTTCATTTCTTAAAGTAATGATGGCCACTCGTTTTTCTTTACTTAGCTGCTTTTTTCTTGCCATAATACAAATTCTAACACTCCATTCAGTAGAACTATCAGCTGTGTATCCACCTGACTTCTGAACAACACAACTGATGGTCCCAACCCCATTTCTAAGGCAAGAAATCCCACTTATTAAACCTGACAGGGCACACCTGTGAAGTGAAAACCATTTCAGGTGACTACCTCTTGAAGCTCATCAAGAGAGTGCCAAGAGTGTGCAAAGCAGTAATCAAAGCAACAGGTGGCTACTTTGAAGAACCTAGAATATAAGACATATTTTCAGTTGTTTCACACTTTTTTGGAACCCATGTGCAGTGGCCCGTGTCTCTTTTATAAGTATATAATTCCTCTTCACTGCGTCAGCAGCCGACGAGCGCAACTTCGGGAATCAAAGTGCCATTTCGGGTTCGGGCAGTGCCGACTGCGCATGCTCGGGAGGCGCTGCCCGAACCCGAAGTGGCAGAGCCGACTATGCATGCGTGGGATTTCGATTACCAAAATGTTGGGAAACAAAAAGGAAGTTGCGCTCATTGGCTATTGATGCAGTGAAGAGGTGGATAAATCCAACGGAGGTTTCAAGATGAAGAGAGAGAGGAGGTGCTGCTATGGATGACGACGCTGTGCTCGGAGCATAATTTGCATAAAGAGAAAAAGAATAATAATAAAATGGCGGCGAGGACCAGCTAGGTAAAGGTAGGACATGAATAGCCTTTACAAAGGCTATTCCTATGTGCTTTCAGTTTAAAAACTATTTTTTTCTATGATAGAATCCCTTTATAACTACATGCGTTTTTATATTTGCATTAAAACACCCTTTCTTAAGCCAGCCTTACAGAAGTTTTCTTCCTTTAAGCATTCTTTTCACAAAAACTCAATAAAATAAGTGTCAACAAAACTTGATTTAATAAAATCTAAAAGCATACTAGTATACTTTTTCTATTTAAACCATACTCCCAGCTTAAGCTTAAAAACTATACATCAAAACCATAAAGTGTGAACTGAGCAAGAGAAAATTGCTTTAATATACACATAACATTGTATTTGAATGAAGCTAAGCTGTAAACCAACTAAGCAAAAAATGTGTATGGTTAGAATATGCTATCAATCTCTAATAGTGGAGGTCCAACCACTGCAATAGGCCACATGATCAGTACACTGTTGTCAATGTCTTATCACATGGCCTCCATGGCTTCCTTGTATCACTTCCTTATTGTAGTTATCAGCAAGGGTCATAAGGGTAGGATTCCTTATTGGACAGTGATGCAGATAAAGGCTTATCCCCTATCCACAGGAGAACGATCAGGATAATGGGTGACCAAAAATTTCCCATGAACAGAATGCCAGTGTGCTTGTGTGACCAGTGCTCTCTTCTCTGCTTTCACTGCTATGGTGTTGCAGGGACTGTAATATCTGAGAGCACCTGCAGCTCCACAGAAGTGAAAGGAGCACTGTTCACACAATTGCACTGGCGTCCATTTTACAAGGAGGCCTTAGGAGATGTTTCGGTCTCCCGTTCTCCTGATCCCTGAAGAACCCTAACAATCTAACACTTATCCCCTATACTGTAGACAGGGGTCAAGTTTACTTATCTGCATAACCCCTATAAGTCCCATATTCCACATAACAAAACATCTGAAGTGTAAATGGCACATTTAGATGGCAGGCCTGTTAGATTTAGCATGGAACCTATGAGCTTTAATTCAATTTTCGGCTAAGTCTCCAGTTCATGAAAAGGAAGCTAAAGATGTGATAATTGTTTAATTAGACGACCTCTTTAATTTTCGATTTTCTTTCTGCCTGTATCTGGGCAGCAGCAGATAAAATCAGGAAATGAAATTTTTAATGACACACATTTATCCTATTAGATTTAGTTGATACCTCTTTAGTTATTAAACTAGTACACAGGTCAAGGAACATTAGTTAATCTAGCAAACATGTTTTCTCTTAGCAGTGATAATGATTTATAAGTAAAAGGTTTTATTATAGATATTACTTAAAAGTGAACTCATGGCACTGCAACAAGACTCTATGCTGCTGTCAGTGGAATTCTGTAATATTCAGGCATAACTGCTACACCTGCAAATAATTATCTATGTCTTTATATACTTATTCTGCATATTTATAGAGGGAGAGATGTCAGTAAAGTACTGAAAATTGGACAATACTGTAAAATAAAAAGGCTGGACTTACAGGAACCTTTTTTTTTTTTTACTGAAAAACTGCATGCAGTTTTTAATTGCGGTTATGACATGGACATTTCTAGTATGAAAGTAAGGCCCCTTGCACACGACCATGGGCCAGGTAAATGTCCTATCCAGGTTTTACCCAGATAGCACACTGACCCATTCATTTCTATCAGCCCACACACATGACCGTGTATTACTTGGATCAGTTTGCAGGCTGACAGTCCGGGCCACAAAACTCAGGACAGGTCCTATTCCTGTTTGTTTTTTTGCGACCGTGTGCCACCCTTGTGCCAGATGTGCCATTCAATCATGGCCAGCGGCCAAAAGACGGTCGTCTTCAAGGAGCCTTCCCGCTTCACTGTAACAGTAAGTTGCGGCATATATATAGTTCACACTCAGATCAATACGATTACGGCGCTGTAATGCCGTGGGCACAGAAGCTGTACCTGCGGATTTACATCCTGCTCTGGGCTGTATTACACAGCCGAGGGGCGGGACCAGCCACTGGAGTCGGAAGATACTCCGACTCCGGCAGATTAACCCCATGGATGTCGTGATCAATAGCGATCAATAGGGATCACGGCATCCAGGAGGTCCGGGGGCAAGATCGCCCCCCGTCATCCCTCGGACCCCCACGATAAGATCAAGGGTTTCCGAGGGGTTGCCATGGCAGCCAGGAGGCTGGTCCACGGCCTCCTAACTTCCTATGCACAGTTCCCTTAGGAACTACTGTGCAATGTTCTGCAATACTATGTATTGCAGGACAGTGCACTGGAGATCTGAGATCCTAGTTTCGAGTTCCCTTGTGGGACATGTAAAAAGTGAAAAAACACACACACATAGTAAAAACACACAAAAATAAATAAACAAATAATAAAAAGTAAAAAAAAAACCACCTTTATATTCAAAAAATATATTGTAAACAAAAATAAATAAACAAACATGTTAGTTATCCCCGTTCTATGTATAATTTCCCACTATTCAAAAATAGTGTTATTTATCCCGTACGGTGAATGCCGTAAAAAAAAAATATACCAGAGCATTAACGTACAAACTACCCTGCGTCATTAAAGGGTTAATGGCAGAATGTATAAATGTGATATGCATAGTAATATGCACTACTCATTGTCGCAATTAAAAACTGCATGCAGTACAAAAGTGCTCTGTAAACCCAGCCTTGAAGCATACTTACCTATACATAATGAGACAATGAGATCACTAAGACCAGTGATTGGCTGCAACTGTCACATGCAGGACAAGTGAAAATCCAGTGCTGGAGTTGTGGGGCATTAACAGGTTTGTTATTTTATTTTTAATTTTACATTTAGTACTTTAGTTACATTGTTTAAGACACACTTCAGTATTTTCTTGTCTCCACATTTTGAAAATGAGTCTGTGTGTAGTGTAATATTACTGAACAACTTGCTGACAGCTTTATTGTGAAGTTATATTCTCCACTTTGGAAATGTAGCTGAAAATTACACTATTTTAAGTCCCACGTAGCAGTCCGCAGCAAAAAAGCAATGCGGGAAAAACCGCAGAAAGAAGTTTCCTCAGTGGAAGTTTTGCTTCAGTAATGTCTATAGGGAAACTGCCAGCATTTCCGTAGATACAATTGAAATGCTGCGATTTCCAACAATGGTTTTGGAAATCGCAGCATTTCTGCTGCGGGCATTTTTCTGCAATGTGTGGATGGGATTCACTAAGCTAAGGCCCCACATTGCGGAAAAGCTTCTTTTTTGTTGCAGATTTTTCTGACCTTTATGCTGGGAGAGGGACTCCTAGCATCATAGTTATCTATGCTGCTAGGAGTCTCTGCCTCCCAGCGTCATACTGTCTCATTCTGTAATCGATGCTAGGAGTCCTGCTATCACCATGAAGGTCAGGCTGGTAAATCTGCCTAACACACAGACCGTGTTTCACGGGTGTAACTCATGTCATGTGAATCTAACCTAAGGCCAATGATTTGCTGCAACTGTAACATGCAGCACAAGTAAGGCTATGGCCCCACGCTGTGAAACACATCTAAAAAATGCTGCAGAAAAAATGTAGCGAAAACGCAACACATTTTTTTCTGCAGAGTTCTTCATTGTATTTTTGCTGCATTATTCTCAGTGGTTTTTCTTGCCTTATTAAATCTATAGGGGAAACACTAGCGTTTCCGCAGGTAAAATTGACTTGCTGCCTTTTTCAAAAACATGTGCATCTAATCTAAACTGTATAATCTAACTTTAGGGACAAGAATCTCTCACATTGAGGAGAGCACCAGTGAAGGTGTGTAGAGATTTTAATTGCCTTTTGCCCTCTACTTAGCATCTACATATCACAAGGCATTATGGGAAAGGAGCTGGGAAGCTCATGCGCCCTCTATTGGATGTAACAGATCCTCAATTTGCTTTTGACTCACTGAGCCTTGAGACAGCAAAAGGGGATCTTAGCCAAGCCAATTTCACTTATCTGCATACAGCGCTGTTTCCGGATTGTTGACCTTCATCAGTACAGAGCAAAGTGAATTGGCTGGCTTAGTGGGAGGCAATGAGTGGGTTAGGGACAAGAATCTCTCACATTGAGGAGAGCACCAGTGAATCAATGTATATATCCCATATACATATTTTTTTTTTAGAGGGCGGGGCGGGGAAAGCCCCATAAGAATTGGCCAGTTTTGCACTTCACATCCAGTATGGCACTCCAGTAAAGGTATAGTCTATTTATGACTGTGTTGCTATGGAAACCTGGTAAATGAAATGTGAACTTATTTTGGCTGATGTATGTCATATGACTGAATATTTAAGGACCTGCGAACTGCTATTGACCCATACAGGTCATAAATAGCTTGGTTGCTATGGAAACCTGGTGTAAAGCTGTGTGTATGTCAAGACTGAAGAACCTGCGATTTTCCATTGGTCCATAAGCGTCATGTGATCATGTGTATCTCAGTTTGGATATCAGTGAAAGACCTGCGATCGGTTGTTATGGAAAACCTGGAGTAAAGCTGTGTGTATGTGACCTTGTGTAACAGTGTCATCCACAGCGCCCTGCCCCTTTAAAGCTCACCCATAGCAGTGTAGAAAAATGGCTGGGTTGTTATGGAAACATGGAGTGCAGCTGTATGTATGTGGCTGACAATGCCTTGTCAGATTGGAGATGGGCTTGGGTCTGATGGGTTGTTTCAGCAGCTCGCTGTTGTCTGTGACATACCTTTTCAGATTGGAGACGGGCTCTGATCTGCTGAGAGTTTTCATTAGCTCGAGCAGCAGCCATGCATTTTGCTGCAGGGGACATGAGTAGTTTAAAAACGTTTCAATTTATAAGAATGCTGAAATCCAGTATGGCAGTCCAGTCAGTGGCGTAAATACCGGGGTAGCAGTGGTAGCAGCTGCCACAGGGCCGGGGATATTAGGGATCCCGGCAGGCTCCTGATGTTTTTTTTTTTTTTTTTTAATAGGCCATTACCTGCTGGTGTAACACCAGCAGGTAATGGGCCCTATTTACTTACCGATCCCCGCTCCTGCTCAAGGCCACCTGCGCTTCACCTTCTGCAGAAGCGGCTGTGAGCAGGTAAGTAAGGTCTGCGGGCCATGAACCCCACAAACACTGCTATTATTATACTCTGGGGTCTTTCAGACCCCAGGGTATAATGATCAGAGGCCTCGAGGAGTTGAGGGAACATAAAAAACACTGTTACTTACCTCTCCTGTGCTCCAGCAGGCTTCGGGCCTCCTTGGTGACGTCGGTGGGCCAGTCCAACGTCATTATGCGTCGCGATGCATGCCTGCCTCACGTGACATCTGGTCCAACATTGAAGAGGTAGTGGGAAGTGCGCATAATACTATATGAAGGGGCCACTATGGGGCATAATACTGTGTACAGGGGCCACTATGGGCAGAATACTGTGTGCAAGGGCCACTATGGGGCATAATAGTGTGTGCAGGGGCCACTATGGGGCATAATAGTGTGTGTAGGAATGCAGTTTGTGCGGGGGTGGCGGTTACCGGGGGTGTCCCATGTCAACTGTTCGCCTTGGGGCCCAGCCATTCCTAGTTACGCCACTGAGTCCAGTATAGGTACAGTCTATTTATGGCTGTGTAGTTATGGAAACCTGGTAAATTAAATGTGAACTTATATTGGCTGATACACATGATATGACTGAATATTTAAGGACCTGCAAACTGCTATTGACTAATACAGGTCATAAATAGCTTGGTTGCTATGGAAACCTGTGTGCCTGAGGAGACTAAGCACCTACGAGCTTCTATTGGCTGATAAGGGACAAGTGACCGTGTGTATGGTTGTTGGAATATGAGTGAAAGACTTGCAGGCTTGTATTAGCTAATGTTGGTCATTTTATGGGAATACTGTATCTCAGGAACGGTACATCCTTTAGAGCTGAGACCCAGTCTAAAATATTCCCGGACACCTGATGTGCCTGTGTGCCAAATTTGGTGAGGATTGGTCCAGTTGTTTGGTCGCGCATAAAGCACAGGTGGGAGCTGGGCCTCATTAAAAGGCCCATAAAAGGTTGTCAAGACCTCAGTCCTGGGCAGTTCCTGGAGAGAGGAGGAGGTTCTGTCCTAAGACTCTATCTGGTGAGAGACCAGTGTGAACTGTTGCCTTTATTTTTTGACCCGTGTTTTAACTGTGTGGCTGAAGCAAGCCACAAGTATAGTTAGGGCCTCTTTGTTTAGTTAATTGCTCAGACGAGCAAGATTTCTGTTATCATTTTGCCTGAAGTTAAGGCTTATTTTGTTTTGCTGTTTTGGAAAAATAAATGCACAGGGTAAAACCTGTTTATACCTGACTTTTTTATGTCTGTCTCTGACTGTCTGGGTCCGCTGCTGCTACCACGGAGCCAATCCTCCCACAATATAAATATATATATATATACACACGTGGACAAAATTGTTGGTACCCCTCGTTTAATGAAAGAAAAACCTACAATGGTCACAGAAATAACTTGAATCTGACAAAAGTAATAATATATAAAAATTCTATGAAAATGAACAAATGAAAGTCAGACATTGCTTTTCAACCATGCTTCAACAGAATTTAAAAAAAAGAAAACTCATGAAATAGGCCTGGACAGAAATGATGATACTATTAACTTAATATTTTGTTGCACAACCTTTTGAGGCAATCAATGCAATCAAACGATTCCTGTAACTGTCAATGAGACTTCTGCACCTCTCAACAGGTATTTTGGCCCACTCCTCATGAGCAAACTGCTCCAGTTGTCTCGGGTTTGAAGGGTGCCTTTTTCAGACGGCATGTTTCAGCTCCTTCCAAAGATGCTCAATAGGATTTAGGTCAGGGCTCATAGAAGGCCACTTCAGAATAGTCCAATGTTTTCCTCTTAGCCATTCTTGGGTGTTTTTAGCTGTGTGTTTTGGGTCATTATCCTGTTGCAAGACCCATGACCTGCAACTGAGACCAAGCTTTCTGACACTGGGCAGCACATTTCTCTCTAGAATCCCTTGATAGTCTTGAGATTTCATTGTACCCTGCACAGATTCAAGACACCCTGTGCCAGATGGAGCAAAGCAGCCCCAGAACATAACAGAGCCTCCTCCATGTTTCACAGTAGGGACAGTGTTCTTTTCAAGATATGCTTCATTTTTCCGTCTGTGAACATAGAGCTGATGTGCCTTGCCACAAATTTAGATTTTTGTCTTATCTGTCCATAGGACATTCTCCCAGTGGCTTGTCAACATGTAGTTTTATATATTATTACTTTTGTCAGATTGAAGTTATTTCTGTGACCATTGTGGGTTTTTCTTTCATTAAACGAGGGGTACCAACAATTTTGTCCACGTGTATGTATGTACAGTACAGACCAAAAGTTTGGACACACCTTCTCATTCCAAGAGTTTTCTGTATTTTCATGACTATAAAAATTGTAGATTCACACTGAAGGCATCAAAACTATGAATTAACACATGTGGAATTATATACTTAACAAAAAAGTGTGAAACAACTGAAAATATGTCTTATATTCTAGGTTCTTCAAAGTAGCCTTCACACTTTTTTGTTAAGTATATTATTCCACATGTGTTAATTCATAGTTTTGATGCCTTTAGTGTGAATCTACAATTTTTATAGTCATGAAAATACAGAAAACTCTTGGAATGAGAAGGTGTGTCCAAACTTTTGGTCTGTATTATATATATATATATATATATATATATATATATATAATCAAACACAAACAAATATATTTACCTGCTTATTGCAGGTGGCCTGGTAAGGTGCAAGGGGCGATTATACCACTGTCCCATTGGAGTGGAGGTGTAGATTGTCTAAAGGGGAAGCCTACTGAATTCTTCCTCACTTGCTCTCCCCCAGTGCCTATGGTCTATTTCCTCCTTTTATCCCAAAGGATACTTCTGCTGGCTATATTAAGTTAACGCAAGCCAGCATAAGCTCCATTGTAGAAGGAAAGGCAGTAAAGGGTTAAGGCTAGAGCTTCCAGGAGGTACAGTAGCAGAAGTCAAGGTTAACTTTTGCCTACCTTCTTTAACACAGCTCACAGTAATAGAGAGAACAGAGTTGGCAAAATTTGAAACTTTTCAAATGGAAAATAGCAGCAGAATGTGAGGAGAAGCACTGCTTGTTGTCCCCCCTTCATTGCTGTCTGGGTAAACAGCAACCCCTACCCTTACTTCTTTACTTCTTGGGACATGAGACAGCGGTCCAGGGTATTCAAAGTGAAAAAAAAACAACAAAAAAACAATTCCTCACCCCTGCGGCCACTATCTGCAACTAGATGACCTAGGCACTGCATCTGCAATGCCTTGTGGAAAAAACAGCCTGGGTCCCTACCCTCTGGATAGGGAATAAGTGTCTCTAGTAAGAAACCCCTTTATACTACTGTAATATTTATAGTTATGTAGCTATAAAATGTAATAAAATTTAAATATATTTCATTATATATGTTTGACATACTTAGCCTCCTAGCTGATTTATAATCCTCATTTTTTAAATACATTAAGCCACTTATCAGTATTTTCCATCAGTGTTTCTAAGCCAAAATCAGTTGTGGAAAATAAACTTAGAAAGTATAATGGAAAGATTGGCAACTCTTCCATGTTTTGGATTTCCTTTTGATTTTGCTTTATAAATAGTAATACAAAATACTGACCAGAATACTGCCAAACTACACAGATTAAATTATATGTGCAAGATGCAATACACAAATGAATCATAAAGGTTACAAGTAGTGTATGTGTATAGCTCAGAATACATTTGTGGCCACATTACAAACATTCACTCTTCATTGTAAAATGTTAAAATTATAATCACAATCATGAACATGCAATTTATTAACTCCTTGATGACATGTGCTGTGCATGTATGATACAGTAGGTGTACACAGGGGAAGTATGGCATTGGACATAACCCAGCTTCTCAGGGGTTAGTTAATAAGAAGGGGTCCTCTCCAGCCCATGGTTGCCCACCCTAAACTATTGTCATGTTAAAGCTCCTTAGTCTGCCATAATATTATTCTTAGTAAGCACTACAAACCCAAAGACAGTAAGACATCGCAGACACACTACACTGAAATACTAAAGTATTATAGTGCATTGCATAAGTTATTGAAGAATTACATGTTAAAATTCCAAAGTGAGACTAAAAATTAAAAGGTAAGATTAAGTTTTTAAAAAATGTAAAAACACAAAGGAATTCAATATGCAAAACACCACCTTTTTAATTTTACTTATGAAGATAAGTAGCGTATTTTTTTACTTCTCCTAACGTGCCTGTACCGCCTGGCTCCACACAGTATAATATGCTCCACAGTTGTCCCCACACAGTATAATATGCTCCACAGTGGCCACCTCAGTATAAATATGCTTCACAGTGGCCCCCACACAGTATAAATATGCTCCACAGTGGCCCCCACACAGTATTATATGCTCCACAGTGGCCCCTACACAGTATTATGTGCTCAACAGTGGCTCCCACACAATGTAATATGCTCCACAGTGGCCCCAAACACTATATAATATGCTCCACAGTGGCCCTCACTCAGTATAATATGCCCAGTGCTATTATAATAATTGGAAGACCAGGGAGGCAATGGAAAATAACAAACACTTATACTCACCTTACCTCACCTCTCCTGGGAATTCTCGCTCCATCCGGCTCTCTTCAGCATCCTCCTCGGTCAGCTTCGGCCTGTGACTGAGTTCACATGCCCCAGATGTCACTGTTGAGGCCTGTGATTGGGTCTCACCGGGCAGATGGGGCACGCTGATATCGTTGCGCCGGCATGTCCCACATGACTGCTGGGGCCCAGTCATGTGATTGACCACGCTCCACCATCTTTGTTCCCCCCAGTACATTCGGACTATAAGCCTCACCCCCAAAAAAAAGCCCTCACACACTTGTGTAGATGGAATAATATAGCTAATATATAGCTATAGCTCACACTAACTCGCAAAATACAGTTAACATGTCACAGTGGACATATATTTCAGTAATTGTTTATGGCAGTAAAATGGCATACATGATGATAAATCTGCAGCCCATGCTATCCCATGTCCCCTTTTCAGAAAGTGCTGAGGGCAACATAAAAAATACCATTTGCGCAAAACTTTTTTTTTTTTTACAAATGCCATCAAAAAGGTGTCAAGCAAGAGATTTGTGACTTTTGTATGGACGTTTTCCGGATCTAAGATGATGATAAAATTTCCCCAATGTCTCTACAGTTCCCCAATACATTATATGGAATATTAAATTGTACCATAAAAAAAAAATACAACTCGCCCTGCAAAAAACAAGCCCTATACAGCAATGTCAATAAAAAAAATAAAATGTTATGACTCTTGGAAAATGGGGAGTAAAAAATAAAAATGAAAATGGGGTTAAAAGAGATATTAGACAACTACTTATTTTACAGTGTTCCTGATTTCATGGATCGTGGACAACCTTGAAAATTATTTAAAAAATTGGCAATAAATAATATTTAGATTTTAGCCTTAGATTAGTGCAAAGGTTTTCCTTTAGTGTTTCATGTTGCTTAGAAGTGGCATACACAGCAGTATTCTTATTTAAGCATTTTATTGTCTGAAATTTGGGGTCTATATATAGTTAACTGGTTTAAAATTTTTTGCAGCACAAAATTCTGTGTAGCCTGATCCTCTAGTCATAACCTCTTCTACTGTAGGTGTCCCCACTTCTTGGAATGTCAGTGATGTAATTTATATAGAATTTGCCGTCTTTATCAACCAATGAACGTAGACACAAGCATTTAACATAAGACAAATCCTTCTCTTTTTAAAAAAAAAAACCTTTAGTGATGTTAACAAAGGTCATATTAGTGAATACAGTTGGTTACATTTACTAATTTCTTACACATCAATTGTGTGATAAACTTAATTAGTCGATTAATATCTTCAGTATGCAGTCTTTACAGTAGAATGGGAAGTTAAGTGTATATTTAATAAATATGAATAATACAGATTCATTATTGTAGCTTGCTAGAAAAACCCTTGACAGGCTATAACCACAACTAAACCACAGAGTGCCAAGACATATAGATATATAAGACATATCACTTTGTGATAGCAGATCTTGCAAATCTGCTCATGTCATGACACACACATCTGGATATGTCCAACCAAGATGAAAGGTAGAGGAGGACACATCTGTATGTTATAGTACAATCATGGTACATTGTTCAATATGATCATTTATCAGCCATGCCCAATATATGCTCAATATATATTTTTTATGACATTTAACAGAATAATGAACCTCAAATAATGTGTTATGTTTTGCAAGATATAAAAACGTTCTACTTTTCATCCTAGGATAGGTGTACAAGATTTCTTAGTGTTTTTGATCCCTCAGTGTTACAATTTAATTTAATTTGGTCAGGTCAGACCTTTCTTTGAAGAAATTTTCGACATCGTCTCCTCCTAGTTTTGTCAGCTACTATTGAAAATTTCTAACCTATTTCTTAACTCTGCTAAGACTTAATCAGCTAAGTAGCTGAAAGCTCCTTAAGACTACTGCAATAGGCTCGCAACACTAAGCTACTTCAGCTGTGTGTAAGGAATTAAAATTTATGGCATAGAATATACTGTATTCTCAGCCCAGTTCCAAGTACAAGCTCCAAAGTTCTATAAAGTTATTCATTCATTGAAGGGCAATGCTGTCTTATTATACAAATGCTTAATTGTGTTATCACCAAGAAAGAAATGACTTAGGTCAATGGTTTTAATTCTTTATTAAAAAGTTAACAATTTAATATCTTACCCTAGTTATTTTTAATAATTATACTTTGTGATTAAATTGGCTTTACCACTCTGTAGGAATGTTGATACAATATACTATATTAAGTTTTATGGGAGAGATAAATACATTTTTAAACATTAAATGGAACAGCCGAGAACAACAAAACACACAAAAATGAATTTGAACAACTAAAAGAATGGAAATGTGATATTCTTGGAGTAGTCTATAAAAAGATGTCCATTATGAAAAATATGTGATGAACTGTAAGAAACATGTCATGGAAAGTTTGGTCATATTCTTGTGAAAGAACTGGTCTGTCTTTTGGAAAGGTTTTACTGTACTAAGACTCCATATTGTACCGTATTGTAATTAGTTGGAAACAATGAGAGACCATTCCCCTGTTTATGTATTGATGAATGATTTGGAAAACCCCAAAAAACCCTGATTATGGCTGTAATAGCTGAAAGCTAATCCAAAGAGTCACTGAATGACAATAACATCAAGTATTTCAGTTGTATTCCATAGTCCCTGTATTTTTCTTATATTTAGCATTTTGCATATTTTGTGAGAAAAATAAAGTCAGTCAGTCAAACACTACTAAATGTAAACTAGATTGTCTTCGCATTTTGATCATCAGGATTAGGTGTGTCAAAGAGATTTAGAATGTGAATTAATTGAGAGTTTAATCTACAAATAAACATGGTGTCAAGCTTCTTTTATTGTTTCTATAAAGTAGAAAGCATACACTGTTTTCCACAATCCAGGAGGCAGAGTTCATACAGCACATAAGAATATGTTAAATTGAGAAGTGAAGAGAGATGGGTTAGAGAGAAACGCTTGGTTGTAATTCAGGTTAGTACAATCACTTTTCAATAATAGAGTGGGAAAAAAAAAGTATTTAGTCAGCCACCAATTGTGCAAGTTCTCCCACTTAAAAAGATGAGGCCGGCTTGTAATTGACATCATAGGTAGACCTCAACTATGAGAGACAAAATGAGAAAACAAATCCAGAAAATCACATTGTCTGATTTTTTTAACAATTTGCAAATTATGGTAGAAAATAAGTATTTGGTCAATAACAAAAGTTCATCTTGCACAATTGGTGGCTGACTAAATACTTTTTTTCCCCACTGTATGTTTAGAACATTTCTGTCAATAACAAAATATCAGTTTGTAATGATCAAACAATTTAGAACTATAACGGAAATCTGGTGCAACTCAGATGTCAATATAACATATGTATGTTATATTGAAAGGATATAAAGCAAGTTTTAATATTATTGCAGTGCTATGTTTCAGTCCACTCTCTTTCCTACTTTGGAAGTTTGTTCACAAGGATACTTACTAGTCTGTCAAAGTTTTGAATTCCTTTAATTTTAATTTAATGTAAGTATCGTTCATAGAAAAGGAATAGAAAGTTTTTCCAACTTATCACTATGGTCCATTGGGCTCCAGATAGTATATACCAGTTTTTTGTATTTCCTAAGGCTAACTTGCAGGATCAGAACTTAGTAATGCAAAACTTTTGGGGAAGCAGATATTAAAGGGGTTTTGTGGGCAAAAAATAATTTTCCAAAAAAAGGTCAGTTAGTGCTATTAAAAGGTTAATAAGTGCAACCAAATACCTTTAACAGTGTTTTGAGTGATTTCTGAGGTTCCCTGTGAGCTCCTGGCATCTTCTGCATTTATTTACATCCCTATCTTCCTGTTCTGTGTTTCCTACAAGTTCCATCCTCACTCTACCTCCCTCTCTCACTCACCCCCTCCCCTTCTCACACACTCCCCCTCCCTCTCTCACATACTCCCTCTCCCTCTCTCATACACTTCCCCTCCCCTTACCCTTAATCTCAGAGACTGCTGGCTGGAAGTGAATGCGGGCTACTGCGCTAGCGCAGTTCACTCATGATTACCCAAACTGGCATCTCCCCAGCCTTCCCTCCCATGCATTTCACTATGTCGGCAGAATTAGTAAAGGCAGTCCTTTCTCTGGCAACAGCTCAATTAGACGGTTGCTAGGAAGAATTTTAGAGCCTGTTTTCTGTTAAAAGAAAGTTACAAAAATGTTCATCAAACACCCGCAAAAGTGAAAAAAATAAAAGTGAAACAGCACTTATACTTTGAAAGTGTCAATAGTGATAAGGATACAGTCTACTGCCAGACACTTACAGAAGGACAGAGGTCCCTGTCATGTGTAAACCCATCATGCTCAATTTTCACTTTACTAACACAAGCTGTCAAAATGATTATTGAGGTCCTGATATAAACAATGGATCTTGCCAAATCTAGTGATCCAGTAATGTAACATTACTTACTTAAGCATGTTTATTACAACCAGCAGGCCTGGTGTCAGCACTCAGCAGACCTGGGCAGATGCCATGGCCCATTGAGCTCAAGGGGACCCACTACTCACCTGAGAACTGAAAACATCAGTTTTATTAACAAAACCCTTGCTAAAGTTGCTGTTATCTGCCTGCAACTTCCTGTGTCCTAAAGTTTCCCCTCTCTGACTTCTGACCCTCTGTAGATGCTGTCTTCTCCAAGTGATGTATAGTGCTTCTGTATCAGCTGGTATGTGAGTGACCACAGATAAGTGATAAATAAGCATTGAAAGTTTTTGTCCTGTTAATTTGCTAATGTTCATTAATCCATTTACTGTACATTTGTCATAGGACTTGTAGTACCTCATCCTTGTTACACAGCTGTAAGTGATTGTGTATATCTGTAGAACTACTGTGTACTACTGTAGTAGTAAACGTCCAGTGTAAAAGCATGAAATGATAAAACTCAACTATGTTGTGGTTTTCATTTATAACAGAATCCATGATGCAGATGTGAACTGAACCTTAATTTGTGTTTTTTTTTGTTTTGTTTTTTTTTGTTTTTTTTGGGGGGGGGGTACAAAGTTTGTTAAAAATTGTATTGAGATTGTAATTAATGTATATATATATATATATATATATATATATATATATGTATATATATATATATATTAGTATTGATGTATACATCCAACTATTCATTACAGTACTGTATGAGTAAGGCTAGGTTCACACTTTTCAGTTTACTGCTATGTTAAAAAGAACTAAATTTTCTTTGTCCGCTCACAAAGATCCTATATAATGTTCTTTATGAATTGCAGGGCTCACTGGATGTAACTGATTGGGTCTCTTACCTTGTTTGACTGGAGGCCTGCTGAGACTCTGTCACACAAGGGCCCACTAAAACCTGAAGCAAGCCCTGACAACCATTGTGTAAGCATAAGGATCTAATAATATATGGCATTCCAATACTGTTAATATGTGCAGATGGTCACATTCCCATGTGCTCCCATTTTCTTTGACTGTGTCAGATATATACTTCTTTGTCAAAGAAACAAGTAGATGTTATTTTATTACTTACATAAACAGTGTCTAAATGATATACACAAAACTAAAAATATAATCTTTCATATGGTACAGAATTATTTCTTTTCTCACTAAATCCTTTTCTCATTACTATCTAATACTACTCTATCTATCTATCTATCTATCTATCTATCTATCTATCTATCTATCTATCTACCTCATACCTAGCTACACAGCTTTACAATTTTAAATATATGCTGTATATTCTAATAACAAATTATTGTAAAGTATAAAGTCAAATTAAGAACCAAAAGCAACCCAAAAAACAAAAACCTTTTGTGCCAAAATGTGACGTGTCCTTTGCACGTACATGTTTGTTTGAATAAGGACATGAATGACTCTTTTTCTGCCGGAAGAAGGAGCTGAAGTGTTTGTGAAGCCTCTCATCTAATAACATCATGCAGTCAATAAAAGTATCATCTTTACACAGCCATTTATTGGTTTTCTCTTGACAAATTGCATTTTCTGCTGGCTAACATGGTACTCCTCCACTGCTTATTAGATCAGTATTGTAAGAACACATATCATTTTGGTGTGAGTTAAAACGGACGCCTGGAAAAAAAAATCAATTTGACTGTTCAGGGCACTTTTAGAAACAGGATACACTGTTTTAGAAGAAGCGATAAGTACACCTTTTCACCCTAAACATGACATCATATTTTATAATAAACAAGTTCATGAACTGTGTAACAGTCATCTTATTTCAGATATGTAGATTTACAATGTGAAATATCAGTCTCTTGTTTAATAACACATTGAAGCACAATACAGCAGTATTTTTACCATATTTTTACACAAATATTTCAGTATAAAAATTCTAAAATAAATAATTTTGATTGGTATTCTTTGTTTCTGTGAATTTTCTTTAGAATTCTGTAAGCTGGCTGTACAATTAAATATCATTCATAGTATGTCTGATATAAATTACATTAATTAAAGTAATTGCATGTATCACTTAATATATAATTATATATTAATATAATATATAATTGCGGTTTGAGGCACAGGAAACAATAAATCTTTAGCCCAGGCTGTGAGTATACATGGTCAAATACTCAATGTACGAATAGGTGAACTTTTCTGAATATCTAAATTCTAATATTTCTCTTGTGTATTACAACGTTATCTTGTATCTTTTAGTAAATTGGACCATTTTTATTTTGATAATTGCTTCTGATAGTTCTTATTATATGCATTTCAAAGTGTTCAATATGTCAGGTAAGATGAATTCATTATACTGTTGTCAAGCTAGATTAGAAGTAGAATTAAAGATGACTCGTCCATTAGGTTATAAACTGTAAAAAAAAATTGGCAATTTTTTTTACTCAACTCAGAAAATGCTTTTAAAAAAGATTCACTAAGTGTATATTCAAACATGGATTACAAGCTGTTATAATACAGTATATGTGAATGGGGTTTTCAATACCCTTCCACCAGTGGCGTAACTAGGAATGGCTGGGCCCCAAGGCGAACATTTGACACGGGGCCCCCCCGAACCGCTACCCCCAATCGCCCCCCCGGACCGCCCCCTCCAACCCCCCCCCCCCCCAAAAAAACGCATTCCTGCGCACACTATTATGTGCCATAGTGGCCCCTGCACACAGTATCATGCCCCATAGTGGCCCCTGCACACAGTATCATGCCCCATAGTGGCCCCTGCACACAGTATCATGTCCCATAGTGGCCCCTGCACACAGTATCATGTCCCATAGTGGCCCCTGCACACAGTATCATGTCCCATAGTGGCCCCAGCACACAGTATCATGTTCCATAGTGGCCCCTGCACACAGTATCATGTCCCATAGTGACCCCTGCACACAGTATTATGTCCCATAGTGGCCCCTGCACACAGTATAATGTCCCATAGTGGCCCCTGCACACAGTATTATCCTCCATAGTGGCCCCTGCACAAAGTATCATTCCCCATAGTGGCCCCTGTACACAGTATTATATCCCATAGTGGCCCCTGCGCACGGTATTATATCCCATAGTGGCCCCTGCACACACTATTATTCCCCATAGTGGCCCCTGCACACACTATTATATGTGCCATTGTGGACCACCCATGAACAATTATTATACTCTGGGGTCTTTTCAGACCCCAGAGTATAATGATCGGAGACTCAGGGGAGGATAGAAACATAGAAAAACAACGTTGCTTACCTGTTCCTCGCTCCGGTCCGCTCCCTGCTGCTTCGGCCGCCTTCAACGTTGGACCAGGCCGGCGTCACGTGATGCGGGCAAGGCGTCGCGACGCAAAATGACGTTGGGGACGTCACCAAACAGGCCCGAAGCCTGGAGAAGCACAGGAGAGGTAAGTACAGTGTTTTTTATGTTCGCTCACCTCCCCTGGGCCTCCGATTATTATACTCCGGGGTCTGAAAAGACCCCAGAGTATAATGATAGCAGAGATTGTGGGGTTTGGCCGCGGCCTCACATACCGATCCCCGATCCTGCTCACAGCCGCCTCCACAGAATCGGAAGCGCAGGCGGCCGTGAGCGGGACCCCGGGGATCAGTAAGTATATAGGGCCCGTTACCTGTTGGGGTTACTCCAGCAGGTAATGGACTATTAAAAATAGAAAGCATCGGGGGCCCACGGGGCCCCCCTAATGTCCCGGGCCCTGTGGCAGCTGCTACCACTGCTACCCCGATAGTTACGCCCCTGCCTTCCACTTGAAGCTGAAAAATCCCTGGATTTCAGGACATGGCACGGATTTTCAGATTCTTACCATGCCTATTAACTTAAAGAATTGCTGCAAATTACCACAATAATTTTAAGCTTTATACATGGCAAACATCCTTATGTAATACATTCCTGGAATGATAAATTTGACCAAATGTGTTTGACATGTTAGACAGTTTCCTCTCCCTTGCATTACATAATGCTTGGTCCATTTTATACCAATAGTATCTTTAGATATTACATAGGAATGAAATGTGAGCTTAATATAAGCCATTTCAACTCTACTAAAAAGGTATTAGTATAGCAAGGAGGGGGAGATTACTATTGGTTAGAGGTTTAGTAACCCTTAATCAAATAAACCTTTTCGGCTTTGAAATAATGAGATTGTAAGGTACAAATGTATTTAGTATTGATCCTTTCTTCTTGCCTAAATAGTGAAGAACCATACACTAAAATACAGACACTGAATGGAAAATGGTGCTTACTTCCAACTCTTTAATGATTACTATTATTTTTTCTACTGCTACTACTTTTTATTATGGTAAAGTTATGGTAGTATGGTTTAATTACTGTACCATTATCGTCATCATTTTTGCAGTACTTAATTTGTAGTAATTTTGTATAAAAATATGGTAGTGTTAGCATTATTATCGATTTAAGCACTACAAGATAAAAAAAAAAAAAAAAAAAAAATGACAATGGGGCATACTCACTAAGATGCTAAACCTGAAAAGTCAAGTTCTGTTTTTTACGCTGCCCTCTCCACTTTCCAAAAAGGGGGCATGAAGAGGGCATGCTGTGGTCAAAACCATTTGCCATGCCAAATTCATCATCAGTTTTTTGTCGTAAATGATGCCTGCAATCTACACCAGCTATGAGCTGGCATACATTTCAGTTATGTGCATGGCCCCGCAGAGGATGTGTCTGGTTTCTGATGCGGTGCAGGAGTGAGGTTAATCCTCTGACGGCACAGGGATCACCAGGACCAGCATATAATACACAGGTCTTGATGAATCCCCCAATTAGTGTTCCTCAATGATAAAATTCATAGTATTTTTATGAATATAACCTGATTACTTGTATCAAGTAATAGTAAGCAGTTTCATAAAGTAACTCTCTACCTTGTACAGTATTATACAGAGGGTCCTACAAACTTTAGTGTAACTAAACGCTTGCTGCTAGATTCCCCACATTTTCAGTTTTTGTGGCATTTCTAATGTATTGTAACACTTGAAATAGATGTTTTATAAGTTCTATAGAGAAGCATATGGGAAGAAAGCCTGAAATACTGCCATACTTAGAACATGCTTTTTTTTCTTTTTTTTAAAAAAGTATACAATACGAAACTCCAGTAAGAAAATGATTTGTCTGTAGTGCATATACAGTGGTTTGCAAAGTTATTCATACCTTTTCACATTTTGTCACCTTATAACCACAAACTTAAATGTATTTTATTGAGATTTTAAGTGATAAATCAACACAAAGTAGCAGATAATTGTGAAGTGGAATGGAAATGATACATGTTTTTCAAAATTTTAATCAAATAAAAATCTGAAAAGGGTGACGTGCAGAAGTATTCAGCCCCCTATATCAATACTTTGTAGAGCCACTTTTCGCTGCATTTACAGCTGCAAGTCTTTTGGGGTATGTTGCTACCAGCTTTGCGCATCTAGAGACTGAGATTTTTGCCCATTCTTCTGTGCAAAATAGCTCAAGCTCAGCCAGATTGGATGGAGAGCGTCTGTGAACAGCAATTTTCATGTCTTGCCACAGATGCTCAATGGGATTTAGGTCTGGACTTTGACTGGGCCATTCTAACCTATGAATATTCTTTGATCTAAACAATTCTCCTTCTTCGATCTGTTAATTTAGGTGGAAGGCCATGTCTTGGTAGGTTTGCAGTTGTAGAATACTTTTTCCATTTTTCGATGATGGATTCAACAGTGCTCCTTGGGAGGCTCAAAGCTTGAGATATAGGTTTTATAACCTAACCCCGCTTTAAACTTCTCCGTAACTTTATCTCTGACCTGTCTGGTGAGTTCCTTGGTCTTCATGGTGCTGTTTGTTCATTAGTGTTCTCTAACAAACCACTGAGGCCTTCATAGAGCAGGTGTATTTATACTGAGACTAAATTACACACAGCTGGACTCTATTAACCAATTAAGTGACTTCTGAAGGCAATTGATTGCAATGGATTTTATTTAGGGGTATCAAAGTAAGGGGGCTGAATACTTTTGCATGTCACACTTTTGAGATTTTTATTTGATTAAAATTTTGAAAACCATATATCATTTTCGATCCACTTCTCAGTTATGTGCTATTTTGTGTCTATCAATTAAAATCTCAATATAATACATTTAAGTTTGTGGTTGCAAGGTGACAAAATGTGAAAAAGTTCAAGGGGTATGTGAAGGATCTCACCTTGCCACACTACCTGGCACATCTGCGACCAACTTTCTTTCTTAACCTCCCACTCATACAGTACACCGTGAGCGGACCGGTTTTATAGGATAATACGGAACAAGCTTTTTAAATTTTGTATATTTATTAAAAAAATTCACTGATCAATCAAAGTAGCCACCTTTTGCTTTGATTACTGCTTTGCACACTCTTGGCATTCTCTTGATGAGCTTCAAGAGGTAGTCACCTGAAATGGTCTTCCAACAGTCTTGAAGGAGTTCCCAGAGATGCTTAGCACTTGTTGGCCCTTTTGCCTTCACTCTGTGGTCCAGCTCACCCCAAACCATCTCGATTGGGTTCAGGTCTGGTGACTGTGGAGGCCTGGTCATCTGGCGTAGCACCCCATCACTCTCCTTCTTGGTCAAATAGCCTTTACACAGTCTGGAGGTGTTTTTGGGGTTATTGTCCTGTTGAAAAATAAAATGATGGTCCAACTAAACGCAAACCGGATGGAATAGCAGGCCGCTGCAAGATGCTGTGGTAACCATGCTGGTTCAGTATTCCTTCAATTTTGAATAAATCCCCAACAGTGTCACCAGCAAAGCACCCCCACACCATCACACCTCCTCCTCCATGCTTCACGGTGGGAACCAGGCATTTAGAGTCCATTCGTTCACCTTTTCTTCGTCGCACAAAGACATGGTGGTTGGAACCAAAGATCTCAAATTTGGACTCATCAGACCAAAGCACAGATTTCCACAGGTCTAATGTCCATTCCTTGTGTTCTTTAGCCCAAACAAGTCTCTTCTGCTTGTTGCCTGTCCTTAGCAGTGGTTTCCTAGCAGCTATTTTACCATGAAGGCCTGCTGCACACAGTCTCCTCTTAACAGTTGTTGTAGAGATGTGTCTGCTGCTAGAACTCTGTGTGGCATTGACCTGATCTCTAATCTGATCTGCTGTTAACCTGCGATTTCTGAGGCTGGTGACTCGGATGAACTTATCCTCCGCAGCAGAGGTGACTCTTGGTCTTCCTTTCCTGGGGCGGTCCTCATGTGAGCCAGTTTCTTTGTAGCGCTTGATGGTTTTGGACACTGCACTTGGGGACACTTTCAAAGTTTTCCCAATTTTTCGGACTGACTGACCTTCATTTCTTAAAGTAATGATGGCCACTCGTTTTTCTTTACTTAGCTGCTTTTTTCTTGCCATAATACAAATTCTAACACTGCATTCAGTAGGACTATCAGCTGTGTATCCACCTGACTTCTGAACAACACAACTGATGGTCCCAACCCCATTTATAAGGCAAGAAATCCCACTTATTAAACCTGACAGGGCACACCTGTGAAGTGAAAACCATTTCAGGTAACTAGCTCTTGAAGCTCATCAAGAGAATGCCAAGAGTGTGCAAAGCAGTAATCAAAGCAAAAGATGGCTACTTTGAAGAACCTAGAATATAAGACATATTTTCAGTTGTTTCACACTTTTTTGTTAAGTATATAATTCCACATGTGTTAATTCATAGTTTTGATGCCTTCAGTGTGAATCTACAATTTTTATAGTCATGAAAATACAGAAAACTCTTGGAATGAGAAGGTGTGTCCAAACTTTTGGTCTGTACTGTACATGATCCCTAATGCGTCTTCTCAGTTGTCTCCTTGTCTGTGCATAAATATAAAGATGGTTTGATATGATATGGTCTTTGAGTATATGTTCATTCCACCTATGAAATAATGTATCTGCCTTATGCTTTTCAGCTTTCTGCATTGAGATTATAGTCCGTGATAATTCTGTCCGCACTGCAGGAGGTGGGATGTTCACCCCTGATCCTATTATATTGTGACCTGCTCTCATTATCTAATTATATAAGCTGCATACCGCCTCTTATCCCCTATTTCTTTGTTATCGTTGGTGCCTTTCTGGATGATGTTCAGACACTACACTGTGTATAGTTACCCTCACTTTGGTATTACTACAATGGCTATAGCGTTGTGGTGATTTTTGTATTTTGATGAATATTGGGGGTTGGGCAGCGGAGGAGTGTTTTTACCTTGTAGCTGTAATTGAACAGGAGTTTGAGTATATTATTGTCCAATGCTACTATATTATATATCTTTAGTCCAGTAAGGGCTTACAAGTTGAGCATTTGAGGCTCCGCTGCTATATTCTCTATTTTGATTGTATTCATCTTTGGTCCTATACTTAGGGTGGAGATACGTACCATCTAGCGGGACTTGAGAGGCGTTGGGCAGCGGAGGAGTGTTTTTACCTTGTAGCTGAAATTGAACAGGAGTTCGAGTGTATTATTGTCCAATTCTACTATATTATACATCTGTAGTTTAGTAAGGACTTACAAGTTGAGCATTTGAGGTTACGCTGTTATATTTTCTATTTTGATTGTACTCATCTTTGGTCCCATGCTGAGGGTGGAGATACGTACCATCTAGCGGGACTTGAGGGGCGTGGTTGGGCTATGATGACGTCCCTCTCATGACATTCTGACTGGCTGCGGTAGAGGTAGGGCGGGATTTTCCCTCCGTGCTGGGGGAAAGTCCCGTTGTGACGTGCCTGATAGATTAGCAGCGCGATTGGTCGGTGAGTTGTAGGAGGGATGTACGTGGCCACGTTTGTAGAGACAGTCGAGTCTTTCATTTGCGATACAATATAACAAAGGGGAGGAGTGGTAGGCAGTTGCAGTGATTGGCTATGAGGCCATTTTGGGAAGGGTCAGGTCTGTTATAAGGGCGCGAAGGAGGCAGTATAGTGACCGCCAGTATCAGAGCGGTCACGCCATGTAATTCTGCTAAAAATATTGTGCATATCTTGTAATAGCAGTTACAACTGTTTACTAAGAAATTGAGTATATTTGCCCCTGATGAATCATACTGAGGAAACGCGTTGGGCAGTTCATCTAAATATCTAGGAGTTAGTTATTTCTGTCAGCTACTGTGTTGAATCTATATTGCTTTTACTTGGAATACCTAGTCCCTCTGAGTCCTGTTGGCGTGGCATTAGGCCAGTAGTCTCAGGATATAGGAGGAGTGCTGGTTTCCATTTTATACTTTATCTGTGATAACATTCTGTAATTTGATTCAACCTGAAGCGTGGCTATAATATTTTTGAGGCAGTTGAGCTAGGTTTCATAGTTTTAGTCCATTTACATTATATTTGGAACTATATATTCCAGACTATTCATATTTAGTCCTGGGGCTATAATATGTTCTATGGTTCCTGGGATATTGCCTAGTTAGTGCAGTGATATCTATTGGATCTGCAGTGAGATATATTGGATCTGCTTTGTATGGATGGCATTAGTAGTTTTTATTGTATTTGCCCTGAATTTTTGGGTGTTGTAGTTTTTAATTGTGATAATTAAAAGTTAAGTTTGAATATCCATGATCTCCTACTTTCTAAGTCCGTAATTTTTTTTTGTATATTTATTAACCCCAGTGGGTCAGAACTAAGCATTAACATATACAGAAATATATATCAATTACCAAGCAAATACGGATACAAGTAAAATACCTGCACAACAAAATAAAAAGGGAAATAAAAGATAGAAAAATACCAGAACAAGTAGATAGTCCGTTTTTCTGAGCCCATGTGATAGGCTTCAGGGTTCTTCCTTAAGCAAGTTACAGAGCAGGTGAGCATGTGTCTCCTACATGCTGTCCAGAACAAAGAGGCCTCAGGCATGCCTCTTACGCCACATGGCTAGGTCACATGGCTGAAGTCCACACCATGACCTGCCCTCACATCTCCTCCAGGAACAAGATAACAGTGACCTCTCTTCCCTCCAGGTGAGATTGTATAACTATCCCCAGTCTCCTCCCTGCATGATGTCACTAGGAGGAGGATCCCCACTGTAAGGGAATTGCCAGTTGAGCAATTCCCCAGTGCTACTGCAGAACCCTGGGGGGAGGGGCACAACAAGACAGTGAGCCCTAAGCTGAACTCCCCACTGTCCCTGGCTAACTTGCCTATCTGTCCTAGGCGACAGCAGCAACTGGTCGACAGGCCCTACCTAATATAGGTGACAACACAGAACGCAGACAGGATAAACCATGGACAAAGGGAGGTCGGCTAGCCAAGGGGTCGGTAACAGTCGAGCAATGCAGTACAAAATCACAATCCAAAAGAATAGTCACAGACAAAGCCAGAGATCAGAAATAGGAATACAAGTAACAAAACAGCACGGAGAAAAGGCAGGTATGCAGAAGCAATAACCAGCGCCACTGTGAATGTGAGCAAAGAATAAATAGGAAGAAAGAACCCGCCCCAGACTTGATAGGAGGACAGGCTGTCAATCACACAGGCAAGGCCAAAATTAACTATTAGTGGAGCAGAGGAAAACCAAGGTGAAGGAGATAGGTGTGGTGGAAAATCAATTAAGGAGGTGAGGAAATAAGACAGTGTTCAGACAATACAAGAATCTTACATGAGGAATCAAACTGAGCACGCCTCCTGCGCCGCCGTGTGCGGGTGGAGTGTGGTGCAGAGACCTGAACAGGCAGAGACATTACTCCCGTCCTCCTTTCAAAATCCTTCATAATCATATTTCGTTATATTTCCTCGCCTGATGAATGTAGAGTTGGGCAGGAGGTATGATAGGGTTCGTGGCGAGATCCCCATTGTGTAAACACCAAGGATGGCACCCCAATCCCCTTTGGGTAAGGAGATCAGTGTCTGAACCTTTTCTGGGCTTTGAACCATATCTTGTGGTGCTCTAAATGTCCAACTTGGCCTGGCCCATCTGAGGAATTTATCGGGGCAACTGCAAGAGGTTCCCCAGGGAAGATATTGTCATAAAACCATAATCCTTTTCTTCTGTAGCTGGCTCAATTTTGTCTATGGACTTTGTGCAGAGAGCCCCCCCAGCACATCCTTTCTGCAGGACCCCCTGCCATGTTAACGAGTGTAGCACTGTTATATAAACAAAGGCCTGTGTAAGTGACTCTCTGGGGATCAAAGGGTTGTGGGACAACAAAGAATTGGATACACAGCAGACCTACCATATGGTGTAGGAGTAATATGAGCACGTGACAACACACTGACACAAAATACATATCTGGAAAATACATAGCTGGTGGTCTCTCATCATCACAGGGTATGAATACTTTTGCAAGCCACTATAATAATACTTTATAGACTTTAAAGTAACATCTGGCTCCATGGGAAAAAGGCAAAAAAAGCTGTAAAAAATCCATTCATAATACTATAATGGTCCACAAAATACACTCTGAGGTCTAAGACCCACGTTGCGGAAATGCTGCTTTTTTGGTTGCAGATTTTGCTACATTTTTTTTTTTGAGCCAATCCTAGTTATGGCTACAGAAGGAATGAAAAATATATAGGAAGCTCTTATTCTTCTCCCTTCTGCTTAATCTACTCCTGGCTTTGGCTCAAAAAATTACAGCAAAACCTGCAACAAAAAAAGCAGCTTTTCCACAACGTGGGAACAATGGAGTATTACACTGTGTATATTGAAAACAATAGGCCACCTGCATTAGTTTACTTGCTCTTTGACTGCCATTATTAAAAGGTGAAAAGTTTTGTTATTTTTTTCCCTAATGTTTTCTTTTTTTCAGAAGCAGGCTATTATAGCTCACTGGGCATCCCCAAAATGACTTGCAGGCAGCCAATCATTAGAGACTATATGTGTGAGTCACTAATGATTCAGTGGATGTTTCAGAGTCATATGTGTAGCTTTAAACCTAACATTACTAATGACTTTTCAGGGCAAGTGGGGCACTTTAAATTCAGCCTGAATTTATTTTTAGTGAGTCAAATATCCTTGACTGAAAATGAATTTTTAAAAATTTACTCAATTTATAAGTTCAGCTTATTATTATTATTATTATTATTATTATTATTATTATAGCAACTAGAAATGTCAAATAGTTAAAATTTACCACATTTAACTATAGATTTGCATTCAATTAAAAAAAATAAAAACATTTAAAAAGGTTTACTAGGCAGACCTTCCATAGCACCAGCACTACACAGACTGACACTCTGACACTCCTTTGTACAAATAAGTGTGAAATTGCACTATTATTATTTATTAGACTATATAATATAATATAGATCTGAGTGCTAACAAAGAAGTACATTATTGCCAAAAACTAAGGGTTACATCTGTTCAGATTTTCTAGCGCATTTTTTGTACAGCATCCAGGGCAAATGTCAACTTCCTGTGATGTCAACATCTCATCTGTGGAGGAAATTGTAAGATATATTCAAATAGTTTGTGACCTAACTTTTGAAAATGCTTTAAACTGTTCAGTGCTGCATCTATAAAGTATTCTTACTTTTCAGCTAGTACATTTCAGTGAATTTTCATAAGACAAATTCCTTGATTCATCTGTGTCCTGTTTTTATGTGTTGGAACACATTCAAAGAGTTGTTCAGCAATTATATCAGTGGCCTCAGTGATAAGGAACTGGTATCATATGTGAATTACATCACCAGTCCCACTCCAACGAGCACCAAACCCAGAGAATGATCTCAGCAGTCATATGAGCCTTTCTCCTTCCGAGAGTCTGGGATGGGGGGAAATAGATCAACAGAGATAGGTGAGAGTTGACTGCCCATGGATTTGTTATAATTCCCGGACAACCCCTTTAACTGCCAAACACTTCCAAAGAATGAAACATAATACTTTTGTAACACCTTTATAATCTTCTGAATAACAAGATGTTTCAATTACTTGGAGAAGGAGCTAATTTCCACATAGAATAGACAATGGCCAAAACCAAAGTCTAGAGTCTAGTTAATGTAATGTTGGGTGATTTCTGTTGACTTGAGGTCAAAGAGGTTGGAACACCATTGCAATTTTGTGGCAATCCCATTTAAGTTTATTCTCAGGTACTCCTGGGAGAGCACATCTTTTATCCTAGCGTATAACTCCTCCAGGGCCGGGGGGGCTGGATGCCGCCAGTGTTTAGCAATCAGACATCTAGCGGAAGTAAGGAGGAGCAACAGGAGCTGGAGAGTGGGCTTGCGCAAAATATCAGGGGGGAAGAGGTTGAGAAGGTAAGTCCTAGGGGACAGGGGAAGGCTAACACCCAGGACCCCTTCCAGGAGACCTCAGACCTGGCGCCAATAAGGCTGGAGCATGGGGCAGTTCCAAAAGAGATGGAAAATGTGTGCGGGACGGGTGCCACACCGCCAGCAGCAGTCCGGGACATTCTTGTCAAAAGAGTGAAGTGCAGCTGGGGTATGATACCAATGCATCAACATCTTAAAAATATTTTCCTTTTGTGTAACGCATCTAGAAGTCTTGGGTGCTCTACTCCATATGTGGGACCAATCGTTACTCGATATGGGTGTCCCAAGTTTATCCTCTTCTATCTATCTATCAACCTTATATCTACAGTGGAATTTTTGTTACCTCATTAAACATTACTCAACTGTTTGAGTGTTTCTATAACTTTACATAGCCAGTAGCCACAAATGGATCCATGTTACAGCTTGTGGTAAGTGAACTCAATAATTATAGGAACTATTTCAATCCAGGGGTATATATCAAATATGAAAGTAGTTCACAAATGCATTTACAACAACATGTTTTAAAAATTAGAAATTAAGGAGTGTGAGTGTAACGCTAAGACTTAAAGTTTGTCTCAAAGATTTACAGTCTCTGTCCTCTTATACTAATGGATTAAATTTCTACCTGAAACATTACTACTTATATGTTATCTGAATCCCATAGCTTGTTTATGATCTGGTTATTGAATTTTTCATATTTATAAGTACACTCTGCTGTATAGCATTACTATGAATTCTTTATAATGTGTTATACTTTTTGCCACAGTTAGTTCTTGATGAGTATAATTACTTAACTGTTCAATGCTACGCTATGGCAAGATTATTGCATTAATAATAGCTACAGAATATGTAATACTTCAAGTGCTTTTGATATATTAAGGTTAATTGTTTTATAATTTAGATAAAAATGGTACTTCTCTCTGAATGATCTTCTGCCTCTAGCTTTTCCTTATTTACTTCCTGATGATATTGCTAGTTTTGAGCTCAATGTAAACTGTATGATTAAAATAAGTAAAACTTGTGCAAAGTTAACAATTCAAGACATTTATCTCACCAATATCTATATTACAGTGCTTCTAATACAAAGAAATGGTAAGGGGGAATGAGCTGCCTGAAATCAAGATATACAACCTGTCAGCGGGGTTATAAAACAAACTTCAAAATTATATAAACCTGACTTGTGGTGTGTATAGTAGTGCTGAACACCATACACAGGTTATATCAACCTAGGAATTAAAATTTAAAGGGGTTTTCCAGGATGTACATTTTTTATATGATATTCCTCGTGCCCCCCATGTATCTTTGTAATGCATTTACTGTGGCATTGTTGCAGCAGTAAGCTGTTATGAGCCTCGGTCACATCACCCTGGGCCCAATTTCACTGTATCTGATGACGTTCCAGGGCCAGCCAAAAGCAATCATTTCCAGGAACAGCACGTCATCATAGTCCAGCCTCTTTGGTATTTTACAGTCCGGCGACACAATGCACAATGTAGAGCTTGCTGTTCCGGACATGGAACGTCACAGTGCCAGGAGGCCATCTGAAATTTGTCTCTGCATGCAGTCTCTGCCCCAGCACTCCCAGAGCTGAGTACTGTGTCTGTCTATTGGCCAAACCTTGCCTGTGTTAGCAGGCTCCATTCCAGCACTCCCAGAGCTGTGTAGTGTGTCTGTCTCTTGGTCAAAACTTACCTGTGTTAGCAGGCTCCACCTCCTTCATGTACAGATTTGTGACTCAAGTAGTGAGTCATACATATAGAGTGTCCACTGTTTTTGATAGGAGAATGAATTACCCTGTGATTGTGAAAGTAAGTGTCTTACAAAAGCTGTATATGTTTAATATTTCCTGTCTGACTGTGATGCAGGTCTCTCTCAACAGGCTAGCTAGGGAAACAGGGGAGTGAGTGAGCAAGAGGGAGGGGGAGTGAGTCTTCTATGAGTGCAGCCCAAGGAATCATGGGAGTTGTATTAAAGGCACACAACAGGAAGATGCAGATGTAAACAAATGCTGAGCATGCCAGGAGCTCCCAGAGAACCCAGAAATCACTCAGATCACTACTAAAGGTATTTGGGGACACAGTAACATATTATTAGTACTAGCAGACCTTTTTTAAAAACATGTATTTTGTGCCTTGAAAACCCCTTTAAACCCCTTTTTATGGGGGGGAAAGTTGCTTGTCCGTTTTTTTTAGACACACGTGGAGGTTATATTGCAAAATTCAATGGTTTTGTAGAAAATTAGTCCATTTTGATGGCTTGTAAGTGCTACATGCTTATTGTTATTTGTGAGACAAATTTGTGGCTGTGATCCAAATTGAAAATTGATGAAGGCCAAAAAAGAAAAAGGCCACCAAAAATTATCCAGTGATGGAATCAAATGTGAAATCAAAATATATTTTTTATTATATATATATATATCAGAACTGTGGCACAAAAAATGTGCTATAATGGAATGTGGTCGTGGACCAGGCACAGGGTATGTCTGGCTGAGTGGAGGTAGGCACAAGGCAGCTGTGGCAACATGGGTGGCAATGCAGCAGGGCATAATATGATAGACCAGGCTGCAGTACATGTCTGCCTGACTAGTGGCAGAGGTGGTAAGCAGCTGTGGCAACATGTGTGGTAGTGCAGCAGGGACTAATATGATGGACCCAGCCACAGGATATGTCTTCCCATGTAGTGGCAGTGATGGTAACGATTTAGGAGTAGCAGCAAGCATCATCAACAGTACAGTAAATGGAAGATGATGATAATGGGAGATGTTCCTGGCCTGATGAAAAAGCTAAAATATCTTCTGAAACTGAAAGGATTCTATGACCCTGAGAATAACACTTGAGAGGCATAAAAGAACCTGGATGATCCTGCTGGTTATAGCTGCATGGGAGCAAATGACGCATCAACATTGTGTTGGCGGAGTGACAATTTGGGATATGTTATCAGTGTGCATGGCCTGGCTGCCAGCTGAAAAAGCTGGATTGTCTTTAAAAATTATCATTGTGTCTGTGGTTTGCTGCAATCACATACTGCTGCTCAAGCTGGTGCCCCAGCAAGTTCAACCAAGCCTCTCAATGTGTGCTTCGCCTTACAACCATGAAATGAGGGAGGAGGGGGGTTGGCGTTTCCCTGAAGTTGGAGGTGGGGAATGGTTAGTTAATGACATCTAATGTATTGTCCCCTGCCCATAATTGATGCTTCATGTATTGAGGGTGGTGTGCACCTTTTCCCACATGGACATTTGCAAGGAAAAGCACACATGGCCTTCAAACAGGGACACTTTTGCTCAAGAAAAAATGGTGGCTATGTATTCTCCATGGAGACTGTGCACTGCCATCAGTTGGTGAAAACTAGTGGATTCTATTAAGTGGCATGTCAGTGACTGCACCGCCTGTAACTTGGCCAGGTTGAAGTTAAACTTTCAGACCATGACTGGGTGCAGAGGAGGAGGAGAAACAGATGGAGATGATAATGAATACCATCTGTTCATTACCCTCTCATTTGTAAAGTGCTGCAGAATATTTTGGCACTATATAAATAAAGTTATTATTATTATCATTGTTTTTTTTTTCAGATTAGCACAGGCTTGTTTTCAGATTAGCACAGGCTAAACTGTATATTGGGTGAATACACCAAAAAAAAAAGCTGAAATAACTGAGTTTTTTTTTTTAACATTAGAGGAGGATGCACTACCGTGTGTTATATATATATATATATATATCCAAAGAAAGAGACAGCACTTCATATTACATCAAACAGAAGTGGAGAAGTTTATTCCATGTAATAGCAAAGTTTCAGCTCCACTGATCCTTTGTGAAGCTTTTTAAGATTAGCATTGACTAAACTTTACATTGGGCATGAAACCACTTGTATAAATAACAGAATAATTTTTTTAAGATTTGCACAGGCAAAATCAGAAGTACTTTGTGGTTAAAACAGCAATATGTATTTAATGAAAAAATGTTAACTCTTAAAAAAACATTTTTCACTAACAGGATTGCCTTGTCAGTAAATAAAGTATGTTTAAAGAATGCGTATAGAGATTAAAATGATCTATTTCACAAGTGTCAGAAAATTAGATTGTTGGCAATGAAAGGGTTAACTGTCTGTACAAGCAGCAGAAGAAGCACAGATTCACCCACTCCTCCACTCTCTAAGAATCTGTGATATCTCTATTAAATTCTAACACTAATCTGCCTCATATAATTGCTTGATTCTCTAAATTCACCTAGTTCTCCCACTATTGCTGCAATTTTTCTTCAAATTCTATAGTTGCCAGTGCCAATTGCCACTCTGTTGACATGATAAGATGAAAATAAAATAAACCAACCCCTCCATTGCTTCTTCCAATACCAACTCAATGTTGGAGTGGCATACTGCTCCTATAAGGTGATCATTTTTGTTGGCTTTTTTAAAAAAAAAATTTAAAAAGCCAGTTATTCATCACTTTTCAACTAGGCGCACAGCTGAAAGAGGACCAAGGGATGGGCCCGCAGGTTCAGCAGGTACACGATGCCAGACAGACACACACACCGTTTTAATTCCCAGAACAATGTTTACTGAGTAAAGCAATGAAGAGAGATCTGGGAAAATATGCATAAAAGTGTAAACAGAGAGAAAAATACAAAATGCTATGGAACAGATTATTGCAGCAAACCAATACTATACCCCTTAGTTCCCACAATTACTTAAACAGGTAATGGATTCAAGTCCTTTAAGAACGCAGTTTTCCTGGATCGGTCCCTCATTGGGGTGCACCCTAAGTATTGCGCAATACTATTTATAATCCAATGGTTAAATTGTAATCCACTGGCAAATGCTGTCTTCCCCTTCAAGTACAGTTATAGGCCTTGCTCCAGCTCCCTGTAGTGCAACACTTAAAAGATAGGCCAGTCCCTCCAATGATAAGGTGTCAGCGTAAGAGTCCCTTATATAACTACCACCACGTGGTCTATGTAGATGTGGCCAAGCTGTACTCACAAGTCCTTGAGGCCTTTCCTTCATGTAGTCACTTTAACCTTACACAGCCACAAATTTGTCTTTCAATTAACAAGCCTGTAACACTTACATGACATCAGAACAGGCTAATCTTTCTCAAAACCACAGCTTTTTGCAATGTAATCGCCATGTTTATCTAAAAAAAAAAATCACTGGCAAGCACCTTTCCCCCAAAAAAGGGTAGGGTAATTTTTGGAGCGTTTTGAATGTTTAAATGTGTAAAAGTGAGTGTCAGCCCAGTGTATGGTTAAACTTGGAGTTTGTGGGGTGTGACTTGGACGCCGAACAGCATGGCCTCCTGAGATTGTAGCTCCTGGTTAGCAGCTAAAACTTCTTGCTGTGTTACTTTTAAAGAAAATTTATACAAGATGTTGATGCACTGGTACCATACCCTAGCTTTGCTTCACTCCTTTAATGCAACCACTCCAGATACTTGCTAGAGGTGTGGGGCAGGTTCAGCTAACATATTTTACCTATTCTGGTTGTACCCCTTGCCCCAACCCATTTGGAGACAGGTCTAAACCCTAATTGAGTGGGTATTAGGGGTTCGCCTCCTACTGATGTCTAAGACATATTTACTTAAGCTGCCATCTGAGTGTTTACGCAAACATTCCTTACAGCTTTTAATTCATATTCTCACATCCACCAGATGCCTTATTGGCAAACACTAGAAGAGCTCCCCTCCTACCCCCTTAGAGGAGCTGTAAGCAAGAATAAGACAGACTAGACCACTTGAAAGCCTGACACTTGAATAACGAGGAGGAAAGGTTTGATACTGTTTGGAAACCCTGGGATTACTTTTGGGTGCTCCAGGATCTTTATGTTCTGGAGTTAGGTTCTCTACTTTTTTTTAACTTGCTGATACTGTGACAGTGTGTCTCCCCCCTTCCCTTATAGTTCCTCCCCTGCGTCTCCCCCTGTATGTCTTTACTGTTCTGATAATATCTGGATAATTGGTTATGTGCGCACATTTCCTCAGGCACTCGTATTGTGGGCCTGTATGTTTTATGCATGTTTTTTTTTTTTTTTGCATTGTACTGCTGTTTTCTCTTTATAAAATTTAATAAAAACTACAATTAAAAAAAACAAAAAACAAAAAACAAAACTTGGAGTTTGTTTGCAATGGTTTCTTAGGAGCCTTGACAGAGTTATACACTATGTTTTAAGCCAATTTACATTGTGGTTCGTACCAAACTTTTTCAACAGATTGTGGGACTTGAGCCATCTGAACCAAAAACTAAATGACTCTTGAGAGGTTTGCTCATCTGTATTGAGAAGTAAATTTGTTTAAATTAATTTGCTACACTATGCAAAATCTGTATATACAGCATGTGGCCAGCTTTTCAATTGGTTACTTTAGAAACCTATATTCTTTTCTGAAGTAAGATTGGAGCTAGCAACACAATATGAATATAATAATATACACAACACAATCTAAAAATAATACTATATTTAAAACTCAGGTAAACTGATATGTTCGATATGTTTACTTTTTACATTAAGATGATTCCGGAATAAACAAGAAATTGAATGTTTTTTTTTTCCTCTGTTTTTCATTGTTTCCTTATGATGCTGGGCACCACAGCAGAGAAATAACTTGCTAAGTCTGTAATTAGGTACTTGTATAAAAGTTTTCATAGCTCGTCAAAACTGTAAAGAGTTAGTATTTTACCTAAATTGTCTGTTCACTTTAATTTAATCTATTGTCTATAAGCAATCACTTTAGGCAGAAGGGAGAGGGACTGCAGTGTTCTTAAATGCTACAGTTGTAGCAGAAATAAAACCTCTTTTGAAATGGTTTTGTATGGGGGTGGTCCTCTCAAAGAAATAATTATTCAGAATCTTTTATATATGTACAGTACTGTATATACACCCCAAAATCCTATAAACAATGACACAGTTTGTATACTCTATAGCAGACTGTACTATCCGGTGGTACTTAACCTACATGAACACCTGACCTTCCACACCACTTCTCTGACATGCTTTATCAACTGTATTGTTAACACTTTTCACTGCTAGTAAGATAAATTAAACAGTATGCCATCATTTTACTTGTATGAATAAACTAACAACTGCTTTGTCAAAGGGCTCTGTCCCTGAACACATTGTTGACAGTACTTCACAGTGTAAGGAATAGTGATGGGAAAACTGGATTCAACTTGAATTTCTTAAGTTTGTTTTTTAACAAAACCAAAACATTTGCATTTCGTTTTGGGCAAACCATCAAAAATAGCTGCTGCAAGATGAAACATTAGGAATAAGCAGAGGAGGCACAAGTCAGGTTCAACCCAAATATCCTAAATTGTTCAGTTTTTAACTAAACCAAACAATTTGCCATTTGTCTCGCACTAACTAAAATGGCTGCTGCGGCATGCATTGGGGTAAATTATTATACTCTGGGGTGGAGGCCCAGGGGAGGTTGGGAAAAAAAAACAATTATACTCACCTTCCCTCTTAAGGGCCTCCTCGTGGAGTCCATCACTCTCCTGGTGATGTCATGCGCCCAGGGTCACTGTTGAGGCCTGTGATTGAGCCTGAGCGGTCACATGGGCTTGCAAAGCGTCATGAGCTCATGATGCTCAAAGTGCCTAGTTCACCACTGAGGCCCAATCACAGGCTTCAGCAGTGACCCTAGTCACAGAGGAGACCAAGAGAGAATGCTGAACCCCCTTGTTTATGTGTGGTTACTTTCTCATGTTTTACTCCTTTTATGTAACATTATCTATTTTATTATTTATTTAATAAATATGCATTTTATTATTATTTGTTTAGTGATTTTTCTATGTGAATTTACTGTTTGTTGCTCACAGACCACTGTTATGTTTGGGTATTTTTGTCTGTTCTTTAATTGAGACCCAAGTAGCGTCCTTGAGCATCCGTTAGAATAGAGTCAAAGGCAACAGAGTCTTTAAAGGGAGTGATTATTAGTATTATTAGAAAAACACATTTTTAACTAATGGCATTTTGGAATAACCTTTAAAAAGGCTATTCTACTCCTACCTTTCATGGTGGATATACATTATCATGGGACCTGGGCTGTACCAACATTATGGGATCCATTGCTATGCCAGGGGTAGGCATGCAATGCCCACACTATGATGCTGTTCCCTTGTTTATGAGAAGGCTAGATGCAGCTGTGCATGTATTTCGAGGTACATATAAAATTGTACTAACACCGCAGAAAACTTCTAAGTGACATACATTTGTTAAAGTTGGTAGCAGATTTGGTTGGCCATGGGCCACCAAGGAGCCTCAGGCCCTGGCCAGCTGCCCAAAAAGGCCATATTATATTCTGCTACTGATAATAAGGGAGAACGAAGGCAGCATAGGGGACATTAGCATTTTGCCTAATGGAGGTTCCCTACATTTTCTCTCTGACTACATTATGTCTAAAGTGCAAAACTGCTGGCTGGCTGCTATAGACATCAGCAGACACACATGTTTAGGCTGCTCCTTATTGGATCAGTGTACTTGCTCACATTTATAGATGCTGCCCAGAGGTCTTGCTCCTAATAATAATAATAATAATAATAATAATAGCTTTATTTATATAGCGCCAACATATTCCATAGCACTTAACAAATCAGAGGATACATGAACAGACAATATGAGACATTACAATGTGACAAAGAAATAGACATATCAAACAATAGGAGTGAGGGTCCTGCTCGCAAGAGCTTATATTCTCCTGCACTTTTGAGTGCTATACAGGGGCCCCTCACTAATTACCCAACAGCAACTTCATTCACCTGCCCTGTCTTTAGTCAAAATTCAGTATGTGCCGCCTTCCCTTTCTCTTCTGTAGCAAAGAAGGGAATACTTATTGAGGATAGGCAGAGCCAGTAGTCATATACTGGATTTAATTAAACAGAGTACAGAAGGTTTCTAACTTGTCTGACACTTCCCTCATTGCTGCATCTGCAGCATTCAGTCTACTTTTCATCAAGGACAAACCAGCCCAGGAAATGCTTCCCTCAACATTCTTGAGAAACAGCATATTCCTTGTTTTTCTCATGCTTCTCCCAGATAGTGTCACATGAGGCAAGAGGCTCAACTTGCCTCACGGTAGATGTATTTCAAGCTGCTGGGCAGCACAACAGTGAGTTAAAATATGAAGTCTATAACTAAGCCTTTATACAGTATAACAGTTTTAATAACTGAAAAACATGTTTTAAAGGAAGGAAAAAAAGTTTTATTTATTTTTTAATGTTTTAGATTATTGCAAGCACTTTGTTATAAACTATATTTAATTATGTTTTCTTTAAGTCCAACTAGAGAATAGTCCCACTTCACAATGTTATCGTCTGATTACTCATGTAACCCCCACTGTTAACCTCCCAGACTATAGCAGGTTTACCAGAGGGCTTGAAAATTACAATCTTGGGTACAGAAACTATTACAGCAATCCATATATGAGTGAAATCCTGCCATAAACAGTCTATAAAGAAAAAGAACTTTATTTTCAAAACTGTTCACTTGGAATAAACTAGCAAGGGACTGAATCACATGACCCATCAGCCCTATGAAGCAGAGGGAGGAGGTAGAAGGAGCCTGGCAGAAGGAAGAGGGGACTGTAATGGCACAGCTGTGAGGAGGAGTGGGGAATCCTCTGTGTGATCTTGGAGCCGATTCTGAAAAACTGTTTCATCATATCTGAGGGAGAAAGAGAGGAATAAAGAAACCCCCTCCATTTCACCTGAAGCAGAGAGAGAGAGGAACAAGAGCAAGTCAGGCTCCAACAGTTTCACCTGAGGTACAGTGAGAAAGCACAGTCACCATTTTACCTAAGGTAACCCCAGAGATAGAGCCTCCTCCATTTTGTTTTTTGAGACACTTGCTATTAAGCCACAGAGATCTCCCCTCAGAGGTGAAAAGACTAACCTGCTCTGACCAGAGCTAATATAACAGTGAGCTAAGCACTAAGAGGAGAAGTTACTTGCCGGAAATCTGCATTATTATATATGAGTGAATAACTTCCAGGGCAAAGCTTTGCTATCACACTTCTTTATTAACATATCACATTAACCCCTTAACGACATTGGACGTACTATTACGTCCTGTGCGCTTGGTACTTAGCGCAACAGGGCGTAATAATACGCCCTGGGGCGGCCGCCCGCTCACTATTTGAGCGGGCGGCATCGGACCCAGGTGTTAGCTGTAACTGACAGCTAACACCCTGCTCCATATCCCCCGGTCTGAACTGAGTTCCGATCGGAGGTTTTAACCCTCTGGATGCCGCGGTGATGTTTGAACGCGGGGGTTCCGCCATGTTGCCGCTCCGATCGGCACCCCCCGCGGTGAGATCGGGGGGTGCTGCTATCTATAATCTGCAGCCCGGGGTCTTCCCAGTGACCCCAGGCTGCCTGGAGACCCCACTACCTGGTTGATCCTGCCGAGACCTGCGGAAGTGAGCGCTATGCGTCTGCATAGCCTCACTTCCTGTATAATGTAGACTGCAAGACACTTGTATGCTCCTGTCTTGCAGTCTACAGTGCTGAGCCAGCAATCAAAGCATTGCTGGCTCAGGTGTCCTAATGGGACACATGAAAAAATAAAAAAAAGTGAAAAAAAAATAAAATAAAGTGTTTGAAAAAAAATTAATAAAAGAATAAAGCCCCAAAAATTCCCTTTTCCTATATAAAATGAATTATATAAAAAAAAAAAACTAAAAATTAATAAAAACAATGCATATTTGGTATCGCCACGTCCGTAACAACCTGTACAATAAAACTGAAACAATATTTAACGTACACGGTGAACGTCGGGAAAAACCCGGAAAAAAAATTGCCAAAAGTAATGATTTTTCGCCATCTCACCTTACAAAATATGCCATAAAAAGTGATAAAAAAGTCATATGTACCCCAAAACAGAACCAATAAAAGGCGCAGGTTGACCCGCAAAAAATAAGCCCTCAACCAACTCTGTAAACTGCAAAATAAAAATGCTACGCATCTTAGAAGATGGCGATGCAAAAACAATTAATTTATGTCCCCAAATGGGTTTTTCTTCTGTAAAATTAGTATCGCATAAAAAAACAGTATAAATGAGGTATCGCCGTAATCGTACCGACCCGTAGAATAAAGGTAACATGTTACTTATGCTTTATGCTGCATGGTGAAAAATTTAAAAGGTAAAACGCAGTGCCAGAATTGATGTTTTTTTTTTTTTTTAATCCAACAAGAAAGAGTTAATAAAATTTATTCAATAAGTTATAGGCACCCAAAGATGATGTCATTGCAAAATACATCTCATGCCGCAAACAACAAGCCCTCATATGGCTACATCACCAGAGAAATAAAGAAAATATAGCTCGTACAATGTGAAGACAAAAACCCCAAAAATCGCCAAATCATTAGAACATAACTGGGTGCGTCAGGAAGGGAATGTATAAACTGTGCGAGCATATATCAGGGGACACCCCAGATTTAGAGCTTACGAGGGAAAATAAACCAGAAGCGACCCCCCAGAGTGACCCCCCAATAATAGGAACTACTGGGGAAATAGTAGGGAATTTGGTGTTCCCAATGTACTCCGCACAGCTTACCTATTCACTTTTCCCCATCCGCTGTGCGTCACATCTGGGATACTAATGCTTACTACACCCCTTGATAAATTCTTTGAGGGGTGCAGTTTTCAAAATGGGGTCACTCCTTTGGGGAATCCACTGTTATGGTACCTTACAGGCTCTGCAAACATGACATGGCGTCCAGATACCAAACATCTGAATCTGCACTCCAAAAGCCACATAGCGCTCCTTCCCTTCTGAGCCCTGCTGTGTGCCCAAACTGCAGTTTATGTCCACATGTATGACACTGGTGTACCCAGGATAATGTACTTAATGTCATATGTGGGTATAAACTGCTGTATGGACACAGCTGGGCACAGAATGGAAGGAGCGCTATTTGGTTTTTGGAGCATAGGCTTGGACGGTTTGGTTTTTGGACGCCATTGCACTTTTGCAGAGCTGAAACGCCAGTAAAGTGGAATCTCCTGACATGTGACCCCATTTTGGAAACTACACTCCTGAAGGAATTTATCCAGGGGTACAGTGAGCATTTTTAACCCCCAAATGTTGCTATAATTTATTATCCATAAATGAATACGCAGCTGATTGTGAAAGGTGAAAATGACAATTTTTTCAGGAATACATCATTTCAGTGCGTAATATGTTGTGCCCGGCTTGTATCAGAGATGAACGTGCCAAAAGCTGTTGTGCCCGGGATCCCCGCTCAGCAGTTTTTGGAGTGTGTGTCTATGCAGACATAAGCTGGGCACAACATATCGGGCACTGAAATGGCGTATCTCTGGAAAAATGTTATTTTTAACTTTTCATTATCATCTGCACATTCATTTCTGGAAATTAAAAGAATGCAACACTTAAGGGTTAATAATGCTCACTACACCACTTGATAAATGTAGTTTCCAAAATGGGGTCACATGTCTGCGGATTCCACTTTACTGGCAATTCTTGGGCTCTGCAAAAGTGACATGATGTCCAAAAACCAAACTGTGCTCTAAAAACCAAAATAGCGCTCTGTCCCTTCTGTGCCCGGCTGTTCCCAAACAGCAGTTTATACCCACATATGGCATTGTTAAGTACGTTATCCTGGGTACACCAGTGTCATACATGTGGGCATAAACTGCCATTTGGGCACACAGCAGGGTGCAGATGTGAAGGAGCACTATGTGCTTTTGGAGCGCAGATTTAGATTGTTGATTTTTGGACGCAATGTCACATTTGCAGAGACCCTAAAATTGCCCCTACAAAATGGGGGTCACTTCTTGGGGGATTTCAGTTTACTGGCACCTCCAGGGCTCTGCAAAAATAACATGGCGACCAGAAAGTCCCTCTAAATCTGTACTCCAAAAGCTAAAAAAACACAGTGCTCCTTCCTTTCTGAGCCCTGCTGAGTGCCCAAGCAGCAGTTTACACCCACATATATAATTTTTTTTCCCCCGGGATAGCCCACTTAATAGTTTTAGGAGTTCATGTCTCTGATGCCATAAAGTGGCCGCAACATATTCTGAAATTGGATATTTCTTCAAAAACTTCAATTTTCACTTTGTACATTAATTTCTGGAAAGCATTTTTAGGCTCAAAATGATAATACCCCTTGATACATGCCTTGAGGGGTGTAGTTTCTAAAATGGAGTCCCTTTTGAGGGGTTTCCATTGTATTGGTACTTTAGGGGCTCTGCAAATGCGACATGGCACCTGAAAACTATTCCAGCCACATCTGCCCTCCTAAAGCCAAATAGCGCTCTTTCCATTCTGAGCCCCACCATGTACCCATACAGCAGGTTACAACCACATATGGGGCATTTCTGTATTCAGAAGAAATTGTGTAACAAACTGTGGGGAGCTTTTTCTTCTTTAACCACTTGCAAAAATTTAAAATATGTCGCTAAATGGACGGTTTATTGGAAAAAAAGTAATTTTTCATTTTTACGTCCCAATGATAATAAAATCTGTGAAACAGCTGTGAGGTCAAAATGCTCACTATACCCCTAGATAAATTTTATGAGGGGTGTAATTTCCAAAATGGGGTCACTTTTTGAGGGTTTCCTTTGTATTGGTACTTTAGGGGCTCTGCAAATGCGACATGGCACCCGAAAACTATTCCAACAAAATCTGCCCTCCAAAAGCTAAATAGCGCTCTTTCCATTCTGAGCTCCACCATGTACCCAAACAGCAGATTACAACCACATATGGGGCATTTCTGTGTTCAGGAGAAATTGTGTAACAAACTTTGGGTTGCTTTTTCTCCTTTGTCCTCTTGTGAAAATGAAAAATTTGGGGCTAAATTGACAGTTTATTGGAAAAAAAGTAATTTTTCATTTTCATGTCCCAATGTTAATAAAATCTGTGAAACAGCTGTGGGGTCAAAATGCTCACTATACCCCTTGACATGTTCTGTGAGGGGTGTGGTTTCCAAAATGGGGTCACTTTTAGGGGGTTTCCACTGTTTTGGTACTTTGGGGGCTCTGCAAATGCAACATGGCACCTGAAAACTATTCCAGCAAAATCTGCCCTACAAAAGCAAAATAGCGCTCTTTCCATTCCGAGCCCCACCATGTACCCATTCAGCAGTTTACGACCACATATGGGGTATTGTTGTGTTCAGGAGAAATTGTTTAACAAACTATGGGGTCCTTTTTCTCCTTTAACTCCTTGTGAAAATGAAAATTCTGTGAGGGGTGTAGTTTCCAAAATGGGGTCACTTTTAGGGGGTTACCATTGTTTTGGTACTCTAGTGGCTTTGCAAATGAGACATGGCACCTGAAAACTATTCCAGCAAAATCTGCTTTTCAAACGCCCAGTGTCGCTCCTTCCCTTCTGTGCGCTGCCGAATGCCCAAACATCAGTTTACACCCACATGTGGGGCATTTCTGTGCTCTGGAGAAATTGTATAATAAACTGGAAGATGCATTTTTTCCTTTAACCCTAAGGCTAAATGAAGGGATTAGTGGAAAAAAATGAAGTGTCTAAATTTCACCTCGATATCGTTTTAATTCTTGTGAAATGCTTAAAGGGTTAACAAACTTCCCAAATGCTGTTTTGAATTATTTCAGGGGTGCAGTTTTGAAAATGGGGTGATTTATGGGGGGTTTCTAATATATAGGCCTTTATAATCCCCTTCAGAACTGAAGTGGTCCCTAAAAAATTAGTTTGGGAAATTTTCTTGTAAATCTGGAAAATTGCTGTTACACTTGTAAGCCTTCTAACATCTAAAATAAATTAAAGGACGATTAAAAGATGATGTCAATATAAAGCAGAGATATGGTAGATAATATTTATTAATGTATTTGGGTGGTATGACTGTCTGAAAAGCAGAGAATTTCACATTTTGAAAATTGCGATTTTTTTCCAAATTTCCATGAAATATCCTATTTTTTTTTATAAATAAATACAAAAATATTGATTAGTGTTTACCACTAACATGAAGTATAATGTGTCACGAAAAAACAATCTCAAAATCCCTTGTGTAAGTTAAAGCGTCTCAGAGTTCTTGCCACATAAAGTGTCACATGTCAGTTTAGAAAAACAAGGCCTGGTCCTTAACGCACTTTTGGGCTGTGTCCTTAAGGGGTTAAGGAGGACATTGCAACTGGTTAACCCTGTTATCACTGAAGACCTGCTCCTAAGAGGACATTTTTCCCTCTCTCCTGAACTACTGTAGGTTTCCTAAAAATCCCTCCTGGCCAGTGATGGGTGCTTGTGATAAGTGTTACTTTGTTTATCTTGTACTGCCATTCTGAGAGTTAGGAAAGGTCATAGCGTGAATGGGCGCCTGTGTGTAAGTGGAATCATCTAAACTTTGAATTTATCAAATTGTTTCTTGCATACCTAGTCTCCTATAGTTTAACATTGCCCTTATCGAGTCAGAGGCAATTAATACTGTGTACGCCATAAGGGCTGTATGCTTTTGTACACTGTTCTTTGCAGTAGTATATGCATTGCATCCTTGGTTTCAGTTATTAATACACATCATAAGAAAAGGTTAAATCTTCTAGGTGTGGTTTGTTTTGACTTACTACAGTCATTCATAAAAGTGAAACTACAGGTAGGCTATAGGGGTTCTCCTGAATCGACCCCTGGTGGAGGAGTCTAACCAACACCATTTTCACAAACCTGGTGAAGATTCGGATGGAGGCACTGCGTGATCAAGCTGGTAAAGAGGTCAGACCCCCCAGTGGACTTCATCAGAGGGGGTGTTACACTCATATAATAATCTAACAGGCAATATAAAAGGCTGTTCCTTTAGCATTTAGACAGCCTAAGGGTTTTTCTTCGGCCCCAACTGCCATGACAAGCCATTTGGTCACAGGTTGCAAATGCGGGTGACAGTTGGAGTCATATTTCCCTGTATAGCCACGTAGATGCCACTGGTGCTTTGACTGCAGAATCTTAGGTGTTTGAAGGTCAAAATATCTCCCATCCTTGACAATACAGTTAGGATATTGGCTATTACAGGTGGCATCCACTGCTAATTGCTTTGCAGTAACATACCTCCAAAATGAAAATACATTGATACACTGTGGGAAGGGGTTAAATTCCAGGTTCTACATATGATGTCATCTTTGATTGTAACAGTACTCTTTTCTTTTCTTCTCCATCCAGCCCATGCCACTATGATGACTTCTCTTGACCACTGCAGAGTTTGCTGCGGAGACATCTTTGGCCCCTCACCCCATCTCCAGCTTCTAAAGCAATGCCAATTAACTCAGACCCAAGATCCCTCAATATAGCCAGACCCCTGCAGAGACCCCTAAATAAAGTAATGCCAAACTCCAGATAAGAGTTGGAGTTGAATATCTACAGCTCCAGGCACTACAGTCACATACTATGTTCAGTTGCTGAATGATGCTGAAGATGAAGAAGTGGTATTGTTGTTCATTTATTAGAATGTACATTGTAAACTGTCATGGCCAGCATCCTTTCCCTCTGTACCAGTCTGTCATTCATTTAGTTAGTGTTTACTGTATCCAAACAAGTGAATGGAAGTCTGTCTTTAAAGGAATAAAACTAGATCTTTATTTAACACATATTAAAATCCAAGTGACTCTGTTTCCTTCTGATTCATTTCAAGCTGGTACTTGGCTTTAACTCATAGTAACTATGAATAAAATCCATGTACCGACTCAAGACATGTGAAAAGGAAGCGCTGTAACATGGATTTTGAGAATTCTTTGTCTCCAGCCCCATCCCTGGATGAATACAAGCCACAGATCTGCACATTGCCAAGTGGGTGTCGGGGTGAGTTTTAACCAATTTTTTGCTCACAATGTTTTTGTCTTAAAGAGGACCTTTCAGGTCCTCATGTATATGTGGTTTTACATACCGCTAGAAAGTCGACAGCACGCTGAATTCAGCACACTGTTGGCTTTCCCGTTATGTGCCCCGGGCTGGAGATATTGGCGGTCATAGTTTCACTGTTCACTGTCAGAAGGGCATTCCTGACATTCTAGCTGGGCTGTGAGGAACGCCCTCCCTGACAGTACTCAGCCATAGCCCTGTACTGGGAGGCGGGGGCGTTCCTCACAGCTCAGCGTCATCACTGGGTGGTAAGGAACGCCCTCCCTAACTGTACTCGTCCATAGCCTTGTACTGTCAGAGGGGGCGTTCCTTACAGCCCAGCGATGATGCTGAGCTGTGAGGAACTCCCCCCCCCAGTACAAGTCCATGGACAAGTACAATCAGGGAGGACGTTCATCACAGCCCAGCTAGACTGTCAGGAACGCCCTTCTGATGGTGAATGGTGAAACTACGACCACCGATAGCTCCAGTCCCGGGGCACATAACGGGAAAGCTGACAGTGCACTGAATTCAGCGCACTTTCGGCTATCTAGAGGTATGTAAAACCGCATATACATGAGGATGTGAAAGGTCCTCTTTAAGACAAAAACATTGGGAGCAAAAAATTGGTTAAAAATCACCCCGACACCCACTTGGCAATGTGCAGATCTGTGGCTTGTATTCATCCAGGGATGGGGCTGGAGACAAAGAATTCTCAAAATCCATGTTACAGCGCTTCCTTTTCACATTGGCAATTATACTGAAGTGGCAGTAATAATAATAATAACAATGGCTGTTTGAAGGTTATGGCAGTTATAAAATGTAAACTCAATATTTAAAGTATCCAGTATAATGTGGTGGTCTTCTACTTGTAGTCACCTAAATTATCCCATCAATGTCTTCTAGAGCATAAATGGAGATTTGGGAGATTTAGTTTTAGAACAGCTAGAGAGCCACATGTTGAAGAACACTGAACTACTGCATTACCAGCATTAGTACTAACTAAAATGCTTCCTAATGTCCATAACTAGGTAAACCATTCACAATTACTGAATGAGAGCAGAACAGCAAATACTGGCTTGAATGTACCATATATATCAATATAATATGGTAACATATTTACTCTATAGAATTATCAAATAGTGGTGAATGTAGACGTGCTTAAGGCCATGTTCTCATATGTGTTGAAGACTCCATCGGAATTCTCTATCGCATATCCTATCACATTTGATGGCTAAAATATTGCAGCATGAAGTGTTATTTCTTCCTGTTAAATGATGAACCCAATAGGGAGCATCATAACTCAATGGGGGCTCTTCATGCACTATTTCCATTGTGTGACAAATTTTCACAGTTTGAATTGTTTTTCTGCTCCTATGACAGAATAAAAAATGAAATTTAGAACATGGATGTGATCTCTGCCTAAGGCAGCTGTTGTGATACAACCACTCTCACCATTTAAAAAAAAATCTGTAGAAAAATCAACACACATAAAATACATTTTCATCACAAGCCCTAAAATGTAGAAAGAAGTTGCTCATTTGTTTGCGTAACTCCCATAGAAGTGAATAGAGAGAGAGAGACATGTGCACATATGTCCACACTAATCTCTAAGGGTGGGTTCACACCTGCGCTTGAGTCCGTCCGCTGCCAATCCGAGTGAAAATCTCAGGGAACGGGATCGGCATCTGATACCGACAGGTTAGCGACGCATTGGATAAAAACCCATTCATTTGAATGGGTTTTTAAAGCAATGCGTGGGTGTCCGATTGCACCCTCTGCGCTGTGAATCCTTTTTTTTCGTCGAAAACAAAGTCGGACATGCAGGACTTCGTGTCCGACGAAAAAAATCAGCTTCGCAGCACAGAGGATATAAGCACACACCCGTGCATTACGTCGCTAACCTGTCGGTATCCGATGCCTATCCTGCCTATCCCGTTCCCCGAGATTTTCACTGGGATTGGCAGCGGACGGAGTGAAGCGCAGGTTAAGAACCCTAATTTGGTTAAGAACTTTTTAACCCCTTCCCGACATCTGCCGTAATAGTACAGCGGATGCCGGGTGTTTAAAGCTGGAGGCTGCACTCCTGCAGCGAGACTGCCATAGCAAGTGGGTCTACATTCTACAGCGGAGACCTGGAGCTAATGCACGCGATCAGAGTAAACTCTGATCATGGGCATTATGAAGAACAATTTGTCCCACAAACATTAAGCCCTCATATGGCTCTGAGAATGGAAAAATAAAAAAGTTATGGGGTTTGGAAGGTGGGGAGGCAAAAACAAAAATCGAAAAATGTCACCGACGGGAAGGGGTTAATTTAACACAATAGCATGACATGCTAACAAAAGTCATGAAGGGCTGATATTCAAACAACGCCGTACTCCTGCAGCGAGGCTGCCATAGCAAGCGGGTCTACATTCTACAGCAGAGACCAGGAGCTAATGCCCTCCATCAGAGTTCACTCTGATCAATGGCATTGCAGGGCAGGATCCCCCCCAAAGTAAAAAAATAGCCTCTGGGGCCGAACCCACCGGCCCCATACCTTTGCTGCGTTAGCCGACCTGTTCTGACAGTCGGGAGCCTTCTGAGGGCTCCCAGGCTTGTCAAAACAATATAACTATTGCGGATGGTCTATGAAACATAGAATATAGGTGACATGTCATTTTGGCTGCAGAGTGAATGCCGCAAAAACTAAGCCCATAAGAAAATCGCACAAATGCATTTTTTCTTTAAATCCACCCCATTCAGAATTTTTTTACAGCTTCCCAGTACATTGTACAGAATAATAAATGGTACCATTATGAAACACAATTTGTCCCGCAAACATTAAACCCTCATATGGCTCTGAGAATGGAAAAATTAAAACGTTATGTGGTTTGGAAGGAGGGGAGTCAAAAAAATCGAAAAATGTCACCGGCTGGAAGGGGTTAATTTAACACAATAGCATGACATGCTAACAAAAGTCATGAAGGGCTGATATTCAAACAACCCTACTGGGTGACGACACAGATACAAATAAGATAGTTGGCATATTACTTTGTGTTTACTTATCACAAAATCAAGTTGGTTTTAGGAAAACTTTATAATTTGTGATACAAATATCTGGACTTATCTAGCCTACTGTAGAGTACACATAAGAAAGGGCACATCTGTATGTCTGGATGTGAAGGCTACCAGCTGCCTCACCAGGAAAATATGTGGTTGGGGGAACCGTAATGTGGAAATAGGTGAAGATTGCAGAGGTGGGACATTTATCCGACATGTATGTCATTTGCTGTGGATATGCCATACAATGAATTCCTAATGTGGAAATGTCCCGTTTGGAATCAAACAGATTGATAAATGTTGGTACCTCTGAAATTTTTCCAGAACATTCCCAGAAAATTTTTGCAATTACACATATTTTGTTATACACGTTTATTTTCTTTGTTTGTATTGGAACAACACTGAAAAAAGGCAAATTGCACATAATTTCGCACAATACTCCAATTATGGGCTAGATAAAATTGTTGCCACCTTTTCAAAATTGTGAGTAAATAACTTTATTTCAAGCATGTGATGCTCATTTAAACTCACCTGTGACAAGTAACAGGTGTGGACAATATAAAAATCACTCCTGAAACCAGATAAAAAGGAGAGAAGTTGACTCAATATTTGAATTTTGTGCCCATGTGTGACACACTAAGCATGGAGAACAGAAATAGGAGAAGAAAACTACTTGAGGAATTGCTGAAAAATATCAACAATCAAATTTACAAGTCCATTTCCAGAGATTTTGATGTTCCTTTGTTCATGGTGCGCAACATAATCAAGTAGTTTACAACCAATGACACTGTAGCTAATCACATGCACAGAAGAGAAAAATTGATGAAAGGTTGCAACTCAGGATAGTCCAGATGGTGGATAAGCAGCCCCAATCAAGTTCCAAAAAAAATCAAGCTGTCCTGCAGGCTCAGAGTGCATCAGTGTCAGCTCGAACTATCCGTCAAAATTTAAATCAAATGAAATGCTATGGCAGGAGATCAAGGACCCCATTGCTGACACAGAAACATAAAAAGCTAGAGTTCTGTTTGCCAAAATGTATGTGAGTAAGCCAAAATTCTTCTGGGAAAACGTCTTGTGGACAGATGAGACCAAGAAAAGAACACGTTACCAATAGTCAAATATGGTGGAGGTTTAAAGATGTTATGGGGTTGTTTTGCTGTCTCTGACACTGGGTACCTCAACTGATTTTGGGTCGCATTATAGGGCTCTGTCAAAAACCTGGGTTTGTGTCCTAGGTCATGGGTCTTCCAGCAGGACAATGACCCTAAACATATTTCAAAAAGCACCCAAAATTGGATGGAAACAAAGTGCTGGAGAGTTCTGAAGTGTCCAGCAATGAGTCTGGATCTAAATCCCATTGAACAGCTGTGGAGAGATCTTAAAATTGCTGTTGGGAGAAGGCATCCATCAAATATAAGAGACCTGGAACAGTTTGCAAAAGAAGAGTGGTCCAAAATTCCAGTTGAGAGGTGTAGAAGCTTGTTGATGTTATAGGATGCGATTGATTTCAGTTATTTTTTCCAAAGGGTGTGCAACCAAATATTAAGTTGAGGTTGCCAGAAATTTTGTCCGGCTCATTTTTTAAAGTTTTGCGTGAAATTATATCATTTTTGCCTTTTTTACTCATTTTTGTTGTGTTGTTCCAATACACGCAAAGGAAATAAACAATACTTCATTTTCTGGAAAATTTTTAGGGGTGCCAACACTTATGGCCATGACTGTATAACACATCAGAATTTGAAAGTTAGACATTTCTCATTTAGAAATTGATGCCAACAAAACATCTGAAAAAAGTTGGGACAGGGCCATGTCTACCATAGTGTAGCATCCCCTCTTCTTTTTACAGTCTGTAAACATCTATGAAGTGAGGAGACCAATTGTTTCAGTTTTGGCAGAGGAATGTTGTCCCATTCTTGTTGGATTTAGGATTCTAGATGCTCAACATCCCTAGGTCTTCTTTGCCAGATTTTTTGTTTCATAATGAGCAAAATGTCCTTTATTGGTGAAGGGACTGCAGGCAGCCCAGTTCAGCACCTGAACTCTTCTTCTGAGAAGCTATGCTGTTATCATGGATGCAGTAAGTAGTTTACCTTAACTGGAATATGCAAGGTGTCTCCTTTAAAGAGACATTGTCTGGATGGGTGCATATGTTGTTCTAATGCAACCCCATAAAGAATTCCAAATTTTGATTAATCTGACCACAGAACAATTCTCCATTTTACCTCAGTCAATTTTAAAATGAGCTTTGGCCCAGAAAAGATTATGGTATTTCAGGATTGTGTTCATATATAGCAACAAAGTAATATTGTAGATAAGCTTGGATATAGACACAAATCCATCATGTTCAACCTATAAACCACCAAGTTGATCCAGAGGAAGGAAGAAAATAGAGACTGATGTCAATTGACCCAATACAGGAAAAAAAAAATTCTTCCCAAATCCAAATATACCAATTGGACTAAGTCCCAAGATCTTGGACTTTTACTTTGCATGATACAACTTTAACTTGAGTTTGTGTATTCCATGCAGTGATTTACATTACTTATTCATGCCTGTTATTAATACAGTGCCACCTGAGGGCCTGTAGAAATATTGATCGTGAAGATTGATTATGTAACACAAATTTTGTTCCCAGCTTTTAAATGTTATATTCCAATTGCTTATGTCTAAAACAAATTAAAAATTGCTTACATTCATCATAAACTTCGCTTTTGTGACCACGGAAACGAAAATTATGCATTTTTACTATAGAAACAGACGATTTTGCATCTTCTCATTTATACAGTCAGACTAAGAACACTATATGCATTGCAAATTTACACAGATTGCCAAAAATTGTTCAGAAGTGTGCGGTTTTCCAAGATTTACGTCTATACTGCAAATCAGTTTCACAAATCAATCCCCAAATATAGTCGCCCATCATGTTTTCGTTATATTGTCCTTGGTAACGGCGTTCAAAGTTCATAATGTCCTGGTGAAAGCGCTCGCCTTGCTCCTCTGAATAAGCTCCCATGTTCTCTTTGAACTTATCAAGATGAGCATCAAGGATATGGATTTTGAGTGACATCCTGCAGCCCATTGCAGCATAGTTCTTTATCAGAGTCTGAACCAGCTGTACATAGTTTTCATCTTTATGATTGCCTAGGAAGCCGTGAACCACTGCGACAAAACTGTTCCAAGCTGCTCTCTCCTTCCTATTCAGCTTCTTGGGAAATTCCCTGCACTCTATGATCTTCTTGATTTGTGGTCCGACGATGACACCAGCTTTGATCTTTGCTTCAGACAGCTTAGGTAAAAGATCTTGGAGGTAACTGAAAGCTCTCGACCCCTTATCTAGAGCCCTGACAAATTGTTTTATGAGCCCCAACTTGATGTGTAGTGGTGGCATCAGCACCTTGCATGGCTCCACCAGTGGCTCCCACTTTACATTGTTCTTCCCCACAGCGAACTCTGTCTGCTGAGGCCAGTCCCGCCTGTGGTAGTGCGCTTCAGTATCCCGGCTGTCCCAAAGGCAAATAAAGCAAGGATACTTAGTAAAACCACCTTGGAGGCCCAACAGGAATGACACCATTTTTAAATCTCTGATAACTTCCCAGCCGTACACATCATACTTCAAGACATCTAGCAGCATCTTGACACTGGTGTATTCCTCTTTCAGGTGCACGGAGTGAGCTACAGGAAGAGACGGATACTTGTTCCCATTGTGAAGCAGCACGGCTTTGAGGCTCTTGCATGAGCTGTCTATGAAGAGGCGCCACTCATTCGGGTTACAGGTGATACCTATAGCCTCGAATAGACCGGCCACATTGTTGCAGAAGCACAGTCCATCTTGATGATGGAAAAAACTTCCCAGATAATTTCTAGATAATTCTAGAAGTTCTAGATAATTCTGGTCAGTTCTAGAAACTTCTTGATAGTTCTCACAATTCTAGAAGCTTCTTAAGTATCTTGAAATATTGCGAATATCCTTAAAAATAGATCAATTTCAAAATATCATTGTGCTGACCACAAAAGCAAAGTTTACAAGGAATAATAACTTTTTTCTATTCATTTAAGGTACAAACAATCAGGAAAACACACTTAACAACCGGGGACAAATATTTTTTTGAAAATTGTTACATGGTGGTATCTTTGTGTCCCTTTCACACATGGATTTCTCCTGATCCTCAGAATTTTTTAATGATAGTGGCATGTTGAAAATTGACCCTCCAGCTGTTTTTCATTAGTACCAATTATTTTGGCAGCTTTTTGCTTACCCTTTCCCAATGTTGTCAACTACTGATATGTGTTCTATGCTCCTGTAATGTCTCTGCCTATTCGGGTTTCTGCACCACCCTCCGCTCACATGCTGCGACGCAGGAGGCGTGTTCAGTTTGATTCCTTGCTTAGCATTCTTGCTGCTCTGTCTGAACACTGTCCTAGTACCTCTTCTCTGTAATTGAATTTCAGCCACATCCGTCTCCTGCACCTCTGTTTCCCTCCGCTCCTCTAACAGTGAATCTTAGCCTTGCCTATGTGATTGACAGCCTGTCTACCAATCAAGTCTGGATAGATTCTGGACTTCCTATAAACAGGTCATCTACTCTCAAATGGGCGCTGGCTATTGCGACTCTGTCCTGTGACTTGTCCCTGCTAGCTCCTCTTTCAGCTATTATTGTATTCTTACTTCTGACCTTTGGCTTTCTTTGTGACTACTCTTTAGGATTCCGATTTGGTACTGCTTTGTCTCTCTGGTTTTGACCCTTGGCTTGCTGACTCCTCTTCTGTGTTATTTGTCTTGTCTTGTTCTGTGTTGCAATTATTCAGAGAAGGGATCGCCGCCAAGTTGTCAGCTGTCACCTAGGACAGTTCAGGCAATTAGGTAGGGACAGGGGCTGGGTTGAGTTTAGGGCTCACTGTCTCTGTCTTTCCCTTCTCCCCTTCTTTCAGCAGCAGCACTAGGGAATTGCACAACTAGCTTCAGTCTGAATAAAATATGCTTATATGACATTTACAAATCATTGCATTACATTTTACATTGGAATTGGGATTTGGGTCAGTTTGCTTTATTATCAGCTGCAGTTAAAGTACCCACTTTACATCAATCACATGCAATTTCTTATTACCTATGGATGATGGTTGGCTGGTAATTAAAGCATAAATGGGGAACTGGAGAGTAGCAGGTTGGGCTGATCCCTTGACACTCAGTAGTGGCAACTAGAAATGGTGCTTATCCCTGTTGACTGAACAGTAGCACATACAATACATACAGTACTTGCTTATGCATGCTGCTTTGTGCATAATTGTGCATACTCATTTGTGTAGGCAGCAGGGATAAGTGCACTTACTAGCACTATGGAGCCACCAATACAAGTCTGACAGAAGCCAGGGTATCAGTTTGTCCCCCAACTGTTTCGATTTAAAAATTTTTTTTTTTTTTGTTAAAAGAGTCTTCAAGTTAAGATCCAGGACATAGTTTTCAAAAGTCCAATGATAAAATGGTAGAGTAGCACTGGTAGGTGGTTAGGCCCACCAGAATATGCCCTCTGGCGGGCCAGTAGATGCTGAGTACTTTACCACATTCTTCTCAGACCTATTTTTGTTAGTCCCCAACATGTCTATACTCTCCTTCTCATCAAAGCCTGGCTTTCCTCTCCACAAACCTCACCATAAGCATTCTGCCTCTTCTACCTTATATGGCTAACCTGTTTTTCTTCAAATTATAACTTCTTCCTCAGCAAGTAGTGACAATCTGTGTGGAATAAGGTATGACATACTACACTTGACAGGTACTTAGTTATCCTCCAGTAAATGGCATATTGTTCTAGAAAGGAGCACTGTAAAGGAAACAAGTAGGAAACAAGAAGAGATTTGAAGCTCAGAAGGTCCCATTACTCCTCTAGCTTCCTCATATGCTCTGGTTAGACAAGGGTCAAACAGGTAGCGCATGTAGTATTTGCAAATAACATATCAGAAAAAAACCTGTTGAAAAAGATAGTCAAAATGAGAGATGGTCTTAAAAAAAGTATTTTGTATATCAACTAATAATGAAGTTGCAAAACGATCATGAGAAAAATGGCACTCTTCTTAAAAGCGGGTCTTCTGGGGAGGTTTCACTGTATATAAAAGTATGTCCCCATTATCATTCCTGTCTGCAATGAATATTCTGTATTGTTACTTTAGGATAAGTTACACGAACTTTGCCTGCATTTACTTCCTCTTTCCATTTCCTTCCTCCAAATTCATCTGTAACATGATATTATGAACAAAAGTGTTAATAAAATGTAATATACAGTATAGTAATAACATTGGTTTTAAAAAATAAAAGCCATTAGAAGAATCTATGATTATCATAGAGTATATATAATAATTGTAAGTATGATATACCTATGGAACAATGCACGTAATTTTGTAATAATAAATAATGCAACAAATATCATTACAATGATTTGTCATACAGTTATTGAAAACATGCTAATTGTAAAGACAAAATTTCTTCACTAGATGTCACTTGCAACATATTCATATATGGAAAGATTAAGTGTGAGAGAAAGTAGAGAGGTTGTTATACTTCATAATAATCAGTTTATACTTCATCTACTGCAATTTTTCCCACACAAATTATTCTTTTCAAGCATACATTGCTCAAGTGCCTTTTGTAATATATTTTAAAGCAATTTACCAGGCTCACCTGTATAAGAAAGCAGTATTAAATGACAAAAAACAGAAGGGTGCATTAGGAAAGTATTACACTCTATCTATACCAAGAAGCATTATGCACAGTTGTTAATATAAATCATGAAGTATTGAAGGATGCAAGACTTAAAGCATATTTCCATTTACAAATCACATTTTCATAAATTAATAGTACAGGTGAATATATGAAACTTTGTAATATGTCTTCTTCAGTGGCGTAACTACTAATGGCTGGGCCCCAAGGCGAACATTTGACTTGGGCCCCCCCCCCCGAACCAGTTACGTGTCCCCAATCAGTAAAATATAGTATTATATGCTCTACAGTGGCCCCCACCCAGTAGTTTATGCTCTATAGTGGCCCCCACACAGTATATGCTCCCAACAGCCCACCCTCCGCTTCGGTGCTATTATTATACTTTGGGGTCTCCTCAGACCCCAGAGTATAATAATCGGAGGCCCAGGGAAGGTGATTAAAAATAACAAACATTTATACTCACCTTGCCTTACCTTTCCTTGGCATCTTCGCTCCATCCTGCCGTCTTCAGCGTCTTCAGGCCCACTTCCGACGTCGCTGCTGAGGCCTGTGATTGGGCCTCAGTGGTCACATAGGGGCGCACTGACGTCATTACGTGGCCGCGCCCCCATGTGACCGCTGGGGCCTAATCATAAGCCTCAGTCACATGACGGAAGAGCGTCGGAGAGGACGCTGTGCCCGGAAGAGGTGAGAATATGTATTATTTTCAGTCACCTCCCCTGGTTGCCCTGCCCTGCCATCTATTGGAAAAGGGGCCTGCAATATGCCAGGGCCCTTTTCCAATAACAGTATGTATAGCGGTCGGGCCGCGCCCCATGTGACCGCTGGGGCCTAATCATAAGCCTCAGTCACATGACGGAAGAGCGTCGGAGAGGACGCTGTGCCCGGAAGAGGTGAGAATATGTATTATTTTCAGTCACCTCCCCTGGTTGCCCTGCCCTGCCATCTATTGGAAAGGGGCCTGCAATATGCCAGGGCCCTTTTCCAATAACAGTATGTATAGCGGTCGGGGAACCAGGCTTTCCCCGACCGCTATCATAGTGGTTCGGGCCCGGCCATCTCCAGCTGGCCGTGGGCCCCGTACCCTGCCGGGCCCAGTCGCGGTCACCACTGGTTTGTGGGGTTCACGGTAGTGACTGCCACAGGGCTCCGGGCCCCCTACGTCCCTGGTCTTCTTTATTCACTTATCTGACTGCCCCCCTTTCCCTTCAGTCAGTCTATTATCACTAATAGATTTCATCTTCATGTCCAGCCTTACATACAGAGATCTATAAAAAGGGAAGGAGGAGGCTACTGGTTAGTAAGCATTTTATTTCCTCCCTCTATACAGTGGTGAAGAGTTATCGTACAAAACATAGTAGAGCCAAAAGAACTGTCTTACTTACTAAGTATAGCAAAGGTTAGCCACAGAAGTACCTGTTTCTTTAATCCTTAGGCGCACAAGTACGTACAGTTACGTCCTGGTGCACGTGACTAAACATGGCGGCCACTCTGAAACAGAACAGCCACACTAGCTGCTGGGTCTGCACTGTTTCATACAGCAAGGACCCGGCAGCATTGCCTGTGATCAGAGTCATCTCTGATCACAGGCATTTAACCACTCAGATGCTGTGGTCAAGCGCGATCATTGGAGGCGTCCTGTTACCATGGCAGCCTGGAGCCTTCTGAAGGCTCCCAGCCCTGCCGTTGTATTGTAACTACTGAAGCCTGCATGTAGCAGGCTTCAATAGTTACATAGCAAATCTGCCATAGACTGCCATACAGTAGTATTGCAGTCTATGCACAGGTGATCTAAAGATCCCATGTTCAAGAAAGAAAGAAAGTTTATAAAATTTTAAAAATAAAAAAAAAAAAACTAAAAGTTTAAATCACCCCCCTTTCCCTAGATCACATATAAATAAAAGTAAACATACACACATTAGGTATCCCCAAGTCCTAAAATGCCCAAACTATTAAAATATAAAAACATTTGTCCTATACTTTAAAAGCGATAGCAGGAAAAAAAATCAAAATTGCTGATTCAGAGTTTTTTCACTAAATTACATCCCTTATAAAATGGAATAAAAAGTGATCAAAACATCATACATCCCCCAACATGGTATCAATAAAAACTACATATTGTCCCACAAAAAAGACACCTTACACAGCTCCTTATGCTGCAATATAAAAAAGTTACAGGGGTCAGAATATGGTGATTCAAAAAAATTTTTTTTTCTTCAAAATTTTGAATTTTTGTAAAGTTATTAAAACATGAAAAAAACTATATAAATTTGGTATCACCGTGATTGTACTGACCTGCAAAATAAAGCTAACATAGCATTTTTACCACAGAGTGGAAGCCGTAAAAAAATAGACATAAGAAAACGGCGGTACTGTTTTTTTTTTCTCAGTTCCACCTCATTCTGAATTTTTTTCCTGCTTCCTGGTACATTGTAAAAAATAATAAATGGTACCACTTTGAAGTACAACTTGTAACGCAAAAATCAAGCCCTCATATGACTACGTAAACAGAAAAATTAGAACATTATGGCTTTTGGAATGTAAGGAGTAAAAAATGAAAACACAAAAAATGAAAAATGTCTGTGTCTCCTAAGGGTTAAAAGTAGCCTGTTTCCCATTCCCCCCACAAACGTCTAACCTTTTAGTGACCATCCTCCTTTAGGCCTTTATGGCCAAACCAATTTTGTGTCCTTTCGATCTTCACATACCAAGCCCTATATCTTTTTGATTTTTTCATCAGTTTAACCGTTTTTTTTTTTTTTTTGCAGAATAAGTGGTAGTGTGTAATGGCACTAGTTATGGGGTAGATATACCTCATTGATCTTTTATTAAGATTCTTTCTGGCAAGAAATAGAAAATACAAATAGAAAAAAATAGAAAAAAACAACAATTTTGCCATTGTCTTTTTATGCCATTAAAATTTTGCACCATTCACCACGAGGGTTAAATAACCGGATAAATATATGCACTGGGTCAATGCGATTAAATTAATATCATGTATCAATTTGCAATAAAGTGCAGATTTTCTTTGTTAAATCTATCATATTCTCAGACTGTGTAGAATAATTTTACACCGACTATTATTTCCCCAGAAAAATGCACCAACATTGCAAAATCCTCTTTTTGTGAAGCCATGTCCTGTTCATCACAGCCACGTTCCTTTAGTCGCAGAAGTCATAAAAGTGCCTAAAAAGTGTCTAAAACTCTTGATAAATGATATACACAGCATGTTAGACAGTTTTTTGACACTATTTATACCAAAATTTTGCACATTTGGCTTGATAAATCTCTCACATTACATTTATTTAAAAATTTAAATTTATGCTTTGCAATATGTGCTGTCCATTAGGTTTTTGGAAGTGTCCTGGGGTGAAAATGATCACTATATCCTTTAAGAAATTCCTTGAGTGGTAAAGCTTCTAAAATGGGGCCATACCTCTGTGGTTCATTTTTTTATTGCATCTCAGAACTTTTGCAATTGCCCACCAAAGCAGTGTAAGGCTAAGGCCTCATGTAGCGTCCCGCAGCAAAAAAGCTGTTTTCCCGCAGCGGCAATGCATTGCGGTTCTTCCCGCAGCGCTTTGCAAAGAAATTTCGCAGAGGTTTCCTGTGTGGACTTTCTGCATCATTTATATCCATAGGGAAGCCACCGGCATTTCCTTAGATAAAATTGACATGCTGCAATTTCCTAAACCGCGACAGTTTTGGAAAATCGCTGCATGTCCGCACCACATATTTTAGCGCAATATGGGCATGGGATTTCCTAGAATCCTATCCACTTTGCTGTGACAGAAAAATGCTGTGTTTTTTCCCGCTGCATTTCCGCTATGTGGGGCCCCAGCCTAAAAGACGAAATTAGGCCTCAGTGCATATGGTGCTCTTTCACTTCTGGGCAATGTTATATTTACAGGCAAAATAATAGGGCTATAAGTAGGGTCAGGAAACACTGCATAATAACTGGAGAGCTGACTTTTGACAGTGGCACAAGCTGGGCATAACATATTGGGCACTGTAATGGCATATTTCTGGTATAATTAAAATTTTCATGTTTGACCGCGGCATCCAAGTTGATAAAAACCCCAGATTGGTTATGGAGCAGGGTGTTAGCTGTCAGCGGTAAAACATGCCGTGTGCGCTCGTGAAGGGGTTGAAGTTATGTGACATCACAGGGCTGGCTGCTGATTGGCTGCACGCTTGGCATTGTGGGTGATCCCGTGTTCCCAGAGTTCCTTGCCCCATGTAGAGCAGCCATTTTGAACTAAATGCGAATTGTTACCACAAATTTGGATTTGATGCGAATCGAATATTTCCTGAAATTCGGATCGAATTCCACTTCTGCAGCTTCGATTCACTCATCTCTACTCACTTCCATTTTGCTCTAATTACTGTGAAACTCACAAAGGATTAGAAAAATGCTGTTTGAAATGGTTTGAGGGGTTCATTTTTATAAATATGGTGATTTATTTATTTTAAATATAAAGACCTTTAACCCCTTCGGAGCAGACACACTTTCACAGAACTCTGGCTGTCTGACCTAATAAACAAAAATATTGGAAGCTTACTGGTTACCCCAGTTTTCACTACAACTCTATCAGGTGTCCAGAACCACCTGGTTCCCATCCGGACCATTAGAGCCCCTGTCCACCTTTTCACATTTGCGGCCTAGCTGCCGCACCAAAGCCAGGGACTAAAATTCTAGACTTATGACTCCAGCATCATTTTTTCAGAGCCCTGCTCAGAATCCCTAGGGAGATACCTGTGGTGCTTTATTCAAGATACTTACCCATTTTGTGTACCCTCTCCGACCCTGAACCAAGAGCTATCCACAAGGCCTCTATCTTCTGTAGGCCGAACTGGCCATCTTGGATTTGTATCACTAGAGACAGTCACTATAGAGCCACTGAACTGAAGGTGGGATAGCAAGTCATATACTCTGCAACTCCCAAGAACTTACTATAATCTACTGTATCTACAGTTTTCAAACAAGTCTCTGCAGTTCTTCTTAAAGAGACAGTACATATCTATACCACCTGAGCAATTGAATGTTCTCGCGCACTTCCCTTGCTGCAGCAGATTTCGAGGGCTGGACCCTGAAGCTCTCTTCAATGCAGACCTAGGACCATAATTTCTACCCCACCCGGCTTGACTTGACCGATGCATTCTACTTACAATATGGTTAAGAATGGGCAACCTTAAAATACAGACTTGCATACCACGCTAAAACATCTTAAAAAGTCGAGGTGGATATTGATAAGTATCTTAAAAAAATGCTCTCTGCTCCAGTACACAACTGCTGCGAAACAAGCTTTGGATATTCCAGACCAGGCAGACTCTTCAGACGCTGAGAGTCTCATGGAAGAGGTATCACCTCAGATCCAGGCTCAAGGGTCATTATTTCCTCCAAAGGCTTCCAAAAAATAATAGAAAAGTCCCTCTAAGAAGTAATGAAAGAGCTTGCCAACATTAAACATGATGTTAGAGGCATTGGTACTAGAATCAAACACCTAGAGGAGACTAAAACTACGATCCTTTCACATGAAGAGGACACCTCAATGGCCCTTTCAGCTTGTGAATCCCATCTGAACTCTTTAAACTTCTACTTAGAGGATCAGGACAACAGAGGAATAACATCAGAGTTAGAGGAGTTCCTGAAGATTTCCCACAAGTCGAGACGATGGCGGTCACCCGAAAGATTTCGGACTTTGTCCTGGGAGAGGACTCACCTCCAGACTTTTAACTTGAAAGAGCGCACAGTGCCTTGCGTCCCAACCCTAAGGAAGGTGAGCCCCCCAGAGACATTATCTGTAAACTTCTGTCTTATCCAATTAAGGAGACTGTTCTGCAGAAAGCCCGAACCACTCCAGAACTCCTATACAAAGGCCACAAACTCTCCTTTTTCCAGGATATCTAATTGGTAATGCTTGCCAAGTGCAGACAACTGAAAATTGTCACAGACCAACTGAGAGCCCTGAAAATACCCTACAAATAACTATTTCCTTTTGGAATAACTTATAATCTTAGAGGTTGCCAATAAACCATCCATCTACCAGAAGACCTCTTGGCTGGTTGCCTGCCTCTGGAGCTGGATTATACCGTCATCTTTTCATGGCTCACGTTCACTGATATCGCCTCTCTACACGAGCATCCAAAGGCTGAAGTCTGCAGGAAACCCAAGACAAAGACACAGAAAAAAGAGCTCACATCGATTGGACTGATCAGCCTGAATTGCTACAATGAATATAATTAGTTTGCATTAATGTTATCTTGTTTTGTCAATATATTTTTGTATTTTATTACACCTAACCTGTCATCCCGTAGCTGGGATTACATTTCTTTACAGTACATTCACCTATTATTCCCACCTTCTTCTACACCACTCCCCTTGCTGGGACCTCCTACCCATCTGCTCCCCTATAAATCACCCTACTGCTACCATACTGTAGATCAGTGCAGTTTTTCACCCTTCTCAATTTCTATATAGCATCTATTAGATTGTTTACAAAGTTTGTATATTTATTTTGCCATGATTGATAACCTTAATCTCTTGTATTAATATTTTGTCATGAAATGTTAAGGGTTTCAAATCTCCCACTAAGCGCTCCCAAGAGATCCACACACTAAAAAAGATGGGCTCATCAGTCATTTTGCTCCAGACTCACTTTCTTGAAGATAAAATTCCTAATCTACCTAAATCCCTTTTCCCGACTTTGTATCATTCTTGCCATGGTACAAGCAAAAAAAAAAAAAAAACGGTGTAAGCATAGCATTTAACCCCTTCAGGACCAAGCCAATTTTCATTTCTCTCTCCCCATATTCCAAGAGCCATATTTTTTTCATTTTTCAGTTCACAGAGTCACATGAAAAACCCAAATTGTTCTTTGTAATTGTTCAATATCCTGTGCAATGTACTGAGAAGCTGGAAAAAATTTCAGAATGAGATGGAATTGGAAAAAAAACTTATTTGAGCCAATTTCTTATGGGTTTAATTGTTACAGCATTCACTATGTAGTGGAAAATGACATGTTACCTGTATTCTGTGGGTCAGTACAATCTTGGTGATACCAAATTTATATAGTATTTTTAATTAAATATTTTTTATTCATCCTTTCATGTATGGAGCTGGGTATGGCATCTTTTTATGCAGGGCAAGATGTTGTTTTTATTGATACCATTTTGGGGACGGTCTGATGGTTTGATGTCTTTTTATTCAATTTTTTAGGAGACAAAGTGTTGAAAAAACAGACATTTATATGATTTTTTTTCCTCACTACGGCATTCACTGTATGTGATAAATATTTTTATATTTTAATAGTTCAGGTATTTTTGAGCATGGGGATATCTAAAATGTTTATGTTTACTTTGCATATTTATTTTTATATGTGGTCTAGGAAAAGGGGGGTGATTTGAACTTTTATATTTTGTGTTTTTTTATATTTCTAAAAATGTTTTTTTATTTTTTTATTTTATTTTCAGACCTTGAACCCTAGGGGTCTGATTGCTCATACAATACACTGAAATACTAAGGTATTGCAGCGTGTAATAGAACTATAGTAGTAACAAGCCTGGGAGCCTTCAATAGGCTCCCAGCTGTCATGGCAACCAATCTCTGCCCTCCGATGACCTTCCAGAAGCCGAGGATCAGAAAAAGATGGCGGTACCTGTGGTACCTGTGCAGTTTAGATGTCACAGTCGCGTTTAACCACGGCATCTAAAGCGGTAACAGCTGTGATCGGTGCCAGCACCAATCACTGCTGTTAGCGGCAGGTGCTGGATGTATTATACAGCCTGCATCAGCCATGTATGGAGAGGGCTCAGCTCCTAAGTCCTCTCCATACATCCCCGCACGCCTAATCACGTACATGTACGTGATTTTGCGTGAAGGGGTTAAAACAGACACTCTATTCTTACCTCCCAAATAAGGAATGACTCAAGGAGATTATTATTCCTTAAGGGCCATATAGCTAATACTCAGGTTACGATTGGCAATATCTATGCCCTCAATGTTGGCCAAGATTCATGGCTCCTAAAGACACTAGAGACTAGACACTCAAAGTTTGCTGAAGGTCTGACGTTGCCTTGCAGCTATTGCCTGACTCCTCCACCAGCTCATCTTCCCCGAGTTTAGCGACACTTAGTAGGCTTTCCAAATGTCTCTCTTCTCTACATCTCGTAGACACTTGGAGCACCTAGATTATATCTTTATATCCCATCGTCACTTAGTTTGTTTGTTTGTTTGTTTGTTTGAGTTGGAAGGGACCTCAAGGGCCATCGAGTCCAACCCCCTGCAAGAGCAGGAATTCCTAAAACATCCCAGCTATATACCTATCCAGTTTCCGCTTGAAGATTTCAATTGATGAAGAACTCACCACCTCCCGTGGCAGCCTATTCCACTCTCTCACTACCCTTACTGTTAGAAAGTTTTTCCTAATGTCTAATCTGAATCTCCTTCCCCTTAGTTTCATCCCATTACTTCTCGTGCTTCCTTCTGCTAATGAGAATAGGGTAGATCCCTCTGCACTGTGACAACCTTTCAGATATTTAAATACCGCTATTAAGTCTCCCCTTAGCCTTCTCTTCTGCAAACTAAGCAGTCCCAATTCTTTTAGCCTCTCCTCGTAGGACATGGTTTGTAGACCTTCCACCATTTTGGTTGCTCTTCTCTGGACCTGCTCCAATGAATCGATGTCTTTCTTAAACTGGGGCGCCCAGAACTGTACACAGTATTCCAGGTGGGGTCTGACCAGGGCAGAGTACAGCGGAATAATTACCTCTCTTGATCTAGCTACAATGCTCGTCTTGATACATCCTAGAATTTGGTTAGCCTTTTTCGCCACCGCACCGCACTGTTGACTCATGTTGAGTTTGCGATCTATTATTATGCCCAGATCCTTTTCCCCTGTACTCTCACTTAATACTATTCCTCCCATACTATATATGCTTCTTGCATTTCTGTTACCCAGATGTAGAACTTTGCATTTGTCCCTGTTGAATACCATTTTGTTCACCTCAGCCCATTGTTCCAGTGTGTCTAAGTCCTTTTGGATGCACTCTCTCTCCTCTCTAGTGTTGGCCATTCCTCCTATCTTTGTATCATCTGCAAATTTTATTAGTTCCCCATTAGCCCCATCATCCAGATCATTTATAAAAATATTAAAAAGTACTGGGCCCAGGACAGAGCCCTGCGGCACCCCGCTTTTTACTTTCTTCCAGTTTGATGTATAGCCATTTAGAATTACTCGTTGTGCCCGATCATTAAGCCAATTGTGAACCCACCTCACTGATATTTTATCAAAGCCATACTTGATCATTTTTTCAATGAGAATGTTATGTGATACTTTATCAAAGGCCTTACTAAAGTCAAGATATACTATGTCCACTGCATTCCCCTGGTCCAACCATTCAGTGACTTTATTATAGAAGGAAATAAGATTAGTCTGGCAAGATTTATTAGGCATAAAGCCGTGCTGGCTTTGATTAATTAAAGCCTTCCCATCCAGGTACCTAATTAAATGTTCTTTAACGATTTGTTCAAAGATTTTTCCTACTATCGAGGTCAGACTTACCGGCCTATAATTTCCTGGGTCGTCCCTATTCCCCTTTTTGTAGATGGGGACCACATTTGCCCTTTTCCAATCTAGAGGGACCACTCCTGTCTCCCATGACTTATTAAAGATTATTGCAAGGGGTTCTGTTATTTCCTCTGCTAATTCTTTTAAAACTCTAGGGTATAAATCATCCGGTCCTGGGGACTTGGTTTCCTTAATCTTAGCTAAATGTTCTCTTACCAAACCTTCACTTATAATCAGCTTGGAGTCCTCATTCCCCTCATCACTATCACCATTAATGTTGATATTTCCATCCATTTCTTGGGAGAAGACGGATACAAAATATGAATTTAGTAACTCCACTTGCTGATCCACCATGTTAACTTTTTCACCCTTTTCGTTCTTTAGGACTCCAATGGTTTCCTTCACTTTTCTTTTGCTCTTAACATATCCCCAAAAACCTTTTACATTACTCTTAACTTCTTTTGCAAGCTTCAATTCGTATTCAGCCTTGGCTTTTTTAATGCTTATCTTGCAGAGTCTGCAAACTGCTGTATACTCTCCCTTAGATATAGCTCCCATCTTCCACTTGTTGTAAGTTCCCTTTTTCTTTTTTAGTAGGTTATGTAATTTTTTGGTCATCCATCCTGGAGTTTTTAGGTGATTCCCATTTTTCTTGCTTCTAGGTATTGTTAGTTCCTGTGCATTAATGATTTCCCTACGGAAAATTTCCCACCCCTCATGTGCATTTTTGTGCTTAAGTAATTTTCGCCATGGAATTCTACTAACCCTTACCTTTAGGCCCCTAAAATCTGCCCTACTAAAATTGAGTCTTCTAGTCTTTGTCTTCTCAGGTCTTCTTCTTCTTACAACCCCAAACTCGAGTATAGCATGGTCGCTGAATCCCAATGTCCCTGCTACCCTTAATTCCTTAACCATGTCCTCCTTATTAGTTAAAACTAGGTCCAGAATGGATGTTCCTCTTGTGTTTTCTTCTACTAACTGGGCAATGAAATTGTCTGCTAGAGAGGATAAAAATTTGATAGAGCTTTTACTCGTAGCTGTGTGAGTTTCCCAATGAATATCTGGGTAATTAAAGTCTCCCATGATAACAATTTCAAATTTCTTCGAAAGCGTGGTCATTTGCTGTGAAAAAAATCTCATCCCTGTCTTCTGTCTGTCCTGGTGGTCTATAATAAACACCTATTATGATGTCCTTATCGTTGTTTTTCCCCTGAATTGTTACCCAAATATTTTCCAATAAGTTATCATTTTGTAAAACTGTGATTTCCGTGGAAATGTGATCTTTTTTAACATACAATGCAACTCCTCCCCCTCTTTTATTAGTTCTATTTTTTTTGAATAAGTTGTATCCTTCCATCTGTATATTCCAATCATGCTTATCGTTCCACCAAGTTTCTGTAATACCAATGACATCATATTTTTCCTTCTGTATTATCAGTTCTAATTCTCCCTGTTTATTTCCCAAGCTTTGCGCATTTGTGTAAAAACATTTCAGATTGCGCTCTGGTACTTCCTTTTTCTTAATTTCCTTCTGAGTATCCTGTCTTAGGTCCTCATTACCACATCTAGTAACCTTGTTTAGTATATCCTTTAGCTGCATGTTCTTGTCTTTCTTTTTACTTCCCATCCCCTTCTCTTCTAGTTTAAAGCCCTCCTGATAAGTGTGGCAAGTCTTCTGGCAAATATGTGTTTCCCAGGCTTTGTGAGATGTATCCCATCTCTAGCAAGGAGTCCATCATAGAGATAATTCACTCCATGGTCCAGAAATCCAAAACCTTGCTCTCTACACCACTGCCGAAGCCACTTGTTTACCTCTAGTATTTTATTCCATCTCCTGATACCATAACCATCAACTGGGAGAATTGATGAAAATACTACCTGCGCATCCAGTTCTTTCACTTTCTTTCCTAGATTTTGAAAGTCTAGTATATTCTTCAACACCTACTACAGGACACATTACCATCTCAGATCATGCCCCAGTCACATTAAATCTCGTGATTAGATCAATCCCCCCGAGAAGCTAAGACTAGAGACTTAATGAAACATTACTCAGCTCCAGTGAAACTAAGCAGTGAATAGTACGGATTCTTACCCATTACTTCACAGAAAACAACACTCCAGACATACAGCCTGGCGTTGTTTGGGAAGCACATAAATCATATGGGAAGCACATAAAAGGTACCATCATCAGCCTACGCTCCTTTTACAAAAAGGAGTGAGTGAAAGAGGTTGATGCTCTTCCGTCTCAAATCGCTAGACTAGAATGCCAATATAAGAAATCATCAGCTCAGACCTCATTCTCCACAGAGAAAAACTCAAAGATTGCTTAAACCTGAAACTTGCCAAAACATATCTTTCCGCTACTCATAAGCATTATATGCATGGTAATAAAGGTGGCAAACCGATGGCTTATTTAGCTAAAAAAAAGATGCTCACATAATTACATCTCTGAAATCTCCTCAATATCTGGGATCAGCCTTAAAAATACCTCATATATAGCCTCAGAATTCTGCTCCTTTTACCAAGATCTATACGACCTGAGATCTGCTGAGTCCCCACCTGAGCTGTACGAACATGCTGCTCTTATTCAGGAATTCCTTTGATCTCTTACTTTACCAACCTTTCAAACTCACCAGCAACAGGCACTTACTGAACCATTTATATTAAAAGAGCCGCAATCAGCCCTCTCTGACACACCCCTAGGGAAATCCCCCAAACCAGACGGCCTTCCTACTATAAGTAATTTAGTTTGATTCTGCTCCTTCAATTCCTACAGGTTTTCAATTCCCTGGACGCAAACCACACATTTTTCCACCAAGCATTAGAAGCACACATCTCATTAATAATCCCTAAAGAGGGTAAGGACTCAACAAAATGTGGAGTTACCAACCAATTTCACTACTCAATGTAGATGTTAAACTCTATGCCAAACTATTAGCAAACAGACTAAAAACCATCCTTCCAGAATTGGTCAACCCAGAATAGACCTGATTTGTGCCGGGTCGGGAGGGGAAATATAATTCCATATGTATCCTACATGATCCAGTCTTCCCAGTTGAAGAATACTACTTTAATACTTCTTTCAACAAATGCAGAAAAGGCCTTTGCACAGGTAGATTGGACATACTGTACATGTCACAAGATAATGTCCTTAAACTCACAACCCAGCACGAAAGTTAAAGTCAATGGCTTTTTATCTGAGGTGTTCACCATTAGAAACAGGACCAGGCAGGTCTGCCCCCTGTCTCCCTTATTATTTGTCCTGACGATTGAGACCTTGATTCAGACAAGACCCAGCGATTGAGGGAGTTACAATTAGTGGCACCACTCATAAAGCTGCTGCATTTGCAGATGGTGTCATCCTTATCATCAGCAATCCCTTAACTGCCCTCCCATGTATAACTGACCTATTACACTACTTTGGGTCTCTCTCTCTCATTTTAAAATTGACGCCTCTAAGTATGAACCCTTATGTGTCTCCTGCACGCTGAAACTGAAGACCTCCTTTTTGCTCCCCATGTCCTTTTTTGAAACTTTTTTCTAAATGCATTTGGCAAAATTCCTGCCCCAGATTAGCTTATCAGACACCGACTCAAAAAGTCAGATGGCATAGGTCTTCCTGATATTGAAATCTATTACCACGCTAATCAACATTCTAGATCCCTTGATTGGTTCAATTGCCACTCTCTCAAACTATATGTGTCCGTTTAGGAGCCTACCATAGGTTTTTCACTGACCACCACTATGTGGCTAATGCAAAAAATGGCCAACTCGGTCTTAGCCAAAAATCCCCTAACCTTGCCAATTTACGGTACCTGGCAGTGGGAAATGTCACTATTTCTCATAATCAGAGTAGTCTTCCTCCACTTTTTCATGAGCTGGATAAGAACAGTCAACATTTTTTGCTATTAGTCGAAGCATAGGTGGAAGAGGAACACACAAATGTTGGTAGTGGAAGTAGAAGTGGCAGGGGGTGTGGTATTACTACTGGTAGTCATTCTGGTAAGGGCTCTAGGGGGAAATCTGGAGAATCCAATGTCCATGACGAATCAGAAAAAACATGGGGAAGACAATGACATTGCCGATGATGATTCTTTTGCAGATAGGTTGTTTCCACTGCTGCTGGTGTTGGCAGTATCAAATATATGCAGTGATCTACTGTGTGCAAATTTTTTTGTACAATGCCAAACGATAAATACATGGCAAAGTGCAGGTTATGCAAGCAAAAATTTAGCCGTGGCTGTGCAATAACAAATGTAGGAATTACATCCTTACGTACTAAAATGCAAAGGCATCACCAGCCTACTTGGCAAAATAGACTTGGCAGTGGCACAGGCAGTGTGCAAGTCTGTCCTAATCCTTCTCCCCATAATCTTCCTTGTAGTCAGGCCACATCTACACTTAGCATGTGGTCAACATTATCCATCACCAACTTTTTATCCTATTCTTTCTATTCCTCCTCCTCTTCCATCCAACGTCCTCCATCCATAATGGAATATGTGTCCAGGAAACAGCAATATGCACCAGTCATTTGTTGGTTCTGCAACGTAACTTTCACCTGGCCTGTATTGGTGTTCCTGTATTGGTGAATTCCGAAGATCTGTGGGTGATTTAAGGGATAGATTTACCAGCAGAGTTTATTCAGATGGTATACTAAAGAGAGCTTTTCAGCATTCTCTATCATTGAATAGGGATGTATTGCTGAAAACAAAACAGTGAGTGCAGGGTAAGACACAATGAAAATTATAGAGCCTATTATGAGGCGCATAAGGAGGTGCGAGACATTCTCTAACTGTATTTGGGAATTCTCAGCTTGTATCCTAATGTCAGTAATGATATTGGATCTATGCCAGCCATCTCTTATATATATAAAAATGAGTTTCTGTCTGTCTGTCTGTCTGTTCTTTATGCGCGACCAAACGACTGGACCGATCCTCACCAAATTTGGCACACATGTACATCAGGTGTCCGGGAATATTTTAGACTGAGTCTCAGCTCTCTTGGACATTCCTGAGATACAGTATTCCCAAAAAATGACCAACATTAGCTAATACTAGCCTGCAAGTCTTTCACTCATATTCCAACTGCCATACACATGGTCACATGTCCTTTATCAGCCAATAATAGCTCGCAGGCGCTTACTCTCCTCAGGCACAGAAGTTTCCATAGCAACCAAGCTATTTATGACCTGTATTAGTCAATAGCAGTTCACAGGTCTTTAAATATTCAGTCATATCATGTGTATCAGCCAATATAAATTCACATTTAATTTACTAGGTTTCCATAAATAGACTGTACCTGTACTGGACTCAGTGGCGTAACTAGGAATGGCTGGGCCCCAAGGCAAAGATTTGACATGGGACCCCCCCGTCTGGCAACCGCCCCCCCCCTCACACAAACTGCATTCCTGCATACAGTATTCTGCCCCATAGTGGCCCCTGCACACAGTATCATAGTGGCCACTTCATATAGTATTATGCGCACTTCCCGCTACCTCTTCAATGTTGGACCAGATGTCACGTGAGCCAGGCATGCATCGCAATGCATAATGACGTCGGACTGGCCCACCGACCACTGGGACGTCACCAAAGAGGCCCGAAGCCTGCTGAAAAGACCCCAGAGTATAATGATAGCAGTGTTTGTGGGGTTCACGGCCTGCAGGCCTTACTTACTGATCCCCACTCCTGCTCACAGCCGCCTCTGCAGAAGGTGAAGCGCAGGCGGCCATGAGCAGGAGCGGGGTTCGGTAAGTAAATAGGGCCTGTTACCTGTTGATGTTACACCAGCAGGTAACAGCCTATTAAAAAAAAAAAAAAAAAACATCAGGGGCCTGCCGGGACCCCTAATGTCCTGGGCCCTGTGGCAGCCGCTACCACTGCTACCCCGGTATTTAAGCCACTGACTGGACTGCCATACTGGATGTCAGCATTCTTATAAATTGAAACGTTTTTAAACTACTCATGCCCCCTGCAGCAAAACACATGGCTGCTGCTCGAGCTAATGAAAACTCTCAGCAGACCCAAGCCTGTCTCTAATCTGACAAGATATGTCACAGACAACAGCGAGCTGCTGAAAAAAACCCAGCAGACCCAAGCCTGTCTCCAATCTGACAAGGCATTGTCAGTCACATGCACACAGCTGCACTCCATGTTTTCATAACAACCCAGCCATTTTTCTTTACAGCTGTAGGTCAGCTTTAAAGGGGCAGGACGCTGTGGATGACACTGTTACACAAGGTCACATACACACAGCTTTACACTAGGTTTCCATAGCAACCAAGCTATTTATGACCTGTATGAGTCAGTAGCAGTTCGCAGGTCTTTAAATATTCAGTCATATGACGTGTATCAGCCAATATAAGTTCACATTTCATTTACCAAGTTTCCATAGCAACACAGCCATAAATAGACTGTACCTATACTGGACTGCCATACTGGATGTCAAGTGCAAAACTGGACAATTCTTATGGGTTCACTACACAAACAGAAAATGAAATATACCGTAACCAAGGAGGCCCGAAGCCTGCTGGAGCGCAGGAGAGGTAAGTAACAGTGTTTTTTATGTTCCCTCAACTCCTCGGGGCCTCCAATCATTATACTCTGAGACCCCAGAGTATAATGATAGCAGTGTTTGTGGGGTTCACGGCTTGCAGGCCTTACATACCGATCCCCGCTCCTGCTCACAGCCTCCTCCGCAGAAGGTGAAGCGCAGGTGGACATGAGCAGGAGCGGGGATCAGTAAGTAAATAGGGCCCTTTACCTGCTGGTGTTACACCAGCAGGTAATGGCCTATTAAAAAAAAAAAAAAACATCAGGGGCTTGCCGGCACCCCTAATGTCCCTGGCTCTGTGGCAGCCGCTACCACTGCTACCCCGGTATTTACGCCACTGACTGGACTGCCATACTGGATTTCAGCATTCTTATAAATTGAAACGTTTTTAAACTACTCATGCCCCCTGCAGCAATACGCATGGCTGCTGCTCGAGCTAGTGAAACAACAAGCTAATCAGCAGACCCAAGCCCGTCTCCAATCTAAAAAGGTATGTCACAGACAACAGCGAGCTGCTGAAACAACCCAGCAGACCCAAGCCCGTTGACAATCTGACAAGGCATTGTCAGCCACATGCACACAGCTGCATTCCATGTTTCCATAACAACTCAGCCAATTTTATTCACTGCTGTAGGTCAGCTTTAAAGGGGCAGGGTGCTATGGATGACACTGTTACACAAGGTCACGTACACACAGCTTTACCAGGTTTTCCATAACAACCAATCGCAGGTCTTTCACTGAAAACCAAACTGAGAAACACAAAAACACAAAACACCTAAAGACCAAAAAAAAAAACCCCGGTCCTCCATCCTGACAAAAAGCATAGAAAAAGTGGGCACCCCATTAACTAACAAGTCAAAATTTGGGGTTGCAACAGCCATTTCAACTGAATATCCAATAACTGATGGACACAGTAATATTTCAGGATTGAAATGAGGCTTATTGGACCAACGGAAAATGGCAAAGCAAAACCAAAAGACCGGCAAAAATTGGGTACCCTTATCATTTTATTGATTTGAATACTCCAACACTACTGACTACTGAACACAAAATGGTTGAACCCACTAAGCTTGAACTCAAGCCAGGTGTATCCAACATGAGAAAAGGATTAAGGTGGCCAATGCAAGTTGCTCCATTTGAACTCCCTGAAGAGTGCATCATGGGCTCCCAAAACAACTCTCAAATGACTAAAACAAAGATTGTCAACATAGTTGTCAGGGGAAGGATACAAAAAGTTGTCAGAGATTTAACCGTCAGTTCCACGTGAGGAACAAGTAAGGAAATGGAAGACCACAGGGACAGTCTGTAAGCCCAGAAGTGGCAGGCCAAGAAAAATACAGAAAGACAGAGAAGAAGAATGGTGAGAACAGTGAAGGACAACCACAGACCACCCCAAAGAGCGCAGCACACTGCTGCAGATGGTGCACGTGCACGGCAACAAACAGCACACCACAAGGAGAAGCGATGGGAGAGTGACGCGAAAGAAGCCGCTGAAAGCACGCCACAAACAGAGTCGCCTGAGGTATGCAAAAGCACATTTGGACAAGCCAGCTCATTTGGAAGAAGGTCCTGTGGACTGATGAAACAAAGATTGAGTTGTTTGGCATACAAAAGGCGATGCATGGCGCAAAAAAACACAGCATCCAAGAAAAACACGCACCCACTGTAAAAGGTGGAGGCCACATGCTTTGGGGCTGTGTGGGCAAGCTGGCACCGGGAATCTTGTTAAAGTTGAGGGTCGCATGGATTCAACTCAGTATCAGCAGATTCTTGAGAATAATGTACAAGAACAGTGACGAATGAAGTACGCCGGGGATGGATATTTCAGCAAGACAATGATCCAAAACACAGCCCAAACACCAGGCATCATGCAGAGGAACAATTACAAGTCTGAAATGGCCACCAGCCCCAGACCGAATATCATTGAACATCTGTGGGATAAGAACGGCTGCCATCCGGTGACCATCAAACAACTGAACTGGAATTGTTTTGTAAAGAGGAATGGCAAAAATACCCATCAGGATCCAGGAACTGATTAAAAGCACAGGAACGACAGAGGCTGTTATTTTTACAAAAGGAGGATCTACTAAATATTAATGTCACTTTCTGTAGGTGCCCATACTTGCACCGGTCAAATTTTGGTTTAATGCATATTGCACCTTTTCTGTTAGTACAATAAACCCATTTCAATCCTGAAATATTACTGTGTCCATCAGTTATTAGATATATCAAATTGAAATGGCTGTTGCAAACACCCAAATATTTAGAACTAAAAATGATTAAGATTAATAGGGTGCCCAAACTTTTCATATGACTGTACATACAGCTTTACACCAGGTTTCCATAGCAACCAAGCTATTTATGACCTGTATGAGTCAATAGCAGTTCGCAGGTCCTTAAATATTCAGTCATATGACGTGCATCATCCAATATGAGTTCACATTTCATTTACCAGGTTTCCTTAGCAACACAGCCATAAATAGACTATACCTATACTGGACTTCCATACTGGATGTCAAGTGCAAAACTGGCCACTACACAAACAAAAAATGAAATATACCCATGAGAAACCGGGTCCTTCTGCTAGTACTATATAAATTTTACTATATAAAGATTGTGGTTGCTCTGCTGTAGAATGGGCACCATAGCTACCAGGTCTCTGCTGTAATGTACAGTGGAGACCCAGAGCTAATGCCCATGATCAGAGTACTCTCTGATCGCGGGCATTGTAGTCTGATGTACCCCCACCAAAGTATAAAAAGTGTTTTATATCGCTGGAGCCGACCTCTTCTAGGAATATAATTATTGCAGCTGGTCTATGCCCAGCCTCAATAGTTATGTAGTGAAAGTGCCATAGACTGCAATACAGTTTTATTGCAGTCTATGGGACTTGCAATCAAATGATTGCAGGTTCAAGTCTCATAAATAGACTATACCTATACTGGACTGCCATACTGGATGTCAAGTGCAAAACTGGCCAATTCTTATGGGGCCACTACAGAAACAAAAAATGAAATATACCCGTGCGAAGCCGGGTCCTTCTGCTAGTTATGTATAGATAAGGGAATAGCATAAGGGACCACGTGGTGCATAGCCATCTGGCACCAATTAGGCAGGGAAAAACCTGCCATGTGGCACCTTTAAATGTGGTTATTGCTGGGCGTGCAGTTCTATCTATGTGGGTAAAGAGTTATGCAGCCATAAATTCAGAATACAAGAATTTATCAATTGCTGATCAAAAGGGGTGGATTATTTACCTGTGCATGTGGTTTACAGTACGTCGGCAAGACAATCTATGAATTTTGGGTGCAAAATGGTTCCAAAGCATTGTGGATCCAGATCCACGAGGTGTGAACTTTGATTGGAAAAAATGTCACTGTTAGGGGCAAGGTGAGTCTTTAAGATATACACTGGGTGCCCATGCTGACTTAATGAAGAGATTTCAGGGGTGCTCGGGGCATACAGCACCCCTGTGGATACCAGTAGATGGCAATACATGTTAGGGAGGCTGCTTGTTTCTTTGTTTTAGATCAGTCACTGAATTTCTAGTGTCTCTTTATATAACCAATGTGATGGTTATATAGGAGGACCTAAATAACATTACAGTTATTTCAGACAGAAATGCATGAGATAACTATGGTTAGGATAGATTGAATTGGTAACTTAATATATGCAATCATAGCTATTACAGACTCTAAATTATATCACTGCCTAAGAGTAGGAATTTAGATTTAACACCTTTAATGGTATATTTGATGAGATAATATAGAAACTGTCACTGTAATTTTTAATCATAGATGTGTTCACCAGTTTTAATGTGATATGATTAAAAGTTATATTTTATAGGGATGGAAATTGAACCTTAGTCTCTATATGAGACTGTTTTTCTCATTTGGTTTAACCTTGTTTAATACCTAACCCTGTTGAGTCCTATACTTTAAACAATCACCCAGGGTTGATGCAAGGGGAACTGAAGGAGGATGAAGATCTGAGTCAGAGTCATTATGGTGGCTGAACTGGAACTCTTAGACTGGAAGAGGAGGGGGAGGGGAGGAAGACTTTCCTTTGGATGTAGAGGGGGCATTTGATATAACACAGACATAGCTAGGGGAGGAGGGTGACGATTATTTCTTTTTAGATCATGATGAGGATAAGCACTCCAGCCAAGAAGATGAACCATGGCAGGCCACTGGGTTTGTATGCCAGGATACCTACACAGTAGGTAACAAGGGTATTATTAGCATCAACAGAGGGATGACTACTGGATTGAAGTTCTCTTAGACCTTTGCTATAAAGCCAAAATGGGAGAATTCTTCCCTGCCCCCCAAAGGGAAACAAAACTAATTTATTATCAGGATAGGCTGTATACTCAGCTTACCACAATGTTTAGAGAGATCACTGTAAGTGCCAGTGCAGATGTGCCCATTTGGCACTGCCCACTCCCAGCCTAGCTCACTTAGCCAGCACTCCACCTCCTCTGCCAGTGCCACATCTACAAGCAGCAGCTGCAACCAGTACAGTATCTGGGACATTATGAACCTCACAGCACCAACCAAACCTACAACAGGCAACTGACACCCACTGGATGCAGCAGCAGGTACAGTTGTACCTAGAGTGCTCCTATAACCCAGTAGATAACTGTGACACCCATGGGATTCTGGGCCAATAGATTAGAGCAGTGGAAGGAGCTTGCTATGGGAGTTTAATCTTTTCCAGCCTCAAGTGCAATTGTAAAAGGGGTGTTCAGTGCTGTCAGTGGCATTGTAACACCTAGAAGGACCAAACTGTCCACTAGAAAGGAAAAAATTACTTTTGTAAAAATGAATCAGGCATGGAACTGTTAGAATTTTCACATGCTTCCAGCTGTTGCCTCCGAATAGATGTGCCACCATCTTCCTGTATCATTTTTTGTACTGCTTATGCTGCCTGCTACTCCTAAAGAGCTGAACATCATCTTTTGTGGCCTGATCCATCATATTATTCTATGCTGTATTGCCTCTCATGTTACCACAGCTACCACCACTGCCACCACTCAGCCAGATGTTCATCTCATTCCATTATACCATACTATTGGTGCCACTGTGTTGGCATCACAAAACCAAAGTTAGATTTAAAAAAAAAAAACAAAACTGTACCATCTTTCAATGCCAACAGCACTATTTTGATTTCACATCTGCTCCTTTGCAGGGTTGATTTTTGACAGCTTTTTCTTTTGGAAAGCCAATTCTTCATTATCACTTTAAACTAGGCTCACAACCGCAAATTTGTCTCCCAAATAGCAAATTCCTGTAATACAAGTCACCAAAACAGGCTAATTCTATAAAAACATTGGTTTTTTTTTTTCAATATAACCATGTGTGTTTAAAAAAAAAAAATAGACAAGCAACTTTCCCCCCCAAAAAAGAGTACTTTTTGGAATGTTTTAAAATTTAGAATGTTATAATGCGTAAAAGCGAGTGTCAACGTAGTGTACGATTAAACCAAGAGTTTGTATCCACTGCTTACCATATATTTTTCATAGACATACATGTCTCTTTCTCTTAGACATAACTTTGGCTGTGTTTGCTTTAGAGAGCTAGAAATTGGATAGATAGGTTCCTAGTGGTACTGCCAGCTAAATGAATTTTTGGGACTGAACCCAAATCTAAATGAATCTTGTGATGTTTACCCATCTCTAGCTCTCTAGCTGTAGGTTGTGTATATAGTATGGAATTTAAACATCATGGGAAATTAATTAAGACCATCACACAGTACACAGATCTTAGTATTGTGTGCATTGGCTCCGGCCTCTAAATAACTTTGGCGCACCACCGGAGGTCACATGAATTCTGCGAAGGACAGAGAATGGGGTAAATTTCAGGTATAACTCACTCCAGTTTACTGGTGTTATTAATAGTAAATCTATCATGCCGAAACACGCCTGCTTCAGCTGTCCTTTATCGCCACCTTACTCCATTCACTTTTGTTTTCAGGCTGGAAAACACAAAAAATGGCTCATTTTTGGCAGATATATTTGGAACAAAATGTGCTTATTTTGCACCAGAAAACTGTTGTGTTAAGAATAGTATATTCCCCCTTGACTTTAGAAACTGTGCTCAGTATAAGAAAAGGGAATAACTATTGACTTATGAAATTTATCATAAAGGTTTATGTCCGCTTGAACTGTAGTGTTTTTGCCTGTTGGGGGAATGCAGAGGAAAAACGTTCCCCCATTTTCAAAAATGTTTTTGAAAAACCGGGCATGTTAATTTCACTTGTTGAAAGGCTGTGTTTTACCCGTAGATTTATATGGGGGGCCTTAATGTATGCAGAGTAATCTGGAATGTCTAGATGACTGGACTATAGAATGACCTGCTTGTTTCTTATCACAGTTTTTCTTTAACATGACTCATGCAGCTATCTTTGTATGTCAGCTGGAATACAGTGAGTCAGCAAGCTTACAGCAGATATAAAATATTAAAGGATTTTATTGTTGTAAAGATAAAAAAACAACATGTGTACAAAGTGTTTTTAAACAAATTGCTATCCATCTGTTATTTTAGGATGGTATTGTCACTGATATAAAACAAACAAATAGATCAATTAAATTAGTTCTAAGGAATATGGAGTACATAAAAGACAAAAGTGTAGAACAGTGTTTACATATACATTTTTATAAAGATTAAAATGCCTTGAAATATTTCATAATACCCTTGACTAACTATTCTAGCATCTGCTGCACAAAAAGTTTAGTAACAGAATTGTACAGTTCTTATGAAGAAAGTAATCAAAATCTTAAAACAACAAGCGTCTACAGTAAAATAAAGAACAGCTCTGTAATAGTTTTACTGTAAATTATGCATGTAATAAGTCTGTTCAAGACAGCTTTATCATTCATTTCTATAAGTTGTTTAAGCACAAAGTATACAAAATTACAATATGATAAACAGAGAGAGGTGTAACTTGAAGCTCCTAGGCCCAGTGCAAAATCTATAATGGGGTTCCCACTTACCATGTGCTAGCTATAATAAAGCAGTATGCTTGTATACAGTGTTTATATGTACAAAATCTATTGTCAAATGTTTAGATCCTAATCACACCACTCTAACACCAGAAAATAAACACAAAAATACATACAAAGCAAAAAAAGGTCCAAATAGTTTTTTATTCATTCATTAAAAACAAAAATTTTAAAAGTATATAAATATAAACTTCTTATTTAACTCAAATATTCACAAAGCAAAGCAAATGCACAAGTAAATAAAAAATGATAATAATAATAATAGTAATAGTATTACATTAAAAAAAGTAACAAAACATTTGAAGTAATGTGCTATACAATTCAATAAATACACAATAAATAAATCCTAACTCCCATAAGTAGTAATAAAGTGCATTCAGGTGCTAGTGCCAGAAGAAGCCTATCAGTCAATAATTCATATTTGACTAATCATATCCGGAAATAAATAAAGAAAGAAAGAAAGAAAGAAAGAAAGAAAGAAAGTGCTTATCCCACAGATTGTGCATGCAGTAAAGATCTTTCAACATGGGTTTCGCGTTTGCTGCTTCAGACGACCTTATGGAGTTAGGGTTTATTTACGTTTGTTGGTTCCAAGCCAATATCCTATATCCTCTACATTCCTCCTTCTACATATTGTCTTCTCTGTGTTTTCTCTTATCCTCTAAATCTGCCATTTTATCTGCCATTTTATCCTCCAAATCTGCCATTTCTCTTATCCTCCAAATCTGCCAATCATGTCTACCTCCTCCTCCAAACTGTATTGTGCATCAATGAGTTCATAATGGAAGCAGGAGAGCTCACCCATCTTATGTTCTAGATGATTAACTCGACCTCCCAGGTCAGATATCGAGGCATTAAAGGTGGCTGTCACTTTGCATAAATCAGAAGCAATTGAGTTTCTCAATTGATGTCAATGACATCACACCTTTTATAAAGGATACTGAGGCCACCTGCTCAAAGGACTGAAAGTCTGCAAAATTGACATAAAAAATTCTGCAGGTGGCGGTTGAGTTCCCTCGATGGGTGTCTGGACTCACACATAAAGTCCCGGGGTCAGATCCATGTGGAGATAAAGAGGCAGAGTGGGACAAAGATGGCATCTTCTCAGCATGAGGAGGAGAGCTTGAAAAAAAAAATTTGTAAGCTGTTTCAGGCCTGTTTTCGAGAGTCTCTTGCTTGTCATCATGTCCATGAGGCTAGAAGGGACACTACCGTGATGGAGAATCACAAAAACTCCCACTGGTGTTGGTGTAAAAGTTGCTTGTTAGAGGTTGGTAGAGCTCAGAGAAGCTACAACCATCTTTTCAAGTCCACTAGACTTCAATGAGACTGCGCTGCAGTACCTACACTCAACACAACAGTTTGTACGATGAGTGAGCAGCACAGCTTGCAGTATGACGTTAGGCAAGCATTAAGAGGCTTTTTTTCACTTTCCATGATCTGTTTTGGTATTTGTGATGCATTGTCTGTAACATAACCAAAGGGGAAATCAAATTATAAAATTAAGTCAATGGGATCCACCAAGATTCATTTGAATCTGTTTAAAATCGTATCTATGATAATATAGCTGTCAAGTCCTTGTTTTGAATGAAAGCAAGGATGTAATTGCAAATGTAAATGATTGCGATCACAAGTGGTATAACCGCGACCTTGCCCATTGCCCCAGTAGTCACGTGTGGTGCGCCAGCGTAATGACGTCAGCTGAGACCGTCACAGGCCCCTGCAGTGACCCCTGGGACCAGTGGCATAACTAGGAATGGCTGGGCCCCAAGGCGAACCTTTGACTTGGGCCCCCCTCGCACCACCCGCACAAACCGCATTACTGCACACACTATTATGCCCCATAGTGGCCCCTGCATACACTATTATGCCCCATAGTGGCCCCTGCACACACTATTATGCCCCATAGTGGCCCCTGCACACATTATTATGCCCCTTAGTGGACCATCCATGAACAATTATTATACTCTGGGGTCTTTTCAGACCCCAGAGTATAATGATCGGAGACCCAGGGGAGGTGACAAACATAAAAAACAATGTTACTTACCTCTCCCTGGCTCCAGTGCACTCCCTGCTACTTTCCCCCTCTTCAATGTTGGACCAGACGTCACATGAGCCAGGCCAGCGTCGCGTCGCATAATAATGCTGGCCTGGCCCACGTGACGTCTGGGACATCACCAAACTGGCCTGAAGACTACCAGAGCGCAGGAGAGGTAAGTAACATTTTTTATATTCCCTCGCCTCCCCTAGGTTTCCAATCATTATACTCTGGGGTATAATGATTGCAGAGTATAATGATAGCTGTGTTTGTGGGGTTTGCAGGTCCATGGCCTTACTTACCGATCCCTGCTCCTGCTCACAGCCGTCTCTTCAGAAGGGGAAGTGCAGGCGGCCATGAGCAGGAGCTGGGATAAGTAAGTAAATAGGGCCTGTTACCTGTGGGGGTTATTCCAGCAGGTAATGGCCTATTAAAAAAAAAAAAAAAAAAAAACATCAGGGGCCCGCCGGGCCTCTAATGTCCCAGGCCCTGTGGTATTTACACCACTGCCTGGGAAACATAACCAGAGCAGCAGGCAGAAGAGGGCCAAGGATGCTGCTGCAGAGAACTGGATGCAACGAGGATGCCCAGGAGAGGTGAGGTAAGGTGAGTATAAGGGTTTGTTATTTTCCATCACGTCCCCTGGGCCAACGATTTTTAAACTCTAGGGTTTGAGGCGACCCCAGTGTATAATAATAGCACTGAAACTAACGAGAGTGCCGAACCTCACGAATAATTGCCAAATTTTGTGGAGTTTGCCTGAAGCTGCTCAAGGGGAACTCTTGGGAGCATTTTTTACTGTTTGGGGCCACTGTGTAGGACCACTATGGAGCATATTAAACTGTGTATGGGCCTTTGTAGAACATATTATACTGTGTAGGGGCTATTGTGGAGCATATTATACTGTGTGTGACCACTGTGGAGCATATTATACCGTGTGGGGGCCACTGTAGAGCATATTATACTGTGTGGGGACACTGTGGACCATTATACTGTGGGGGGGCTCTGGACAAGATATTACCCTATGTGAGCCCCTTCACTATTTACATCACACCCCATCTGTTTTATAGCAGTGTTACACAATAGTGTTATGAGAATGACCAATTGACTGTAAATGTCTCTCAAACAAGTTAACATGTTGACTCAGCCAAGAGATCCTGGCTTGTTCACTAGTAGACTTTGTACAACCTTGGAATCTGGTCCATGTATTGTGTTTATTGTGTTGTGTTGTCTTATCTGTAAAATGGTATAAAAAGCTGGACCCTTTTACAATAAAATGAGACATTTCTACATACCATGAGACTGCATATATCTGTGTCTCCCGGGCCCGAGATCTATGTTTGATTTATTAATTAGTTTTTCACAGAAAGTATTGAAAGAAAGAATTTGGTCTGCATATCAAATTGCCACAACAGCAGACATGTGATTCTATTAAAGGCTGGAATTACAATGCACGGTCACTATAAAACAGATCCTGTGCAATGAATCAGTGAGGGAGTGAGGGTGCTCACAAAAGCACCATGGTCCCTTCAGTTGGACATCAGGGGGCCCAGGCGTTAGACCTCCACTGATCTCTTAGACTGTTAGGACCCTGCAGATCAGATGTTTACCAGAACATTCTACTTCCAGTATTGTTTCCATGCTGGGCGCTGCGCTGCTCACTCACCCACCATATTCTTGATAACCACAGTTGTGGGTGCAGCACCGATAACTGTCGATATCAAGAATACGCTGTAGTATGCTGGTAAAAGTTTGCATTGGGGCCCACAAGAGTTTGGTTATGCATCTTGGCCTGCAATATGGTGGTCAAAAAGAAGCCATATTGCACAGTTCTGAATGAATTTCCATTTTATGATTGGAGTTTACTCTTAGACATTGTGGTTCTAATGAATAACTGCCGTAATGCTATACTTGCAGATTCCAAATACATTTGTGTGCTTGAGCCCTTCTTGAACCAAATTTTAGTTTTATTTCTAACATCTTTCCCAGTATAAGTAAATGCTCATTGGTACTTATTACTTTAGTTGCTTCCTTCTCCCTCATGCTACAGTGACTGCATCACTAAACTGGAGTAAAAGTTTCCAGTGTTGGGGAAGTGCCAAGAGAGCACTAAAAAAAAAAAAAAAAAAAAAAAAAGTATCTGGAACACCCCTTAATTCCTGGCTGTGGCTCAAAAATGTGCAGGAAAATCTGCAGCAAAAAAAGCAGTTTTTGCTCAACTTGTGGCCTCAAACTTATGAAAATACTATACAAATACGGACGAACCCCCCAACCCAAATTTGTATGTACCCAACAACACCCCCCCCCCCCACCCCAACACCAGACACCAGGCGCATGTAGCAGCTGTTAACGTGTCCTCTTCTCACCATCTTCTTCTCTCCTTCTTTTTTTTCCTTCCCTCCTTTTTTTTTTTTTTTTTTTTTTCCAAACTTCGACATTTAGTTAAACTGCTGCAGCATAATAACTTAACACAGAAGACCAGTGAAATGTCATTGGAAAAACATTTTTCTACGACTTCATTGGTTTTCTCTTGTCTTCTGTTACTAATATTTTTATACTGCAGCAGTTATAACCAATTGCAGAAGTTTGGATAAGCTCTATATATATATATATATATATATATATATATATATATATATAGAGACACAGATTTGTACTCTAACAGGATTCTCATGTTGAGATGTCACCATAACTATTAAAGACTAATGATTCAGTGGAGGTAGACAGTTTACACCCAAATCTGACTGCAAATGTCCTTGAAAAGTATATGAGACCTTTAAAACATCTTTTAAAAGTAGAAATGTTTGCATCGGTATGGGAAACAAGTAGTCAGGAGTCTGAAGAATATAAATTACTTCTTCACTGAAATAATTGGAAAAGGTTAAAATTCATCATTTTAACTGATAGGCTTTCTTTGAGACATTTGTTGCAAAGAATACAAAATAGTACAATTCTAATTCTCTGAATGATTTTTCTATAATAAAAATAAATGTTTGCTTAATGAGTTCAATATTAAATTAAAACATTAACTAACCTATAATTCACTATGGATGTACAATGAAGATGTAAAGATAAAAGTTCTATTTTGGCTATACAACACAAATAACATGAAATATTACTGTATGTTCGGCTTTCTAAATAATGACAACGCATCAGCATACATATTTATTTTCTATCCTAAGAAAGAGACAGTTTTTAATATTGCATTAGAAATTGATTAATAAATTATTGATTTTACATTTTTATTTGCAATAGCGCTGATGTATTCCATAAAGCTGTACAGAAAATAAATCTTACAGTATAAGCCTTTACGCAACCTCTGTAGACATATACAGTAACATGTTGCCACATAATGACAGGTATAGTCAGGCAGAGTCACAAGCAGTAGCCACATCATGCTGAGCATGCTCATTATGCAGATCACTGGTCACTGCTACTCCATCAGGGACGGGCTTTCACAGCCATGTGCTAGCTCTATGTTTTGGACAGAAAACGTGTCCAATAGAAAATAATGGACCTATTCACAAAGCTGTTTTTTAATGGTCCATGTGACCAAAATGTTAAACAATAGAACATGTCATTTTTCAAGTCTATGAGGGCAGCCAGAGTCAGAGCTCAGAATCGCACCCCTTGCCTGCTCCTGCCTGACACCTCTTTCCTGACAGTACAGAGCCTAAATAATAATAATAATAATAATAATAATAATAATAATAATAATAGTCCTTTAATAGTCCCACAATGGGGAAATTCAGTGTGTTACAGCAGCAAAGATAAGATAAGGTAAGCAGATACAAATACAACATGTACAGGAATGTTCCAAGGTGAGAGGCATTACATTAATAGCAGACAGACAGATAGGACGTAGCAGAGGGGGGGGGGGGGCATATAACAGGCAGAGAGATATTTCAGTTCTCTGTGTGTAATGATCTCCGCTTAGGTCGGTGTTGGTTGTACAGCCTAACCGCAGTGGGGAGGAAAGACCTCCGATAGCGCTCCTTCTCACACCTAGGGTGGAGCAGTCGGTCACTGACAGTACTGCCCAGCGCAATCACAGTCTCATGCATGGGATGGGAGTTATTCTCCCGCATGGAGCTCACCACGGACAGTATCCTTCTGTCACCCACCACCTGCACAGGGTCCAGTGGGCTCCCCAGGACAGAGCTGGCCCTTCTAATCAGCTTGTCAAGTTTATTTCTGTCCCTGGTTGATATACTGCTCCCCCAGCAGGCCACTCCAAAGAAGATGGCTGATGCCACTACAGAGTTGAAGAAAGTCCTAAGAAGTGCCCCCCGGATTCCAAAGGCTCTCAGCTTCCTAAGCAGGTAGAGCCTGCTGTGGCCCTTCCTGTACAGGGCCTCCATATGATCTGCCCAGTCCAGCTTATTATTAAGGAGCAAACCCAGGTACTTATAGGTGTTCACAATCTCGATGCCCGTCCCCAGGATGTCCACTGGTTTAGAATATCAGGCACCAAAAATAACAGCATTGATTGCTGGGGAACAGTGGGGGCTAGAGAAAAAAATTCCAACTGTGCCAAATGAGCTGAACTTGTTGGAGGTGATGAAAGGTCCTCTTTAAATTGAACACTATTGTACAGTTAGGTTTAGAAATATTTGGACAATGACATAACTTTTGGTATTTTAGATTGCATGGTGCTTCACAGTACAGATGATATGCCTACAAAATAGTACTATAACATACTTACCTTAGTGGCTCTTTGAAATATAGACACGTACCTCTGATGAATGTGTCGGTATTGGTGTATATTCCGACATAGGAAACACGTTAGATGTGTCAGTAGGATATCACGGTTAAAGCTTATTGCTGTGATATGGTTGTGTCAGTAGGATACGATAGTGAATACTAGTCACTGTGTTAGAAAGTGTGTTGGTAGGATAATTTAACATACGTCAATTGCCTAATAGAGGATATTATAGTAAACACTAATCGTTTTGACAATTATTTTCAGAGGTATCATAGAAGTGTTGGGTATTATAACACTGTGGACGCTAGGCAGTGCTTTGTTAAGCTGAAGGAACCATATGCTTTAGCAGTCCAATTTTTGCTCCTGTAATATATGGGGTGTAGAGAGTTATCTAGATAGGTGTATATTGTCTATATCTACACCTATCAGTAGTGAGATATTATGAAGCTTGAATATGGCCTTTTAACATTTAGGTCTGGTTTCATAGTGGAATAATTTATGTTGTAGTTTCCCCAGTTTAGTATTTTAATTAATATTTAATAAAGTTAATATTTTAATGCGTCCAGATATTAGTGGGCGACTCTCCTAGTTTAAGAATAAGTTTTGATTGGCACGCAATATCTTGTTGTTATTTTCTAGTTTGAACAGTACAGATGGACAATGACCCAAAACATACTGCGAAAACAACCCAGGAGTTTTCTAAGGCAAAGAAATGGAATATTCTGCAGTCACCAGATCCCAACCAGATCAAGTATGCCTTTCACTTGCTTAAGACAAAACTTAAGCAAGTGAAAGACATAACAAGACCCACAAACAAGTAACAACTGAAGACAGCTGCAGTAAAGGCCTGGCAAAGCATCACAAAGTATTACAAATGAACATTTTATTTATGGTAATGTTAATTTGTCCAATTACTTTTAAGCCCCTGAAATGAGGAGGCTTTGTAGAAGAATGGTTTAAATTCCTACACATTTCACAGGATATTATTGTTCAACCCCTTGCATTAAACCTGAAAGTATACACTTCAATTTTATCTCAGTTGTTTCATTTCAAATCCAATGTGGTGGCATGCAGAGCCCAAATCATGAAGATTCTGTCTCTGTCCAGATATTTTTGGAACTAACTGTACAGTATATGTACTGTACAGTATATGTTATGTAAGTACATGGTAGCTACACAAGTACAACTTGTTGTGCAAGCAGCAAAGCATCACACACTGATGTTTAAAAAATAAACAAACAAAAAACAACAACTTAACAACTCATGATGAACAAAATGCAAAGAATATACATAATAAAACTATTAATGTCTGTGATAGGTCTTTCCTGTTTGCCCACAAGCTTCCGTTGCCTTGCAGTGCGCAAGAAAAGAATTTCAAAATTCTGTCTCGATGGTACAGGTGTCCTGACTTCCTCCACAGAATATATCCTGCTGTGACTGACCGGTGATGGCACTGTGGCACGGAGAAAGGAACCCTGTATCACAAATGGTGGGAGTGTGCCGTTCTTAGGCCCTTCTGGGACGATGTGTTTGACCTGTATGCTAAGGTGAGTGGTCGTACCGTTGCAGCTACTCCCCAACTGGCCCTTCTTTCAGTTATCCCTGGCAGGATTTCTGCAGTGAAGAAGGATCTCCTGCGACACTTTCTCACGGCCGCCAGGACCGTCATTCCCAGGCACTGGCGAAGCACTGCTGCACCTTCCCTGGTTGAATTCCTACAGGAGCTTCTCCTAATAAGGAGAATGGAGGCCCTGGTGGTGGATGATTCTTCTGATCCTTCTAAATTTGACGCTCTTTGGCGGCCTTGGGTGGAAATTCAGAAATCAACCGAGTTCTCCTCTTTCTTCTCATGATCCGGAATTACCTTCTATTATTATTTTCTTTCCCCTTTCTTTTCTTCAGCGGCTACTGGTTGTTTTGCCCTTCCCCTGATGTTCCCCTTCCCCCTCCTCAGCCTCCTCATGTGTCTTCCCTATTGTTTGTCCCAGCTGTGTGTTTCCCTGGTCTGTTTTGTCAGTCCTTCGGTTTTATGCAGGTGTTGTTCGTATGTTCTCATACCCCTGGGCCTTTGCCCCATTATTAGCATAATGTGTTTTATAGCAGCGGGCGGGGATCCCCCCTAGCCTTTTGTATTAGGGCGAGGCCTGCGCGCCTTAGCACCTTTGTTGGTCTGCATTGTTTTTTTTGTTTCTGTTTTCTTCCCCTACCTTGTATTTTGTATTGTATTGAAAATTCCTTAATAAACATTGATTAAACATAAAACTATTAATGTGCTCAAAGCAATAATTTGCCTGGGACTAAAGGAAATATAAAGGTTTTGCATTAAAGGGTTTGTCCAGTAATTTTTTTTGTCTAATATAATTTTTTATATTAGGCTCGGGAAGGTGAAAAAATAAAAAACAACCATACTCACCTGTCCCTGGTGCTCCTGTGTCTTCCAGTGTGATCTAGTCCTGCTGCTCAGCGTTTTCCCCTAGTAGAAGTCCACGCCGCACGTGAATGCTGAGGCCATTCATCTGCCTAAGGAAAGAGACTTGGGATGTCACAGTGTGGTAGGGACTTTTGGCAAAACAAGACAGCGGAGCAGCAGGACCAAACTGCGCTGGGAGACACCGGAGCACCTGGGACAGGTGAGTATGTTTTTTTTTCTTAATTTTTTTCACCTTCCCTGGCCTAATAGGAAAAAATAAATACCCTGGACAAACTCTTTTAATTTTGAACCTCTCAAAATTCGTTTCAGGTTTGGGTGGCACAGGTCCCAGATTCATTTAGAGTCAAATAAGTTCAGTACAAAAAACAACTTAAGTTGGCTTAAAACATAGTGTATAACACTACCAGGGCTCCTAGGAACCTATATATTAAATTTCTAGCTCTCTAAGGCAAACACAGCCAAAGTTATGTGAAAGTGACATGTATGTCTATGGATAAATGGATGGTAAGCAGTGGATACAAACCAAACTCCACTGTGCTAACACTCACTTTCAACATTTAAAACACTCCAAAAATTACTTTTTTTTTGGGGGGGGGGGAGAAGGAGCTAGCCCATGTTTTTTTTAGATACACAGAAACTATATTGCAAAAAGCTATGATTTTGTTGAAAAATTAGCTCATTTTGATGACTTATAAGTTCTGCAGGCTTGTTGTTATTTGAGAGACAAATGTATGGCTGTGTGCCTAGCTGAAAAGTGATTAAAAATTGGCTTTTCAAAAAAAAAAAAAAAAAAAAAAAAGAAAAGCAACCAAAATGAACAGGGAGCAGATTGTCACACCAACATTGCATTCATATTAGAAGAAGCAATGGAGGGGTTGTTTTTTTGTGCCAACACTGGCACTGGCAACTATAGAATTTGATTAAAGATTTTGGCCCACTAGTGGTGTGTCTGCCTCTTAAAAAGTAAAGTGATAAAGTATTGATTACATGAAAAGCCACCAAAAAGTGTCCATTTATGGAAGCACATGCAGCACCAATGAGTGACACACTATCAGTGTTCCTGGCCTGGCCAGTTAAAAAAAGCTAGAATATCTTCTGAAATGTAAAGGATTGTATGACCAAGAGAACAATACTTTAGAGGCAGAAAAGCACCTGGATTATCCTGCCAGTTATCCTATGAGAGCACAAGCTACATCAACATCATTTTAGTGGAGTGACAATTTACAGAATTTCAAGGAAAGCTGCACATTTGTAGAACACCATCATGGTAGCTCACTACTTGCCATTTAAAAAAGTAATAAAGAATTGAGTGTAGAAAAAAGTCACCAAGAATACTCCTGTGCATGTGCAGCACAAAGTAGTGACAATTAACATACTTTCAAGAAAAAAAATTGGGGCCTACTGCCTAGCCTTCCAACTGAAAAAACTGGAATATCTTCCAAAAGTGATCATGAAATAGAAGTTGTTTTTCTTACTCTTACATTTATCCAGTTCCACTCCATTGTGTCTGTGGTTTGCTGCATGCAGTAATTATTCACTGTATACTGCTGCTCAAAATGACGCTCCAACATGTGCCACTCAATGTGTGCATCATCTTACAACCATGGAATGAGGGAGAGGAGTGTAAGCAAGGGCTTTGTCTGGTGAAGTAGGGGGTAGGAAATCGTCCACTATGGAGGAACTGGAGGAGGTGGATGGGTCCCACCCAGTGTTTAAACTGTGTTCGCCCTGCACCCATGAGGTGATGTCAGTACTAGAAAGCAACAGGCCTTGCTGCATTTCTAGACTGTGGCCTCTGATGCTCAAAACATTGTCCCAGAGGGCCATGAAAGCTATGTATTTTCCCTGCCAGGACAGGTTTTGCTTGCTAGAGAAATAATGGTGGCTACGTATTCTCAATTGAGGCTGTGTGCTGCCACAGTGGGTTCCACTAAATGGCACGGCAGTGACTGGACCCCCAGCACCTTGACCAGGTGGGAGTTAAAGTTACAGACCAGCTGGATGCAGATTGCTGTTTACTGGACACGCATTCCTTTATGGATGAGAATGATGTTGGCATGGAAGAGGAGAAGCAGATGGAGTTGATAATGATAATGACGATAACCATGTTCTAGGTGTGGATGGGGCCTGCCTACAAAGACAATCATAAGGAGAAGAAATAGAATGGACTTGCTCATTTGGTACCCCTGCCAATTCCATTTTTCCAAATTAGCTGGTGACGCCATTTCATGTGAGTGTGGAGAGCTCTAGTTCCTACATGTGTATCTACATGTCCATGGCTAATTATCTAAGTTCTTGCACCTTGCCACTGATTTGTCATTTGGTAATGTGCAAAAAAAATTCCCATATAGGAAATGACAGTATGTAGCTGCTGCTGCCAAAACTGGTAGTAGTGGAAACGTGTCTGCCACTGCCACTTCCTCCCTAGATTGCCTTAGATCTCCCCGAGGCTTTTGAATGTTGGAGCTGTGCATCATATGGAATTCTTACTACTGCAGCTGCCACCAAAATATTACTCTGATGTTACCCTGACCCAGATGCCAGGTCTTATCTGTAATAGAATCATTCCTCTATATCCTCACAATTCCTAACAGATTTCCCACTAGTGCCCCTACCAGCACACACTCAACCACTACTACCTCCACCAACACCCATGTCTTCCACCTCTATCTCCTCTACATTGAAAAAACACTGGCAGTTGTTATACAACTCATCAAGAAGAGGATAAAGAAGAAACCTTGGGCTTTGAAGAATCTCTCAGTAGATGCTACTAGGGATTGGGATCTGTGTTAGGGAAGAAGATATGGTTGACAATACAGAAAGACAGCATGGTAAATTACGTTTTACAACAGAGGAGGAGGAGGAACACAAAGAACCCTGACTCAACATTTGTGGTTCACTGCTTTCAAAAATGTCAAAACCGCGGTTACTGGCAGTACTGTCAGGACTAGAAGTAATGTTGCTGATGCCATCCTCTCCCCTGTTCTGTTTTTTTTCCAATAATTTTACTGCACGCTGCTTAAATATAGTAGTGATTTTAAACAATTCTGACACTGTGTGTATGTCTTTTCTTTTTTTTTTTTTTACAAAAAACTATTTCAAGAAAAATAGCAAAGCACTAAAAGGGTGACATGGTCAGTGACTATTAGACTATAACTGTGTCAGTCAGGTTGTTTTAACTGTGTCAGTCAGGTTGTATTTTTGCCATTAAAATGGCTGCAGTTTGTATGTATATTGGGTAACAAAAAAAAAAACTTAAATCATACCTCCAATTCTAACCAATTTTTCATAAATGAATAGTACAGTCTTGGCCAAAAATTTTGAAAAAGAAAAAAAAAATAAATTTTCACAAGACCCGCCCCCCCCCGGTTTTTTTTGTGTTTTTCCAAAATTTTTTAAAAAAAAAAAAAAAAAAATTCTATTTAAAAAAAAAATAAAAAAAAATAAAAATATATTGACAGAATGAGTTAATGCAGCAAGTCAATATTTGCAGTGTTGACCCTTCTTCTTCAGGACCTCTGCAATTCTCCCTGGCATGTTCACAATCAACTTCTGGACCAAATCCTGACTGATAGCAGTCCATTCTTGCAGAATCAATGCTTTAATTTTGTCTGAATTTGTTGGTTTTTGTTTGTCCACCCGTCTCTTGATGATTGACCACAAGTTCTCAATGGGATTAAGATCTGGGGAGTTTCCAGGCCATGGACCCAAAATCTCTTTGTTTTGTTCCCTGAGCCATTTAGTTATCACCTTTGCTTTATGGCAAGGTGCTCCATCATGCTGGAAAAGGCATTGTTGAGCGCCAAACTGCTCTTGGAGGTTGGGAGAAGTTACTCTTGGAGGACATTCTGGTACCATTCTTTATTCATAGCTGTGTTTTTAGGCAAGACTGTGAGAGAGCCGATTCCCTTGGCTGAGAAGCAACCCCACACATAAATGGTTTCAGGATGCTTTACAGTTGGCATGAGACGACTGGTGGTAGCGCTCACCTCTTCTTCTCCGAATAAGCTGTTTTCCAGATGTTCCAAACAATTGAAAAGTGGATTCATCAGAGAAAATGACTTTACCCCAGTCCTCAGCAGTCCACTCCCTGTACCTTTAACAGAATATCAGTCTGTCCCTGATGTTTTTTCTGAAGAGAAGTGGCTTCTTTGCTGCCCTCCTTGAGACCAGGCCTTGCTCCAAGAGTCTCCGCCCCACGGGGGGGGGGGGGGCCCCCACCCGGGGGGGGGGGCACCCCCGGGGGGGCGGGGGGGGGGGGGGGGGGGGGCCCCCGCAGCTGAAACACTTTTAAGAGACGGTCCTGCCGCTTGCTGGTCTTTCTTGGGCGCCCTGGAGCCTTTTTGGCACCAATGGAACCTCTCTCCTTGAAGTTCTTGATGATGCGATAGATTGTTGACTGAGGTGCAATCTTTCTAGCTGCAATACTCTTCCCAGTTAGGCCATTTTTGTGCAGTGCAATGATGACTGCACGTGTTTCTTTAGAGATAACCATGGTTAACAGAAGAGAAACAATGATGGCAAGCACCAGCCTCCTTTTAAAGTGTCCAGTGGTGTCATTCTTACTTAATCATGACAGATTGATCTCCAGCCCTGTCCTCATCAACACCCACACCTGTGTTAATGGAGCAATCACTGAAACGATGTTAGGTGGTCCTTTTAAGGCAGGGCTGCAATGATGTTGAAATGTGTTTTGGGGGATAAAGTTCATTTTCTAGGCAAATATTGACTTTGCAAGTAATTGCTGTTAAGCTGATCACTCTTTATAACATTCTGGAGTATATGCAAATTGCCATTAGAAAAACTGAAGCAGTAGACTTTGTAAAAATTAATATTTGTATCATTCTCAAAACTTTTGGCCATGACTGTACAAGTGAAAATAAGAAACTTAGTAATATATCTTATTAAAGACATATGTTTTCTCCATTTTTAAGTCAGTTACTTTATCCATATTAGTTTTTGAAGAGAAGAGTAGTATTAGAAAAGACATTCAAATTATTGCTGCGGTTCCTTGATTTTTTAACACTGCTAAGTTGTAGATGATGATGATAATATACAGACTGTGGCAATAAATCAATTAAGCAGCCTGCAGGGGAATTCTGCTCAGCCCCTTCTTGCTCCCTAGAGTTATGTGCGACCCTGAATACGGAGGCAGAAATAATGCAAACACAGTAGTCAGAGTAAAGATAAGGAGCAGGAGAACAGCTTAATAAGTAGGGAAGGAACCAGATCTCCATAATAAGATATATTAAGAAAATAATATTTTTTTTCAGATTAACACACTCCGTCACAACATGTATTGGGTGAGCAGAGCAGAAAAAAACATGGTTGTCTTAGGAGGGGCACGTATTCTGGCATTTTTCGTCTCAGTATATGTGCTCATTTATTGGTCGGATTACGATCTTGGATCCATCGAGGAACAGTTACCAGTGACGGCATCATCCTCTTTGTCATCTCTATGTGTATACAATTGCTCCACATAGCTGTCTAAGGTGAGCACACAACCTCTAGGGTCTAGTGGTATTGGTCACATGTATAGAATCAATATTGGTTAAGGTTTCTCACAAGGAGCGCTCTCTTTGATTTTTTTATAGACTTGTTGTTCCAGTTTTGTTTTGTTTTTATTAGTTCAGGCTTCAAATATGAGCAGCAACAAAAAAAAAAAAAAAAGCTTAAGAAAAGAATATTTGTTCAGATATAGAACAATCAATCACACTGTGTATTGCCCGCACTGATCGCGAGCATTAAGGCCCCTGGCGCCTTGGTCAAAGCTGACCGAGGTGCCATTTTCCCAGCGTCTCATTGAAGGCTCCCAGACTTGTCTGGCATTCATTTGTATGACATGCTGCTTTATGTGTTGGAGACATATGTTACAGAGAAGCTGCATTTTTTTGTTTTCAGATTTTGCTGAGGATTTTTGAACCAAAGTCAGGAGAAGACTTAGCAGAAGAGAGAAGTATAAGAGCTTCCTTTATATTTCCCATTCCTTCTGAAGCCACTCATTTGGCTCAAAAAACATAGCAAAATCTTTAGGTAAATAAGCAGCTTTTCCACAACATGTGGCCTCAGCCTATGCTATTTAGACAGCAGAGGAAATCTGCCACATTAAATTCACTGTATATGAATGAGGCTATTCACACTGATGTTTTGAGGTAATGTCCTATTTTTGTCCAGATCCCTCAATACACTGAAATGTGGTCATATTTTGCTATTAATGGTAGGAAAATATTTCATACTAATTTCTTCAAAAAATGCAACTTTGATGGCTACAAAGCCTTGAAAAAAAACCATACAGTAGTTGTGCCTGGTGAAGCGTATACGTTTATTATGCATATATTATAAGGAGATTAGGTTCACTTCAGGAATTAAAGCACAGTTTTCACATGTCCATGTTTTGTTTAGTGTTTTTGTATCAGTATCAGAGCTCCAAAAGCAGGAGTTAGTTAAAAACACAGAACAGATATAAATCTTTCCAATACCTTTTTTTCTTTTCAGACAAGCCTATCACAACTCCTAATGTAAACCCTTCCGTAGTTGGAATCCCTAAAACATATCCTCCTCTGTTCACGCTCCCGCATTACCTCACAGGATATGATGCCGTATCAGACTAACTTTATATGTCCAGGCACCATCTACGCATTAAAGGAAACGACTGATGACGGCTCATACAGCTTTATATATGTGTAATGACAGTAACCTCTATCACAGAATTGTCTGACCATTGTACAAACAATACTACCTCTGATGCCGCCCCTGCTACCTCCTGTGTCTTCCCTCTACCTCATAGATTGTAAGCTCTTGCGAGTAGGGCCCTCAGTCCCAGTGTGTGAATTGACTATTTCTTTGTAATGTATCTTTTTTGTCAGTACTTGAACCCTACAAATTGTACAGTGCTGCGGAATATGTTGGTGCTATATAAATAAAATTTTTTATTATTATTATTATTATGTGTACTCTCTATTCCTTTGTTTGGATAACACTCACTGGTGCAGATCACTGACCAAAACACTGATATGTGAATAAGGCCTAATTTGGAACACCTATAAACAGACCCTTTCACTGCATTTGCCTATATTTCACTACACCCACCTCATACCTCTTAACATATCTCTACAAGATCTACATGCGGACAAATGACCCTCCAGGTGGGCCTAGGACTGATGACTGATGATGTAATGAAGAACCTTGCATAATTTCCCAAGGTACAGGAAAAATAATAGCTTTATAATGTTAATGACATGGTAATACTTTTGGCTGTCGATATCTTAGACATTATTGTACAATAGGGAAACCAGCAGCATTGAAAGCCACATGTAAACCACTATTACATTTTATTATTGAGGCCATACTAGCAACATTTCTAAAAATTATTCCTAAAAAAAAGAAAAGACATTGCCATGCAGGGGTAAACCTAGCCTCTGCTGCCAGAAGCAAACTATAGAACGCTCCCCCCCCAAAAAAAATAATAATAATAATAAATGCATCCCCTCTATTATACTTAACTGCATTTGAAAAATAAACGTCCCTGCCTTTATTCTGCCTTTTATTTCACTGTAATCTGTCTTTTAGCACTGTACTCTATCTTTTATTCTATTCTGCCATCAGGAATTTTGGGGCCCCATATCGGTAAAATTTGTGGGCCCCCTCCTCCCTGATGTATCTTATAGTTTTCTGTCCTAAAGCCCCATACACAGTATATATAATCTTCCCCAGTGCTCCCCAAACAGTATAATGCTCCACACAATATAAAATGATGCACAGCGTCTCCACATAGCATAATGTTCCACAGTGACCCCACACAGTATAATGCTCCCAAGAGCTCCTCACTCATAATTCTCCACAGTGGGTCCATATAGTATATTGCTCCCAAAAGCCCCTCACAGTATAATGCTCCAGAGTGGCCCACACAGTATAGTGCTCCATAGTGGCCCCACACAGTATATAATGTCCCACAATGTTTCCACACAGTATAATTCTCCACAGTGGCCCCACACATTATAATGCTCCACAGTGGCCCCGCACAGTATAATGCCTCGGCCCGCTTCTTTAGTAGAGATGGGCGAACCTCAGGAGATTTGTTTTGACAAACATTTGTGAGGTTCAATCAACCCCCCCCGAGTTATTTTTGGTGAATTATTGTACTCTGGGGTATCCTCAGACCCCAGAGTATAATAAGTAGAGACTCAGGAAAGGTGAGGAAAGTATCAAACATTAATACTTACCTCACCTCTATTGGGCATCTTCTCATTGTCGCGTGGTGTCCTGTAGTCATCCTCTTCAAGCCTCTTGTGACATCACGCGTCCTAAGGGGGGCACCGCTAAGACCTGCGATTGGTCCTCAGCAGTCACATGGGGCACCTGGCATAATTACTATGGATGGCTCGTGCAATCCCCAGGGGGTCATGACCCACATTTTGGGAACCACTGTTTTAGATTGCTGAAGTAGCATATTTTGAATGGTGAACAATAGTTCGTACGTAAACCTGCGAAGGTTCATTCCATACAGCTGACTGTCAAATAAAGTTGGTAACCACGAAAACTGGTTGTGTTGTATTTTTTTCACCAGCTGCTATTGTTTGTGTATTGGCTAGACCACAGGTGTCAAACACAAGGCTTGTGTTTTGTCACCTGCAGCATCCAAGGGCCGCATTTGCCATGAAGTGACCCAAGGCAATATCCTCAGGCTGCGCTTCATGACATGAACTGGGGGCTTCTTTTTTTAATCAGTCTCAGAATTACTAATGACCTTTTGAAGACATCCATAAAGCTGATGCGGCCCTCAGTGAAAATGAGTTTGACACCCCTGGGCTAGACTGACAGACCTGTGGGCAATTTGTGCACTATGGGAATGTTTTTGCACTACTAACACATACCTGCAAAGTGTATTCAATTTCCTGTTTTCATCACTTTATTAGCATTGACCAACTTTCATCAGATACTTTTCCAAGTGTTTGGGATAGTCGAACGTTTACCCAAATGTTTATTGTTTATATGTTTGGAGCAGTTGTCTGTATGAATGATGGCAGTTTGAATTGTATGTGTATGGCCAGCTTTAGTTTAACAAAAATATTTTTTTTTCATTATTTGCCAGCACTACTAATTGATACATAACTTGTCCTACACTATGTCATATATGTACACAACTGGAGGGATGTAGTTCCCACACAGCACTATAAATGTACGCTGCGAGGATAGTTAAAAAAGAGAGCAATCCAGTACTTACTCAAAAAGTAAATACATTTTATTTATTATTAATTCATTAAAACATGCTACGTCTGATACCATTCTTGACACTTGGATGAGAGATGGGATTAGATCAAGAGCTGCTGTGCTGTGTGTGTTAGCTGTAGCATGCGGCTGACATCCTGAAACATGGGGTGGGATCAAAGTAACCTCTGATCATTAAATCCCTGAGATATTGGAGTCAGCAATGACCTGACACTTATATGGTGTAACGGGGGGAAGGGTCTTCCTCTGTAAGCCCATCAGCGCCTCTGTAGTGTGGCTGTTGGGTGCTGATGAGTTTCCAAGACACCTGAGAGGCTGACAAAGGCCCAAGGTCTTCTGTGTACAAGAGGCAGGGCCTAATAAAGTACTTACAGGTATAATACACAGATGTGATAAAAGGGTCAAATTTCCTAGTAAAACTAATGGAATATTTGCTGTCTTGTGTTGATCAATTTCATGTGAAACTAGTACCAAGCAATAAAATGACATGCTGAAATGGCATGCCCCTTTGGATGGTTGCACATACTGTAGACACACATAGTTTATATATTGTGATACACAAGTCTGAACATGGTCAGAAAAGTCAGGTAAGGAAAGATACATCTGTATTTTCACAGCTTCTATAGCAGCATTTATGACATATCAATGGATATATCAAATCATGGAAACACCCCTTTAACAGATATGTGTAAATGGACTGGCATGTAGCTTTTTCCTAGGATGCAGTAAATTTACAAAACCATAGCATTTTGACAATCATTATTTGTGATAACTACAAACATGGTGTGATGATTCCACTTAAATATGGCTATAACTCAAAGCTGTATTTTGATCTCTGGGTATCGTATCTCCCTCTTAATTCTATTTAATTTAACTGCGCGTAGCTCTAATCCTAGGTGTATGTTGTCAGTAGTGGCAACAATGTAACAATAGGGCTTTGTATCCATCCCAGAATGGCTCCATTGAATTCCTACATAGCCCTGGGTGATCAAATACACATGCATTGTTCTGCCTGGGCTATTAGATCAGACATGGTTGATAACATATATAAGGCATTGTGTCATTCCACTTGGTCCCATCTTCTTATAAAGAATCTTGACTTGAGTGCGTTAATCAATCAGACTTACTGTCACCGGTGACCTCATTCTGGGTGGTGTAATCAAGGGTATAAAAGATGAGGTAAGAGGTCAGTGAGGGAGACTATTGGGAGACTACTACTGAGAGACCACTACAAAGAGACTGTGATGAGCATGCAGGCTGGAATGCTGTGATGCTGCTGCTAGAATTCTCCACTGGTTATCCCCACATGCCATGTGTGAGGGTTGGATTATAGAGCCACATCCAGGATATGTGTGGTAAAGTATTTATTTCACTTTTATTCCCTTTTTATTTTATGTACTGTATATTGTAACTAGTAACTGTTAATGCTTGCATATATTTGCATATCTGTTCTGAACTGCATGTGTTAGATGTTAATACCGACCCATTTAGGGGTTAATAAATATATAAAATTTAGAAAGCTTGTCTTGTATTTATCTTGTGGACCCAGCACTCACTGGCGGTGAGTGTGGTTTTTAGTAAAGAAGTCTCAGGTGTGGGCCAAAGCGGTGTTGGCACACTGAGGATCTTTCACACATGGTTACATATTGAAGTTCCTGAAAATGCTCTTTAAGAACTTTCCTAATTTATTGGGCATCCATTTCATTGGGCATCCTAGTCACTATCGGATTGTGACTGGGGATGAGTGATCTGGTTTGTAATGAGCCGGAATAGCTGCAAATTTTTCCATAAATTTTAGATTCAGATGAACCTAAAATTTTGGGGGTCCACCACCCATAAACCAGTATTATACTCTCCAGAGTAAAATTAGCAGAGGCCCAGGTGAGTAAACTAATAATTAAATTAACCTCTTCTTAGTTGTAGTGTCCAGTGTTGATTCCTGTCCTTTTCGGAACTCTTCCAGCCTCTTAAATGATGTAAGCCCTGGAGAACCACTGAGATGAAAATGACCAATTATGGGCCTCAACAGTTCCCCAGGTTCAATTACATCATTCAGGAGGCGGTTTGTGAGGAGTGGCTTGGGAAGCAGATTTGTATAATCATTCAATTTGTGGCTGCTTGAACTTCTGATTTAGCAATGTAACTGAAACATCTTGTGCTGTTTTGTACTTAATATTATACTGACTTATTTTTATTTGTATTTTAACAGGTACTTTAAGCCCCATGTATCTGAAAGCTCTGGTTTGTGAGGCCCTGCATGACACTATTGCTAAAACATTCAGTGCTCTACAAATAATGTGTATCTGTGTTTACAGGTAATTTAAAACATTGCATTTCTATCTGTGTCCTTCACATTTGTGCAGAAGTTTGTCTTCGCATTTCTTAAGTGATAAAAAGCTTTCCTCTTACTTCCTTTAGGCATGCTTTTATGGTTATTTGTAGTTTAGGGAATAATTTTAATAAAATCCATTTTAGGAGCAATATTATCTCAGTATCAAAAGTACATGTAAGAAGAACCTCATGCCACCACTCACAATGTTTAAAAAGTTGCCAGATACTTCAAGAAAGAATGCCCATGTATTGCAATTAATGGACTTACCAAAACTACAGAAACGTTCCCTGTATGTGAATAAGAAAGTCACTGTCTCTATAAATGACAACATGGTGCTAATATAGACAAGGATAAAGGAAATTTGTCTTTCAATCATTTCTACAGCATCCTTTTGTACCTTCTGAAATACTGTACTATTACATTTTTTCTATAAAATGTCACATGTGTACAACCCTTTTGGTATTTAAATATATATTTTTTAAATCTTCTATTTTATTTTAGGATTTTTCTATTTCTACCTCCAGTGAACAACAGGAACTTTAAAAGCATTATATATATATATATATATATATATATATATATATACAGTACAGACCAAAAGTTTGGACACATCTTCTCATTCCAAGAGTTTTCTGTATTTTCATGACTATAAAAATTGTAGATTCACACTGAAGGCATCAAAACTATGAATTAACACATGTGGAATTATATACTTAACAAAAAAGTGTGAAACAACTGAAAATATGTCTTATATTCTAGGTTCTTCAAAGTAGCCACCTTTTGCTTTGATTACTGCTTTGCACACTCTTGGCATTCTCTTGATGAGCTTCAAGAGGTAGTCACCTGAAATGGTTTTCACTTCACAGGTGTGCCCTGTCAGGTTTATTAAGTGGGATTTCTTGCCTTATAAATGGGGTTGGGACCATCAGTTGTGTTGTTCAGAAGTCAGGTGGATACACAGCTGATAGTCCTACTGAATGGAGTGTTAGAATTTGTATTATGGCAAGAAAAAAGCAGCTAAGTAAAGAAAAACGAGTGGCCATCATTGCTTTAAGAAATGAAGGTCAGACAGTCCGAAAAATTGGGAAAACTTTGAAGGTGTCCCCAAGTGTAGTGGCCAAAACCATCAAGCGCTACAAAGAAACTGGCTCACATGAGGACCACCCCAGGAAAGGAAGACCAAGAGTCACCTCTGCTGCGGAGGATAAGTTCATCCGAGTCACCAGCCTCAGAAATCGCATGATAACAGCAGCTCTGATTAGAGACCAGGTCAATGCCACACAGAGTTCTAGCAGCAGACACATCTCTACAACAACTGTTAAGAGGAGACTGTGTGCAGCAGCCCTTCATGGTAAAATAGCTGCTAGGAAACCACTGCTAAGGACAGGCAACAAGCAGAAGAGACTTGTTTGGGCTAAAGAACACAAGGAATGGACATTAGACCTGTGGAAATCTGTGCTTTGGTCTGATGAGTCCAAATTTGAGATCTTTGGTTCCAACCACCGTGTCTTTGTGCGATGCAGAAAAGGTGAACGAATGGACTCTACATGCCTGGTTCCCACCGTGAAGCATGGAGGAGGAGGTGTGATGGTGTGGGGGTGCTTTGCTGGTGACACTGTTGGGGATTTATTCAAAATTGAAGGAATACTGAACCAGCATGGTTACCACAGCATCTTGCAGCGGCATACTATTCCATCCGGTTTGCATTTAGTTGGACCATCATTTATTTTTCAACAGGACAATGACCCCAAACACACCTCCAGACTGTGTAAGGGCTATTTGACCAAGAAGGAGAGTGATGGGGTGCTACACCAGATGACCTGGCCTCCACAGTCACCAGACCTGAACCAAATCGAGATGGTTTGGGGTGAGCTGGACCGCAGAGTGAAGGCAAAAGGGCCAACAAGTGCTAAGCATCTCTGGGAACTCCTTCAAGACTGTTGGAAGACCATTTCAGGTGACTACCTCTTGAAGCTCATCAAGAGAATGCCAAGAGTGTGCAAAGCAGTAATCAAAGCAAAAGGTGGCTACTTTGAAGAACCTAGAATATAAGACATATTTTCAGTTGTTTCACACTTTTTTCTTAAGTATATAATTCCACATGTGTTAATTCATAGTTTTGATGCCTTCAGTGTGCATCTGCAATTTTTATAGTCATGAAAATACAGAAAACTCTTGGAATGAGAAGGTGTGTCCAAACTTTTGGTCTGTACTGTATATAGCTATCTACAGTGGGGAAAAAAGTATTTAGTCAGCCACCAATTGTGTAAGTTCTCCCACTTAAAAAGATGAGGCCGGCCTGTAATTGACATCATAGGTAGATCTCAACTATGAGAGACAAAATGAGAAAACAAATCCAGAAAATAACATTGTCTGATTTTTAAAGAATTTATTTGCAAATTATGGTGGAAAATAAGTATTTGGTCAATAACAAAAGTTCATCTCAATACTTTGTTATATATCCTTTGTTGGCAATGACAGATGTCAAATGTTTTCTGTAAGTCTTCACAAGGTTGGCACACACTGTAGCTGGTATGTTGGCCCTTTCCTCCATGCAGATCTCCTCTAGAGCAGTGATGTTTTGGGGATGTCGCTGGGCAACATGGACTTTCAACTACCTCCAAAGGTTTTCTATGGGATTGAGATCTGGAGACTGGCTAGGCCTCTCCAGGACATTGAAACGCTTCTTAAGAAGCCACTCCTTCATTACCCTGGTGGTGGGCTTGGGATCATTGTCATGCTGAAAGACCCAGCCACGTTTCATCTTCAATGCCCTTGCTGATGGAAGGAGGTTTCCACTTAAAATCTCACGATACATGGCCCCATTCATTCTTTCATGTACACGGATCAGTCTTTCTGGTCCCTTTGCAGAGAAACAGCCCCAAAGCATGATGTTGCCACCCCCATGCTTCACAGTAGGTATGGTGTTCTTTGGATGCAACTCAGCATTCACTCTCCCCCAAACATGACGAGTTGTGTTTCTACCAAACAGTTGTACTTTAGTTTCATCTGACCATATGACATTCTCCCAATACTCTTCTGGAACATCCAAATGCTCTCTAGCAAACTTCAGACGGGCCCGGATATGTACTGGCTTAAGCAGTCGGACACGTCTGGTACTGCAGGATCTGAGTCCCTGGCGGCATAGTGTGATACTGATGGTAGCCTTTGTTATGTTAGTCCCAGCTTTCTGCAGGTCATTCTCTAGGTCCCCCGTGTGGTTCTGGGATTTTTGCTCACCATTCTTGTGATCATTTTGACCCCACTGGGTGACATCTTGCGTGGAGCCCCTGATCGAGGGAGATTATCAGTGGTCTTGTATGTCTTCCATTTTCTAATTATTGCTCCCACAGTTGATTTCTTCACACCAAGCTGCTTGCCTATTGTAGATTCAGTCTTCCCAGCTTGGTGCAGGTCTACAATTTTGTTTCTGGTGTCCTTCCACAACTCTTTGGTCTTCACCATAGTGGAGTTTGGAGTGTGACTGTTTGAGGTTGTGGACAGGTGTCTTTTATACTGATAACAATGTCAAACAGGTGCCATTACTACAGGTAATGAGTGGAGGACCGAGGAGTCTCTTAAAGAAGAAGTTACAGATCTGTGAGACCCAGAAATCTTGCTAGTTTGTAGGTGACCAAATACTTATTTTCCACCATAATTTGCAAATAAATTCTTTAAAAATTAGACAATGTGATTTTCTAGATATGTTTTCTCATTTTGTCTCTCATAGTTGAGGTCTACCTATGATGTCAATTACAGGCATCTCTCATCTTTTTAAGTGGGAGAACTTGCACAATTGGTGGCTGACTAAATACTTTTTTTTCCCCACTGTATATGTCTTTATATGTCATATTGCATCTAAAACCTACATCAAAATCTTCTCTTGGACATAAAGAGGTCTGAATGGAAGCAGCGGCACCCCCCAAAAAACTTTGACCAATCGGGACCCCAATATATAATGAAACTCCTGAGATGCCGGGGTCATGTTGGACCATGGCATATCAGAGGTTAACAAACGCGATAGGGTCTCAGCTCCGACCGGGAATGTTAGAGGACAGTGTCAGCTGTTACATATGACTCACACCCGCAAAGCAGGGTGGGGTGCGCACACAGTTTCTTTGTGCGCACCATGCTTCCACCCTGGTTTGCGGGAAGTCCTTCCCAGCAGCGCCTTACTACTAGGGCGGATGTTGGAAAGGGGTTAACACAATTTGCTGGGAATTAATTCGGATCGGATTGAATTGTTTTTGAAACTTTGGAGAATCGGTCGAATCGAATTTTTGAAAAATTCGTTCATCTCTAATGGCAACTTTTCGAAAAAAAAAATTTTTTTTCAAAAGTTTTAGATTTTTGTTAAGGGGTTAAAATGTAAATAAAACTATATAAATGTGGTATCCCTGGAATTGTATCGAAACATAGAATACAGGTGACATGTCATTTTGGCTGCAGAGTGAATGCCGTAAAAACGGAGCCCGCAAGGAAGTCGCACAAATCCACTTTTTCTCCGATTCTGAATTTCTTTTCAGCTTCCCAGTACATTGTACAGAATAATAAATGGCACCATTATGAAGAACAATTTGTCCCGCAAATATTAAGCCCTCATGTGGCTGTGTGAACAGAAAAATAAAAAAGTTATGGGGCTTGGAAGGCAGGGATTCAAAAACGAAAATTTGGTGAATGGTGAATGGTAAATACCCCAAAGTTTAGTGTGTACTGTGGCACAGGAAAGTTGTAGGTATAAATGGTACAGTTCAAAGTGCAGGTGTCAACTTTACTGTTGGACATGGGAGAACAGTATATCATAGCAGCCTTATTCAGAGATGCGGCCAACAGGCTGGGATTCACAACAGTTTTCTCTAGCAGAGATACACAGTTCTTAAAGTAACACCTTACAAACAATTGTATTCTCTGGACCATTAGCAAAGCTATATGATGTTAATTGTAGCAAAGGTAATCTTGTTATTGGTGGCAGTATTTGTAAGTTACCCACTTTGTTCTGGTCCTCAGATGTGTCATGTGACCAGAAATAAGGCTCCCCAACTGACATGGCAGTTTATGTTTGGACAGGAAGTCAGTTTCTCTATTTATTCCTATGAGAGCCTTGGTGTGTACAATGCACCTACATGTTGTAGCTATGTAAGTGAAACATATGATGTCAGTCTTTTTGCACAAATTTACTTCAAGCAATCAGAATAATATAAAATAAACATTACAAATACAATAGAGCCATCTTCAAGTGTATAATAAAATTCATGTATGTCTGTCTTCTACATTCCTCAACCTCAGGCACTGAACTGTTATAAGGTTTACACAATGTAAGATTATATATTATACATACATATGCACTGTAGAGAACCTTAGGATTTTAGTGCCTGCATTAATGACATTTCCTCTGCCAGAAGTACATACATTTGTTCAAGCCAGCCAAAAATGAGAACATTAGGATAGGAACAATTTTAAGCAATGACAATTTATTGGACATGACATCCCTAGCTATAGTTACACTGGAACTGTATTTTGTGTTAATTGTAGATCTAAACTTCCAGTTTTATGTAATAAAATATGAAACTTACTGGAAACTTTTGACTTTGACCAGAAAATGCATTTAGTTTGTCCTAATTTGTACTATCCTAGATTTACTTACAGTACATATTTTAACTTATTCCCACAAGTCAGGATCCTGCTTTCAATGAATCCATAGTTTCTTGAATTTGCTTTGCACAAAACACTTTAAGATTATATAATTCTGAAGTATATGAATATTATTGACAAAGTCAGAGATCTCGGCAAAAAAATACATTTACAGTACTCAAGAGCAGAATATGACAGGAAATTATGATGGCAAAATTTCAGAGCAATGGAATTTTCCTTGATTGAATACAAAGGATATTGAGAACTTAAGTGCACCTTTGAATATATTGTAAAGGTTAAAGTATTTTACACATAATTATTTTTCCAATAATTTCCTTATAAAATACAACAAAATGCATTGTATTTTTCAAAAAAAAAAAAAATCATATTTAATAATAATGCACTATAGGCCTCTACCAGAAGCACTGTATAATTTAATCCAAGATACTGCTAAGAGTCTGTTCCATAATCAGATAACATTGCTTTCACTACTATACTAACCATTCCCTTGGATATATGATACTGAAGTAAATCACATAAAGAAAAAAAAATGCTATTTTATATAGTTTTGGTCTTGCATTACCTTTTATCCTGTGAACATCCAAAATGACCTCATCCTTTAACAATCTCCTTGTTAAATTGGACATGTTTTCTTGACTGAACAAATATAGATATAGAGTCTAACAGGTTTTTGTGATACGCTACCATAAAGTTATATGATATCACAAAGTTATGCAAGTATGCTCTCTATTCTATATGAGTCTATGTGTGACCAACCAGTGTTGTAAAAGGCAGCCTTTTATTGTTTTTTTTATTAGTGCGTTGTGATATTTTATCGAATTAGACACCTTACTTCTCAGCACCAAGAAGGAAAGTCTTGGAACTGGAAATTACAGGATCGATAGACATATTAATGATATGCAGATGATAAAAAATCATCTTGATTTATTCAGTATCGAGCATGAACACTACAAGCAGAAATGCACACACTTAGACATCTTGGCATGTTATCATTTACACTATTAATGGTTCTCTGAGGAATGATATGCCATGCTGAATGGGCACTTGGGCACACAAATCAAGATTGTCTGCCACAGCAGGACATGGTAGCATGCTTAGGCCATGGTGGCTGCTCACAGTGTTGTCCTGGTAAAAAATGGCTCCTGGAACACTATGAAAAAAAATAGCAATACCACTGGTTCCACAACCAAATCAATGTAACGGCAAGCAGTTAGTATACTTAAAATGAAGACTAGAGGGATGCAGCTACTGTACATTCTGTCACCACACACCATAATCCAGTGAGTAGGACCAATGTAATGTTCCCTTGTGAAGTCCTTTTCATGGCGTTGTCCAAGTGGTCTCTAGACCAATCTCTGGCTATCATTACATCCAAGACAAAAGCAGGACTCATTGCTGAAGAGGATAAACTTCCATTCCAGCCTCCACTGCTGTCTTGCTCTACACCATGATAGCTTTTGAGAGCCCTGGCATGAGGTCAATGAAACACCTGTACCTCAGTGTCTGACTTGTTACCCAAGCTTGGGAAGTGATGTGCAATTTCACTTGTAGTACATAATCTCATTACACACCAGTCTTTCAATAAGACGATCTATCTGTGCAGAGGTTAACTTATTATTATTGTAATATTTATATAGCACCATTAATTCAATGGTGCTTTACATTTGAGGGTTTATATACGGTACACAAAATATACAAGACAAATACAATACTAACAGTGACCAACTGGCACAGTGGGATAGAGGGCCCTGCCCGCAAGGGCTTACAATCTATGCATTTATGTGCATCTCTTGCTGTCATTCCAGTCCATCATTCTCCCAACCACTGGGACATGCAATGTTGAACAGTGCTAACATATCTGCCTAGGGATCTGCTGACTGATAAACCAAGGTCTCTCAGTTAAAGGGAATCTGTCAGGTCAATCTGGGACACTAAACCACCCACAGGTCCTTATAGACCTGGGGTTTAGTGTCCCAAATCGCCCTGTTGTAATGCAATCCGCAGGCACATTAAAAACAAAAAACCTTTATACTTACCTAGAGAAGGGTCTGATCAACGCTGTTTGGTGAGATCAGTCCGGCTTATTCATGAGCTTCTTCTTTGGCACACCTCCCAGCGCCTGCGCTGTTCTTCAGTGAAGCCAAAGATGGACACCCTGGCTTCACTACGTAATTGCGGGGCATGTGCACTGAAGCCGTGGTGTACTCCTCTGGCTTCATTGAAGAACTGCACAGATGCGGGGAGTACAGCGGCAGGGTGAGTATAAAGCTTTTTTATTTTTACTGCAGCCATGGATCGCATTATAACAGTGTGATTTGGGACACTAAACCCCAGCCCCAGGTCCATAAGGACGTGTGGGTGGTTTAGTGTCCCAAACTGCCCTGACAGATTCCCTTTAAAGCATTCTGTCCCACTCAGTTTGCAACAAGTGGCAATAACTGGCATATCGATAAACAGAAGGTATGGCACATCCATACTACACAACTTGATGCAATCTTTGAAGATCCATATAGCTAAAAAATCTTTGCTTTCAATCTGGTTTTTATGCCCCTCCCACAAGCCACATTTTGGAACTAGCTGCTTGAAAATGTGATACTTTGCAAATCGTAGTGACACCTGCTACTTCCTCGATTTGCATAACCTTATTGTTTGTTCTCCTTGGTGCCGCAATGGGTCTGAGGAGACCTTAGAGTATCATAGTATTTTGTGGGTGACGAACAGCAAAAGTTTTGGAAATTTTGGATTGCATCCAGTTCTAAGTAAATTTGTTTACCCATCCCTAACAATGACAATCATATCATAGTCATGTCGAGAAAATATAACAATACAGTTATTACAGGAATATCCCATAGCAGCCAATAATAATGCTTTGCTTTCTATAGGACCTCAGACCAAAGAGATCTGAAATTTGATTGGTTGCTATGGAAAACCTTTACCTGTACCAGGTTCTATAAATCTCCTCCTTTGTCTTCAGGTCTTTGAGGCAATACACAAATTGTGCATATATGATTCACAAAACAATTCTATATTTAAAGAGAATCCGGCAGCAGGAAAACAGACACAAAGCAAAACACAGTACTTTGTAGGGTTGCATGTGCTGTTTCCAAATATGTTTTTCTGATTGTAGAGAAATTCTGGCTTTTATACTTATACAAAAGATGTGAAAAGGGCTTTCAAGGTGTTTACTTTTTAGCTCAGGTTTTTCTCAGTGCTACAGATTACAGTACTGCACTTGGCAAGGATGATACATGCAAACAGCAAAGAGGGAGAGGCGTCAGTCAAACTGTGGGGGGCAGAGTTGGGCGGCAGTTGTGGGCTGTAATCTGCAGTGCTGAGAGAAGCCTGAGCTGCAGAGTAAAGGCCCCAAAATCTCTTTTTACTTAATTTGCATAAATATAAAAGCCAAATTTTATTTTACTTGCTGGCCAGCTTTGAACCATTGTGTGTAACAGTGTGTAACTGATGCTTTTCTCTGTAAATCTATATAAAAAGGTAAAATTAATAATCTTTGGAGCACTGCATTGCTCTGAAGAGATGAAAAAGATTTGGTGCATCCTTATGGAGGATCCCAGAAGTACTGTAGGTCCAGACATGATTACCAGGTGGCACAAATGCCACAAATTTTACTGAGCACACTGCAGATGCAAGATTTGCAGATATGTAATTGATATCATGTTATACAAAAACTTTTCTAGTCATAGCTTCAATCTATTCTTTAAATTAATAAATGATATGGGAAGAAGTTCCATGAGCATTAAGAAATCAATATACTGAATCTTTTCAGAAATCATTTTAAAGAACATTATGTATGAAACATTACATTGTACTGCAGTTAAACATAATCACCTATTATTAATGTGGCTCATGCTACAGTACCTGTGAACTATTATTGCTATAAGTCTGTCTTCCACAGTCTCGAACCATACTTCATCCTTTTAGAATCATGGATTTTACCTTGCAAATTCAAAGTTTTAGTTGGAACCATTTAATAAGTTCCGATACTGACAGTGTAGACAGAAAGAGCTGCTGGTCATTGTGTTTAGGCAGGGTAGGTAGGACTCTCAGTATCTCTCCTAGGAGTCCTGTCAAGATTTATTCTTTATTTTGAATTTCTACTTTAAATCAAATATACCTATATAATCATAGAGGTTAGAATATGCCCTTGTCATATTTTGCTCTAAGATCTTTCATATATTGCAGCAGAATTCACAAGACATGTTTGGTTATGGCCAGCTTTGAAACAAAAACAAGAAGACTTATGCAACATTGATTTGAACATGGGGATTGTGAGCTGTTACACGCTGGGGTTTCTGTTAACTTTGACATTAATTAGATTGGCTCAGTGGTTAGCCTTGCAGTGCTGGAGTCTTAGGTTCGAATCCAACCAAGTACATCTGCAAGGAGTTTGAATGTTCTACCTGTGTTTGTGTGGGTTTCCTCCCACACTCCATAGACATACTGATAGGGAATGTAGATTGTGAGCCCTATATGGGACAATATCTGTAAAAGCGTTGCGGAATATGTTGGCGCTATACAAGTAAGCAAAATAAATACAATAAATTAAATCAAAGATGAAAAAGGCAAGGGGGACATGAGTGAAACCTTTAAATCTGTTAAAGGTATAAATCCAGTTCAGGAGGGACATGATTTTAATTAAAAAAAAAAAAAAAAATAACAAGGGGGCACAATCTGAAATTAGTTGGGCAGGCGATCAAAAGCAATGTTAGGGAATATTATTTCACTGAAAGTATAATGAGGGAAGGTCACTTCAAATAGTTTTCTCAGACATTATAAAACCTACAAACTTGCTTTTTGTGTCATATGAAAGAGGTGATTCTGCAGTGCTATCTGAATTATTTCCAGAGATATTACTGGTTGAAAACACAGTCTGGATTAGGATACTTTATGCAGCTGTATAATATATATGATGTAAAAATTCCCATCCCGACTGTGTTTTCAACAAGTGATATCTCTGGAAATAATGTAGAAAGTACTGTAGGAGAAAGAGAACCTCCTCTTTCATATGACACAAAAAGTTTGTATGTTTTACAATGTCTGAGATATAACTGCTTGAAGTGACCCTCCCCTACCCTCATTTTCTCTACCTCTTACACAGCCTGTACTCCTGTACACAGTAACATTCAGTGAGAGGTAGAAACAGCTCTCAATACAGAAGCAAGCGAAAAAGTTAAAAATGAAGGATTTCACAGAAATGATCCAAATTTTGTTAATAAAGTATATTACAAAATGTATTAATGACACAAATACTGCCAGAAAATCAAAAGTTGTCCAAAAGTTTAGTTACACTTTAAATAACATAGGAGAAACAACTTATTAAAACAGTGCTATTATTGTAATATTTTACACTTGTATGGTACCTACTAATTCTAGGTGACCAAACCAGAGCCAGGTTATTCAAAGTTTCCAAAAATTTTGGGTTCGACCAAACCTGAAGTTTTTGGTGTTTGCTACCCACAAATAATGGACTTCGTAAGAGGAAATGCAATTTTTGCTTGATTTTGTATCGGATTTGTTTATTTTTTTATTTTTTTCTTAATTTTTAAAAAGTAATTATTAGACCTAGATTAGGTGTAAAAACATTGAAACTGTGTACCTGCTATATTATTATGATCTGAGATCCCAAAAGAAGCTATGTGACAAAACTATGTTGGAGCTGTAGGCTGGAGATTGTTACTATCTAGTCACTGGCATTATCCCTACTCTGGTTCATACATGGTTTATATTATTGTGGTACAGAGTACTTTTATTATGACTGGGGTTCATTCATGTGGATTGATGCAAGCACTTTTTTGGCATTATGTTATGCATTATTATTTTTCTCTTTGGCTCGCTCTTTATAGAAATTTTGTATAGAAATTGTACAATTTCTCTGTTATCTTTTGTGCAGGTGTTTTTATGTTTTTATTGGGTTATCTATTGGCTTTATTTATTGTGTTTAATAAAAATTTATATACAGTACAGTAAAAAATAAAAAACTGAAAAGTGGGGTGTGCAATATTATTCGGCCCCTTTACTTTCAGTGCAGCAAACTCACTCTAGAAGTTCAGTGAGGATCTCTGATGCAATGTTGTCCTAAATGACTGATGATGATAAATATAATCCACCTGTGTGTAATCAAGTCTCCGTATAAATGCACCTGCTTTGTGATAGTCTCAGGGTTCTGTTTAAAGCGCAGAGAGCATCATGAAGACTAAGGAACACACCAGGCAGGTCCGTGATACTGTTGTGGAGAAGTTTAAAGCCGGATTTGGATACAAAAAGATTTCCCAAACTTTAAACATCTCAAGGAGCACTGTGCAAGCGATCATATTGAAATGGAAGGAGTATCAGACCACTGCAAATCTACCAAGACCTGGCCGTCCCTCTAAACTTTCATCTCAAACAAGGAGAAGACTGATCAGAGATGCAGCCAAGAGGCCCATGATCACTCTGGATGAACTGCAGCGATCTACAGCTGAGGTGGGAGAGTCTGTCCATAGGACAACAATCAGTCGTACACTGCACAAATCTGGCCTTTATGGAAGAGTGGCAAGAAGAAAGCCATTTCTCAAAGATATCCATAAAAAGTCTCCTTTAAAGTTTGCCACAAGCCACCTGGGAGACACACCAAAATGTGGAAGAAGGTGCTCTGGTCAGATGAAACCAAAATCGAACTTTTTGGCCACAATGCAAAACGATATGTTTGGCGTAAAAGCAACACAGCTCATCACCCTGAACACACCATCCCCACTGTCAAACATGGTGGTGGCAGTATCATGGTTTGGACCTGCTTTTCTTCAGCAGGGACAGGGAGGATGGTTAAAATTGATGGGAAGATGGATGGAGCCAAATATAGGACCATTCTGGAAGAAAACCTGTTGGAGTCTGGAAAAGACCTGAGACTGGGATGGAGATTTATCTTCCAACAAGACATTGATCCCAAACATAAAGCAAAATCTACAATGGAATGGTTCACAAATAAACATATCCAGGTGTTAGAATGGCCAAGTCAAAGTCCAGACCTGAATCCAATCGAGAATCTGTGGAAAGAGCTGAAAATGCTGTTCACAAACGCTCTCCATCCAACCTCACTGAGCTCGAGCTGTTTTCCAAGGAAGAATGGGCAAGAATTTCAGTCTCTCGATGTGCAAAACTGATAGAGACATACCCCAAGCGACTTGCAGCTGTAATTGCAGCAAAAGGTGGCGCTACAAAGTATTAACTTAAGGGGGCCGAATAATTTGGCACGCCCCACTTTTCAGTTTTTTATTTTTTACAAAAGTTTAAAATATCCAATAAATTTCGTTCCACTTCATGTGTCCCACTTGTTGTTGATTCATCACCAAAATATTAAAATTTTATATACTTATGTTTGAAGCCTGAAATGTGGCAAAAGGTTGAAAAGTTCAAGGGGGCTGAATACTTTTCGCAAGGCACTGTATTTCTTTTGGGGTACATATGTAGGTGGTACTGTTGTTGATGAGTGTGCCCTGATATATTTGTGGACTTATTGGACACTTGTAGGTTAATGATCTCAGAATTATATTTACTGTATGTGTTTGTTATGGAAGGTAAACTTAGTGAAAGTCTCAGGTTAGAAATAATGGAGCCTCATTCTTGGATGATAGATTATAGTAATTTTGCAGAGAGTAAAACAATCCTAAAAAATTGTAGCAGTTCTGATAGCACTGATTTAACGGAATTTACCTTTTTATGCCATTGTAAGGTCTGTGGGGCACTCTATGCTAAAAACTTCTTGGGCTGAGTAAAAGATTAGGAGGTTACTGTGGCGTTGTAGCAGAGGTAGGGTAGATGCTGCAGGTGGAAACTGTGACTAGTGCATTGCATTACAGCAATCTTTTGTTGTAATATATGGTGAAGTGTAGTTTAAGTTCCATGCAAACTTTTAATCCAAATGTGGTTTGTATCTTTAAATTTGTCCTTAGGCTTTCTTTGTATAACCAACCCAGGCCACATAAATGAGATTTCTAAATATTCTATGGACACTGCTGCACATAAGTGTGTCCTCAAATTTATTTTTATAGTCATAAATGAGGGTTGTGCTGGAATTCTGTGGCTGGTAGAGAAACTCCAAACACCCATGTCCCCTGTGTTCAGTGAGCAGCCATGCCCAATGCAGAAGTATTCTAGACAATGCTTCTAAACTAGTATTTCCCAATCCAGAAATCATAGAAACCCAGCTGGTCATGAATAGTGCAGTTCCTTACTATAAGCATTTTAGCTTACTTCCATGGAAACCATATAACAATTAAACATATAACAAAAAAAAATAAATTGCCATGAAGTATTCAGTACATAAAAAATGGTAATTTGATCTACACTGCTCTAAAAAAATAAATTGTTGATGCATGTAAGTGTATTAAAAAAGAGGAAAGGAAATAAACTTGCATGATTATGTTATACTTGTAAGCCAGTATAGCAAGCTGTCAAACATTCCTGCTTATGAAAGGATTAAACCTGCTTATTTATGGATATGTGAAGAAAAATACATTGCCACAATTGAATACCAAAAAGAAATTAAAATAAAAAGTTTGATTTGCAAAAGGAAATTTTTTTTTGCTACAAAATCAAACAGGTTTAATTCCAAAAGTTAAAAAAACAAGGAGATAAAACAAAACAGAAAATAGGCAAGAATTTAATTTTCAGATTTCTACTTTTACTAGCACTAGTGTACATAATAGACTATACTTCATTTTTATCATCACCCTGAGACTATCTATCAACCAGTGATTTGGCAGAAGTCCCAAGAAAGGGCCCTTGAACTGTCATGTGCATGCCATACAGCAGAAGGAACATCTGTTGTTTAGCCAATATTTTAAACTTTGATTTTTTTATTTCTTTGAAATTGCATTGGCTAATTCAGTCAAAAAATGGGTCTTTCTCCCATAACATTTACAATCCTCCCACTTATTATGTTTATTAGTACAGACAATTGTCCTGTCTATCATATTTATTTGCTATAAAATGCGATGTCTCAAATGTGAATGTGTTAAAAACTCTTGAAATTTCAAATGATGAAGCAAAAAGTACTTATACTTAAAAAATATGGAAAGAAAATGGTATATAATTCTTAAATTCATATCTTCATCTTTGACATTAGTGAAGAAAAAAAAAAGAACAGTAATCAGTGTTACATTCTCTGATGAAAAGAAGATCACGGCATGGAAATGTCATACAAAATTTCAAACTTCCAACTGAATTTTCCTATTCTCTATCAATAGAAACATGCTGAGATGATTAAACAAAATCTTAAATATGAAAGACGCCATTTACTTTGAAATAAGGTATAAAAGCCCTGATCAAAACATGTTTCTGTCTCCCATGGCTGTGAGACAATGACAATATTTATGAATATTTTATGAAATATTGTTACATTAATTTCTGGTAAACAGCAAAACATAACATATAACGTCTGGCCTATATATTTTGTTTACACTTTGAAGTATGTAATTATATATTTTTCTAATTAAGGAAAATTATGAATTATTAGACAAAAGTGGAATTTGGTTAACACTCCCACTGTACCTATAAAATGCTTAATTATTAGGCTTTTAAGGTTTGCAGACATTTGTCTTTTTATACAGTACTTCAGGCATTCATATACTGAAATTAAAGATACATGAATTTTTGATTTGCCTGATCTGCCTGTGATAAATTATTAACAGCAACATAAAAAAAAAAAAATCATAGCCTACTACCTATATACTTTAGCCCCAAACTTTCTTAGTGACAAAGACAAGAGTGTCAGAATGAAACCTACAACCATCATTCTTGTTACTGAGCATAGTTTGGTCATTTTCTAATCACCCACCCACTAGTTCCTAGTGTTCTTGCTTATAATACATAATCATCATTCCTGTCCATTCCTATCAGCAAATTATGTTCTCAATTTAGGGCCGGCTGGACACTCAATCATTTTTAACTTCTGCAGTTGCCATATAGCTCTGCTCTCTACAGGGAAGTGTTGCATGATTATAGCAGACTCATGTCACACAGTGAGAGTACATTCATGTAAAATATGTGCAGTTTTCTTGACCCTTTCCATACAGTCCTGATTCTTAGACAAAATTAATTGCCTCATCATAATCATAACATTTCAGCTACCTGATATTTTGTTCTTCAAACATATGTTATATATAGCTAACCGAGATATAGGTAGTGGTGCAGCTATTGAAAGGAGCATGTCCAGCACTCAGTTATACGAATTAAATTTATTTACTACAGATTAAAATCCATAATTAAAAACATCAAGTATAAAGGAATGTAGCAGGATTTGCTTATGTGTTTTTACTATACGCTATTCCTTGGACATAGCATATCCTGTCTCACAAACACCTATTCTTATACTGTATATGTCTTGATGAGCATTCATGATTGAAAGGTCAAAAATAATTCACATACTCCCTGTTTGACAGTTCACAAAAACATTTACAACAATATCAAATAAAATTATTTCTGGGCATATATTTTAGCTTAAGTTATAAATTAAATCATGTTAGAGGTTAAGTTCCAAAAGGGAGAATGTCTGCAAAACAAATATCCAATATACCTTTTCTGTTCCACCGAGACCCCTGTGGTCTCCACATCTACTGCAGGCACTGGCTTAACTCTTTCAACATCTGAAAATGAAAAACAGGAGACATTTCTATTATGAAATTGTATGAAGTGTTGGATGCTGTCAGGATTTGAAATATATGACAGGTGTCTCCTGATTCTCACCTTCAGAGAACTAGTTGTGCAACACACATATTGTGGAGATCAATTGGAGCAAATTATCAACACAATATAGCTGGAGTCACAGTTAATAAATTGTTGTGTATTGTAATTATTTTCATGTTAGGTCTGAGGTAAAGGTGTTGAAAGGTGACATAAAAGACAGACTTTGCACAATGCTCATGTTACATCCACATTTATAATTGCCTTCAGAAGACAACCAGATATACCCCTATAACCTAAAGACACATAGCCTGACCTAAAGACTGTTATGCAATGTCATTTCAATTTTTTTGGGCAACAAATGACATGATGGGCATATATTTCTGAATAATATAGCAATTTTATAGAACTCAAAACTGTAAAGTTTTGAAAATGCTGTACCATACAATGGTGTTAGAAAAAGGGCTGCCATAAGAAAATATAAACTGAAATTTCCACTAAATAAGAGGAATTGCCAGAGACAGGCTAATTTTTGCCTCCAAAGCAGAGTACTACTATAAATTTTTAATGGCTAAGAAGGAACTCAAAAGAGGATATTAGTTTATCATAATACTTATATACTAATGTACTGCATCAAAAAAACAATTTATGGTCAGGGAGACAGCTTTAATAAAACAATAGTATATAAAGTTAAGACATAGCACATTCTAAAACACATCAGTGCTCAGCAACCCTGGTTTTATACATTTAACTTTGCATTATGGATTTTAATTTTCACCTATCAGTTTTTACCAATTGTGGCTTTATTCTTCAAACTGATTGCAGTGCAATGCTCTGCATGTATTCTAGTCAAGAGCATCCCTTCATAGTAGCACGTATGCAGACAGCAGGCTTTCTGGACAGGAATGCAGAGTTACACAGAGAGGAGTGAGAAAGAGTCTGATTTAGGCTAAGGCCCAAACATAGTGTTCCACAGCAAAAAAAAGTGCTGCAGGAAAAAACGCGGAGGCAACGCATCGCGGTTTTTCCCACAGCGCTTTTCACAGAAAATCCACAGAGGTATCCTCTGTGGACTTTCTGCTTCAATTATACCTCTAGGGAAACTGCTGGCATTTCCGTAGGTATAATTGACAGGCTGCGATTTCCAAAATCGCAATGTCCGCAGCGAGTATTTTTCGCAATGTGTGGATGGGATTAGCTAGAATCCCATCCACCTTGCTGTGACTTTAAAACACCGCATTTTTTTCTTCTGTGTTTATGCCGTGGACAAACTGGGACTCTGGCCTTAAGGGTTTTGGGAGAAGCTTAAAGGATTATTCCCATCAACATGGATATGCATAAATTCATAGACAATGAGCAGTTAAACATTTTTGCAAATGTAAGAAATTAAACATTTTGCAGAGTTTTAAAGATTTTCTCTATTAATTTCAGTGGTGACATCTGTTGTCTTGATCTGTTGCCAATGGATACGACCATGGAACTTTCTGTTGTCTGGTTCTTGTCAGAAACCCAGCCATGATGTCCTTATTGTGTTATTATCAAGGAGAGACATTACACGCACAAGAAGATAATTCATGGTCGTATCCATTGGCAACCAATCTAGACAACAGACTGTCACCGCTAAGATGGTTAGAGAAAATCTGTAAAATTCAGCAAAATTATTTGTAATTGCAAAAAGTTTAACTTTTCATTATCTTCAAATTTAAATATGGTTATGTTCGTGGGAATACCCCTTTAACAGCAATGTAAAGAACAGAAAGTCTGTCAGTGGGTTGAGGTGAGTTAACATGAGGCACATTAATTTGCTTAAGGTATCCTTCTGTTCTGCCTTCTTAACCCCCATGGAGGTGTGGGGAAGTTGGATACCTAGGGCATGGTGACCACCATAATTTCCAGTAGCTAGCTGGATAACTAATGACTGGCTGGACTTGTAGATCTGGATTGGTAACAGGCAGGTGAAAACTGGGTAGCAGAAGACAGGGTCAGAATATTAAAACTAGAGTCAGTATTCTGAATATACAGGTAAGCCATGTCAAAAATAGAAAAGTTACAGAAAATGCAAATAGGACAAAAAAAATGGATTTTGATTACTAGATGAATGAAAAACAATTATTGAAAGAATATTTTGTAAATGGAACAAAAAACAAAAGTCACTTACCAGAAGAAGCAGCAAATAGCAGGTAAATTGGATGACAGAGATTTTGTATGCTATTTGTGTAGTTTATCTGTCATTGCAAATAGAGATGGGTAAATCTCTCAGGATTTGTTTCGGTTTGGCTGGCTCGAGTCTCAGATTAGTTTTGGGAGAAATAAGATCGGTACGAACCACACCTTAAATAGGCTAAAAACCTATTGTACAACCCATGTATCCATTTTCTAGCTCTCAAGGCAAACACAGCTGAAGTTATGTCAAAGTGAAATTGAAATTATTATACTCTGGGGTCTCTTCATACTCCAGAGCATAATAGGTGGAGGCACAGGGAATGTGTAAAATATATAAAAAATAAATTAATACTCACCTTCCCTTACCTCTTTTGGGCCTCTTTGTGGCATTTGGTGCTCTCTCTCAGACTTTTCAGTGATGTCATGCCCCCGAGTTCAATCACAGGCCTCAGTGGTGACATCGGCATGCTGAGCATCATGATGTCATGATGCTCGGTTTGCCCATGTGACCATTGGTGGCTCAATCACAGGCCTCAGCAGTGACCCTGACATCCTGAAGTCACCAGGATAGTGCTAGATGCCGCGAAGAGGCCCAAAAGAGGTAAGAGAAGGTGAGTATGAATGTTTTTTATTTGTTTCACCTCCCATGGGCCTCCACCTATTATACTTTGGGGTCTAAAGAGACCCCAGAGTATAGTTCAGTGGCATTTTAGTTTACCCGGCACAAATCTCTATTTGCTTGGTTTCATAAAAAATTAATAATTTGGAATATTCAGGTTGAATCCAGCTTGGTACGTGCCAGTTTGCCCAACTAATTACAAAGAAAAAGTTATGTAAAAAGTGTACTACACCCAATGAATGTTTGTCATGTTAAGCAAACAGATGTTACATAACTGCCACCTAAGTAATTCGCAAAAGGTAATGGAATTGCTATTAAAGCAATTTCCTAATACACAGCAGGTAACTGACATGACCAGCAGACAGCAAACAACCTACTAATAATCCTACAACCATTCTGGTTTACAGAGTCTAAGGTTACCTTGAAGTATTCACCAGAGTCCACCATAGACAGTTTGGACTTTGTGGCTCAGGGCCCACGTTGCAATTTCAGAACAATGTTCCAGGAAACAGGTGTACTTGCAGGCTAAGGACCAGACTAGAAACTAGGCAGGCAAGGGAGTAATACACAAGTCATATACACTATGTATCTGGATGCAGCTATAGCTTCATCCAGTCCTAGGCCACTGGTACTTTCAGTTCGATGTAAAGCTGCGTTCACATGGTGAGTTTTTGCACAAAAATGCATACATAAGAAATCATAGAGAATAATACAAAAAAAAGTCCCATAGTGGCCCCTCCACACAGTATAATGATTCATAGTGACCCCTTCACACAGTATAATGTCCCATAGCAGCTGCCTCCATACAGTATAATGTCCCATAGTGGTCTGTCCATATGGTTTAATGTCTCAAAGTGGCCCCTCCACACAGTATAATGTCCCATAATGGCCCCTTCACATGGTATAATATCCCATAATGGCCCCTCCACACAGTATAGTATTCCATAGTGGCCCCAACGAATTTTCCAAAAATTTCGGGTTCAGCCATGGAGGCCCAGGAGAGGTGATCAAACATGAAAAATAATGTTACACACCTTCCCTGGATTCTGGCACTGCTCCCTGTTCTCTTTGGTGCTTCTGCCTGATGTCAGAGATCGCTGATAGGGCCTTAGAGGTTACGTTGATGTCATGACGCATAATAAAGCCGACGTAACTCCTGAGACCCAATCATCGGTCGCTGAAGTTAGAGCTCTGATCTACCGGATGTTTTTGTGTTGGTATTATTAGCTCATAAGTCTAAATTTTGAGGATCTTCTTAAGTCATTTTATTTCAATATCTATTAAATAAGTTTGATTCCCAGAGCATGGCAGAAGGCTTTCAAGAATTGGGCTGTAAACGAATGTCATTATTGGAGCTTATTTTGTCAGGAACAGCACTTTTTCATTTTCTTCATGAAGATTTCAGCAGTGTCAACAGCTTATGGGAGACCCTTTAAGAAACTGAAACTAGTCATATTTGTAAACCATTCAACCACTAAAAAAAAATTATCATGTAATGTTGATCAACTTTCAGGTCTGTGATAGAATACTTAAGTCAAACCTGTCTGCAAAGCATTTGTCCAATGCACAGACTTAACAGGACCTAATGAATGATCTACAGTCTGAAAGTAAAAAATGCTACTAAAAGGTTGTGTGGACTGGTTTTGCTGTCTTCTTGATTCCTCCACATCTGGCTAGGAGATAATTATACACCTGACTGATTATAGTTGGTCTCAGATTTAAAGGAAAAAAAAAACTAGAAAAGTAGATCACTCTTGGCTAGACAGGGATATTGATTGACAATTTCAGAAGCAGACTGTGAGAGAGAAGAGTTCTTGTCTTGAAAGATTAGCATGATTAGAAACCTGGTCAGAGGAATGAAACCATGATAATGAATCAGTCTTGCTATTCGGTGATCAAGGATGGTATGTGATACAGTACTTAAAACTAGGAAAGAGAAGGAACACACTAGGTCTGGCATAGTGTTAACCTATTGGTAGATCTTAGATAATGTAAACGCTCATGATCTGGGTACATTACAAGTAGGTAAGCCTCTCTTCCATTCCATTCTTCTAATGTCAGTTTTATGGCTAAAGATTTCCGATTTAGGATTTCATAATTTCTTTCAGCTGGGGGAAGTGAATGAATGAATGAATGGATTCCACAGCTTGTTTAGAGGCATCTACCTTGACAATCTGTGTGGTTGAGAACTGGAGCTAAAGAAAGCCTGTGTCGGAGATCATCAAAAGCTCATTGAGCAGATTAGTACCAGCAAAAACAGACTTCGGAACTGGTCAGAGAAGTCAGTGTATTAGTATAATACAATCTGTCACAGAAGTGAATGGAGTGCTAATCATGCAAGCACATTGGTGCTTCACTCACAGAGGTTTCTGGGGAACTTTCTATGTTCTGGTATTTACATATATATGTAGTTTGAGATTTCATTTTCTCACTATGATAAAGTGCTCTTACATGGTCAGAAATGTGTAAGGGAGATTTTGTTTGTGCCTTGTGATGTACAAGCCTTCATTTTAGTCAAGACATGAAATAAAACTTGTTTATATGCGTCCCTGTTTGTCAGCTGCTAACTATTTTTCTTGTTTTACAAGACAATACTTTAACTTGCTAACAATCAATTGTTCATCTACTCTATAATACAATTTAATAACATTGTATAATGTAAATGTATATATAGTATATTACACTTATTTATGTATATTTTGTTACATTAAAAGATAGAATACAGAATACAGAAGTAAGAATATCATAACGGTCATTTACAGAACTTGATTTTTCTTGTTTCTATATTACTACATATCACAAGGCATTATGGGAAAAGGAGCTGGGAAGCTCATGCGCACTCTGTTGGATGTAACAGATCCTCAATTTGCTTTTGACTCACTGAGTCTTGAGACAGCAAATGGGATTTTAGCCAAGCCAATTTCACTTATCTGCATACAGCGCCGTTTCGGTATTTTTGTCCCTCATCAGTGCAGAGCAAAGTCAACTGGCTGGCTTTGTGGGAGGCAATGAGTGGCTCAGGGACGGGAATCTCTCTCCTTGAGAGATGCAGATGCTTAGTAGAGGGCAAAAGGCAAGTCAAAACTCTACACACCTTCACTGGTGCTCTCCTCAAGGAGAGAGTTTCCCATCCCTATATTACTACATCTCTGATATAAAGCTATTATAGGACTGGTTGATAAGCAAATTATTTCAACAAATCCAAAAATTTTGCAATTGTATTCACACTAACTGACTAAAATGGCAGTCGCCATGTGAAAGCATGCCAAAACAAGCAGCCCTTTTGACAAGGGACAGCCAATCATGAAAGACTTTAGGTTAGAGTTCAGACTGAGAGAGGGAAATAATGCACAGATAATACACTGTAGGGATTCTGTGGGAGTGTAATGTACTTAGGACTGGAGAAAAAAAAGTCACTCAATTTGTGTTACTGGCTGTACGTTTCAGTGAAATAATATGCTAGCATTACTTTGCTAAGGCATGAAGTTATATACACTGCCTCTTTTTTCTTATATCTTTTTTACTTAGCCGAATACCATAGAAAGCAGTGACATTTTAAAATCATAAAAAATAATTATTATATATGCTGTTTGTTACCACCAGGCAGCTAGTATCTTTATACCCATAGAAATTTCTCCAGCTGTCACTGTGACATTACTAAGTTTGTGCTTGTGTCAGAGAGACAGGTCTAGATAGAGTTCTGGGAGCCCTCACAGTGTCATACATGACTTTTTTAGAGTCAATTTGTACTTCTGATTCAGAACTAACTAGTTCAGATTTGGCCTCAATCTGCTGATCGAGAAGTGAACCAAAATCTGAAAGGCTTGCTCATCTCTAGAACTGGGTTTATCATATCATGGTAAATTATTTTCTATTTGATACACAAAATAGGTCATTCGATGCTACTTTGGTGATGAGTCAGAATAACTCAGTAAAAAAAAAAAACTCTGCTTCTAATTTTTGTTTCATAATATAAAAATAAGTTCAGTTTCATCACTGATTTATTGAGTATCAGTCAATCAGTGACTCTCATTCTTACTTATTCCTCTCCACTGCAATCTAATAATATATGCGGATTATTCAAACAGATCTCATCATTTCCATATTTTCTACATTAAAAGAAAGCATTATTTATTTTAGTGAGAGATTAAACTGTGACAAAAGCCTAAGCTATAGCAATCTTTACTATTAGTTCATACATTTGTTTCAGAATAACATTAGAATAGTAGTCCAGCAAAAACCCTGCATCCTTCAGCTCAATGAAGGGTGGGGGGATATCTTATCATTAGAATGCCAGGAAATGGTATACAAAATGAACTGAAAAGTAGGTGTGGCCTCTACTGCCTGACATAATTACAATAATTTATGCCAAAAGATGACATCACCTATAGCTCAGATGTCCTCCAGCCTTAATCTGGTGTAGATTGATCTGGTGGCGGGGCCCCTGCTCCTAGGGGGCCCACTTAGCTGCTAGGTGCTGACTGCTTCACTTTATCTTCTTGGCCTTGCAGACAGATTTAATTGCAGGACATTTGGGAAACTATGCTATTAAAACTGTCTGCATGAGCTGCCAGGCTTTATCTGCACCTCCAGTCTTACTCCTTGCTTCTGAATCCTCCATTGACAGGCTGCTATTGTCTGCTCCATTGTAGCAACACACCCTTTGTATCTGGTGTCCACTAGGTTCCAACTCCCAAGACCCCATACATATCAGCTGCTGCAGCATTCTCTGGGAGACAGAAGTGACATAGAGGGATGGGGAGCACCAATTACTTGAACAGCAGCACCTGCTCCCCATCTACTGCTGTATATTCTGTCATATTTTTTACTTTTCTGACAGACGAAAAAGTTGTGCATTCAGGACTTCTTCTTATGTTACAAAAGTAAGTAAATGTGATGGAAGAAAGCTTATGTCAAGTTTTTGCTAAGCCACAATGTGGCTCACTGAGACTTTTTTCCCCCCAAGAGCCCACCTAACCCTGGAGCCGGCCCTGCATGGAGTGCAAGAGACACATCTACAGATGTAGCAATTGTTAAGAAGACAGTCATGGCACAATTTAATGATATCATGGTGCATTGTGCTGATAATGAAACTCATTATTCCATTACAATACAATGTTTTTCACTGATAAAATAACTCAGAAGCTCGGTGGTATAACTTGATAATATACTGTAGTTCTCAAACTATAATGTTAAGCATACCTAAACCTTCAAACAACTTTTGTTTTTCACAGCATTTGTGACATTAATAAATATTGTAATATACTTTTTTATTGGTATTTGGCTCCTTTCCCTTAAATCCTACACTGAAATCCTCTCTCTGTGCCTTATTCGTTGCCTTATTTCCCTCATTGGGTTTTTACTGGAGTATGGGTGTAGAGCAGGGGTAGACAACCTTTTTTGTTCAGCGTGCCGATTTTAATTAAAAAAACAAAGATGAGGTACTCGGAGTGCTAAAGTCATAATCCACAAATCATAATACAGAAGTGCTTCCACCAGATGCTTTAGGACGCATGCGTTTACTGCTATTTCCTGGGACGCTTCTGTACTTTCTTATTCGAAGCAATGAAAGTACATGTGCAGCTCCCAATTAGTGGTAAATGTATGTGTCCAGGAACACTGTATGACAGCAGTCTTATGGTGAAAACACACTATGTACAGTACAGACCAAAAGTTTGGACACACCTTCTCATTCCAAGAGTTTTCTGTATTTTCATGACTATAAAAATTGTAGATTCACACTGAAGGCATCAAAACTATGAATTAACACATGTGGAATTATATACTTAACAAAAAAGTGTGAAACAACTGCAAATATGTCTTATATTCTAGGTTCTTCAAAGTAGCCACCTTTTGCTTTGATTACTGCTTTGCACACTCTTGGCATTCTATTGATGAGCTTCAAGAGGTAGTCACTTGAAATGGTTTTCACTTCACAGGTGTGCCCTGTCAGGTTTAATAAGTGGGATTTCTTGCCTTATAAATGGGGTTGGGACCATCATTTGTGTTGTTCAGAAGTCAGGTGGATCCACAGCTGATAGTCCTACTGAATGGAGTGTTAGAATTTGTATTATGGCAAGAAAAAAGCCGCTAAGTAAAGAAAAACGAGTGGCCATCATTACTTTAAGAAATGAAGGTCAGTCAGTCCGAAAAATTGGGAAAACTTTGAAAGTGTCCCCAAGTGCAGTGGCCAAAACCATCAAGAGCTACAAAGAAACTGGCTCACATGAGGACCGCCCCAGGAAAGGAAGACCAAGAGTCACCTCTGCTGCGGAGGATAAGTTCATCCGAGTCACCAGCCTTAGAAATCGCAGGTTAACAGAGGCTCAGATTAGAGACTAGGTCAATGCCACACAGAGTTCTAGCAGCAGACACATCTCTACAACAACTGTTAAGAGGAGACTGTGTGCAGCAGGCTTTCATGGTAAAATAGCTGCCAGGAAACCACTGCTAAGGACAGGCAACAAGCAGAAGAGACTTGTTTGGGCTAAAGAACACAAGGAATGGACATTAGACCTGTGGAAATCTGTGCTTTGGTCTGATGAGTCCAAATTTGAGATCTTTGGTTCCAACCACCATGTCTTTGTGCGACGCAGAAAAGGTGAACGAATGGACTCTACATGCCTGGTTCCCACCGTGAAGCATGGAGGAGGAGTTGTGATGGTGTGGGGTGCTTTGCTGGTGACACTGTTGGGGATTTATTCAAAATTGAAGGAATACTGAACCAGCATGGTTACCACAGCATCTTGCAGCGGCATGATATTCCATCCGGTTTGCGTTTAGTTGGACCATCATTTATTTTTCAACAGGACAATGACCCCAAACACACCTCCAGACTGTGTAAGGGCTATTTGACCAAGAAGGAGAGTGATGGGGTGCTACGCCAGATGACCTGGCCTCCACAGTCACCAGACCTGAACCCAATTGAGATGGTTTGGGGTGAGCTGGACCGCAGAGTGAAGGTAAAAGGGTCAACAAGTGCTAAGCATCTCTGGGAACTCCTTCAAGACTGTTGGAAGACCATTTAAGGTGACTACCTCTTGAAGCTCATCAAGAGAATGCCAAGAGTGTGCAAAGCAGTAATCAAAGCAAAAGGTGGCTACTTTGAAGAACCTAGAATATAATACATATTTTCAGTTGTTTCACACTTTTTTGTTAAGTATATAATTCCACATGTGTTAATTCATAGTTTTGATGCCTTCAGTGTGAATCTACAATTTTTATAATCATGAAAATACAGAAAACTCTTGGAATGAGAAGGTGTGTCCAAACTTTTGGTCTGTACTGTATCTGGATGCAGCTATATTCTTAGACCACTGGAACTTTTAGCTTGATATAAATCTGCATTCACATGGTGCCTCCCCTGCACACCGTATTATGTCCCATAGCAGCCCCTGCACACCGTATTATGTCCCATAGTGGCCCCTGCATACCATATTATGTCCCATAGCGGCCCCTGCACACGGTATTATGTCCCATAGCGGCCCCTGCACACGATATTATGTCCCATAGCGGCCCCTGAACATGATATTATGTCCCATAGCGGCCCCTGCACATGGTATGGTGCCCCATAGTGACCACTGCACACGGTATTATGTCCCATAGCGGCCCCTGCACACCGTATTATGTCCCATAGCGGCCCCTGCACACCGTATTATGTCCCATAGCGGCCCCTGCACACCGTATTATGTCCCATAGTGGCCTCTGCACATGATATTATGTCCCATAGCAGCCCCTGCACATCGTATTATGTCCCATAGCGGCCCCTTCACACGGTATTATGCCCCATAGTGGCCCCTGCACACAGTATTATGCCCCATAGTGGTTCCTGCACACCATATTATGTCTCATAGCAGCCCCTGCACACGGTATAACATTCTAACTTTTATAATTTTCGCCACTCACTAGCTATAATTATACTGTGGGGTCTCTTCAGACCCCAGAGTATAATAAGCGGTGGGCCAAGAGAAGTGACAAACATAGAAAAACAATGTACTTACCTTTCCTGCTCTCCGCAGCTGCTGTGTTCTCTTCGGGCACTTCTGCCTGTAGTTATCGACCGCTGATTGGTTCTCAGGGGTCACGTCGCGTCATTATGCGTAATGACGTCAGACATGACCCCAGAGGTCCTATCAGCTGTTTCTTACATCTGACAGAATAGCCCAAAGAGAGGGCGGCTGCGGAGCGTGGAATGGTGAGTGCATTGGTTTTTTCTATGTTTCATCATCTCTCCTGAGCCTCCGCTTATTATACTCTGGGGTCTGAAGAGACCCCCAAGTATAATAACACCAGTTTCGTTTCATCCGTGTTTGGTCCGATCGAAACTGCTGGGTGAGGACTCGGGTCGCCGTGCCAGGGAAATATGCCTCGCATGCCGCTCTTGGCACACGTGCCGGGGGTTGCCGACCCCTGGTCTAGAGGCTCTAATAAAGCAAGCATGCTGAGTCTGGGGAGGTTCACATTAAAAAGTTATATCTTGGCCATTATGAGACTTAGTTGATAACTGTGTAGCGTCCAGCAAACAATTAAGCTCAGGTCTTGTATAAAATGTTACACTTAATGAAGGAACATTAAAAGTTACGTTTTATACAAGACCTGAGCTTAATTGTTTGCTGGACGCTACACAGTTTTCAAGTAATCTTTCCACCTCTACCAAGGTTTGTCCGTGCATCTGAAGTCTCAGGAAGACGGTGCTTATTCATCCCCAAAAAAATGTGAGTTGGGCTGTGTGATTTGGATGTTGTTTTTGCATTATGAGACTTAGGGCAGTGCTTTATTTGGGATTAGAATTGTTAGAATTGACATATTTATATATATTTATATGTAGCTACAATCCTGACTGTGTATTAAACTGATATCTCTGAATATAATACAGATAAAACTGCAATGGCACTTGGTATCATATAAAAGAATCTTATGGCACCAAAAGCACTATTCTACATTTTATAATGGCTGAGATATAACTGAGATATAAGTGACTCCTCCCAGACTCAGGTTCCCTGCTTTATTAGTGCCCATAAACCCAGTGAGAAGTCAGTGAGAGAAACAAGGCAGACAATACAGAAGGGGCAGAAGTGGATTTAAGCACAGGATATAATGGAAAGGAGTCAAAATCAGTTAAAAAAGTATATTACAATATTTATTAATGTCACAAATGCTGTGAAATTCAAAAGTTGGTTGAAGGTTTAGATATCCTTTAGCAGCTGCTACATCTGTATTTTGCACTCAGCCACCTGTCTGCTCTGATCAGACACTATTATTGGGTTTCAGATTTTTCTTTCTCTGTGTGATCATTTCAGTGTCACATGCTTTTTTCAATTATGGTTTTGAGAAACTTCAGGTCTGTATCTCTAAACAATTATGAAATATAGAAATTTATTTTACTGAAGAAAATCCAGAACAGTGGCTTCTTTGAGTTAGGTATTGACACTTGCTGTATCTTATCAGGAATAGAAATGAGGAAACAGGTTTGTAATGAGTAGAGATGAGCGAATTTCTCAAAAGTTCAATTCGGCAGTTCGATTCGAAGTTCCAAATAAAATTTGCTTCGATCCGAATTACTTCGCAGCGGATAAACAGCTATTTCCGGGCTGCAGAGAGCCCTTGTGGGTGGGTGGCAAAATGACGGAAGCCCTTGGATGCGACGGTCATGTCTCTCTCTCTCCCTCTCTCTCTCTCTCTCTCTCTCTCTCTCTCCAGCACAGGCAACTTTTATTGATGTGGAAGGATCTGCTAACAAGCAAAGACACGCCTACCCAATCACATCACTAGAGAATATCATGTGGTCGTCTGATATCACAAAGGTCCTTAATAAACATTCGTTACTGCGAAGCATCAGGAAGTCCGGAATCATGGCGAATCGAAGATTTCCTGAAATTCGGATAGAATTCCACTTGTGCAGAATCAATTCGCTCATCACTACTCAGGATAGGCCATAAAAACCTGATCGGTAGGGGGCTGACACACGGCCCCATCAGCTGTACGGAGCCACTTCCGGCGCCCGTTCTGTACGGAACACAGAGCTGGAAGCAGAAAGCTCCATCCACTGTATAGCAGCCCGACGCCTTTACTGCAGCTCAGCTCCCACTGACTTCAATATGTGCTGGGATGCAGTGAAGGTGCCAGCTAATATACAGTGGACAGAGCTTTCTGATTCTAGTCCCATATTGTGTACAGGAAGGGTGCCGGAAGTGGCTCTGTACATCTGATCGGTCCAGGGGCCTATCCTGAGGATAAACCATAAAAAATTAAGCTTGGACAACCCCTTTAATATAACCCCCTAATGTGCCACACTTTAAAGAGGTTGTCCAGCATAATTTTTTAGTTTAGTTTTTTTATAATTAGTCCGGGGGATGTGGAACCCCTACTTCCAAAAAAAAACAAAACTCACTTTTTTGTATGGTGTAAAAGCAAATATACCACAATACAAAATTGATGTGTTTTAGTCACCTCCCCTCCCAAAAAATAATCAGAAAAAGTAATAAAAATTTTTTGCGTACCAAAAATCTGTACCAATAAAAACTACGACTTGCCCTGAAAACAAAAAAGCCCTCACATAGCTCCGTCAACAAATCAGTAGAAAAGTTATAGACCTCAAAATGGCATTTTATTTACTAAAAGCGGCAAAACATAAAAAAATCCAATATAAACATGATATCACTGTAATTGTAATGACCCGTGAACACCGTAAGAAATAAAATTTAAAAAACATCTAAAAAATTGAAGTTTTTTTTGACATCGACAAGCAAGAACATTAATCAAAGCTAATCAAAAATTCATATTTACCCCAAAAATGTACCAACTGAAAGTACAACTCATCACACAAAGTATAAGATGGAGAATATGAAAATAGTCACCATGCATTAAGACCCAAACTACCCTGCATTATTAAAGGGTTAAAAACATGCTACATTTTTTAAAAAGCACAGTATTATTTTCCATAGTGTATTATTGAGATTAAATAAAATCTCATTCACTTTGCTGGGACTATAAAACATAAATTTATTTTCATTACATTTTCACAAAGACCAAAAAATTTCTGCAAGAGTTTCTGCAACATGTAGCCTCCACCTTTAATTGTTTAATTGTTTGATATACCTGGACTGAAACTGTTTAAGAGTATAATAAAGCTTGCACTCTTCTTTTTAACTAGCTGAAGTTGTACCACACTATGTCTTCTTGGGGAAGGCTAGGAGGATTGGAGTAGTAGTGCTTGCAGTGATCACGTGGGTAATAAAATCCTCCAGATCTCCTCTTGGGCTTGTGCAGTGTTGAGGGGGGCTTCAGGGTACCTGATGGTGGTGGTAATGTTTTCCCCGGGGCACCTAGCTGTTGTAAATCTCCCTGAGCCTGATGGTGGTTAGAGTGCCTATGATGGTTGTGCAGGTATAAAACTCAAAAGGAAAGAGGTTTGCACAACAGAATAACTCACAGTCTTTATTTGACATAGAACCAGGTAACACAGCATCCAATTTCTGGAGGTACAATTCTTGACGGAGTTACCACTGAAGATTGGGGTCTAGCCGATTAATGGTTTACCTTATGATGATCTGCATCTCCCTTGTTGGAGCAGGCTTCACTTTAAGTCACTTTTATTTTATTTGGTATGTACCCCAAATATTTACCCCAAAATATTGCTATCTAAAATTCAAAGTTACACAAAAAACAAGCCCTCATATGAATATGCCAATGGAAATTTTTTTTAAATATAAAAAATGAATTGCCATGTGCAACAAAAGCAGTTTCCAGAAGGGCTTTAAAAAAAAAAAAAGCTATATACAGACCTATCTTTCAACTTGTTTAGGATTCCTCACTGCTGGTCTGTGTGAGTCCCCATCCTCATGATTTAGAATATAGTATAAAACACATGTAATCTAGAGATGAGCAAATGGAAGCTGATGAAGTGGAATTCGATCCAAATTTCAGTAAATATTGGATTTACATTGAATCTGGATTTCCTCACGCTTCGTGGTAACGAGTCGCTTTTTTCATAAAATGGCTGCTGCACATATTAAGACATGGGGCAAGGAACTCTGGGAATGCGGGATCACCCACAATACCATGCATTCAGCCAATCAGCAGCTGATGTCACAGCACAGCTCCGATTGGGGTTTTTAACTCCTTGGATGCTGCGGTCAAACATGACCGTGGCATCCAAGGGGTTCTGGCATGCCAAATGTCCCCGACCCCAGCACCCCCCGCGGTGAGATCGGGGGGTGCCCATATACATTTTCTGCAGCCCGGGGTCTGGCCAGTGACCCCAGGCTGCCTGGAGCCCCCCACTACCTGGTTGATCCTGCCGGGAAGTGAGGAAGTTAGCCTATGTGTCTGCAGTGCTGAACCAGCGATTCTGCACCACTAGACAGGCTCTCTGCAGCCAGGAAATAGCGTTTTTTTTAACGCGATTCGCCACAAATCGAATCAGATCAAATCAAATCATATCAGAAAATTCGGCGAAGCTGCCAAATCGAATTTTTGAAAAATTCACTCATCTCTAATGTCATCAATAACAAAGGCATTTCACATGACATTGGAACACAGCAGTTAGATGTAGCAGTCATATGATGTAATCGTTTTGAAGGTAGTCTATCACCTCCCCAAAGCATATTCAGCTGCTAACACCTTATTAAAGAGCACAGTACAGGGATAAACAACATACCTTTGTTATGTATGTAACTTTTGTAGATTTGGAAAATAATATCATTGAAGTCTTATGCAAATGAGGTAGTTGGTGCACTGATGGTGTGCCTTCAACCATGGAAGTACTGCTCTTGCTGCTCAAGTAGGATCGGTGATGTCATAGCAGAGGAATAATTCATTCTCATTGCACAGGGTGGCACAGGCAGGAGATTGTAGCGGTCTGAACTCCAAGAGCAGTGCTCCAGAGAGCTGAAGGCCTTTGCCCAGTGCACACCAACTTTTCTCTACAAATCTACAAAAGTGACATACATAACAAAGGTATGTTGTTTCTCACTGCACTTTGTAACACTGTTGTGACATTTGTATGTGCTTGAGGGAGGTGGTAGATTCCCTTTTGGGATTACATTATCACAATGGATTGTAAACAATGAGTAGCTGGAATCCACCTGACAGTAGGATAACAGAGAAGAACTTTAAAAATAAATATACTACACACATTTTTGCATTTTAGATGCAAAGACACTCAAAAATCTTAAAAAATAATTTTAATATTTACACTGGTTACTCTTTTATGTTTGTTTTCTAGTCTTAAATATAAGACTGAAGTTTTTCACTCCCAGTTTCCATAAAAGGTATTAGATGCTAGATGACACTTATTAATAATCTTTTCATCTGCCACCATAGTCCATAATAGTTTCATCAATGGTGTCTTGTAGCAGTGACATTCACCTATTCAGGACAGTTACAGGCATTGTAGTCTCCAGGTAACAACTACAGTGCCTCCATACACTAGTCACAGCTATTGTCAGTGGACCATAACAGGAATTATCTTACTCTGTACTAGAATTTAACAAATGTAGGTGCTCACTGGGCAGAATGAATATGTAACAGTGGAGGCTCAGGGAAGCAAAACAGAGTCACCAATCTAGGACTATCTTTCTGAATTCAGAACATTTGGGATCAGTAGTGTTAGTGAATGGACTTTTAAGACGGTGTGGGGAATTTAAAGGGTAAGACATACAACGTTTTAACATGTGTTTAGCAATAGACATATTATATGCATGAGTGCAATGAATGGCTATTAATGCCTACAGTCTTTACCTGACAATAATCCTTATTGCTTTTATTAAATCGCAGAAAGCATCATCATAACCAGTCTATTTAAATGGACTGTCCAGTTTAGAAAATAAATATTCATATACCAAATTTGGAAATTCTGCTTTAATAAAGAGGAAGGTTCTGTAGATCCTAATCTCTTGGCAAGAGTGGAGAATGGTCATAAAGAACATTTCTTGCAATGATCAGAATGGATACTGTTTAATGCTTCATTTCCCCCGTGGTGGTGCCGAAGGGAAATTAAACAAAATTGTACTGCTAGGTTTCCCTACAAATGATCAGATTACAGATAATTATTTTGGGGGTTGGTTATCATTAAAGAAATCCTTCTAACAAGTGTAGGATTTTTATGTTAAACATACTTTTTTTTAGGGATTTTTGACATTTCTTTTTTTTTTTTTTTTTTATTTCCCTGTCACTGTCTATATCCTGCATTTTTTACTCTGACCATTAAGCACAATAATATACTAACACTTCCTAATTCTGTGGGGGCTGGTTGTCTTTGCAATATTCTCCTCATTTACATCACAAACAGGATTACAATAGATGACAACACCTCCATAGATAAACCCATTGACCTATCATTGCATTCAATACAGACAATAGATGAAACTTATGTACTCCGCCTCCCTGCACAAGCATGTCTAGAAAACTCTCCCACCATCCTTAATGAGTGGGCTCCAGACTATTGTTGCCTATGGCCATGATAATGCTGTAAAATATATCACTAAATGCTGAGGCAAAGTGGCAGCCCCATAATCATGCACAGAAAATAGAAAAAAAAATCTACAATCAGAAATTAAAAAGCTTTTAAATATGTGAAATAAAGATATTGGATTTTAAGGGGGTTTTCCCATCTCTCTCTATCACCAGCTCTCTTTTCTTCTCACTTTAACAAGTGGGTGGGCGGGCTTTGACCGTTTGAGGAACAGGACACTTGGAAGTACCTCAGTAGATATAGACATTGCCTTTACTCTAAAAGATTTATTTTATTATGAACACTAGAAATCTAATATAAAAGCAGATCAAATAAAATGCACAGGAAATGTACTTTGGAGAGAAAAAAACATGTCGCCACTTATCTCTGACACTGAATAACCCCTGTCCAAGCCCTTATTAGCAAAATGCAATTAGCTGATCTGAATGCCTGGATCTAAGAGCAAGAGATAACAACTCTGAGAGCAAGCGTGATCCTGAGAATTTAGCCCCCTCCTCTCCAGAGTGCAGCGAGTCACATCACCTATCCTGAGACCAGATACCAGGCCAGGAACCAAGGAAACATTGTGTAAACAATGGGAAGAATAATTTCACAAAAAATGAAGCAGAATTTCTAAAGCAATGTATTTAGGATAACTAGCAGTTTAGATAAGATTCTTGAGATGGGAGTACTACTTAAACCCTAATGGTACTGGATCGATGAAACTCTTCCTAAGAACACAATTTATCCCACAGTTTACAAGCTATTTGTCATTAATACCTCTGTCATGAAATTGCTAAATTACTGAAATCATAATAATGACTTCAGGTTTGACCTTCTCCAGACATCCCAAGCATCAGTTCATATAATTTCATTACCCCTTTAGTGTGTTTTTTTTCTTCTTTGCATTAGAGCTGTTCATTTCAATGCTGTATAATAAGAAAGGTTAAAGGGGTTATCCACTTTCTAATATTGGTGGCCTATCCTTAATATAGGCCATCAATATTAGATCTGCAGGGATCCAAAAGTCAGGACCCAGCAGATCAGCTGCTTGGGGACAGTGTGGCTCCCAGTAATGTTTACATGCCAGAACCCACAGCATGTAAACATTACTGGTAGCTGTTGGACCTTGCAAATCTAATATTGCTATCCTATCCTAAGGATAAGCCATCAATATTAGAAAGTGGACAACTTCTTTAACTTTTTTAACCCCTTCCTGCAACAGCTATTTTTTGATTTTCTTTTTTTACTCCCTGCCTTCCAAAAACCATAACTTTTTTATTTTTTAGGGCAAGCGATCAATTAACCCTCAGGACAATTATGCCTCGGTCAGCTTTGGCAGGGTTAAATCCCGTGATCAGAATGGGCACTGATCACGGGTATTTCCACCTGGTCTCCACTGTATAATACAATGAAAACCCAATGGCTATGGTGGCTGCTTAGCTCCTGAGTGCCCGCCATATTTAAATACCCAACATCTGCTGTAATAGTATGGCAGATGTCTAAAAAGGGTTAATATTCGAAAGAATGAGAATAATACAAGTAAAATAGTACTATAAATAGCAATGTAATAAAAATAATTTTGGAAATATATGCAGAATCACAAGTCTCTAGATGGCAAAAACATACTAGATACCAATACTAGATACCAATAAAACCACAGCAGTGTAAAATAAATTGATAAACAATCCACAAAATGACATAAAAGAGCATCACATTTACATTTTTGAATCCCAACTTACATGTGCTTATCCAATAGTCTGACATACAAAAAAATCGCTAGATGGTTCACTGAAGAGCTACAGTAACAATACCTGTCTACATATTCCTTTTGTGTTTGCTGACTATACAGTACATGTTATATGTAGAGATGAGCGAATTGAAGCTGCAGAAGTGGCATTCGATCCGAATTTCAGGAAATCTTTGATTCGCCACGATTCAGTATTTCCTCACGCTTCGATGCTTCGAATCGCATTTTTTTATAAAATGGCCACCACACATGTTAGATCAAGGGGCAAGGGACTCTGGGAGTGCAGGATCACCCACAATGCCAAGCGTGCACCTAATCAGCAACCAGCCGGACCTGTGATGTCACAGCCCTATAAAAACCCTCGACCATTTTAGGTACAGTCATTCCACATCGCTCTTACTTTAGGGAAAGACGTCAGCAGGAGCTAGGGAAAGACTTAGAAAACAGATAGAAGTTCAGGGCAAGAGGATTACAAGTGTACGGGAAGGATAGGGAGGAATTGTGAGAAGAATTTGGGGCGGTTGCAGGCTCATTTACAGCAAGAATTTGCAGCATAATTCACATTGCAGCACTCAATGCTGTTATACTGCTGCTCATTAATCATATCTGTGTCTTCAAGGTGGAATACAACAAGTCTTTTGCAGTGCAGTACAGCAAAAAACAGTGAATTATCATACACTAAAATGTGCACGTATCTGTAAAAAAAGCCTTTTTAAAGGCGTTTATTATAAGGGGCTTATTCACTGTTCTTCCACAGCATAACATTACATTTGTCAATACTATTGTGCCAAAGAAAACTGAATTATCATCCAATAACATCTGCACTTATCAGTAATAAACGCCTTTAACATGGGGAAAGACATAACGACCATATTCGCCATTTTGTTACCAGTATAAAGTTGCAGGACATTTATCAAAACAGTATTGTCAATATAATTCAATAATTCTTAGCCGTTATCACTTATTTAAAGGTGTTTATTAGTGTCTAAACTCATAAGGAGGACCATATTCGCCATTTTGTTACCAGTATAAAGTTTCAGGCCATTTTTAAAAACAGTATTGTCAATAATAATTCAATAATTCTTAGTGGTTATCACTTATTTAAAGGTGTTCATTAGTGTCTAAACCCATAAAAAGGACCATATTCGCCTTTTTGTTACCAGTATAAAGCTGCAGGCCATTTTTAAAAACAGTATTATCAATAATAATTCAATAATTCTTAGTGGTTATTATCACTTATTTAAAAGTGTTTATTAGTGTCTAAACCCATAAAGAGGACCATATTCGCCATTTTGTCTCCATTGTGCTGATGGAGCCGATACTGCTCCTGCCACCCCCACCCCCTCCCACAGCTGCCATGCCAATGCAAGTTGAGTTCTCAGGGCCTTCCCGGTCAGACATGCGAGAGGATGGACGAGGGCGCAGATAGGCAGCAGCCAACTTACTACATAGGATATCTCTATAGTAGTTCAGTTTGTCCTCCCTCTCAGCGGTTGTAAAAAAGGCCCCCATTTTATCCCAGTAGCGAGGGTCTAACATGGTGGAGAGCCAGTATTCATCCCTCTGCCAAATGGTGACAATTTGGCTGTCACTGCGTAAGGAAGTCAGCATGCTTTGGGCCATTTGCGCAAGTGACTCCAAGGGACTCCCTGCATCCATCTACACTGCATACTGCCATGGTGTGTCTTGGTCATCTGCCTCATCATCCTCATCTCCCTCTAGCTGTTCTGGTTGCTCTTGCTCCTCCTCTCCACCCATTTGGCTACACATTGTTTGTGCTCCATTGTCCTCCCCATCCTGCTCCTCCTCCTCCAGTTCAGCCCCCACAGGGCTCATGTGGCCGTGAGATGTAGATGCCACATTTCCAGTCCCCTGACCAGCCAGATTGAAAAGCATCTTTTCCAGGATGTGAATCAGTGGAATGACGTTGTTCATCCTGTAGTCCTGGCGGCTGACTAACAAAGTGGCCTCCTCAAAGGGAACGAGCAAACGGCAGGTGTCACACATGAGCTGCCACTGGCTAACGTTAAAGTTACAGTTGTGCTAAAGGCACAGGAAACTTGGTCAAAGTTAAAGGAAAGATTAATGCAGCACATTATCAGCAAATGGAGGCAAATTTGCACTAATCAGCCAGGAAGCTGCGCATGGGACATACTTGGACATTCCAACATGACAACGATCCAAAACACAAGGCCAAGTCGACCTGTCATTGGCTACAGCAGAAGAAAGTGAAGGTTCTGGAGTGGCCATCTCAGTCTCCTGACCTCAATATCATTGAGCCACTCTGGGGAGATCTCAAGCGCGCAGTACATGCAAGACAGCCCAGGAATTTACAAGAACTGGAGACTTTTTGCCAAGAAGAATGGGCAGTTTTACCATCTGAGAAAATGAAGAGCCTCATCCACAACTACCACAAAAGACTTCAAGCTGCCATTGATGTTAGAGGGGGCAATACACGGTATTAAGAACTGGGGTATGTGAACTTTTGAACAGGGTAATTTTGATGTTTTTGGTTGTCATTATGATTTAAAAAGAGAAAACACAGTTGATAATAAATTGCTTCAACCAACCACTAACCATGAGTGGAAAAAAAAGTTTTTGTTTTATCATTCATATTCTCTGAAAAAAGGCCAAAAAAACAAAAAATCTGCCAGGGTATGTAAAGTTTTTGGCACAACTGTACACAGGGGAGTACCTTTGTCCACTTGGATCATAAAGAAATTGTTTATGGCTTTTCTCTGTTCATATAGTCTATCCAACATATGGAGGGTTGAATTTCAACGGGTGGAAACATCGCATATCAGCCTGTGTTGTGGGAGGCCGTTCTGCCGCTGCAGCTCAAGGAGGGTGTGCTTGGCGGTTTACGAGTAGCTGAAGTGCATGCAAAGTTTCCTTGACATTTTTAGGATGTATTGCAGATGGGTGGAACAATTAAGGAATCGCTTGACAACCAGATTGAACACATGCGCCATGCAGGGCACATGGCTCATCCCTCCTTGACGAAGCGTCAACACCATGTTCTTCCCGTTGTCAGTCACCATGGTTCCGATTTTGAGGTGTCGCGGAGAAAGCCAGGATTCGATTTCTTGAGGAAGGACATGGAGCAGTTCCTCCCCTGTGTGACTCCGTTTGCCCAGGCAAACGAGGTGTAGAACAGTGTGACACTGCTGTGGCCTGCACATGTGGTATGCTGGAGGAGCACTGTGAATTGTCCCTGCAGTGGAGGCTGAGGAGACAGTGAATGATGAGGCTGACATTGTTGCAGGACATGAGGATGTGGAGGCTGAAGCGTCACCTGTCCAAGTTGCTGGTGTGTCTGGGCAGGGACCACATTAACCCAGTGGCCCGTAAATAACATAGATTGTCCTTGACCGTAGTTACAGCTGCACACGTTGGCACTGCCGTGCACTTTGGCAGACACCGATAGGCTCAAGGACTAGCCCACCTTCTCTTCTACATATTTGTGCAGGGCTGGTACTGCCTTTGTGGCAAAGAAATGACGGCTTGGGACTCTCCACCTCGGCTCGGCACAAGCCATGAGTTCTCTGAAAGGTGCAGAGTCCACCTCTTGGAAAGGGAATGACTGCAGCACCAGCAACTTGGACAGGAGCACGTTCAGCTTCTGCTCCATTGGGCAATGCATACAGTTGTCTCTTCGAAATCGCTTCTGTGATGGATTGCTGATGCAATGACTGACTGGGAGGAGGAGCAGAAGCATAATGATCAGCAGATGATGGGATCCTTTGGCTGAGGTGGTGGAGCCTTGACTGCCTGAAATGGGGTGCGTGCCACTGGGTGCTGCAGCGGTTGCTGCGGCAGACTGGACCACCACATTGGAGCCACGGCTCTCCCAGGCCACTTTATGGTGATGCTGCATATGTTGACGCAGGGCTCTGGTGCCAACATTGGCACCCTGGCCACGCTTTACCTTTTGCCCACAGATTGAACATATGGCCATGTTGACCTCCGACAGCGGCTTTACAAAAAACTGCCACACCATCAAGTAGGTGATTTTACCCCCAGCTCTCCACGCTAACTGACTGCTACTGCCACTGCCTCCGTGAACCCCTGCACCACTGCTTTCTGGGCAAGTAGGCTGCTGCGAAGCGGGTGTTCTACCCCGGGCACATTTAGCTCCCTACCTCACACTGCTGCCACCCTGCTGACTCCCCCACTGCCTCATGCACAAGCTGCAACCCTCTTCTACTGATGACGATGAAGCCCCTCCCAATTATGATTGGCTACATCATCCTCTACTGTCTGCAGGTCACTGATGTCCTCCTCAACACCAGCTCCAACGCCACTCTCCTCATCACTACTTGCCCACCTACCGAAGGAAGCGGTGGATGTCTCCTCCAGATCTTGGCTGAGCAGTAGCTGCTGACTATACTCTACACTTACCCCAGTAGCATGGGTCCGCTGCTTTGGGATAACCATCGACTCTGACCTATGCTTCAAGCCACAAATCCAAACCTTCAACACCTCCTGCCACCTCCAACTCAAGAACATCCATCGAATTCGCTCCTCCCTCATCCCTGAAACTACAAAGATGCTAGTCTATCCCCTCATAATCTCCCGCTTAGAATACTGTAACACCCTCCTCCATGGCCTCCCAGCAAATACTCTCGCCCCCCCCTCCAGTCCACCTTAAATTGCGCCACTCGCTTAATACACCTCTCCCCCCGTTCTTCATTGGCCGCTCCCTTCTGCCAATCCCTTCACTGGATACCCGTTGCCCAGCGAATAGAGTTCAAATTACTAATTCTGACATACAAAGCCATTCACAATCTGTCGCCTCCATATCTCTCCGACCTAATCTCCCGCTACCTGCCTGCACGTAACCTCCGATCCTCCAAAGACCTCCTACTCTGCTCTGCTCTTATCCGCTCTTCACACAACCGTCTCCAAGACTTCTCCCATGCATCCCCCATACTCTGGAACTTATTAGCAAGTCACATAAGACTGACCCCCACAAAGACAAGCTTCAAGAAAACCCTGAAGACTCACCTATTCAGGAAGGCCTACAACCTCCAATAACACTACTATCTCCATACCACCTCCTGAACAGCTTCTACCCCCACCTTCAGTCTCTGTCCCTCTTCCCTCATAGATTGTAAGCCCTTGCAGGCAGGGCCCTGTATCCCACTGTGCCAGTTGGTCACTGTTAGTATTATCTGTTTTGTATATCTTGTGTACCATATGTTAACCCTCAAAAGTAAAGCACCATAGAATTAATGGTGCTATATAAATAAACAATAATAATAAATAATAATAATAATACCTCCTCACTGTACAGTGGCTCTGAGCCCACAGCATAAAGTACTTCTCTAGCTGAGGGAACAGAAAAGGACAGAGGCAGGTTGAGGACAGGTGAGGGCACTGGGCCTGCTGCTGGGCCATGCCAACTAAGGGTTGTATCTGACGAACCCACTGACTCTTGGCTGGGGGTGTCTAATGTGACTTGGGATGAATTGGAGGACTGAGTCAACCAGTCTACAACCGTTGGGTTGCTGGTCAAGACACGACCGCTACTTGACTCTGGGAGCTCAGGCCTCTGTAACTGACCCCTGCTGCCACACCCCCTTACTTTGCTGTGATCTGTGCCTGCGCCAGAAACATTTAGGCCTGCGTCCCTCCCCTGTGCATGGCCTCTCTCTTCTCTGTCTGACATACTGTTTGATGAAAAAACGTAATTGCAAAGGGCAAAAAGACATGTAATTTTCTACTTTGAAGAGAATGGCAAATATGCCCCTTATTTCTTTCCCCACTAATGAACACCTATAAAAAAAGCGTGATGAAGGCAGAGATTTGTGGCTCCGAATTATTGAATTATTGACAATACTGTATTGATAAATGGCCTAAAACTTTATACTGGGAACAAAATGGCAGATATGGTCCTCCTTATGGGTTTCCACACTAATAAACACTATTAAATAAGGTGTATGCTCCTCCAGCATACCACATGTGCAGGGCACAGCGGTGTCACGCTGTTCTACACCTCGTTTGCCTGGGCGAACAAAATCACACAGGGGAGGAACTGGGTCACTGTATGTCCTCCTCGTGCTGATTCCCACTGAGTCACTCTGTACTCCTCATGCTGCAGTCACTGGGTCACTGTATGTCCTCCTCATGCTGCGTCCCACTGGGTCACTCTGTGTCCTCCTCATGCCGCTGCCACCGGGTCACTGTATGGCCTCGTCATACCACTGCCACAGGGTCACTCTATGTATTCCTCATGCCGCTGCCACTGGGTCACTGTATGCCCTCCTAATGCTGCTACTACCTCCACCTCTGCCACTGGTTCACTGTATGGCCTCCTCATGCCGCTGCCACTGCTGGGTCACTGTATGTCTTCCTAATGCCGCTGCCACTGGGTCACTGTATGGCATCCTCATGATGCTGCCAACTCCACATTATATTGCCTTGCCACTCTGTGGCCTCCGCATGCTGCTGCCAACTCCACATTATGTCGCCTTGCCACTCTGTAGGGTGTAAAAGCAATGCACTCTTTCACGCTACAGTAGGATGTTGGGCCTCTGCACGGTTCTTTCTACCTGGCACTAACATGGACCTGTAAGGCTGGGTTCACACTTGAGTTAGTTGTTCAGTTTTGGCCCCGTAACTGTCCAAATAAGTGAAGTGTGCAGCGGTTCTAAGAGTGACGCCTGTCATGTGCGTGTCAATCTGACTCACAGTATTGTTTCACTACCACAGTAGGCTCCCTATGCGTGTTACTGTAAGGCACAGTGTTCTACACCACTATACAGGCTCTGTGAAGCCAGGAAATAGGTGTTATTTAGCGATATTCGCCGCAAATTATTTCGGATTGAAGCTAATTTTTTTTGAACTTCGAATCGAACTGCAGAATCAAACTTTTAAGAAATTTGCTCATCTCTAGTTATATGCTTTAACTGTTTGTGTTAAATGTTTATCTCAATCTGCAATTCTACAACATCTGAATTTGCCCTTATAGGTGACAGGTCACTTATATAAATATATATTTATACAATATACATATTTAACATATTTATGTTCAGGTTCCTTACTTTGAACAAAGTGTACGATCTTACCTCTATCATAATTATCAAAAACTATATGTCAATATAACTCTTCAGTTCAGAATGGATAGATTCAATCTAGCATGTCTTAATGAGTGGGCAGGAGTGGGTTGTATCACAATGGTTGGTAGTTATGGAGAAGGGGGAGAGAGGGAGAAAAAGAAAGTGAGAAGAGAAAATTAAGGCTGAAGATGTCTGAAGTAGATGTTTAAAAAGCATTTTTTAATAAAAAAAATCAAAGATGAGGTACTCACAGTGCCGGTTAATAATTGTAAGCCTGACGACCCCTAAACTAAAGTCATATATCACAAACCATAACACAGAAGCGCTGCCACCAGATGCTTTAGGACATGTGCGTTTACTGCTATTTCCTGGGACGCACCAGTACTTTCCGATTAGAAGCAATGAAAGTACATGTGCAGCCCCCAATTAGTGGTAAATGTATGTGTCCAGGAGCACTGTATGGCAGCATCCTTATGGTGGAAACATACTATGTATCTGGATGTAGCTATATTTTTAGGCCACTGGAACTTTTACTTCGATGTAAAACTGTGTTCACATGGTGCATTTTTGCACAAAAAAAAAATGCCTGAGTTTTCTGTGCAAAAACACATCCTTAATACAGAAAACACACCGTTATACAGAATAATGTGACATAGCGGTCCCTGCACACAGTATTATGTCCCATAGCGGCTCCGGTATATGGTATTATGTCTCATAGCGGCCCCTGCACACGGTATTATATCCCATAGCGGTGCCTGCACACGGTATATGTCCCATAGCGGCGCCTGCACACGGTATATGTCCCATAGCGGCTCCTGCACACGGTATTATGTCCCATAGTGGTCCCTGCACACGGTATTATGTCCCATAGTGGCCCCTGCAGACGGTATTATGTCCCATAGTGGCCCTTGCACACAGTATAATATTCTAACTTTTATAATATTCCAATTTGTGCCACTCACTAGCTATTATTATACTGTGGGGTCTCTTCAGACCTCAGAGTATAATAAGTGGAGGGCCAAGGGAGGTGACAAACATAAAAAACGATGTTACTCACCTTTTCCTGCACTCCGCAGCCACTCTGTTCTCTTCGGGAGCTTCTGCCTGTAGTCAGCGACCGCTGATTGGGTCTCAGGGGTCATGTCATTATGTGTAATGACGCCAGACGCATATGTGACACCTGAGGCCCTGTCAGCTGACTTCAGGCAGAAGTGCCTGCAAAGCACAGAACCGCCACGAAGCGCAGGGAAGGTGAGTATCATTACTTTTTATGTTTGATCACCTCCCCTGGACTCCGCTTATTATACCCTGGGGTCTGAAGATACCCCACAGTATAATAATAGCAGTTTCGTTTCGGCCATATTTGGTCCGATCGACACTGCTGGGTGAGCACTCGGGCTGCCGTGCCAAGTAAGTAAGCCTCACATGCCACTCTTGGCACGCATGTCGGGGGTTGCTGACCCCTGTGATAGAGCAAAGGAAGAAGATAGAGTGATCTAACAAATTCCATTCTCTAGCAGAATCATTTTGACTTTCTTGGAAATCATAACTTGCTGCAATGTGATATTTAATCACTAGAAGACAGCAAAAGTCAAAGGAACGTTTTTGAGAATACAGAAGTGGATTTATCATTGGATTTTACAAAAACAAGCCAAAATCTGATAATAAGGTATATTCCAATATTTATTAATGTCACAAAAGCTACAAGAAAATAAAAACTTGCTTGAAAGTTGATATACAGTGGGGAAAAAAAGTACTGTATTTAGTCAGCCACCAATTGTGCAAGTTCTCCCACTTAAAAAGATGAGAGAGGCCTGTAATTGACATCACAGGTAGACCTCAACTATGAGAGACAGAATGAGAAAACATATCTACAAAATCACATTGTCTGATTTTTTAAGAATTTATTTGCAAATTATGGTGGAAAATAAGTATTTGGTCACCTACAAACAAGCAAGATTTCGGGTTCTCACAGACCTGTAACTTCTTCTCTAAGAGGCTCCTCTGTCCTCCACTCATTACCTGTAGTAATGGCACCTGTTTCAAATTGTTATCAGTATAAAAGACACCTGTCCACAACCTCAAACAGTCACACTCCAAACTCCACTATGGTGAAGACCAAAGAGCCGTGGAAGGACACCAGAAACAAAATTGTAGACCTGCACCAGGCTGGGAAGACTGAATCTGCAATAGGCAAGCAGCTTGGTGTGAAGAAATCAACTGTGGGAGCAATAATTAGAAAATAGAAGACATACAAGACCACTAATAATCTCCCTCGATCAGGGGCTCCACACAAGATCTCACCCCGTGGGGTCAAAATGATCACAAGAACAGTGAGTCCCAGGACCACACGGGGGGACCTAGTGAATGACCTGCAGAAAGCTGGGACTCAGAGCCTGCAGTGCCAGACGTGTCCCCCTGCTTAAGCCAGTACATATCCGGGCCCGTCTGAAGTTTGCTAGAGAGCATTTGGATTTTCCAGAAGAGTATTGGGAGAATGTCATATGGTCAGATGAAACCAAAATAGAACTGTTTGGTAGAAACACAACTCGTCGTGTTTGGAGGAGAGTGAATGCTGAGTTGCATCCAAAGAACACCATACCTACTGTGAAGCATGGGGGTGGCAACATCATGCTTTGGGGCTGTTTCTCTGCTAAGGGACGAGAAAGACTGATCCGTGTACATGAAAGAATGAATGGGGCCATGTATCATGAGATTTTGAGTGCAAACCTCCTTCCATCAGCACGGGCATTGAAGATGAAACGTGGCTGGGTCTTTCAGCATGACAATGATCCCAAGCACACCGCCAGGGCAACGAAGGAGTGGCTTCGTAAGAAGCATTTGAAGATCCTGGAGTGGCTTAGCCAGTCTCCAGATCTCAACCCCATATAAAACCTTTGGAGGGGGTTGAAAGTCCGTGTTGCCCAGCGACAGCCCCAAAACATCACTGCTCTAGAGAAGATCTGCATGGAGGAATAGGCCAACATACCATAAGCAATGTGTGCGTACCTTGTGAAGACTTACGGGAAATGTTTGACTTCTGTCATTTCCAACAAAGGATATATAACAAAATATTGAGATGAACTTTTGTTATTGACCAAATACTTATTTTCCACCATAATTTACAAATAAATTCTTTAAAAATCAGACAATGTAATTTTCTGGATTTGTTTTCTCATTTTGTCTCTCATAGTTGAGGTCTACCTATGATGACAATTACAGGCCTCTCTCATCTTTTTAAGTGGGAGAACTTGCACAATTGGTGGCTTACTAAATACTTTTTTTCCCCACTGTATACTTTAAGTGTTATTTTAAAATAATGTGAATAGCCTGGGTGTGCATAAATTACTTTGAAAAGACATGGCACCAGGGTAAACTATGGAAAACCCTGCCAGCATAGGCATTATGATGCTTTGGGAAATCTTAAGTCCAAGCATTCACAAGAATGTTACTTTAACATGCACCCATTACAGTACCTAAATATTATATTACTCTTCATCAGAGCAACAGTATTTACTTATTTGCTTTGGCAAAATAATGTGATCTCATTTCACCAAGCTTCTGTGGCATGTGCTTGGAAAACAAGTCTGAGCCATGTTGGCCCCACCTTGCAACTAACATTTTGGGGCTAGATTCCAGAGGAAACTTTGGAGGTCTTGTAGAGTATATGCTTTGATAATTCAGGACAATTTTAGGGACATGAGTGATCTACACAATATTAGGCAGATGATTCTAATATTATAATTTTAACATCTGCGCTCGTTAGGACTTCTGCGCCATCCTCCGTCCGCATGCTATGGCGCAGGAGGCGTGTCCACTTATGATTCCCCACTTATGATTCACTAAGCTTCTGTGGCATGTGCTTGGAAAACAAGTCTGAGCCATGTTGGCCCCACCTTGCAAGTAACATTTTGGGGCTAGATTGCAGAGGACACTTTGGAGGTCTTTTAGAGTATATGCTTTGATAATTCAGGGCAATTTTAGGGACATGAGTGATCTACACAATATTAGGCAGATGATTCTAATATTATAATGTTAACATCTGCGCCCGTTAGGACTTCTGCGCCATCCTCCAGCCGCATGCTATGGCGCAGGAGGGGTGTCCACTTATGATTCCCCGCTCCTGGGCCTCCTGTTGTATTCTGTTGTAGCACAGCTGAGAGTTCGTTGCAGTGTATCAGTCCAGCCAGTACTCTGAGTTCCCTCTGGTTTGCTAAGAGTTAACGTCGGTTTCTCTTTGATTGACAACTTGCCTTCCTATCACATCTGGAGCAGATTCCGGGCTTCCTATATAAAGCCCATTAGTCCACACATGGGTGCTTGCTATTAGTCTCTTAGAGTGTGCTAGCGTTATACTGTTTCTCTGATTATCTATTTCTGACCTTTTCCCTTGGACTATTCTGGTTCTGATTTTGTACTTCACTGCCTGACTGGTTCTGACCCTTGGTTCTCTTGATTACCTGTGCCTGTTTGTTTGTTTTGTCTGCATTTTGTGTATTCACTTGTATTATAGGAAGGGACAATCACCCAGTTGTCCTCTTCCGCTTAGGGTAGTTGAGGCAAGTAGGTAGGGACTGGGGGTGGGTCAAGCATTAGGACTCACTGTCTCCGTCATTCCCCTTCCTTCTAGGTTCCAGCAGCAGCTACTGGGGAATTTCTAAACAGGCAATTCCCTAACAATAATCATTTTAATATTATGGATAACCATACTACTATATACTTCTACTATGCCCACACACACTACTATGCTATATATAATCAACACATTTAACGTTTAACAAATGGCATGCATTTTTAGGGACTGAAATAAATCTTTTGACCACAGTAGCTGACTATTGGAATGACTTCAAATTCTTTCTAAGACAAAGTTGTTAATTTCTTTTTCTTTTTACTCACATGCTGGCAATGAACAATGAACTTGTATATATAGAACACACTACACATCCTAATGAATAACATTTTCTAATTAACTTGTTTCTTGCATAATTACACCATTCCACTTTGTTGTTTAACAGACAATGAGAAAATTTACAGACAATATTTGCTATTTCTTTTACCATACTGGTTAACATATGTTGTTTTGCAAGTTGTTTTACTATAGGAAATCTCCATTGTATGTAATTAGCATTGTTTCATCTTGCATTTCTTAAGAATTGATTATGCACTGGGGGGTAACATTTGTGTAATTTATCCAGTTTTAAATGATTTCAATATACCACCGTAATAGTATCTTCATTCAACAGGACATTTTGATTCATTTAGCAGTATTCAGCCATACTGTTTTCTATGCATTGTTATCTAAATTTATTCCTAAATCATGACACAAAGATAAAATTTTGATAGAGGACTGTACATTTTACTGATTTGTCAATATAAACATTTCAAACATAAATAGCTTTAAAATATATGTAAATATTGAGAGTAATATCTAAAGATTTAAATTTACAATTATTCTATAGTATGTGGGATATTGTTTGCAATTTCCTGTTCTTTCTTTAACTATAAAAAATATACTCTAAACTAAAAAAATAGAATTAACATAACAAATTGAAATTTATAATGTAAATCAGGCTCAAAATGTATCTAGTCAACTGACAAAGTGTGCAGGAAGTTGGCGGCTCATGAAAAATTTGGGTTGGTGTATGGGAATGAAAATAAGTTACAGGTAAAAGTCATACCCATGAGGTTAGTATAAAGTCATAAGTTATGAAAAGACTTTTAGGCTAAGGTTTCTTGCTGCACCTTTTTGAGCAAAAGTCAAGAGTGGCTTGAAAAGGAATGGGAAGTAAAAAGGAAATAAATAAAAAGGAAGCATTTATACTTTTTCCTTTTGTTAAATCCACTCTTGGCTTTGGCTCAAAAAATCTGCAATAAAAAGCAAAATCTGCAACAAAAAAGCAGCTTTTCCCGCAATGTAGGGCCTTAGCCTTGAAGAGATTTCTAAGCTTAGAAGCATTAGCCTAAGGTAAAAGCCATGAAATAAAAAAATATTTGTAATCTCAATATCAGTGCTTCTGCCTCTTCTACTTATATCCACAATTCTCTTCAGTGCAGCACTGTTAACAGCCATTGATTTAAGGTTGCCATGCCTACCAATAAAACTCTGGCTTGGTCTGCAGGCAGTAAGAGGTTTGAGCAGCATTGGACTGGACCACCAACAGACTGGAGGAGGCTTAACCACATTGCTAAAGAAAAGGGGCCCAGATGCCAAGATTCATTTGATGTACACTGACGAGCAAAAGGGTAAAAATGTTTTGAACTTTTGACTTTCAGGCTCCATATCTCACCATTCACTACAGCTTCGAACATGAGACTACTGTTATCGAAACCCAAACTAGGTTCAAAATCCTGATTGTCAAGTGGTGCCAAATTATTTATAATTCACATTGATATATATATATTGTGAGCTCACAGAGAAGGAACTAGCCTGACACACTCAGTCGGTGTTAAGCAAGTTGTGTTTATTAAAAACATAGCATAAGCTTTTATAGAGAACAGTAAATAATTATGAATTATAACAGAGCATGCGTGAAAACTGGTTACCCTGATTGACCATTGGCGGGAGGAGGGTCTTGACACCCCCCCTCACTCATCTCAATAATCAAAATATATTAGTACTACAAGCTACGTAATGCAAAGCATGGCTGGGACCTGTTGTTCTACATTGCACATCTGAGGGGAGAACTTGCGCAGCTACGTGCTGGGGGCTGGATATGTAAGCAATGTTAATCTCCAGACTCTTCGAAGGACAGCTCACCGAAAGTTTATAAACAAGCAAGTCTACTAGGACATGCTGCCCTAGACTGGGTGTCTGGCCTTGCTCTCAGTGTATATCCTTATCATTAGAAGCTGTATGCTTCTTCTACTAAATGCATTTCTATAATTGTTCTAATTCTAAAGTGACAGGCATTTAATTTCTATAACATATTCCCACCTCTTGTGATTTTTTTTTAACACAATACATGCCTGTACGTTCAGTTTCTAGAACTGCTGGACTTTAATTCTCTTCACCAGATTCCAGGTCATGTGGACATACTATTGTGTTAAACATCACAACATCCTGACTTCCTGCACACATTGAGTGGGATATACACGTCTGCAGTGTTGGTCATATTCACATATGTCCCTTTCTTACAGGTAGTACATTTCTTTACAATACATATGATCAGTCTGTACATTGCATAGAAGCATAACAGGATTATGGGTGCAAATCCTTCAGTCCAATAGTCTTTAGGTTTTCTTCTCAGGATCCATATCCTTTAATAGTTTATTGTCCCATTTGTCTTTAAGAACATTATCCAGTGGGGACACCACCATGACAACAAGGTTTTCCTTGTAGTTTCACAGCTGTACTGGTTGTCACCAGGACCTGCAAGGGACCGTTGAATCGAGGCCCTTCTCACGTGGCTCTTTATCCCCATCCAATCTTTGGGTTGTATCTTATAGGTTCCTTCCACTAACTCAGGATCTGGAAGGAAGGAGGAAACTCGAGAGTGTACATTAGTCAAATGTTCTTGGCAATCAATCACATAGTCAGTCTGCACACCATACTACATCTGGAACAATAGTGAAAAATACAATCCAAATACTCTAGGGGCTGAGGCCAATCCTTCTGTCAGGAGTGTACCTTGCAGAAAGACAAATACAAGTGACAATACTCTCCACTACTCTGGGGACGGTACTGGTAAGGAACACTTGCTGTATCCCCACAGCCTCCATTATTTCTCTTGTTACCTGTCCTGTACAGTGAGTTCCATTATCTCTTTGATGGTCTCGGGGATCCCATACCTGCACACTACTTCTTTCAGTAGTTTATCTGCAGTTCCTTTTGCGGTGGCTTTCTGCACCAGAAATGCCTCAGGTCATCCTGAAGAGAGATCAATACACACAAGCACGTACTCACACCTTCCCACCTTTGGTAACTGTATATAGTTAACCCGCAATCTCTTAAACAGGTACAAGGACTTCGGGGTGTGTTTCTAAGAAACCTTTCACCTTCTAGCCTACATTGTGTTTGACACATGTTATGCAGGCTTACACGTATCTGACTGCAGTGATGCTAAATCCTGCAGCTACCCATCATCTGCTCACCAGGTCACACATGGCTACTTCTGAGTGATGCACTTGAGCTGCTTGCGCCATCATTGGGAACAATGCTCTCGGTAACATACTCTCTTACCACTGGCCATCAGGACTTGTTCATCCTTTTTTCTTCCTCCTTGCAGTTTCCAAATCTTCTTTTCTTCTGGGCCATTTTGGTCCTGCAGTATTTTTAGAACCTGAAAAGAGAGCTGAGAGTTTTGGTCCAGTATGGTGACCCCCTGTGCTGAGCCATGTTCCCTAGGCTTTTCTGCAGCTAGTTTCGTGGCAGTATCTGCCCACACATTACCTCTACTTTCTTTTGTATCAGCCTTGGTATGTGCCTTGACTTTGATTATACCCACCTGTTCAGGTAGCAGCAAGTCCTACAAAACCTACTGAATTGCCTGGACATTCTTTTAGGCTTAACATTAAACGCACAGATTAGTCCTGTGCTAAACCGAAAGCCCATCAGGCTTACCCTCAGCCATTTTACACTGTTTCAGTGAGCGCTTTTAGGGGGATTCTGCTTGTTTCACCTCGTGTTCAGGGACCATGGCATAGAATAATGGTGTAGAATTTACCATCCTTCCCAAATCGAGAGCCAACTATAAAAGAACTCAAAATCAAGGTTCACAAAATCAGGGTTAGCAATAGGTTCATCAAACAGTTTCTTGTGGCATAAAAACATATTGACAAATACTTGTGCCTTTCTCCCCCCCTGAACCTATTGGTAACAAGTGAAAAGGAATTTTTAGTGACGTGCAGCGTACAAAAGTGACATGAGGAGGCATAAGTAAGGTACACTGTAGTCTGAGACACTCACAAGAATGAATTCATATTATAATCCAATATTACCAAAACTCAAAATCTGCATTAACAATGGTTCTTGGTCTTCCACATTTTTTTTTTTTTTGTTATAAGCAATCTTCATGTATTAAATTACTTTGCATTCTGACTCTCAAGGACAAAGTCAAGTTCTCTTATCATGCAAGCAGCAGCCCACGCACCGCTGCGCTGTTAAACTCTCCACTTCTCCCACTGTAGAACTACAAAATTCAGCAGAACCTGCAATACATTATTTTTAAAGGGCCAGTGGCTTGTGTGTGTGTGGAGTTTTTTTTCTTTTTCTTTTTTCCTCTCTACTACTTCTACACACTCCAGAATTACAAACAATTCAATAAGGTTAGTAAATTCTCAGAATATATCAACAGAGAAGGCAGAAGCCTTGAATAGTCGATCCCCTGTTCACATAACAAAAATGATACACAAAAAGACATTACAGCATAACATATATGTGAGTGACTTCTAATTCACTTAGCGTTGAAACACAAAAATTTGTCCCTTTTTTTTTCTTAAAAAAACATTGTCACATAACAGTCTTTTGATTAAACAACGTACACATACATGTTCACAAATTTGGAAATATGGGACACGTTATTCATTTTCTAAGTCTTCATGACAATCTTTCTACAATGGGGGACAATTGGGGCACGGTTCATAACAAAGTAACAAAATCAAACAGATTTTGCTGTCTACATCTAAGGCAGGCAGGTTCGGCCGGCTGGTTACCCGTCTATTTAAACAAAAGATGATGCTGAAGCGCTTCCTCCTGCATACATAACAAACATTGGCACCAAATCCTTTATGTGTTCTCAATTGACTTAAATCAACCCTTGTCCACTTGAGGGACCACGGAAGGGTCGTCCATGTTACCACAGGATAAAGACCAGCTCTTGGAGGATGCGGGTGTGGTTGGGGAACTCCACATGCTGCGCAGAATTTTCTCCAATCAGGGTTTTGTTGACTGCAATCTCTGCAGGTCCAACCTTCTAGACTGCTGTTTGCTGGTGTTTTCTCTGGGTACTTAGGAGATTTTACTACTTTTCGTTGCTCTTTCTGAATCACTTTTTCTGAATCACTTTCTTTAACTCCTTCTCCTTAGAATCACTTTCATCTTTTCCCTACTATTCTCACCATCAAAGCACTGATAATAGTACTTATTACCTACTTCTGTCTCTCTACACCCTCCTTCCTGCACTTCCTCTGACACCTTCTGCCACATACATTCTCCATCTATTAACCCATGGTCTCTTAACCTCTATGTTGTCTCACTATCTTATCTCACTTTCTTGGTACCTCTCCATTGCATCAGCATCCTCTTTTACTCTTCCAATCTCTGTAACTGGAATTTCTCTATTCTTGGTATCAGCTCCACACCGCCCAGGCAAATTCTCCATGATTTTCCTAACTTCTGCCTCAAACCCTCACTTTCGGCACACCAAGTGTTAATGAGTGCAGCTCCTTGTTCAGAACCTGGAAAGATATATCCCAGACACACACAGTAGCCCCGGGTTACTACATTCTCCTCCACCACAATTTGGAGAAGACAGGCGGTGGGGCAACCTATCCTTCAAACTTTTCACCTAATCCAGCACATTAATGAACCAAATGGGATGCCAAAAACACAGCACAAAATCTCTTATTGGTGCGGTTATACATTGCTGAAACAAAGAAAATGGGCCATTAGTATAATTAACATAACGTGATTGGGTATAAAGTTATAACATAAGTTTCAACACAACTATTGGTATTGGATAAAACACGAAGAAGTTTCAGAACATGATGGATAACAGTTTTCAGTAAAGGAGGGAGATGAGCTCTGGGCAGCGCCTGAGAATGGAGCTGCTAGTCAGATCCTGAGGACTTTTCCAGAAACTTCACCTCATTCTCCATGAATATGTTTATACCATTTACATACCTATCGGTCTTAGAGGCATGTCTTCACCATTACACTTGGCAGTATAACCAAGCACCATAGTTCCACTGTCCCAGGCTTGTGTCTCCTTCTAGCAAATGTCTTTGTAGACCAAATTATGTAGATAATACATGAACATATAGATACATAAACACAGCAATATTATTCAGAATATTCCCTGTAATATTCCCATAATCCCTTTGTGCCTTGAATTCTTGCACTAGGGATTAGGCACCTTAGAATAAAGATTCTCAAACCCCGATGCTGTGGGCTGCTCTGGCGATGGAGTGGGTGAGGGGCCCTTCTCTCCCCCTCCATGACCTGCCATACCCACGCTGTGGAGATCCAGAATCTTTCACTGCCACCTTTTCTGCTCTTTTTGCAGATACCTTATTTCAGTTGATGATAACAAGCAAGACAATAAATTCACATAACATAGTACAAGACATAATTTCATATGTTTGAATATTTTCTTGAATATTTTACACATCTATATTACACAACATTATACACATATATATTGTCATTGTAGCTTACTTTTCCATTTAACCATATGCTAACACTTTTATCAAAACATTTTCCCTTTGGGCATAAACAGTCATCATACCCAGGCTGCGGACTCCGGTGGCCCAAAGCCAAGTTTCACTTAGTAATAATTGACATTTAACATTATTGGGTAACACAACATCATGTTCAGCTCATGATTTTCTGCGTGTCCATCACATCAGATACAATGTCCTTGGAGTTACTTGGCAGTCAATTAATGTTTTAGTTATTCCCTGCAGAACATCTGCACAGTGCTACAACAGAATACAGGAATACAATTCAGGCAGATAGCAGTTAATACTGACACCAAAATTACATATTACTATTTTTGTACAATTTTCAGATATTTTCCAAACCCCACCTTTTGTCATTACCACAGGTGTTCAAAACCACTGAGTTGTACTTCAGGTTACCTTAAGGGCAAACTGCCAGACTTTAGAATTTTCTTCACTGGATTCCAACCAAAAGTTGAACCCCTGTGGAACATCACAATATCCTATTTTCTTCTTTTTAGGGGACATTTCCTGAAAGCGGATTTAATTTTACAAAAAGCTTAAAAGTTGAATCCTTGCATTGATATAAACAGAATTAATATTACAAATACAGGTTGACATATATATACAGTACAGACCAAAAGTTTGGACACACCTTCTCATTCCAAGAGTTTTCTGTATTTTCATGACTATAAAAATTGTAGATTCACACTGAAGGCATCAAAACTATGAATTAACACATGTGGAATTATAGACTTAACAAAAAAGTGTGAAACAACTGAAAATATGTCTTATATTCTAGGTTCTTCAAAGTAGCCACCTTTTGCTTTGATTACTGCTTTGCACACTCTTGGCATTCTCTTGATGAGCTTCAAGAGGTAGTCACCTGAAATGGTTTTCACTTCACAGGTGTGCCCTGTCAGGTTTAATAAGTGGGATTTCTTGCCTTATAAATGGGGTTGGGACCATCAGTTGTGTTGTTCAGAAGTCAGGTGGATACACAGCTGATAGTCCTACTGAATGGAGTGTTAGAATTTGTATTATGGCAAGAAAAAAGCCGCTAAGTAAAGAAAAACGAGTGGCCATCATTACTTTAAGAAATGAAGGTCAGTCAGTCCGAAAAATTGGGAAATCTTTGAAAGTGTCCCCAAGTGCAGTGGCCAAAACCATCAAGCGCTACAAAGAAACTGGCTCACATGAGGACCCAGGAAAGGAAGACCAAGAGTCACCTCTGCTGCAGAGGATAAGTTCATCTGAGTCACCAGCCTCAGAAACCGCAGGTTAACAGCAGCTCAGATTAGAGACCAGGTCAATGCCACACAGAGTTCTAGCAGCAGACACATCTCTACAACAACTGTTAAGAGGAGACTGTGTGCAGCAGGCCTTCATGGTAAAATAGCTGCTAGGAAACCACTGCTAAGGACAGGCAACAAGCAGAAGAGTCTTGTTTGGGCTAAAGAACACAAGGAATGGACATTAGACCTGTGGAAATCTGTGCTTTGGTCTGATGAGTCCAAATTTGAGATCTTTGGTTCCAACCACCGTGTCTTTGATCGAAGCAAAAAAGGTGAACGAATAGACTCTACATGCCTGATTCCCACCGTTAAGCATGGAGGAGGAGGTGTGATGGTGTGGGGGTGCTTTGCTGGTGACACTGTTGGGGATTTATTCAAAATTGAAGGAATACTGAACCAGCATGGTTACCACAGCATCTTGCAGCGGCTTGCTATTCCATCCGGTTTGCGTTTAGTTGGACCATCATTTATTTTTCAACAGAACAATGACCCCAAACACACCTCCAGACTGTGTAAGGGCTATTTGACCAAGAAGGAGAGTGATGGGGTGCTACACCAGATGACCTGGCCTCCACAGTCACCAGACCTGAACCCAATCGAGATGGTTTGGGGTGAGCTGGACCGCAGAGTGAAGGCAAAAGGGCTAACAAGTACTAAGCATCTCTAGGAACTCCTTCAAGACTGTTGGAAGACCATTTCAGGTGACGACCTCTTGAAGCTCATCAAGAGAATGCCAAGAGTGTGCAAAGCAGTAATCAAAGCAAAAGGTGGCTACTTTGAAGAACCTAGAATATAAGACATATTTTCAGTTGTTTCACACTTTTTTGTTAAGTATATAATTCCACATGTGTTAATTCATAGTTTTTATGCCTTCAGTGTGAATCTACAATTTTTATAGTCATGAAAATACAGAAAACTCTTGGAATGAGAAGGTGTGTCCAAACTTTTGGTCTGTAATGTATAATACCTGATCCAATAAACATCATACCGATGGTGTACAGGTTTTCTCTTTGCACTATATCAGATTCTCTGAGTGTTTTGTTAAGGTAAGTAATATCTCACACAGAACTGGGAGGCAAGATGGGTTATATTAAACAATAATACTGAGGAGGGTGACGTCCCCCTTCAGGCCTGATTCTCGGAGTGAGGTGGGGGTGATTCATTATTTCCTGAATTATCATCCCCTTTGACTTTCCTTCTTGGAGCTCTGCACTGCCTTCTCACATGTCCTAGTTTCCCACAATTGTGGCAGTAGATCACCTTTCGATTACCCATCCCATAACAGGGGTCAATGCCAGCCACTGCAGGTTTGCGGGGTCTACTATCCAATTCTACCCCGTGAGCTACGTTACACAAGGTGGCTGGATCCGCTGTCCTCCATTCTGGCCTGGATTTTTGTATTGCATTTCTTACTTGCCTTACAAGCCCCTCCATGAAGGCAGAGGCTAACAACCTCACATGTATCTTATCTGCTTCATACCCCATATCTTCCCACGCAGTGCACACACTCTTGTAGAATTTTTCTACACTTTCCCCTCTGTCCTGTGTCAGGTCTGTCAAATTGACCGATAATTCACTTTGTCTGCCTCTTGCCCATTTCTCCAATTGAGCAACATAGTCTTGTCCTGAAACTTTACTTATCAAATAGTCCTTTTCCATTAACATAACATCACATAACATGGTACTAGTCATTTTAGCTTCAACCAACTGTTTCATGTCATTCCATGTGGCCCCATAACTTGTCTGTATTTGAGACAGTACTTTTACGAAGGGCAGGGGTCTAATCTCTGGGTCTGGCAAGGTTTTAAGCAACTTCATCATGTCTGTCGGGGACCATTTGTACACCTGATATTGTCTCACTGGAGGCTGAGCCATTTTACACAAAGACTCTACAACCACATGTTTCATGTCCTCGCTCTCCCCTCCACTTCTATCAATAATTTCAGGTGACCCCGCTGGCTCTTGAATCTCTCTGTTATCCATATTTGTCAGTTCACTTCTCAGTACAGTATACTGGGGAAAATTATCAGAAAACCTAGGTGATACATGTGTCTTAACTCTTTCTTCTTGGGGAGGTTTCATTTCAATCTCTTGTGGAGAGTCAGAGAAATCAACCTTAGTCCAGTATGTCTGTCTTGTTGAGCTGTCTGGTCGTCTTTCCTCATGTCTTTCACAATTGTCACAAATGGGAACTTTTGTCACTATGATTTTCCCGTTCTTATCACTTCCAGACTTTGATTTAGTTCTGGTTGTCACTGTGGCCACTACACCTGGGGATGTTTGCTGAGGAGTCACAATAGGATTATTGGGTGAATGTCCCGTCTGTGACAGGATGACCGAATTTATACAATTATCCCTCCAAATGGGATTCTGATTCTGCTGTCCACATGCCAGACACACCCAACCTCCTGGATTATTTACTGAGGATGGTACATCAATATCTACCTCTGATTCTTTGAACACTTTAGACCACATCCTGGCTTGCCCATTCAAGCCACTGTCTTTCAACCACCCCTCGTATTGCTTAACACTTTGCTCCCATTTCTCCGGGTAAAGTCTACCATCTTTTGGCATACCCACCCCCTTCATGAGCTTATACATATTTTTTATGGCTTCTTTTCCCTCCCTCTGCATCACAATCTCTGCAGGGGTTAAGCCTGGTTTGGGTTCACTACTGGAGGGACCCCCCCATCTTTGCTGCTTTTGTGTTTCTATACACAACCACACTCTGGCCAGAGAATTTTTCCAGCAAAGGTTACACGTTAAGGCCGGACCCAAACTTTTGTCCAACCAAATATGGGGGTTCTCTCCCTCTCCTACTCTCTCCCAAGCCCAATACCACAAGACATGACACAAAAAAATAAAATCACTTTCAACACTTCTTCACACAAATAAATTCCCTTCTGGTTGTTTGGGTATGTGGTCTCTTCTGTTTACCAATTTCTCGAATGATGTTTCCTTCCAGTGTTCTGGGTGTGGTATAGCAGTATCAGCATTTAAAACTACAAATATAATAAGTCCAATCATCAAAATGTGTTACTCCACCAGCTCAGGCACAGTACATATATAATTCATACATGGCATCTATCCAAAACAAGGAGCAAGGATCTTTAACAACCATTTGTTACACTCATGACCTTTTCTGACCAAAACAAACCACCTGACAATCACCTTTCATATCCGAGGGAAAAAACAGAATTCTTTTTACAAAGGACCAACCAAATGTAACTTCCCTTTTACTTACCACCAACACCCAACATCTTGAGCTGACACACAACGGAAGGGACAGAATTTTATCAAGAAACACTCTTACCGTTTTGCAGTGCTGCTATTCTGTCCATTCAGATGTGCCAATAATCTCATGACAGATCTCGGGCTTGGTGGGTTAACGGGTTGGTCCTTGATCTCAGCAGTGCCTCCATCTGTTATCGAAACCCAAACTGGGTTCAAAATCCTGATTGTCAAGTGGTGCCAAATTATTTATAATCCACATTGATATATATATATATTGTGAGCTCACAGAGAAGGAACTAGCCTGACACACTCAGTCGGTGTTAAGCAAGTTGTGTTTATTAAAAACATAGCATAAGCTTTGATAGAGAACAGTAAATAATTATGAATTATAACAGAGCATTCGTGAAAACTGGTTAACCTGATTGACCATTGGCGGGAGGAGGGTCTTGACACCCCCCCCCACTCATCTCAATAATCAAAATATATTAGTACTACAAGCTAATGCAAAGCATGGCTGGGACCTGTTGTTCTACATTGCACATCTGAGGGGAGAACTTGCGCAGCTACGTGCTGGGGGCTGGATACGTAAGCAATGTTAATTTCCAGACTCTTCGAAGGACAGCTCACCGAAAGTTTATAAACAAGCAAGTCTACTAGGACATGCTGCCCTAGACTGGGTGTCTGGCCTTGCTCTCAGTGTATATCCTTTTCATTAGAAGCTGTATGCTTCTACTAGATGCATTTCTATAATTGTTAAGAATAGCAAGCTAATGAGAAGTTAAAGTGACAGACATTTAATTTCTATAACACTACCATCATTTTATAGACAATCATCTTGGCTATCTCAAACATAAATTCGACTTGCAACTATTTAGCAAAAAAAATAATTATGCAGATTATTGTCATGTTACTGCATTTTTACTGTTTTGCTCCTAAAAATCTAAATTTAAATTTTTATTATTTTGTTAGCATTTTGTAAATCCACCTTTGGCTTCAACACACCTGAATCCTTCTGGGTATGCTTACTGATTACATCTCAAAGCCAATGGAAGAGTGAAGTAATCAGGCGATACCTTTTAGAGGCTGAGTATATTTGGTGGTAAGCTTTCAGGAGTACAAGCTCCCTTCATCAGACATGGTATTATACAAGAAACTGAAAATTCACAGATTTTTTTTTATACCCTAAAGACATGGACCTTCAAAGGATCTTAGAATCCTTAAAAAAACAAAATGCAATATAAGTAGAGAAGTTATTTACAACAGGTCAAAAAATAAACAATCTGGAAACTTGCGTGGATCACTGATTCTTGCTATCTGTTTGCTGTCACGTGGTGATTTCTGACCCTCACAGTTCATACATAGTGTGACATAAAACTGGCATGAATATTAAGTCCAAATTGCAGAATTTGACATTTTTGCTTTAGCTTATATTACCATTCTTTCCTCTCTCTCTGTGTTTTAAAATGTCCCATTAAAACCACAACCCGCAAATCTTCAATAGAGTGGTCTTCTCTGGAGAAATGTGCGGCCACTGGGAGATCTGTTCTGCTGTTATTAATGGTGGATCTGTGTGAGTTCATGTGCTGACTGAGTCTCTGCCCTGTTTCCCCCACATAGAGGCCTGTGGTGAGACATTGCACACACATTATGAGATACACCACATTGGAAGACCTTCAGGAAAATGTCCCCCTAATTCTGTGCACCTGTTGTGACTGTGGGACAGGTACACTGTCAGCGGTGTGGATGTGCTTGCAGGTCTTGCACCTGTTTTGCAGGCAAGGTGAGGTGTAATTTTCAGTTGAGGCCTTCAGGGCACTCCGGACAATAATATGCCATAGGTTTGGTGGTTGCCGAAAGGAAAAGAGAGGGGGGACTTGAAATATGTCCTTGAGTCTGTTGTCCCTATGTAGCACAGGTTGGAGCTCCTTGGCAATCCTTCTTAGCATCTCCGGCTGTGAGTAGTAGGTGACAACTAGGGGCACTCGGGCTTCTTTCTGGGTCTCTTTATATGTGAGCAGACTGTCTCTGTTAATGGCTGTCGCTTTGTTTAATTGGGACAATTATGTTACATGCTAGTCTGCTGTACATTAGCTGCTAACCAAAACAGAGTTGGATTATTGGAAGCTTGGTTTGCTTGCTGTCTTTGTTTTGTCAGGTACCACAGCAGATTTGGAAACTGCTTAAACAGCAATTCTGTCAACTGGGAAGTCGTGACAATTCCATTTTAACATTACTCACTCCTGCAGCAGTGATCTGATGTCCATCCACATAACTCCTAGCAACCAATTGCTAACCTCAGCAATCTTGTGCTCTACATGACAACATCACAGCTGAGGGCAGTGATTGGGTTCACACAGGTGCATCTCAATAAATTAGAATATCTTTGAAACGTTTATTTATTTCAGTAATTGAATTAAAAATGTGACCTCCTATATTTTCTAGATTCTTTACACACAGAGTGGTCTATTGCAAGTGTTTCATTTCTGTAAATGTTGATTATGGATTACAGGTAATGAAAACCCAAATCTAAGAAAATTTGAATATTGTAAAAAAGTTCAGTATTGTAAATTCAGTGTGTCACCTGCCAAGGTTTCCTAAGCCTTTAAATGGCCCCTTAGTCTGGTTCAGTAGGACACACAATCATGGAAGACTGCTGACTGTGAATTAAATTACTGAATTACTGAAATGAATGAAAGTAAAAATATTCTAATTTATTGAGATGCACCTGTATATGTTAGCATATATCATGCCACTTTGACAAGGACCAATCAACAAAGACCAAATGGGACCACAGGAGTAGTGGTGCTGTTGCAATAGGACATATATCAGGTAAGCTACAGGTCATTTGTTATTTCATTGTTTTGGCCATTTTCTTCTGATCTTGGAAAACACATTTATGTAGTTGTGTGTTAATGTTATAAATTAATCCCTCACTGCAAAAGTACCTATTTTAAAATGTTAACTTTGTTGACAATATAGCGAAATGGAGTCCACCAAATAAATACAGTTACAAAAAATGTTGTTTAAACGTATTAATATTAACTTATTTTACAGTATGTCAGTGTTATTTTATTTTGTGGAAGGTTTTTGGATTTTACTTTATGCCTATGCTATCAAACGTTGTACATCGTTTACGTTTACCGTTTACACACGTTACTTTTTTAGCATTTTTTTTATTCTAGAAGGAGTGATGCTATTGTTTTACTTTTTGAGGATTACATTTGTGTGTATGGTCAGCTTTAGTCAAAGTCTTATTAAAAAAGGAACTACCTTGTTGTCCTTGTCATGCTGGGCGAAAGCCTACCTTGTTGTAATCAAAAAAACTTTACCATTCACATAACAAGAATGAATTCTCAGGGGATGACTTTAAAGGTCCTTAGGTAGCAAAACTGATTTATATTAAGTAATCTTGTTTCTTGTGATGTTGAGAACAATAAAAGATACATTCTGATTGGTTACTATGTCCAACAAGACCATTTTCTCTAAGGCAGTGTTGTTATATGAGACTTTTGTGCTATATGATATATTATTAAATGTGCAGTATAAGGACACAAGAACTTTCCCATGAACTGAAGAAAACAGAGATTAAAAAAGTGATTAAGGCCAATCAGTAGGATGAAAATGAGCTCTGCTTCCTAGCTGGTACTATTAAGCCTGTTCATTCTTGTTTATTTGGCCAGTACCTCCTGGTTCGGAGGCTCCTACTTTGACTGTATATATTATGAAGCATGTTTGCCTAAAATGAAAATTCATATATCCTTAATAAAGCCAAATCCAAACACCAACAATGATAATTCAATTTGAATAAAAAATATAACTTTATGTTTTAAAGGAAAAGGTTAACAGTGTTATTTGTAAGTGCACACCACATGCATTTTGCCAGATGCTATTTGCTTGTGATGTATAACTATGCACATTTTATGTCCATTTTGAAGTTCATTTTTTTCCCTTAGCAATGAAAGCACATGAAAAGTACTGCAATATGATTTTTTTCAATGCCTTAAGGATAAAAGAACTTCAAAGAAACTTCATTCACCTCTGAGATGATCTGGTTCCTTAATCAACACACATCATACAGGAGCTGGTGTAATCTTTCAAAGTAAAGACATATTTACATGTTAAAGTTCTATCTAACACTTACCCAAAGCAGCAATTTAACATACAAAATGAATGTCTTCAAAAGTGATAAATAGCATATGATATGGATCTGACACCACTACACTACAAATCCACCATAGTCATTCAGCTTTGATCCCTTTATGACCAGCCCATTTTGTCTGGCTCATGACTTGACACATTTTTGGGATTATTGGTATATGTGGTTTTAATGTTTATAAAAAATGTTTACATTCAGGTTATTCAAATAATTTTTGCACCTTTTTTCAGCAATACCTACAGCTTTATTTTTTTGTTTCTATTATATTTGTATTTTCTCTTTTAAAAAAAAAAAAAAAATCCAGATAATTGCAAAAGGGGGTTGTCTGTTTTCTAGATTTTTTTCAGATTTTTTTTTTATAGCACAAGTGTTGCTTAGTTTAGTAGTTTTTTTTTTTAAACCACTTTATTACCGGGCCAATTTCTTTGGTTGCTTCTTATATAATATAATAATGATACCTAGGTGACAAAACTGAAATATCTTGAGCTTGAACAAACCCAAGATCGTTGGAAAATAAATAAAAGAACCCACTGTGTTAAAACTAATTTTCTCATCTCTATAAAGAATATATTTTTTAATTTTTTCCCCTGAGCCTCTGCTTATTATACCCTGGGTTCCATAGTATCAAAATAACACAATAAATATCACAATGATAATCTAACAAAAGCCTTGAAAGGCAGAAATTCCTGCACTGGGTAATCAAACATAGACACAAATAGAGAATTAACATATTGCATTGTCATGATTTCTCACGTATGACACACAAGTATGAACATGTCTAGCCATGAGTACAGATAAGGATCAATTTATTTGTATGTAATGGTAATTGCCATTATATAATATTACATCGTGGTACAGGAAGGGATTAAAGTCTTTTAACCTTCTTTACCTCTGCTTCTTCCAAAAAATGTTCACAATTTTTTTTTGTTCTATCTCACAAATTACTTTTTTTTTTTTTAATGGGTATTACATTGCTGCAATGTCCACATGATGTGTCATAAATGTCTAATAGCAGGGATTCATATTATGGATCTCTTTTCTTTCTATAGAAGGCAATGCCATAGAAAAATACAGATTTGTATATTAGGTTGTATTGACTATGGATTACTGTTCTCCCCAGAGACATCAATAGAGTCTAAGATTTACTGTAGATCCATACTTTTCTAGAGTTCATGAACTATGGACAGAGTACAATATCTTATAGGGTAAAGACTAGTTCCTGGTATAAAGACTACACTTGCCAAAAGACCGTTAGATAAATGTTTCCCAATACTTATTTCTAAGAAATGGTGAACTAGCATAGTTTTACTAGCAATACTTTACCAAGCACAAGTCCTATCTATCTTTTGCTGTGTTTCTTATAGAGACATTATAAAACATTAAGCTTTAGAAATGCTTAGTTTTCTGTCCTTGTGTCTACTATAGTATTTGTGAAAACATCTATTCTAATATTTCTTCACAACATATATTTTTTCATAAAAAATATTACTAAACTATCGTCTGTGGCTGAAGAATTAAAAAAATATGTATATTAAGACTTTATTTCTTCAATACAGCATTTGGAAGTTGCCTAATGTCCAAATATATTTACTTAGCAGATTATTAATCTTCGATAAAAGTGTAATTTAATAGGTGGTGATTATATATAGCATCCATAATTAGTGTAAGTTATTGTCATTTACATTAAACATTTGCAAAAGAAGGCTGCAGTGATGTACGATATTTACAATATTGTGGAATATGTAACTCTTGACTTCTTTAGTTTGCTTTTTTGACCTGTCTGCCGCTCTCAGTGCATAGCATGTTCTATTTAATTGACAGCATTGTTACTGTTCAGCTGTTTCTCTATTAAGCTAATGCACTTGCTACCTCTTGACACTGCCTTTACTTGCTTCATTATACTACAGTTTTATCTGCTTGATTTACACTTACCATAAAGGTGAGAAGTACTAGGTTGGACATGAAGTAGAAGAAGAAAGGTATAAAATGATAATAATTCCATCATGAAGCTTGAGGTTTAAAATTAAAATGAACCATTGACATATTGTTTGCATACCTGAAATGTGAATATTAATGCATGTACTGTGCTGCACATGGCAATATACTGTGTGTGTGCTAAGGTACAAATTTTTGTCCTAAGAGCCATAACTTTGACATTTAATATAATGTAATATATTCAATCATACACATAATTTACTAATGTCTTCTGTGAAAAGTGTACATTTGCAGAACTAAAAGGTACAAGAAACTATAAGAACTATGCATTTATTTCATTCTGATCACATGTAGGAAATTCACATTAGTTGTACATTATATTTTGTTTGCATCTATTTTTGGGCCAGGAACAAATTAGTCAAAGTTTTCTCATCAACTTATGATGAACACCAATGGAAGATTGAATTTATAGTAAATTTGGCAATAGAGATAAACAAATGTATTCAGCACAAACCAAATTTGTCCTGAAATTCCCAAAAGTTTCAAATTCCAATGTTGCAGTGGAACCTTTGGAATTCCTTTTGGGTGAATTACTCAAAATGGAAGTTGCCTCACCATTTTACAGATCAGAACAATAAAATGAAGGAGGATCACATAACCTTGTTCAATGAGAGCTTCCCTTTTATTCCTTGCAAGTAGCCCTCAGCCACATGGCTGGCAGACTGTAGTAACGCCAGCCCCCTTAGCACAAGTAACTATATGTGAACACAGGAGAGGAGGGAGGAGGCAGAGCGACTTGGGGGTCAATTTTTGGTTCCAATCATGTGACCCAAGGTTAAAGCAGACCAAAACCCCATGATGAAGAACCTAAAAAACCCAGAGGAAGTAGGTATAAACAGACTTCCCCGGGAAGCTCTTTAAAATTCTTTTAATTCACCTTTATTATATCTGTGCAGTTTACCCCTATATGTACAGTAGAATGGTAGCGCATAGATCTGTCCTGTATCATGCTTCTGGCTAATAGAATAGGACTAATCATGGTGTCTGTCATGTCACACATTATGAGACCCCTTAAATTCTGTATGGAACTGATTTACACACATGTATTTGTTTGGCACACATGACATATCCATGAGATAACTAAAAACACTGTAGAACTAATGGTGGAAACAGCTACCTCATTGTGTGTGTATTAAATGCCTGTTTCTCTAGGTAACTTATAACATAGCTGTCTGTTTCTAGGTGGTGATACCATATTGTTAAAAAAGCTAACTGTAAAAAAAATTCATATAGTACCTTCAACAATTTCCGTATTTTCTGATGCAAACTCACATACATACAGCACTGCTCACTATACTTCAGTCTTTATCCTAGAGAATTGTTCTCAAATAAATTTCAACTTGAACAAATTTAAACCCTGGTGCTGAGAAGGTGCCACACTGCCTACTGGCGTATTGTTCTGCATCAAACTCACATTTACATAGCGGCTGCATAGCTAACGGGTCTCCGCTGTAATGTACACCTGTCAAACTGACAATGCGGTATGTTTTTCACCCTGGTAAAGAGGAAGTTTCACCACCTCCACCAATTAAAGTTCTTAACATCTGTTCATAGACGCTGTTCCACTGATTCCAGCACAGTTGGAATTTTTCTCTAGCCCCCACCCCCTTAACAACAGGTAGGTTTAATTAAGCTGTGTAATGTCAGAAGGGCAGTGTCAGGTGGGGGGGGGGGGAAGATGCAGTGCTCCAATAAGAGGCAGCCAGTGTCAAGCTCAGAATCACACGGTCTACTCCTGTCTGCCACCACCTTCCTGACAGTACATAGTCTAAATAGCAAGTCAGTGCAAATGGATTGAGTCTAAATACCCAAAAACAAAAAAACGAACAATCCGCAAACTCCAAATAAATGGTCCTAGGCCACAACAGGTTCAGATATCAAAGAGTTTTTTTATTGTTTAAAAGCAGCACAATGTGTTTCCAGGATCAAACCCCTTTTTCAAGTGCATTAGTTAATGTGATGTTTGATCCCGGAAATGCATTGCGATTTTAAACAATAAAAAAACTCTTTGATATCTGAACCTGTTGTGACCTGGGACCATTTGTTTGGAGAGCACAGATTCTTTCAATCCATTTGCATCCTACGATGTCCGGTATACCGCTGATGTAGGACCCATCTTCTACCCTCACCATTTAAGTATTAAAGAGCTTGCATTTGTTGTTGTGACAATCTCACAAAACCTCAAGGTGAGAAGCCAACAGGTCACTTTATCTATCAGTGTGATTTCCATTATCTATGTATTTATTAATTTACAACACAGATTTACGCTATGTGCCGCTCAGCTTTTTTTTTTATTAGTTTTTTTGTTAGTCAAATAGCAAGTCAGGCATCAAAACTAACAACATTGATTGCTTGGGAACTGTGGGAGCTAGAGAAAAATTCCAACTACAGAATCAGAGGAGCAGCAGCTAGTAATTGATGCAAAGAGCTGGACTTGTGAGAAGTGGTGAAAGGTCCTCTTTAAGGATGTGACCAATTTTGATAGTTAAGCACACAGTCCTTTTGTTTTTTTTTCCACTGTCACAATTTAATAGCCATTTTAATGTCGACATAGCCATATGGCTTGTTTTCGCAAAATGACTTGTACTTTTCTATTGCACCATTTTGGGAAACATTTAGCTTTTTGATCAAATTTTATTAACTCTTTCGTAGCAGGATGTCAAAAGAAGAGTTCGTTTCACCATCCTTTTTTATGTCCTAATTTTTGCTTGGTGAACTGGGCATCATAAATTGACAGTATTACCAAGTTTATATATTTTTCTTTATGTTTTACTACTTTTGCACAATAAAATCACTTATTTTTCTCCAAAATCACTTAGTGTTACCATATTCTGAGAGCCATAACTTTTTATTTTTCCATCATTGGAACTGTGTGAGGACTTTTTTTCTGCAGGATCAGCTGTTGTTCCTATTGGTAACATTTTGGGTTATATTGTGACTTTTTGATCATTATTTACAGGCAGTGGGGCAGATTTATTAAGACTGGCATTTCATACGTTAAGGTACATGGCATGGGTGATATATGAAGAGGCTCCAGCCTCTTCATCAATCAGGTGCACGCCCCTGTGCCACAATGGAGATTTTTGCCAGTCAGGAACTGGCATAGATTTCCATTATAACTAAAGCCAAAAAACTAGCTTGAGTCATAATGAATATCTTGGGTCACCCTTGCTGTTCAGACCTCAGCTCTGTCCAAACTTGCACAATGCAAGGCACAGAATGAGGGTTGTGGCACATGTTTGGTACAAGAAGGGACTTTTCGCTAAATGTGTGCCACAATAAGATCTTGCTATGCCAGAAAACAGGTGTAGAGGAACTGGTATATTCCCCCAATATGATCATAAAATAGCAATTTTGTTGTGTTTTTTATTGTTTATAGCATTCCCCATGCAGGATAAATAACATTTTACAGGTATTTTTAAATTATGGGTTGTTGTAGACACATCAATACCAAATATGGCTATTTTTTATTATTATTATTATTTTTTGTTTGTACCCATACTGGGTCTTAAACACTAGGTACCATGATTGCCTATATAATACATTGCAGTGCTTCTTTATTGCATTATTATACATTTCTAAGTGAAAGTAAATCTATAAAACCCTGTCGTGATGGCCTTCAGTAGGCTCCTAGTCACCATGACAACACATCATCACCCTGGGATACTATCGCAGGGGTGCTGATGAGGGGAGTGGAATACTCAGAGACCACTTAGATGTCCCTATCAGTATTGTTGTATTATTGGTTTGCACTACTAGCAGGCGATAGAGCAGGATGTTAGCTGTATGTTACAGCTACCATCCCTTCAGCCATATCTGTTGCTGTCACTTTGACATTACACCAGACTGTGTTTTTTAAACTTTAAGATTTTAGAAAGGAGTTCTAGGAGCCCATAGTGTGTCATGCAAGATTTTTTAAGGTGATTTTCACTTTTTCTTTGGAATGAATCGATTTGGACTCTATAAATAAAACAAATTTTTAAAAGTTCCCGCTTCTCTAATGACATGCCATGACCTTTGAATCCAATAATTGGCTGCAGGGATGTCAGCATGGATGTCATGTTGATAAGGTCAAGATTTGCTCTTAGTGAACATCATTACAATGACCAAGTTCCAACCATGGAAGTTGCGGCAACCAAGCAGTGAGGGATATGCAGCTACTCTATTTCTTGAATGTTTCAAAATATCAGAAATCCTTTAAGGTTTATCAGTACATTAGATATCATATTCATGAAACTAAAATTAAATTTCCCATTTATTAGTACATGCTGTTCAAACTGATCAAGTGGAGAGTTAATTATGTGGTATTCACAGTTTATAACAATGTGCACTTTCAGCTTTTTCGCTAAGTGCTAGTAGACATGCATGCTCAGTCACTCTCCCCACATTTCTCTTCATAGTGATCTTCCGTTCATTGTAAAGCATCCAATAGAACCAGCTTTCTATCCTGCCTGATAGGGAAAAAGCAGAGTCTCTGCTGTAGCTTGGCTTTATAGTGGAGAAGATTCTTTCTTTAGGGGAATTAAGATGGAACTATCTTGTCAGCTGCCAGAGGAAGAAGGAGACTAATTCTTTCCAGAGCCTGATTCCAGCAGAAGAGATTACCAGCACCAATGGAGATATATGGAAGCAAAATATTGTGAGAAAGGACAGTGCTTTTTATGTGTAGACTACTTTAAAACAGTCACTAACAGTCATTCTGGACTTTTGTAATGAAAAAATATTTGTGAAATATCCTGTTAATACATGTGCTATTTTGTACTGTAATGACCAGAACATTTTTGTTACATTTTGAATAGACTTTTTCGTGTATTAATATGATTTTTACGTGACAAATATGTATTGATATAATTTATCAGAGAGCTGTGCTGGGTCTAATTATACCTAACAACTTGGTCAGGTACTCACCAGGAACAATAAAGGTAACAGCAGTCCTGTTGCCTCCCTAGTGTGCAGCCCTCATTCCCTGTGTATAAAGCAATCATAAGGTAGAAACATTAACATACTATTCCTCGTTTTTATTGGGGAACCTAGAAGTCTCCCACAGACAGGTAATTAAAGTAATCAACCCATAACTGTAGAACCTTTTGTGTGTCTATTAGTCTACAGTGCCATAAAACAAAGTGCTGTAGAAAAAGACCCCTTAATGATCACATAAAAGTCATATTGACAATCAATGAGAAGTTAAAGAGGTTTTAGGAGATTTGAAATAGGTCTTTTTATCAGACACAGTGCCATAATTGAATATATTTTAATTGTTTTAGGTGAATAGCTGCAATGCCAAACACAGCCCAAGGGCAAGACTGTTTCTGGGGCTTTTCTCTAATCTCAATCAAATCATGTAACTTACTATATGTCTAAGTATTATTGTAAGTGACATTTCATTTAACTGTTTCATAAATGACAAGAATAATTTCTTCTTTTTTCCCATAGATTTTACAAAAGTGTTTAAAAAAATCTCAATTAAAAAATATATATATATATATATATATATATATATATATGTTTCTTAACATCTCATTTGAGGCTGCATCCTTGATAGCATTGTGCTTGCTTCATTGAACTGAATATTAGCACAGAACTTCCCTGAGGGTTTTCACTTGCAAAAAAAAGTATAGATAAATTCTTCTCAAGAGCATTTAGAATAGAAGCCTTAAGGGTAAGACGAAGGAGGCAAATATATATTTTAATTGGTTGTCCTCAGGGCAAGAATTCATTGAGAACTTTTTGAAATCTTGGCACTTAACCTTTTAAAATGTTAAACCACAAACTTTCCAGAACAAATACAATTGTATTGTAATTATTTAATTTATGATTACATATAAATATTCAATGATCTGTCATATTATCATTTTCCTTGTGAGTTTACATGAGAGAGTAGAATTTTCTAAGTAGAAACTCAGCCTCAGCTAAATTCCACTGTCAAACATGAATTACCCAAATGGCAACAATTTAACTGCATAGAAATTTGACTGCAAGTCTGAATTTTTGCATTTTCCGACAGTGAAAATAATGAACAATAGACATTAACTTGAGAGGGATATGATGTTATTTATTATCCATATTGTAAATGTAAATCAGAGAAGGACTATAAATAAATATAAATATATATATACAGTACAGACCAAAAGTTTGGACACACCGTCTCATTCCAAGAGTTTTCTGTATTTTCATGACTATAAAAATTGTAGATTCACACTGAAGGCATAAAAACTATGAATTAACACATGTGGGATTTTATACTTAACAAAAAAGTGTGAAACAACTGAAAATATGTCTTATATTCTAGGTTCTTCAAAGTAGCCACCTTTTGCTTTGATTACTGCTTTGCACACTCTTGGCATTCTCTTGATGAGCTTCAAGAGGTAGCCACCTGAAATGGTCTTCCAACAGTCTTGAAGGAGTTCGCAGAGATGCTTAGCACTTGTTGGCCCTTTTGCCTTCACTCTGCGGTCCAGCTCACCCCAAACCATCTCGATTGGGTTCAGGTCTGGTGACTGTGGAGGCCAGGTCATCTGGCGTAGCAACCCATCACTCTCCTTCTTGGTCAAATAGCCCTTACACAGTCTGGAGGTGTGTTTGGGGTCATTGTCCTGTTGAAAAATAAATGATGGTCCAACTAAAAGCAAACCGGATGGAATAGCATGCCGCTGCAAGATGCTGTGGTAACCATGCTGGTTCAGTATTCCTTCAATTTTGAATAAATCCCCAACAGTGTCACCAGCAAAGCACCCCCACACCATCACACCTCCTCCTCCATGCTTCACGGTGGGAACCAGGCATGTAGAGTCCATTCGTTCACCTTTTCTGCGTCGCACAAAGACACGGTGGTTGGAACCAAAGATCTCAAATTTGGACTCATCAGACCAAAGCACAGATTTCTACAGGTCTAATGTCCATTCCTTGTGTTCTTTAGCCCAAACAAGTCTCTTCTGCTTGTTGCCTGTCCTTAGCAGTGGTTTCCTAGCAGCTATTTTACCATGAAGGCCTGCTGCACACAGTCTCCTCTTAACAGTTGTTGTAGACATGTGTCTGCTGCTAGAACTCTGTGTGGCATTGACCTGGTCTCTAATCTGAGCTGCTGTTAACCTGCAATTTCTGAGGCTGGATGAACTTATTCTCCGCAGCAGAGGTGACTCTAGGTCTTCCTTTCCTGGGGCTGTCTTCATGTGAGCCAGTTTCTTTGTAGCGCTTGATGGTTTTGGCCACTGCACTTGGGGACACTTTCAAAGTTTTCCCAATTTTTTCGGACTGACTGACCTTCATTTCTTAAAGTAATGATGTCACTCGTTTTTCTTTACTTAGCTGCTTTTTTCTTGCCATAATACAAATTCTAACACTCCATTCAGTAGGACTATCAGCTGTGTATCCACCTGACTTCTGAACAACACAACTGATGGTCCCAACCCCATTTATAAGGCAAGAAATCCCACTTATTAAATCTGACAGGGCACACCTGTGAAGTGAAAACCATTTCAGGTGACTACCTCTTGAAGCTCATCAAGAGAATGCTAAGAGTGTGCAAAGCAGTAATCAAAGCAAAAGGTGGCTACTTGGAAGAACCTAGAATATAAGACATATTTTCAGTTGTTTCACACTTTTTTGTTAAGTCTATAATTCCACATGTGTTAATTCATAGTTTTGATGCCTTCAGTGTGAATCTACAATTTTTATAGTCATGAATATACAGAAAACTTTTGGAATAAGAGGGTGTGTCCAAACTTTTGGTCTGTACTGTATATATATATATATATATATATATATATATACAGTGCCTTGCGAAAGTATTCGGCCCCCTTGAACTTTTCAACCTTTTCCACCGATTCAAGTTCTTAGCATCTGTTAATAGACTCAACTCCACTGATTCCAGCATAATTGGAATTTTTTCTCTAGCCCCCAAAGTTCCCAAGCAACAAGTGCAGTTTTGGTGCTCAATGTGTTAGTTAAGCTCAGGCAGGGGGCGTGATTCAGAGCTCCAATCAGAGGCAGCCAGTGTCAGAGATCAGAATCACACCCCTTGCCTGCTCCTGCCTGACACTGCCCTTCTGACAGTACAGAGCCTAAATAGAATATCAGGCACCAAAAATAACAGCATGGAAATTGTGGGGGCTAGAGAAAAAAAAATTCTCAGAATCAGTGAAGCTGTACCTATTAACTGATGCTAAGAACTGGAGTTGGTGGAGGTGTTGAAAGGTCCTCTTTAACTAATAAGGAAGGGGTATTAATAAATTTAAAATTAAAACAAAAGCTGGCTACTACTAGCACTATTTAGTGTTATCACTAGCCATTAATAAAATATGATGTCATGTAATAATGCTAAATATGTTATGGGTTGCCTAAAGCTAGAAATACACATAAGATGAATATGCTGAGCTCCACAATATTAGCAGGATTGGTTACACAACTCTACTCTGATAACAGATTCAGGATAACGAATGACTGGACATATTGGATTTCAACAAGCTTGATCCTTTGATTCCACAGTAGATAGGCTACAGTATTGGCAGAGGTGTCTGGATTATGCCAGAGTGATTATTCCATTCTTAGTCAAGTCATGTCTGCATGTTTATGGAGGGAAAAAGTGAAATGGCAGATAAGCATTGTTTTGACAGATATCAAATCTTAAAATAAATCTATCATCTGGTTTATGATGCCAGAACTATGGGCAGTATGACATCCAAAGTCATATGGCAGAGAGCTATGTTTTACTATGAAATGCGGTGGCATTTTAGAGAAAACATTTTTCTAAGAATAACCAGAGAAAGGTGAATATTAATGTATCGGCACTCAGTGAATCAGAAACGTAGGTGCTAGCATCCATCCTCTGCTCACTTCAGCATATCTTGATGCTTTTCGCTCTGCTTCTCACTCCTATTTGGCCCGATATCTGATGAAGGCCATGTTATGACCGAAACGTCATCTTTTTTGGACTAATAAATATTGGAGTTTTATTTTTCACATTAAGTGCCTGATTTTCTATATATGTAGCCAGACAAAGAGTCAGGCACAGTGACTCAGTTTTTAGTATTGATGTCTTGCAGCGTTGGAGTCCTGGATTCGAATCCAACAAAGGACAATATCTGTTTGGAGTTTGTATGTCCTCCCTATGTTTGTGTGGTACGTTCTCCCTATGTTTGTGTGGTACGCGTCCCACAGCACAATGACATACGGATAGGAAATGTAGATTGTGATCCCTACTTGGTACAGTGTTGACAATATCGTTGCAGAATATGATAGTGCTAGCTAAATAAGAGTCATTCCATATCAAGTGGACCAGGGGTCCCCACCTCACCATCTCAGATTTTGATGAAATTTGGTATGTAGTTTCTCTATGATATAAAACTAAGCTATGCAAAGTTTGAGTTCAAAAGGCTAGAAATTGGAGGTTCTAGGGGACCTCAAGTAAAGGGTTGCAAAACGTCACCTGAGCAAAAATGACATTTTGGGCCAACTTCCAGAAGCTGTAAACATGGAAGCTTTAGTAGTATAAGGGGGATATTTAGAGAACCTTCACAACTTTTCGGGCTTAATGAACTGGCAAAAACCCATGTTCCTAGTCCTCTTACTTTTTGCATGGTTTAGGCTCAAAAAACGGCAAAAATGAACTTACAGTGATGTTGAGGCAGCTGAGCTCCGATTGCAGGTGTTAACCACTGAGATGTCAAGGTTTTTTTTTATATTATTGGGGTCCCAGTCGGCCCCTCGCAACATTTTTGGGGCTTCCGCTGCTTCTATTCGACAGCCCGGGGTCTGACCAGTGACCCCGGGTCTGCCCCATTGCTGTCCCTCCGCATACCTGGTTGATCCTGCCTTGAATGGAGACTGTCAGCCTATGCGTCTGCACGGGCTGACAGCCTTCTATACACTGCAATACACATGTATTGCAGCGTATACCTATTCAAGCAGAGATCAGAATATCTCTGCTTCAATCCCCTATGGGGACAAAAAGAAAAATGTTAAAAAAAAGAAAAAAAGTGTTTAAACTGTGTTGGAACTGTGTGATTCTTTACCACGAAGTGTGAGGAAATCCAGATTCGATGCGAATCAAAGATTTCCTGAAATTCGGATCGAATTCCACTTCGTCAGCTTCGATTTGCTCATCTCTAATCAAGTAAATCTAAATATATGGGATCAGGTACAATACAACAAAAGTGTTGATAAAATCATAAAAATTTATTTGCATTATTTCCTTGTTTAGTTATATATATTTTTATAGTTAATAATAATATTAAAACAATACTGTATAGATAAACCTAGTTGCACAGGGATATTTGTGGCTTATCTTTACATGTTACATAAAACCATCTTTTCACTTGATAGTATGTGATGTCCAAACATTTAACAAAATAAACAGTTTTCGCTACCGATCTGTGCAGGTAATCTGACATTCATCTACAAGGTCAGTTTTTAATTCTAGTAGATAAAGCCTTAACTCTTGTTCAGTTCAAATGTCATATCATGTGTTGCAAAACTTAAGACATTTTTTCTCATTCCAGTAGCTACAACTTCAGCAGGGAAACCTTGATCTACTACATCAGAAAGAAGAACACAGTGTGAAATTGTAAAGCAAGCAATTTCTCACTGGAAGAAAACTTGAAAAAGAAATTGTACAATATCTTCCCATGCTTGAAAGCAAAGGGGCCATGCTTTTTTTAAACTGAAAATATGGATTTGAAGCCTCCAGCATAGCTATTGATAATATATTATTGATTCTTTTTGGAACCTAGGTAAATAGGTTAAACCTATGTATTTTAATAATATTATTGTGCCACAGCTACACATTTGGTTATGTGACTTTATAAAATAAATATGTAAATATTTTGAGCATAATTAAACTATTGTTGCACTTCTCAATGGATCCAGATACAAATCAACCAGGAACAACTCTTCCTTCTGATAGATGAGCAACGTTGACAATTCACACTAGCCAATTCCAGTAATCAACACCAGACGTTTGTGATAACATATAATACGCCATATTTTCTCTATTTGGAAGAAAGACAGTACCTGGTTCTGTACTGATATGGGTCAAGGACCCTGAAACAATGCAATAGAAACTTATAAATAAAAGGTTATGAATCAGAAGAAACCAGACTAAAGGTGAATGTTGAGTTGGGTGACAAAGGCTAAGTACAGAAAGGAATGAATTTCATAGCTAAATGCATCAATTTTATATGTTTTTGTGAGTACAGATGTATCCTTCCTTACGTGTCCTCCTGGCCAGATATGTTCAGATATGCATATCACAAGTAAATCTTATTTTCTAAACACATCATGGTTTTGTGGCACATTATCACAAAGTGATATGCTAACCATTCTATTTATATCTGTATAACCACTCAGTGGGCGAAGTAAATTGCAGCCTCAAGTTTTTTTGTTAGCAAGTTGTGATATTTTGTTGAGTTGTCTTTAACCATATTGTCCTATGTCTGTTTAGTTGCCTTTCTGTCTTCACATGACACATATTTTGTTGCAGAAATATAATTTCCATTCATTTGAATGGGGATTGAAGAAATCCATTTGCGTGTTACCAAAAGAAGGCAATTAAGATGAATGAAGCTGATTTTCATTCCTAGAAATATCTGCCACATAACCTACTGTATGTGAAGGGATCCTCAAACAAAGAGGATTTGCAAGATTTTACTGTGGATGTGTCATGCATCAAAAATAAGTGTAGTAACAAAAAAATTGTTCCCCTCCATTTGAAAATGAGCCTGTGAGTAGTGAAATGTAATTGAATAACTTACAAATGACTTATAACGTTTATAAAATTATGTGCAACCCCATAGGAAATACTGAGTGTGTCTAAAGAGCAAAGAGGAGGTTAATGCTCCTGAAGGGTGTACCTAAATTCACAAAAATGCTGCCAGTAAGTTATTCAGCAAACCTACATTCCCCTTACGTCCGACAGCAGCACAATATGGGGTATCTCTGCCCCTGTGTGTTGTTTAGGACAGTGGAACCTTTAATTAGCACCAAATTTAAGGTGCCTCCTACTAGCCCTATAAGAGGGCACCTGAGACCTCCCTCCACAGTGTTTTTTTCTGTCCTGTGTGGGACAGGTGGACGGAGGTCTCTGGTGACCTCCCGTTGCTAGGGGTTTTTTTCCTAAAAAAGCTTCTGGCTTACCTTTTGGGGTTACCTCGGTCCTCTCCTACATTCCTAAGATCCTCCGGTCCTTCAGGCCTTTTTCCGCCCCGCAGCGCAGCGTTACCCGGCTCATCGCTCTGCAGGCAGCGCGATCCCGGAAGTAAGCGGGGAACCTCTTCGGCCGGAACCTTTTTTCAGTCCCGTGTTCCCCGGGGAAGGAAGCCTTTGCGCACCACCGCGGCCTACTTCCGGTTTTCTCGGAAAAGTGCGGTAAGTTTGAAAATTGGAATTTTAATGGCAAAATATAGATTTGTTTTTTGCTGCTTGTATGTGGAGCCTCTGGCTTAGGCTTATGCTCCTCTATGTTCCATTATGGCATTTGACCTTGTTTGGCGCTGTATGAATATCTTCTTTGGCTCCTCCCCTCGCTGCTGTATTACATTTAAAAGGGCTTCAGTCCTTTACTGGGTGAGCTCGTGGTTACTAGCTCCTCTGCTGTGGTTTGCAGTGTCTGGGTTTTTCCTGACGGGATCTTTTTTTCAAGTGACCGATTTAAAAAAGTAAGGTACCCCTTGGTTTTTTTCTTCTTCTAAGCGATGCTTGGCAATCTTCTATTCTACATTGTCATGTGGCTTTTGATGTTTCAGATGTCATCTTCTGCATCAGGTAATGGCGATGGGCTTAGGAGGAAAAAGTCCTCTAAACGTAAACACCTAATGTGTTTGGATTGCAATACCCCTTTACCTGACGGCTATGATTTTACCCGCTGTCGCCAATGCCGCGGACCTCCGTCAGAAGAACCTTCTATAAGAGAGGTTGTCACCTGGGTAAAGGACTATATGGAGGAGTCTCTTAAGGAGATCCGTTCTTCCATCGCCCAGATTGCCAAGAAACCACGGGTTGAGACACAGTCCTCCCTATGCATCGCTGACGAAGATTATCAGATAGTGGACGAGACACTCTCATCTGACGATTCCACTGAAGATTCCAGCAGGCCGTGCTTCCCACTCGAAAAATTAAGCCAGCTGCTGAAGTCCATCCGGTCTAAGGATCGTGATGTTGACGGGGGAAGCCTCCACGTCCACCTATAGAGGGCCTAGGGTCTTCCAAGTGGACGAGACATTACAAAGATTAATGTCTTCAGAGTGGAAATGTCCTGAAAAACCTCTTGTGGTTTCTAGGAGGTTCAAGGCTTTATTACCAGTTGCTCAATGGGATCAATGGGGTCCTCCTCCCAAGGTGGATATGGCGGTGGCCAAACTGTCCCGCCGCACTATGGTACCATCAGATGATGGATCAAATTTGCACGACGCCATGGACAGGCGCATCGACAATACCCTCAAGAAGGCGTATTCAGCTGCCTCGGCCCAGACCGCTGTGGCGGTTGCGTCTTGTGAAGTGTCAGCCAAATTACGCACTGACCTGGTTCATCTCGAGAGGGACATCGATTCTGGAGTCTCCAGAGATGAGCTGCTAGGATTTCTAGGCTCGGTTTCCCTGGCAGCTGAATATTTAGCGGAGGCCTCCCACCATCAATTAAGGCTGGCGGCCAGGGTTAAAACCCTGGAGAGCTGATTTCCCCTCAAAATATAATTTGTGCGCATTACCCTTTGAGCCAGGTAGAGTCTTTGGCAGTGCCCTAGACGAGATCCTGCAGAGCTTGGCTGATAGGAAGGGTAAAACTTTACCCCAGGCCTTTAGAGGTAGATCTAATTCTGGCCGTGATAGAGGCTATCCGCCTCGTCGTGGACGGCAGTCCCAAAGAGGCTCTAGATATTCCTCTAGAGGCGCCGTCCGGAGATTCCTGAAGTCTGATGATAAAAAGGAGAAGCCTAGCTTTTGACATCAGGAGCAGTCTTCCTGTGGCCGAGATTCCTGTCGGGGGTCGTCTCCCCCATTTTTTCAACTGCTGGCAGGAAAAAATTCAAGACCCATGGGTCCTGCAGGTAATCCAAAAAGGATATGCAATCGAGTTCCTCCATCCTCCTCCGGATCGGTTTGTGTTAACTCGCAGCCTGCCTATAATGCAGCAGACTACATTGGAATGCTCCATCCGAGAGTACATTCACAAGGGAGCTCTGGAGGAAGTCCCTTCTCTAGAAGAAGGATCCGGTGTCTATTCTCCCGTCTTCCTGGTACCAAAACCGGCAGACAAGTGGAGAATGGTCATAGACTTAAGGTACCTCAACCGCTTCATCAAAAAGAAGCACTTCCGTATGGAAACCATAAAGTCTGTCACCACTTTTCTCCTCCAAGGCGATGTTTTCGTGACTTTGGATCTAAAAGACGCCTATTTGCATATTCCTATTTATCCTCCACACAGAAGGTTTGTAAGGATTGCCGTAGTAGTTTCCGGCCACACGAAGCATTTTCAGTTCACAGCACTACCCTTCGGGATCTCCTCTGCTCCCCACACCTTTACAAAGGTAGTGGCTCCTATAGCGGCCGCCCTCAGACTTCAGGGGATATTCGTGGTGCCTTATCTAGACGACTGGTTGATAAAAGCCCAGTCAGAGTCTGTTCTGCTCCAGCATCTACAGACAGCCGTGTCCCTGTTTCAGAGTCTGGGATGGCTTATAAACTGGGAGAAGTCGGTAACGATCCCTTCAACTCGAAGGAAGTTCCTCGGCTACTTCCTGGATTCAGTCCGCCTGCAGGTCTCCTTGACACCAGCAAGGAAGGAGAAACTGGTCGGTGCAGTCCGGCACCTCTTCAAAAAGCCGATAGCCTCCATCAGAACATTGATGAAGATCCTGGGCTTGATGTCTTCCTCAGTGGAGGCAGTCCCATGGGCTTTGTGGCACTTACGTCCCCTCCAGAAGGAGTTACTAGAGGCTTGGGATCGCTCCCTTCTTACACTCAGCAAGAAGATTCGACTCTCCCCCAGGACCTGTCTTTCCCTCAAGTGGTGGTTGCACCTGAAAGACAGAAGGTCCACGGTCCAACCTTCTTGGACCCTGTTGACTACAGATGCATCCCTCTCGGGATGGGGAGCCCATTTGGACGAAAACTCCATAAAGGGAGTCTGGAGCGCTCCAGAAAGAAGGAACTCGTCCAACTGGAAGGAGCTCAGAGATGTATATCGTCCCTTACTCCATTTCTTGCCTCTTCTCAAGGGAAGAGCAGTCAAAATCCGGTCAGACAACATGACCACAGTGCTGTACGTGAACAGACAGGGAGGCACCAGATCACCAACCCTCCTCAGGGAGGCAGATATGATATTTACATGGGCAGAGAAAAATCTAACCCATTTATCCGCAGTTCACATCAAGGGCTCCCTGAACATAGTAGCGGATCGGTTGAGTCGGGGTCATGCCGTATCAGGAGAATGGTCACTCAATCCAGAAGTCTTTCATCAGATTACCCTGAAGTGGGGTCTTCCAGAAATAGACCTCATGGCAACCCGACTCAACGCCAAGGTGGAGACGTTCTGTTCCCTTTACCAGGAGGACAATCCCTTGGCAGTGGATGCCCTGTCCATCCCTTGGAGGTCCAGGCTGGCATACATCTTCCCTCCAATTCCAATAATACCGAAGGTATTGATGAAAATCAGACAGGACCAAGTCTCTGTGATAGCCATCATTCCATTCTGGCCAAAAAGAGCTTGGTTTTCCCAACTCATGGAGATGAGTCGAGGGATATATTGGAGGCTTCCCCCCATCCAGAACCTGGTTTCCCAAGGATCTCTGAAGTGCCAGGATCTCTGGAGATTCAACCTGACAGCCTGGAGGTTGAGCAGTCCCTACAGCAGGATAGAGGACTGTCAGAGGCCGTCCTGAAGACCCTTTCTTCTGCAAGAGCAGACTCTACCAATAAGAACTACCAGAGGACAGCCAAGATTTTCATGGAGTGGTGCTCCAAGAAGGGTATTAATAATTTACAACCTTCAACGGCTGATATTTTAAATTTTCTTCAGGACGGTTTGGATAAGGGCCTGGCCCCTGCCACTTTGAAAGTGCAGATTGCGGCCCTCTCCGCTCATTTGAACAGACGTCTGTCTCAGGATCCTCTGGTTGCAAGGTTCCTTAAAGGGGCAATGAGGCTAAAGCCCTCAGTATCATCTCCAGTTCCCCAGTGGGACCTTGCGGTAGTCCTTACAGGCCTGTGCGGTCCTCCATTTGAACCCTTGGAGACTACGGAGCTAAAATATTTGGCATACAAAACCGTTTTTTTGTTGGCTATTACATCTGCCAAAAGAGTAGGGGAACTCCAGGCTCTCTCTTCTAGAGAACCGTACATTGTGTTTTTTGCAGATAGGGTGCACCTTAGATTTTTGCCTGGGTTTAACCCTAAGGTCCCCTCATGCTATAATAGCAATCAGCTAATTTCGCTACCAGTGTTTTTCCCCACTCCAACCTCTGAGGAGGAAGAAAAGCTCCACACCTTAGATGTGGTAAGGTGTCTGCGGATTTACCTATCCCGCACTCAACCGTTTAGGAAGGCCGAAAACCTACTAATTAATATGCAGGGTAAAAACAAAGGCCTCAAGGCTTCCAAGCCTACTCTATCCACATGGATCAAGGAGACAATTAGGTCTTCCTTCCTTATTCAGGAGTTACTCCCTCCAGTTTTTTCTACGGCCCACTCGACCAGGGCTGTGTCGACTTCTTGGGCTGAGTACCGGTCCTTACCTTTGGACCAGATTTGTGCGGCTGCATCATGGTCATCCCAGTTGACCTTTGTCAAACATTATCGTTTAGACGTCCGCAGTTCCCAGACAACTGCCTTTGGTCAGACAGTCCTTGACGTTGTAAGGCGAGGAAACCCTCCCTAGGGGAATTACTTGCTATCTCCCCATATTGTGCTGCTGTCGGACGTAAGGGGAATCGTTGATTGGAATGTCAATCTGTATTCCCTTAGTCCAGACAGCAGCACAAGGCTTCCCTCCCTAGAAGCTTGTTTCCTTTTACTTTATAATTTACACAGTGGAGGGAGGTCTCAGGTGCCCTCTTATAGGGCTAGTAGGAGGCACCTTAAATTTGGTGCTAATTAAAGGTTCCACTGTCCTAAACAACACACAGGGGCAGAGATACCCCATATTGTGCTGCTGTCTGGACTAAGGGAATACAGATTGACATTACAATCAACGATTACATACAAGCTCATTTTCAAAGTTTTCAATTTAATTTAATATTAGAATCAGTTGGTGTGAATTGTCAAATTTGCGAAAAGAAGAAAGAGGTTGTTCCTGGTGGATTTGAAGCTGCAGAACCAGTAGAGTGCAAACACTGAAGGCATTGGACACTTCTTATTGTTTGCTTCTCCTGGGTTCCTAATGTGGATAGGCTCAGCACTGTTCTCATTTAAAGCCACAACCTGGAATGGATTGCAAAAACAATAGGAAGTATTATTTGTCTTTTATATGTTTGTATGTCTCTCTTATGTTCCACACCTAATTTTGGCTTCAAAATGGCATCAGAAAACATGAATGTGGAAACATAGCCTTAAAGCTATTTTGAGCACATTTACTGGTTCATTTACAATGGGGAAAAAAAGTTCTCCCACTTAAAAAGATGAGAGAGGCCTGTAATTGTCATCATAGGTAGACCTCAACTATGAGAGACAAAATGAGAAAACAAATCCAGAAAATCACATTGTCTGATTTTTAAAGAATTTATTTGCAAATTATGGTGGAAAATAAGTATTTGGTCAATAACAAAAGTTCATCTCAATACTTTGTTATATATCCTTTGTTGGCAATGACAGAGGTCAAACCTTTTCTGTAAGTCTTCACAAGGTTGGCACACACTGTTGCTGGTATGTTGGCCCATTCCTCCATGCAGATCTCCTTTAGAGCAGTGATGTTTTGGGGCTGTCGCTGGGCAACACGGACTTTCAACTCCCTCCAAAGGTTTTCTATGGGGTTGAGATCTGGAGACTGGCTAGGCCACTCCAAGACCTTGAAATGCTTCTTACGAAGCCACTCCTTCGTTGCCCTGGCGTTGTGCTTGGGATCATTGTCATGCTGAAAGACCCAGCCATGTTTCATCTTCAATGCCTGTGCTGATGGAAGAAGGTTTGCACTCAAAATCTCATAATACATGGCCCCATTCATTCTTTCATGTACACAGATCAGTCGTCCTGGTCCCTTTGCAGAGAAACAGCCCCAAAGCATGATGTTGCCACCCCCATGCTTCACAGTAGGTATGGTGTTCTTTGGATGCAACTCAGCATTCACTCTCCTCCAAACACGACGAGTTGTGTTTCTACCAAACAGTTCTACTTTGGTTTCATCTGACCATATGACATTCTCCCAATACTCTTGTGGAACATCCAAATACTCTCTAGCAAACTTCAGACGGGCCCGGATATGTACTGGCTTAAGCAGGGGGACACGTCTGGCACTGCAGGATCTGAATCCCTGGCGACGTAGTGTGTTACTGACGGTAGCCTTTGTTATGTTAGTCCCAGCTTTCTGCAGGTCATTCACTAGGTCCCTCTGTGTGGTTCTGGGAATTTTGCTCACCGTTCTTGTGATCATTTTGACCCCACGGGGTGAGATCTTGCATGGAGCCCCTGATGGAGGGAGATTATCAGTGGTCCTGTATGTCTTCCATTTTCTAATTACTGCTCCCACAGTTGATTTCTTCACACCAAGCTGCTTGCCTATTGCAGATTCAGTCTTCCCAGCCTGGTGCAGGTCTACAATTTTGTTTCTGGTGTCCTTCCACGGCTCTTTGGTCTTCACCATAGTGGAGTTTGGAGTGTGAAAGTTTGAGATTGTGGACAGGTGTCTTTTATACTGATAACAATGTCAAACATGAGCCATTACTACGGGTAATGAGTGGAGGACAGAGGAGCCTCTTAAAGAAGAAGTTACAGGTCTGTGAGCGCCAAAAATCTTGCTTGTTTGTAGGTGACCAAATACTTATTTTCCACCATAATTTGCAAATAAAATCTTAAAAAATCAGACAATGTGATTTTCTGGATTTGTTTTCTCATTTTGTCTCTCATAGTTGAGGTCTACCTATGATGTCAATTACAGGCCGGCCTCATCTTTTTAAGTGGAGGAACTTGCACAATTGGTGGCTGACTAAATACTTTTTTCCCCACTGTATGTTTCACGGATTTGCAATTGAAAACATTTGAACTGCTATTTTTGTTGCTGCCACCCAGAGGCGTAGCTAGTTGGGGGCAGAGGGGGCGTCTGCCCTGGGACAACTGATTTTTTGGGGCCCACCCCGGGGCCGCCATTAATACATCCTTTATTTCTAAGTAGATCGGTGTCTGCAGAACATAAGGGGGTGGTCATTGATATAAGGGATCATTAGAGGTGCAGTATTTATGTCAGGGGAAATCAGGGGCATAATATGAGGGTCAATTAATTTAATTAAAGTTGCACTTGGGCTTTATTAAGACTAAGGCCCCACGTAGCGGGCTGCAGAAAAAAAAAGCGCTGCAGGAAAAACATTGTGTTTTTTCTCGCAGCGCTTTTCACAGAAGGTCCGCAGATGATTTCCCTGTAGACTTTCTGTTTTCAATACACCTATATGGAAACCGCAGTGTTTCCATAGGTATAATTGACATGCTGCAATTTCCAAAACCGCAACAGTTTTGGAAATCGCAGTGCGTATGCTGTACGTATTTTTCCGCAATGTGTGGATGGAATTTGATAGAATGCCATGGTTTTTTGTCTGTGGGTTTTCACCACATGGGGCTCCATCCCCACTTTGCAGGAAAATACACGCAGTGGATACGCTGCGATTTCCAAAACAGTCGCAGTTTTGGAAATCGCAGCATGTCAATTATACCAATGGAAATGCAAGCGGTTTTCCTATAGATATAATTGAAGCAGAAAGTCCACAGAGGAAACCTCTGCAAACATTCTGTGCAAAGTGCTGCAGGAAGAACCGAGATGCGTCGCTGCCGCGGTTTTTCCTGCAGCTGTTTTTTTGCTGTGGGACGCCACATGGGGCCTTAGCCCTAAGGTGTTTTCCAGCTCATTTTTATTGATGATCTATCCTCACAATAAATCATCTATAAGAGATAAGTGATTCCCCACTGATCAGCTGTTAGAAGGGGCCATGGCGCCTGTTTATATCACACGCTGTCTGTTTATAGTGACCGTGTGATGTCATTCCAGTCTTGTCACATAGATGTGTATAGGATGAGGCTGTAGTTACATTACATGGCTGCTATGAAAAGAATGACACTGTGTAATCAGAGAAGGGGTCATGGCACTTACACAGGTACCATGGTTCATTCAAACAGCTGATCCTCGTGGTCCCAGGTATTGGAACCCCAATAATTTTTTATCCCTTGGGTTTTTTTTTTTTGTTTTTTTTTTAATTAGGAAACACCTGGGGCATAATTAATAATTATTAATAACTATTTAAAGGGAGTACACAGGGAAGTTATTAATTTAAAGATGCACTTGGGGGTATTATTCATTATGGGGAGGTTATATTATATATTTTATAATTGGAGGTAGCAGCAGGATGGGGGCTTTGTGCAGGTGAGGACAATGTGGATCAGGTGCCTGGAAAAGTGAGAAGCCAAAGATGTCTGTGTTGCAAACTTTACAGAGACTGGAAGAAGTGGTCATGGCTGTCCAGATGAAAGAGATGGGGAATGTGAACGATTAGTCAGAAACGTCACAGGTAAGTCACTAAATGTTACTGCCCTGTATTCACCTAAATCGTCTGCAGAGCCCTGTGTAAAGCCGCTATACCACTATACGCTGACTGTATACTGATAGTATCGGTATACGAACATGTCCAAATTGGGGACCCACTTGGATATGTTCGCCCCCCCCCCTGTGCTGAACCCCTAGCTATGCCTCTGCTGCCACCTTATGAAACCACTTTTCTTTAATTAACTGCAACTTTTACATTTTCTGTCTCTCCTCACTTTGTATGCAGTGTTTTCCAAGATTTAGCTGCAGTTTCCTATTATCTTAATAGTGAAGAGGTTTTCTGATAAAGGATGGCTATCAGAGGCATAACTTGAGGTTTCTGGGCTAAATTTGTAATGGGATTCCTACATACCTTGTGCTATTTAAAATTGTGGTATGTTTTATGTGGCAGAGAGACCTTTGGGCTCCCCTTAGGGACCAAGACCAAGTAGTGACTGTTACCTCTGTACCCCCTATAGCAATGCCCCTGATTTCCAAACTGGATCTTGCTCCAGAGGATGGCAACCCTAGGTAATATGGTGGTGCCACATGCTGACACTCTTGGCTGAAATGCTGAGGCATCTGGAAAAAAAAAAAATTTCTGCACACAAATAGTGTCTGATTTTGGGTGTTGCAGATATGGCACCGAATCAGCTCCAGAGTGGTCACCATGTTTAAAGGGAACCAGCCAGGTGTTTTTTCCACTATAAACTGGTCCCACCATGCATGTCACTGTTGCAATCCTCTATTCTTGACATCTGGCTTTCCCATGACTATGCTCTTGAATTTAACCTAAGGCCTGGTGCCTTCTGCCTGCTTTCTTTTTTTAATGTTTTTTAATGAACCTTCTTATGGTTTCAGTGCCACAGCTACCAATCTGGAAACACTATGGGAGCTGTCACCTGGAGTTAAAGAACAAAACCCAGGGAATCTCTCTTGGGAAACTCCACTGAGTACTTTATACAGGATCAATTGGATTGAGACTTTTGGAGTCCACTGGTTCTATTTGTCATTACATGAACCATAACACAGAGAAATGGCTACAGTATATGCAGATTTGTAAGAAAGTAGCTCCATAAGTGTAATATTATTGGAAATACAATTATTTAATAAAATGGACATTTTAGGATTGATCATTTAAGGTAGGAATTACATTGATTTTTACTTCAAATGTTACAGATAATCTTATATAAAAACCATAGAGAGTGGTGCAGCTTTGAGATGGCTGACTTTAACAGTTTAGGTTGATGGGAATCTTCAAAGCCTGTAAGGATGCTGCATTGGGTAACCATAAGCAATAAACATTTGAGTGTTTGAGATGCACATCCTTTCATAAAGATTATGATTCTGTTAGGCTACATTGACACGAAAGAGATGCAAACTGGCTGTGAAAAAAGTCAATTTTTCTTGGCCATCTTGCACCCATTTTTACAGATTCCCTATAGAATGTAATCTGTGAAAACAGACAAAAACATAAACTGGTTAGAACCACACAATACCCCAAGAAAACAATATTAACCAAAAAGCTCAAAAGAACAAACAATGCGGTTGACTTCAGGGGCATCACATTCTAATGCTCTTCCTCCCCTTAATAGCTGGCATGAGATGCAGCTCCGCCATTTTGTTTCCTCTCTCTCGCCTCCCGCAAATTTTAAGATTGCATACACACCTTTAGAACACCTCTGCATTGGCAACGAGCCTCTGCACCATTCCCTTTCGGGCATCTACAAGCTCCTGATTATACCTCCGCCCAAGGCAGTTCCTCGCTACATGCTGACATGGGAGTCGGATCTGGCACTCTCTCTTACCCAAGCCCAGAGGGAACATATATTCCATCTCACCCATGAGACTTTGATCAGCTCTCACTACCAAGAGGCAAGTTTTAAGATCTAGGTGGTATAGGGTTCCCACGAAATTGCTCTTCACTCTTCCCATTGGTCGCACCTACCTGTTGGAGATGTGGGTCGGAGGAGGGCATCATGTTTCATACTTTCTGGACTTGTACTGTTCTTGCCCCATTCTGGGAGGGAGTTAAGAGAATCATTCTTCAGGTCACTGAAACATCTAATTTTCTAGGCCCTGCTCTGTTCCTCCTTCATCATTGCGAGTCTCCGGTGCGAACATACAAGCATTCCTTACTCCGCTTCTTGATTCTGGTGGCCCGAGCTTGCATACTGCAGTTTTGGAAGCGTACGGACCCTCCCCCTCTCTTCCTCTGGATTTTGAAGGTCAATGAAATTATGCGCATGGAAAACCTTACCTCTTTCCTGCATGATACGATTGAAGTCTTCAACAAAACCTGGTTCTACTGGATGGAATTCCAGTGCTTTAGAGAATACCCATCACTTCTCGGTTCTGAATTCTCCACGCAGGCTTAGAGCCATCCTTAGGGACGACTGCTCGACACTGCCGGTCTTCTTGTATCTCTCTGATTTACATCCCCCCAGCAATCCCTGTGGTGGTTGCCCTCGCTGATGAGGGTCTGGTCCGAGCCTGTTCTAGCTTCTTTTCCTGGCCCTCTACCTCTCCCCCCATCCCTTTTTTTTTTTCTCTTTCATTCCCTTTCGTTCTTTTCGTTCCTTCTTTTTCTCTTTATTTCTCTCTTCCACCCCATTCTCTCTTCGCTCCTCACTTCTTTTTCCCCCTCTCCCTTCTTACTCCTCCACTCTTCTTCAGTTTCATTGCCCATTTGGTCTATTTCGCTGACTTGTATTGTTTACACACATTTGCCTTTGTTGTTTCTTTGCTTGTCTATGCTTGTTTGGTTTTTTTGACTTTCAAAACTAATAAAATTTTTGAATTGAAAAAAAAAGAACAAACAACAATAAATACAAAGAACCAAATAGAGCAAAAGATAAATAATCCAAGAATATAAATTTATTAATACATATAAATAAGATAAATAAATATGGCAAAAAAATACAGTACAACACTGAAGACAACGAACAGTGGGAGAGACACATGAAGAAATAAATGGTACATCAGGGGAAAATGCTACATATAAAATGTAAAAACCACATGGTTATCAGTGTCCAAATGTTGTGAATCATATTTTGCTTTACTATTGAGGATATTGTGGATTCTACCTGCTCATTTCTTTCATGACATCACAAACTATTGCCAAGTCTTTCTGTTGCATCCATATTTATTATTACATTCTTCTATTTTTATTAATATTTTTCAGACTAGGCTTTACCTTTGTACATTTCAGACATAGCTGTTCAGAAATAATGATTATAAACACATTTTTGCTATTACCTACTCACTCATCTTTCTATATATTTTTACATTTTGACACTTAACTACTATTGGTCTTCATCTTCAAGAGATTTATACATAATCACTATAGTTACAAAAGTAATCCATTTCAGAGCAGGGATACTACTGAAGTGACTGGATTAGATATAATGTGCTGGTGTTTAGTATGTGAGAGCCAAGAGACTTGCATAAAAATATGTTATGAATACGACTGGAAATGCAGAAAGATCAGGAGTAATTTTAGGAATTACCACTTCATTGAAAATGTTATAGATGTTGGAAAGAGATTTGCACTAACAGAATTTAATGCAGGAAATAAACAAATATGGATATCCCTAATAGAAATGTTACAGTCAATTCAGCCATATTAGGAATATTTTCAAGTATGGTACGGTGCTACATTTCAGGCTGTGATTTCTAACTTGTTCTAAGCTAAGTCTGGGGTAAATTTGTTTCAGAGGATTATTGGTAACATATAATAAATGCATTATGATTATTACAATTATTATTGTGAAGTAGGAGCACTGATTACTGAGCACAGTGTCAGACTGGGGTACCTAAGGTCCACCAAACGAATAGGTTCTAGTAGTAGCTTCCCACACAGCTTCCTGGAAATAGCCCTTGTCAGGGATCCTCCTTTGAAATCTTGTACATGTGCTGTACTATGTTTTCTAAGCAGCACCTGCTATAATAGGGAAAACAGACAGTGCTGTGCACATGAAGTTGGTTCATATGCAAGACTTTAGTGTAGGAGTCATGACAGGCTTCAAGTAGAGCACTGATGGATGGCACTTATCTTTAAAAGTCATTTTTCTGGTCTTCTACTGTAGAAAACACAATACAAAGGTATGTTCACTTCCCTATCAAAGGCTCTTAAAACACCTGCTTTTTCTGCTGTAGACTTCCTTTAAGGGTGAAAGGTTTAAAGATTTACCACACATTTTGCCATGCCTAACTGCAATATTTCAACAGTTATAGACATATAGTATATAATAATGCAACTAGATAAAGCATATATAAAGATAAAAACAGGCATTGTTCATATAAAAAAGTAATATTATACATACCACATACATAAATATAAATATATATATATATATATGATGGTAATACTCGACTTGGCACTTAGCTAAGATTAAGGAAACCAAGTCCCCAGGACCGGATGATTTACACCCTAGAGTTTTAAAAGAATTAGCAGAGGAAATAACAGAACCCCTTGCAATAATCTTTAATAAATCATGGGAAACAGGAGTGGTCCCTCTAGATTGGAAAAGGGCAAATGTGGTCCCCATCTACAAAAAGGGGAATAGGGACGACCCAGGAAATTATAGGCCGGTAAGTCTGACCTCGATAGTAGGAAAAATCTTTGAGCAAATTGTTAAAGAACATTTAATTAGGTACCTGGATGGGAAGGCTTTAATTAATCAGAGCCAGCATGGCTTTATGCCCAATAAATCTTGTCAGACTAACCTGATTTCCTTCTACAATAAAATCACTGAATGGTTGGACCAGGGGAATGCAGTGGACATAGTATATCTTGACTTTAGTAAGGCCTTTGTTAAAGTATCACATAACATTCTTATTGAAAAAATGATCAAGTATGGCTTTGATAAAAAATCAGTGAGGTGGGTTCACAATTGGCTTAAAGATCGGGCACAACGAGTAATTCTAAATGGCTATACATCAAACTGGAAGAAAGTAAAGAGTGGGGTGCCGCAGGGCTCTGTCCTGGGCCCAGTACTTTTTAATATTTTTATAAATGATCTGGATGATGGGATTATTGGGGAACAAATAACATTTGCAGATGATACAAAGATAGGAGGAATAGCCAACACTAGAGAGGAGAGAGAGTGTATTCAAAAGGACTTAGACACACTGGAACAATGGGCTGAGGTGAACAAAATGGTATTTAACAGGGACAAATGCAAGGTCCTACCTCTAGGTAACAGAAATGCAAGAGGCATATATAGTATGGGAGGAATAGAACTAAGTGAGAGTACAGGGGAAAAGGATTTAGGCATTATAATAGATCATAAATTCAACATGAGTCAACAGTGCGGTGCGGTGGCAAAAAAGGCTAACCAAATTCTAGGATGTATCAAGACGAGCATTGAAGCTAGATCAAGAGAGGTAATTATTCCGCTGTACTCTGCCCTGGTCAGACCCCACCTGGAATACTGTGTACAGTTCTGGGCACCCCAATTTAAGAAATACATCGATTTATTGGAGCAGTTAAAGAGAAGAGCAACCAAAATGGTGGAAGGTCTACAAACCATGTCCTATGAGGAAAGGCTAAAAGAATTGGGATTGTTTAGTTTGCAGAAGAGAAGGTTAAGGGGAGACTTAATAGCAGTTTTTAAATATCTGAAAGGTTGTCACAGTGCAGAGGGTTCTAACCTTTTCTCATTAGCAGAAGGAAGCACGAGAAGTAATGGGATGAAACTAAGGGGAAGGAGATTCAGATTAGATATTAGGAAAAACTTTTTAACAGTTAGGGTAGTGAGAGAGTGGAATAGGCTGCCACGGGAGGTGGTGAGTTCTTCATCAATTGAAATCTTCAAGCGGAAACTGGATAGGTATATAGCTGGGATGATTTAGGGAATCCTGCTTTTGCAGGGGGTTGGACTTGATGGCCTTTGAGGTCCCTTCCAACTCAATAAAAAAAATAAAAAAATATATATAAGGGTGAAAGAAGGAGTAGCATATACATAAAGATAAAACCAAACATACTACATGTGAAGGGTCACCAGTTATAGTGGATATATAAAGGTACAATTATGTATACCACATATATTAAGGGGACCAGACAACCAGTGTTAATTTCAAGCAACTCAGAGAGCAGAGAGTGTATATTCAGCTGTGATAGGGCAAATGATGCAGATGGAATCACATATTGGAGCAGATTTATTAAAATGGTCTAAAATCAAAACTTTCTTAGTTACCCATAGCAACCAGTCACAATGCAGCTTTAATTTTTCAGGAGCAGAATACAAAATCAGAGGTGCACTGTGAGTTTTGTGCTCTTCAAAGAGCAGCCATCACATTAGGCAGTGTCTGGGTCTTTTGGGGGATTCTCTATCCCCCTAGTGGGCCAGTCTGATGCTGATTCAGCAATGTAGCCTGGATTGACTTTGAGCTAACCTGAAAGTAACCTTAAAGGGGTTTTCCCATCTCCCTCTCTCAGCTGTTTCCCTGCTGTCTCTTTTTCTCACTTCCTTGAGAAGTGGGTGCAGACTTTGACTGTTTGATGGACAGGATACTATGAAGTACCCCTGTAGATATAGACATTGCCTTTACCATAATTTATTATTTATTATGATTACTAGAAATTTTATATAAATGCAGAACAAATATGCACACTAAATGTACATTACACAGGTTTGTAGAGAACACTTACATGCTCTGCTCCCAGACAACAGACTTGCAATAAACTCAATGTTATCTCTGTGTTTAAATAGAGATAGAATATTACACTGCCCAATCCTTTATCAGCAAGCTGCAATTAGCTGACCAGATTGCCCTGATAGCAGTGCTGTAGATAACAGCTCTGACCATAATACAAAGAACTCAGCTCCCTAGAGAGCAGTGAGTCATGTCATCTAACCTGGTATCGTATCAATGTGTAAACAATAGGAGGAATAATTTCATATATCAGGCAAACAAAGCAGCATTACTAAAGCAATATATTTAGGAAAGCTCTTTAATTTACATAAGCTAGCAGTATAGATAGGATTCTTGAGGTGGGAATACCCTTTTAACATCACTAGCATGTTGTATGAGACTTATTGATTTGTGGAGGGTTATGTTGTGGTATTCTGGGGTACTTTGATGTGGTACTTTGATATATTTTTATATTTGTTAGTCGCCCAAAACTGTACTCAGGTTGTGTTACTACTTTACTACAGAGCCAAATAGAGTGTTGCCATAGAGACTCCACTGGAAACCATATATTCAGAGCTTACATTTGTAGAGAAATTCACACAGAATCCAATATGCCTCCATATTGAATGTAGAATCTTCATAGACCTTTGTGGTCAACGTTTCATGATTTTGTATCAAACAAAATTTTTATTTTAATGTAACTAAAGGTTATTCATTTGATAATAACTTTTAAGTGATCATATTCAAGTGGAGTGAAAACAATTTTGTGGGCACAGCAGTAAATGACATAAAGCCTTGACAAAAAAACGTATGTATATGAACATGGTTTTTCAGCAACACTGTTACAAAGTGTATGCAGGTACAGTATTGTACAACTGTAAATAAGCAGAACATCAGACACATTGATATATGATATAGCTTATAAAATTCTAAATCAGTCACCTCTGCTTATGTACATAGAGTAGGTGATGGATATTTCCCTCTAAGTTACACACTTCACATTTACTAAATTTAAACTAAAAATATAAATCACAATTTATGTTTAACCTTCTGTTTTATTTTCTCACAACATATTGCACTCTTGGAAATGACTGGGAAGTTAATTAGACTGTATTTATTAAATACTTAACTTATGAACATTTTATTTTTGCAATGTGGCAAATGCTATTTATATCATAGTTAATGTAATGATAATAGTTTTGTGACACAACTTCTGTTCACAATGTCTGTACTTACATGAGTTATATAAATAAACTGCTATTAATAAATAATTATGGCAACAATGTGACAAAAGCTATTTTCACTAAATGTCAGAAAGAGAGCCTTCTAGTTAAGGATGAGCAAACTGACTTGTAACAAGCTGAATTTGTTACAAGTTTTCAAAAAATGTTGTGGTTGCCTGATATTATTATTTGCAGAAAAATAATAAACAGCTCATATTCACCTTCCCTTTTCTATGGGGTATCCTGTCTTTTTTACCCAGTCTTTTAGGCTTGCTGGACTATGTCAGTAGCACCGTGGGGCTGCTCAGTCCTGTAGTTAGCCAGAGCAGTCATGTGGGGATGTCATGATTCTTGCAAAAAAATACACAGCAATACCTTAGTGAATACTGTATACTGATTGAACTGCATCAATCAATACGACACGTTAATCAGTGATCGTTTTCTATTTGTATTTAAAGAAAAGTAAAAAAATAATAATGCTAATATAAAGTACAATAGTATTAAATACTGAGAGAATATACATTTGTGGTAAGAAATCTGTACAACAAAAAAAAAAACATAACAATAAAACATAATATAACCCACGAAACACAAAATAAAATGAAAAAAACCCCACTAGTTTCCCCACAGTTCCATCATTTTCACGAAAAATCATACATACTAGTTTATACACTTATCTAAGGAATGACTACTCCTTATCAATTCTGTCCATAATTGTAGCAATTGAGATCTCAGACTGAATATGACTTGGTTCATAACTCACACCGCATCATTTATGCTAGAACATTAGAAGATTTTCCTAATTTGTCGATATCTTGGCAGTAGCATTGTAGACAGGCAGAGGGAAAAGTTGTAGATGGCAGGTACCTACCGCTGAGGTGGCTGATATCTACAAGGTGACTGGCTGGAGTATGGGTCCGAGATTTGGGAGTTATTGTAGACCCAAGCCTATACTCCAGTCCTGGTCTTGCCGGGTGACCCAGGGGCAGCCATAAGAGCTGAGGTTGCCCAATTCAAGGGGGGTGTAGCCACCTCTTGCATGAGAAAGTTGTTGAACACACTGCCCTGTGTGTGTCTGGAGGAGAAAAAAACGCAGTACCTCCAATTTCTTATGGGTTTTGTTTTTACGGCTTCCACTCTGCGGTAAAAATGCTATGTTAGCTTTATTCTCCAGGTCAGCATGAGCACAGTGATACCAAATTTATATAGTTTTATCATGTTTAATTAACTTTACAAAAATTCTACATTTTGAAGAAAAAAATTTTTTTTTTTGAATCACCATATTCTGATACCTGTAACTTTTTTATATTTTAGTGTATTGAGCTGTGTAAGGTGTCTTTTTTTGATACCATGTTGGGGAATGTATGATGTTTTGATAATTTTTAATTCCATTTTTTTAGGTAGGCAAATCGGCGAAAAAACGCAAAATCAGTCATTTTGATTTTTTTTCAGCTACGGCATTTACCGTATGGGACAAATGTTTTTATATTTTAATAGTTTTGGCATTTTTGGACTTAGGGATGCCTATTGTGTTTATGTTTACTTTTATTTTTTTATATTTATATGTGATCTAGGAAAAGGGGTGTGGTTTAAACTTGTAGGTTTTTTAAATATTTTTATATTTTTTTTAAACTCGTTTTATTGAAAATTGCGTACCAAACACAATAAAAAAGACAATACATGTAACAGTTCGCACACAAGGAACAATCGGATGTATAAGCACACAAAATGCCACATTACCACCTCAGTCAGTCCACAGCCCACCCACCATATAGACAGCACAAGGTAGCCCATCAAACAGGCTTAATAAAAGAGGATAAATATGCAGAACATAAATAATACAGTACAATTTGATTATCAATAAGCAGAAACATGCAGTCTACAAATCAATGACATCATCAAGAACACATCACAGAATGATGAGAGGTTGTGGATATTCCAGGCGTCTCCCCCGCCCCTCACGGCATAAGTGAATGTATGGTGGTTTGCAGTGAGGAAGCCGTGTACTGGGTTACAGAAGAAGTGCACCATGTCCCCCACACCTTATGGAACTTCTGAGGGCACCCCCTCCCTTTATATACACTCTGATTACAGGGGAGAACAGAATTAACGAACTTCCTCCACAGAGATACTGATGGGGGTCTCGAAAACATCTATCGCAGTGCGATAGCTTTCCTGGCATAGAATAAAGACTCCCGCAGGAAGATTCTAACATGGTGCCATAACAGTTCCTCATCTAATATGCCAAAGAGGCATACCTCTGGGGTGAATGGTATAGGCATATCCAGAACTTCTGCCAGGAGTTCCACAACCTCTTTCCAGAAACCTTGTATGATCGGACAAACCCAAATCATGTACCAGAAGTCCGACTGCGGACAAGGACACCTGAGGCAACCTGGATGGGGCAGTCATCCCATTTTATATAGACGGGAGGGGGTCAAGTAGCATTGGTACAAAATGTAAGTCTGAATTAGTCTGTTATTAGCTGAGGGTGACACATACTAAGGAGATTCAATAATGTCCTGAAACATCTCATTTGTGAAAGCTGGAATATTAGTGTACCATCGTGTAAGGGCTGGGGCATCTGACAAGGACACTTTTACCTGGATCAGGTGTGCACACAGGGTAGATATTAACCCCCCGGGGCCCTGAGATACTCAGAAATCTTGTTCAGCTGATCAGGGAACAGAGAAGAGAGTGCCTGCTGAATCTGGAGGTATCTAAAGGATTGCGTTCTAGGAATGTCACAGGAAGTGCTTAGTGAGTCAAACATTCTAAAAATGCCTTGGGTGTACAGTTCATTAAGAGAGGTCACGCCATATTGTGACCAGGACTGAGCGCCAGGCAGGGCAAAAAGCGCAGGCAGTCCAGGATTGCACCACAACGGGGTCTCTGCAGGTACAATAGAGTATGCAGTCACTTTCTTAACCTGACGCCAAACCTGTCCTGCCAGAGCATGAATGGGCAACAATTTCCCCCGAAACAGGTTTGGATGTTCCAATACCGGCCACAAAATACGCAGACCCAGGTGGTGAGCCAGGTGTGCCTCAGGCCCCGGAAGGGGATCGTGGGAGAGCCATGGCTTTTTAAAACGGAGCTGTCCCACCAGGTAATAGAGAAACAGATTGGGGAGTGATGTACCACCTAAGCTTAGATCTAGAATTCCCCCATACAAAAGAGATAATAAGAGAGTCCATCTGTTTAAAAAATCGAAGGGGCACAGACACAGCAGAGTGGCTTAGAGCATACAGACACTTAGGCAACACTACCATTTTTACAAGATTAATTCTACCGGCCACCGACAAAGGCAGGGCAGCCCAAACCTGAAACTTGGCCCTAAAGTGCAAGATGAGGGGAAAAATGTTCTGTTCCAAAAAGTTCTTATGATCTTTAGATATAACAATACCCAAATATTTGCAGGCTGAGATTACTTTCAAGCCACAGACGGCATCCCCTTCAACCAATTGGTCTGCAGGCCAGAATAATTGCCGAATAATTAAAGCCATGGCTCTAGACAGGGACTGGGAGGGGTGCCTCATGAACAGCATAAAGTTATAGGCTTTCCTCCCGGGAGCTTATAACTATAAGTAGTATTGCCATGGGTTCCAACGCCAAGGCAAACAGCAGTGGCGACAGCGGGCAACCCTGCCTCGTACCTCTGTCCAGGAGAAAATAGGGGGACAGCATGCCATTGATCGACAGAGCTGCTCTAGGGGAACTATATAAGAGGGAGATCCAGGTAATGAACCCCTCACTAAAACCTTATCTACGCAAAACCTGCAATGGAAAATGCCATTCAACGGAGTCGAACGATTAGTTGCGTCTAAGGAAGCTATCACCCAGTCATGTGAGGAGGATGCACCAATCTGAGTTATCACATGGACGCGTCTAAGATTGTCTAATGTGGAATTTCCTGGCATAAAGCCAGTTTGGTCAGGATGAACCAGGTCAAGAACAACAGAATTAAGCCTATTTGCCTACATCTTAGTAAGGATTTTATAGTCTATTGTGACAATTGGGGGTAATTTAGCTTCAAAGGTGGGAGTTTCCTGGACTTACAGAGGTGTTTGTGATACTGGGTGCCAAATAAACAGCACAACAGGTAGTTGCAATCCAAAATAAATGGCTTTATTCAGCTTGTGAGTATAACAGGAACAAAAAAAAACAGCCTAGCCCACACACAGGGCAATACCTCACTATTTGAACCCTGACTCACTTCTGAGGGCAAGCTTTACTGAGGTTTCTTCTTAGTGGTCTGGCTCACACTGAGCATAACCAGTCATTTCTGGAATCCAGTCCTCTCGGGACAGACCGCCTGTCTGTCTCTGACTGGTTTCACAATCCACCTGCTCTCTGCAGGTCTCCAGCAGCACTATCCTGCCGTCTATACTCCCTCTGGAGTGACGCCCCCCTATGGATGTGGTTGAGGACCTTTTCAATCCTATTTTTGGGTTGCTCACCAGCGCCCTCTAGGTTCACACTCTCACACTATATTAAGTAATGATATAGACCTATATAAACCGCAGTTCAGCAGGTCCTTGTCAGGTTTTAGTAAAAGGATGATAGTAGCGTCGTAGTAGGACGCCGGGAGACTGCGGCCCACAAAGGCGGATCTGTAACAATTGAGTAATTCCCCGAGAAGGAGATAGGTTTTTTAATTTTTCTATATTTTAAAAACTTTTTTTTTTCCCTTTTTTTTTATCCTCCCGGGGGGCTCAAACATCTGGTCTTCAGATCACCTCTGCCATAGACTGCAATACTTCTGTATTAGAATCTATAGAAAATTCGCTATGTGAGCAGACAGGCTTCAGTAGTTACAATACTATGGCAGGGCTGGGAGCCTTCAGAAGGTCCCAGCTGGCATGGTGTTTTGCCAAGAGAAAAGATTCTTTGGATTCCGTGTAATAGAATAAAGTTATAGAGTAAAAACACTGGACTATCCCCAATAGCGTAACATTTTATTAAGAAATTAAGAATAGTATAAGAAGATAGAAAAAAAGGTCTTACAACAAAGAAAAGTATAGCAAAAGGTCAAAAGGTCTTACAACAAAGAAAAGTATAACAGATATTAGAAGGTATAATCAAACCTTGCCATACAGCAGGTATAGCCAGGTACAATCAAATATCAAAGTGGATTAAACTATGATATTATCCAAGCCTGCAATACAGCAGGTATTGCAGGGTACAATCAAATATCAAAGTGGATTAAACTATGATATTATCCAAGCCTGCAATACAGCAGGTATAGCAGGGTACAATCAAATATCAAACGTACTTAATCAAAACTTACAACACTGCCAAGCTTCATTGATGAATTCTGATAAGGGTAGCTTCAGGAAAATATCATCAAGCCATTGTGACACGTATGCAGCAGCAGGCGTCCCCAATCTGCTATCAAGATTGCAACATATGGCTGGGGGATATCATCCATCTTTATATACCCTTTGTGTGTGTCATAGAGTGGGCGGGTTACAGAGGTGTATACACCTCTGTAAGGCTTTTCTCATCTCCAAGCTCACATTCTTGCGAAATAGGCCAGTTTTCACCAGAATATGTCTTGTGACACTTAGCTTCATACAGAGTTAATCGTTAAACTGGCGTTTATGGACATGTAAACATAAAGTCAAGCAGGGTTGCACTTTTGAGTTGATTTTTATGTCTTATGTAGACAAAGTCAAACAGAGCTGATTCTTCAAGCTGTCCATGTAAACATCATATAGAACAGAGTTGAACTTTAGAACTAGTTTCATGTCTATCTAGACATTATCTAGTTAAACTTTAAGCTCGCTTAATGTGCATGTAAACATCACATAGAACAGAATTGAACTCTGATCTTGCTTTCTGTCTAACTAGACACTATACAGAGTGAAACTAAGGTTACATGACTTGACTTCTATAAACACCTTGTCAGCAATTTTATCAAGGGCTATCATTTTGGTTTTTAGCATTACACATGGTAACGAGACAGCTCCCGTGATCGTGCCACGGGGAAGGTGCCCCATTACCGAACATGAAATGGAAAGTGAGAGTAACCACTCAGATACTGTAGTCGCATTTAACCTCAGCATCTGAGTGATTAAATTCCCATGATCAGAGTTATCTCTGATCATGGGCAATGTTGATGGGTCCCTGCTGTATGAAACAGTACAGACCTGGCAGCTAGTGCGGCCGCTCTGCTTCAGGGCGGCCACCATACTTATTCACATACACTAGGACGTACTGTACATGTACTTCCTGGTACATGTAAGGTTTAAATGGCATTATGCCACCCTCATCCCGAAGCTACACACGTGGACAAAATTGTTGGTACCCCTCGTTTAATTAAAGAAAAACCCGCAATGGTCACAGAATCTGACAAAAGTAATAATATATAAAAATTCTCTGAAAATGAACAAATGAAAGTCAGACATTGCTTTTCAACCATGCTTCAACAAAATTTTTAAAAAAAGAAAACTCATGAAATAGGCCTGGAAAGAAATGATAGTAGCCTTAACTTAATATTTTGTTGCACAACCTTTTGAGGCAATCACTACAATCAAACGATTCCTGTAACTGTCAATGAGACTTCTGCACCTCTCAACAGGTATTTTGGCCCACTCCTCATGAGCAAACTGCTCCAGTTGTCTCAGGTTTGAAGGGTGCCTTTTCCAGACGGCATGTTTAAGCTCCTTCCAAAGATGCTCAATAGGATTTAGGTGAGGGCTCATAGAAGGCCACTTTAGAATAGTCCAATAATTTCCTTTTAGCCATTCTTGGGTGTTTTTAGCTGTGTGTTTTGGGTCATTATCCTGTTGCAAGACCATGACCTGCAACTGAGACCAAGCTTTCTGACACTGGGCAGCACATTTCTCTCTAGAATCCCTTGATAGTCTTGAGATTTTGTTGTACCCTGCACAGATTCAAGACACCCTGTGCCAGATGCAGCAAAGCAGCCCCAGAACATAACAGAGCCTCCTCCATGTTTCACAGTAGGGACAGTGTTCTTTTCAAGATATGCTTCATTTTTCCGTCTGTGAGCATAGAGCTGATGTGCCTTGCCAGAAATTTACATTTTTGTCTCATCTGTCCATAGGACATTCTCCCAGAAGCTTTGTGGCTTGTCAACATGTAGTTTGGCTAATTACTTTTGTCAGATTCAACTTATTTCTGTGACCATTGTGGGTTTTTTTTTTCATTAAACAAGGGGTACCAACAATTTTGTCCACGTGTATAATTAAAGACCATGGAATTATCCTACACTTTCCTGGGTTGATACAATTAATACAGTTAAAATGGTTACTTTATTAAGAATTCTTTTTTATTTTTGCATTTTGCTGACCCCAGTAACATCCTCTTTCCTTGTGGGGTTACACAGAGGAATTTTTCACTATATGTGGACATTTAGAAGATCTCGAATACAGAGATGTATTATGTATTTTCACAAAAGATTCCCACTACAACAATTATTCAGACTAATAACTTTGATATGCTATGTATCTATAGGGCTGCAGACAGAGGTTTGCTTTCTTTTACTTATTGCGAGTTGAATACTCCTCCTTGCTCCGTTAAATTGGACTTTATGACAGTCTAGGAGACTGACCTGAAGACCACAGTAACCTCAGACCAGTTGCAGGAATGTTGTACATTTACTAGTAAGGTTTAGATGGTAAATCACACTTATGGAATAATCCTTGAAGATATTGCATGGAATTTATATGGTCCTGACTAAGCTACATTGTATATATCCTATCCCTTCTACTGGAGATGCACCCCCTGGATCAATCGGTTACATGCCCCTGTTCTCTAATACTATCTACAATTATTGTTCCCAGATTGAGAAATCCTGCTCTTGTATCCCCTCATACCTCAGGGTATGACCTATACGTTTTGAGGTTTTGAGGCATTGCTTGTCTAATTAACCTTCTCCCCTTTATTTTTTCTGTTACAATTCCCCAATGTCTTGTCTATATTATTCCCATTGTTTTGCATCAATGATTTCATGTTTGATTTTTATACTATATATTTTTGTTTAACTTGTAATATTTGTACTTTTTCCACCATTTAAGCTGTGAGGTAGAGTTTGCTTTTATATGATGTTTAATACCCTTGTGTATGTTTCTTTTCCTGACTTTGCATTCGATGACATTTTATATACTGTTGTACACTGTTTTTGTTCTATGCTTTCATTTAAAAAATAACTTTGAAACTAAAAATGGTAATGGAGAGTTGGCCACTGGGGAACAAGAAAAATAAGAGTAGCTACATGGATTCTTTAGCTCTATATATACAGAAAAAAAAAGGAAGTAGTTGATGTAGGTGTCACTAATGCTGGCAATACATCAACCAATATACTAAACTGGATAAACATAGTAATAGTCCAAGCCTAGTTAAATAAATTAAACTTGAGCAAGGCTCTGGGTTCAGATAGATTACACCCATGAGAACATAAAGAACTCAGTCCAGTCATTGCTGAACCTCTATTCTAAATTTGTAGGGATTCCCTAGTGACTGGTACAGTGCCAAGGGACTGGCTCAAGGCAAATCTGATGCCTATTTTCAAAAGGGCTCTAGCTTTTCCCCAGGTAATTACAGACCAGTGAGTGTAATATCCATTGTGGAGAAACTATTTGAAGGTCTGAAGTGACTATATTCAGGAGTATGTAACTGTACATAATATTATAAGTGACAGACAGCATGGTTTTACTAAGGACAGAAATTGTCAGACTAATCTGACCTGTTTTTATGAAGAGGTGTGGCTATGCATATAGTGTTGATGGACTTATGCAAAGTTATTTAACACCGTCCCTCATAGACATTTAATAGGTAAAATGAGGTCCATTGGCTTGTAAAATATAGTTTGTAATTAGCTTGAAAACTGATTAAAGGATCAGGGTTGTGGTCAATGACTGCAGCTCAGGCTGATCCTCTGTTATAAGTATTGTACCCAGGGATCAGTGCTCGGTCCGCTGTTATTTAACTTCTATATTAATTATACAGAAGATGTGAATAATAGCACTGTCTCTATTTTTGCAGATGACACCAAAGTAAAAGTGCATTTGTGTGACTTTCTTATGGGATTTGTTTTTACGGCGTTCGCTCTACTGTATTCTCTCTATTCTGTATTCTATGTTTCGGTACGATTCTGGGGATACCAAATTTATATGGTTTTATTTACATTTTAACCCCTTAACAAATATCCAAAACTGTGCAAAAATATTTATTTTTTTAAAAGTCGCCATATTCTGACATACGTAACTTTTGTATGCTTTCGTGTACGGGGATGCATAGGGCGTCATTTTTTGCAGGACCAGGTGTACTCTTTAGTTATACCATTTTGGGGAATGTCTATTGCTTAGATCACTTTTTATTCAAATTTTTATCAGAGGCAAAACTGTGAAAAAACAACGGTTTGGCACTTTAGATTTTTTTTTCCTGCTATGGCGTTTACCGTACGGTAGCCCGCAATAGAAGTTAAATAAAGACAGGCTGTGGAGCCTTCACAAGGCTCCCAGCTGTTATAGCAATGGGACGCCGGACACGGAGCTTGCTCCAGGTGCCGGAGATCCCCAGCAACATTGCGGCGCCGGTGAAATGGCGCCTCGGTCAGCTTTGACCGAGGCGCCAGAAGGGTTAATGCCCGCGATCATTGCGGGCATTAGCGCCGGGTGTGTACTCTTTAGTTATACAATTTTGGGGAATGTCTATTGCTTAGATCACTTTTTATTCAAATTTTTATCAGAGGCAAAACTGTGAAAAAACTACGGTTTGGCACTTTAGATTTTTTTTTTTTCACGCTATGGCGTTTACCGTACGGGAAAAATATTTTTATAGATTTGTAGACTGGGCATTTTCAGACACAGCGATACCTAATGTGTATGTGTTTCACAGTATGTAACTACTTTTATATGTGTTCTAGGGAAAGGGGGGTGATTTGAACTTTTAATATTTTTTATTTTTTTAAATATTTTTTTGTACTTTTTTTATCTTTTATTTTGCATTTATTAGACCCCCTAGGGGTCTTGAACCCCAGGGGGTCTGATCACTAATGCAATGCATTACAATGCTAATGCATTGCATTGCAAAAAAACGGCGCTTCTATTGCAGGCTACATAGACTAGCCCGCAATAGAAGTTAATGAAAGACAGGCCGTGGAGCCTTCACAAGGCTCCCAGCTGTCATAGCAATGGGACGCCGGACCCGGAGCTTTCTCCAGGTGCCGGAGAGCCCCAGCAAAATTGCGGCGCCGGTAAAATGGCGCCTCGGTCAGCTTTGACCGAGGCGCCAGAAGGGTTAATGCCCGCGATCATTGCGGGCATTAGCGCCGTGTGTCTACTGTATAATACAGCAGAAACCCAGCGGTTATGGCGACTGCTCGGGTCCCGAGCGGCTGCCATATTTAAGCACCCGGCATCCGCCATACTATTACGGCGGATGTCGGGAAAGGGATAGAGGGATATTTTGGCATATTCCTAGATAGTCTCTATAAGCCATTATAAAAGCCAGGTAAGTAGCTGAATAAGTGACGATTATTACAATATCAGTTACATACAATTCAACAGTATGTTTCCTATTATTAACCTTAACACCAGAAGTCAAAAGTCTTGCTTTAATAGCCTCTGCCAGCAATACTATAACTAGATTAGATATGAATGGAGACAATGGCCAGCCGTGACAGGTTCCTTTACTCAATCTGAAGAACCTGTTAATACAAATTACAGTGTAAAGTGAGGTAATGGCACTCAGGATGGGGCATGCTGAGTCATACCAGGGGGAAAAAAACAACCTTATAAACCCCCAGTGTCTTTGATCAAGAGTTTAAAAGCAGCTCCCACAGTTTCCTTGTCCCCCATCCAAATACTGGTGGCACCTTCATTACACACCCCTGTCTCTGCTGAAATCATGCCCAGGTGCTTAGCAATGCCCATTACATTTATTGCGATTGAAAGCAAGTCACTGTCACCTTTGTTTATAATGGTGCTGTGAACGAGAAACCTGGACTGCTATGGACTGGAATGTAATGTTTTTATTGATGAATCCAGATTCTGTTTGAGATCAGTTGGGTTCAAGTATGAAGGTTTTGTGGTGAGTCCTTCATTCCTGCATTTATTGTTGTGCGACATTCTGCCCCAACAGTTGGTGTGATGATCTGAGGAACCATCACATACAACATTGGGTCACCCCTTGTAGTGTTATGAGGGACACTAACAGCTCAGGGATATGTGTTACCTCTCATGGCAGGGCTTTCAACTGCCATTTTAAGCAGGATAATGATTGCCAACACACAGCAAGGGTTTCGCAGGAATGTCTCTGCCAGATTACAACACGTCCATGGCCTGCCTGCTTACCAGATTCAAGCCTCCATGCCCAACCATATCTCATCTTGTATCCAGGTTAGAGGTAGTCCAACAGGGTACTAGGTCCTCCTATCGTTTGTACAGTTTTCCCAATAAACATATCCTTTCACTCTAATATTGTAATAACTAGAGAGTGGCGAACCGCTCAGTATTTATTTTATTTCGGGCTTGGCCGGCTCTGGTGCTTGATTCGTTTTGGGTCAAACAAATTTGATAAGAACCACACCTTAAATTGGCTTAAAACATAAGGAGCACCAAATTACAAAACTAGAGCTGGAACCCAAATTAGTCTGAAAAAAATTCCCTTAAACCTTCTCTACCTTTCTCATTTTAAGAGGAACTTAGTGGGTTGGTTGTTCCATTTATGTCCATAGCTACCATTAAATTTTGAACATGCAGCATGTCAATTATTGCATGTTCAGCCATGATTTTCAACCTTTGCAATGCAAAGGTCAAAATCTGGGAAACATGGGAAGCCATCTGTGAAATCTACAGCACAGTCCAAGAAATTTTGGTTACTTTTTTGTCTGCTGCAAACTTTCAGCATGTGCTCTTAGCCTGTTTTTTCACGTAGCATTGGCGAATTTGATCCAAAAATATGACATCTTATCTGCAGTAGTTTTTATGCTTTAGATCAAACAATTAATATTTTAGTATTCCCTTTTCCTGCCATGAACATGTTAACTGGATATCTCAAAATTACAAAATATTTAATTTTATTGCCTTTGAATTTCAATAAAACAAGTTCACAAGTTCCTTTTTATATTTGTGTCCCCAGTTTTCATTGCTACTTTATACTTGGAACTATTATTATGTTACTTAATGTATTTTAGTACTTAATGCTTTTGGATTGATAGTACAGTCACTGATAGCAAGCACTAAATTATGAATTCTGAACTTCACCAACAAACATGCTATATTCAAATAACTGCAACTATCTAAAATTACTATGTTTCTGTGAAAAATAAAATTCATTCCCTCTAGCTGAAAGTCTGAATAAAAGTAATGTTTCATTTAAGAGTTTAAAAATAAAAACATTTTCTCAATATAGATATGTTTAAGAGGACAATGAATAGATTGCAACAGCAGCAAGAGGCACGTTACAATTCATGCATATGCAAATTGGTATTTGTATTTGGCATTGTGTACGCCATTGCCTTGAAAACTTATCACATTTCCTTCTTACTGTCATAAATGTTTTAGATTGAGTTTCGATTTTTTTTTTTTTTGAGGGGAAAGTGTTGGGGCATAGGGGTTATGTAGAATTCTACTCTTTAAACTCAACAATAAAAATCTGAAATATTTTCACAACATCCACCAGGCATGTAAATAATGAAATGTGAATATATCAGCGTAATTATTAAAGGTGTTTTACCATTTCAGCAATGTAAGAGGTCCAACTGCCGGGAATCCCCCAATAACAAGAATGGGGGGTATTTTGATCGCTATTAGGAATGAAGGGAGGTTCAAACAGGTGTGTCCCTGCACCATTAATTTCAATAGTACTACCGAGATAGAGTGCCAAAGTAGAGTACAGTACTCAGTTATCTCTGGCAGTGTCATTGAAATTAAAGCAGCAAGGGCATGCCTGTCTGAACAATCCCAGGTGTCTGATGTGCTGAGATGGTAAAATTGCTTTTAGAAAACATTATGTACTGATTATATTTAACCCCTAAATATTGCTAATCTGGCTATTTACCTTGCTTTATCTGATTCCCGGTGCTGCAGTCACGTTAATTAACTCCTTCCCGCCGGTGACATTTTTTGATTTTCGTTTTTTGTTTTTAACTCCCGACCTTCCAAACCCAATAACTTTTTTATTTCTCTGTTCTCAGAGCCATATGAGGTCTTAATGTTTGTGTGACAAATTTTTTTTTCATGATGCTACCATTTTTTATTCTGTACAATGTACTGGGAAGCTGGAAAAAAATTCAGAATGGAGTGGATTTGAAGAAAAAGTGCATTTGTGCGACTTTCTTACGTGCTTCGGTTTTTACGGCGTTCACTCTACAACCAAAATGACATGTCATCTGTATTCTATGTTTCGGTACGATTCCGGGATACCAAATTTATATAGTTTTATTTACATTTTAACCCCTTAACAAAAATCCAAAACTGTGCAAAAATATAATTTTTTTTTAAAGTCGCCATATTCTGACAGCTGTCACTTTTTTATACTTCCGTCTACGGGGATGTATAGGGTGTCTTTTTTTTTTTGTTTGACCAGGTGTACTTTTTAGTTATACCATTTTGGGGAATTACTATTGCTTTTATCACTTTTTATTCAAATTTTTATCAGAGGCAAAACAGTGAAAAAATGGCGGTTTGGCACTTTAGATTTTTTTTTTCCCGCTGCGGCGTTTACCGTACAGGAAAAATATTTTTATAGATTTGTAGACCAGGCATTTTTGGACATAGGGGTACCTAATGTGTATGTGTGTCACAGTATTTAACTACTTTTATATGTGTTCTAGGGAAAGGGGGGTGATTTGAACTTTTAATATATATATATTTTTTTTTACTTTTTTTTATTTTGCATCTATTAGACCCCCTAGGGGTCTTGAACCCCAGGGGGTCTGATCACTAATGCTAATGCATTGCAAAAAAACGGCGCTTCTATTGCAGGCTACATAGAGTAGTCTGCAATATAAGTTAATGAAAGACAGGCCTGGGAGCTTTCACAAGTCTCCCGGCTGTCATAGCAATGGGACGCCAGCCCTGGAACTTACTTTGGGTGCCAGCGATCCCCGGGAAAATGGTGGTGCCCGCGCGCCACTGGTAAAATGGTGCCTCGGTGCGCTGGACTCAAGAAAGATTTTACAAATAAGCAAATAAACCTGATAAGTTGATAGTTTTTAAATTGAGCACACACCAGAGATGAAACGCTATTTATCAAATACAGGAACCTGATGGTACAATGACCTCTAACCCTATCTCTATCTGAGCTCAATTTCACCAGTTTTACCAGACTCTCTATTCTGCCCCTATCATGGCCCATCCCCTGGAGATTGCTGCTTTTATCCGTTCCATCCAGTTCCCTATTGTTTCCCCCTCCCAGGCTTCTGTCCTGAATGAACCCATAACTAAGGAGGAACTAGACTCAGCTATGAACAGGAAACAGAACAGGAAAGCTCCGGGACCGGATGGTTTTTCCTCTCTATACTATAAAAAATTTAGAAGCATCCTTTTGCCTCACCTTCAGATGTTTAATCACATCCTGCAAGGTGGTAAATTCCCCCAAGACATGCTTACTGTAGTGTGTCCATAACGGTCATAAAAGGACATAAAATTATTCTCCTCTACCCTTGAATAGCCTCCTGCCATCCTTTATACACTCAGGTTGGATTTACTCCAGGTAGATAGGCTTCCGATAATGTTAGAAAACTTTGTAACGTTGGTCATTGGGCCAACTCTCATCGTAAGCCTATCTCACTATTATCTTGGATATTAAAAAGACCTTTGGCAGTCTGTTCTGGAGCTACCTTGCTCATATCCTGAGGTTTATGGGCATAAACAGTCACTTTCAAAGAGCCCTTTGTGCCCTTGACTGCAAACTCATTGCTTACTTAAAACTAACCATGGACCATGGCTAGCAACATCTGTTGCGACACCCAACAGGGCTGACACTTGTCCCCTACTTTGTTTGCCCTTACTATAGAGCTGCTGGTCATTGAAATCCTCTCTCATCCTGATATTAGGGGTGTGAGGATCAGAAACCGTGAATATAAATCTTGCCTCTTTGTGGTTGACAAGCTGCTAACTATCTTACTCCCGAATCTGATCAATACCCTCACACGTTTTGTACAATATTGGGCCTTAAACTTAACACTTCTGAATCCGAAATATTACATTGTAATGTGCCCCCGACCACTGTGGAATTGATAGCTTTGAACTTTGGCTTCCAGAATAGAGATACATTTTTACCATACCTTGGCATAAACCTCTGCAATTCCCTGGACACCCATTTCATATGGAACTATGCCACATTTATCCCAAAGCTTTTGCAGGATCTTGTTGAATGGCATTCCCTCACCCTCTCCTGGATTGGTAGAATCCACTTGATTAAATTGGTTACCTTACCTCGCATTCTCTATTAATTTCATAACCTCTCCACTCCAGTGACCTCCTCCTCCCTAGCTAACCTACAGAAAGAGATCTTTAATTTCATATGGGCGTATAAACGGCCACAGATTTGCTGATGCATTATGCACTTCCATAAGAGACTGGGTGGATTACAGCCCTCATCTCTATAAATATTATGTTGCTGCTAGATTCTCACAACTCTGTCTCATCTATAATGAGTCAAACAGCCCAAAGACCTTAGAGTTGGTGCTGGTAGCCCTGACTTCCCTAAAGGCTTTGCTCTGGACTCAGCAGTGGGCCTCCCATACAATTCCAGAACCTGCTAAGGTCACTGATTATACGTTGCAAATGTGGTGACGGGTCCACTTTAGCTATCAGCTGCAAAGTCCGATTTTACCATTAATATATTAGTTTCTTAATCCCCTCTTCCCTCCTTCCCTTCCCTCATCTCCTGAGGCGTTCGTTTGGTGGAGACATGCTAGGTTTCACCATCTCATCGACTTCCTCTGTGATTGGTGGGTCTTCACCAAAGAATATTTCATTAGCACATATTCCCCACCTTCCTCAGAGGTTTTCAGGAGTAATCAGGTTTTTCACTTCCTACGTTCTCTCACTCCACCAGTTTTGAAAGACAATGTCTGGATAGAGCGGTGGATAGGGGCTCTCTCTCTTCTATTTATAGTATACTCAACACCCCATCCTCTGAAACCAAATTAGACTATATGGCAGCCTGGGAACGGGACCTTAATACCAACTTAACTTCAGCTCAATGGATTGACTGTTGCTCATCCATTAGCAAAGGCAGTTGGCAGGTCACCCTTATCTAACTTTCTTTGAAAATCTTCCATAGAATTTATTTGTTCCTTAATAGATTGTACAGCTTTTATTCCATGGTTTCGCCCCTCCACTTTAGGGGTTGTGAGCCTTGGGCACTACTCTCCATTTGGTGGACCTGCCCTCTGGTCTGTCGCTTCTGGGTAGCTATTCACAGATGGTGCAACGTCTTTTTGGACAGCCATTTCTATTGTCTGACCCAACTTTTCTTCTTACCCTTAAGCCTTCTACCCTTAAATATACACAGTATAAATTTCTCCAGTTCATTCTGATGGCTACAAAAATCCATATAGCCTTCAACTGGAAATGGCCGTGTCTCTTGTTGACCAATGTTATGCGACGAGTCGACACAATAATGCTCCATGAAAGATTAATGCTACTACTCAGACACCCGTCCATTCTTTGACAAGGTTTGGGCGACCTGGATTAATAGGTACAATGTCCAATGCCTGTCATACTGTCTCCAGCTAAAATTTGTTAATAGGATTAGGTGGTGTACTCATACTTCTTCCCCTAGACAGGATCTTCCTTCCCCCTTACCCTCAGATTTAGGTACTATTGTGCTAAATCTCCTTCCCCATTATTTTTGTTAATGTTTTTTTTTGCCTTTTTACTCTTTATATTTTGCAGGTGTGTTGTCTCTGGATTCAAAGTTAATTTTACCTTGTATTGTATTTACTTTAGTCTGCTACTTGAACTACTATTACGAATGTTCTTATGTTTGCTCTGGTATTGTTTTTGAATTCATTGAATAAATACACACGTGGACAAAATTGTTGGTACCCCTCGTTTAATGAAAGAAAACCCACAATGGCCACAGAAATAACTTGAATCTGACAAAAGTAATAATATATCTTCTGTCCATAGGACATTCTCCCAGAAGCTTTGTGGCTTGTCAACATGTTTTTATATATTATTACTTTTGTCAGATTCAAGTTATTTCTGTGACCATTGTGGGTTTTTCTTTCATTAAACGAGGGGTACCAACAATTTTGTTCACGTGTGTACCTTTGAAACTAATAAGGCCTAATACTGTGTAAGTTCTAGACAGTGCAAACTTAGACTAGACCATCTAATGCTGTTTGAAAATCTGATGCACTTGACGTTGTCTAGTCTGTAAGTGTATATTAGTTGGCTTATTTTTCCAACAAAATAAGCACCAAAATTTTATCACATTTTTGGCGCTCGTTGTCACATATTAAGCTATCCCCATTTTTTATAAGCTACACCTCTTTCCTAAACAATGTGCAGAAACTGTTGAAAAGTGTCTATATCTCTTTAAAAATTAGATGCAAATCATGTGTCACAGATTTTTGTTTGTACAAATTGAGCCACAATTTCAGTCCATTTTCATTAGTTTATTTGCCCCATTGTGTCAGAATTTTAAAGTAAGAATCTACTGTGGTCAGTAGGTTAGTGATTGGCTGGAGTGTACACATCCTGGTAGGGAAGTCACTACTTAATCCATGTAAAGATGTAGCATTCACCAAGCAAACTTTTGTATCAAACTAATGAAAATTGTTCTTCTGTTAACACTATTTATGTTTTGCAGACATATTTTATTATTTTATTAATAAAATACCATAAATATACATACATAAATATACATACATATATAATTTATTCACGTGATTTTCACTCTTGTGATCCACGAGGTTTGCAGATTAGGGGGATTGACAGGGTGCATCTTGGCAGTAGAGGCGGTGATGTTTGCCGTTCCCTTCTACGAAAAGAAACCCGCTGAATAGTTGAATTGAATTCAGCATCTCCAGCTGGCCTGAATGAGGCCGTGAGCTTAAAACCGTTTATTTAATTCATTTTTGTTATAGCGCAAATTTTAATTTCTAGGGCTATGTTTATTTTTATTTTTATGTGGTTTATCTATGTGGATATTAATGGATTTGTCTGTTTTGACTAGTTTGGCTGTCGTGCGGCTTTCTTCGCTGGATATCATTCGCATTTGGTTGGAGGTCCTTGTGCCTATAAACATTTCAAGGATGTCATCTGCGTTATGGAGGAATACAAAGTGGACATAAATTCTTCTCTCTAGAGAGAGAGAAGAGAAGAAAGAGAAAAGAGAAGAAAAAAATATATATATACAGTGCCTTGCGAAAGTATTCGGCCCCTTTGAACTTTTCAACATTTTGCCACATTTCAGGCTTCAAACATAAGAATATAAAATTTAAATTTTTTGGTGAAGAATCAACAACAAGTGGGACACAATTGTGAAGTGGAACAAAATTTATTGGTTATTTTAAACTTTTGTAAAAAATAAAAAACTGAAAAGTGGGGCGTGCCAAATTATTTGGCCCCCTTAAGTTAATACTTTGTAGCGCCACCTTTTGCTGCGATTACAGCTGCAAGTCGCTTGGGGTATGTCTCTATCAGTTTTGCACATTGAGAGACTGAAATTCTTGCCCATTCTTCCTTGGAAAACAGCTCGAGCTCAGTGAGGTTGGATGGAGAGCGTTTGTGAACAGCAGTTTTCAGCTCTTTCCATAGATTCTCGATTGGATTCAGGTCTGGACTGACTTGGCCATTCTAACAAATGGATACATTTATTTGTGAACCATTCCATTGTAGATTTTGCTTTATGTTTGGGATCATTGTCTTGTTGGAAGATAAATCTCCGTCCCAGTCTCAGGTCTTTTGCAGACTCCAACAGGTTTTCTTCAGGAATGGTCCTGTATTTGGCTCCATCCATCCTCCCATCAATTTTAACCATCTTCCCTGTCCCTGCTGAAGAAAAGCAGGCCCAAACCATGATGCTGCCACCACCATGTTTGACAGTGGGGATGGTGTGTTCAGGGTGATGAGCTGTGTTGCTTTTACGCCAAACATATCATTTTGCATTGTGGCCAAAAAGTTGGATTTTGGTTTCATCTGATCAGAGCACCTTCTTCCACATGTTTGGTGTGTCTCCCAGGTGGCTTGTGGCAAACTTTAAATGAGACTTTTTATGGATATCTTTGAGAAATGGCTTTCTTCTTGCCACTCTTCCATAGAGGCCAGATTTATGCAGTGTACGACTGATTGTTGTCCTATGGACAGACTCTCCCACCTCAGCTGTAGATCTCTGCAGTTCATCCATGGGCCTCTTGGCTGCATCTCTGATCAGTCTTCTCCTTGTTTGAGATGAAAGTTTAGAGGGACGGCCGGGTCTTGGTAGATTTGCAGTGGTCTGATACTCTTTCCATTTCAATATGATCGCTTGCACAGTGCTCCTTGGGATGTTTAAAGTTTGGAAAATCTTTTTGTATCCAAATCCGGCTTTAAACTTCTCCACAACAGTATCATGGACCTGCCTGGTGTGTTCCTTGGTCTTCATGATGCTCTTAGCGCTTTAAACAGAACTCTGAGACTATCACAGAGCAGGTGCATTTATACGGAGACTTGATTACACACAGGTGGATTATATTTATCATCATCAGTCATTTAGGAATACATTGGATCATTCAGAGATCCTCACTGAACTTCTGGAGTGAGTTTGCTGCACTGAAAGTAAAGGGGCCGAATAATATTGCACGCCCCACTTTTCAGTTTTTTATTTTTTACAAAAGTTTAAAATAACCAATAAATTTTGTTCCACTTCACAATTGTGTCCCACTTGTTGTTGATTCTTCACCAAAAAAATTAAAATTTTATATCCTTATGTTTAAAGGTTGAAAAGTTCAAAGGGGCCGAATACTTTCGCAAGGCACTGTATATATTTTTTGTACATTTTATTGCTATATATTATCTTATATGTATAATTAATGTCAAATGTATAACTTTTATCGGCATATTTCAGTGTCTCATTATTGATATTATTTTCTGTTCACATTGAAGCATGCATTAATCACTTTAATATTTGCATAGTTTCATTTTTTTTACATTGTGTTTATTTTGGGCATTTAATGTGTCCATGATAATATACACTTAAAAGATTAGGTTAGGTTAGATTTATTCTGGTCACTTATAAGACACATCAGTGTTTAATTATTGATATTATTTGTTTTTGTTTACATTCAAGTGTGTATTAATTATCAATTGTCACTTTAATACTTGTATAGATATATTCTTCTTATTAGTGTTTACTCTGGGTATTTGATGTGTTAATGATAATGTACACTTACGAGATTAGGTTTGGGCAGGTTTATCCTGGTCATTTATAAGATACATCCCTTCTTCTATGTATTTGCTCCATGACCTTTCTTCTATTGTTTATTGGAGAGGGCTCCATCACGTTTACGCGTGCGCGAACGGGGCCCTGTATACTCCTTCTAATATGACGCGATGGTGTCATCACGTTACGCGTGCGTGGTGAGATTATTGCGCATAGCGGTCCGGAACTTCCTCCATGTTAGATACTGGTAGGTATTACTCGGCAGAATCTTATCCGCAGGTGAATCTCTTTAGCTTTGTTTATTGTACATACACACGTGGACAAAATTGTTGGTACCCCTCGTTTAATGAAAGAAAAACCCACAATGGTCACAGAAATAACTTGAATCTGACAAAAGTAATAATATATAAAAACATGTTGACAAGCCACAAAGCTTCTGGGAGAATGTCCTATGGACAGATGAGACAAAAATCGAAATTTTTGGCAAGGCACATCAGCTCTATGTTCACAGACGGAAAATTGAAGCATATCTTGAAAAGAACACTGTCCCTACTGTGAAACATGGAGGAGGCTCTGTTATGTTCTGGGGCTGCTTTGCTGCATCTGGCACAGGGTGTCTTGAATCTGTGCAGGTTACAATGAAATCTCAAGACTATCAAGGGATTCTAGAGAGAAATGTGCTGCCCAGTGTCAGAAAGCTTGGTCTCAGTCGCAGGTCATGGGTCTTGCAACAGGATAATGACCCAAAACACACAGCTAAAAACACCCAAGAATGGCTAAAAGAAAAACATTGGACTATTCTGAAGTGGCCTTCTATGAGCCCTGACCTAAATCCTATTGAGCATCTTTAGAAGGAGCTGAAACATGCCGTCTGTAAAAGGCACCCTTCAAACCCAAGACAACTGGAGCAGTTTGCTTATGAGGAGTGGGCCAAAATACCTGTTGAGAGGTGCAGAAGTCTCATTGACAGTTACAGGAATCGTTTGATTGCATTGATTGCCTCAAAAGGTTGTGCAACAAAATATTAAGTTAAGGTTACCATCATTTCTGTCCAGGTCTGTTTAATGAGTTTTCTTTTTTTAAAATTCTGTTGAAGCATGGTTGAAAAGCAATGTCTGACTTTCATTTGTTCATTTTCATAGATTTTTTATATATTATTACTTTTGTCAGATTCAAGTTATTTCTGTGACCATTGTGAGTTTTACATTCATTTTGTCCACGTGTGTATATACCCCTTGTTCCTCTGTGTATATTGCTTCCTGACGAAGCCACCAGGGGTGGCAAAACGCAAGTCGGGCGTAGCGCTTTATCTCCTTTACATGGTACGACTCTGAGTGCATTTATACCTTTTCAAAATGGTGACTAGTACATGGTTATAACATAGGGCATCTATCCACACATATATGGTGCTATTGTATTTGTTGGTACCTATTATACTATCATATGTTTGGGCTATTTAACCTTATATGATCTCCTGCATCTCTTCTAGTGCTGTGTGGATGTTTGATAGTTATTTTAACTATCTAAGTGTATATGTTATAAACTAATACAGTATTTCACATGATACCAGCATCTGTGCATATTTTGTTATTTTGACTTTTTAGGTATCTTACTCTATACTGCACAGTGCTAATCTTTTTGGGAATTTGTTTTTTCCTATTGTATTTACTCTACATATCGCTCATACAATCAGTTATTCTGATAATTACTTGCACTACAGATTTGTTGTCCCATGAGGGGAGTGACTCTGTACATTTAACACGCTATTTTCCATCTGCGTGCTTGTTGGCACAGTTTTGTGAATAAATTATATATGTATGTATATGTATGGTATTTTATTAATAAATGGATTTATTTTTTTCAATATATATAGTCTCTATAAACTTTTTTCTAGGTTTGGGTTGTTGTTTATGTAGTTGATGGGGCATTATTAATGAGGAATATTCGTTTGTGCTTGCTAATATTTTATTATTTTGTATGACAGTGTTTCTGCTACACAATTTGCTTAGCATGAAACTGGCACAAGAAACATTAATTTGGTGAAGGCTGCACCTATAAACGCAGACTGTTCTAGCCCCACTATTGTATAATAGTATACTAGTGGGGCTAAGACAGAGGAAGCTTTAAAAGGTAGTCAGCAATACTCTGTTGTTTTTTGGCAAGGTGTTGGGGTGGGTTCCAAACTGTGCATCAGTGAAGAAAATAATTTATTAATAGAAATGCAATCCAACCATGACATCATTATTATTATTAATAATAATAATAATAATAATAATAATAATAATAATAATAACAACTTTATTTATATAGCGCCAACATTTTCCGTAGCACTTTACAAATCAGAGGACACATGAACAGAACAGACAATATGAGACATTACAAAGTGACAAAGAAATAAACATATCAAACAATAGGAGTGAGGACCCTGCTCGCAAGAGCTTACATTCAATGAGGAGATAGGGGGACACAAGAGGTCAGAGGGCTTGTTTGCCACAATGGTCCAGCCATCTTTTAATAGAAAAAGTTGTGTAACTGAAGCTGTATGAGCCCATCACCAGCCAGTATCTGTGACTAAACAGATACTAAGTGCAAGGAGTGCAGTATAACTTCTAGATGGAGAGGACAGGACCTGAGGAACAGAGGAGGAAGGATAAAAGGTGTTATTGTTCTACACCTCCGAACTCTACACTGTGATCAGGTCACGTGATAAGCCTGATCATACAGATGTGATTCTAGGGCAGTTTTGAAGCTGCTGTAGTTGGGGATTAACCGGATTGTCTTGGGTAAAGCATTCCAGAGCACCAGTGCAGCTCGAGAAAAGTCTTGGAGACGGGAGTGGGATGATTGGATAACAGGGGATGCAAGTCTAAGGTCATTGGCAGAACGGAGAGGACGGTTAGGGCGATAGACAGTGATGAGAGAGGAGATATAGGGGGGCGCAGCGCTATGGATGGATTTGTGGGTCAGTGTGATAATTTTATATTGTATTCTGTGATGGATGGGCAACCAATACAGTGACTGACACAAGGTAGATTCGTCTGTGTACCGGTGTGAAAGAAAGATGAGTCTGGCATTCTGGTCAACCTTCATCAGATATTATTGCTGTCAGGACTATAAGGTTATGTTGGGTGTTAAGTAATGCAGATTAACTGAGACTTGAAAAGGCAATCTTTTGGTTTTTTTTTCAATTTACTATGGTAAATATATCTCTATCAATCATTAAATATATACAGGGTGCAATGCAATCCTGTGAGTGCAAAAGTTGCCTAGCAATTCAAATGAATTGTCAAGCAGAGCATGCTATAAATACAAGAATCACCTGCAATTCATTTGATGCCCTATCCTATTCCTCCACTCCTCATAGATACAGTAGGCCAGAAGCCTTGCTAGGGTGGTGAAAGATCCCAAGCCCCAATACAAGTCTTAATAGCAAACATCCCCCACCTCCCATCACCCCATGCATGCTCATGCCAAAGATAACAAATGAGATGCAGTTGCATATAACACAGTAAAAATCCATACCTGTTGCATGAAATGACTCAGAGGTGACATTTTCTTCTAAATGTAAATGTTCCTTTTATTCATCTCCATTTTGTGCATAACACCATGATTTCTTTCTCTAGCCAGACACCTTAGACTCTTCACATTTAGATCATCTCTTCCATTCTGGTGGCCTAATAGTGTCATCCTGCAGCTACCTCTAAACCTGTGTCCCCAAATACTGTAATAGTGGTATACAGATAGCCCCCTGGAAATACTAATACCACACAGTGCTTCTGGGTAATGGCTTAGCACAGATTCCACCCAGTCCTTTTATGCTCCCTATTTTTATTTAACATACCTGTATAGTGCCAAGATATTCCGCAGCACTTTACAGTCAAACTTCCCTCACAATCAAAATTCCATATCAGAATGTCTTTGGAGTGTGGGAGGAAAACCATGCAGACACAGGGATAACATATAAAAACCTTGCAGATGGTGTCTTTGGTCAGACTTGAACCTAGGACTCCAGTGCTACAAGCCTACAGTGCTAACCTGTGAACCACCACTCTCATACCATATAATGACTATTCCTTTACAGTATAAAGTCCCCTCTCTGGACATATGAATTGGTGGGTGGATTTTGCATTTCCAGCAGTCACAGCTCAAACATGTATAGCTGTACTGTGAAACCATTATAGTAGTCATGTAGAATTGACAAAGTACATTTACTTGGTATTTTTATACATGGGAAAGTGTAGGGATTTTTTTTTTTTTATTAAATTTGTCTGGTTCAACTGATTACATGAAATTGGAAAACAGAAAATCACATAAAATCCACATTAAAAAAGTTTTTTTTAAAAAAAGAGGTGAAATTTAAAAAGGTGAAATTTTATAAGCATTTCAAAACCTTAGTCTTGTAAGAGTTAATACATACTGTACATTTTAAAGATCCTCTTTTTAATTGTGTTGAAAAATGTCAAGGAAGGTACAATATATCAAGTAAAATGCATAATACCTTTGGTGCCTAACTTGGTGTATTGTGCTTCTTCCAATGTGTTTCACGTGACCAAAACAGATGTACATAAGTCTAATGCTCGTGTCTCCAAATTATCCCAGTATTGAAGTTTATCACAGGTTCTAAAACATATTTAATGGGTACAATACAAGTCATAAAAGCTAAGGACTTATAATTCTATACAGTATATAAAATTATGTAAATTATTACATATTAGGCATAAAGAAAGATATTGCACTAAAGCTCTTCTTTGCTTCAGACTTTTAACAAACCTGATGGGTGATTATAAATATGTAAAAGGAAAACTTTAGGAAAAGGAGTCAAGGAGTTTTTATTTTACATACCAACCAGAAAGCTTTTTTCATGTACATGTATTATTTATGGGTTAATGTTCCCTGAATATAATATCAACTATATAGGTGGGATCATAAAATCCTGAAATAGGAGATTTCTTTACACTCAAGAAAAAAAAATTATAAATTGCTTTCTCACCCACTCAATTCTATAACAATTTGATAACTATTCCTTGAGAATCCACATGTAGTAAAGTTTATGGTTCTAGAAGTAATATCAAGTAATATTTTAGATGAAAATATTTTATGAGTAGTAAAGGATTTTTTTTAGTAAAATTTGAAATATAACTTTACTAGTGCTTGCTAAGTCTTTCAATAACAATCCAGGGGTCCAATTTGTTTCCTATACTAATTGTTTCCTTTAAGATTGACACTTTTGGGACTTATTTGTATTGTTGTTGTTATTATTATTATTATTATTATTATTATTCTATGTAATTTAAAAAAAGAAGTCCTAAGTCTCAAGATTCTTTCATTTTTTCAGGAATGTCTATAATCATTTATAAAAGGCATGATATTTTGGCACTCTTTAAATACGGTGTTTATTGTCAACAGTTGCTTTGAAAATTTTTATTATAGAACAAATATAGCTAAAGTGTAATATTTCAAAAACATGTGAAAGTGCAATATTAAAACAATTTTATTTATTTATTTATTTCCTTGTATTACAGCATTAGATAATTTCATAATGATTCACATAGTGCATACCAGTATTGATGTTAGGAAGGACAAAGTGACCAAATCTGTAAAAACATAATAAAAAATGTGAATATTGATATTTTCTTTTTTTCCCCTTCTCTTTTTATCACAGTATTTTATATAGTAAGTAAGTTCACACAGAGTTTTTTGCAGGCAAATTTCGGATGCAGAATCTGCCTCAAAATCTGCTTCAAAAAATGCCTCCAAACTCTTCCATTCATTTCAATGGGAGTCAGGCTAATTTTTTTTCAGCTAGAGGAAAAAAGAAGCTTCAGGATTTATTTTCAGGTAGATTCTGCCTTTTAAATCCCATTGAAATGAATGGGAGGCAGAAAAAATCACTAGAGATGAGATGGTTTTTACAAAAACTCAGTATTAAAGGATATCAAATGTTTATTAACTTTTAAAGACTGTAAACTCAGTGATGTATTAAAATAAAGCTGTTCATAGAAGTCTATAAAGAGGGGAAGAGGAAGGAAGAAGGAGGGGCTAGGTAACAGTGAAAACACAGCTACTAGTAAGCTTTCTGTGTCATCCCAAGTATCCCTTAGTGACTGCCTAAATAAGTATTTAATGTGTTCACTAAGGGGTGAAGCCACTGCTTGGCTATGCAGTCAGGCACCTACCCAGCATTGGAAATTTGGGGTTAGAGAAAAATTCTGACTCTGGATAATTAACCCATCAGATGCTCCATTAAATAGTGACCAAAGCATTTAAAGTGGTTTCCCTGGTATTTTTGACAAAAAAAAACAAAACAACAGGCCAAATTTTACAGTACTTTTTTAGGAATCATGTACTGATTTTTGATGAACTATGATAAATGTGCTCATTATTCTAATGGCTTATTAGTTTCTGCAATGCAGACCAAATCTACTCAGATTTTCTTCATGAACATGTTAATGGAGTATAAATAACCTCATTCAATTGCATTAGATCAATGGCATAAATACAGGCTCATTGGCCATGGTGCAAAAGCACAGCTTGGGTGTCCCTGATGAGTCTCATCCACATTATTTAGCAGCATTTACATCTCTTTCCTTCCCTATCTGGGACCAGATTGGGGCATTGCCATAATAGCCTGTACAAGAACTTTAGGCTCTGTTCTCATCATATTATGCCACTATGTGTAGCAAACACATTGTGAAAAGCTATCCATCCTATTGTTCACCTGACTGAAAGCAAAATAGTATCATTTTGTCCTCTGTTGTGCTGGTATATGTTGTGCTGGTAATCCAAACTATCTAAATATAATGTTAATTATTTTCTACAGGGAATGCCGTAAAAAAAAAAAAAAAAAAAAGTTTAGATATTCTTTTCTCTATTTAGGTGAGTTTGTGAGAGGACATTTAAGAGTTGTAAGCCATGACAACCTTTTCACTCCCTTCCTTGTGTTGTTCATTTTTTATCTCTTTGTGCATCTTGACCTGTGTATAAATCTCACCTTTTCTCTGCATGCTGTATGCCTCCATTCTTTTGTGTCAGCTTACTCTCCAAGCATCATGTGCTTCTCTGTGGTGTTGGCATCTGCTGGTGGGGATTGTCGCCTTCTGGGATCATGCCACTACACTGTGTTCTCTGTGGGATGAGGATGGGCAGCAATAAGTCATTGAGCAGGGTGATTTGCCAGGGAAGAAACTGCATCCTAATAGTTGAGAGGGCCAAAAATATCTCAAATTAGTTCACTAGAGGTCTAGACTATCCATATGGCTAGCATCATATAGAGCCCTGTGTGAGGTTAGGCATTTAAGTATTTCTAAAAATAAGCTTTCATAATACAATATGATTTTATGAATTGCTTTTTTTTTTCAAATTATTTATAAAGAATCACTACTATTTCTATATATAACCAGTAGACTGGAATCACACATTTCATGTTGAGGTGCTTTTTAAAAGATAAAAATTCAGAGTCCTAAGTAGTTGAACTGAAAAGATGATAATAAACAGCATGTTTTCGAGACTACTTAGGTCTATACATCAGGCATAGCATAACACAATATCTGAAGAGATATTAAAAAGGTATCAACTACTCAAGACTCAATTTTTATCTTTTAGGTTAGGTTCACATCTGTGTCAGAGTCTTACGGAGACTCCTCCAAAGAAACCTCAGAAAATCAGTGGAGAGAAAATTCCAAAACAGGGGCACCTGCCACCAAATTCATTTGACAACAAACTCAAACATACTTGAAATCCTTGACATTTTTACAGGCATTAAGCACGCTAAAAGAAATCCTATACAATGGAACACCTAGGCTTGGTTTTCATTTGCAGTGTTACTGGCAGATTTTGACAAATTTGCTTTTGAAAACCATGGAATATCCTGGTGGCAATTATTACATCTACCGACTGCCATGTCAAACCTCAGAATTCTGCAATATATTTTCAAGTAGAGAGGAAGTGAAAGAAGGGACTCCAATGTCTCTACTACTTAAATGCTATGATCACTATTTTTAATGGCATCTAAGTGGTTAATCTGCTGGAATCAGAGTCATCTTAGACTCTGAGACCTGGGTCCCAGTTGTTAAAGACAGCCAACACCCCAGGTAGTAAGCATAGCTTGCTACATCACAGAGCCATACTATTTCAGCACTAAGCATTTTCTGTATGCTCAGGATGACATAATAGTATGGTGCAGAGCATTAGGGGTTAAGTGGCTATACTTTATTACTTTCTTGTAATGAAATGGATGAAGGTGAAGTGGATTAATCAGGTTTGCAGCAAAATAATGGCCTACATTTACTAACAGTTATACAGTGTAAACTTAATAACAAAAAAAAATTATTTAAAGAAGCACCAGACTTACCAAAGTGGCTGAGGCTGCATCTTTAGATTGTCCTTTTCTTTGATGCCATGCTTCCTTTTAAAGTGAATCTGTCTAAAACTAGATGAGCCAAGATAAACTAATATGCACTATGCACCAACTTCACATTATAACCACAAAAGTAAATCTTCCCCAATGTGATTTGCATTTTGGAGAATAAATGGAGAATATACAGTGTGTATAATATAAAGATTTGTTTACCTGTATTATCTGATTCATTCTAAGACCCCACGTTGCAAAAACGCAGCTTTATTTGTTGCAGATTTTGCTGCAGTTTTTTTGAGCCAAAGCCAGAAGGGATTGAGCAGAAGGTAGAAGTATAAGAGCTTTCTATATATATTTCCCATTCCTTTAGTGGCCACTCTTGGCTTTGGCTCAAAAACAATGTAATAAAATCTGCAACAAAAAAAGCTGCATTTCCGCAATGTGGAATGCCACGGTTTGGCCGCAGCGGAGACACCACAGCAAAAAACGCTGTGTTTTACAGTCACTGCAAAGTGGATGAGATTCTAGCGAATCCCATCCACATACTGCAGAAAAATACCCCCAGCAGAAATGCTGTGACTTACAATACTGTTGCGTTTTTGGACACTGCAGCATGTCAATTATACCTATGGAAATGCTGGCGGTTACTGTGTAGGTATAATTGAAGCAGAAAATCCGCAGAGGAAAACTCTGCAGGTTTCTGTGAAAAGTGCTGTGGGAAAAATCGTGACGTATTTCACAGCGTTTTTTCCCCGCAGCGCTTTTTGGCGGTGGCTTGCTACGTGGGGCCTTAGCCTTAAAAAGCTGTTTTATAAAATCAATATTATTACATAATTTAACTTAAATTTTCACTTTAGCCAAAATACAGAAGCATAATGACAAGCAACATAGAAAAACTACTTGAAGAGTCTAGGAATATTTTTTTTGGTTTTCTGTAAATTACTTAATTGAATTAATCATATGTTGGTGTAATTCACCTTATGCCTGCCTAATTACTTTGCAAGTGATGTCTACTAATCTTCATTAAATTCGGGAAGCTGACCAAACGGGCTCACCTTAAACTTCCTCAAGTCTGCAATTTAAAACTACTCCATTAAAAAGTAACAACCCAATTTGTCAGAAAAAATTAAGTAAGAATTACCTCATGCCTTATTTTATTATAATGTAAATAGAAAATGATTCAAGTTTCTGAGTGCAATTTATGTTAAGTAAAGATTTGGCAATTTTCTTAGGACAAGGCTGAAAGCTAAAGCCACTTAAAATTATGTAACAAAAGAAAATCTTACTGCAAATCATAAAAATTATGTGGGCAAAGTATTGAAAGGTACAATAGCAATTGCAACATCTTTTTCTAACTAAAAATAACTGTTTTAACTATTTAAAATATAGCATATAAACATTTAAACAAATCTACAGCATAACTAAAGAGAATGATCATATTAGCATCAAAAAAATATTGTTTTTAATTCCAGCCCAAGAAAAATCATGTGGTAATTTATAAAATGACACATGTTGTGGTCCAGAGGGCTATTACAAGTGTGATGTGAAAGCAGTTTCCAGTGTTTTCAGTGCTTAAATGACTTATCTAAAGGCAGTGTATTGGGAGATGCAAAGCTTGATTTTGTATTTTCATGTACAAAGCTGTTTAAATGTTGCTAGGACTCATAGAATAAGCATGAGTCCTGCTTCTCCTGTCCACACAGAAGGATTAACAGCTTTACCTGCATATACATTTATAGAATAGTTGTCATTCTGTGTGTGCCGATACAGCAGGTCTCAAAGGATCTCTCTACGGCAGCCGTTAAAGAACTTTATATGTGAGGATATTGGAACAAATCAAAGAACTGCATATTCTAAGCTCAGCATCTCCCTCTCTATCATATGCTGCCATTAGATAGGAATCATAGGATAGCATGACATTGGATGGATATACCATTTAAATAAGGTACAAGATCCCTACAATTTCTCTGCTCATGTAACCTCGTAACACATCCTGTTTTGCATTTAGTTTTATTAAATCTGTTTTTATAAAATAGGACAATTAGCAAATTATATAAAATCAATACAATGACATTTTACATTGGACACACACTATACATAAAGAGTACCAGTTATTTCAGGTGATTTTTCAGGATAAGCTGTTATGTGTGTACATGAGGAGTACACTATTTCAGGTAATTATATAACAGTTTAACAGTTTCCTCAGTTCATGCCATATAGTTTTTATCTTAGTTTTGTCTTAGTAGTACATTTTAGTCAATATGTTTTGTGTTTAATTATAAAAAAATAGGAAATTTTGTTGAAATTTTGAAAAATATGCAATATAAAAATTTTGAAATGATCTGCTTTTCATACAGATAGTCATACCATCCAAATTAGTTCATAAATCTAATTTACCATATCTCTGCTTTATGTTGGCATCAAATGTTAATCAACCTTTATTTTTTTTATGTTAATCAATGTTTATTAAAGTTTTCAAAGGTAAATGCATACAAAAGAGTAACAAATAAGCAAAGGCAGACCAAATGGCCTGCAAAACAGGGTGCAACCAGGGTAAGAAAGTACAAATGGGGATAAGCACTAATGAGCAGTGCAGAGGAGGTTCTCCTCCCGCTATGTCTCATACAGAGAACAAATAGGGCTGCAATGAAATCCAGTACACAGCAGGCGTGGCACTCGAGAGGAACATATCTCATAGCTCAGCTACAGGAAGTAAATACGGGACCTATGTCGAGGCCCCACCAATCATACTGTGAGAGGTAACAGTGGAAAGAAGAGACAAAGGAGGGAGGAGAGAAGGACAAACAAGACAAGACAAGGGGGAGGAGGGAGGACAGGAAACAAGTGGGAAGAGGGAGCGGGACAGTGGCAGGCTGAACAATGTGTGTTTGAGCAGGGCAAAGTGAACAGATTGGAGAACTCTGCAGATTCCTGAAACACCACCCACAGCTACCAGAGGGCATCAAATTTAGAAGAATCAATGGAATCCTCCGCCACCAGAGTCTCCATTTGGCATATGTGAAGGAACTCCTGAAACCATTCCATTAATGTAGGGCCTGCTGAGCTATGCCAGTGCCTGGGGATTACTGCTACACCCTTTAATTTTTTTACGGACATTATAAGCCTTACAAGTCAAACAGCAATTTTCCAAATCTCCAAGAACATTTTCAAAACCCATTTTTTTAAGGGACTAATTCAGTTCTGAAGAGGTTTTGAAATTCCTCTGTATTAGAAACCCCCATAAATTACTGCAACCCTTAAATAAGTAAAAACAGCATATACAAAGTATCTTAACTCTATAAGTGATTAACAGGAATTAAGACAAAATGGAGGTGAAATTTACACGTTTCAATTTCTTTAACAAGTATTTTCATTTAGCCCTAGAATTTACACATTCACAAGGGGTTAAAGAAGAAAATGCATCACACAATTTGTTATGAAAGTTCTCCCGATTACCATTGTATCCCACATGTGAATGTAAACTGATATGTGGCACACAGCAAAACACAGAAGGGAAGGAATGCCAATGAGCTTTTGGAGGGTGGATTTTGCTGTGATCAGTTTCAAGCACCATATTGCATTTGCAGAGCCCTTGAGGTACCAAAACAGTGGTATCCTGCAGAAAGTGATACTAGAGGAAACTAGACCCCTCAAGGAATTTATCAAAGGGTATAGTGAGTATTTTGACTCTTCAGGTTTTTCACTGAATTTATTACCATTGGGATGTGAAAATGAAAAATTGTTTTTTTTTTCGATAAAATGTTGCTTTAGCCCCAAAGTTTTTCATCTTCACAAAGGGTTAAAGGAGAATAACCAACGAACATTTTTCTCCTGAACACGACAATACCCCATGAGCAATACCCCAGGAATTTATCGAGGGGTGTACTGAGTACTTTGACCATACAGGTCTTTCATGGAATTGGGCCATGGAAATGGAAAATTGCATTCTGATCTCTAAAATATTGCTTTAGCCTAAAATGTAAAATTTTTACAAACAAGGGGTTAAAGGAGAAATGCACCCCACAATTTGTTAAGAAATTTCTCCCAACTATAGAAATTCCCCACATGAGGATATAATTTTTTTAGAGGAGCATCACTGAGATTTTTGGAGGGCAGATTTTCGGAATTGATTTCAGGTGCAATGTCGCATTTGCAGAACCCCTGAGGTACAGCACAGTGGAAAGCCCCAACAATTGACCTCATTTTGGAAACTAGTAGTAACTGCTGAAAAATAGCAGTAAACCAGTCATAGAGGGATGTCCCTTTTCCTATACATAACCTGGGGGTGTTCACCGACCACCTCCCTAATATCATGGTCAAAAGTTAGGATCCCTCAGTGGCGCTATAAAATTTTCCTCGCCATTCATGCCCCATTATCTCTTCAGACCCCAGAGTATAATAAGCGGAGGATCAGGAGAAGTGATGAAATATAAAAAAAAACAATGTACTCACCTTTCCTGCGCTCCGCAGCCGCTGTGTTCTCTTCAGGCGCTTCAGCCTGACTGACGTAAGAGACAGCTGACAGGACCTCTGGGGTCCTGTCCGACGTCATTATGCATAATGACGCAACGTGGCCCTTGAGAACCAATCAGCAGTCGCTGACTACAGGCAGAAGAGAACACAGCGGCTGCGGAGCATAGAATGGTGAGTACATTTTTTTTTTATGTTTGTCACTTCTCTTGACCCTCCGCTTATTATACTCTGGGGTCTGAAGAGACCCCACAGTATAATTATAGCTAGTGAATGGCGAAAATTATAAAACTTAGAATGTTATACCGTGTGCAAGGGGCCGCTATGAGACATAATACGGTGTGCAGGGGCCACTATGAGACAAAATACTGTGTTCAGGGACCACTATGGGGCATAATACTATGTGCAGGGGCTGCTATGGGACATAATATCGTGTGCAGGGGCCACTATGGAACATAATACGGTGTGCAGGGGCCGCTATGGGACATAATACGGTGTGCAGGGGCCACTATTTGACATAATACGGTGTGCAGGGGCCGCTATGGGACATAATACGGTGTGCAGGGGCCGCTATGGGACATAATACCGTGTGCAGGGGGCGCTATGGGACATAATACGGTGTGCAGGGGCCGCTATGGGACATAATACAGTGTGCAGGGGCCGCACCATGTGAACGCAGATTTACATCAAGCTAAAAGTTCCAGTGGCGTAAGAATATAGCTGCATCCAGATACATAGTGTTTTTTTCACCATAAGAATGCTGTCATACGGTGCTCCTGAACACATACATTTACCACTAATTGGCGGCTGTACATGTACTTTCATTGCTTCTAATCGGAAAGTACAGGAGCATCCCAGGAAATAGCAGTAAATGCATGTGTCCTAAATCATCTGGTGGCAGCACTTCTGTATTATGGTTTGTGGTATATGACTTTAGTTTAGGGGTCGTCAGACTTACAATTATTGACCGGCACTCTGAGTATCTAATTTTTGATTTTTTAATTAAAATGGGCACACCGAACAAAAAAGGTTGCCTACCCCTGTTCTAAGGAGTAATGATCGATCACAATTAAGGGAATCTCAATACGCTCCTCTGAGGATCCCATCCAGATACCCTTGTTTTAAGAAGCGTGATCTCAAATCTTTGAGCCTGGGTAACAAAATCCTGTTTACGGGAACAAGTTCCCCTGTTTGAGATACTGGCCCTTAGTTATGCCTTTCTAAGAGTAAAGGGGAGACTGTTTTCCCATTGTAGAAAAGAGTTGGATGCTGACGGTTTTCTAAAAACTCTTGTATGTAAGGTAACTGACCTTTCCCTTATGATTAACACATTGAGAAAGGGAAAACTATTCCCCCCAACCTTGTAAGTAAAGGTCAAGCCAATGGTGTTAGAGTTTAAGGTTTCAACAAATTCAATGAAAGAGTCCACACTTCCCCAGGCCTGTTCCCAGTGCACTTGCTGACTTTTTTGCATACCTTTGCATAGATTTTTTTTTTTTTCTGCAATGTTTCATTGGTTTGTGGCCACAAAGGTATGTTTCTACTCCTCAAGGTTCTGACAATGTACTATTATTGGCTTGGGGGGCATTTTAGACCTAAATTATGTAGTAGGAGTTATAATAGATATTGAGATACAATTGAATGAGTAATATGTAATGGAATGCACATTACTCACTTAATCGCTACAGATAATGACTGTCTTTTATTTTTTACAATACAGACTAAAAACAAGCAAAAACTAACGCTACCTCTCCACTTGTTCAGGTTCTATAATGGGTAATTGTGTTATAATTATACATACTGTATAATAGGTTTTTATTGCTATAGTACCTTATTGTTCTACTTCTAAGGTATTGGATGTACAATAACACAGCAATATTAAATTATGTCAAGTATAGAAAGGAGCAAGGATGTTGACCTTTACCACAGATGCCATAACAGACTGAAAATTAGAAAAGTGGATTAAACTGAGGTAGTAATTACTTTATGAACATACCCAGGGGAAAGAAGTTTAATGAAATACATGTTTTATTTCTTGCTGCAGATATCTTGTAGTCATTAGTTTGTCAGACTTACTACACTAGCGATTTTGTTTATGGACTTTCTCACTGTCTGGAAGTTAACTGTTTCTCCAGTCAGCAAACTTTCAGGGACTTTTTTCTAAGATTAATTACATACATAAACTAATGATCTTTTCTCTCTTATACTCTGCTAGTTAAAATATATTAAAGCATGCATTAAATAATATACATGTTCTTGCTGTTTATAGCTGGTTTTATTCTACTACCAAAGTGCATGCAATGAATAAAGAAATCTGGTGCTGCAACAAATATTTCATAAGACAATAAATTAATATGTCTCCATAGGAAAATAAAATTTCACAGTTTAATTACCACATTTCTTCAAAGAAGGCATAAGGAAATTTATTGTACTAATTACCATTATAATAGAGTGGGATTTTCTTTTCTTTGTCTGTGTAAAATGTAACCTATATAAAAGAAGGTTTTAAGTATTTTATATATTAAAATAGTTATATGGCATATGTATTCTACATATATAAGTGTATATGCTATATGTGTTAATATGGCTTCATTATGGTGACTTGTATCCTTCTGAGAATACATTCTGTATGAATGCTACACATTCCTCTTTATTCCCTGTGGCAATTTTGATTAAAGGAGTTTTCCCACAAACATAATCGGGTTTGAATTTGTAGACCAGGGGTTGGCAACCCCAGACATGTGTGCCAAGAATGGCACGCAAGGCTTATTTTCCTGGCAGGGCAGACCAAGTCCTTGCCCAGCATTTTCGATCGGACCAAACACGACCGAAACGAAACTGCTATCATTATACTCTGGGATCTCTTCAGAGTATAATAAGTGGAGGCCCAGGGGAAGTGATCAAACATAAAAAATAATGCTACTCACCTCTCCTGCACTCCAGAGCAACACCCTGCTGTCTTCGACACTTCTACCTAACATCAGAGACTGCTGATAGGGCCTCAGGGTTCACGTTGGCATACATTTACCACTAATTGGGGGCTGCACATGTACATTCATTGCTTCTAATGGAAAAGTACAGGTGCATCCCAGGAAATAGCAATAAATGCATGTGTCCTGAAGCATCTTGTGGCAGCACTTCTGTGTTATGTTTTGTGGTATATGACTTTAGTATACCATTGTTCCCCAGCACTCCAAGTACCTCATCTTTGATTTTTTAATTTAAATCGGCACGCCAAACAAATAAGGTTACCTACCCCTGTTGTAGACAATGGGGGGAAATTGTTAAAGTTATCATGCCAGTTTTCTGGTGCAAAAGCAGTGCATTTCTTAGTGTATGGTGCTAGTTACTGCAATGGACAATGGGTTGTGGATCCACCATGCCACCTAATCAGTTTGGCTTTGGGCCTCTTCTAAGGGTGTTCTCTAAGTAGTCTCCCTGGTCTCCATCTTTACCCTTTGTACAGGGATCTGGTCTTCACTGTGGGGAGACTACCAGGTCGCTACCTCTCAGAGTGGTTCTGGTATAGGTAACAGGGCAAAGAGACACCAAAACACCTAGGGACAGGCAAAAGAGCCGTGAAATATGGGCCGTAGGTCTGTGGCAAGAGTAAGGTCCTAAACAGGCCAAAAGGTCAGCATGGGCAGCTCATGTACACAGGTCAAGGACAGAAAGAAGTTGTACAGAGTCAGCAACAGTCACAAAACAGACCAAAGTCAGTAAACAGAGTATTAGTCAGAAAGCAGTGTAAGAATACCCTCACAGGAACTAGCATGCTAAGATCCTATGTTGCTCAGGTGCTGTGCTGAAGGCAGAGTAAATACAAATAAACAAGGCTACATGGGATTGGCTGGAAATGCCCTCGTGTGCATGTTAGGCCTTCAAGTGGCAGGAAAGTTTCTTTTTCCTATCTATTCCATGATGCATCATGACAGCATCACATGGGCAGCTAAATACTGTACTATATCTACTTGCTGTCACCCTGAGCATTTTGTTGTTTTGTTTATTCTAATCTGTTCAGCCATTCCAAAAATATAAGTCCCTTTAGTATATATGCAAATTAGAGTCTGACGTACAGAGGCACCACCCTAAAACACTTGACTAATAGACCCTAATTTATATCAACACTAACAGGACTTATTTCCTTTGAATGACTTAAGAGACACACAAAACAACAAAAAAAGCTGACATGTCCTCTTTAACGGAATGTTCCTGGTAAATTTGGTGAGGACAGCTGCATATTTTGTATTCATGAGTGGTGACTATCTGATCTGGATAGTCACCACATTACATAGTCATGCTTTTTGAAGAATGGTCTTTTCTCAGAATACTTTACCTAAATTGTACCATGAAATGGTATACCTTTAAGGTATACTCTTTTATATAGGTACAGTATGATCCATAGATGTTCAAGAGTGCTGTATTTTTGCTCCGCATTGCTAACCCTATACAGAGCTATAATAAGCCCATGCGCATGAGACCATAGAGAGCAGACTCCTAGGAAAGAACAAAATCTGAGGTAAAATGCTTAAGAAATAACCAGTAAGTATTTAGGACTCTAATGAAGAAATTGCTAGGCCACAAAAATGTAATATATAAGTAAATATAATATAATCAAATGAATTAATAAAAATAAATCAAATTAATTATTTTCTTTGTATCTTTTATGTAGCTATGATACTCAAGTTCTCACTGCATCTAGAAACAAAATTGTTGTATTACTACTATGTATTGTGTAAATCAATAACACAGCACTATTTTGAGGGTTTAACAGATTCCTTATGAAATAGGTCACATTTTCTCATTCCATTTTTTGTCTGAGCAATATTGAAATGGAAAAGAGCCATTACCAATGTACTGAGTGTCACTACAGAAAACATTAATAACACCCATTTAAATGAACCTTTATAGGATACATTAGTGTAGTTTTACCATTATATTTAAAGTAAAAGATAAAAATCTCAAACTTTCAACTTCCTAGGGTTTCAATTGGCTCAAAGGAAAGTATTATTTTTTTTTATGACTAAGTGAAGACATGTATTAAAGAAGACCTTTCACCACCTCGGCCAAGTCCAGCTCTTTGCATTATTTAGGGTAAGTTCACATGGAGTTTTTTTCATCTGCCTCAAAATCCACCTCAAAAATACCTCCCAACTGTTCCATTTACTTAAATGGAAGGCAGGGAGATTTTTTTTTTCCAGCTCAAGGAAAAAAGAAGCCTCAGGACCTATCTTTAGATGGATTACACCTTGCAAAGTCCATTGAATTGAATTAGAGAAAGAAAAAAAACGTAGCTTTTAAGTGTTTTTGCATAAAAACGCTACAAAAAACGCTAGTTTTTCTTGTCCCATTCATTTCAATGGAGTATGCAAAATTGAATCTGTCAGAAGATAAGTTATGATTTGTCTTTTTTATCTATAACTGAAAAATCAGCTACAGGAAAAATTTGCTACTAATTCTCATTAAAATGAATAGGAGAGTTGAGAGGAATTTTTCAGTCGGATCTGCCTCAATATCTGCTTGTAAAAAGCTCTTCCGCTGATTCTGGCACAGTTGGAGTTTTTTCTCAAGCCCCTACCATTCTCAAGCAATAAATGCAATTACTTTTGATGCCCGATATACTATTTAGGGTCTCTACTGTCAGGTAGGGATTGACAGGCAGGAGCAGGCAAGGGGTGTGATTCTGAGTTCTGACACTATCCTCTGTCCCCCTTTCCTGGCCCTGTCTGACACTGACCACCTGAAATCACAGAGCCTAAGAAGCATATCAGGCACCAAAACGGATAGCATTGATTTCTCAGAAAAGGTGGGAGTAACACCTCATTCACACTTGCGCCTGGTATCCGTCCGTCGCGAACCTGCCTTATGATCACATACACTGATTAGAAATTCATTTCAGTGGGTTTTTAAAACAATCTGCATGTGTGCGTTTTGAGCGTTTCCACCATGTATCCACTCTTTTGAATGGAGACCAAAGTCGGACTTGCAGGACTTTGTCTCCGTACAAAAAATAATGATACACAGTGGACCACCTCAAAACTGTCTTTTTTGACATTGAGTTCTAAGGAGGATGAACACAAAGAGAGGAGAAATAAAGAGTTTGAGAGTGACAGAAAGTACATTATTATAGCTGCTATAGTAAGCTTAGCTGCTTACATATTGTTGACTTATCCTTAGGATAGGTTATCAATATATGATCTGTGGGGGTCTGACACCCACAAAGTTTGAAGTGGCTGCAGTGTTCAGGTGAGCACTGCAACTGGTTCGCTGAATACTAAGCACAGTCCCATACAGAACGTAGGCGAATGGGAATGAGCTGGTGCTTGACCCTATAACCAATGAATGTGGAGTCATCAGCAAAGGCAAGAGGCCACAATGCTCATGTGTGCCATACTCTCTTCAAATAGCTGAATAGCAAATGTCTGTCAGGTTCTCACCCATCACATATTGATGACATAATCTTAGCAAAGGCCATTAATATAGGCCCTCTCTGTGGGCACCCATCTGTGGAACAGATTATACTGTGTGGGGGCTCACTGTGGAGCAAATTGTACTGTGTGGGGGCCACTTTTCAGCAAATTTTGCTGTGTGGGGGGGCACTGTGGAGCAAATTGTACTCTGTAGGGGCCACTGTAGAGAAGATTGGACTGTGTGAGGGCCACTGTGGAGAATATTGGACTGTGTGGGGGCCACTGTGAAGCAGATTGTACGGTGTGGAGGCCACTGTGGAGCATATTGGACTGTGTGGGGGCGCTTCACTATTTATTTCACACAGTATCTGTTTTATAGCAGACATGTGATATTATTACAGGTAGTAATAACATTGCACGGTCACTATAAAACACATCTCTGCGATGTAAATAGTGAATATTAATTGTTCAAAATTATGCCAAATGCAGTAGAAAGTTGTTTGTATTATTGAATGCTCCATAAAGCCCTATTCACACAACCGTATTTTGCGGGTCCGTAACTGTCCGCAATTGTGGATCTGCACAATATTTATTAAGGTTAAATTGCCGTGTTGGCGCTTTGCGATAAAATAGTGGGTTTTGGGTTGCAGTTTGGGTACTTGGTCTCTAAAAGGTTCGCCATCACTGATATATATGTTCTCTTTCACAGACTACAGTCAAGTTTCAGACCCCATCACTCCACAGAAACTGCCCTAACCAAGGTCACTAATGACCTTCTAACTGTCAAAGCCAAACGTCACTACTCTGTCCTCCTCCTCCTCGACCTCTCCTCTGCCTTTGACACAGTCGACCATTCCCTCCTGTTAGAAACACTCTCATTCCTTAGCATCTCAGACCTGGCCCTTACCTGGATCTCGTCATACCTCACCAACCATACATTCAGTGTCTCCCACTCGCACACCACCTCCCCGCCACGCCTACTTTCTGTAGGTGTCCCCAAGGCTCTGTCCTAGGACCCCTCCTGTTCTCCATCTACACCCTCGGCCTTGGCCAACTCATAGAATCCCATGGTTTACGTTACCATTGCTATGCTGATGACACCCAAATATATCTCTCTGGACCAGACATTACCTCTCTGTTGTCCAGAGTCCCAGAATGTCTAGCAGCTGTAGCCTCCTTTCTCTCCTCCCGCTACTTGACCCATCTATCAAAATTAATGGAACCACTCTCACCGCAGTCCCATGGGCCCGCTGTCTTGGGATAACCTTAAACTCTGACCTTATCCTTCAAGCTGCATATTCAAACCCTCAACACCTCCTGCAGCCTCCAACTCAAGAACATCCTTCGAATCCGCTCCTTCCTCACCACTGAAACTACAGAGATGCCAGTCCACGCCCTCATAATCTCCTGCCTTGACTACTGTAACACCCCTCTCCATGGCCTTCCAGCTAACACTCTCACCCCCCTCCAGTCCACCTTAACCCTCGTCCGGCTGAGTAGGTACAATTGTACCTATTCCTATGCAGCCTGTAATGTTGTAAAATTATGCAGCCTGACGAGGGTTAAACTGTGCTGCTCGCCTAATACACCTCTTCCCCCATTCTTCATCAGCCACTCCCCTCTGCCAATCCCTTCACTGGCTACCCATTGCCCAGCGAATAGAGATGAAATTACTAACGCTAACATACAAAGCCATCCACAACCTGTCCCCTCCATATATCTCTGACCTAATCTCCCGCTACCTGCCCGCACGTAACCTCTGATCCTCCAAAGACCTTCTACTCCACTAAGCTCTTATCCGCTCTTCACAGAATTGTTTCCAAGACTCCTCCCATGCATTACCCATACTCTGGAACTCATTACCAAGACACATAAGTCTATCCCCCACAGTCACAAGCTTCAAGAAAGCCCTGAAGACTCACCTATTCAAGAAGGCCTACAACCTCCAATAACACTACTGTCTCCACACCACCACCTGAACAGCCTCTACCTCCACCTTCTGTCTCTATCCCTCTTTCCTCATAGATTGTAAGCCCTTGCGGACAGGGCTCTATCCCACTGTGCCAGTTGGTCACTGTTAGTATTATCTGTTTTGTATATCTTGTGTACCATATGTAAACCCTCAAATGTAAAGCACCATGGAATTAATGGTGCTATATAAATAAATAAACTATAATAATAATAATAATAATAATAATAATAAGCCATTAACCCCTTAAGGACCCAGCCCAAAAGTGTGTTAAGGACCAGGACTCGCTTTTCAAAACTGACATGTGTCGCTTTATATGGCAATAACTTTGAGACGCTTTAACTTACACAAGTGATTTTGAGATTGTTTTTTCGTGAAACATTGTACTTTATGTTAGTGGTAAACACTAATGAATATTTTTGTATTTATTTATAAAAAAAAAATAGGAAATTTGATGGGAATTTAAAAAAAAAAAAAATCGCAATTTTCAAAATGTGAAATGCTCTGCTTTTCAGACAGATAGTCATACCTCCCAAATACATTAATACATATTATCTACCATATCTCTGCTATATATCGGCATCATCTTTTAATTGTCCTGTAATTTACTTTGGACGTTAGAAGGCTTACAAGTGTAACAGCGATTTTCCAGATTTACAAGAAAATTTCCCAAACTAATTTTTAGGGACCACTTCAGTTTTGAAAGGGATTATAAAGGCCTATATATTAGGAACCCCCATAAATCACCCCATTTTCAAAACTGCACCCCTCAAATAATTCAAAACTGCATTTGGGAAGTTTGTTTACCCTTTAAGAATTTCACTGGAATTAAAACAATATGGAGGGGTAATTTAGACATTTCATTTTTTTTCCACTAATCCCTTAATTTATCCCTAAAATTAACAGATTCACAAAGGGTTAAAGGAGAAAATGCATCTCAGTGTTTGTTATGCAATTTCTCCAGAGCACAGAAATACCCCACATGTGGGTGTAAACTGATGTTTGGGCACATGGCAGTGCACGGAAGGGAAGGAGCGACACTGGACATTTGAAAAGCAGATTTTGCTGGAATAGTTTTCAGGTACCATGTCTCATTTGCAAAGCCCCTAGAGTACCAGTACAAAGGAAACCCCCAAAAAGTGACCCAATTTTGGAAACTACACCCCTCACACAATTCATCAAGGGGTATACTGAGCAATTTGACCCCATAGCTTTTTCACAGATTTTATTAACACTGGGATGTATAAATGAAAAGTTACTAAAACGTCATTTTATCCCCAAAGTTTTCATTTTAACAAGGGGTTAAAGGAGAAAAATCACCCCACATTTTGTTAAAAAATTGCTCCTGAACACGGCAATACCCCATATGTGGTCATAACCTGCTGTATGGGTACATGGCAGGGCTCGGATTGGTGCTATATGTAGCACCAATCCCTGTCGAGTGTTTGGGGGGCGTGCAGTGGTGCCACCCCTCCAGATGTTGCAATTGGTCGGTCGACATAAGTCTTTGCAGACCGACCAATTACAGATGTGCAGGGTAGTGCAAACCAACTGTCACTGCCCTGCTCGCGTCACTCCCTCTGGGAATTTGCGAGCAGAGCAGTGTCCGTGCTGTCCTGTGAGCCCTTTGGTGCGTTACCGCAGCGATTTAATCAGTGTCTCCTCCAGCGATTTCAACTGTGTCTACTCCAGGCTTGGTCATCCCCCTGCCAGATTTCCACCCTCATCTGCCAGCTCTCACCCTCCTCTGTCAGCCTTCCACCTCCTTCTGCCAGCCCTCCACCCTCCACCCACCTCTGCTACCCCTCCACCCTCCACCCTCCACCCACCTCTGCCAGCCCTCCACCCTCCACCCCCCTGTGCCAGCCCTCCACCCTCCTCTGCCACTCTCCCAAATCCCTCCACCTTCAATCAGTACAGAGCCTCCCCCCACCTTGCTAGCTGCTGGTAATTAACCCTTTACAAAGCCCTTTTTTTAGGAAAGCCCTTTTTTTGCGGTTTTTTTTTTTTTTTTTTTTTTTTTCCTGTGATCGCCACTAAGCGCCAATTTGATCGGTGCTCAAGTTTTTTTTTGGCGCAGGTTTTTTCTAATAGTTGTTAGATTTAGTTGCTATATATATAGATAGAAGTCTCCTATATATACAGGCATATAAAAAAGTGTGGGACCCCTATTAATCTTAATCATTTTTAGTTCTAAATATTTGGGTGTTTGCAACAGCCATTTCAATTTGATATATCTAATAACTGATGGACACAGTAATATTTCAGGATTGAAATGAGGTTTATTGTACTAACAGAAAATGTGCAATATGCATTAAACCAAAATTTGACCGGTGCAAAAGTGTGGGCACCACAAGAGAAAAGGTGACATTATATATATAGTAGATCCTCCTTTTGCAAAAATAACAGCCTCTAGTCGCTTCCTGTAGCTTTTAATCAGTTCCTGGATCCTGGATGAAGGTATTTTTGACCATTCCTCTTTACAAAACAATTCCAGTTCAGTTAAGTTTGATGGTCGCCGAGCATGGACAGCCCCCTTCAAAATTATCCCACAGATGTTCAATGATATTCAGGTCTGGGGACTGGGATGGCCATTCCAGAACATTGTAATTGTTCCTCTGCATGAATGCCTGAGTAGATTTGGAGCTGTATTTTGGATCATTGTCTTGCTGAAATATCCATCCCCGGCGTAACTTCAAATTCGTCACTGATTCTTGTACATTATTCTCAAGAATCTGCTGATACTGAGTTGAATCCATGCGACCCTCAACTTTAACAAGATTCCCGGTGCCGGCATTGGCCACACAGCCCCAAAGCATGATGGAACCTACACCAAATTTTACGGTGGGTAGCAAGTGTTTTTCTTGGAATGCTGTGTTTTTTTGACGCCATGCATAACGCCTTTTTGTATGACCAAACAACTCAATCTTTGTTTCATCAGTCCACAGGACCTTCTTCCAAAATGAAGCTGGCTTGTCCAAATGTGCTTTTGCATACCTCAGGCGACTCTGTTTGTGGCGTGCTTTCAGAAACGGCTTCTTTCGCATCACTCTCCCATACAGCTTCTCCTTGTGCAAAGTGTGCTGTATTGTTGACCGATGCACAGTGACACCATCTGCAGCAAGATGATGCTGCAGCTCTTTGGAGGTGGTCTGTGGATTGTCCTTGACTGTTCTCACCATTCTTCTTCTCTGCCTTTCTGATATTTTTCTTGGCCTGCCACTTCTGGGCTTAACAAGAACTGTCCCTGTGGTCTTCCATTTCCTTACTATGTTCCTCACAGTGGAAACTGACAGGTTAAATCTCTGAGACAACTTTTTGTATCCTTCCCCTGAACAACTATGTTGCACAATCTTTGTTTTCAGATCATTTGAGAGTTGTTTTGAGGAGCCCATGATGCCACTCTTCAGAGGAGATTCAAATAGGAGTACAACTTGCAATTGGCCACCTTAAATACCTTTTCTCATGATTGGATACACCTGGCTATGAAGTTCAAAGCTCATTGAGGTTACAAAACCAATTTTGTGCTTCAGTAAGTCAGTAAAAAGTAGTTAGGAGTATTCAAATCAATAAAATGATAAGGCTACCCAAATTTTTGCACCGGTCAAATTTTGGTTTAATGCATATTGCACATTTTCTGTTAGTACAATAAACCTAATTTCAATCCTGAAATATTACTGTGTCCATCAGTTATTAGATATATCAAATTGAAATGGCTGTTGTAAACACCCAAATATTTAGAACTAAAAATGATTAAGATTAATAGGGGTGCCCAAACTTTTTCATATGACTGTATATATAGTTCAATTTTAGCTAGAAGCAGCAAAAGCTTTTTTTTTTTATTGCACAAGCCTTTTTTTTGTGCAGGTCCTGCCGCCACTGAGCACTGGTCAGTGACAAATATACGTTACTGATCACATCTGTGCTCATTTTTTCTGGCGCAGGTTTTTTTTCAGAGTATTCAGAATTAGTTGCTATATATATAGATAGAAGTCTCCTATATTTATATATATAGTTCAATTTTAGCTAGAAGAAGCAGAAGGTTTTTTTTTTATTGCACAAGCCTTTTTTTTTGTGCAGGTCCTGCCGCCACTGAGTGCTGGTCAGTGACAAATATACGTTACTGATCACATCTGTGCTCATTTTTTCTGGCGCAGGTTTTTTCTAATAGGTGTTAGATTTAGTTGCTATATATAGATAGAAGTCTCCTTATATATATATATATATATATATATATATATATATATATATATAGTTCAATTTTAGGTCTTTTATTTTCACATCTTTACATCTATACACGTGTTAAAGCACAACATACACCTCACACTTTCAAGTTTCAATAAATAAAGTTTCAAAAAATAAAAGTTTTATATACTCGTGTAAAACACCGCAAACACGAAAATGTCCCAACAATCCCAATCGTCCGAAAGAAGGTATTCAGTAGAAGAGGCGTATGCCTTACTGGCCTCTGAAACTGATACCGCCAGCGAGGGAGAAGAGGAAAATGCCCCATTCTTATATTTTTCCTCTTCATCCTCCTCCTCATCCAGTGATGAGCAACCCCAAAGGAGGCGCCCCAGAACTATTGCTGAGGTAGTTTCCGAAGCTGCAGAGCCCATATGGACACCCCCCAGAAAATTATGAGCCTCAGCTTCCTGACTTTGTGGGCAGGTCAGGAATACAAACTGAGACTGCAGGCTTCAGAGAAAATGAATTTTTCAAAATCTTTTTCTCTGATGACTTTATAGATTTTATGGTGGTCCAAACTAATCTATATGTCCAACAATTTATGGAACAAAATGCCACCTCTTCATATGCCAGGTCCCAGAACTGGACCCCAGTAAATGCAGCAGAGATGAAGATTTTCGGGGGTCTTATTCTGCATATGGGCATAGTGAAGAAACCTACAATTCGACAGTATTGGAGTACAGATATCTTGTATAATACCCCAATCTATCGAATGGCCATGACCAGGACACGCTTTGAAATGATCCTGAAATTCATTCACTATAACAACAATGCACAGTGCCCACACCGAGATGCCCCAAATTTTGACCGCCTATACAAAGTCAGGCCAGTCATTGACCACTTTAGTGCCAAATTTGCAGAGTCCTACATCCCTGATCAGAACATTGCAATTGATGAGTCTCTGATCAGTTTCAAAGGGAGGCTAAAATTCCGCCAATACTTGCCCAGTAAGAGGGTATGGTATGGCATTAAAATGTATAAACTGTGCGAGAGCAGCTCAGGGTACACTTATAAGTTTAGGGTGTATGAAGGAAGGGACACAAGGATTGAGCCCCCAGAATGCCCCCCAATCCTAGGAGTTAGTGGGAAAATAGTGTGGGACTTGCTGCACCCACTGCTGGACCAAGGTTATCATCTATACGTGGATAACTTTTACACCAGCATCCCACTCTTTAGGTGCCTCAGTTCCAGAGGAACTGCAGCTTGTGGGACAGTGCGCAAAAATCAAAGAGGCCTCCCTAGGGCACATATTGCACAGCCCCTCAGAAGGGGTGAGAGTAGGGCCGTCTGCAATGAAAATATGCTGCTGGTCAAGTATAAGGACAAGAGGGATGTCCTTGTACTGACCACAATTCATGGCAGCGGCAGCACCCCTGTCCCTCTGCGTGGCACCAGTACAACTGCCCCCAAGCCAGACTGCATCTTGGCATACAATAAATACATGGGAGGGGTTGATCTATCTGATCAAGTCCTAAAGCCATACAGTGCCATGCGGAAAACAAGAGTGTGGTACAAAAAGCTGGTCGTGCACATCGTGCAGATGGCATTGTATAATGCTTACGTGCTATCACGATGTGCAGGCCAGACAGTAACCTTCCTTGAGTTTCAGGAGGCAATTATCAAGACCCTGATATTTGGGGACCTAGAAGTGCCAGGCCCCAGTACTTCTAGAACGGAAGGTTCCCGTATTGTACCAGGGCAACATTTTCCCAGTCAAATCCCCCAAACTGCAAAAAAAAGGGAAGAGCCAAAAAAAGTGCAGAGTGTGCTACAAAAGAGGAATAAGGAAAGACACCATTTATCAGTGTGACACCTGCCCCGAAAAACCTGGCCGGTGCATGAAGGAGTGCTTTAGGTTGTACCACACTTCTATGGATTATTAATTTTAGAATTTATTTTCCATGGAATATCACCTCCTTATACAGTCATGTACTTTCATCCTGTTATGCAGTAATTTCTGGAAAATAAAGTAATGTCATACAAGTGGCGTCCAAATGTTTGCTATACAACTTGATACATTTTTTAAGGGGTGTAATTTAACACTGAAGTCGTTTGTTGGGGGCTTCCACTATTCTGGCACTTCAGGGGCTCAGCACAAGCGACATAATACCTGAAAACTATTACAGCAAAATCTGTCCTCTAAATATTGTTCTCTCTCACTGTGTGACCATACAGCAGTTTATACCCGCATGTGGGGCATTTCTTTAGTTGGGAGAAATTTCTTAACAAATAGTGGATGCTTTTTCTCCTTTAACCCCTTGTGAGTATGAAAAATTTGAAGATAAAGTGACATTTTATTGCAAAAAAAATTTATTTTTCATTTTCATATCCCAATGGTTAAAAATTTTGTGAAACTCCTGTAGGGTCCAAGTGTTCACTATACCCCTTGATAAATTCCTTGAGGGGTCTAGTTTCCAAATTGGGGTCACATTTTGGGGGTTTCCACTGTTTTGGCACTTCAAGGCCTCTGCAAATGTGACATGGTCACTAAATCCTATTATAGAAAAATCTGCCCTCCAAATATTGTTCTCTCCCACTTTGTGACCATACAGCAATTTACACCCGCATGTGGGGCATTTCTTTAGTTGGGAGAAATTGCTTAACAAATAGTGGATGCTTTTTCTCCTTTAACCCCTTGCGAAGATGAAAAATTTGGAGCTAAAGTGACATTTTATTGCAAAAAAATAAATTTTTCATTTTCATATCCCAATGGTTAAACATTTTGTGAAACTCCTGTAGGGTCCAAGTGTTCACTATACCCCTTGATAAATTCCTTGAGGGGTCTAGTTTCCAAATTGGGGTCACATTTTTTGGGGTTTCCACTGTTCTGGCACTTCAAGGCCTCTGCAAATGTGACATGGTCACTAAATCCTATTATAGCAAAATCTGCCCTCCAAATATTGTTCTCTCCCACTTTGTGACCATACAGCAGTTTACACCCGCATGTGGGGCATTTCTTTAGTTGGGAGAAATTGCTTAACAAATAGTGGATGCTTTTTCTCCTTTAACCCCTTGTGAAGATGAAAAATGTGGGGCTAAAGTGACATTTTATTGTAAAAAAAGTAATTTTTCATTTTCACATCTCAATGGTAAAAAAATCTGTGAAACACCTGTAGGGTCAAAGTGTTCACTATACCCCTTGATAAATTCCTTGAGGGGTCTAGTTTCCAAATTGGGGTCACATTTTTTGGGGTTTCCACTGTTCTGGCACTTCAAGGCCTCTGCAAATGTGACATGGTCACTAAATCCTATTATAGCAAAATCTGCCCTCCAAATATTGTTCTCTCCCACTTTGTGACCATACAGCAGTTTACACCCGCATGTGGGGCATTTCTTTAGTTGGGAGAAATTGCTTAACAAATAGTGGATGCTTTTTCTCCTTTAACCCCTTGCGAAGATGAAAAATTTGGAGCTAAAGTGACATTTTATTGCAAAAAAAATAATTTTTCATTTTCATATCCCAATGGTTAAAAATTTTGTGAAACTCCTGTAGGGTCCACGTGCTCACTATACCCCTTGATTAATTCCTTGAGGGGTGTAGTTTCCAAAATGGGGTCACATTTTGGGGGTTTCCACTGTTTTGGCACCTTGGGGGGTCTGCAAATGGAACATGGTGCCTGAAAACTGTTCTAGCATAATCTAACCTCCAAAATCCAATTAGCGCTCCGTCTGTTCTGAGTGCTGCCGTGTGCCCGTACATCAGGGTACCAGCACATGTGGGGTATTGTCATGTTCTGGAGAAATTGTGTAGCAAAATGTGTGGTGCAATTTCTCCTTTAACCCCTTGTGAAGATGAAAAATGTGGGGCTAAAGTGACATTTTATTGTAAAAAAAGTAATTTTTCATTTTCACATCTCAATGGTAAAAAAATCTGTGAAACACCTGTAGAGTCAAAGTGCTCACTATACCCCTTGATAAATTCCTTGAGGGGTGTAGTTTCCAAAATGGGGTCATTTTGGGAGGGATTCTACTGTTCTGGGACTTCAGGGGCTCTCCAAATGCAACATGTTGCCTGAAACAGATTCCAGCAAAATCTGCCTTCCAAAAACCCAATAGCGCTCCTTCCGTTCTGGACCTTATAGTGTGCCCATACATCACTTTACATCCACATGTGGGGTATTTCTGTACTTGGGAGAAAATGATTAACAAATTGTGGGGTGCATTTTTTCTTTTAACCCCTTGTGGAAATGCAAAAATTGGGGTTAAATCAACATTTTATAGAAAAAAATGTCGCTTTCTCTTTTCCTGGCCCAATTCTGTGAAACTCCTGTAGGGTCAAAGTGCTCACTATACCCCTTGATTAATTCCATGAGGGGTGTAGTTTCCAAAATGGGGTCACATTTTGGGGGTTTCCACTGTTTTGGCACCTTGGGGGCACTGCAAAAGGAACATGGTGCCTGAAAACTATTGTAGCACAATCTAGCCTCCAAAATCCAATTAGCGCTCCGTCTGTTCTGAGTGCTGCCGTGTGCCCGTACATCAGGGTACCAGCACATGTGGGGTATTGTCATGTTCTGGAGAAATTGTGTAGCAAAATGTGTGGTGCAATTTCTCCTTTAACCCCTTGTGAAGATGAAAAATGTGGGGCTAAAGTGACATTTTATTGTAAAAAAAGTAATTTTTCATTTTCACATCTCAATGGTAAAAAAATCTGTGAAACACCTGTAGGGTCAAAGTGCTCACTATACCTCTTGATAAATTCCTTGAGGGGTGTAGTTTCCAAAATGGGGTCATTTTGGGGGGGATTCTACTGTTCTGGGACTTCAGGGGCTCTCCAAATGCAACCATGGTGCCTGAAACAGATTCCAGCAAAATCTGCCTTCCAAAAACCCAATGGCGCTCCTTCCGTTCTGGACCTTATAGTGTGCCCATACATCACTTTACATCCACATATGGGGTATTTCTGTAGTTGGGAGAAAATGCTTAACAAATTTTGGGGTGCATTTTCTCTTTTAACCCCTTGTGGAAATGCAAAAATTGGGGTTAAAGCAACATTTTATAGAAAAAAATGTCGCTTTCCCTTTTCCTGGCCCAATTCTGTGAAACTCCTGTAGGGTCAAAGTGCTCACTATACCCCTTGATTAATTCCTTGAGGGGTGTAGTTTCCAAAATGGGGTCATTTGGGGGGGGGGGATTCTACTGTTCTGGTACTTCAGGGGCTCTCCAAATGCAACATGGTGCCTGAAACAGATTCCAGCAAAATTTGCCCTCCAAAATCCCATTAGCGCTGCTTCTGTTCTTTACCCTACCGTGTGCCCATACATCAGTTTACATCCTCATGTGGGATAATTTCATACTCGGGACAAAGTGCATTACAGATTGTGGAATGTATTTTCTCTTTTAAACCCTAGGAAATGTGTAAATTCTAGTGCTAAATGAATATATTAGTGACAAAAATTGAAAAGTGTAAATTTGACCTCCATTTTGTTTTAATTGCTGTAGAATGCTGAAAGGGTTAAGAAACTTTCTAAATGCTGTTTTGAATTCTTTCAGGAGTGCAGTTTTGAGAATTGTGTGATTTATGGGGGTTTCTATTAGAGAGGCCTTTCAAGGCCCCTTCAGAACTGAGCTGGTCCCTTGAAAAATGTGTTTTGGAAATATTCTTGAAAATTTGGAAAATTACTGCTTGACTTGTAAGCCTTATAATATCTAAAAAAAATGAAAGGGTGATTAAAATTTGATTGCAATATAAAGAAGAGGCATGATAAATTATATTTATGAAGAAATTTGGGTAGTATTACTTTCTATATGAAAGGCATGCAATTTCAAAGTTTGAAAACTGCATTTTTTCAAACTTTTTACCAAATATCCTATTTTTTCATAATCAAAGACAAAACTTATCAACCAAAATTTACCACTGACATGAAGTACAATGTCTCACGAAAAAACAGTCTCAGAATCACTTTGATAACTTAAAGCGTCACAAAGTTATTACCAAATAAAGTGACACGTCAGATTTGAAAAATGAGGCCTGGTCCTTAATGCACTTTTGGGCTGTGTCCTTAAGGGGTTAAAGTACCAATACAATGTAAACTCCCAAAAAGTGACCACATTTTAGAAACTACACCCCTCATAGAATTTATCTAGGTGTATAGTGAGCATTTTGACCTCACAGTTGTTTCACAGATTTTATTGATTTTGGGACGTAAAAATGAAAAATTCCTTTTTTTCCAATAAACCGTCCATTTGGCACTGTATTTTTAATTTTTGCAATTTCTTCTGAACACAGAAATGCCCCATATGTGGTTGTAATCTGCTGTATGGGAACATAGTGGGGCTCAGAATGGAAAGAGCGCTATTTGGCTTTTGGAGGGCAGATGTGGCTGGAATAGTTTTCAGATGCCATGTCGCATTTGCAGAGCCCCTAAAGTACCAATACAAAGGAAACCTCTCAAAAGTGAGCCCATTTTAGAAACTACACCCCTCAAAGAATGTATCAAGGTGTATTATCATTTTGAGCCTAAAAATGCTTCCCAAAAATTAATTTTCAAAGTTTTTAAAGAAATATTCAATTTCAGTGTCTAATACATTGCGGCCACTTGGTGGCATCAGAGACACGCACTCCAAAAACTATTAAGTGGGCTATCCCGGGGACAAATACATTAAATATGTGGGTATAAACTGCTGCTTGGGCACACAGCAGGGCTCAGAAGCGAAGGAGCACTGTGTTTTTTTAGCTTTTGGAGTATAGATTTAGAGGGACTTTTTGGACGCCATGTTGTTTTTGCAGAGCCCTAGAGGTGTTAGTAAATTAGAATTCTCCAAGAAGTGACCCCATTTTGTAGGGGCAATTTTAGGGTCTCTGCAAATGTGACATGGCGTCCAAAAACCAACAATCTAAATATGTGCTCCAAAAGCAAACAACGCTCCTTCACATGCTCTGTGCCCAAATGGCAGTTTATACCCACATGTATGACACTGGTGTACCCAGGATAACATACTTAACAATGCCATATGTGGGTATAAACTACTGTTTGGGTACAGCTGGGCACAAAAGGGAAGGAGCGCTATTTTGGTTTTTGGAGCACAGTTTGCTTTTTGGACACCATGACACTTTTGCAAAGCCCCTGAATTGCCAGTAAAGTGGAATCAGCAGATATGTCACCCCATTTTGGAAACTACACACTTCAAGGGATTTATCAAGTGGGGTAGCAAGCATTATTAACCCTTAAGTGTTGCATTAATTTAATTTCCAGAAATGAATGTGCATCTGATAATGAAAAGTTAAAAATGAAATTTTTCAATAGGTACGCCATTTCAGTGCCCAATATGTTGTGCCCAGCTTATGTCTGCACAGACACACACTCCAAAAATTGTTGAGCGGGTATCCCAGGCACAACAGCTTTTGAAGCATTCATCTCTAATACAAGCCAGGCACAACATTACGCACTGAAATTACGTATTCCTGGAAAAATTGTCATTTTCACCTTTCACCTTCAGCTGCGTATTTATTTATGGATAATAAATTATAGCAACACTTGGGGATTAAAAATTCTCACTGTACCCCTGGATAAATTCCTTCAGGGGTGTAGTTTCCAAAATGGGGTGACATGTCAGGGAATTCCACTTTACTGGCGTTTCAGCTCTGCAAAAGTGCAATGGCGTCCAAAAACCAAACAGTCTAAATCTGTGCTCCAAACACCAAATAGCGCTCTTTCCCTTCTGTGCCCGGCTGTGCCCAGACAGCAGTTTGTACCACATATGGCATTAAGTACATTATCCTGGGTACACCAGTGTCATACATGGGGCATAAACTGCAGTTTGGGCACACAGCAGGGCGCAGAAGGGAAGGAGTGCTATGTGGCTTTTGGAGTTCGGATTCAGATATTTGAGAATTGGACGACATGTCATGTTTGCAGAGCCTCTAAAGTACCAGTAAAGTGGAATCACCTGGGGAATGACCCCATTTTGAAAAGTGCACCCCTCAAAGAATTTATCAAGGGGTGTAGTGAGCATTAGCATCTCAGACAGCATAGCGGATGGGGAAAAGTGAATATGTAAGCTGTGCGTAGTACATTGGGTACACTAAATTCCCTACTATTTCCCCAGTAGTTACTATTATTGGGGGGTCACTCTGGGGGTCACTTCTGGTTTATTATCCCTCGTAAGCTCTAAATCTGGTTTGTACCCTGATATACGCTTGCATAGCTTGTACATTCCCTTCCTGACACAGCCAGTTTTGTTCTAATGATTTGGTGATTTTTGGGGTTTTGTCTTCACATTATACTATCTATATTATCTTTATTTTTCTGGTGATGTAGCCATATAAGGGCTTGTTGTTTGAAGTATGAAATGTATTTTGTAATTACATCATTTTTGGGTGCCTAAATCTTATTAAATACATTTTATTAACTCTTTCTTGGTGGATTAAAAAAAAAAAAAGCCATCAATTCTGGCATTGCGTTTTACCTTTTAAATTTCTCGCCATGCAGTGAACAGCATAAGTAACATGTTACCTTTATTCTGCGGGTTGGTACGATTATGGTTGTACCTCATTTATATTGGTTTTTTATGCGTTACTAATTTTGCAGAACAAAAACCCATTTGGGAAAAAAAATTCTATTATTTTTGCATCACCATCTTCTGAGATGCGTAACATTTTTATTTTGCAGTTTACAGAGATGGTTTAGGGCTTACTTTTTGCAGGACAATCTGATTTTTATTGGTACTGTTTTGGGGTAGATATGACTTTTTGATCACTTTTTATGGCATATTTTGTAAGGCGAAATGGCAAAAAAATAATTACTTCCGGTGTTTTTTTTTCCGTTTTTTTTTTTCCCGACATTCACCGTGTACATTAAATATTGTTTCAGTTTTATTGTAGAGGTTGTTACGGATGCGGTGATACCAAATATGTATTGTTTTTATTAATTTTTAGGTTTTTTTTTATATAATTCATTTTATATAGGAAAAGGGAATTTTGGGGGCTTTATTCTTTTATTCATTTTTTTCACATACTTTATTTTTTTTTCACTTTTTTTTACATTTTCATGTATCTCATTAGGACACCTGAGCCATCGATGCTTTGATCTCTGGCTTAGTACTATAGACTGCAAGACACGAGCATACATGTGTCTTGCAGTCTATACAGGTAGTTATGATGTATAGACTAACTTCCGGAGGTTCTGGCAGGATTAACCAGGTACCGGGGTTTCCAGGCAGACTGGGGTCACTGGCCAGACCCCGGGCTGCAGATTATAGATATCTGCACCACCCAATCTCGTCGCGGGGGGTGCCGAGGGGGCAGCAACATGGTGGAACTCCTTGACCGCCATGACCATGGCATCCAAGGGGTTAAAACCTCCGATTGGAACTCAGTTCCGACCGGATGTTATGGAACAGGGTGTTAGCTGTCAGTTACAGATAACACCCGGTTCCAATGCCTCCCGCCCAGATATTGAGCGGGCGGTCGGCCTCAGGCATACTATTACGCCCTGGTGCACGAAGTACCTAGCTCCCAGGACATAATACTACATCCAAGGTCGTTAAAGTGTTAATAGTTAGTCCCAGAAAACTCCTTCAAGTCAAATGAAATGTTGACACCAATAAGGACATATAATGTAGAAGAAATGCAGTCAAAAAAGTTTTCTGAGGTCTAAATGCAACTGCTATAACACATCCTGGTAGGTTAGCTAATGTTTTAACACATGATATATGGCAAAAAATAGAAACAATTGACTTTGCCTTCAGTTTAGTAGCCTGTGCTACAGAACTTTTTTTCACATTTTGTCACATTACAACCACAAATTTAAATGTATTTTATTGAGATTTTAAGTGATAGACCAACACAAAGTAGCAGATAATTGTGAAGTGGAATGAAAATGATAAATGGTTTTCAAAATTATAATCCAATAAAAATCTGAAAAGTGTGACGTGCAAAAGTATTCAGCCCCCCTATATCAATACTTTGTAGAGTCACCTTTCGCTGCAATTACAGCTGCAAGTCTTTTGGGGTATGTCTCTAACAGCTTTGCGCCTCTAGAGACTGAGATTTTTGCCCATTCTTCTTTGCAAAATAGCTCAAGCTCAGCCAGATTGGATGGAGAGCGTCTGTGAACAGCAATTTTCATGTCTTGACACAGATGCTTAATGGGATTTAGATCTTTACTTTGACTGGGCCACTCTAATAAATGAATATTCTTTGATCTAAACCATTGCACTGTATCTCTGGCTGTATGTTTAGGGTCATTGTTTTGCTGGAAGGTGAATCTCCTTCCCAGTCTCAAGTCTTTTGCAGCCTCCAACAGGTTTTCTTCCAGGATTGCCCTGTATTTAGCTCCATTCATCTTCCCATCAACTCTGGCCAGCTTCCCTGTCCCTGCTAAAGAATAGCTTCCCCACAGCATGATGCTGCCACCACCATGTTTCACAGTGGGGATGGTGTGTTCAGGATGATGAGCAATGTTACTTTTCCACCACACATAGTGCTTTACATTTAGGCCAAAAAGTTCAACTTTAGTCTCATTTGACCAGAGCATCTTCTTCCACATGTTTGCTGCAAACGGCACTTCTTATGCCTTTCTTTTAACAATGGTTTTCTTCTCTCCACTCTTCCATAAAAGCCAGATTTGTGGAGTACACGACTTATAGTTGACCTGTGGACAGATTCTCCCAACTGAGCTGTGGATTTCTACAGCTCCTCCAGAGTGACCATCGGCCTCTTGGCTGCTTCTCTGATCAGTGCTCTCCTTGCTCAATCTGTCAGTTTAGGTGAACGGCCATTTCTTGGTAGGTTTGCAGTTGCAGAATACATCTCTGACCTGTCTGGTGAGTTCCTTGGTCTTCATGATGCTGTTAGTTCACTAGTGTTCTCTAGCAAACCACTGAGGCCGTCACAGAATATGTGTATTTATACTGAGACTAAATTACACACAGCTGGACTCTATTAACTAATTAAGTGACTTCTGAAGGCAATTGTGCGCACTGGATTTTATTTAGGGGTATTAGCATACAGGGGGCTGAATACTTTTGCACGTTCAGATTTTTATTGAATTAAAATTTTGAAAACCATTGTGAGAAAGTGAAGGGTATGGTTTGGGAGAACAGGTATATTCCAGCCAGGCAGTTAAAGGGTGTCTGGTAGAAGCCCACAGCAGGGAGGTCAGCTGACTAATTAAGGCCTGATATAGGGTGTGTGTCAGGACTAGGAGGTGTGGCACTACACTGAGGAGCAGTGTGAGCTGTATAACTGAACCTGCATGAAGGTAAATCTGTGCCACCCGTCTAATGTAACCAGAACGAGAGTCTGGTAGCCAGGCTCTTGTATAGAGAGGGATTGTCTTTTTGTATAAGTTATTTCTCAGCCGAGAAGGTTTTGTTTTTCTTTGTTTGCGCCTTTGTAAAGGCAAAACCTGTTAACTCACTTACAAGTGAATAAACCCTGAACTTGAGTGTGATCCAGTCTCTGTGTCCCTGTTTCCTGCACTGCTACCAAGCATCTACCTGAGCGGTTCCCCACATATGGTGCTTCGAATGTGGGCAGATGTGCAGTGAGACATACACGGGCTGCGTGTCCGGTAGCTGACAGAACTGAAATAAAGAGCCACAGCCATGGAGGAGGTTGTGAAGCAGCTGATACAGGCTAATTCAGCACAACAAGAGACCAATCGACTTCTGACCAAGCAGTTGTCGATGTTGCTGGCCGCTCAGCAAACGGCTGATCTACCAAAGCCAGAGCGGGACATCAGGAAAGAGGTCCGTAAAGCACTGACCAAGATGACGGCAGAGGACGACATAGAGGCCTATCTGACTGGGTTTGAAAGAGTGGCCAACCGTGAGAGGCTTCCACGACAGCTCTGGGCCGAGGTGTTGGCACCCTCTTTAGTCGCCGAGCCCCAGCAAGCCTATTTTGACCTAAGTGAACAGGATGCTTGCGACTACCAGAGGGTGAAGGCGGAGATCCTGGCCCGGCTGGGTGTGGACCAGCACGTTCGGGCTCAAAGAGTCCACGATTGGGAATACCAGGAGGCGTTACCACCGAGGTCACAGATGCACCACCTTGTACAGCTTGTCCATAAGTGGCTCCAGCCGGAAAGGTTGACCCCAGCCCAGGTGGTGGAGCGGGTCATCATAGACCATTACCTGAGGGCTTTACCGGATAAGATCCAACAGTGGGTGGGACATGGAGACCCAACTAACGCCAATGAATTGGTGGGGTTGGTGGAACGCTACTGGACTACACAGTCCCTCAGGAAGGTGTCCCCCCAGATTCCACAAGTCCCCAAGGCCCGGAGGGCCAGCATTCCTCGAGCTCCCCAGGATAAGAGAGTAACCCAGGGCAGGAGGAGAGAGACTGTCGTCTGCTGGGATTGCCATCAGCCGGGCCATATTGCGGCTAATTGTCCCCATGCCTTAGAGCCCATTGACTGCGGTCTGGGTCAGAGGATGTCCCTCTATGCTGCCCCAGCCTATGCTGCTGCCACCTCGGACACTGATGATAGGCGCCACCTATGCCAAGTGACCGTGGCTGGATGCCCAGTGGTGGCACTACTGGACTCTGGCAGTCGGGTGACCCTCGTAAAAGGGTCCCGTGTCGACCTCGGGACTGTCACCGGATGCACAGTCGGGGTCCTGTGCATACATGGCAATTTAAGAGACTACCCAACTGTGATTGTCGCTATCCAGACCCCCTGTGGGGAGAGCCGACACGAGGTAGGGGTTGTCCAGAATTTGCCCCATGACCTCATTCTGGGACGGGACTTTCCCCTGTTTTGGACTCTATGGCGGGGAAAACAAGGGTCAGAAAACCCACCCCCAAGTTTACCACAGGTACTGTCTAGTAAGGTCCTCGAGCCTGAACCCGATGACTTGGACTCTAGGGTTCCTGCCGTAGGGGTGACCGTGATAGAAGGAAGTGGTAGCTCTGTATTTACCCTAGAGGTAATGGCAGGTGAAGCCGAGGCAGCCAGTACCGAAGCTCTAATATCTGATTTGAACGTATCTCGTGTTGCTTTTGGTTCTGCACAACTCCAGCACCCCACTCTGTCAAGGGCCTGGGAAAATGTAATAGTTATCAATGGTGTGTCTCAGCGCCCAGACGCTGATGAGGTGTTTCCCCACGTGGCTGTCAACCAGGAGTTGTTATACCGAGTTGACAAGGTGCGAGGAGAGACCTTAGAACAGTTACTGATACCCCAGCCTTATCGCCGGACAGTGCTGGATTTAGCACATAAAAATGCGCTAGGGGGACACCTAGGTGCCGCAAAAACGCGGGACCGTATAGTGCAGCGTTTTTATTGGCCAGGGGTATATTGTGCAGTTAAAGAGTATTGTGAAACATGTCCGGAGTGTCAGTTGCATGCCCCCAAGGCACACTTTCGAAGCCCCCTGGTACCTTTGCCCATTATTGAGGTGCTCTTTGAAAGGATTGCCATGGACTTGGTAGGTCCTTTAGTTAAGTCCGCATGGGGGCATCAGCATATTTTGGTAATCATGGATTATGCTACCCGATATCCTGAAGCCATCCCACTACGGCATACGTTGGCAAAGTTGATTGCCAAGGAATTGTTTGCCGTGTTTTGCCGAGTGGGTCTACCCAAGGAGATCCTCACGGATCAGGGTACCCCGTTTATGTCTAAAGTCACCAAGGAACTGTGCAAACTCTTTAATATCAAACAGTTACGTACATCTGTGTACCATCCCCAGACAGACGGGTTGGTAGAACGATTTAATAAAACCCTAAAAAGCATGTTAAAAAAGGTGGTAAACAAGGATGGAAAGGACTGGGATGTTCTGTTACCATGTTTGATGTTTGCCATCCATGAAGTACCACAGTCTTCCACTGGGTTTTCCCCTTTTGAGTTGGTCTATGGCAGACATCCTAGGGGTCTGTTGGATATTGCCAAAGAAACGTGGGAGCAAGAACCCACCCCCCATAAAAGTGTTATTGAACACATTGCTGGTATGCAGGACAGGATAGCGGCCGTTATGCCCATAGTCAGAGAGCATGTGGAGGAGGCCCAAAGGGCTCAAAGCCGGGTTTACAATAGGTCAGCGAAGGTAAGGACCTTTAGACCCCGTGACCGAGTTCTTATACTCGTTCCCACAGTGGAGAGTAAGTTCCTTGCCAAGTGGCAAGGACCCTATGAGGTGATGGAGAAAATAGGAGAGGTGGACTACAAGGTTCGTCAGCCTGGTAGGAGAAAACCAGAGCAGATTTATCATGTAAACCTGCTAAAAGCGTGTAAAGACAGAGAGAGTCTGCTTACAGAAAGATCTCCGGCTAAACTGCCTCCTATACTGTCCCCACAGGCTGCGGTTAGGACTACAGAGGAAGCAGTAGGGGTAACAATAGCGGAGTCTCTCACAAAAAGCTAACACCAAGAATCCAGAGAGTTTGTAGCAAGGAATACAGACGTGTTCTCCGAGCTACCCGGGTGTACGTCCGTAATCAAACATGATATTGTTACCGAGCCCCAGGTGAAAGTACGGTCGAGACCGTACCGGATCCCTGAGGCTCGTCGACAAGCCATTTCAGAGGAAGTGCAGAAAATGTTAAAGTTACGGGTCATTGAGGAGTCCAAAAGTGAATGGGCTAGTCCCATTGTCCTAGTTCCCAAGCCAGATGGAACATTGCGGTTCTGCAATGACTTCAGGAAACTGAACGAGGTGTCTAAATTTGACGCCTACCCCATTCCACGGGTAGACGAACTTATTGAGAGACTGGGAGAGACCCGGTACTTCACTACACTTGATCTCACTAAGGGATACTGGCAGGTACCCCTGACGGATAGTGCCAAAGAAAAGACTGCCTTTATTACTCCTGAGGGTCTTTTCCATTATCTTGTGTTACCGTTTGGGCTCCATGGGGCCCCAGCCACATTTCAACGGTTAATGGACATAGTTTTAAAACCTCATAGGAGATACGCCTCAGCATATCTGGATGATATCATCATTTTCAGCAATGATTGGGAGAGTCACTTGCCCAAGGTACAAGCTGTAGTGAATTCCTTAAGAGCAGCTGGCCTGACTGCTCACCCCAAGAAGTGTGCTTTGGGGATGGAGGAGACACGCTATTTGGGATATGTGATCGGCCGTGGTATAATCAAACCCCAGGTCAACAAGGTCGATGCTATTCAGAAATGGCCTCGACCTATGAGTACCAAACAAGTTAGGTCATTCCTGGGCATTGTGGGGTACTACAGACGCTTTATACCAAACTTTGCCACAGTGTCTGCTCCCCTGGCGGACCTTCTAAAGGGTAAAAAGTCCGTTATGGTACGGTGGAATGACCAGGCCGAAAGTACTTTTCAGGCGTTAAAGCTGGCCCTATGTGGGTCTCCTGTTCTCATTACGCCCGACTTCAGCAAAGAATTTGTGGTACAAACAGACGCATCAGATGTAGGGCTGGGAGCTGTCCTGTCTCAGGAGGTGAATGGAGAAGAGCATCCAGTTAACTACCTTAGCAGGAAACTCACACCAGCAGAGAAGAACTACAGCATAGTAGAGAAAGAGTGTCTGGCGATAAAATGGGCGTTAGAGGCCCTGAGCTACTACTTGCTGGGTAGACAGTTCCGTCTAGTGACCGACCACTCACCCCTCACTTGGATGAGCAGATCCAAGGACAAGAATGCCAGGGTTACTAGGTGGTTCTTGTCCCTTCAAAATTTTAGTTTTTCGGTGGAGCACAGAGCCGGGAAACTGCAAGGCAATGTGGATGCCTTGTCCCAGACTCATTGTTTAATGTCTGGAGTTCGCCCCGAGGGGTCAGAACTGAGGGGGAGGGTATGTGAGAAAGTGAAGGGTGTGGTTTGGGAGAACAGGTATGTTCCAGCCAGGCAGTTAAAGGGTGTCTGGTAGAAGCCCACAGCAGGGAGGTCAGCTGACTAATTAAGGCCTGATATAGGGTGTGTGTCAGGACTAGGAGGTGTGGCACTACACTGAGGAGCAGTGTGAGCTGTATAGCTGAACCTACATGAAGGTAAATCTGTGCCACCCGTCTAATGTAACCAGAGCGAGAGTCTGGCAGCCAGGCTCTTGTATAGAGAGGGATTGTCTTTTTGTATAAGTTATTTCTCAGCCGAGAAGGTTTTGTTTTTCTTTGTTTGCGCCTTTGTAAAGGCAAAACCTGTTAACTCACTTACAAGTGAATAAACCCTGAACTTGAGTGTGATCCAGTCTCTGTGTCCCTGTTTCCTGCACTGCTACCAAGCATCTACCTGAGCAGTTCCCCACACCATGTATAATTTTTGTTCCACTTCACAATTATCTGCTACTTTGTGTTGGTCTATCATTTAAAGTCTCATTAAAATAAATTTATGTTTGTGGTTGTAAGGTGACAAAATGTGAAAAAGCTCAAGAGATATGAATACCTTTGCAAGCCACTGTAGCTTAAGCTTTGTCTTAGCCAATGGCATCACATGCTGCTAACTGGTAAAGTGTTCATTTTACAGCAGCCTAGAATTCTGCCTATTTAGCAGGATAGCCATTAACTGAAAGCAGGACATCGGAGCCTGTGGGTATCCTGGCTTTGAAGTATGATTGGAGCTGCAATCACTGTGATGCCTATGGCTAGCTGCAAGTGGTGTTTCCTCACACATCCCATTCTATTGCATTTCTGACACAATAACATTCCAGCATCCATTTTCACACAAACATTACCCTGTAGAGCAGTGGTTCCCAAACTTTCTGAAGGTGGGATCCACTTTTTGACAAGAATTTGGTCCACTCTACAGTACTTAGCCACATTTGAAAAATAATGTCCCTACCTGTATTCTGCTTCCTATTCTGCTGTACTCTTCCTCTTATTCTGCCTTTTATTCTATTCTGCCATCACACAATATAATGCTATACAGAAGCCCCACACTGTATAATATGTTCCCCATATTGGCCCCACACAGTCTAATTCTCCATAGTAGACCCACACAGTATATAATGCTCCACAGTGGCCCCACACAGTATAATATGCTCCCCACAGTGGACCCACACAGTATAATATTCTACAGTGGACCCACGCAGTATAATACTGCACAATGGCCTCACATAGTGTAATATGCTCCCTACAGTGGCCCCATGCAATATAATGCTCCACAGTGCCCGACTACGGAGGTTTACCTCCCCTCAGGTTAATTTCAGTGAGTTAATTTCCCCTCAGATCTCAGAGTATAATATGTGAAGGCCCAGTGGAGGCGAGTAAAAATAACAAACACTTATACTCACCTTGCTGTACCTCTCCTAGGCATCCTCGCAGCATCCAGCGTCCTCCTGCGTTCACCCCACATCCTCTTCAGGCCTCTTGTGATGTTGCGTCCTCCTGGAGTCAATGCTGAGGCCTGTTATTGGAGCTCAGTGGTTAAGTGTGGCCCGTTGACTCCATGATGCACTGACCCAGTGTTATGACGCCAGCTTGCCCCCCCAGTTCTTTTGACAACCAGATCGGCAGAACCAGGGAGAAATGGTGCAGCCAACCCGGTTCTGCTGCTGGTAGCCTATGGCATACAAGCTAAGTACCAATACTCAACTGTCTGCTCTCCAGTGTCTCCCACGTCTTCCTCCTCCGGGCACACATGACGTCACAACAGTGTGCCTGGAGCAGGGAGACAGAGTGGCTCCCCCATATAGTGGCCCCTTCACTGGTCCCCCATATTGTATGCATGGAGACCAGTAATGGGGCCATTATATTATGTGGAGGCAGTGAAGGGGGATACTTTTTGAAAAGTATGCCATTTGCAATAAAGTATGGAATTTCCAAAAAAAAAATTCATTAAAAAATTGCATTTAATGTTTTAATTTGCATTTAATGTTAAAAAGGACCTTTCATGTCCTCATAGATGTGCAGTATTATATACAGTTGTGCTAAAAAGTTTACATACCCAGGCAGATTTTTTGGGTGTTTTTGGCCTTTTTTCAGAGAATATTAATGATAACACAAAAACTTTTTCTCCACTCATGGTTAGTGGTTGGTTGAAGCCATTTATTGTCAAACTTCTGTGTTTTCTCTTTTTAAATCATAATGACAGCCAAAAACATCAAAATGACCCTGTTCAAAAGTTCACATACCCCAGTTCTTAACAGCGTGTATTGCCCCCTCTAACATCAATGACAGCTTGAAGTCTTTTGTGGTAGTTGTGGATGAGGCTTTTTATTTTCTCAGATGGTAAAAATGCCCATTCTTCTTGGCAAAAAGTCTCTAGTTCCTGTAAATTCCTGGGCTGTCTTGCATGTACTGCGCGCTTGAGATCTCCCCAGAGTGGATCAATGATATTGAGGTCAGGAGACTGCTGTAGCCAATGACAGCTCGACTTGGCCTTGTGTTTTGGATCATTGTCATGTTGGAACGTCCAAGTACGTCCCATGCGCAGCTTCATGGCTGATGAGTGCAAATTTGCCTCCAGTATTTGCTGATAATGTGCTGCATTCATCTTTACTTCAACTCTGACCAAGTTTACTCTGCCTTTGAACCTCACACATCCCCACATCATCAGTGATCCACCTCCGTGCTTTACAGTAGGAATGGTGTTCCTTTCATCATAGGCCTTGTTGACACCTCTCCAAATGTAACGGTTATGGTTGAGGCCAAAGAGTTCGATTTTTGTATCATCACTCCAAATTACCATGTTCCAGAAGTTTTGAGGCTTTTCTCTGTGCTATTTGGCGTATTAAAGGCGATATTCTATGTGGTATTTGAGCAGTATTGGCTTTCTTCTGGCAACTCGACCATGCAGCCCATTTTTCTTCAAGTTCCTCCTTATTGTGCATCTCGAAACAGCCACACCGATAGTTTTCAGAGAGTCCTGTATTTCAGCTGATGTTATGTGTGGGTTTTTCTTTGCATCCCGAACAATTTTCCGGGCAGTTGTGGCTGAAATTTTGGTTGGTCTACCTGACCGTGGTTTGGTTTTTACAGAGCCCCTGAGTTTCCATTTGTTAATCACAGTTTGAACACTGCTGACTGGCATTATCAATTCCTTGGATATCTTTTTGTATCCCTTTCCTGTTTTATACAGTTCAACTACCTTTTCTCGTAGATCCGTGGACAATTCTTTTGCTTTCCCCATGACTCACAATCCAGAAACGTCAGTGGCTGTAGGAAAGATGCAACAGTCTGTCTGGATCCCAGAAACTCACTCAGCTTTTATGCACACACACTGATTACAAGCAAACAGATCACAGGTGAGGATGTTACCTTTAGTAGCCATTCAAACCCCTTTGTTTCAACTTCTGGGCATCTATCAGGCCAAAATCACCAGGGTATGTGAACTTTTTAACAAGGTCATTTTGATGTTTTTGGTTGTCATTACGATTTAAAAAAGAGAAAACACAGAACTTTGACAATAAATGGCTTCAACTAACCACTAACCATGAGTGGAGAAAAAGTTTTTATGTTATCATTCATATTCTCTGAAAAAAGTCCAAAATCCAAAAAATCTACCGGGGTATGTAAACTTTTTAGCACAACTGTATATAGACTATGCTTTAAACCAATGTTAGCTCGAACCAAACTTATTCTACCACATTTTAGAAATAATCAAAGAAATAAAGGGCTGGTGTCTTCAGCCTTATTTGCACTCTGACTAAGAGCTTTGCTCGAAACACATAAGTGCTGTGAAGGCTGATGTTTTTTTATTTTAATGCACTGATTAAACGTTAAGTTTTATATTTTTTGACCCTCACCTGTGCTTGACCATTTCATGTTTATATTAAATAACAAAATATTTTGTATTGGCTTAGCCAACAAAACAACCCTTACAAAATAGTGGACACAATATCTATAGTGATCACTTTTTCCATTTAGCAAGTAATAAAAGGTATGGTTTGGGGTTGTATATTACATGGGGGTCTGAATATATTTAGTCATGTGCTATTATACTCCCTTGAAAAGGTCACTAAGACTTTTACTGCAATCTGCAGTTTGTTAATAAAAAAATAAAAAAATAAAAATAATCATTCATTAGAAAGATAAAATAATCGCCCAACCCTAGTAGATATGTGGGAGTAAAAGTGCTACCCCCGCTACCTCATAAAAAAGGCTCTCAGAGGCTACTTTTGGGTACAATAGCCTCTTGATGAAAGATCATAGACTGTTAGACATGCTATATAATATGCTAAAATGCTAAAAACATTTTGCCCAATTGACAGACTTTGAGAGGGGTCATATCATTAGACTGAAAAAAACAGGACGGTGGTTTCAACCAGAGGCAGATTGGCCATTGACAGCCAGCCATCATCGCCTTTATTTGCAGTGGTGTCATGAATGAAAAACTTGGACTTCTACCTACTGGAAACACACGGGATCAGATGATGATCAGGTCAGAGGATGGAGGCTTTCTGCTGAGCACGTCAATCCTGCTTTTGCTGTGGACCAATACACTGCCCATCTGCCAATGTGATGATCCGAGGAGCCATCGCATATACAGTCATATGAAAACGTTTGGGCACCCCTATTAATCTTTATCATTTTTAGTTCTAAATATTTGGGTGTTTGCAACAGCCATTTCAATTTGATATATCTAATAACTGATGGACACAGTAATATTTCAGGATTGAAATGAGGTTTATTGTACTAACAGAAAATGTGCAATATGCATTAAACCAAAATTTGACCGGTGCAAAAAGTTGGGTACCCTTATCATTTTATTGATTTGAATACTCCTAACTACTTTTTACTGACTTACTGAAGCACAAAATTGGTTTTATAACCTCACTGAGCTTTGAACTTCATAGCCAGGTGTATCCAATCATGAGAAAAGGTATTTTCCACTGTGAGGAACATAGTAAGGAAATGGAAGACCACAGGGACAGTTCTTGTTAAGCCCAGAAGTGGCAGGCCAAGAAAAATATCAGAAAGGCAGAGAAGAAGAATGGTGAGAACAATCAAGGACAATCCACAGACCACCTCCAAAGAGCTGCAGCATCATCTTGCTGCAGATGGTGTCACTGTGCATCGGTCAACAATACAGCACACTTTGCACAAGGAGAAGCTGTATGGGAGAGTGATGCGAAAGAAGCCGTTTCTGAAAGCACGCCACAGAGTCGCCTGAGGTATGCAAAAGCACATTTGGACAAGCCAGCTTCATTTTGGAAGAAGGTCCTGTGGACTGATGAAACAAAGATTGAGTTGTTTGGTCATACAAAAAGGCGTTATGCATGGCGTCAAAAAAACACAGCATTCCAAGAAAAACACTTGCTACCCACTGTAAAATTTGGTGGAGGTTCCATCATGCTTTGGAGCTGTGTGGCCAATGCCGGCACCGGGAATCTTGTTAAAGTTGAGGGTCGCATGGATTCAACTCAGTATCAGCAGATTCTTGAGAATAATGTACAAGAATCAGTGACGAATTTGAAGTTACGCCGGGGATGGATATTTCAGCAAGACAATGATCCAAAACACAGCTCCAAATCTACTCAGGCATTCATGCAGAGGAACAATTACAATGTTCTGGAATGGCCATCCCAGTCCCCAGACCTGAATATCATTGAACATCTGTGGGATAATTTGAAGCGGGCTGTCCATGCTTGGCGACCATCAAACTTAACTGAACTGGAATTGTTTTGTAAAGAGGAATGGTCAAAAATACCTTTATCCAGGATCCAGGAACTGATTAAAAGCTACAGGAAGCGACTAGAGGCTGTTATTTTTGCAAAAGGAGGATCTACTAAATATTAATGTCACTTTTCTGTTGAGGTGCCCATACTTTTGCATCGGTCAAATTTTGGTTTAATGCATATTACACATTTTCTGTTAGTACAATAAACCTCATTTCAATCCTGAAATATTACTGTGTCCATCAGATATTAGATATATCAAATTGAAATGGCTGTTGCAAACACCCAAATATTTAGAACTAAAAATGATTAAGATTAATAGGGGTGCCCAAACTTTTTCATATGACTGTAACAATTGGTCACTTCTAGCAGTGATACGACGAACAGTTCAAGCCATATGTGCAGGACATACTGTGGATACATGTGTTGCCTCTCATTGCAGGGTTTTCAGCTGGCAATTTTTAGCAGGGTAATGCTTGCTCACACATAGTAAGGGTTTCCAAGGAATTTCTCTGCCAGACTGAAACATTTTGCTGGGACGGCCTTGTCACCAGACACTTATGAGACCAGCTGAAGTGCCAGGTTTAGCAACCTATGAGGGTGCAGGTTCTACAGGGCCAGCTGCAACATTTGCACAAATGTGCTGCAGGATACCACCTGGAACCTGTATGTCTCCATGCTCCATGCTCCACTCATCTAGTATCCTAGAGGCAGCCCAACTGGGTGCTAGAACCCCATTTCTATTGTAAAGTTTTCCCCTATAAACAGATCCTCAAATATTGAAGTCGTTTACATATATCATTTTTGTCAGTGACTGTTTTAGAACATGTTTTCTGTTGTAATGATAGTGTTTAAATGTGGTGGAGGAAATTCCCATAGTTTTCCTTTAGAAGATGGGTTTTGTGTTCTGTACTCTATAAGTAGGAGAGTTTGGTTTCCACTTCAGTAGTTCTGTTCTGGTCTGGTTATGTTTGACAAACCTGCGTACCATCCTCAGAAATGCAGCCAATGCATTCAATAAATGAACTCAGTTCAAGTAACTACATTTGTATGTGTTACCTCTAATGCCCCTACTGACTGGCATTAGCTTGTTTATCCATAGGGGACTTAGCTACTGTACTTTACTAAAGAACTGATTTTGTTAAAGCACTTTGCTCAAGGATTATGCTTAATGGACTGTGCAGAAGGCCTTTGCTTAAACGCTTTGTTTGTGTACTGAATACTGATATATCTACTGCCTTAAATGGAAACATTTGTTCATGAGAAACTTTAGCAATATTGTTCTGTGACCCTGAGTTTTTCCATGCAACTCTTAGACTCATTTGTCCCTGCAATATCCCTGGGCTAGCAAGATTGAGATGGAGGATATGGAGGAGGACCAAGATGGTGGCTACTCATTTCTTCTCAAGTTACAGTGGTTTTGGCATCAAATCTTCTAACAGCTCTTGATGTGGTACAGTCTTGAGTGGGCTGCACTTAAGTTATGTGAATCTCCTGCATGTGTTTTGGGGTGCCATTTATGGTGGGTGCGAATGAGACACTGGAGTCACAGTTTCAGTTGAACTGGAAATACTAATGACATAGTTTACTTAGTAGGGTCCTTCTTGTCCCAGAGTAACTTGGAAGCACAATTCAGTAACAGCAACCAGTATTCAAACTTTTGGGCACACTACAAACATAGGCAGAAGTGACATCTGCTCACTTCTTTAGTCCTCTGACCCTTATGGTGATCTGGAGTGACACCTAGGATTTGGGCCTGTCTCTCTGCCCCTACTGTGGAAATGCATGGTTTGTTTTGGCCATGGATAACAGGTTTCAACACCAATGTGGTAGTGGAGAGGTTCAGTTACAAAAGAAGGCTTTTTTCAGTGCTCAATAGGGTCCTTTGGTATGGGACTGCCTATTGAGGTCAAGCAACCACTAACCAACCTAGTTGTTCTCTCACTGTCCTCCACACAAAGCTAGGACTGCATGGTGACTTTGACTGCTACTTCCATCACGCGACAAAAGATTGACAGAGTCGCCCTACAATTCCTTGACTAAGTTAGTGATTGGAGTCATATTGGGATCCCTAGGTTCATTCGAATTAGAAAAACAAAACAAAACTGTCAATGTTCGATCCTTTGGCAACAAAAAGTTGCAGTCGTGGTACACTTGGGGTTGCAGTGTGACTACATTCACTAATACTGATGAAGGAATCGCAGGGCTACCCAGTGATCTTTGGTTGCATAATGGGAGTCTTGGCCAAAGTCCAAACAAGCTGAAACACTGGCTGTCTAGCAATGGCCTCTACCTTCTGGAAACCTTAGAGGAGGAGCCATTTCCACTTACACAGCAGCATAGGAATGGCTGATTAACTCCATAGGATCCAGGATAAAGCTGGAAAGGATGTATACTATTCTGCAGAACACTGTCCAGTACAGTAGTATACATCAATGGACACATACTCTATATGGAGAAATTGGTGAGCCTGACATGGGATTGTGCTACTGCTATTTGATCAATATGTACATTTATTCAAGTAATATTTGGGCAACATGCACACTTCTACAATTTCTATCTGGGCAGTATGTATTGTACATTTATGTGATTGCTATTTGAACAATATATACGCATGTGTGATTTCTATTATGGCAGTTTGTCCATTTATGTAGAGCTTATTTGGACTGCAGTTGCAATTTGTACATGTGAGCAATTGTTATTTGGACAATAATTGGCAATAGGTACATTTTTGCTATTTCTTTTTGATTAATCGGTGCATTAATGCAATTGCTGTTTGGGCAATATGTACATTTATCTGATTATTAATTTGGAATTATGTATGTTTGTGATCTTGCTAGTTAGGCAGTATGTACATTTATGCAATTTCTACTTCAGCAGTATGTATATTTATGCAATTTCTATCTGTACAATATGCACATATGTGTAACTTCTATCTGGGCAATTTGTACATGTGTGATTATTATTTTGGCAAAAGGTACATTTGTGCAGTTCCTATTTCAGCAATATATACATCTGTGCAATTGCTGTTTCGGCAATATGTACATTGTGACATTGCTACTTGGGGAGATTCATGCAATAGCTATGTGGCCAATGAATATGCAATATATACAATACTGTATATACATATTAAGCTTATTACATGGGCATTTCTCTCAGGCTCCATGCACACAACTGCAGCAGTAATTCTCCTCACTTATAGTCTATAATTGCAGATAATATATGGACTAGACATGGCAGATCTGACTTATACTGAGCAGGGTTCGACCTGAATATAAATTATTTGGTATTTATGAATCTAAACAAATGGAGATTCATCTTTGGCAAACTAAAATGGCCACTGCATTATACTCTGGGATCTCTTCAGACCCCAAAGTATAATGGTGGAGGCCCAGGGGAGGTGAAAAAAAATAAAAAAAAGACATACTCACCTTCCCTTACCACTTTTAGTCCTCCTTGTGGCGTCTGAAACTTTCCTTGTGACGGTGACATCACATACTCAAGTTATCGCAGAGGCCCAATCACAGGCCGCAGCAGTGACCCCAGACGCATGGCATCACCAAAGAGGCAGAGAAAGAGCACCAGAAACTGCGAGGAGACCCAAAAGAGGTAAGGGAAAGTGAGTATAATAATGGCACTTAAGCTATGTTTGCTTCAGAGAGCTAGAAATTTGATAGATAGGTTCCTAGGAGCCCTAAGAGTGTTTCACACTATGTTTTAAGTCAATATAAGGTGTGGTTCATCTCAAACTTGTTTGACCCAAAACAAATCTTGGACCTGAGCCACCTGAACCCGAAAGAAAACAAATCGTGAGAGATTTGCTTATGTCTAATATGGACTCATTCATTTGTATGGCCACATACACATATCCATAGTTTTTTTGGATGTGTGTCTGGGTCCTAGAAAAGAGCCACAAAATATGGAGCAGGTCCTATAACTGTCTGTTTTTGCGGTACTGTCCATTTATTAATGTGTATGGATCAATAAAAATCATGGATAGCACACGGATACCAAATTGTGCACCATCCATTCAGATTTCACTGATCCGTACACTGCACCCAGTTGTGTGCATGGGGCCTCACAGGAAGTATCTCCAACACTACGAGCTGGCTCCTTTTGCATAGTGCTGTCATTCTGTTCTGTAAGAGCTAACTTGGCTGGGCATGAGCAGATTCATCCCCATGGCAGCCTTATGTCACTTCCACCTCATCACTGATGATGACAGGTGGAGGTTAGGTGTATTATACCTCCCATCTTCAGCAAATACCATCAGCCATGCCCCTGAATGGGGAGGAGTTGACGGAATACATGAAGAGTTTGGCAGCTCTGTGGCCATTATCATTTAATGTTGTTATTAACCGGTTAAGGACCGGGCCTAAAAGTTCCTTATTGACCAGACCTCATTTTTCAAAACTGACATGTATCACTTTATATGGCAATAACTTTGAGATGCTATAACTTACACAAGTGATTTTGAGAGTGTTTTTTCATGACACATTGTACTTCATGTTAGTGGTAAACATTGATCAATATTTTTGTATTTATTTATAAAAAATTAGGAAATTTGAGGGAAATTTGGAAAAAAATTGCAATTTTCAAAATGTAAAATGCTCTGCTTTTAGGACAGATAGTCATACCACCAAAATACATTAATAAATATTATCTACCATATCTCTGCTTTATATTGGCATTATCTTTTAATTGTGATTTAATTTATTTTGGATGTTAGAAGGTTTACAAGTGTAACAGCGATTTTCCAGATTTACAAGAAAATTTCTCAAACTCATTTTTTAGGGACCACTTCAGTTCTGAAGGGGATTATAAAGACCTATATATTAGAAACCTCCATAAATCACCCCATTTTCAAAACTGCACCCCTCAAATAATTCAAAACAGCATTTGGGAAGTTTGTTAACCCTTTAAGCATTTCACAAGAATTAAAACAATATGGAGGTGAAATTTAGACATTTCATTTTATCCAATAATATATTAATTTATCCCTAAAATTAACACATTCACAAAGGGTTAAAGGAGAAAATGCATCTCACAGTTTGTTGTGCAATTTCTCCTGAGCACAGAAATACCCCACATGTGGGTGTAAAATGATTTTTGGGCACACGGCAGTGCACGGAAAAGAAAGAGCGACACTTGGCATTTGAAAAGCAGATTTTGCTGGAATAGTTTTCAGGTGCCATGTCTCATTTGCAGAGCCCCTAGAGTACCAATACAATGGAAACCCCCTAAAAGTGACCCCATTTTGGAAACTACACCCCTGATAGAATTTATCAAGGGGTATACTGAGCATTTTGACCCCACAGCCGTTTCACAGATTTTATTAACATTGGGATGTGTAAATTGTAAATTTAAATTGTAAAGAGTAAATTGTAAAGTGTAAATTGTATAAAACATTGGGATGAAAAATTACTAAAACATCACTTTATCCCCAAAGTTTTCATTTTCACAAGGGGTTAAAGGAGAAAAAGACACCCACAGTTTGTTACACAATTGATCCTGAACACGGCAATACCCCATATGCGATCGTAATTTGCTGCATGGGTACATGGCGGGGCTCGGAATGGAAAGAGCGCTATTTGGCTTTTGAAGGGCAGATTTTGCTGGAATAGTTTTCAGGTGCCATGTCCCATTTGCAGAGCCCCTAGAGTACCAATATAATGGAAACCCCCAAAAGTGACCCCATTTTGGAAACTACACCCATCACAGAACATATCAAGGGGTATAGTGAGCATTTTGACCCCACAGACATTTCACAGATTTTATTAACATTGGGACATGAAAATGAAAAATTACTTTCTTTCCAATAAACCATCAATTTAGCCCCAATTTTTTCATTTTCACAAGAGGATAAAGGAGAAAAAGCTCCCCAAAGTTTGTTACACAATTTCTCCTGAATACAGAAATGCCCCATATGTGGTTGAAATCTGCTGTTTGGGTACATGGTGGGGCTCAGAATAGAAAGAGCGCTATTTAGCTTTTGGAGGGCAGATTTTGCTGGAATAGTTTTCGGGTGCCATGTCGCATTTGCAGAGCCCCTAAAATACCAGTACAATGGAAAACCCCAAAAAGTGACCCCATTTTGGAAACTACACCCCTCAAGGAATTTCTCAAGGGGTATGGTGAGCATTTTGACCCTACAGTTGTTTCACAGATTCTATTAACATTGGAATGTAAAAATTAAAAATTAGTTTTTTTTTCCAATAAACCGTCCATTTAGCGACATATTTTTAATTTTTACAAGGGGTAAAGAAGAAAAAACCCCACAGTTTGTTACACAATTTCTCCTGAACACAGAAATGCCCCATATGTGGTCGTAAACTGCTGTATAGGTACATGGTGGGGCTCAGAATGGAAAGAGCGCTATTTGGCTTTTGGAGGGCTTTTGGAATAGTTTTCAGGTGCCATGTCGCATTTGCAGAGCCCCTAAAGTACCAATACAATGGAAACCCCTCAAAAGTGACACTATTTTAGAAACTACACCCCTCAAGGAATGTATCAAGGGGTATTATCATTTTCAGCCTAAAAATGCTTCCCAAAAATTAATGTACAAAGTGAAAATTGACAATTTTAAATAAATATGCCATTTTGGTGCCCAATATGTTGTACCCACTTTGTGGCATCAGAGACATACACTCCTAAAACTATTAAGTGGGCTATCCCGGGGAAAAAAAAATATATATGTGGGTGTAACCTGCTGTTTGGGCACACAGCAGGGCTCAGAAGGGAAGAAGCACTGCGCTTTTTAGCTTTTGAAGTACAGATCTAGAAGGACTTTCTGGACGCCATGTTGTTTTTGCAGAGGTGCCAGTAAATTGGAATTCCCCAAGAAGTGACCCCATTTTGTAGGGGCAATTTTAGGGTCTTTACCAATTTGACATGGTGTCCAAAATCCAACAATCTAAATCTATGCTCCAAAAGCCACATAGCGCTCCTTCACATCTGCCCCCTGCTGTATACCCAAACTGCAGTTTATGCCCACATGTATGACACTGTTGTACCCAGGATAACGTACTTGGTATAAACTGCTGTTTGGGAACAGCCGGGCACAGAAGGGATGGAGCGCTATTTTGGTTTTTGAAGCACAGTTTGATTTTTGGACACCATGCCACTTTTGCAGAGCCCCTGAATTGCCAGTAAAGTGGAATCCGCAGACTTGTGACCCCATTTTGGGAACTACACCCCTGAAGGGATTTATCAAGTGGGGTAGCGAGTACTCTTAACCCTTAAGTGTTGCATTCATTTAATTTCAATAAATGAATGCACAGCTGATAATGAAAAGGGAAAATTGCAATTTTTCCAGAGATACGCCATTTCAGTGCCCAATATTTTGTGCCCAGCTTATGTCAGCAGGCACAAACACTCTAAAAACTGTTAAGTGGGTATCCCGGGCACAACATCTTTTGGAGCGTTCATATCTAATACAAGCCGGGCACAACGTATTATGCATTGAAATTAAATATTCCTGGAAAAATTGTCATTTTCACCTTTCACCATCAGCTGCGTATTCATTTATGGATAATAAATTATAGCAACACTTGGAGGTAAAAAATGTGGGGTGGGGTGCAGTTTCCAAAATAGGGTCATGTGTCAGGGGTTTCCTCTTTACTGGCATTTCAGGAGCTCTGCAAAAGTGTCATGGTGTCCAAAAGCTAAACTGTCTAAATCTGTGCTCCAAAAACCTAATAGCGCTCCTTCCCTTCTGTGCCCGGCTGTGCCCAAACAGCAGTTTATACCCAAATATGACATTATGTACGTTATCCCGGGTACACCAGTGTCATACATGTGGGTATAAACTGCAGTTTGCGCACACAGCAGGGCGCAGAAGGGAAGGAGTGCTATGTGGCTTTTGGAGTGCAGATTCAGAAGTTTGGTATCTGGACGCCATGTCATGTTTGCAGAGCCTCTAATGTACCAGAAAAGTGGAATCTCCTAGGCAGTGACCCCATTTTGAAAACTGCACCCCTCAAAGAATTTATCAGGGGGTGTAGTGAGCATTAGTATCCCAGATGTGAATGCACTGCGGATGGTGAACAGTGAATATGTAAGCTGTGCGGAGTACATGGGGAACACGAAATTGCCTACTATATCCCCAGTAGCTCCTATGATTGAGGGGGGGTCACTCTGGGGGTCACTTCTGGTTTATTATCCCTCGCAAGCTCTAAATCTGGTTTGTACCCTGATATAGGCTCGCACAGCTTATACATTCCCTTCCTGACGCAGCCAGTTGTGTTATAATGATTTGGTGATTTTTGGGGTTTTTGTCTTCACATTGTACAAGCTATATTCTTTATTTTTCGGATGATTTAGCCATATGAGGGCTGATTTTTTTGCGGTATGATATGCATTTTTTAATGACACCATTTTTTTGGGTGTCTATAACTTATTGAATAAATTATATTAACTCTTTCTGGGTGGATTTAAAAAAAAAAAATCAATTCTGGAATTGGTTTTTACCTTTTAATTTTTTTTGCTGTGTGGCGTACAGCATAAGTAACATGTTACCTTTATTCTGCAGGTCAGTACGATTACGGTGATACCTCATTTATATTGTTTTTTTATGCGTTACTAATTCTGCAGAACAAAAACCCATTTGTGGACATAAATCAATTGTTTTTGCATCACCATCTTCTGAGATGCGTAACATTTTTATTTTTCAGTTGACAGACTTGGTTTAGGGCTTATTTTTTGCGGGAGGACATGGGCTTTTTTATTGGTATTGTTTTGAGGTATATATGAGTTTTTGATCACTTTTTATAGCATTTTTTTTTAAGCGAGATAGTCAAAAATCATTACTTCCAGCGTCTTTTTTCCAGTTTTTTTTTTCGACGTTCACCATGTATGTTAAATATTGTTTCAGTTTTATTATACAGGTTGTTACGGACGCGGCGATACCAAATATGTGTTGTTTTTATAAATTTTTTTTTTTTTTTTTTATATAATTCATTTTATATAGGAAAAGGGATTTTTGGGGGCTTTATAACTTTATTAATTTTTTTTACACACTTTATTTTTCTTTTAACTTTTTTTTTTACATTTTTTACCTGTCCTTTAAGGACACCTGAGCCATCGATGCTCTGATCCTGGCTCAGTATTATAGACTGCAATACATGAGCATACTCTTGTATTGTAGTCTATACAAGAATGTCAGCCGATGTAGATGCATCGGCTGACTTCTTCACATCCCGGCAGGATCAGCCAGGTAGTGGGGGCTTCAGGTAGCCTGGGGTCACTAGCCAGACCCCGGGCTCCAGAAAATAGATATCGGCAACCCCCGATCTCGCCGCGGGGGTTGCCGGTGGGGGCGGCAACATGGCGGAAGCCCTTGGATGCCGCGGTCATGTTTGACCGCAGCATCCAAGGGGTTAAAACCTCCGATCGGAACTCAGTTCCGACCGGGGGTTATGGAGCAGGGTGTTAGCTGTCAGTTACAGATAACACCCGATCCCGGTCACATGGTCTCTGAAGTGCCGGCCGTAAGTTTACTATTGGCCGGACTTCAGAGACCAGGACCGCTGGCCGTAAATTTATGGCCGGTGGTCGTCAACCGGTTAAAGTCTATTCTTGTCTGCAAAATTTTCCCTGAAGAGTCAGGTAATACTGATGAAATGTGTAGGAGTAGGGATATCAGGATACTAGTTAAAAATACACAGTAAAAATACAGAAGAGACATGTGTCTTGTGAGTCACTGTGATGTTCTGACACCACCTGACAGCCTCTCAGCTAATAGTCAGTTGTAGGTGGACACCTTATAGTGCTGATGTCATATACAGTATATAAGGTTGTATGAGCTGGAATACAAGGCATGTCAGTGATGGTGAAAGTAGAGGATGGATGTGTTATTCATCATTGTACAATACAGAGCACAATCTGTGCAATGTGAACCTGACTCCAGCAGACAAAGGACAGTTAACCTTTTCATTGCCATTTATCTAATTTTGACTAAGTCCAGCATATTAAACCATACTTTACTGCCTGCCACTCATGCTGCCATAGCTACCTCCATTGCCACCATTCAGCCAGACATGTCCTGCAGCCTTGTCCATCATATTATTCCATGTCACTCTGTCACTCATGTTACCACAGCTAATACCACTGCCAGCACTTAGCCAGACATGTCCTGCAGCATGGTCCATCACTTTCCACTATACCACACTGTTGGTGCTAGAATGTTTCAGTTTTAAAATGAAAGGAGCTATTTTTTCTAGAAAACCAATGCTTTTTGCAATGTAACTTTCCCCAAATAAAGAATAATTTTTGCAGTATTTTAAATAATAAAATGCATAAAGCAAGCGTCAGCACAGTGTTTGGGAGGGAAAGATAAAAATTTTAATTTCCAATTTTTTAAACCAAAGACATAACATGAAACTTCTGGTCCCCAATGAAAAATATGTACCAAGCCCTCATGGTCCCCAATGAAAAATATGTACCAAGCCCCCATATAAAAATATAATGTATTGTACACAGTACAATGTAATGTATTGTACACTAGTTATAGTATTAGTTTCCTCATATTGGAAGATAATCTTTTTTTGGCCCTCTAAAATTCCTGGGCCCTGAACACCCTATTGTTCAATACTGCTGACACTTGTGATTTCACAGTGCTAGTTTTTATGTTTGTTTCACGACCAGAATTTGATTGATGTGACAATGCATCTTTACTGTTAGAAACAAAATATGGCGCAGTTTCAGAACCAATAAAAGAGCAAACTTAAGAACTAGAACTGTGGAATGAAGAGTAAAATCATATACCATAGTGGCCCCTGCACACAGTATAATGCCCCATAGTGGCCCCTGAACACAGTATCATGCCCCATAGTGGCCCCTGCACACAGTATTATGCCCCATAGTGGCCCCTGCACACAGTATCATGCCCCATAGTGGCCCCTGCACACAGTATTATGCCCCATAGTAGCCCCTGCACACAGTATTATGCCCCATAGTGGCCCCAGCACACAGTATTATGTCCCATAGTGGCCCCTGCACACAGTATTATATCCCATAGTGGCCCCTGCACACACTATTATTCCCCATAGTGGCCCCTGCGCTGAGTATTTTGCCCAATAATGGCCCCTGCACACACTATTATGTCCCATTGTGGACCACCTATGAACAATTATTATACTCTGGGGCAGAGGCGTAGCTAGCGGGGGGGGCAGAGGGGGCGACGGCCCCGGGCCCAGTGAGAAGGTGGGGGCCCACTAACGGTATCAAAAGATTTCTATCTACATCAGCTGCTCAGCGCTACACATCCTAGACTGGTTCCTCACTCCCTGGCTGAGGAAGACATATTAATCGAGTGAGGAACCAGCCCAAGATGTATAGCGCTGAGCAGCGCACGTTGCTGACTTTTACAGCGCTTACTTATCCTGCTCACCGCTTACTGGCTGACTGAGGTTGAGCAGGGAACGATACCTGCAACTGATTAGAGCAGAGCGTCGGCACGTGACGCTCAGTGCGCCGAAACTCCGCCCCCTGGTCCCTGCCTGTGCTCTATGTGCTATCAGATACTGCAGGAAGTAGCAACAGGTCGTTCTGCAGGGTGTCCTCCACATCAGGGTCCTTCTAGGCCAAGCTGCAGTTTCAAAAGTGGTCAGTACTAAGTTTAATAGGCTGTATTTGTATGATCTTAACAGTGTCCCTTTTCAGCACTTTTAAAAGAGTTGTTTAGTTTTGAAGATATTTGATACTGATGACCTCTCCATAGGAGAGGTCATCAGTATCAGATAGGTCAGGTGACAGTGAATCCCAAAACTGAACCCTACAGTCAGAGGCGTAGCTAACGGGGGGGGGGGGCAGAGGGGCGGCTGCCCCGGGCCCACTGAATCTTCGGGGGCCCACCCCGGGGCTGCCATTAATACATCCTTTATTTCTAACTAGATCGGTGACTGCAGACACCGATCTAGTTAAAAGGCTTCCTGGTGCTTAACTGTCTTGTAAACCGCAAGCCAATGCAGGCTTGCGGTTTACAAGACGCCGAGACCACAGACGGATGTCCGCTTCTCAGCACGGGCGGCGCGATGACGTCACAATATCGCGCCGCCCGCACTCAGACACAGACGTCCTGTGAGTGCACAGGGAGCAAGCGCCGGCGGCTCCATTCATCATCATCGCAAGTAGGCGAGTGACTATTTTTTGTGGGTATATTAATAGTATAAGGGGTGGTTAGGAGGGGGAAATATAACTATAATGGGAGGATTCATTAGGGGGCATTATGACGATGGGGGGGTCCTTTATATAAGGGTTATTGGGGGGTATTATTAATACAAGGGGGAGGTTAGTTATATAAGGAGCCATTAGGGGACATCATTTATATTAGGAGGCATTATGAACATAAGGGGGTGGTCATTGATATAAGGGGTCATTAGGGGTGCATTATTTATGTCAGGGGGAATCAGGGGCATAATATGAGGGTCAATTTAATTTAATGAAAGTGGCACTTGGGCTTTATTAAGACTAAGGCCCCACGTAGCTGGCTGCAGGAAAAACCATGGCGGTAACATTGTGGTTTTTCCCGCAGCACTTTTCACAGAAGGTCCGCAGAGGTTTCCTCTGTGGACTTTCTGTTTTCAATACACCTATATGGAAACCGCCAGAGTTTCTGTAGGTATAATTGACATGCTGCGATTTCCAAAACCGCAACGTTTTTGGAAATCGCAGTGTGTCTGCTGCACATATTTTTCCGCAATGTGTGGATGGGGTTTGCTAGAATGCCACGGTTTTTTTCTGTGGATTTTCGCCACAAGGGGCCCCATCCCATCCCCACTTTGCAGTAAAATATGCGCAGCAGAAACGCTGCGATTTCCAAAACAGTTGCAGTTTTGGAAATCGCAGCATGTCAATTATACCGACTGAAATGCCGGCGGTTTCCCTATAGATATAATTGAAGCAGAAAGTCTGCAGAGGAAACCTCTGCGAACTTTCTGTGGAAAGTGCTGCAGGAAAAACCGCGATGCGTCTCTGCCGCGTTTTTTCCCACAGCTGTTTTTTGCTGTGGGACGCCACGTGGGGCCTTGGCCTTAAGGTGTTTTTCATCTAATTTTTATTGATGGTCTATCCTCAGAATAAAACATCAATAAGAGATAATGACTCCCCACTGATCAGCTGTATGAAGGGGCTATGGCGCCTGTTTATATCACACGCTGTCTGTTTATAGTGTCCGTGTGATGTAATTACAGCCTTGTCACATAGACGTGTATAGGTCGAGGCTGTAGTTACATTACATGGTTGCTATGAAAAGAATGACACTATGTAAATAGAGAAGGGGTCACGGCGCCTACACAGGTACCACGGTTCATTCAAACAGCTGATCCTGGGGGTCCCGGGTATTGGAACCCCAATAATTTTTTTTTCCCATGTTTTTTTTTTTCCCTTTTCAATTAGGAAATACCTGGGACATTATTAATAAGGGGCACTATTTAAAGGGGGTACACAGGGAAGTTATTAATTTAAAGATGCACTTGGGGGTATTATTCATTATAGGGGGTTATATTATATATTTTATAATTGGGGTTGCAGCAGGATGGGGGCTTTGTGTAGGTGAGGATAATGTGGGTCAGGTGCCTGGAAAAGTGAGGAGCCAAAGATGTCTGTGTTGCAAACTTTACAGAGACTGGAAGAAGTGGTCATGGCCATTCGGATGAAAGAGATGGGGAATGTGAAGGATTAGTCAAAGATGTCACTGGTAAGTCACAAAATGTTACTGTCCTGTATTCATCTAAATTGTCTGCAGAACCCTGTGTAGAGCTGCTATATACCGCTATACGCTCACCGTATACTGATAGTATCAGTATACAAACATGTCCAAGTTGGGGGCCCACTTGGACATGTTCACCCCCCTGTGCTGAAACCCTAGCTACGCCTCTGCTCTGGGGTCTTTTCAGACCCCAGAGTATTAATGATTGGAGACCCAGGGGAGGATAGAAACATAAAAAAACAACCTTGCTTACCTGTTCCTCGCTCCGGTCCACTCCCTGCTACTTCGGCCTTCTTCAATGTTGGACCAGGTCGGCGTCACGTGATGCGGGCCGGCGTCGCAACGCAAAATGACGTCGGATGACGTCACCAAACAGGCCCGAAGCCTGGAGAAGCGTAGGAGAGGTAAGTACATTGTTTTTTAAGTTCCCTCACCTCTCCTGGGCTTCCGATTACTCCGGGGTCTGAAAAGACCCCGGAGTATAATGATAGCAGAGATTGTGGGGTTCAGCCCGCGGCCTTACCTACCGATCCCCGCTCCTGCTCACAGCCACCTCCGCAGAATCGGAAGCACAGGCGGCCGTGAGCAGGACCCCAGGGAACGGTAAGTATATAGGGCCTGTTACCTGCTGGGGTTACTCCAGCAAGTAACGGCCTATTAAAAAAAAAAAAAAGCATCAGGGGCCCGTGGGGCCACGTAATGTCCCGGGCCCTGTGGCAGCCGCTACCACTGCTACCCCCTGCATCTGGATACCGCTGAACACCAGGTAGCCTATTCTCTCTCATTTTTACAAAAAATCTTATTTTTTAAGAAATATTTGGAATTCAACCAAGAGAGCTGAGCAGTTTTAACTCCTCTTTCTGGGATTGATTCTGCCAGAGATAAATGCTGTGGGAATGTAACTCATGAGCCTGGCTTACAAGTATTTTGACTAGGATAAGGGGCCCAGAACATTTATTGCTCGGGGGCTCAGATCATTTTTAGTTTACTGAGCTTTATAGATTATGTTTAGGATTTTGAATTTTATTCTCTGTGGAAATAGTGCAGAAGTGAGACCTGCGATAAACTAAAAAGGTGCCAGTGAAATGAGTGAGGACATATTGCATGGTACTGTAGAAGTACAGACAACCTTCAGGCTATCATCTACCATAAATATTCACATGTTGGTGAATAAATATGAATGTAAAATGATTGAACAAATAATCCATTTACAGCATATGAACATGGATATAAAATTTGTAGATTTCTAGTGTATATAGGGTACTATTTTAAAAATGATGTCAATTTAGGAATGATGCAATTGTAATATAATTTAGTTCCTAAAACCCTGTGCTAACCAATAACCAGGCTTTAGCTATTGTTTATTGGTTAAATCCAAAATTTCCTTCTATGTGCTTTCTGATTTTTAGTTCAAGAATCATTTTACTGCAGATGCCTATCATTTTCTTTCCCTTGCAGGACCCCTAGTGGTTTACTTTGAAACTGCTTGCCTGTGTTTGAGAAAAAAAATACATTTTCTGGTACATACAATCTTTATGCTAAATTGCGCTAAAGTACAGCAACATATATTTGTGTTACTTAAGAAGAGTCATTATTATTGTCAATGAATCTAGAGCATCTCAGCTTTAATGTTAGCTCAATGAGATTTATATTTACTTCTTTCTATAAAAATGGTCTTGGCATCATTTTCCTTTTGTAAAATTATACATTTGTCTTCAGATTCATTAAGCAAGTAATTTCATATCTTATAACTGTATCTAATTATAGATGTTAATTGTATGTGTTTCATGTGTGCCATGTTTCAAGTATATAATTTGATTCTTCTCTAGCTAGCCAGCCCTAACTGCAGACAAAGTGGGAGATGTCATTCAGGCAATGGGCAGTGGAGCTGGGCGGTGTTTAGGAAACACTCCTAAAGCCATTTTCAGCTAGTTCGCATAGGCATAAGTTTTTCATGAAATTGGAGCTGCAATGTAGAATAAGAAAGATATCTTTGGAAAGTGTAGAAGGCGCCCTACAAGGTACTGTCATAAGTTTGATACCAATGTTCTTGCTGGCAGACGGCCTTTAATCTATTCCTGACATCTGCCATACATAGCCTGCAGGTCTCTGCTCTTTCAAGCAGCGCAGATCCATTGGCAGTGTGATCACAGACAGTTAATCTCTCAGATACCATTGTCAAATGTAGTCAAGGCTTTGGAAGTGTTATTTTCTGTTACGGGTTCATTTACAGCAGCCGAATGCACCTCCCTTGTGGTAAGATCATATGAGCAGTTCAGTTGCTATGACAGCTGGGAACCTTTACAAGACTCTCAGCTGTGGCAATTCTAAATTACTATTTATAAGACACTCTGTGATATTTTTTTTTTCTTTCATTATGTACCCAATCCCCTAATATATACCTTATTTGGTTATCTATTTCAATCTCAAAATTCATGGGATCCTCCTACTCATGTAGGTCATATGATCTAACAGTGACCCCTGAGCAGTGGCATACACAGACATCGTAGGGGACCCATATGAAAACTTTGAAGCCCCCTTTTCAGTGATTTTTTTTTTTTATTTTCTGTGTCAAAAAAAGTGGAACTGTTGCTTTATAAATATGGCAGCTGGTGCTCACTCTGAACACCATATTGTTTAATGTATTTACACCAAACAACTAGCATAAATACATTGATTTTTGGCTATACAGAAGAGCCACAATTGAAGTCAATGGGGCAGATTTAGTAAACTGTCTAAAAGAAAAACTGTTGCCCATAACACAATCACAATCCCATGGCAGCTGACTTTGCACTCCACTCCACCTAGTAGTGGTTGTAAGAAAATAGGGTGGATCTATGTTGGGCAGCAGGAAGAGGCGTTCAGCAGTTGACCCCTCTCCCAGTGCCCATAGTAGCTTTGAGACCTGTCTAATTTTTAGGTATGCCACTACCCATGAGAATATTATGTCTATCTCTTCTCTCAAGGGGATCACCATTTCAGACAACTGAATTTCAAGTATAAATCAAAGTGGCTAGACTATACTCCATGGGGGGACAAAAACTACCATCAGACGTTACTGCTAATTCTAATACAGTTCCTGTCAGCCAGTTATAGGGATAGAGATCACAGTGCTGCTTCCCTGACTGGTTTCTTACATTACTTAGAAGAATATGAATACTAAAGGATATTTAGTCTGTCCCCTGGTAGGCAGAGGTGATACAGTACTCTAGCTGATCATGGGATTCTATGCTAAAGCAGAGCAAAGAGAAAGTGATAAAAGTTGCAGGGATATGGCTGCAAATATACTGTACATAAAAGAAGTGCAGAGTGTGAAAGACAATCAGGTGACAGGTACAGGGATAGAAAAAAGGATTTTACCTGGAGTGCTTCTTTATGCTCTGCCTATGATACTCCTCCCTTTTTTTCATTCCATTCCTGGTTTTGGCTTCGGAAATTACATACAAAAATCTTAATGCGTAAATGTACCCTTAACATAGACTGTAGTGCTATAGTATTGCAGTATAGCATACTATATCAGCAGTCTCATGATTGAATATTCAAACTAACTGAGGAGGAGTGGTGAAAAAAGAAAGATTTTTAGAAATATGCAAAAACATAGTGTAACGTCTCTGCCGTTTCGGGTCTCGGCGCCGCCCTCCGTTCGCACGCTGTGGCGAAGGAGGCGTGTTCAGTTTGGTTCTTTGTTTAAGTTTCTTGCTGCTCAGTCTGAACATGGTCCTAGTCAGTGTAATGGATTTCCGGCCCCACCTGTGTTCTGAACATTTCTCTCTGGACGGTATAGAGTTAATCTCTTCCTGTCCTGTGTGATTGACAGCCTGTGTACCTATCAGATCTGGGGCTGGGCCCAGACTTTCTTTATACAGGATGTCACTTCTCTGCAAGTCGCCGGTTATTGCACTTGTGTTTGCCTGCTCTCTTTATTATATTCCTTGCTACCTTGTTACTTGATTCTCTGACCCACTGGCTTTGACTTTGACTATTCTCTTGGATTTTGATTCTGTACTGCATAGCTCGTTTGTTACCGACCCCTTGGCTAGCTGACCTCCCTTTGTTGTTTGTACGTCCTGTCTGCGTTCTGTGTTGTCACTTATTCAGAGTAGGGACCGGCTCCGAGTTGTTCCTGTCATTAGGACAGTGAGACAAGTAGGAAGGGACAGTGGCTGGGGTGAGATTAGGGCTCACTTGTCTCTGTCCTTCCTCCCAGACCGCTGCAGTAGTGTCAGGGATTGCTACGTTTGGCAAGACCCTTACACATAGACAGTAAAAATTCAAATCACCCTTATTCCTCACCTTAAAAATAAAAATAAACAGGAAAACCCCTTAGGATGTCTTAGATCACAACATTCAATAATGCTTGAGCTATTTGTTACCACTTTACCTCTAAAGAAACCTATAAAAATAATTAAATTATTGTACATTCCTCAATCTCAACAAAGGCCCAAACAGGCGCAGAGAACCAGTGATTTATGAAAAGGCTCCGGCTTCTTCATAAATCAGCCTCATGTCCCTGCGCCAGAATTGAGATCTACACCAGTTAAGCATATAATCTCTGGCAGCACACAGAAGAAGTGAATGAAGCACCGCAAGAGGGCCTTAGGGGTCCTTCTGATCACTGGGGACCAGGTGATCGGGCCTCCAGGGATCAGACACTTATTCCTGTCCTTTGGATAGGGGATAAGTGTCCATAATGGTACAACCTGTTTAAGCATGGGATTTTTCAAAGGACAGTCACACCTTGGTTGTTCAAAATAATCCAAAGAAGCTTACTTTAAGCAAACATTTTAAAGAAAAAAAAAGATTTCAAAAGAAAATATGCCACACAACAGAATCCTTGCATGTCAGTCTGTTGTAATTTAACAGACTATCTTTGGGATAGGTCATCATTTGAAGATCAGCAGAGGTTTGACACCTGGGATCCCTACTGATCAGATGATTGCAGCAATAGCAGTAGGTGAATCGGGCTATGATGCCAAATGCACAATGAGTGACACTGCGCTTGATTTTCTGTGTAGAGGCTGCAGTTCTCTCCTGAGTTCTATAGTCTATTCGAACAGGTGATCGATGGGGATATTGGGCCCCTGATGATCTTTAAATGATCACCTATGCTAAGGATAAGCAATCAATTGATAAGCCTAGAAAACCCTCCAAAAAACTACCTGTTGAATTTACTATTGGGACCTTTTAAACAATTGCAAACTTCCATAATCCTAGGCAATTTTTTAACAAAACACCACAGCTTCTCCTTTTAGAATTAGGCCCCACATTGCAGAAAAGCTGCTTTTTATTGTTGCAGATTTTTTGCTGCATTTTTTTGAGCCAAATCCAGGAGTAGCTACAAAAGTATTAAAAAATACATTACACTTTTATTTAAGTGTTATAAAGATTTAATCTTTGTTTTTCAATTAAACTTATGGATGGTATTGTGCCTCAGGGCCAGGGGCGCACCGCTAATGAGGCGAGGTGAGGCGGCCGCCTCGGGCGGCACTGTCCGGCGGGCGGTATTTTTACTATTTAATGTAGACCAGCCCAGGACAGGCCGCTTAAAAAAAAAAAAAAAACCAGAGCTGAGCGCGGCCTGTCCTGGGCTGGTTTACAAGACGTCGCATCTCAGCGCAGGCGGCGACACAATGACGTCATCACGCCGCCTACGCTGAGACACAGACGTCGCGGACAAGAGGAGGAGGCGGCGGCTGCATCAAGGCATCGCAGGTGAGTATAATTTTTTTTTTATATATATATATAAATAGGCCGTAACCTGTTGGTGTATCCCCGGCAGGTCAGGGCCTATTTACCTACCCCGCGTCTGCTCGTGGCCGCCCCCGCTTCCCCTTCTGCTATGGGACGCAGAAAGGGAAGTGGATGCCGCTGTGAGCGGCCGCGGGCCTCGGTAAGTGAGGGCCGCGGGCCGCAAATACTACTATTATTATACTCCGGGGTCTATTCAGACCCCGGAGTATAATAATCGGAGGCCTAGGGTTGGTGAGGGAACATAAAAAACAGTGTTACTCACCTCCTGCGATCCGATGTAACTCCGAGCAGGCTTGAGGCTTCTGGTGACGTCATCAGGTCGCGTCACCGGCCTGATCACGTGACGTGTGTGCACAATTAAACAGGGCCGAAAGCTGCAAGGAGTGCACCGGTGTCCAGGATAGGTAAGTAACTCTGATTTTTATGTTTGTATTCTCCCCTGGGTCTCCAATCATTATACTCTGGGGTCTGAAAAGAATAATAATAGTTCATGGGTCGGCCACTATGGGGCATAATACCCTGTGCAGGGACCACTGTAGAGCATAATACCCTGTGCAGGGGCCACTCTGGAGCATAATACAAGTGCAGGGGCCACTATAGAGCATAATACCGTGTGCAGGGGTCACTATAGAGCATAATACAAGTGCAGGGGCCACTATGGAGCATAATACCAGTGCAAGGGCCACTATGGAGGATAATACCAGTGCAAGGGCCACTATAGAGCATAATACAAGTGCAGGGGCCACTATGGAGCATAATAGCAGTGCAAGGGCCACTATGGAGCATAATACTGTGTGCAGGGGTCACTATAGAGCATAATACAAGTGCAGGGGCCACTATGGAGCATAATACCGAGTGCAGGGGCCACTATGGAGGATAATACCAGTGCAGGGGCCACTATGGAGCATAATACCAGTGCAAGGGCCACTATAGAGCATAATACAAGTGCAGGGGCCACTATGGAGCATAATAGCAGTGCAAGGGCCACTATGGAGCATAATACCCTGTGCAGGGGCCACTATGGAGCATAATACCCTGTGCAGGGGACCACTCTGGAGCATAAACCTGGCGGGGCCACTATGGAGCATAATACCGTGTACTGGGGCCACTATAGAGCATAATACAAGTGTAGGGGCCACTATGGAGCATAATACCAGTGCAGGGGCCAATATGGGGCATAAAACTGTGTGCGGGAGTTGCTGCGGAACATAATACCATGTGCAGTGGCCAATGCGGGGCATAATACCGTGAGCAGGGGCCACTATGGAGCATAATACCGTGTGCAGGGGCCGCTGAGAGGCATAATCCAGTGTGCAGGGGCCGCTGCGGGCCATAACACTGTGTAATACTGTGTGCAGGGGCTGCTATGGAACTTTATAGTGTGTGTAAATGGGGCGCTATAAACATGGGCTATGGCACCTGTTTATATTATACGCTGTCTGTTTATAGTGACCGTGTGATGTAATTGTAGCCTTGTCACATACTGTAGACATGTAGTTACATTACATGGCCGCTATGAGATGAATGACACTATGTAAACAGAGAAGCGGTCACGGCGCTTACACAGGTACCATTCAAACAGCTGATCAGTGGGGGTCCTGGGTTTTTGAACCCCACTGATTAGTTTATTAATGACCTGGAAAACCTTTTAATTAGTTAACACCTGGGGCATTATTAATAAGGGGCACTATTTATACAGGGTACACACGGACATTATTAATATAAAGATGCACTTGGGAGTATTATTCATTATGGGGGGTTATATCATATATTATATAATTGGGGTAGCAGCAGGATGGGTGTGTACGTGAGGACAATGTGGGTTGGATGCCTGGAAAAGTGAGGAGCCAAAGATGTCTGTGTTGCAACCTTTACAGAGACAAGTCACAGCTGGAAGAAGTGGTCATGGCGGTTCAGAGGGAAGAGACGGGAAATGTGACCAATTAGTCAGAGACGTCACCTGTAAGTCACAAAATGTTACTGCCCTGTATTCACCTAAATGATAGAGGATAAATACCTGATTGATGGCGGTCTGTCTGCTGAGACCCAACTGAGCCTGAGAATTGGGTTTTTCCCCCACTGGGTGGGAATCCAGCCTGACCGCAGCCATATATATAGGTGTGTCACTTGGTGGATGGACGAATCCGCGTGGCTCTCATTCACTTCAATGGGAGTGCCAAAGATATCCGAAGTCCAGTACTCAGCTATCTGCGGGGCTCCTATTATAGAGAATGGGGGCCACGGGGCTCGCCATCCACCAAGCAGAAGATGTGTGAAGTTACTTTCATTGTTAATGCCGTGTTGTTGATCTGATACTGAAGTAATACAGGAAGAAGAATTCTTATAAACTGTTTTATAACTTTGTGTATTGTGTATATTGTGCGACGATAACAGTGTGTTAAACTAGTAGCATGGAAACTCAGTTTTTGTTTTTTTTTCTTGGTGGGGGGGGCGTCTTTCTATTATCCACCTCAGGCAGCAAAGAGGCTAGGTTCACCACTGCTCAGGGCCCTTTGGATCACTGAAAACACCTGTGATAACTATTTTGCCAGGTGAGTCCAATTAACCAGTCAAGGTCCGGACCTAAAAGTGCGTTAAAGACCAGGCCTCATTTTTCAAAACTGGCATTTGTCACTTTATATGGCAATAACTTTGAGATGCTATAACATATACAAGTGATTTTGAGATTGTTTTTTCATGAGACATTGTACTTCATATTAGTTGTAAACATTGATCAATATTATTGTATTTTTTTTATAAAAAAAATTAGGAAATTTGGAAAAAAATTGCAATTTTCAAAATGTAAAATGCTCTACTTTTAGGACAGATAGTCATACCACCAAAATACATTAATAAATATTATCTACCATATCTCTGCTTTATATTGGCATTATCTTTTAATTGTGATTTAATTTATTTTGGATGTTAGAAGGTTTACAAGTGTAACAGCGATTTTCCAGATTTACAAGAAAATTTCCCAAACTCATTTTTTAGGGACCACTTCAGTTCTGAAGGGGATTATAAAGACCTATATATTAGAAACCTCCATAAATCACCCCATTTTCAAAACTGCACCCCTCAAATAATTCAAAACAGCATTTGGGAAGTTTGTTAACCCTTTAAGCATTTCACAAGAATTAAAACAATATGGAGGTGAAATTTAGACATTTCATTTTTATCCAATAATATATTCATTTATCCCTAAAATTAACACATTCACAAAGCGTTGAAGGGGAAAATACATCTCACAGTTTGTTGTGCAATTTCTCCCAAGCACTGAAATACCCCACATGTGGGTGTAAACTGATTTTTGGGCACACGGCAGCGCATGGAGAAGAAAGAGCATTTGACATTTGAAAAGCAGATTTTGCTGGAATAGTTTTCAGGTACCATGTCTCATTTCCAGAGACCCTAGAGTACCAGTACATTGGAAACCACCCAAAAGTGACCCCATTTTGGAAACTACACCCCTCACAGAACATATTAAGGGGTATAGTGAGCATTTTGACCCCACAGCCGTTTCACAGATTTTATTAACATTGGGACAAGAAAATGAAAAATTACTTTCTTTCCAATAAACCATCAATTTAACACCAATTTTTTTTTTTTCACAAGAGGATAAAGGAGAAAAAGTTCCCCAAAGTTTGTTACACAATTTCTCCTGAATACAGGAATACTCCCCATGTGGTTGTAATCTGCTGTATGGGTACATGGCAGAGCCCAGAATGGAAAGAGCGCTATTTGGCTTTTGGAGAGAAGATTTTGCTGGAATAGTATTCAGATGCCATGTCGCATTTGCAGAGCCCCTAAAGTACCAGTACAATGGAAACTTGCAAAAAGTGACCCCATTTTGGAAACTACACCCCTCAAGGAATTTCTCAAGGGGTATGGTGAGCATTTTGACACTACAGCTGTTTCACAGATTCTATTAACATTGGTTTGTAAAAATTAAAAATTACTTTTTTTCCAATAAAATGTCCATTTAGCGCCATATTTTTAATTTTTACAAGGGAATAAGGAAGAAAAACCCCACAGTTTGTTACACAATTTCTCCTGAACACAGAAATGCTCCATATGTGGTTGTAATCTGCTGTATGGCTACATGGTGGGGCTCGGAATGGAAAGAGAGCTATTTAGCTTTTGGAGGGCAGATTTTGCTGGAATAGTTTTCAGGTACCATATTGCATTTGCAGAGCCCTTAGAGTATCAATACAATGTAAACCCCTCAAAAGTGACCCCATTTATAAACTACACCCCTCAAGGAATATATAAAGGGGTATTATCATTTTGAGCCTAAAAATACTTCTCAAAAATTAATGTACAAAGTGAAAATTGAAATTTTTAAATAAATATGCCATTTTGGTGCCCAATACGTTGTACCCACTTTGAGTCATCAGAGACATGCACTCCTAAAACTATTAAGTGAGCTATCCCGGGTACAAAAAAAATAATATATGTGGGTGTAAACTGCTGCTTGGGCACACAGCAGGGCTCAGAAGGGAAGAAGCACTGCGCTTTTTAGCTTTTGGAGTACAGATTTAGAGGGACTTTCTGGATGCCATGTTGTTTTTGAAGAGCCCCAGAGGTGCCAGTAAATTGGAATTCCCCAATAAGTGACCCCATTTTGTAGCGCTCCTTCACATCTGCCCCCTGCTGTGTACCCAAATTGCAGTTTATGCCCACATGTATGACACTGGTGTACCCAGGATAACATACTTAATGCCATATGTGGGTATAAACTGCTGTTTGTGCACAACCGGGCACAGAAGGAAAGGAGCGCTATTTTGGTTTTTGAAGAACAGTTTGGTTTTTGGACACCATGTCACTTTTGCAGAGCCCCTGAATTGCCAGTAAAGTGAAATCCGCAGACATGTGACCGCATTTTGAGAACTACACCCCTGAAGGGATTTATCAAGTGGTGTAGCGAGCATTATTAACCCTTAAGTGTTGCAGTCATTTAATTTCAATAAATGAATGCACAGCTGATAATGAAAAGGGAAAATTGCAATTTTTCCAGAAATACGCCATTTCAGTGCCCAATATTTTGTGCCCAGCTTATGTCAGCAGGCACAAACACTTTAAAAACTGTAAAGTGGTTATCCCGGGCACAACAGCTTTTGGAGCGTTCATATCTGATACAAGCCGGGCACAACGTATTATGCATTGAAATTACATATTCCTGGAAAAATTGCCATTTTCACCTTTCAGCATCAGCTGCGTATTCATTTCTGGAGAATAAATTATAGCAACACTTGGAGGTTAAAAATGTTCACTGTACCCCAGGATAAATTCCTTCGGGGGTGTAGTTTTCAAAATGGGGTCACATGTCAGGGGATTCCACTTTACTGGCATTTCTGGAGCTCTGCAAGTGTGTCATGACGTCCAAAAGCTAAACGGTCTAATCTGTGCGCCAAAAAACAAATAGCAGTTTATACCCACATATGACATTATGTACCTTATAAATTATATTAACTCTTTCTGGGTGGATTAAAAAAAAAAAACATCAATTCTGGAATTGGTTTTTACCTATTAATTTTTTTGCTGTGTTGTGTACAGCATAAGTAACATGTTACCTTTATTCTGCAAGTTGGTACGATTATGGCAATACCTCATTTATATTGTTTTTTTATGTGTTACTAATTCTGCAGAACAAAAACCCATTTGTGGACATAAATCAATTGTTTTTGCATTGCCATCTTCTGAGATGCATAACATTTTTATTTTTTGCTTGACAGACTTGGTTTAGGGCTTATTTTTTTGCGGGAGGACATGTGCTTTTTATTGGTATTATTTTGAGGTACATATGAGTTTTTGATCACTTTTTATAGCATTTTTTTGTAAGCGAGATAGTCAAAAATCATTACTTCCAGCATTTTTTTCCCGTTTTTTTTTTTTGACGTTCACCGTGTATGTTAAATATTGTTTCAGTTTTAGTGTACAGGTTGTTACGGACACTGCGATATCAAATATGTGTTGTTTTTATTAATTTTTAGTTTTTTTTTTTATATAATTCATTTTATATAGGAAAAGGGATTTTTGGGGGCTTTATAACTTTATTAATTTTTTTTTTTTTTTTTACACACTTTATTTTTTTAAACTTTTTTTTACATTTTCTACTTGTCCTATAAGGACACCTGAGCCAGCGATGCTCTGATCCTGGCTCAGTATTATAGACTGCAATACAGAGCATACCCATGTATTGCAGTCTATACAGGAATGTCAGCCGATGTAGACGCATCGGCTGACTTCTTGACATCCCAGCAGTATCAACCAGGTAGTGGGGGCTTCAGGCAGCCTGGGGTCCCTGGCCAGACCCCAGGCTGCAGATTATAGATATCGGCACCCCCCGATCTCGCCACAGGGGGTGCCGGAGAGGGCGGCAACATGGCGGAACCCCTTGGATGCCGCAGTCATATTTGACCGCGGCATCCAAGGGGTTAAAACCTCCGATCGGAGCTCGGTTCTGACCGGGGGCTATGGAGCAGGGTGTTAGCTGTCAGTTACAGCTAACACCCACTCCCAATCCTGCTTACTGTGTCTCTGAAGTGCCAGCCGTAAATTTACAATTAGGAGGACTTCAGAGACCAGGACCGCTGGCCTTAAATTTACAGCCGGCAGTTGTCAACCGGTTAAAGGAATCCTACTTAACGACTTCCGGACCGCCCATTGGGTATATACGTCCAGAAGGTGGTTGCCTTGTTCTGCAAGTACGTACCGGTACGTCCAAGCAGATTTCAGCAGCTGCACGAAATCATGCAGCTGCTGAAACGGGGAACCAGCTGTAACTTCAGCCGAAGCTCCCAGAAAGAAGGCAGGGAAGGTTTATTACCTTCCTTGCCTTTCAATCGCTGTGTATACAGCACTCAATGAGCGATGCATACAACGCTATGGGTGCCGCCATGATGCAGCTCCCCTCTGACCCGGCGGTCACATGATCCGCCAGGATCAGAGCCTGTTAGAGCTGCTGGGTCCTACAGGACCCAGATCAGCTCTATAGTAATGGGCAGGAGGCTGTATTCCTCCTGCAACTAGGGCTATATGTACCAGCCCCAGTTACAGGGGAAATCAGCCTCCCCACCCCCCCAAAAAAGGCATCAGATGTCCCCAAATTGTGACCTTATGGGGACACAATGTAAAAAAAAAAAAAAAGTTAATAAAATAATTAAAAAAATAAATAAAATAATATTTCAATAACACGCCCTTATTAAAGGTTATAGCCCCACTCACGACAAAACCATCCAAAATAAAAATTACTGTAACGGAGAGTAAAAATTATTTTTAAAAGTTTTTTAATAGCACTTTATGTTATTAAATAAAAAAAAATGAAAAGTGAAAAACAGACATGTTTTCCCTCCTTTTTTTTGTTTATATTTTCCCAGATATAAAAAAAATTAAAACACATGCAAAAATAAAAACAACATAAAACTAAAGCACAATGTGTCAATGAAAAAGACACAGAAATTAGTTGTATAACGCAAATGATAAAAATGTTACAGCTCTCAAAAACGCACATACAAAAAAACCCGAAAATGTGTCTGGTCCTGAACCAGAAATTGGCCCGGTACTGAAGTGGTTAAGAAGGATTTTCCACATTATTAAGCAATCCACAGGCTTCAAGCAATATGGGAAAGAAAAACGATCTCTGGGCTGCCAAAAAGCATCAAATACAGTGCCTTGCGAAAGTATTCGGTCCCCTTGAACTTTTCAACCTTTTGCCACATTTCAGACTTCAAACATAAGGATATAAAATTTTAATTTTTTGGTGAAGAATCAACAACAAGTGGGACACAATCGTGAAGTGGAACAAAATTTATTGGAAATTTTAAACTTTTGTAAAAAATAAAAAACTGAAAAGTGGGGCGTGCCAAATTATTCGACCCCCTTAAGTTAATACTTTGTAGTGCCACCTTTTGCTGCGATTACAGCTGCAAGTCGCTTGGGGTATGTCTCTATCAATTTTGCACATCGAGAGACTGAAATTCTTGCCCATTCTTCCTTGGAAAACAGCTCGAGTTCAGTGAGGTTGGATGGAGAGCGTTTGTGAACAGCAGTTTTCAGCTCTTTCCACAGATTCTCGATTGGATTCAGGTCTGGACTTTGACTTGGCCATTCTAACACCTGGATACGTTTATTTGTGAACCATTCCATTGTAGATTTTGCTTTATGTTTGGGATCATTGGCTTGTTGAAAGATAAATCTCCGTTCCAGTCTCAGGTCTTTTGCACACTCCAATAGGTTTTCTTCCAGAATGGTCCTGTATTTGGCTCCATCCATCTTCCCATCAATTTTAACTATCTTCCCTGTCCCTGCTGAAGAAAAGCACGCCCAAACCATGATGCTGCCACCACCATGTTTGACAGTGGGGATGGTGTTTTCAGGGTGATGAGCTGTGTTGCTTTTACGCCAAACATATCATTTTGCATTGTGGCCAAAAAGTTTGATTTTGGTTTCATCTGACCAGAGCACCTTCTTCCACATGTTTGGTGTGGCTCCCAGGTGGCTTGTGGCAAACTTTAAACAAGACTTTTTATGGATATCTTTGAGAAATGGCTTTCTTCTTGCCACTCTTCCATAAAGGCCAGATTTGTGCAGCGTACGACTGATTATTGTCCTATGGACAGACTCTCCCACCTTAGCTGTAGATCTCTGCAGTTCATCCAGAATGATCATGGGTCTCTTGGCTGCATCTCTGATCAGTCTTCTCCTTGTTTGAGATGAAAGTTTAGAGGGACGGCCAGGTCTTGGTAGATTTGCAGTGGTCTGATACTCCTTCCATTTCAATATGATCACTTGCACAGTGCTCCTTGGGATGTTTAAAGTTTGGGAAATCTTTTTGTATCCAAATCCGGCTTTAAACTTCTCCACAACAGTATCACAGACCTGCCTGGTGTGTTCCTTGGTCTTCATGATGCTCTCTGCGCTTTAAACAGAACCCTGAGACTATCACAGAGCAGGTGCATTTATACGGAGACTTGATTACACACAGGTGGATTATATTTATCATCATCAGTCATTTAGGACAACATTGGATCATTCAGAGATCCTCACTGAACTTCTGGAGTGAGTTTGCTGCACTGAAAGTAAAAGGGGCCGAATAATATTTGCACGCCCCACTATTCAGTTTTTATTTTTTACAAAAGTTTAAAATAACCAATAAATTTTGTTCCACTTCACAATTTTGTCCCACTTGTTGTTGATTCTTCACCAAAAAAATTAAAATTTTATATCCTTATGTTTGAAGCCTGAAATGTGGCAAAAGGTTGAAAAGTCCAAGGGGGCCGAATACTTTCACAAGGCACTGTAGTGCATTTCCTTGGACAAGGTATGAAAACAATAAATAAACGTAAGCATGAGCAATGGACTGTGAAGAGATTTGTAGCTGATTCAAAGCACAGGTTCATACAGATAAAAGCATAATGAGGAAGGTTTCTGACAAATTCAGACAGACAAATTAATTGGATTAAGAGAGCAGCTGCTAAATTACCATTACAAAGCAGCAAACAGGTATTTGTAGCTGCTGGTGCCTCTTGAGTCCCACGAACCTCAAGGTGTAGGATCCTGAGGCTTGCAGTTGTGCATAAACCTACTATTTGGCCACCCCTAAACAATAGTCACAAGCAGAAACTGTTACAGTGTGCAGAGAGATACATGAAGACTAATTTTGAAACAGTATTGTTTACTGGTGAGTGCTGTGCAACCCTGAATGGTCCAGATGGATGGAGTAGTAGATATTTGGTGGATGGCCTCCACGTGGAGTCATGTTTTGGGATAGAATCATGGGGAGAGAGCTGGTAGGCCCCTTTAGGGTCCCTGAAGATGTCAAAATAACCTCTGCAAAGTATATTGTTTCTAACTGACCACTTTCTTCCATGGTACAAAAAGAAGAATCATGTCTTCCGTAGCAAAATCATCTTCATGCATGACAAAGCACCATCAGCAAAGAATACCTTTGAGTAATTGGCTGCTTTAAAGCATCCTCAAGCAAAAGACCTATGAGGGTGAGAGGCAGTTCACATCAAAACAGCAGCTCTGGGAGGCTATTCTGACATCATGCAAGAGAAATTCAAGCAGAAACTAAACAAAAACTCGCAAGTTCAATGAATGTGAGAATTGTGAAGGTGATATTAAAGATGGGGTCCTATGTTAACATGTAATTTGGCCTGTTAAGATGTTTTTTATTGAAACAACTTTTGATGTCAGTAAATGTGACCTCTTAATGCTACAAATTCAACAAATGTCCATTTTCAGTTCTTTGCAACCTATAAAATGTTTAGAAACTCTGTTGTCATAATAATGTGGATTTTGATATTTTACAATTTGATTTATACGGTTGAAGATTTGAACATTATATTGACTGTCATTTGCATCAACCATTTAGGAAAATCAGAGAAAAATATAATTTGCTTAATAATTTAGAATGCAGTGTATAAAGGAAGCTCCTTCTGCTGAATCCACTCCTGGCTTTGGCTAAAAAATTGCAGGAGCATTTTCAATATCAACAAAAAGCAGCTTTTTCTGCAATGTGGGGCCTTGGCCTTAGACTGCTTTTATGCAATTTGATTTTGAGGCGTTGCACCTTCAAAATTGCAAGTTTACAAATACATTGGAAAAAATGCATGTGCTTTTTCTTTTCAGTCAAGGCTAGCTAATTAAAAAAGCAAAACACGTGTCCTTTCAGATGCATGTTTAGACTGTGTTACAAAATATGTATCAAAAATGCAATGTGTGAATGCAGTCTTATAGGGTCAAAACAAACACACCCTGCTGCAGAAACAAGAGTGCAAGTAAGTAAACAAAATACTTGTAATACTAATAGTAATACTTATAATACATACATTTAATACATTAGCCTATATCAGGGATAGGCAACCTTCGGGACTCCAGGTGTTGTAAAACTACAACTCCCAGCTTGCATATTTGCTCTGCTATTCTTGGAACTCCCATGGAACTTTATGGAGCATGTTGGGAGTTGTAGTTTCACAGCAGCTGGAGTGCCGAAGGTTGCTGTCCCCTGGCCTATATTGTTGTCAGCATTTAATTGCATTTGGTACACTGTTCCCAGATGGCAACAAAGAGAAAGAATACACATAGCATTGGGTCTGCTTCAGAACGGAGGATTTGGTTCATGAAATATGGTTGGCCATACTTCCTGGGTTGAATGCTGATCCAGGACCCACAAGGAGGCAGGGACTCCTAGCAGCATAGATCACTAAGATGCTTGAAGTCCGGGTCCTGGCTCAGTTTTCTGTATGGAATACGGCCTACAACTTGTTCATATTTCGCAGAGTGAATTCACACTTGTGAAGCAGGCCATATGTAGCCAGACCAATGAGAAAGGTAAGAATGAAGAAGCATTCACACAGAAGTTTTACCAAACCAGAAACTTTACCATACAAGACCGCAATGAACTATGAACCCTTGTGTCTATCACATGACCATAGATGGATTTTTATCCACAGGAAGTAAACAACGAATGTATTTAGATTTAGAAAACTGTGAGGAATTAATACAAAAAGTATAAAAAATTGTAAATTGTAAAATTGTAAAATGTTTTGTTTTACAAACAATAACCTTTATTTGCTGAAACTGGACAACTACTTTAAGTAAACTGTGTCACAAACATCACCTACTCAGCTGCCACTGTATCTCATTTGCACCCAACATAAAGGGTACCCTGCAACACCAACCTCCCTCATTACTATACTGTCACAGGGTCTTTAAGAGGATTGGGTGGTCAAACCACTTAGAAAGGAGAAAGTGATTAGCTGCCATATTGGGTTTCCTCCATGTCACCAGCTCCACGCGGCTATTGTATTCAAGTGGAAACATTTTTCAGCTAGGAAAAATTCTGCTGTGTGAACATACCCTAAAACAGATGGCGTGCAATGTAAATTGTCAAGTGCCAGTCCCTTCAAATTGCTGATCAGCAGGGGTCCCAGGTGTTGGATTCCCACTGATCTCTTATGGATGACCTGTCCTGAGGTTATGGTAGAATACTGAGTACCAGTAGCAAGGAAATGGACTTTAAAAAGGATATCCACTATCAATCCTCATCAAAGCAGTCAGGGAATACTTGATAGCTGTTTCCCTAGTAAAGGTAATGCATCACCAGCAGCAGAGATCTACACTCATCTCTGCTGCCTAGAAAGTTCAGTACAGTGACCTCTACAAAGTCAGGGCTGTCATGATGCTGTGGGGCCCCCGGCCACCTCCAGCTAGTTGCCAGCCTAGATGTGGTCACAGGGGTTGGGATCATTATGCCCTTGTTCCTTGGTGTTATCTTCAGGGGCAGAAGGGAACCACATATTATAGTGAGTTTCCTGCAATAATACAATTATCTTTTTTTAATATGTGCAAGCACTTAGGATCATTTTAATGGAGAGTTAAAGCCTTTGATACTATATGGGACTAAATTTTTATTAAAGTTTTTCAAAAAGAGAGGACGTATATGACTGGATTGTTATACAGCTGATCTGTGTAGTAAACATACAATACAATAGACTTCAGTATAAACCTTCCAAGATGTTAGGGAAAATATTGTACAGTTCAATGTTCAAAGATAAATCAACCTTGAGTGAAAAGTTGGAGCTGAACAAAAGAAAACAAAGAAAGATAGGATTGGAAAATGAAAAAGGGTAGAGAGGGCTCTGCAGTGTGTTGTGGGCTTATTGCCTACTGCTAATAAACCTGTATGAAATTAGTATTATGTGGTATTTATCAGGTTATTCTGATGTGAAATAGGAAGGAAAGTGGTGGTGGTGGTGGGGGGAGTTGTTTCTTTTCTAGGGTATGGAGACAACCAATGGCCCCAGAAGAAGAGATAATTGTCCATACAACCCATTCTAGTTGCCATCTTTTTATTATATAGGCAGTTTGTGGAGAGATAATGAGATCTGAGATAGTTGGAGTTTGAGAAGATTTGCAATTTCTCACAATGAACAGCTGAGCTACATGTAGCATATGGCATAGAACTGTTCAATTCAATTCAGTGTTACACATACACTGGACAGACCACCTTTTCATTTCCAATAATCTAATTGTTTAAAGTCTTTTTTGCAATAGAATATTTTTTTGTGTAATACAGTGTCAGATTTTTCAAAACTTTGTGCAGCTTGCTGCACTGTTTTCTGACTGTCCACAGAGGGTCTTACATTGTTTATGGGCAATAGTGTTTTTTTTTTTTTTTTTAATTTTTATATAAAACTACTGCTTTTTGCCAAGCACCTCCCCCAAGAACAGACACATTTTTGGATTATTTTAAACGTTAAAATGCATAACAGCAAGCAGTATCGCAGTGTATGGTTAAACTAGCAGTTGTATCCATTGCTAACCATTAGTTTTCCCATAGACATACATGTCACTGTCATTTTGACACAATTTCGACTGTGTTTGCTTTAGAGAACTAGAAATAGGCTACACAGAGTCATAGGAGTACTGACATTGTCATACAATATGTTTTAAGCCAATTTAACCCTTTCAGGACCAAAGGTCATGGATGCCTCAGTGCTCAGGCCAAATTTTGCACTTTTGGTATGCATTGCTTTACATGCCAATATCTTTTTAATGGCTTGCAGTATCTTGACTATTTTTGTCATGTTTTTTTCAGAACACATAAGGCTTGAAATAAGTAGCCTTACTTGGTAAATAAATTTAAATTTTTTTTTTCGTTAGAAGTAAATAAATGGTATAAAATGTGAAAATAAATGTAAATTTTGCTAAGACATAATAATTTTTATATATAATATTGTACAAACATATTAAAATATGTTCTCCAATTTCTTCTGATTATAGGGACTACATATTTATAAGTTTTTTTGCAAAAAATCTGATATAATATGGTTTTATATTCAGCATGTACATTTCCGTTTTTCAGTTGCATTTACGGCATGGTTTATTTTATGGCTCCATAGTGTCTTTACAATATACAATGCATATATTGTAAAAATGAGAACAGAGGGATACAACATATTACACTGTATATTAAGTGTGTATATATACTGTATATACATATATATATATATATATATATACAGTATATGTACACTCACTGTACGTTTATGTGTGCTTCACAGTAACAATTTCAGGCTGCTGTCACAATCTGTCTCCTTCTCTCTTCCTCAGCTGTGACAGAAAAGTGAAGGAGGCAGAAAGTTTCAGCAGTGGCAAAAGTTTATTTGTTAGGCTGGAGCCACACATAGTGTAAATGCCGCGAGTTGGTCACGTCGTTTTACAGTACCTGCAAAGTGGATAGGATTCTAGCTAATCCCATCCACACATTGCAGAAAAACGTGAGCGTTTTTGTAAATGGCAGCATGTCAATTATAACTACGGAAACGCTGGTGTTTTCCATATAGGTATAATGGAAGCGGAAAGTCCGCAGAGGAAAACTATGTGGACTTTCTGTGAAAAACGCTGTGGAAAAAAAACCACAATGGGTTTCCACCCAGTCAGGAATTTGAACTACTGCATATTAAGTTCAAATTCCCAACTGTGTTTTTAACTAGTGATAAATAGTTTGTGTTATAACTAGCACAGATAGTTATAACTGTTATAACTCGATACAGCCATTTGAAATGACCATCCCCCTTTGGTAAATGCTTAAGCTCTGCATTCTGAATTGAGTACAGGTGAACGGACAGAGTCTCCCTGGCAATGCTTAGTTAGAGCATTGCTAATGTGCAGTTTACAGATTGTTATCTATTAAAAGGAAAATAGATAGCTTAATAAAGTGTATTACAAAATTGTTCACCACACATCCCCTGGCCCCCTACACTTAGTTACACTTTAAGCAACGATTTTGTATTTTTTCAATAACATTAAAAGTGGATGTTTTCATTCCAGAATAGTTAGATTTTGTCATACTGTGTGTCAGAGTAATTTTCTTAAAAATGAAGTTTTAGATTTTAATAGCATTACACATTTCATAGCAATACATTATTCATCCTGCAGATGGCCCTTTTGAAATTTTCGTCAAGCATATTAGAAAAAGTATGAAGACTACTGTACTTGTATGCCTTTCAATCAAAAGTACTTTAGCTACTGCTTAGAATTGCTGTTTCTTTACAATGTACCTTTCATTTTAGCTTATATGAGAAGATAATGGAAAAGTTGATTGTAACTGAAAATCGAAGCAGATTTACTAATACTGTCTAATAGTTAGACAGTGTAAAATCTTGACAGTTTTAAAATGTGCCAGATTTATCACAGTGACTGAAGCCATATTATAAATCTGGTGCATTTTGTTGGCTTAGTTTAAGTCAAAAATGCACCACATCGTTGATGCAAGGTCTTTTGCATACTGGTGTATCTTAAGCATATGCCACTTTCCCACTAACCATGCAACTCCCACTACGCCACACTCCCTTTGGAGTTAGGAACAAAAGTTTAAAACAATTAATGAAAGTGGTGTAAGTCATGTACTCTAGCTGATTTGTACACATAGCTAAATTTTGGTAAATTTTCACTGTCCAATTTTAATTTAAAACCGTAAGAAACTATTAAATAATAAATAGTTATTCTTTTCTTGAATATTTAATTACAAAGATCTAGCTGGAGCTAAAACCCCTGGGAAATAAAATTGCTTAAATTTACACTCTGATTTTTTTTTCTATGTCGCTGTCTGTGGTTTCAAAGAGAACCTGTCAGTTCATTTTTCAACCACAAAAAGGCCCCAGCATCTGCAGCATGATGTAAAGCACTTTGCTATCATGTCCATTGATCAGGTCTATGATCCCAAAAAACAAAACTATAAAGTTTTAAAAAATTAAGTTATGGTGGGCGGGCACTTCATCTTACTTGTCATGGAGATGGGATGGGTACCTCTGTGATAAATCACGCTCATAAGGGTGATTGACAACATGTGCTCTGTCTAACTGTGCCTGAGATCTCACCTCTGCCCAAACTCCTGCTGACTTGTGAAGGCTTTGGAGCAAGTACCCACCTCCACCAGTTAACAATAAGTGTGACTGGCCAGAGGATCTTTGTTTCAGTTGCAGTAGTTTGGGTGAAGGCGGCTTTAAGTGCACCTGCACAGCAGAGTAGGAGGTCTGATATAAGCAGAACTGTTAATCATGCCTTGTGGGTATAATTTACCATAAAGATAACTGCCGGCTCCATGACTAGTAAGATGTGTAACTGACAGCGGACATTGTTCCCACTGTGCCACCTATCCAGTTTGACTTTGGGTCACTCCTAAGGGCGTTATCTATGTAGCCTCCTCGGTTTTCACCATTTAATCCCCGTATGGGGATCTGGTCTTAGCCACGGTTGTTACCGGTTGCTACCTCTCATAGTGGTCTTGGTGCACGTGGCAACTGACACAAAGGCAAGAAAGCCGGTGCTTCAAAGCACCAGGGGGTCAGACGAAAGCATCGCTAAGTCTGGTGCAAAGGTCAGGGGAAGGCAGTAGAGAACTAGGGTTCGAGAAATATGCCATGGTCAATACACGGATAAATAGAAGAACAAGAACGGTAACAGAAGCGGAGTCAGGAATCAGGCTAATCTTATAAAAGAGAGTATCAATCAGGCATAAATACAAAACCCTCACAAGTACTGGACGTCCAAGAACCTTGTTTCTAAGTCACAGTGTAACTGTATGGTTGAGCAGTGCTCACAGATGCTTTTGTGAATCTCTCAAGTTGCTGAAAGAGAGGGCACTTACAAACTATAGTTAATGGAACCACACTTACCCCAGTCCCACAGGTCCGTTGCCTTGGGATAACCTTGGACTCTGACCTATCCTTCAAGTCGCACATCCAAACCCACAAGACCTCCTGCCACCTCAAACTAAAGAACACCCATCGAATCCGCTCCTTCCTCACCACTGAAACTACAAAGATGCTAGTCCATGCCCTCATAATCTCCTGCTTAGATTACTGTAACACCCTTCTTCATGGCCTCCCAGCAAATACTCTCGCCCTCTTCCAGTCTACCTTAAACTGTGCTGCTCGCTTAATACACCTCTCCCCGCATTCTTCATCAACCACTCCTCTCTGCCAATCCCTTCACTGGCTACCCGTTGCCCAGCAAATAGAGTTCAAAATACTAACGCTGACATACAAAGCCATCCACAACCTGTCCCCTCCATATATCTCTGACCTAATCTCCCACTGCCTGCCCACACGCAACCTCCGATACTCCAAAGACCTCCTACTCAGCTCTGCTCTTATCTGCTTTTCACACAACAGTCTCCAAGATTTCTTTTGCGCATCCCCCATACTCTGGAACTCATTACCAAGACACATAAGACTGACCCCCACAATCACAAGCTTCAAGAAGGCCCTGAAGACTCACCTATTCAGGAGGGCCTACAACCCCCTATAACACTACTGTCACCATATCACTATCTGAACAGCCTCTTCCTTCACCTTCTGTCTCTATCCCTCTTCCCTCATAGACTGTAAGCCCTTGCAGGCAGGGCCCTCTATCCCAGTATGGAAGTTGGTCTCTGTTAGTACTGTATTTGTTTAGTATATTTTGTGTACAGTATGTAAACCCTCAAATGTAAAGCACCATGAAATTAATGGTGCTATATAAATAAATAAAAATAATAATAATAATAATAATAATAATAATAACTATGGAGTGGACCAAGAGCAGCAGAAGGAGCAAATACATAGCAGTCTGCAGAGTTAGTAACTGCACAATGTGAGTTAGAAGTAACTTGGCAGCAGTGTATGCTGGGAGAGATGGTACATCTGCAAGTACAGTGTGCTGGCATTACAAAATGAAGTGCCCACCCACTGTAACTATTTCAGGTAAATTTGCATACTCCAATGAGCATTATAACTAGTCTTTGGTACCATAAACCTGCTTTATGGACATGACTGCAAAGTGCTTTACATAATGTAGCAGATGCTGGGGCATGTTTGTGGTCGAAAAAAGACAGATTGCCTTTTAAAACTTAGATAATCGTGCAGTTTTCACACTGACTACAAAGCCTAATAGTTAAATGACACTTCCTGTTCTGTATCAATCACTTTCCATCCATAATCTTATTGTCACATGAAATATTGCAATGAAATGTAATAACTGTATATAGATGCAGCTATTCATACTTGTTCAGAAGAGGTAATATTACAGCTTCCTTCCTCCAGTCTCTGCACAGTGACAAAGCATGTCTAGGAAACTCTTTCACAGTCAAAGGACATTGCCAGTCTATTGTGTTCATTGTACATGAAGCTGCTGTATATTGCTAAATGCTGTTGACAACAGCAGCTCAAACAAAATGGTTGCCTCCATAGTCATGTATAGAAAAAAATAATTTATAAAAATACAGCTAGAAAATAAGAACAGATTAGAAAAAAATAATAAACTATAATTAATATTAAATAAATTAATAAGTAAAAATATATAATTATACATAAAAAATGGGACAAATTTATTAATAATTGCACACATTGCACCGATCTTAGGCAAGGTTCACACCTGCTTTCAGGTTTCCCTTCGGAGGGTCCCCAAGCAGACCAAATCTGCTTAAAAAAGTGGTTACCCTTGGAAACCCGCAGACCCCATAGACTATAAGGGCGGAAAGGGTGGAAAAATGTGGCGAGAGAAGTCCTACTTTAAAGCGGAATGGGGAACAGAATCCCCAAGCGGTAACCTAGCACTAGTGTGAACCTAGCCTTATTATCGTGAACACTGGTGGCAGATGTGTCAACATAATTAAGGGACTGAAGCCTCTTAATGATTCTGGTGCACCACGAGCTTAGATATCAGATATAAATCAATTTGGTTTTCTGGCACGAGTCATAGTAAATATGTAAGGCCAAGGCATCCCAGGCCCAACTGGATTCACTCCCTGCTCAGCACAAAAGTGGTGAGCAGGTTGGAAAATGTACAAATGCTTTTTTATCACATGTTTGGGTGCAAACGCTTGTGTGCCAAATACACTGACAAGCAAAAAAGTAACAATGTTTTGAACTTTTGACTTTCAGGCTCCATATCTCACCATCCATTACACCATTAAACGTGACACAACCATCATTTTATAGACAATCATCTTGGCTATATTATACATACATTTGACTTGCAACTATTTAGCATATGATTAGTTATGCAGATTCTTGTCATGTAACTGCATTATTACTATTTTGCTACTGTGGTGGAAACATTTTTTTTCTTCTTGTATACTACAAATTACAACCTGTTCTCACATTCCCTAATAGTTCAGCATGTTATTAGGTTGATTCCAAAGTAAAAGGCACTGGTTCAAATTGAGGATCAGGCATGAAGTAGATTTTCCAAGAACCCAAGAAAAGAACAGTACAGGCCTGAACAGTATGACGGGAGAGGGACTCCTAGGATAATAGTTATCAATGATTCTATGTTATCTACATACTGTCCTATACAGATTATAGTACAGGACAGTACGCGAACCATCCAACACACAGACTGAGTTTCGCGGGTAACACTCGGTAGTATGAATGCAGTGATATTGGTTAATAAAAGGTGGAGATTCAGTTAAAAGACTTATTTCTTTAGAGCAGAAAGGTCACGAACAGCCTTGTTTCCTTGAGGATTATTTTCCATCTTAATGAATGAATATTAATTTTCCATTGTTATAGAGAAACCATTCTGATACTTCACAGAAAGGTTTAATATTTCATATAAATTATCCAAGCTCAAGCAAAATTCTGCATCCTTGCAAAACACTGCAATAGATATATAATAAGCACTTGTGCTTCTGGAGTGAGCTGTTGTGCTATACTATACAGTATTATGCTATCTAGCTTTTCTATTATAGTCTATATTACTGGTTAATAAATCCTCTCAATAGTGCTTATAACTATTTTCAATGTAAAACAGGGATCCATTTTTAATCCTTACATAATAATCGTTTCACATTAAAAGTATGATCTATAAAATATTGTCAAGGATATTCCATATTTAAGTCAACTATACATAGCAATAAAGGTTGTCCCCATGACAACTATAATATGGTTACTTTTGTTCTTTGTTGCTAATTGAACAGATGTCGTAACAAATGTAGTTCCATAAAACCATATTAAAACACTCTGTTCATGTGCTCTATGTATTAACCGTACATATAACGTGTATTGTTCTATTTCCTGGTCAACAGCATAATTGTAGTCTACGCTTTTTTTAAGAGCCTGCTGTACCCATTGATTATAAATGCTTGATACTAATGATGAAAGACTTGTCAGTAGTCATTTTATGATCAATATTTACAATGTACTATATCGTTCTCACCTTTAGAGACAAAGGTGACACAGTGTGGCTAACAAAACATACAGAGATAGGCATATGGCATGATTAGATCAGGGGCGCACCGCTAATGAGGCGAGGTGAGGCGGCCGCCTCGGGCGGCACTGTCCGGGGGGCGGCATTTTACTATTTAATGTAAACCAGCCCAGGACAGGCCGCTTAAAAAAAAAAAAAAAAAAAAAACAGAGCTGAGCGCGGCCTGTCCTGGGCTGGTTTACAAGACGTCGCATCTCAGCGCAGGCGGCAATACAATGACGTCATCACGCCGCCTACGCTGAGACACAGACGTCGCGGACAAGAGGAGGAGGCGGCGGCTGCATCAAGGCATCGCAGGTAAGTATAGCTTTTTTTTATCTATATAAATAGGCCGTAACCTGTTGGAGTATCCCCGGCAGGTCAGGGCCTATTTATTTGCCTACCCGCGTCTGCTCGTGGCCGCCCCCGCTTCCCCTTCTGCTATGGGCCGCAGAAAGGGAAGCGGATGCCGCTGTGAGCGGCCGCGGGCATCGGTAAGTTAGGCCGCGGGCCGCAAATACTACTATTATTATACTCCGGGGTCTATTCAGACCCCGGAGTATAATAATCGGAGGCCTAGGGTTGGTGAGGGAACATAAAAAACAGTGTTACTCACCTCCTGCGATCCGATGTAACTCCGAGCGGGCTTGAGGCCTGTGGTGACGTCATCAGGTCGTGTCGCCGGCCTGATCACGTGACGTGTGTGCGCAATTAAACAGGGCTGAAAGCTGCAAGGAGTGCACCGGTGTCTAGGATAGGTAAGTAACTCTGATTTTTATGTTTGTATTCTCCCCTGGGTCTCCAATCATTATACTCTGGGGTCTGAAAAGACCCCAGAGTATAATAACAGTTCATGGGTGGTCCACTATGGGGCAAAATACCCTGTGCAGGGACCACTGTAGAGCATAATACCCTGTGCAGGGGCCACTCTGGAGCATAATACAAGTGCAGGGGCCACTATAGAGCATAATACCGGGTGCAGGGGTCACTATAGAGCATAATACAAGTGCAGGGGCCACTATGGAGCATAATACCAGTGCAAGGGCCACTATGGAGGATAATACCAGTGCAGGGGCCACTATGGAGCATAATACCCTGTGCAGGGGCCACTCTGGAGCATAATACCAGTGCAGGGGCCACTATGGAGCATAATACCAGTGCAGGGGCCAATATGGGGCATAAAACTGTGTGCAGGAGTTGCTGCGGAACATAATACCGTGTGCAGTGGCCAATGCGGGGCATAATACCGTGAGCAGGGGCCACTATGGAGCATAATACCGTGTGCAGGGGCCACTATGGAGCATAACCCAGTGTGCAGGGGCCGCTGCGGGCCATAACACTGTGTAATACTGTGTGCAGGGGCTGCTGTGGAACTTTATAGTGTGTGTAAATGGGGCGCTATAAACATGGGCTATGGCACCTGTTTATATTATACGCTGTCTGTTTATAGTGACCGTGTGATGTAATTGTAGCCTTGTCACATACTGTAGACATGTACAGGACGAGGCTGTAGTTACATGACATGGCCGCTATGAGATGAAATACACTATGTAAACAGAGAAGCGGTCACGGCGCTTACACAGGTACCATTCAAACAGCTGATCAGTGGGGGTCCTGGGTTTTTGAACCCCACTGATTAGTTTATTAATGACCTGGAAAACCTTTTAATTAGTTAACACCTGGGGCATTATTAATAAGGGGCACTATTTATACAGGGTACACACGGACATTATTAATATAAAGATGCACTTGGGGGTATTATTATGGGGGGTTATATCATATATTTTATAATTGGGGGTAGCAGCAGGATGGGGGCTTTGTGTAGGTGAGGACAATGTGGGTTGGATGCCTGGAAAAGTGAGGAGCCAAAGATGTCTGTGTTGCAACCTTTACAGAGACAAGTCACAGCTGGAAGAAGTGGTCATGGCGGTCCAGAGGGAAGAGAAGGGAAATGTGAAGGATTAGTCAGAGACGTCACCTGTAAGTCACAAAATGTTACTGCACTGTATTCACCTAAATGATAGAGGATAAATACCTGATTGATGGGGGTCTGTCTGCTGAGACCCCCACTGAGCCTGAGAATTGGGTTTTTCCCCCCACTAGGTGGGAATCCAGCCTGGCTGCAGCCATATATATAGGTGTGTCACTTGGTGGATGGACGAACCCGCGTGGCTCTCATTCACTTCAATGGGAGTGCCAAAGATAGCCGAAGTCCAGTACTCAGCTATCTGCGGGGCTCCTATTATAGAGAATGGGGGCCACGTGGGCTCATCCATCCACCAAGCAGAAGATGTGTGACGTTACTTTCATTGTTAATGCCGTGTTGTCGATCTGATACTGAAGTAATACAGGAAGAAGAATTCTTAAAAACTGTTTTATAACTTTGTGTATTGTGTATATTGTGCGACGATAACAGTGTGTTAAACTAGTAGCATGGAAACTCAGTTTTGTTTTGTTTTTTTGGGGGGGGGCGTCTTTCTATAGTCCGCCTCAGGCAGCAAAGAGGCTAGGTTCACCACTGGATTAGATACATATTATATATAAGCTGTTCTGTTTGCTTCACCTCACCATATGTCCATAATATAATGAGCAGCAGTTGCTAGCTTAGTGGTTAGTATTTTGTTACCCTTAACATTACTGTACAGCAATTTTAATTGACTTCTTTATTATAACACAATGCAGGTATTGGTTCTCTTAGATTAAATTCACTAAGTGTAGTTTTTTACAAACTGCTTTAAAAATGAATTGTTTATGGGTGAAGTCTACATTTGCAACACTTTTTAAATGAAGTATGTTTGCAAATAACTATTTAAAAAATCATCATTTGGGGTGTACAGATCTTATGTAGATCTAAACATTTCCATAGTTACATACTAGAAGCTTGTGTAGTCTAATCCTGCAGTCATATTTTCATCTATGCCCCACTGTACTTCTTATTAACCTACCAAATGCATGTTAACACAAATGTATCTGCTGCTAACTTTCATTATATTAGCTCAAACTTAGTGAAAGAATAATTTTTTTATTAATCTAATTTAATACAGAATTGTGACATCCTAGCAAAAACCCTTGAAAGCCTGCATTTTGCATCAGAACTACACATCGACAGATATAGCATATCATTTTGACACAATATCACAAAACAACATTGTCTTCAAAAGCTGGTCATCTTGTCACACATATATCTGGACATGTCCTTCCAAGAGAATAAGGAAATATAGATTGGTAAGAATTAAGGGGCAGATGGACTTTGCCTTTTTTAATAATTTAGGTTGTGAAGTCAACAGCTCCTTACAGCCATAAAAGAGTTGATTCAATGTATGTAATGATTCAAAGCAAGTTTCAATAATATCGAGAAATGTAAGATATAGAAAACTACTGTTAGTAGTTAGTAATTAAAATAATTAAAAAAGAAACATTAGAAATGTAAAATCTATGTAAATATGCACACTTGCTACATTCAAATATATACAAACATGCACCCACTTACAGATATGTGCTCTCTTACATTTTCTCATAGCAGCACTTGTCCTGATATCTGTATCACAAGTTAAAGAGGACCTTTAACGTCCTTGTACTGGGGGGCGTTCGTTACAGCTCAGCGTCATCACTGGGCTGTAAGGAACGCCCCCTCTGACAGTACTCGGCTATGGATGAGGACAGAGAGAGGGGGCGTTCCTTACCGCCCAGCAATGACGCTAGGTTCTGAGGAATGCCCCCTCAGTACAGGGCTATGGATGAGCACAGTCAGGGAGGGCGTTCCTCACAGCCAAGCTAGACTGTCAGGAACACCCTTCTGACAGTGAACGGTGAAATTTAGACCCCCGATATCTCCAGCCCTGGGGCATAAAACAGGAAAGCTGACAGCGCGCTGTAGCGGCATGTAAAACCGCTACAAATTGTACAGTGCTGCGGAATATGTTGGTGCTATATAAATAAAAATTATTATTATTATTATTATTATTATTATTATTATATACATGAGGACATGAAAGGTCCTCTTTAAGTATTTTTTCTCAAAGCAACTTGATCTCCTGATAAGTTAACACAAAAGAATATTCTAACTATCCAATTTTTGTTTAGGTGTGGCCACTTTGTGGAGCATGGGAGTAAGGTGTGAATTTCAGCATTTCTTTTCAATAGTTTTTATTGGTATTTTCAAAATTTACAACATACAGAAGAAAAAGATGTATGTATTTACAGGTACATACTAGTACAGTAGAGGCGGAAATAACAATTCATCACTGCAGTGCAAGGAATAGTATGTAATAGTTAGAAATATGGTGGGTGTGGTCACCATAGATGTAGTCATCTATGACTGGAGAGCTGTGGATAAAGGAAAAGAATACAAACAAAAAACAACAAAAGAATTTCATCATTTCTAGTTTTTACTTAGCATGTCAAAATAATGCTCTCTAAAGAAATTGCTTTAGTTACATAAACTGGAGATAATTAAAGTATGGTCACTTCTGTGAGCTGTGCACACTTATGCACTTCCAGTATATACACATGCTTACAACATACAAGCAAACACAGACTTGCATATTCATATGTAGTACATGTAGGCATGCATATGTACACAACACACATTATTACATACAGTTTTGCATCTTTGCATGCTGGCAACATACAGCTATGTAACTAAGCTTGAGTTTGGATAACTTCAATTTCACATGAAAACAATTAAATACAATATCCCAACATGCTACTAGAAAACCCCTTTAAGGTTAAGTCCCTATGTAGCAAGCCATAGCCCAAAAATGCTGCGGTAAAGATTGGGGAAAGATTTTCTTTCTGCATTGTTTTTCACGGAAAGTCCACAGAGTTTACCTCTGCGGCCTTTCTACTTCTATTATGCCTATACGGAAAACGCTAGCATTTCCATAAGTATAATTGACATGCTGCAATTTGCAAAAAACACTCGAAGATTTTTTGCTGTGTGGATGGGATTAGCCAGAATCTCATCAACTTTGCACATACTATAAAAGAAGTGTTTTTGCTGCTGCGTTTATGCCACGGCCAAAACGTTGCATTTTTGCAATGTGGGGCTCCAGCCTAAAGGCCTAATTTAACAACACCACCTTAGTTGCAGTGCTGGAGTCCAAACAAGGACAACATCTGCAAGGAGTTTGTATGTTCTCCCCGTGTTTGCGTGGGCTTCCTCTGGGTACTCCAGTTTCCTCCCACACTTCAAAGACATACTGATAGGGGATGTACAGTGCTGGCCAAAAGTATTGGCACCCCTGAAATTCTGTCAGATAATACTCAATTTCTTCCAGAAAATGTTTGCAATCACAAATGCTTTGGTAATAATATCTTCATTTATTTTGCTTGCAATGAAAAAACACAAAAGAGAATGAAAAAAAAAGTCAAATCATTGATCATTTTACACAAAATTCCAAAAATGGGCCGGACAAAAGTATTGGCACCCTCAGCCTAATACTTGGTAGCACAACCTTTAGTCAAAATAACTGCGAACAACCACTTCCGGTAACCATCAATGAGTTTCTTACATTGCTATGCTGGAATTTTAGACCATTCTTCTTTGGCAAATTTCTCCAGGTCCCTGAGATTTGAAGGGTGCCTTCTCCAAACTGCCATTTTGAGATCTCTCCACAGGTGTTCTATGGGATTCAGGTCTGGACTCATTGCTGGCCACTTTAGAAGTCTCCAGTGCTTTCTCTCAAACCATTTTCTAGTGCTTTTTGAAGTGTGTTTTTGGTCATTGTCCTGCTGGAAGACTCATGACCTCTGAGGGAGACCCAGCTTTCTCACACTGGGCCCTACATTATGCTGCAAAATTTGTTGGTAGTCTTCAGACTTCATAATGCCATGCACACGGTCAAGCAGTCCAGTGCCAGAGGCAGCAAAGCAACCCCAAAACATCAGGGAACCTCCGCCATGTTTGACTGTAGGGACCGTGTTCTTTTCTTTGAAGGCCTCTTTTTTTTTTTTCCTGTAAACTCTATGTTGATGCCTTTTCCCAAAAAGCTCTACTTTTGTCTCATCTGACCAGAGAACATTCTTCCAAAAAGTTTTTGGCTTTCTCAGGTAAGTTTTGGCAAACTCCAGCCTGGCTTTTTTATGTCTCTGGGTCAGAAGTGGGGTCTTCCTGGGTATCCTACCATAGAGTCCCTTTTCATTCAGACGCCGACGGATAGTACGGGTTGATACTGTTGTAACCCTCGGACTGCAGGGCAGCTAGAACTTGTTTGGATGTTAGTCGAGGTTCTTTAGCCACCATCCGCACAATCTTTCGTTGAAATCTCTCGTCAATTTTTCTTTTCCGTCCATATCTAGGGAGGTTAGCCATAGTGCCATGGGCTTTAAACTTCTTGATGACACTGCGCACGGTAGACACAGGAACATTCAGGTCTTTGGAGATGGACTTGTAGCCTTGAGATTGCTCATGCTTCCTCAGAATTTTGCTTCTCAAGTCCTCAGACAGTTCTTTGGTCTTCTTTCTTTTCTCCATGCTCAATGTGGTACACACAAGGACACAGGACAGAGGTTGAGTCAACTTTAATCCATTTCAACTGGCTGCAAGTGTGATTTAGTTATTGCCACCACTTGTTATGTGCCACAGGTAAGTAACAGGTGCTGTTAATTACACAAATTAGAGAAGCATCACATGATTTTTCAAAGGGTGCCAATACTTTTGTCCACCCCCTTTTTTATGTTTGATGTGGAATTATATCCAACTTGGCTTTTTGACAATTCTTTTTGTGGTTTTCCATTGAAGACAAATTAAATGAATATATTATTACCAAAGCATTTGTGATTGCAATCATTTTCTGGAAGAAACTGAGTATTATCTGACAGAATTGCAGGGGTGCCAATACTTTTGGCCAGCACTGTAGATTGTGAGCTCTATATGGGACAGTTACTGACAATGTCTGCGGAATATGTTGGTACTATACAAGTAAGCATAATAAATAAATAAATAAATAAATAATAAGATATTACTTTGTGACACAATATCAAGAAACAAATATTTAATCAACATACTGTGGGGAAAAAAAAGTATTTAGTCAGCCACCAATTGTGCAACTTCTCCCACCTAGAAAGATGAGAGAGGCCTGTAATTGACATCATAGGTAGATCTCAACTATGAGAGACAAAATGAGAAAATAAATCCATATCTGGGCCCGTCTGAAGTTTGCTAGAGAGCATTTGGATGTTCCAGAAGAGTATTGGGAGAATGTCATATGGCCAGATGAAACCAAAGTAGAACTGTTTGGTAGAAACACAACTCGTCGTGTTTGGAGGAGAGTGAAGGAGAGTGAATGCTGAGTTGCACCCAAAGAAAACTATACCTACTGTGAAGCATGGGGGTGGCAACATCATGCTTTGGGGCTGTTTCTCTGCAAAGAGACTAGGACGACTGATCCGTGTACATGAAAGAATTAATGGGGCCATGTATCGTGAGATTTTGAGTTCAAACCTCCTTCCATCAGCAAGGGCATTGAAGATGAAACGTGGCTGGGTCTTTCAGCATGACAATGATCCCAAGCACACCGCCAGGGCAACGAAGGAGTGGCTTCGTAAGAAGCATTTCAAGGTCCTGGAGTGGCCTAGCCAGTCTCCAGATCTCAACCCCATAGAAAACCTTTGGAGGGAGTTGAAAGTCCGTGTTGCCCAGCGACAGCCCCAAAACATCACTACTCTAGAGGAGATCTGCATGGAGGAATGGGCCAACATACCAGCAACAGTGTGTGCCAACCTTATGAAGACTTACAGAAAACGTTTGACCCATGTCATTGCCAACAAAGGATATATAACAAAGTATTGAGACGAACTTTTGTTATTGACCAAATACTTATTTTCCATCATAATTTGCAAATAAATTCTTTAAAAATCTGACAATGCGATTTTTCTGGATTTGTTTTCTCATTTTGCCTCTCATAGTTGAGGTCTACCTATGATGTCAATTACAGGCCGGCCTCATCTTTTTAAGTGGGAGAACTTGCACAATTGGTGGTTGACTAAATACTTTTTTTTCCCCCACTGTATACTATATGTCTGTAGATTGGAAAGATTACCTAAATTTAGGATAATTTGTCTTTTTAAATCAGTTTTTTTATTTTGCATACAGGCTCTTCTTTCTTGCATCTAAAATGCAAAAGTGAGGACATTATGATTGCTATTTGCTAAGCTTTTCTTTGTAACCACATTAGAGTTACAATATGATGTGCAAAGCATCCTCACTTTACTATCATCATTACCAGTGGCGTAACTAGGAATGGCTGGGCCCCAAGGCGAACATTTGACATGAGCCCCCCCCCCAAAGCCGCTGCCCCCAACCCCCCGGAGCCGCCGCCCCCAACCCCCCCCAAACCGCCGCCCCCAACCCCCCCACACACACAAACCGCATTCCTGCGCACTCTATTATGCCCCACAGTGGCCCCTGCACACGGTATTATGTCCCATAGTGGCCCCTGCACACGGTATTATGCCCCATAGTGGCCCCTGCACACGGTATTATGCCCCATAGTGGCCCCTGGGGCGCGGGCCCCGCCCCCCCCCCACACAGTAGTTTGCCCCATAGTGGCCCCGACACACAGTAGTTTGCCCCATAGTGGCCCCTGCACACAGTAGTTTGCCCCATAGTGGCCCCTGCACACAGTAGTTTGCCCCATAGTGGCCCCTGCACGCAGTATTTTGCCCCATAGTGGCCCCTGCACACAGTAGTTTGCCCCATAGTGGCCCCTGCACACAGTAGTTTGCCCCATAGTAGCCCCTGCCCACAGTAGTTTGCCCCATAGTAGCCCCTGCACACAGTAGTTTGCCCCATAGTGGCCCCTGCACACAGTAGTTTGCCCCATAGTGGCCCCTGCACGCAGTAGTTTTCCCCATAGTAGCCCCTGCACGCAGTAGTTTGCCCCATAGTAGCCCCTGCACTCAGTAGTTTGCCCCATAGTGGCCCCTGCACACAGTAGTTTGCCCCATAGTGGCCCCTGCACACAGTAGTTTGCCCCATAGTAGCCCCTGCACACAGTAGTTTGCCCCATAGTAGCCCCTGCACACAGTAGTTTGCCCCATAGTGGCCCCTGCACACAGTAGTTTGCCCCATAGTGGCCCCTGCACACAGTAGTTTGCCCCATAGTAGCCCCTGCACACAGTAGTTTGCCCCATAGTAGCCCCTGCACACAGTAGTTTGCCCCATAGTGGCCCCTGCACACAGTAGTTTGCCCCATAGTGGCCCCTGCACACAGTATTATGCCCCATAGTGGACCACCCATGAACGATTATTATACTCTGGGGTCTTTTCAGACCCCAGAGTATAATGATCGGAGACCCAGGGGAGGATAGAAACATAGAAAACACTGCAACTTACCTCTTCCTTGCTCCGGTGCACTCCCGTGCGCTACTTCGGCCATCTTCAATGTCAGACCGGATCTCGCGCGATCCAGGCCGACGCCGCGACGCATAATGACGTCGGCTGACGTCTGGGACGTCACCAAACAGGCCCGAAGCCTACGGAGCGGCGGAGAGGTGAGTTACAGTGTTTTTTATGTTCACTCACCTCCCCTGGGCCCCCGATCGTAATACTATAGTATAACGATAGCAGTAATTGTGGGGTTCGCGGTGGCGACTGCCACAGGGCCCGGGCCCCGTAATGTTCCGGGCCCGTGGCAGTCGCTACCACTGCACCCCGGTAGTTACGCCCTGATCATTACATAAACTTAAACAAAGCCCACCGCCTCTTTTATAAACCCAAGCGCTAATAAAAAGATTTTAACCCTGAATATTAATCACCTAGTCAAGTGCCCTATTTAGCCATGTTTCAGCCATATCTATGATGTCATACTGTTCCTCAAGAGTTCTAGTCCCCCAACTACTTGCCAGACCATTGCATTTGGAGATACAGTGCTGGTTAGTGTGATCAGCATTATACAGCAGTATACAGTAGATGAGAGCAGGAGCAGCGAGCCATCCACTAACATAATACAGGTCAGTGTGATTTCATGGAATTTTGTGTGTACAGTATACTGTGCATGCTTACCTCTTTGAGTGTTTTGAGGAATGTTAATATAAATGGCAGTTTTATTTTTCTGGCCAATGTAACGGAAGAGTTTTTTATTTTTTCAAAGTTGGCCATCTCATGCCACTAATCTTGGCATATCTCGAAATAAATGAATAGTTAAGCGTGGACACGTCTGTTTACAGCTTTTGTAGAATGTGCTGTGTAGTGTCTCAGTGTACCAGTAATATCAGTACTGAAGAGACTGTGTGTAAGAGACAAGTGTATGCCTGATGCCTGCAATGACACAGCTATAATGAGCTCAGCACTGTACATGCCTATCACAGGCACAGTATACACCCACCACAAGCAAGTGAACAACACAAAGGAATACAGTTAAATTGGGACATTTTATCCCTATATATAACATAGATATATATAGAAAAAAATGCACAACATAACTGATGCTGGCTGCCACTCCAACGGCCAATTCATATTTATATCTTATGGAATGACATGTACTCTTTAAACAAATTTGAGCTAAGTTAATGGTGAACAAATTACTTTATTTCATTTTGTGTCACCCAGTGTTCTGAACCCTGCATTATAAGATGTGTCATCTAAAAAAATAAGTGTTATAAAACAATTTTAAGGACACCTAGGTTAATTTAGTACAGTAACGAAAACAAGGAAATATGTATTATATATAGATTTCTATATCCTCATAGAACCAAGAGCTAGTGAGAAGTGTGGATATTGAGGCGTTAATTATTCAATAAAGTTGTTGTTTATCACTTCTATTTTTAACAAGAACTTTCTGCTAATGTTATGAAGAAGGTTCATTGAAGTAATATAAAATTGGAAACTTACATTTTTTTTTTAACATTGCAAGCTATTGTCTGATTAATGGGAGTCCACATGCTAGGGCTACTCATCACAAGAATGGGGTTCCCAAGTCCCCTCTTGAAATGGAATAGTGGTTGAAAATTCATACTGCCGCTCTATACAAAGCTTGTTGGACTGCTGCATATAGCCAAGTACATTGCTAGGCTATTTCTGGCAGTCCAAAACAGTTTAAGTGACACCTCATTCAAGGTGACGGAGCCATATTCTTGGCAATCTTGGAAAAATCCCTTTAACTCTTGCTTTGCTTTTTATCTAACTCTAGCAGACTTATATGGAGAGCTGTCATCTATTTATTTTTTTCTCTGCCTGGATATGACTGCTGATACCCTGAGCTCTGGGATTATCACTTCTTATAGAGATTGTCCGAGCAAAAAAAATATTTTTAAAATACGCTGAGGAGGTGAAAATTTAAAAAAAAAAAAAATTATTCTCACCTGTCCCTGGTGCTCCAGTGTCCTCCCAGCGTGGTCCGGTCCTGCTGCTCCGGTGTCTTCTCAAAATGAAACTGCTCGCTGGCTGTGACGTTCTGGTTCCCTTCTGCTGAAGCCCTTCACGTACTGCTGAGGCCAATCAGCAGCCTCAGGAAGAGACCCCAGGACATCACAGGAACATGCTGGGAAGCACCAGAGCACCGGAGAAAGGTGAGAATGATTTTTTTTATTTTTTTCACCGCCCACAGTCGATTTAAAAAAAAAATTTTTTTTGTTTTTTTGCCTGAACAACCCCTTTACGTATATATTGCATTTCCTGTGGATATGCCATAAATGGATGTAAAATGTGCTTTCATTTTTTAAAACTTTGGGGCAGATATACTAATTATAATGAGGCAGAATTTTAAGTTAAATAGTTTTAGATACTTTCTAATAGTTTCTGCATCTCTTCTGACAAGTGGGCAGGGCTTGTTTAAAAAGGGTGTGGGGTTTAACATTCAATACTGTTCGCCAAAAATGTGTCAGATTTTGGAAAATATGACAAAATTCAGACACTTTTCTTTGTTAGAAATCAAGACAACTAATAAGTGGTGAAAAGTTAGACAAGACAATTTAAAAGGGCATCTGATTTTCAAACAGTATTAGGCATTGAAAAATTTGGTGCAGTTTAAGACTGTCTTGTCTAAATTTGCACTAAAATTCAGAAAGTTTATCAGCCACTTAGGTTTTATGATATGGTAAAACAACTAAATAACTTGTGAATTCACATGTGAATCAACCTTTCTTTAAATGTAGTTTAAAGATCTTTATATTACCAAAGCTTATTAACATCAAATCTTACATAACATTTTTGTCAAGCAAAGGGCATGTATTATGCTACTACGGTATCTAAAAGAGACAAAGGAAATGTTCTCGAAATTACCATATACAATTTATGCAACATTGATGCCCCACAATGGAGTACAAAATAATCCACATACACAATAAATTACCTCGCTCAAAGACATTCCATGACCAACTGTGAGTGGTATTATTGAAAAGTGGATATGTCTAAAAACCACAGCAAATTTGGAACGAATCTAGTTTATTCCAAACTGAACTGCTTATCGCTAAAGCTCTTTAGGAAAAAGGCTGTATTTTACAGTTTTTCTAACTTGTTATTAATTTATTTGTTTTTTTCTGTTTCAAGAAATTGTATTGAGTTTTTGTACTAAAGACCAATATAGTACACATTTACATTATTAGAAACATGCATAACTTCCAGTTTTTCCAAAACAAAAAAAACCCCTACAAATGTTTTATAACAGTATTGTTGAACAAACATTGGGCAGGATAATGTCCTTGGTAAAGCCAAAGCAGGTAATTTACGATGTACTGTGGACTAGTAAGGTATTAACAAATGACCAAGATCACCAAGATAAAGAAACAAATATGAGATGGAGTTTAGTCAGATTTGAAATGGAAGAGGAGAAACTGGATGTTTGCCAGCAGTTCCATTCTTCTAGGAATTTATAGTGTTAGCTACATGCATATGTGTATTCATATTGATTCTTTGTATTATGTAGTTTTCCAATGAAATGTTTATTGATTTACAATTCTGAGTTAGCCCTGAGAGTGTTTTTAGAAATACATGTTCAAAATGGACTGTTTGAAATGTTGTGAGAATCAAGTTTACTGTAGTCCTATTTCCAGCAAGGCTAATTCTGGTGTAAGAGAAATTTCTGCTCATTCTAGGTTTAGAAGTCTGGTGGGTAGTGTTACTCAGGGGTTGAAAGCCATCCTTGTAGCACACTTATGCAAGAAATTATGTCAGTACTTGAAGAGGGTCACACATCTGACTACTAAACACACAGTGAGCGGTAAACAAGATGAACAAAACTGCACTAAACATAAATTTGTTGAATTCTTCCGACTGTATGACCTGGAGCCCATAGTTTAGACTGCCTGTTCTTTGTTACTGGTTCTCTTTAAACTTCTCTATTTCTTTTTATGAGCTTTTTCCTATTTCAGTATCCCTCTTTTGTATTAGCCCTCCTGCTTCTCATTAACAAAAAAAAAAAAAAAAGATATTTGATTCACAAAGAGGATAATTAAATTTTAGCTGAACATAATGAATTGTCTTTGAGAAAAGAAAAGGAAATAGAATGTATTCAGAAGATACTAATTATATTGATTAAGTAAAATTGACATTGGCTGAATGTAAATGAATTGCCTTGTCTTTAATTATACTGTTAATGTTCAGATTTAGAAATTCTAGGCCAATACATATTTTCATTTCTACGGCTTCGAAAAATATGAGAAGCTGTAACTATTTGGACTACCAAATAGGTGCAGTTGTTTTAACAGCGATGTACAGTAGCTTGATGCTAAAAATGCACTAAATCATAAAAACTACGGTATATAAAAGAATTACAGTGTTGTCAGTTAAGAAAAGAAAATGGAAAAGGAAAAAGACTGTCACTGCTAAGATGGTTAGAGAAAACTACAAAATATTTAACTACAGTATTTCTGCTAAGTGTTTAGGCTTTAATTGTCTTGAAATTTAAATATGGTTATGCTCCTGGGAAATCCATTAAATAGAAGCATACTTTTTTATTAAAAAAAAATCCTTACAGGTGTCTAAGAAAAGAAATAAAAATATTGAAACTTTCGTACAACCAATACAGTATATTGCTGAGAAAGGGACCAAGATAAATCAATCAAGACAAATACATCTATACAAATAAACCTGTATTACAATTCAGTCAAATGAAAAATATTATAGATCATTGTTCCTGCTCCATAATCTTATTTACAGCAAGCATGGCTTTGTAACAGAAAATTTTCCTTGCAATTGCAACGTTGATACAGTTAGAAAAGACAACAATGGCAATGAGATCTTTATTATAAAGATTTTATTTGCAATGCCCTGACATTATTAGAACACACTGTAGAGGTACAGAATTAAAACCTTGGCAGCACCACCTGGCTGCAGCTACCAACATCCTTTCTTTGCTTGTCACATTTCTCTTCCAGGCCATGGGCACTATGCTCCAGTCCCTTCCCATAGAGGGTGTGTGCTACCCCTTTAATAAATTGTATAATCCTTCAATCTGTTCCCAACTAATCCTCTGCACCTGGGGGTTATTTAAGACACCATCCCCACTAGGTTCATAGTTTTTGTTTCTGTAAGGTGTATTCCTGCTATTGCTTTGTCGCTGGCAGATAAATTCTCATAATTTGATCAAAATACGCACAAGATGCCCATTGGCATAGCAGTAATGCCCTTAGTGCTTACAGAGTGCTGCTGCAGTGCTTTCTGTTTGTAGTGCAGCCATGATAGAGTTTACCTGCACATTTAAATCATATTGTTTACAAGTGCTGAATAATTTTGCTTGCTGCATTGTTCATATGGCGGTGTGGCTAACTACATTTTTGGTTGTGCATGCTGGATATCTGTATGAGAATATTTCTATGTAGGGCATAATATGGCTGAATTAAACTTCTTAAATTCATTTGGAGGACTAGGCCCAGAGAGTTGTGAATCTTTGTAGTGTAGAGTCCCATTTAAAGAAGTCACCTTTGTTCAAAAGAATCTCATTGGTATTGAAGTAATACCCTCATTGCTCTGGCAGGGTGCTGTTGCAGTGTTTTAATGAAGGTGTTTTCTACTGTTTTGACCTCTGACTGGCAAAGGCGTAACTGCACCAACCTGCCTGGGTCAATCACCACTAAAAAAGAGATTGCTCCTAGAGGTATGGTGATTCCCTTCACCATAGGACATATCCTCACATTGGGGTTGAAGGGTGAAAACCAGCCAAACCAGTTAAGTGGTACTTTAGGCCCACACCCACTGTGTCCGCTGCGGTCAAAAGTCTGCGTTTTCACAACATTGGGCCCTGGTCTGAGACTGCTTTTCTGTGGCACATTGTACTTCATTTTAGTAGTAAATTTTAGTTGATATGTGTTGTGTTTAACTATGATAAAACAGTGAATTTGGTAGAAATTTTGAAACGTCTGAAATTTAAAAAGTTTGAAGTGATCTGCTTTTCATACAGATAGTTATACCATCCAAATTAGTTGATAAATATAATTAACTATAAATCTGCTTAATGTTGGCATCATACTTTAATCATCCTTTAATTTTTTTACAGATATTTTCAGGCTTACAAGTCAAACAGCAATTTTCAACATTTTCAAGAACATTTCCAAAACCCATTTATCAAGGGACTAGTTCAGCTCTGAAGGGGTTTTCAAAACTACACCCCTTAAATAAGTCAAAACAGCATATACGAAGTATATTAACCATATAAGCATTTAACATTAATTAAGACAAAATGGAGGTGATATTTACACGTTTTAATTTCTTTTACTAATATTTTCATTTAGCCCTAAGATTTACACATTCCCAATGGGTTAAAGGATAAAATGCATCACACAATTTGTTATGCAAGTTCTACTGACTATCTCAATACCCCATATTTGAATGTAAACTGATATATGGGCACACAGAAAGACGCAGAAGAAAAAGGTGCTCAATGAGCTTTTGGAGGGAAGATTTTTGCTGCAATCAGTTTCAGGCACCATGTTACATTTGCAAAGCCTCTGAGGTGCTAAAGCAGTGGAAACCACTAGAAAGGGGCACCATTTTGGAAACTAGACCTCTCAAGGAATTTATAAAGGGGTATAGTCTTTAATTTGACCCTACATGTTTTTCACTGATTTTACTACCACTGGGATGTGAAAATAAAAAATATTTTTTCTCCGATAAAATACCGCTTTGTTCACAATTTTTTCATATTGAAAACGGGTTAAAGCAGAATAACCAACTAACATTTTTCGTACAACAATACCCCAAATGTGCTCGTACAGTGATGTACGGACACATGGCAGCACTTGAAACAGAAAGAGCACTAATTCGCTTTTGAAGGACAGATTTTGCTGATATAGTTTTCAAAATAGTGAAAACCCCCCAAAAAGTCACCTCATTTTGGAAACTAGACCCCTCAAGGAATTTATCAAGGGGTATAGTGAGTAGTGTGTAATGACAGTAACCTCTATGACCATTGTATAAGCAATGCTACCTCCGATGCCACCCCTGCTACCTCTTGTGTCACTCCTTCTGCCTCATAAATTGTAAGCTCTTGCGAGTAGGGCCCTCAGTCCTATTGTGTGAATTGACTATTTCTTTGTAATGTATCTTTTTTGTCTGTACTTGAACCCTACAAATTGTACAGTGCTGCGGAATATGTTGGCGCTATATAAATAAAATGTATTATTATTATTATTATTATTATTATTACTTTGACCTTACAGGTCTTCCACAGAATTGGGCCATGAAAATGGAAAATTACATTCAAATCTATAAAATGTTGCTTTAACCCAAAATGCTTCATTTTTACAAGGGGTTCAAGGAAATGTTAAGCAATTTCTACAGACTATGGAAATGTCCCACATTTGGATATAAATTTTTGTGCTGGCACACAGCAGGGAAGGAGCACCATTGAGGTTAATGGAGGGTAGATTTTACTAGAATTGATGTCAGGCGCCATGTCGCATTTGCAGAGCCCCTGAGATACCAGCACAGTTGAAAGCCCCAGACTCATTTTGGAAACTAGACACCTCAAGGAGTTTATTGAGGTGTATATTCAGCATTTTGAACCCACAGCTGTTTCACTGAATTTACTACCAATGGGATGTGAAATTGAAAAATTCTTCTTTTTTCCAATAAAATGTCACATTAGGCCCACATTTCTCATATTCACAAAAGATTAAAGTAGAAAAATCTCCCTAAAGTCTGTTACACAATTTCTTCTGAATATAGCAATACCCCATATGTGGTTGTAAACTGCTGTATTGGTACATGGAACAGAAAGAGTGCTATTTTGCTTTTAGAGGGCAAATTTTGCTGGAATTGTTTTTGGGTGTCATGTCTCATTTGCAGACCCCTAAAATACCAATACACACAGAAAACCCCAAAACATTGCCCTATTTTGGAAACAACATCCCTCGTGGATTTTATCAAGGGCTATACTGAACATTTTGATCCCACAGCTGTTTCATAGATTATATGGGCAGTAAAAATTACATTTTTTTCAATAAAATGTTGAAGGAGAAAATGTATCCCACAATTTTGTTATTCAATTTCTCCTGACTATGGAAATACCCCACATGTGGAGGAAAACTGCTGTTTTTGCACATGGCAGGGCACAGAGGGCAGGGAGTGCCATTAGGCTTTTGCAGGGCAAAATCATTTTCAGCTGTCATAATACATTTGCCCCTAAGGTGCTAATGCAGTGGAGAGTACCAAGAAGTGACTTCATTTTTGAAATTGCACCCCTCAAAGGGTATAGTGATCATTTTGATCCCAGGGGTGCTTTCCAAAAAGAAAAATGCAGCAGATGGTGCAACATGAAAAATGACATTTTTCCAGATAGGTCTTTTCAGTGCCCGATATGTCATGCCCATATCATGGCACTGTGAAGTCAGCTCTCCAAATATTATGCTGTTTCCTGTTTTTTTCTTTTTTTTTTAAGTCTGAGTTTATTTTTATTTTACACATTTGCAGACAAGGAGAAACAGCGTAAGTGATGAAGCCAGGGGGACCATACACTCATGTAAATTTTGTGTCATCTATCTGCCCAGCTGATCAACTCTTTGAATCTTACTATCTGGTTAATTTTTTCCTACCAGATCTAAAGAGGTGAAGAAGATGTCTGGAGCTGATAGAGTGGTGTAAGCGTTTTTGTAGCTTCAATCAGGTGAGTGCTAAGGTCAGTCTTAGAAGTGTAAAAACTTGCATTTGGGCACAATAAGATGACCATGTCCGGAGTAAGAGAGATGCTGTGATCTACTATGTTAGTTATTTGGTCTTATATTTGTGCCCAGAAGGCCTGAATGATCTTGCAAGACCACCAAATGTGAATTAAAGTATCTCTTTGCTTATGACATCTCCAGCAAATGTTTGAGTTGGCTAATTTGTAGGTGTGGAGCCAGTGTGGGGATTTGTACCATCTGGAAAGAAGCTTGTAATGAGAATCTTTTAATTTCACGCAAGTCGAGAAGCCATGCAAATGACGGAGAATGAATATGGTGTCTTCTTCAGACAAAATGAGTTGAAGCTCCTCCCAAGACAGTAGGAATGCAGATTTACCCAGTCGGGTTGGAGTAGTTAGGAGTGACTTGCAATAGGAAACTTTTCTCAAGAGGGGGCATTTAGAGGCAATATTTTTCTCAAACGCTGTGAGTGGTCGAGGGATGAATCCAGACTGAAGCAGCTTGGAGACACATTTGTTAAAATGGGCTTGATGGAGAAAGTTGAGTGGAACCTCCTGGATCAAGGATTTTGGTTATGCTGGTCCAATGGTTTACTGTCTACTATCAATTCACGTAGCTTGTGGCTTCTTAGTTTAAGCCAGAGATGTGCTAAATGATCCAGTTCAACGTTGAGGAGGTGAGCAAAGAGACTCACCACCAAGTCAATTGAATCGCTCAATAATAGGTCAGCATGGCAGGGAAGGTGACACCACCTTCCTCTCTTTTATCATTAGCTGGTAGGCCAGTCTTGGTGGCTAATATTTCCATACATAAGTAAAAAAAAGGCTGCATAGAGTTTTAAAGAACACTTTTGATAAGTAGATAGGCAATATCTGCATCACATAAGTTATTTTAGATACCACATGCATTTGCAAATGCCACTGAATGAGGGGTCTGTTTACCTACACTGAAACCCTGAATGAAAGAGTGCTGGCACCCTGCCTGGAATAGTATCTCACGGACAAGTGTAAACAATGTAGGGGGTAAGCGGACACCTCTGACAGGTGCCATTGATGATAGGAAAAGTGCAATAGGGTGCCATTGACTTTCAGGCGGGCATGAGCTTGCGAATATAGAGAACAAATAGCCTTGACAAAGAGGTCTGGTATGCCAAAGGCTAAAAGTGTTGCTTCCATAAAGGCCCAATCACTCTATTAAATGCCTTTTTCGCATCTACTCCCAACAAAATTGGTCTTATTAGCAATAACAATGGCATGCAGCAATCTGGTGGTATTGTCCTTTCCCTCCCTGCCCCTGAAAAAGCCTGCTTGCTCATCATGAAGAAGGTTTGGGACAATATTTCATAGTCAGTGGGTGAGCAACTTGGCTGAAATCTTCAAATCTAGGTTTATGAGTGATATGGGACTATAACTGCTACCCAGGTGTGGGTCTTTTCCCGCAATTAGGGTGATGTGTGTTTCTTGTGTCTGGGATATCCTTGAAGAAAATTGTTACAGAATCAGGTGAGGTGGGGGAGAAGGGAGTCCTTGAATTTTTTCATACCTCACCAACTGCACATTCAGCGTCTCCCACTCGCACACCACCTCCCCGCCATGCTCTCTTTCTGTAGGTGTCCCCCAAGGCTCCGTTCTAGGACCCCTCCTGTTCTCCATCTACATCCTAGGCCTTGGCCAACTCATAGAATCAAATGGTTTCCATTACCATTGCTATGCTGATGACACCCAAATATATCTCTCTGGACCAGACATTACCTCCCTTTTGTCCAGAGTCCCAGAATGTCTAGCAGCCGTAGCCTCCTTTCTCTCCCTCCCGATTTCTCAAACTCAACATGGAGAAAACGGAGTTCATAATCTTCACCCCTCCACGCACGACCCCCTTACCTGACTCAACTATCAAAATTAATGGAACCACTCTCACCCCAGTCCCACAGGCCCACTGCCTTGGGATAACCTTAGACCAGGGGTGTCAAACTCATTTTCACCGGGGGCCACTTCAGCCTCACGGGGTACCTTGAAGGGCCAAGATTATTTTACACGTGTATAAAAGTAACTTCTCCTTAATAGTTAAGCGAGCTATTAGACAGCGTATAATATAAACAGGCGTCATAGCCCCTATTTATAGTGCCCCATTTACACACACTATAATGTTCCACAGCAGTCCCTGCACACTGTATTATGACTCGCAGCTGCCCCTGCACATGGTATTATGCACGGTTTTATGCTCCCTAGTGGCCCCTGCACACGGTATTATGCTCCATATTGGCCCCTGCACACGGTATGATGCTCCATATTGGCCCCTGCACACGGTATTATGCTCCACAGTGGCCACTGCACACTGTATTATGCTCCATAATGGCCCCTGCACTGGTATTATGCTCCATAGTAGCCCCTGCACTTGTATTATGCTCCATAGTGGCCCCTGTACTGGTATTATGATCCATAGTTGCCCCTGCACTTGTATTATGCTCCACAGTGGTCCCTGCACAGGGTATTATGCCCCATAGTGGCCAAACCATGAACTATTATTATATTCTGGGGTCTTTTCAGACCCCAGAGTATAATGAACGGAGACCCAGAGGAGGTGACAAACATAAAAACCAGTGTTACTTACCTATCCTGGACACCGGTCTATCCTCCGAAGACCTCCTACTCTGCTCTGCTCTCATCCGCTCTTCACACAATCGTCTCCAAGACTTCTCCCGTGCATCCCCCATACTTTGGAACTCATTACCAAGACACATAAGACTGACCCCCACAATCACGAGCTTCAAGAAGGCCCTGAAGACTCAACTATTCAGGAAGGCCTACAACCTCCAATAACGCTACTGTCACCACACCACCACCTGTACAGTCTCTCCCATCACCTTCTGTCTCTATCCCTCTTCCCTCATCGACTGTAAGCCCTTGTGGGCAGGGCCCTCTATCCCAATGTGCCAGTTGGTCACTGTTTGTATTATCTGTTTTGTATATCTTGTGTACCGTATGTAAATCCGCAAATGTAAAGTACCATGGAATTAATTGCGCTATATAAATAAACAATAATAACAATAATAATATAGTATATGAGGGGGAAGCCATCGGGGCCAGGGTTTTTGTCTGTTTGAAAGCTGTTAACAACAGTCATTAGTTCTTACAGTGAGATAGGTTGCAAATAGGGCTGTACTCTCAATTTCAGATATGGATGGCAGGACGAGGCTTTCAAAGAAGACCACTGTATGGTCATGTTTTTCCTGGGGTGTAAGTGAGTGACCCATCTGATTTAGGTTATAAAGATCAGAATAAAAAACCTGGAAGGACTCTGCTATTTTCTGTGTATATAATTATTTTTTATCGCCGTGATGTGGGATTTGGCGCTTTCCTTCCTGATCACAGATGACATAAGTTTACAGCCTTTGTTGCCATAGGCATACAGTTTGAACTTAGAGTATAAAATCTGCTTAGCAACAGAGCAATTGAGAAGTTGCTTAAGTTTTTCTCATAGGGCAGTAAGATCATTATGTACTTTGCTTAGGGCTTGAAGTTTATGGACTCTCTCTGTGCTACTATAGAGTCTATGTCTTTGTTATGCTATTTTTTGAATGCAGATGCTTTAGAAATGAGAAAGCCCCTAATATAGGGTTTGTGCGATTCCCACACTGTAGTCGGGGATACATCAGGGATGTAGTTTAACTTAAAAAACATGTTGAGTTCTTGGACAACTGCCTTTGTTACTTCTTCATTGTCCAACAGGGACTCATTCAGTCTCCAAGACCACTGTATGGGGGTGAGGTGAGGTAAAAACAAGGTTGAGGAAACAGGGGCATGGTTCGACACACTGCTACAATCAATTTCTGAATTAGAATAATGTTGGGCTAGGGTCTTAGAGCAGAAAATATAATCATGTCGTTGATGCGACTTCTGGGGCAGTGAGAGAGTAGTCTTTGGTACGTGGGTTGTGAAGTCTCCACACATCTATAAGGTTCAGACCTTGGAGGACTGAGTGCAAATGTTTTATTCGTTTTTGTGGAAGACGTGACTTCCCTGTAGAGTCAAGCAAGGGGTCTAAAGTTACATTTAAGTCTCCACCCAAAATGATCTCACATTCCGCAAAAAGTGATAGCTCTTGTAGAGTTGAGCTCAACCAGTCAATCTGTTTGTGGTTGGATGTGTAGAGGTTAGCTATGGTGATAAGTCTCGAGGACAGTGTACCTTTTTTGTTCAACTGTAGTTTTTATTAATTTCAACAATAAAGAATGAACAACAAAAGAGCAATGTATCAAACTATGGATAGCGTGGCCAGCACCACCATATAACAAATGGGAATGCAAATCAAGATAGGAATAATCATAGACAAAAGAAAACAAATTGGAGAGGACTACACAAGACAAGGCAAAGAGGGTGAGGGCAGGTATTAGAGACCACAAATGATATACTAGATATCCCAGTGAGACTAGACAACTTGTAATGTCTCTACGGTGTTATGGCCATTGTATCTTTTATGAATGGCAGGTGTCCATCTGCGTCCGTGTGCTGCTGTATGTACACAAATGGGAGAGTGTTCCTTAATGCTATGGCAACACCCTTAAAGGCAGAGGTGGGGTGGCATAAAACCATTGGTCAAATTATTCCTTGGCATTTTGGGAATCTTGTCTAGTTTATATCATGTTTATTGTAGTAGGAATATGGACTTACATTGTAGTCATAAGATACAGTGACTCTTGTTAGGGGAATTCAGTTCCTTCACATTGACAGAGCTAATCTTGATTGAGGCCATGGTGTGCAAGCTTCCGGAGGGAGCTAGAGTGATGTCAGAGGACGCTGTTGCAGAGTGAACCCTTCTATCCTAAGAGTTTCTGCCCCCAGCAAGGAAGATGAGAATCTTCACTAGCTGCATATGAGGGGATATCTGGACCCCAAAGCAAAGGAAGTATGGGCATTAAGACCTGTACTGAGGGAGCTAAGAGGACAGGTGAGTGAGTTGAGTGGACCACAAAAAAAAAAAAAAAAAAGAAAAGGGGTAGTTGAGGGCGAGAATAGATATAGGTACTGCAAGAAAAGGTGAGAGGGTAGGATGAAGGTAGGTAGACCAGTATTGCAACCAGTAAGCAATATAAACCTAAGGTATGAGTATGCTAATAAATAAATGAAAGAGTTAGTCTAAATCAAAGAGTTAGTTTAAATATAGCAGTACAGACTAATATGAGAACAGAGTGTACTTCTAGAGGTTCCATGTTCTGAGTTCCTCTAGTAGAGGTTTCAGCATCCCCCTTTTAGCTAAGGTGGAAGGGGTGACATCCTGGTACAGGAATAGTTCCACATCATACTGAGTGATTGTTGCTCTGCTCCTTGCTGCAGTCAAGATAGGCATCATGTCAAAATAGGAGAGCAAGCCCCAAATAACATCTTGCAGTGGGTCTCCCTGCTTAGGAAAAGGTCTCAGTGCTCTATGAATCTGCTCTATGACTACTTTAGGAGCATGGATCATCTTTAGAGATGAGTGAATCGAAGCTGCAGAAGTGGAATTCGATCCGAATTTCAGGAAATATTTGATTCGCATCGAATCCGAATTTCCTCGCGCTTCGTTTTAACAATCCACATTTAGTTCAAAATGGCTGCTCTACATGGGGCAAGGAACTTTGGGAATGCAGGATCACCCACAATGCCATCTGTGCAGCCAATCAGCAGCCAGCCCTGTGATGTCACATCCCTTTAACCCCTTTGCGAGCGCACACGGCATGTTTGACCGCTGCATCCAAGGTGTTAAATCCCCCTGATCGGTTATGGAGCAGGGTGTTAGCTGTAACTGACAGCTAACACCCTGTTCCATTATCGATCTGGAGTTTTAACAACTTGGATGTCATGGTCAAACATGACCGCGGCATCCAAGGGGTTCCGCCATTTTGCTGCCCACCACGGCTCTCTGCAGCCAATAAATAGCTGTTTTTGGTACGCGAATCGCTGCAATTTAATTCGGATCAAATAGAATCATATTGCGAAATTCAGTGAAGTTGCTGAATCGAATTTTAGAATACTTCGCTCATCTCTATTTGTGGCATACACACATGCAAAAAAAATTGGAAACACACACACACAAAAAAGTTGCAACAGCACTCTGCTAGCACCAAGAGCATTACTACAAATAACTACTGTATATAAGAATAAATAAAAATGAGGTTCTTGGTTTTTACACTTTATAAAACTGTAATTGTAAGCCCACCTGTCACTACAAGTTGAACACTGTTAGATGGGTCCCTACACTAAAGTGACTCACCTCTCTTAGGGCCTTGGTCTCCTATGAATGAAGGGCAAATAACCATATCATGTCTTGCATGCAGGACAAACAGCCTCCTCTCTCTGGACCTGTGGCATCTGAATCAATAGGGGGATGTAGTTCACTCATATTATGCTCTAACAAAAATCAGCCTTAGACAGATGGGTGGCATGCATGAACCAAATTGGAGTTTAACCACACCCCTCTAAAGCACAATGCAACAAACATTGGTCAGCACTGCCAAACAATGTGAAGAAATAATGTAGGTGCATGTTGATGTGGCTGCAATACAAATGCAAAAACAAAATACAACACATACAACAAATACAAAAAACAAAAAAAATTAAAGGAGACCCAGGAGGCTGTAAGAGACTGGAGGTTGACTGAAGACAACTACAATGATCCCAGGATGCCGTGAGGGAGTCCAGGAGAGGAGAGGGAAGGTAAGTATCATTGTTTATTTGTCAGCACCTCCCCTGTCCCCTGGGTCTCTGTTTATTTTACTCTGGGATCAGTAGGCAGTGAAAAAAAAAATTCAACTTGTTAAAATCCGATTCACTTATCTAGTCATCAACATCAAAATAATTGGGTTATGACACCAGCAAACATATCAATCAACTGCCATGTCTGCCAATTCTGTAGAGTGTACAGAGCTAGAATCAGAAGGAGTTCAGAGAATTATTGCCAGAAGTGATCTTCATGGAAGAATTGTAGCCAAAAAGCCATAACCTTGAAGGGGAAACAAATGCCAAATGCATGAAAACATAGGACCAGGAGTGCAGAAAAATGGCAGCACTCAGTCAAAATTTTAAATATTTTGCATTACCAGAAGACAGTTTGCTAGCTAAAGGGCTGGAAAGCGGTACAATAATGAGTGTCTGCAGGCAACAGTGAGGCATTGTGGAAATTCTTTACAACCTTGGGACTGTATTTCAGCAAATGAAGTTGGGGATTTGGTCAGGATCAATGGTGTCCTTAACGCTGAGAAATACAGGTAGATACTTATCCATCATGCAATACCATCAGGGAAGCGTCTGATTGGCTCCAAATTTATTCAACAGCAGGACAATGACCTAAACATACAGCCAATATCTTTTTGCTCATGTAATTACACAGAATAAGGATAAATTACAGAGAAAGACATTATGGGGAAGCCAGTCTTCTTCTGATTTGTAAAATAGTGGCTGCCATTTTCAGCAATTCCCAAAAGTTTCAGAGAAATTGTAACAATTCCATTTCTGCAGAATCAATTCTCTCATTTCTAATCCTATGAATGGGCCATCAATATCATGTCTTGGACAACCCATTTAACTTTCTTCCCATGGATATTGCCTGAAAAATATATCTCCATATATCACTGTATCTCTTCATTGATAAACAGCATTTGTCTAGGCTGCATCTAAGGCATCTCATTTACCAACCCCATAACCTTGCTCTGTATTAATAAGGGATTGTCTAAAGATGGATGTCTCTGGTTTGGTACATTTGAGTAATTTGCTTACTTTCCTTTTCATGGAGCATTGCCCAAAAAAATAACTCCATATATTGTGTTTCTTTTCAGTGTGAAACAGCAAAATTCTCTTTGTAATGAGCAGGTCATGATTATGTATTACATTAAAAAATATTCTAGCCTATAAATCAGATGGCAGAATGTATGGCTATCTATTTTAGAATAATGATTACATATAATATTTACTAACATGTGTATTTATCTTCAGCCTGCTAAGATATCTATTTTCATTACAGTGCTATTGTTTTACTTGACTAGTACTGCTTTTGTAATTATTGACATGTGGCAAGTATTTTTTCTAACAGCTGTGACAACTCGGGGCTTATCCTAGCTCACGGGATCGCCATCTTTTCATCAAGATGGTTGGCACATCAGAACCCTTCAATAAATTCTGACTCCAGCACAGTGGATTCAGATCAAAACTGACCTCAGCCAGCTTTATTCTTCTGTTTACACAGCATGTACATCACAGTACAAAAGAAATCCTTAGCCGTCTTGCTACTGACTACACATTTAGTGTCCCTCACTATGAGACCCTGAGCCTACTGCCCAGTATCTCCAAAAACACTGGGTCATACTCACTCACATGGTTCTGGCTCCTACAGGCCCTGGTACAGCTTGTCTTCCCCAGATAGGGAGCATTATGGGAAGTGTTGATACCTTACTTGTAGAGCGGTACCATCTAGCTGCTAATTAACCCTCAATAACAACCCACTTGTCTGCAGATACAATGAAATACCCAAGTTTCCAGAGACTTGTCTCTTCCACACTGCTTTCCCAGGGGTGAAATGCATACTTTTGGTACCTCTATTGGCATATACATACCACTCCAGCAGTCACACTGCCACACAGCATGCAATGAAAAGTTATATGAGGTTTATAATATTGTGTTATTTCACACTTACTCCATGTTGTCCATTCTTTAACCCTTTAAGGATGCAGGGTTGTTTATGTTTTTCATATTTTTTCCCCATCTTCCAAAATTCATAACTTTTTTATTTTTCTGTCCACATAGCTAAGTGAGGGCTTATTCTTTGTGTGATGAGTTGTACTTTCATTTTGCACCATTTTTGGGTACATATAATATTTTGATACACAGATTTTTTTTTTCTGGAATATTTTGATTAGCTTTTATTAACGTATTTGTGGGTCCATGTGAAAAAAAACCATAATTCTATCATAATTTTCTGCATTTTGTTTTTATGGTGTTTACGCTGCATTAAAAATGACTTGGTAACTTTGGTGGATTATTACGATTATGGAAAAAACATATGCATATTTGATTAATTATGTTTCACAGCTTTTGCAAACAAAAAGTCACTTTTTGAAAATGAACTATTTTCCTGGGGGTTGCTGTATTCTGAAACCTATAGCTTTTTTACTGTTTTGTTGATGGAGATATGTAAGAGCTCTTTATTTGCAAGGCAAGCTATACTTTTTATTGGTACCAATGTTTGGTATGTATGACTTTTTGATCACTTTTTATTGCTATTTTTTGGGGAAAGTGAGGTGACCAAGATATGCAATTTTGTGCAATGTGATATATTTTTTTACGGCATTCACCGTACTGGATAAATAATGCTATTTTTGGATAGTGGGGACTTATACGCACTTGGAGATACCTAACATGTTTGTATATTTTTATTTTTTTTATTTCTTTGTAATATTTCTTTGTAATGTATCTTTTTTGTCAGTACTTGAACCCTGCAAATTGTACAGTGCTGCGGAATATGTTGGCGCTATATAAATAAAATTCATTATTATTATTATTATTTTTACATACATGCTCAACATGATGTAATGGTACAGTGCAAAGCAGAAATGGTTAATAATACATTTTATACAGATTCTCTAGGGCTTTATGCCTTTCCCCTGCAAAAAGCATAGCATAACTAGAAGCGACTGACAGACATGAAAAAGTCAAGATATGTTGTGGCTGTTATCATCACATATCTAAATTTCAGGAGGGAATTGATAGAGTAGAAAATAATAAAACTTCACTTTTATTTCTTATATAAATAAAAATAAAAGAGTGATGACAGCACGATGTAAACATAGGAGACACGCTTCTATGTCTCCATGACGACATTGACAGCTTCCCTGCCCCTGGGAGGAGCACCTCGGATGACGAATAAGGTGAAGGGAGGAGCATCGTCTATGGCTCCGCCTCCCCCACATTATGATTGGACGTGACGTCATGTGACACACCCTGTGGGTGGGGCTTAGTTTCGTTTTAAGGAAGGCTTTCTTGAGACTCTGGCGCCATTGCTATTTCACTCTCAGACTGAGAGGTTATACTTATTTAGTCCCCTGATGATCCAGCAATGGCTGGTGAAATGCGTAGGGCTTTTTTTATTTGAACTCTTTAGCACTTAGAGAGAGACTTTTAAATGTGTGCTATAGGTGTCAGATAGAGGTGTATGTGGAAAGGGTGCTGGGAGGCTGTGGGGTGCTGACAAAATTACCCTATTGAGGGTATATTCCACTATAACCTGCCAGTGTAGTGTATCTGGTGAATCCTCAGTGCCAGGTGACACACAGTTCTGACTGACTGTGTGTCCATATACATTTGAGGCTTTATTTGAGGCACCAGACTGTACTTATACCTCAGGCAGAGGAGACGCTGTCTCAGCTGTTATGAGAAGCAATAGGCGGACTTTTGCTGAATACTAAACGAACCCCTCCCTGTCTGTTTGTCTTAGCTCCCTGTTTTGTTTGCTTAACCCCTCCCTGTTTGTTTGTTTTAGCTACCCTTCATACAATTCCTTTAAATGACACTAATGCTATTAATTATATGACTCATGTTGCTATCATTATTATGGTCATTAGAAAATAAAATAGCAGGGCTAATATCTGCTTTGGGCATCTATAAATATTAGTGCACACTATATATGCAATTTATGTGATCTCATCCCTTTTTTTTCACTAATCACATGGTAGCACTTGGGAGCACTAGTGAGTCTCTTCTTTCTAATACGATTTTATATTTATTTTTATATATATAAGAAATAAAAGTGAAGTTTTATTATTTTCTACTCTATCAATTCCCTCCTGAAATTTAGATATATAAATCCTGATAGAGCTATAGGCAGGGTTGGACCTCCTATATTCAGACTAACTGGTCTTTAACATTATATCATCACATATCGAATGCAGATGGGAGGGTCCGATTTTCCTCACAGAACTGCATGCACACACACATCTGCAAACTGCTAGCTCTATGCAAAAGACTGATAATTCTGCACATATCACAGCTTACAATGTAAGAAAAGTCTTTTATGTACTTGTATCTACTTTTGGATCCTTGTGTGATTACAAATGGGATATTATTCACAGACAGCAAGCAGCTTCCTGACTGTGCTCATAGATTGCACTTTTGTGTATGTAATGCCTGCATGGTAGATGCTAGAATGTAGTGAGTATCTGCATATAACTTCCCTATATTTTCAGTTCAGTCTTCCTGGATCCAGGGTTGGCATCAGCACCCAGCAAATCTGGGCAAGTGCCGGGGCCCCAAACTCCTGAGGAGGCTCACTGGGCTGCTAGGTGCTGACTGCCTCACTTTGTTCTTCCCCCACTTTACTTACCTTTAATCTCGATCTGTGTCCGCGCAGTCTAACAGCTCCCTCCTCCTCCTCCCAGAGTCTTCCACTCCAGGGGATGATCAATTACATTGGGCTGTGACAGACTAGTGTAATCAATCCTTGATTCTGCTACAGGAATGTGCTGTTGCTTGTGTGTGTTTGCGTCTGTGAGTATACATGTTGTTCTCTCTTCGTGTGTGTGTGTGTGTGTGTGTGTATACATGTTCTGTCTTCTGTGTGTGTACACATGATCTGTTTTCTGTGTCTGTGTGTGTGTATATACACACTCACAGCTTTATACATACACACACCCAGAAGACAGAACATGTGTATGTGTAGATATATATGCAGGGAGCTGT